>OU466862.2:22313965-23546294 GCA_911865555.2 Thlaspi arvense | reverse complement strand
AACCCCCGAGGTAGAGAAGCATCATCGCCGAGCCACAAGACCCGACGTCTCCGATATGGTACACATCGAGGTACCACATTGAGTGTTTTGATCGATATGATCCGTGTAAGAATTTTTTGAAATTTTTACACGGGTAAATCGAGTAAAACCTTTTTGTGGGCCTTGATGGCTGCCAAAAAAATCATTTCTTTCCCCTCACATGCATTTTTGAATTTTAAATGAGATTTTCTTGCATTATCCTTAAAATATTTTAGATTTTCCTTATCCTCTTGCTTTTAAACTGGCATTTTCATCTCTCTCCACACCTCCATATCGAGTTAAACACCCATTGCCAACCATCTTTTCTTTCTCTCTTGCATTCTCTGTCCTAGAACTTCATGTTTTGGTTCAAGAAGCAAGGTAAACGTTGCTAGATTCCTTGTTTCTTGAGTTTAATTGTGGCAAATTGAAGTAGGATGCATTAGAATGATTGATTAAGGTTGTTTTGCACAATTTTGTTTATAGTTTTGATTTGCATGTCACCATTGTTGCTCCTCTTTGAAGATTTATGGTTGAAATGTTTGCAAAATGCTGTTTTTGTGGTTAGCTTGACATTATGTTTAGATTCTAGTCAAATCTAGGCATGTTATTGTTTTTCTAGCATATTGACCATTGAAATGTTTCTTATTAGACTAGAGATGGTGAATCTGATGTATTTTCATAGTTTGGTGGAAAGAGAATGATGTTTTTGCTGCATATGCTTGAATTTTCTCTAATCGCTGCTTGTTACTGTGGGAATTTTAGTTTTAGCTGTATCTATCCTTTTGAACTGAAAAGTTTTGCTAAATTCGACTCTGTTTGCTGGTAATCAGTATGAATATTTGCAAAATTTTCCAACGCCTGCTTGAAATTTGAAAATTAATTTTCTGCACAGTGCTCTCAAAAGATGGTATACTAATTTTTGCTTCAAGCATTGCATTTTCAGGTACTATATCGAACAACAGGGGAAATGAGGAGATTTCTAACTGAAATGATGCTTCAAGAAACAGAGCTGAGGGAAAAAAGCCAGTTGTTGAAGAAGAACCAGTCCAAGATGCAGCACCAAAACTCAAGGACTACTTGAGAGCGATGAGGAGAGTGGACTTCACTCCTACAAGATATGCTGATCCTGGTCTGTTGGGAGAGCTAGGAATCAAGCCTGAATTGGATGAGCTGTTGAGAAACATTGGACTGGAGAAATTTGCTAGTCTTGGCTATCCAACTTATAAGCAACTTTCTTGTGAGTTCCTTGCAAGCTTCAAGGTCTACTTCTACAAGTTTGATGAAGAATATGATGAAGGAGAAGAAGACTTTGACAATGGATTCATCAAGTTCAGAGCCAACAAAGCATGGTTGACCATGGGGTTCACTCAGCTTGAAGAAATCTTTGGATTTGATCAAGGCCCAAGAGCACAAAATATGCGCTTCAAGCATGATGAGCTAAGGCATGTATGGGAGGAGATAGCGAATGATGCTTATAGAGCTGGTTACCTGAAGAGTGCTAGCATCCGCCATCCAGCTATCAGATATTTTCATAGAGTCCTCACCAACACACCCTTCTACAGAAAAGAGCAAAGTATGGTCAAAGAAGAAGAGATGGGGTTGCTTGTAAATGGCTTGAAGAACATAATGGTTGAAACAAGGCATGTGAAGATCCAAGGAGAGCGCTTAGGAGTTTGTCTTGTGACAATCCTAATGAAGCAATTTCTAGCATGCCAACAATGGGCTTTCAACACTAGAGACAAGAAGCCAAAGATAGCTATTGGAGGCGTGATCACTCCTATCTTGCTTGGTGATGCAGTTGAGCTTGGCACACCAGATGTTACAATGATCTTCCTAGATGTCTCTTATCTCAGTCAGATCGGATACCTTTCAGAAGCTGTTGAGACAGGATTTGGCTATCAGTTTGAGCTGGAAAACAGAAAAAGAAAGATCATCTTGCCCAAGCAGCGCTTAACCAAATTCACTTCCTATGAGAACATCCAATTCATGCCAACAGAAGATGAGCTTTATGACCCAATGACCGACCCACCAATGATGAGGCCAAGCAAAGTGAAAAACATGAGCACCATCAGAGACTCAGATGTTAAAGAAGAAATTGAAGAGCAGCATCAAGAACAAGAGGTTCAGCATCAAGGGATGGAGGAGGATGAACATGAAGACAATGATAGCCGCCCTTATGCATTTGACCCTTATGATGTGATCTGCACATCTGAAGCTTCAAAGGGTGCACATGAGCACATTAGGCTTCTTAAGAGGTGGAACCACTTCCAGGACAAAGCCATCAGAGGTTTGCTTAAGACAGTCAAAGCAAGCAAGATATCGGTTGACTTATTGAAGAAGAAAGTGAGGAAGCTCAAGAAGAAGTTGGGAGGATCTTCATCAGCCAAGAAAACTGATCAAGCGGTCCAAGAAGAGCCACAAGGAGGAGGATCTGATTCTGAGGACATGTCTGAGGACACACCAGAGGCTACAGTCCAATAGAGACACTCATTTCACATCAGTGAACGGCCAAGGACACAAGCTTCTTAACTGGCCAGGCATTCATCTCATATAGCTGCTCCAAGGCGAAAAGTAAAGAAGAGAAGGACTAGACAGCAAGCTCCATCAGAGGAGGAAGCTTCACCTTCCCATGCCATTGAGGGTTCAGACTCTCACCACTCCTCCACCTGAAGTAAGGTACACCACACTAACCATTGTAAATACCACTTATTTTTTATTTCATGCGATTGTTTGCTTGATGTTTGTGAACACTCTCCTTAGCATTTTTATTACACATGCACTGTGTAATTTAAATGTGGGGGAGGGTGTATGATGGACTGATGCTTGCATTTGCATTTGCATAATAGAATAGGAACCATGCATCATGATTTCATAGCATCTAGGGCATAGAAAAAACCAAAAACAAAATTGAAAAAATTTTCAAAAAAAAATTGCTTCACAAAAAGACTTTGATTTTCATGAATTCTTATAGGATTTAGACTTCATGCATTCATACAGGACTAGCTTGCTTGTTTAAATTGGGAACTATGATAGTAAATCTTTGTTAATGCTAGTGATTTATGAAAATGAAGCCCTTGTTTTTAATACATTGGTGCATTTGATGTTGAACTTGAAAGAAAGCTGAACCACTTTTGGAATTTACATTTATGTCAGCTTTATTTGAGACTGAAGCATGCTTTGAAATGATTTCAACCTTTGTTTAAGCGGAACCTAATTTGAATTCGCAATTATCATGCTTTATGCTGTTGTGATAGATGTCATGGATAGTTTAAAATATTTGGATCTTCTTATTCTCTTTCGCCACTCTCTAAAAGATCCATTTAGATTTCCCAACCCTTACTAAACCTTCTTTTAAGCCAAGACATTAATAGTGTGTGATTTGTGAGGCCTCTTCCATCGTGGCTGTTGCTTAGCAAAAAGTGTTGGGTTGGAACTACAAGGAAAGTATTCCCATTGTAGAACTAGATCACTCTTGAGTTAGATAGGCTAGGATGTTTGGAGAATGGTTTGGGTTTATCTTGGGATTAGATTTTAAGAGAGGAAAAGAAGAAAATAAGTCAAGGCACAAAAGAAAAAGGAGTGTGACACAAGAAAAAGGGTGGAAATGGCGATTCTAAACTCAAAGAAAGAAGGCTCATGTTCAAAGAAGAAAAGAAGATGCAAGAAGTGCAAAATAAGAAAGTCAAAAAGCCAAAGACGAATCAAGCACCAGCATCACCAAATAAATGAGCCAAACTCAAAAGAAGCAAATCGCCACCACTTGAAGTTCAAAAGAAGCGTCCTCCTAAGCGCTTGAAGGAGAAAAGTTTTTGGGTTTTTAAAAATGGTTTAAATTTCTTAAAAAGGGTAGCATAGGAGGGTTTTACACCGATTAGCTAGAGTTAGGAACACATCTTATAGATCTTGGGTAGATGGGAGTCTTCCTTTGTATGTGTAAGTTGTTCTTTGACCCTTAGCATTTTGCCAAAGCACAACCATGCTTTCCCTTGAGAGAACCCTTTAAACACCAAAACCAGTTTGTGAAGTGAGATCATTTTTATTCTACTAAGTCTTGTCCCTTAGCCAAATGACACTTTCGTATTTGCAGAAGCATGATTCATGGTTTGAGCATAATTGAATGTTAAAAAGGTTGTTTGATTTGATGAGCATGTGTAGGTTGATAGCTTTGTCATCATTCTTGTTTTTTGATGAAAGTGGCTAAGTATTTAAAGTATTCTTCCATCAACTGCACTCTAGAATTGAGAACATGGACTTCATTTTGATTTATTTTTTAGCATTTTCAAAGATATAAGTTCCCATTTAAAACCTCATCACCATGTTAAGTGTTTGTTTTCTTGAGGGCAAGCAAAAGCTAAGTGTGGGGGTGATAATGCTTGCTATTTTAGATCATTTTAGGCTGCATTTCATGCATATTTTTCTCTGTTTTTGCATTATAGTTTAGCATTTTAGTATCATTTGCACTTAGAATCAACATGGCATGCATTTAGCTTAGGATTGCATACATTTGCATACATGTGCATGTTTTTGGTGGTTTTCGGGTGTTTTTGGAGTTTCTTGGAGCTGGGAAGGAGATGGAAGCAGCTCATGATCAAAGAAGATGTCAGAAATGAAGCTCTTGCAAAGTCTGGTCCATATCGAGCAAGCATATCGAGCAGAACACCCGTGGAGTATGCTCGATGCAATCAGCAGGACGAGAGGAAGAGGATCAGCACGAGGATTCCAAGCCGTTGATCTACATCGAGGACCAGCATCGAGAAAAGACATCGATACGCGCTGCACGGACCATATCGAGGTTGCATATCGAGTAGAACATCGACCGTACAACCTCGATGCAACTTATCCGCGTTGACCACTTGACTTTTGTTAACCTTATCCTATCTTTTTAGGTTTTTTATGCTTCTTTTGGCTCCCTATTTTAAAAGGGAAGCCACAAAACATTATCTTTATGCAAGTTTACCTTTCTATGAAAAACTCTTTCTTCTCTAAACCTTAAAGGGCGATTTGCCTTAAGGATCTTAATCTTTAATAAAGTTTGCATTTTTATGGTTTAATCTTGTCTCTTAATCTTTGTTCTTGCATCTTGGTAGTTTAGATTTATCATCTTTGCATTTTAACCTCATCTAGTTATATTTAACTCCAAATCAATGAGATTAAACATGATTAGTAAGTAGTTTACTTTAATTTTAGGGTTCTAAGTAGGGAAAGTGGTGATTAAGATGTGATTAAGGGGTGATTAGGCGACCTTAACTATTCTCTGTTGTCTCCTTCTCTTGCAAAATGGTTATTGTTCATAAAGCCTGCTCCTTTTGATTGAATATGGTATTTATTGATGCATATGGTTCACTAAATTGCTTGTTATCTCATCTCTAACTATGGTTCGCTTATTTGGCTTGATAGTTTGGCTTAGTCTATGTTCTTTGTTCAGTGACACCAAAGTGATAGTTCATCATTGCTAGATGATTCGCTTAGGGCTAGATAATGCTGGTTTTGAGACTCTTGCTTGATGGTTAGATAGTATGCATTAAAAGATCTTGCCTTTTGTTTCATTCCTGTTCATTGCTTAGCATTGTTAGGATGTTGCTTCTGTGTGCTTAAACCCATGTTTTTGGTTGGTGCTTAGCTAACTAGATCCTTATTGGTTCACAAAATTGATAAGTTGATCTGAATTCTTGCTTGGGTGAGAGAATGATTGCTTGATTAGTACATCTCTTAGGCTAGAATGGTTCTGATCTTTATGTTCATGGTTAAAGGATACGTCATCACAAGTGGGTATGACACTTCAATCTTGTTGAATATGAACTGCTTATTGACGCCAAGCTGGTTCCTTTTAGATACCTTGTCTAGGAGTACAACATTGAAAATTGCTTGCCTTTGAATGCTTGATGTTTGCCTTTGTTAGAAATCTCCATTCTCACTCTTGAAGACCACTATCCCACAATTGCTTAGAACCTTGAGTCTTGCTTTTAATTAATTGTCTTAAAGATCATCTTGCTTAGTTTTTGTTTAGTCATTACCTTAAGTTCATTGCTTAGTTTTTGTTCACTTGCATTTAGTTCATGCTTTCTTTCCATTGCATTTTTAGGATTGTTAAACTTATCCTTGTTAAATCAAAAACCCCATCATTGCTTAGCTTATGGCATTGTTGGCATCTCATCTTCCACAAATGAATTGATACTTAATCCCTATTCTACAACTGATTAGAGGCTAAGGACATTTGAGTTTAGACCTTCAAAAGTCTTGTTTCAGGTACGCACGAATGTGCAGACTAACCATCTACCCGCTCTTAGGATAAGTAAAGATGGTAAAACCTATTTTGGTTTAATTAACAATAGATCACAAGAAAAATATATATCATGTACAAAGAGAATATCCTCAATATTCAATATTAATCATATATTAAAAATATAAAATGTTTTATAGTCCCCACACAGTGCGGACCGATCACCTAGTTGCTAATTAAACTAAAATGTGTTTTACCATCATTACTTATCTTAAAAGCGGATAGATGGTTGGTCCGCACATTCATGTGTACCAACCACCTTACCGCTCTTAGGACATATAGAGATTTTTACAAAAATATAAATTGGCCATTCCTCAAGAACCACCGGTTGCTTTTTTCTGCTACGACGGGCTGCCTTTCTCTCTCCGTATTAAATATGCATCATCTCGGTTGCACGGCTCAAGAGGCTAATAATTACAAAACTGCCATTGACTTTTGGCTTTCTCCGACCAACGCGATTCCTCTCGCTTCTCATTCAATTGAGATGTCGGCTTCAAGTTCATTGTCTGGAACGTTGATACTAGGTTTTTTTGCAAGTCAGGTGAAGTATCAAATTCCAAACCACAACAATGATGTCGTATAGCAGTAAGGGGAATCAATCCAACCTAGGAAGCAGGAAGAACACTAGGAATGGAAGTATTCAGCAAAGCTAAGCAAATTGGGGGAAAATGATTGGTAAAATCGACTAAAACTAAATGCAAGGACCAAATGAGATGCAAAACAATTTTAAAATCCCTGGAAGAGGGTTAACTACCACTAGAAGAAAACAGAGGAATAAAAGAGTAAATCTACTAAGAACTAAAAATCGAGCACTGAATCAACCACTGGATCGAGCACAGAATTGAGTAAAACTGACCAATCTAACAACTTAAAGCAAAACGACTTCTAATGAACAAGAATGCAACTTTATGACAAGCGAATGATGAACAGAGATTTTAAAATTAATAAAAAAGGGTTTAGCGTCGAGGGTCATATTCAAGAGTGTTCAGGGGTCAAGCTTTGGTTTGAAAACGTTTAGATCTACTCATTGATGAGCTTTCCCTAAGCCTTGAAAACAATACAAGAACCATCCATGGCATTAGGTATATGATTCACTTCCTCAATCTCTTCTCCAAACCCATGGCGTTTGGTGGAAAAAGAGATCAAAGAGCAAGAAAGACAGATTTCAATATATGGCCTAACTAACCTCCTCTACAACCATGGCGTTTGGGAGAGGAAATATTAGTCTCTAGGATCTGGTTTTCTAGGACCTCTGAATCCGGTCAGGGGTAAGATAGCCTTGGAATTATAGAGACCTTTTCCAAGGCTCTCTAAGCCTTAAGACCCCAAGATCCTAGAAGGAAATAGATGAAGAACAAGGAAAATACAAAGCGTAAACCCCTTTTGACACTTGAATCACCTCAACCCCAAAAACCCAAAAGGAACTACTCGCGACTCATGTTTGAAACCGAATGAAATGCAATAAAAAAAGAACTAAGCATGATTAAAGAGCGATTAAAGAAAAACTGCTTAATATTAAAGGATTCAAGTTCAAAAACTAAAAAGAAAAGCTTCGATGTTCTACAATGGTGAATTGCCTAAGATAAAGCATAAAAAGATAAGACTGAAAGTTGTTGATGAAAAGGATCGCTGCCCTTTTCCAAAAATAACCAAACCGCCAACTGGTCCCCCCTTCGCTACGGTCCAAGGCTGACCTGGCCGGATAAGGTCGTAGAGATAGACCTTGAGATCGATCAGTGCACTCGATCGTCTTCAGGAATCGCCTTATGCTGCTCGATATGTATGTCGATCTGGTTGGATGGATCGAGTACTTCGTCCGATCTTCCACTCGATCTTTGGATGATCGAGTCATGGTCTCGATCTGGCTCTCGTTCTGCATGGGCGTCATTTACGTCTGTACTCCAGATAGATCTCCTCTCTCGATCTTGGTCTCGATCTTTCCTCTTGAATCGACTTGGATCACTCGATCTTCTGGTCGTGCTCATTTAGATTGACCTGCCTTGCTCGATCCGCTACTCGATCTCGGGTCCTTTGCATGCAAGGTTGAGCTTTCCAAGTGTCCAAGAGCTTCTAGCTGATCCTCCTCACGTCCACATAACCTCCACAACTCCATAGTGCTCCAAACAACCTGATAATGATGTAAAATGCAAGAAACATGCAAAATGGCGAATGCAAAGGGACCTAGGACCTAAGATGCAACAAATAGAACAAACTAGCCTATAATGCAAGATGAATGCATGAAAAAACTATCCTAAATGCATCAACTCCCCCAAACTTGCCTTTTGCTTGCCCTCAAGCAAACAAAATTCAAGAAAGGAAGAGAGGTTTGAAAGCGGAAGCTCAAAAAGCAAAAGATGTCAATGGAAAAAAAAACCGATTCAACGCCCAAGTTATAAGTTCTATGATGCAAAGAGGTTGTTCTACTTTAAAAGTTTTAGCCATACCCCATCAAAGCAAGCAATGAACTCTAGCTTAGCCTACATAAGCATTCAAATCAACCAACCTCCTTAACATTCATTAAGCGATAACCAATAGATCAAGTTTGTGCACATCAAGCGAAAGCATTTGGTCAAAGGGATAAGGTCATGAGATGAAAATGATCTCATTTAAAGAGGGGTTTAAAAATTTAGGGATCACTCAAAGAAAGAATCCTATCTTTTTGCAAAATGCTAAAGGTAAAAGCACACTTATGCATGCAAGTTAAAAGCTCCCTTCTACCCTTTTTACCCAAGATGATCCTAAAAAAACTTCTAAAACCCAAAGTTAACCCCTAAATCCACCCTTTTCCAAAGCGCTTGATCATCTTCATTCTTCACAAATGGGGGAAACTCCTTTTTTGCTTTGCCGTGTGGTTAACTTCTTCTTTTGAACTTTGCTCTTCCTTGTTGTATGTTTGGCACCGCTTTCATCACCTTTGGTGGATGGCTCGGTCTGATTTTTCTTCTTTTTGGATGACCTTGTAAGCCTTGCTGCTGCTGGCGCCTTTCTAATAAATCACTAAGAGCATTCTTTTCTATTTTAACTTAACCACAATTTACTTGTTCCCCCTTTGCTACTTATCCCATATTTCTTCTTCTTTTGAAAATATTTAAAAAGAAACTCTTAAACCACTCAAATAACCCCTTTTCCCAAACTCCTAACCTAAATACCAAGCTCAAAATGCAAGCTGGTGGTCTACAAGGGAGCTTTTCCTTGCCAGCCCTATTCTAACACTTTTTGCTAAGATAGGATAGAAAATAATGCAATGAAAGGGCCTCACTACTCACGCAAAAGTGTTTAGGCCTGAAAGAAGGTTTTTTTTAAGGTTTAAGGCACGGTTAACTGTCCCATTATGATGAAGATCAGCTACTTGGATTAACAAGAGTGGTAAGAAAGGAAGAAGATAATCCAAGTATATATATGGGTAAGCCATGCAATCGCTCTTAATGCACAAACAAGATAATTCAATGTCAAAGATTAAGGTTCTACTAAGATGGAGTTGGCATCAAATCAAGCGAGTTTCAACATAAGACTAGAGTATCAAATGCAAGTAATCAAGGTATGGCGCAGCCTTAACTTCAAAACTCACTAGATGCAATCAAACAACAAACAACCAAGACATTGAAAACAATTCAAACATTGACAACTTAACAAGTGTTTATCATTTACTCCCTATGCAAATGCAGCAACAAATGCAAATCTACCTAAGAACTAAAAAAATTGAGCATTGAATCAACCACTGGATCGAGCACAGAATAGAGTAAAACTGACCGATCAAACAACTTAAAGCAAAACGACTTCTAATGAACAAGAATGCAACTTTATGACAAGCGAATGATGAACAGAGGTTTTTAAAATGATAATAGAGGGTTTAGGGTCGAGGGTCATATTCAAGAGTGTCCAGGGGTCAAGCTTTGGTTTGAAAACATTTAGATCTACTCGTTGATGAGCTTTCCCTAAGCCTTGAAAAACAAAACAAGAACCATCCATGGCGTTTGGTATGATTCACTTCCTTAATCTCTTCTCCAAACCCATGGCGTTTGGTGGAAAAAGAGATCAAAGAGCAAGAAAGACAGATTTCAATCTATGGCCTAACTAACCTCCTCTACAACCCATGGCGTTTGGAAGAGGAAAGATTAGTCTCTAGGATCTGTTTTCTAGGACCTCTGAATCCGGTCAGGGTAAGATAGCCTTGGAATCATAGAGACCTTTTCCAAGGCTCTCTAAGCCTTAAGACCCCCAAGATCCTAGAAGGAAATAGATGAAGAACAAGGAAAACACAAAGCTTAAACTCCTTTTGACCCTTGAATCGCCTCAAACCCCAAAACCCAAAAGGAACTACTCACTGCGGACTAATGTTTGAAACCGAATGAAAATGCAATAAACAAAGAACTAAGCATAATTAAAGAGCGATTAATTAGAAAAACTACTTAATATTAAAGGATTCAAATTCAAAAAACTAAAAGAAAACGCTTCGATGTTCTACAATGGCGAATCGCCTAAGATAAAGCATAAAAAGATAAGACTGAAAGTTGTTGATGAAAAGGATGGCTGCCCTTTGCCAAAAATAACCAAACCGCCAACTGGTCCCCCCTTCGCTACGGTCCAAAGCTGAGCTGGCCGGATAAGGTCGTAGAGATCAAACCTTGAGATCGATCAGTGCACTCGATCGTCTTCAGGAATCGCCTTATGCTGCTCGATCTGCATGTCGATCTAGTTGGATGGATCGAGTACTTCGTCCGATCTTCTACTCGATCTTTGGATGATCGAGTCATGGTCTCGATCCGGCTCTCATCTGCATGGCATCATTCACGTCTGTACTCCAGATCGATATCCTCTCTCGATCTTGGTCTTGATCTTTCCTCTTGAATCGACTTGGGTCACTCGATCTTCTGGTCGATCTCATCTAGATCAACCTGCCTGCTTGATCTGCTACTCGATCTCGAGTCCTTCGCATGCAAGGTTGAGCTTTCCAAGTGTCCACGAGCTTCTAGCTGATCCTCCTCACGTCCAAAGGAGTAATGCAGACTACACTATCGAATGTAGGTTCAGATTAAGCTAAACAGAATGTGATGTATGTAATGCGAATGATAAAATAAAAGTAAGCAAACGAAATTCAAGTTGTTGTTCTAAGTTTTCAGAAGACTAAAAGCGCTAAGTTAAGACAGTTCGCAGGTTGAATCCGAGAATGTAGAATGCATGAAACCAGGAATACGATTAAGAACCGTTTTGAACATGAATATCAAATACATAACTAATCAATTCTCATTGCAGAAGTTAACTATGTTTAAATCACAGAGTTTCAAAATCTCTTTGCAAATCCTAAAAACATAAACATGCAATATGATCAGAATCAATTGTTCACAAAACTTCTAAGCCAAATCTATTTGTACTAAGTTGTTTTGCTCATCAAATACTAGTTCAGGTATCAATAATGCTCTCACATATATTTAACAACCTATGATTTTCGGATTTCTAGATGATGTGTCTAAGAAATTCGATTTTTGAAAGCAAGCAGAGATGAAAAAACCAAAAGATATTTTTCCCCCCCTAACAGGTAGCAATTCTACAAATTCTTCATCAACCTTTGAAAAAAAGCCCTAACTTAACTAACAGATTATCCAGACATGATTATGGGAATCACAAAACATAATCTGAATAAAATTGCATTAAGAGAAAGAGTAAAAGAATAAGGGGGTTCGAAATCTTCTCAAAAGAGTACAGGATCTGTCTCTCCAAAAAGCTCTGGATATAAATCTCTCTCTCTAACTCTCTGAATTCTAAAGTCTAAGATCAAAACCAACAATGGCTGAAAAAACCTAATAAATAGAGGCTAAACACGATCTGGGGCTTTCTTGCAAATATGGGAACTTCTGGGTTAATTCTGAAAAAATAGTCTTCATACTTTTAATAAAACTGGCCACGATCCTTCCTTGGTGGGTGACGAGCGTCACCAATTTGCATACTTTCTTTTCCGAGCTAGGCACTTCGTGGCTTCAACTTGCAATGCTCCAAAAAGCTTCAATATCCCCAATTATGCTCCAAACATGCTATAACCTGCAAAGACTGTACTAGGACTCTAAAAAGAGACAAAAAGACTCATTAAAAAAGGATTTATATCATGGTTAAAAACCATAAAAACCATGATATATCAAACTCCTCCAGACTTAGCTTTTTTGCTTGCCCTCAAGCAAACATCAGACAAAGAACAGGGTCGAGGTTTGAAAACAAGAAACAGTCAGTCAATCATCCGGAACACCACATTAGTTAACACTTTCGAATCCACATACCACAGAGTCAACACAAGATCAAATTTTAGTCTAATCATCACAAGCTTAGCAAATCTCTTAAGTCCAGTCCAAATCCCTTCAAGAAATCCAAAATTTCTACTGCTAACTCCTTATTTTTTATCTAAGTGTGAAGTCTCATCAAGGTTTTATCATCTCAATCACTTACAGATTCTTTTCCCTTCCTAAACAACTAAACAAATCAATCTCAACACATCTCTCCTATTTTTTCTTCCCTTGATCTTTTCCGTTGGATATTTTCAATACTTCTTTTTTCTCATTTTTTTACAGTCTAAGATATGGTGCTACTCAATACTTGTGTTCCTTGTGAGGAGACAGGTTCCTGAGTGTGTTCATTACTGTTGTTCCTTTGTGAGGAGACAAGGTCTTGAATGCATCATTCTTTGGACTTAAACTCTTAAAAACTACATAAGGGAAGATCAAAAGAGAGACTGTATCTTAACCTTATTGTCAGTGCTGAAAGAGAAAATCAAGATCAATAAGAATCAAGCCCCAAGATAAGAAGTTTAAAGTTCATTAAGGTGGAGCTAACAGTAAATTTTCCAGATTCTCTAAGAACTTAAACCTTCATTGCTAGACTGTTCTACCTATGACTTTCAACTTAGTAAGATTTGTAATCAACTACTGTGGCAATGGTTCTTATAAGAAAAAACGTCATATGGTTAGTTCCAAGAAAAACTGACAAACTTCAAAATTTTGACTCTATAAAAACAGGTTTTTGACTCAACTTTAAGACTTCATAAACATGACACAAAGCACACAAACGTCAGTAACCACCTCCCCCAGACTTAAAACAACACTGTCCCTCGTGTTTATTAAGCCAAGAGTTGGTCAAAATGATGAATGCAAACTCGTAAAACCCATGGTGAAAAAGTGTTACCTCGCGAATGGTCAGGTGACGAGCGTCACCAAACTGGTGACGAGCGTCACCAAACTGGTGACGAGCGTCACCGCAACTTGTATTGCAGAAACGTCAAGTTTAGATAGTTATTAACGTAATGTTGTCATGTGTACTCTAAAGTTAGACTATTAGAGCACTCAAACACACATTTAATAACATCCAAACATAGCAATAATAACCTGGTTCAACTATCTCACAAAACATTATCAAAGTAACTGACAACTGACTCAAAGAAAACATTAAAATGACTCAAGAGAAATAAAAATAAAAGAGAAACAGAAACAAGTAACCAGATAGTAGAGGCTTAGTCCTCATCCTCGCAGGGCTCGGTGTTGTCGTGTGGGCGGACACAACCACAATTGCTAACTGTAGCAACAACATCCCAGAGTCCCTCAAAGCTGTCAATGACATACTCCTGAAAAGCAGCCATGTCCATGGGTGTCTGTGGTCATGGAGGACGCCTGAATGCAGCAGATTTAGTTGTCTGGCGTCTAGATGGTCCAGCATCAGCAGCAGTGGAAGCGCCAGCAGTGGCAGCTCTAGCAGGACGTAGAGGTAAAGGGCGCAGGTAGACTCGCATCTAGCAGCAGACTCGCATCTGCAGAAATAGCAGCTGGCGTGTGACACCCTGTATCGTCGTGAGCGCTCTCTGTGGCAACTTAATGCCAACATACTCTCCAGCAGTAGTAAGTACACTTGCATATGATTTAACTATTTTGGCTTTTCAACTCAAACTGTTTAGACCATCTACATTGGGGTCAAGACAACTCCAGGCTTGAGCCACGTAACATGGCGCAGATGCAAGTCTGCGCCGAGCAAGGCACGGGTTAGTGAGCTGCTTCTCATTTACTATGGCTTTGCTGAGATGCTCGATGAGGTGATACCTATGGATACCATGGTCTGCGCCAACTTAGGCGCTCTTTTTGCTGAGCATTTGGTCTCCTTGAAGACCAAGCCATTCACAAGTCCGGGGGAGAAGACTAAGAGTGTAGGGAGTCTTCTGACACCGATCTTCCAGCACATCCAGAACTTGGACCAGAATGTCTGCATGTGGGTCCACTGTGAGGGAAGGAGAACGCCTATGAAGTGGTCAGAGAAACCATAAATCCCACAAAGCTCCATCAGATTGATCCTGTAATGAACCCTGCAGATCAGAAATGTCAATGTGCCTTCCTGCGCACACTTGGCCAGCTCATTCGCATAGTAGACGCGAGCAGTAGAGAGAAACTGGCGGACCAAATCTGGGTATAAGTCGTACTGCTAGAATGGCAAAGTGCCCATCAAAAATGTCATCTTCTGCAAAACAGCGGCATCTGCGAACCTGGTAGGCACTATCTACACTCCCTGCCACGCATTGTAGAATAGCGTGTCATACTCATCCCACTCCTCCTGAATATCATGGAGTATGCAAGTGTCCTGTGATATTTCCTGCTTTGGAGTCCCTGCCCAAGCCACTTGAGATGGTATCTTCAGGTTCTCTCGTTTTGGCCATGGAGGCCTGCAAACTGGGTAATTGCTGAACGACTGTGTTGAGCCTGATGCAGAGCTCGAAGACGAGCCTTGTCGCGGTCGTTTCTCCTGTCTGGGCATCTGAAAATTTTTAAGTCCAAAATCAACCAAAAACATCACCAAAATCAGCAAATATTCGAAAATTCGAAAAGTCAATCAATCAAGGTGAAATAACTAATGGCGATCAACAACAACACTACCAGGAACACAATTCAATCATCAGCTCAACCCAGATCACCCAAAATTTCTAGATTTTTGCAAAGTTCATCATGAACTTGAAAATTTCAAACTTACAAATCAACCGATTAAATCACACAAGGATGGTATCATTCCTCTAACACAACCTAACTAACCATGATTCAACAGTTAAATCAAGCTAATCAAGTCGAAAATCGAATTTTACCAAAGCTATAGCGGACTGAAAATTGGGGATTTCGAAACACATACCTTGCAGATCTTGAAAACTGAATTGACATTGTGAAAGAGGGCCAAAATCCACACGGATTAGGCTTTTGAATCACTCAATTTTGTTTAGAAAATCAAAAGTTGCAGATTTTTAAAAATATGAAGAGTGTTCATTGGTTTTGAAGTTGTGAGGCGAAGAAGAAGAAGAAAAGAGTTAAAATCGTACCTGGATCGCGGACGGGTGACGAGCGTCACCCGTTTTTTGGTTGGTCACGTTTTTTTTTTAAACTGAATAATTAATCTAAAGCACGAAAATAAAAACTAAGTACAAGATATACAACTTACCAGTGGGTTTGCCTCCCACTAAGGACTTGTTTAAAGTCATTAGCTCGACTTTGATTGGCTGTTTAGACAGCTGGTGCATCATCCAGAGACACAATGTGTCCTGCTGGAATCTCGGCTTGCGCCCAATAATGCTTCACCCTCTGTCCATTGACAGTGAACTCCTCTCCTTTGGAGTTAATCAGGACAATGGCACCATTTGGTCTAGCTTCTTTGACAGTGAAGGGACCTGACCATCGAGAACGCAGTTTACAAGGAAAAAGCGGTAAATGAGAGTTGTAAAGTAATACCTGGTCATTAGGCTCGAAATGTCTGGAAATGATCTTTTTCTCATGATATGCCTTTATCCTCTCCTTGTATAACTTGGAGTAATCATAGGCCAGATATCTGATTTCATCCAGTTCATTGAGCTGAATCAAGCGCCTCTCTGTAGCAGGTTTCAGATCGAAGTTCAGCTTCTTGATAGCCCATTCTGCTTTGAACTCAATCTCCACTGGTAGATGGCACACCTTGCCATAGAGAAGTTGGAATGGTGTAGTCTCAAGTGGCGTTTTGTATGCTGTCATGTAAGCCCATAATGCATCATCCAGCTTTGTAGACCAATCTTTCCTTGTCTTTCCAACTGTCTTCTCCAGAATCTGCTTGATCTGCCTATTGGAACCTCAACTTGTCCACTAGTTTGGGGGTGATAGGGCGTGGACACTCTGTGCTGTACACCATACTTCTTCAGCACCTTGTCAAATACTTTGTTAACAAAGTGAGAACCACCATCACTCATAACATTCCGCGGGACACCAAATCTGGGGAAGATGATGATCTTAAACAGCTTCAAAACCACTGCAGCATCATTAGTAGGAGTAGCCAACGCCTCTACCCACTTAGATACATAATCAACAGCAACCAGAATGTATCTATTCCCATAAGATGAGGGAAAAGGGCCCATGAAGTCAATACCCCAATAATCAAAAACTTCAACTTCTAGAATGAAGTTCTGTGGCATCTCATGTCTCTTGCTGATTTTCCCTCTTCTCTGACAAGTATCACAACTTGTAATGAATGCCTGGGCGTCCCTGAACATAGTAGGCCACCAAAAACCAGCTTGAAGAACCTTGGAGACTGTTTTGAATGTGGCAAAGTGTCCAGCATATTCTGACCCATGACAGTGAAAGAGGACCTCATGCACTTCTTCTTCAGCTATGCATCTCCTGTAAATCCCATCAGCACAATGCTTGTAGAGATATGGCTCATCCCAATAGAATCTCCTAAGTTCTCTCAAGAACTTCTTCTTGGCATACCCTTTGAAATCATGTGGTTCATCTTCAGTAGCAAGATAGTTGGCAATATCAGCATACTAGGGCCTCTTTGGATCATCCAAACCATAAACATGCTCTTTAAAAGCTATCCCCAAGCTTGCACAAATTGCAGCTAAGTTCAGAGAATGGTGACGAGCGTCACCAGTATTGGTGACGAGCGTCGCCTCTTTCGTATGTAAACTTGGTCACGACTGTTCTTAGTGTGTGACGAGTGTCACCCCCTGGTGTCGCTCGTCACTCCCCTGTAGTTTCGTGAAAAACTGCAGGTTTTCAATACTTTCTTCTTGTTCTCTTGTTTCCACCAAGTACACATTCTCTTCAGGCAAGAAATCATTGATTGGAACATTATCTTCGACCTAAATCTTCGATAGATGATCCGCAACTCCATTCTCAACACCTTTCTTATCCTTCACTTCAATGTCAAATTCTTGAAGGAGAAAAATCCATCTCAACAACCTTGGCTTTGCATCCTTCTTCTACATCAGATATTTCAGTGCTGAATGGTCAGTATGGACCACGACCTTGGAGCCAACAAGATATTGTCTAAACTTTTCAAATGCAAACACAACAGCCAACAATTCCTTCTCAGTTGTTGCATAGTTCTTTTGAGCATCATCCAAAGTCCTACTTGCATAGTAAATTGCGTGGAGCTTCTTGTCTTTCCTCTGTCCCAGCACTGCTCCAACTGCAAAATCACTGGAATCACACATCACTTCAAAAGGCAAGTCCCAATCTGGAGGCTGCACAACAGGAGCTGTAACCAAAGCTTGCTTAATCAGTTCAAAGGCGGATTTGCACTCTTCTGTGAACTCAAATCTCTGATGAACCTTCTGTAGAACCCAGGGTGACCCAGAAAACTCCTCACTGCTTTGACTGAATCAGATGCTTGCAGACTTGTCATCACTTCAATTTTCGCCCTATCCACCTCTATACCATCTCCTGAGACTTTTTGACCAAGCACAATGCCATCTTGTCTCATAAAATGACACTTCTCTCAGTTCAAAATCAAGTGTTTCTCTTCACACCTCTGCAGAACTGCACACAAGTTGTCCAAGCAGCTCTTGAAGGAGGAGCCATAAACTGAGAAGTCATTCATGAAAACCTCCATAAACTTCTCAATCATGTCTGTGAAGATCGACATCATGCATCTCTGAAAGGTTGCAGGAGCATTACACAGTCCAAAAGGCATTCTACGATATGAAAATGTGCCATAAGGACAGGTAAAAGTGATCTTCTCCTGATCATCTGAATGGATGGGGATCTGAAAGAAGCCTGAATAGACATCAAGGAAGCAGTAGTACTTTTTATTTGCCAGCCTCTCCAGCAACTGATCGATGAAAGGTAGAGGAAAATGGTCCTTCCTTGTTGCTGCATTCAGCTTCCTGTAATCAATGCACATCCTGTGTCCTGTCACAGTCCTGGTTGGAATCAGCTCATCCTTGTCATTCTTCACTACTGTAACACCTCATTTCTTAAGCACCATGTGCACTGGACTCATCCAAGCACTGTATGATATAGGATAGATGATACCAGCCTGCAACAACTTCATGATCTTTTTCTTGACAACATCCTGCAAATTCAGATTCAGCCTTCTCTGGTGCTCAACTGATGATTTCAATTCATCCTCCAAGTGTATCCTATGCATGCAAAAGTCTGGAGAAATCCTTGAAATATCATCAAGAGAATAGCCAAGAGCTTTGCGAAATCTGCGCAGCTTACATAGCAAAAAGGTGAGTTCTGCATTGTTCAATGAAGCATTAACAATAACAGGATAGGTGGAGTTTTCTCCAAGGAAGGCGTACCTTAGCCCTGCAGGGAGCTGTTTAAGCTCAAATTTTGGTGCTTTTGCTGCAGAACAATCACCCATTGTGGCAGCTTTCGCAGATGTGGAGACAAGCTCATCATGTGCAACCAGTTGCATCACTTGAGCAGTAGCATCCATCATCTTTGTGTACCCTGTTGCAGCAGCATCTGAATCCTCATACTCAGCTGTAGAAGTGGTCAATGCCCTTTCCAAGGGATCCTCTGAACTCATCTCATGGAAGATCTGATCAGCAATGTTTGTGAGAACATCCACATAAAAAGTCTGTCCATCTATGGTTGGCCTCTTCATCAGCCTGCCCATTTCAAATTTCATCACTAAATCACCAACATTCAGCTTTACTCTACCCTTCCTGACATCAATAATAGCTCCTGCAGTAGCCAAGAAGGGTCTGCCAAGAATCAAGGGGTCTTTGGGTTCTTCTCCATATTCCAGAACCACAAAATCAGTAGGAATCATACAATCTCCTACTTTGATAGGAACATCCTCTATCACTCCTTCAGGAACTCTGACTGATCTATCAGATAGGACAAGAGATATCATTGTAGCCTTGAAATCGGTCATCCCCAAGCTCTTGGCAACAGAATGAGGCATAAGGTTCAAACTAGAACCAAGATCACACAATGATCTCTCAAACCTGTCAGAAAAGATGGTGCAGTCTAAAACAAAGCTTCCAGGGTCTGAAAGCTTTTCTGGAACTCTATTCTGAATCACTGCACTGACCTGCTCGTTGATCATCATCCCCAGCCTCTAAACTCAAGTTATTGGTCACCATTCTCTTCACATACCTCCTTATAACAGCAGTGATCCTCACAGCATCAATCAATGGGATCTCAATAGCTAACTTGTCCATGATAGCCCTACATTTAGCATCTTCAAACTCCTGTTTAGACTTCTTAGGATGCTTAGGATAGGGTATCTTGGGCTTATACACGGTCTCCTTCGCATTATCTGAAGTCTTAGACAAAACTGTTGTGTGTTGCAACGGGTGAAGAGCGTCACTCGTTTTTGGACAAGTCGTGGTTGTTTGCTCGATTTGGGTGACGAGCGTCACCCTCCTGGTGACGGTCGTCGGGGTTGTGCTCAAGGGGTGACGAGCGACACCCATTATTGGTGACGAGCGTCACCCGTAGATTTTCAGCAGAAATTTCTTCATCTTCATACTCTTCAATACCCACGAAATTTCTTGAGCTTAGATCCTTCTGTAACACTGGTTGCAGGTTCTTTCCACTCCTCAATGTGATGGCATTCATATGGTGTTTTGGGTTAGCATCAGTTCTTCTTGGAAGAAATTCTTCTTGCCTCTGAACAGCTCCTGCAGTTTGGGCAACTTGGACATCAAGCTTCTTCATGTGAGAGATCAGACTCTCAATTTTCCCATTCAAGTCCTGATAGAGCGAATCTATCTTGCCATTGATGTCCACTGTCAGCTTCTGTTGACCTTCTAGGATCTGTTCCAGCATTGTTTCCATCTTGTTTCCTTGTGGAGGTGCAGGTTGGTAGGAAGAAGAACCATAGTTTCTGTTGAAATTTCCACTGTTCTGGAATGGTTTCTGGTACTCTGTCTTCTGGAATGGAGGCTTAGGTGTGTAACCAGGCTTGCTCTGACCTCCTGTAAAGGCACTCTTCTGATTGTTGTTATTGTAGCCTCTGTTCCACTGTTGATTTCCATACCTTGGACCCTAAAAACCGCCAGAATTTATGAAATTCACATCTTCCTTATCAACTTCCTCTGAACCTTCGAAAGTCTCCACTTCTGCAGCAAAATGAACTGACTTTTTTCCCACCAAGAGGTTGTGCATACTGTCCAGCTTAGCCTTAACTTCAGCAATCTGATTTCCATCATCCACACCAGCTTGTTTCATCCTCTGAAAATCTGCATTCTTAGTGCTGTTGCTGCAGACCAGATTCTCAATCAACCTGATCGCCTCTTCTGGTCTGTTGGTGTTGAAGTCTCCAGCACTAGCTGCATCCAGCGTCATCTGATATTTCCAGTCAATGCCTCTGAAGAAGATCCCAAGTAGTTGCACCTGACTGAAGCCATGATGAGGACAGTCCCTTTGGTAAGACTTGAATCTAATCCAAGAAGCCTTAAAAGCTTCAGTAGGTCCTTGTGTAAAAGATGCAATTTTCGTCCTCATGTCTTCTGATCTTGCATCATCATAGAAGTTGTTCAGAAAAGCATTCTTAGTGTCTTCCCAAGTGGTCAGTGAAGCAGGTTCCAGCTGCTTCAGCCAATATGCAGCCTCTCCTCCAAGAGAGTAAGGGAAAAGCTTGCAGAACAGAAAGTCATTAGTGACTCCATTGGCTTTGACACTTGAAGCTAATCCTCAAACCTCTCAATGTGATCCATAGGATGCTCATGAGGTAAGCCATGGAATGGATGCTGGCCAACCAGCTGATAGTAGACAGGTTTAAGCTCAAAATCGTTCATCTGGAAGGCAGGAGGGCGGATCGTAGCTCTGTTGGCATAGAACTGATCAGGTCTGTTGTAGTCTCCTAAAGTCCTCTGCACAAAAAACGCCCAGCAACGTTATCAGCAGCAACAGGGACTCCAGCATCTTGTCCCACTTGTTGAACCTACTGTTTAACAATGACATTCCCATCTTGATCAATCCTCTGCCCCTCTTCGTTCCTCCTGTTCCCCTCTCTGTCAACCAAATGACCTTCAGCATCTTCAACCAAGATAAGTGGAGCGACCATTGTAGATTGCTTCTTAGCTTTCCTGTTAGTTCTCTCCAACCTAGCGAGTTCGTCGATTCTCAAAGTCACAAGCTCCTTCTCTTTGTTGCTTCTGGTACTGCAATTAGGCATACACCTGAAACACGAACAAAGAAAAGTAGCAGAAAGTTAGTAAACAAATTAAAACTTAGAAAAAATCCTAATACTAAAAATCGATAGGCAGCTATTACTCCCCGGCAACGGTGCCAAAAACTTGATAGGGCTCAGGTTTTACCCAAATAAAACTACTGCAAGTACACAAAAAAAGCAGTTGTAGTACAAGGGGTATCGAATCCCAAATGAGTAATGCAGACTACACTATCGAATGTAGGTTCGGATTAAGCTAAGCAGTATGTAATGTATGTAATGCGAATGGCAAATTAAATGTAAGCAAACGAAATTCAAGTTGTTGATCTAAGTTTCAGAAGACTAAAAGCCTAAGTCAGGATAGTTCGCAGGTTGAATCCGAGAATGTAGAATGCATGAAATCAGGAATGATTAAGAACTGTTTTGAACATGAATATCAAATATATAATTAATCAATTCTCATTGCAGAAGTTAACTATGTTTAAATCACAGAGTTTCAAATCTCTTTGCAAACCCTAACAACCTAAACATGCAATATGATCAGAATCAATTGTTCACAAAACTTCTAAGCCAAATCTCTTTGTACTAAGTTGTTTTTGCTCATCAAATACTAGTTCAGGTTATCAATAATGCTCTTACATATATTTAACAACCTATGATTTTCGGATTTCTAGATGATGTGTCTATGAAATTCGATTTTAAAGCAAGCAGAAATAAAAACCCAAAAGATATTCCTAACAGGTAGCAATTCTACAAACTCTTCATCAACTTTTGAAAAAGCCCTAACTTAACTAACAGATTACTCAGACATGATTATGGAATCACAAAACATAACTGAATAAAATTGCATTAAGAGAAAGAGTAAAAGAATAAGGGGGTTCGAAATCTTCTCAAAAGAGTACAGGATCTGTCTCCCCAAAAAGCTCTGAATAAATCTCTCTCTCTCTAACTCTCTGAATTCTAAAGTCTAAGATCAAAGCCAACAATGGCTGAAAAACCTAATAAATAGAGGCTAAACACGATCTCGGACCTTCTTGCAAATATCGGAACTTCTGGGCCAATTCTGCAAATAGTCTTCATACTTTTAATAAAACTGGCCACGCTCCTTTCTTGGTGGGTGACGAGCGTCACCAATTTGCATACTTTCTTCTCCGAGCTAGGCACTTCGTGGCTTCAACTTGCAATGCTCCAAAAAGCTTCAATATCCCCAATTATGCTCCAGACATGCTATAACCTGCGAAGACTCTACTAGGACTCTAAAAAGACCAAAAAGACTCAATAAAAAAGACTTATATATCATGGTTAAAAACTATTAAAACCATGATATATCAGTGCTGAACCGGGTGCTCAGATTAGACGAGCGATTCCAGTCGTTCGACTTCCAGCTCGCTTCGGAGAGTATCAGGGCGAGCTCCCTCATCCTCCCATTTCGCATGTCGCCTGACGTCCTAGGTAATAATCCTGATCCTCTTGCTACGTTAGCTCCGTGGGCAATGCTTTCTGATCCTACTTTGGCAGGTTCATGGGACCGGATCGAGGAAGTGTGGGGCTTTATGCTCCTAGGGGGTTGACTATCCAATCTGAGGCTTACCCAGAGTGCACGGCAAACGCCTGTCCAAACGCTACCGGAGGCCCTGTGCTGACTCTCCCATCGGGGAGGCTTCATCCCGGTCCTCGCACCGGAGGCGTCGGGGAGGCACCTCGCTGGGTCCCCCGTCGTTAGAACGACATGGTCCCCTGGACCTTCTCCCGTCCGCCCCGGACTTACCTCCACGGAGTCTGACTCCTCCTCCAGCAGCGAGGCCTTGAGAGAGGCGTCCTAGACTGTGCAGGCTGCGACTCTGGTCCCTTCTGTGCCGAGCTCACCAAAGGCGATGAGCGTCTCCTTGGAGTTGGAGCCGATGTTTGTGCCTCCTCGTCCGACCGCTTCCTCGACCCGCGAACTCACCGGGTTGTGGCTGACTGCCTTGGAGCTCACGCGCTCGCTGAACACGGTAAGTTTCTTCTTGGGACTTCTTCCCTTTTCGTCTCTTGGTTGTTGTTTTACTTGTTTCTTACTTGTTTCTTCGTTTTTAACAGAGCAAACGCTCGCTTTAGAAGCTGGAGCATGTACTCTACATGGCTGAGTACCATGAACGTGGCCTTGCTGATAGGACTAGCGAGCTTCAGGCCGAACTCCTTGTGACCCTGGACCAACTCGCGGAGGCGCAGACTTCCGCTCGGGGGGAGGATCTGAGTGCGGAGACGGAGCCTTGACCCTAGCGCTGACGGACAGCCAGCGGACCTTAGAGGCTCGCAACTCGGAGGTGCAGATACTCCGCCAAACCCTCATGGTGTACCAAGAGTTCACTCCTGGGGCCGAGACGGATCTGGCGCTGATGGCGGCTGGACTTTCACGAGCAGCCAGACAATGATCTACATGCTCAGGTGGGAACTTGAGGAGGAGCGTCGACAGAATGGCCGCGAGGGGCGGATGCTTCATGGCTGGCAGGTGGCGCTGGAGGCGTGGGTCCTTCTTCACCGGCGGGATCTTCACGTCTGCCAGGTTTTTAAATAAAACAGTCTTTTCTTCTGGGGACTTTTTTCCCTTGTAAATTGTGACTTCAAACCTTGATCGGTGGCCTTTTTGGCCTGTTTCCCTTTTTAAATGCCCATAAATTTGCTTCATATATCTTCGTGCTTTATGCACTTCTTTCGTATTTTGCTTCGTTTAGTGGGTCTGACTTCTTGACTTTGGGCCCAATACGCGTGATGGTCTTGGAGTGTTGAGTCTTGTTGAGTTGAACTGCAGCTTGCAGACCTTCTGTGTTTTTTTGCATAGTTGACCCGTTTGGACTACTTCCTTCGTGGAACTCTCGCCGGTGATCCCCCTCCTTTAGCGCCAACTGTTCGGGAGAAAATTTCGAGATACCACATGGGGGTGTGTGATTCGTCTGGGGAGTGGAGCTGTGCCTCCGAGTTTCATCCTCTGGGAGGAAAGGCGACAATACGCTTCGGGGCAGAAGCCAACTTGGGTCCCGTCAACGGGGATGTCGGCATATATGGTCCTGTAAACACTACACAAAAGGTCAATCGGGCCTCCGGAAGGACCGAAAGAGGGTTTCCCTCCCGAAGGTTCTCCGACGTCCAAGTCAATGAACGCCTTACTTGGAACAAATAATCAGGAGGGTGTTTTCTACGGGTTTGGGTGAGAAGTCTCGTCCAGGGATCGAGACATCTGTCTGTTTATGAGTGCTTTATGAGGGGTTCTATACAGGAAGAGGGAGGTTCAGCAAGTATAAAAGCAATGTTCCGGGTCGAGAAGAACTTATCCTGGTAGGCATTCCCTTGAGGGAGCAAGGGGGTTCTCTCTCGATCATGATGTTCGGCGGTGCACGTCAATCCAGTCTGGTCAGGCACCTCTTCCTTGAGAGGTCTTTTGGATGCGCTGGCCCCGTCCTCTTTTGGTGTTGTGATCTCTCTCCTTTTATACTAGCTTTCTCCTTGTCATGTCCTCTCCATTCGGCACGCCAGAGAAGCAGGTGGACTAATGATTCATGTGTGTTTGGGAAAACTCGCCAACTGCCCGAGAATAGTACATGGGAGTGGTTTGGCCAAGCTAACATGACGTGTGTCAGTTTTTAGGGCAGTTTAGTGTCCATGTGTCGCATCCTCCTTGGATGTGGTAAAATCGGTCCCAACAGCATCTCCAACCCACCTTTATTTTAAATCTTCTAATTCAGAAAAAGAAAAGATTGTTATTTTTTCCTCCAATTATAAAGGAAAAAATAACAATCTTTTTTTTCCTGTAAAATAGAAATAGGGTGGAGAGAAGTCCACTTTTATTTTAGAGGTAAAAACAATACATTGGAGATGATCTTAATATTTAATATATTATTGAATGTTAAGAAAAAAAAAGTATGAGTCAAAGAAGACAAAAAAATAAATAATTATAATTTTGATCCATTTTAAGTTTTTACTTGAAATATTTTAAAATATTATTTTACATATTAATTCTTTCATGCATATATTTTTTCGAACATATTAAAATATTATTTCATAAATCAAGTTTTGTATATGTTGTGGTCCATTATATTTTATATCAACAAATATATTAAAGTTATGAGTAGATCAACTCTTAATTTTTAATAACAATCAAATATTAAATATATTATTTTACACCTTAAATCATATACATATAAGTTTAGATCCAATTGGTTTAAACTATTCGGTTACAGAGAGTTTGTGGAAGTGAGTGATTGCAGATTATAATAATTTGACGAAGAGATGACCGGAGAGCTACACGTGAGTTGGTTTGTTAAACATACTAGGCTTTTAACCTACACCACGCACAGGTCTGTATTAATAGTTAAGTTTAATTCTTTTTTTGGTTAATATCTTTTAAATTATCAAAATTATAATATATTTATAAAAATTTTCTTTTCAATAACAAAAATTAAAATATAATATATAAATTTTTACTATTTTTGTTTATAAAATTATTAATCTTATCTAATAAAATCATAGCAATGACACCTACGAATAATCCAACTTCGATGTGCATATGTTTGATTTAGAAAATAATTTCTTTATTAAGTTCGTGATGTTTTGTTTTGTGTTCTTAGGATTTCTATTGTTTTTCGTTATTTAAAGTTTATGTGTTCAAATATTTAGTTTTTTGATTAAATGAGTCACTGATATTGTGTGCCTATGCATATACAATATGTGATTCATGTTAATTTGCATTTACTTTTGTTGGGATGCTGAAATAATCATGTAAAGCCGCTTCTTGCTTCTCCATCAGGTCTTCTACGAAGTTTAGCTTATATCTCTATTTAGTTTATCACTATGACTTGTTTTATTTACAATCTAACGTTTGATAATTTTGGTTTTAAAACATATAGGACAGTGTGGAGTCTTCGTATTATTTTTCACTGTTTTCATCTTTTTGTGTTTTATTCATGTTTTGGGTTGAATAGTTTATTTATATATTCCAATTTAAATTTGATTCATAATTTTATCATATGTTATTATTTAAATAAAATTTTAGAAAATATTACTCATGTGTTGTTCATGTTGGCTGAGTTACAACATTTTTTATATTGATTCTTTCAGTAATTAGGATAAAACATCATTTTTTGGTCAGTTAAACTTTTTGTGTTGATTTTCCAAAAAATAGTGTTAACTATCAAGTTGTAGATGTCTTTTTCTTTGGTTAATTTAACATGAATATTTTTTAGTATTGATAGTTGTAAATAATAATTTTACCTTAATATTTTTATAATATCACATATTCTTATAACTTTTTCGCTATTGATTCAGTATTTGTTTTTTTATTAGTTTAGATTATATGATATTGAGTTTCCATTTTATTTTGATAAAAACTATAAATTTGGGTTTATGACACTATTTTATTTTATATGTTTCGTTAGTTAATTTTTTGATCTTAATTTTCAGTTCTACTATGATAATTTCCTATTTTTGTGTGCTTCATTCTATTTAAATTATTAATCATATTTAACATTTATTTTGTATTTAATGAAAAACGCTTATGTGGATCAATCAGATGAAGTTTTTTCGTCATATGTAGATTCTCTCAATGGCCTATGGCTTCAACTTTTATATAGTACTAGGTTTTTCATCTGCGCATAATTTTAATTTGATCTAGTTTTTTTGTTATTAAATTTAAATTATTAAAAGCATAATGAATTTACATAATTTTTCTTTCAACATCTTTTTAATATATTTTTATATTATATATTTCAATAGTTTTTAACAATTCCAGCAACATGTTAATTACCCATTTGTATTTTATCAAGATCAACCACGTAAATAATTAATTTATTTTGTATTCTTTTATCTATATTAAATGTATTTGATGATCTTCCATGTTCAAATTCCATTGGGTTCTCTTTTTGATTCATAAAATATTTATGATGCCTATTGAATTGTCCAATCTTGATGCTGTCGTAAAATATGCATATTTAATTTAGAGAATAATATTTTTTCTTGCTAAGATTCTGATGTTTTCTTTTTGCTCCCTTTTGTTTTCCTTGTGATTTTGTAATTTTTTTGATAATTAATAAGTTGTTTACAATTTGTTCATAAATGATAAAAAAAAAAAAAATTTCCAATGCTGCTTATGAGTTCGGAAACAAACTGAAATTTTTTTTATCTAAGGTTTATGTATTCAAATCTTTGGTGTGATTAATGTTGTGTACCTAATCAACTATTATCTCTAGAATTGTTTTACATGTTAGAAAACTAAAACATACTCTTTTAATATATATTTATATTGTATATTTTAATATATTTTTTGATTTTTTCATAAAACATTATGCAATTCTATAACATATGTATCACCTAATTTCATTCTACTCTGCTAAGCCACCATCACTATATAATTTATATATAATATCTCTTCTATATCAAACGCCCTTTGATGGCCTGCCATGTTGATATATCATGGTTTCTATGGTTTTTAACCATGGTATAAGTCCTTTTTATCGAGTCTTTTTGGTCTTTTTAGAGTCTTTGCAGGTTATAGGATGACTGGAGTACAATTGGAGGTTTTGAAGCTTTTTGGATCAAATCAAGAATCATGCCCGAAGTTACCAACTCAGAAGGCGTTGATTGGTATTGGTGATGCTCGTCACCCTCATCTGAGAAGGAGTCACGTATTTTATTAAAAGATAGAGATGAATTTGCAGTTTTGGCCCACGAGTTCTACTATTTACAAGAAGACCCCAGCTCGTATTTTAGCTTGTATATTAGGTTTTTCAGCCATTGTTGGCTTTTATCTCTTGTATCTTAGAATTCAGAGAGCTTGAGAGAGATATTATTCAGAGCTTTTGAGGGAGACAAATCATTTACTCTTTTGGAGAAGATTTTGAACCCTTGTTTCTCTCTTCTTATCTTTTTAATGCAGTATTATTCAGCTATGCTTTGTTCATCTATGATCATGTCTGAGTAATCTGTTAGATAAGCTATGATGATTTAAAGGTTAATGAAGAGTTTTATAATGGCAAACTGTTAGGAAAATCCATTGGTTCTTAATATGTGCTTGCATTCATATCGATTTCATAGACTAATCATCTAGATTTCGAAACCCTAGGTTGTTTAATAGATGTGAGAACATTGTCAATCACCTGAACTAGTATTAGATGAGAAAAACACCCCATTTACAAAGAGATTTGAATTAGGAGTTTTGTGAACAATCGAAACCTGATCTTTAATGCTTGCTTGACTTGTTAGAATTCGCAAAGAGATTTGAAATTCTGTGAATTAGGCATAGATAAATTCTGCAATGAGAATTGATTAGTTATATCATTGTGTTTCGAGTTCTAGACGGTTTTAATTCATTCCTGATTGCATGCATTCTTCATTGTCGGATTCAACCTGCGAATTATCCTGATTTACCGCTTTTAGCTTTCTGAACCTTAGATCAATCAACAAAAATTGCCTACTTTAATTATTTTAGTTATTCTGCATTACATTCATTCATTGCCGCTTAGCTTAATCTGAACCTAAAATCTATAGTGTAGTAGCTTACTCCCTTGGGATTCGATAACCGTTTGTGCTACAACTGATTTGATGTACATTTGCAGTTGTAAAATAATTGGGTAAAATTTAGACCCAATCAAGTTTTTGGTGCCGTTGCCGGGAAGTAATAGCTGCCTATCGATTTTTAGTATTAGGATTTTGGCTAAGTTTTTATTTGTTTACTAACTTTCTGCGACTTTTCTTTGTGCTGGTTTCAGGTGTATGCATAATCGCAGTACCATAAGCAACAAAGAAAGGAGCTTGTGACTTTGAGCATCGACAAACTAGCTAAGTTGGAAAGGACCATCAGGAAAGCTAAGAAGCAATCTACAATGGCCAATCTGATTGTCTTGGTCAAAAATGCAGAAGTTCACTTGGTTGACTGAGATGGAAACAGGATGAATGAAGAGGGGCAGAGACTGAATCAGAATGGCAATGTCATAGTTGAATAGGTGGTTCAACGAGCTGCAGATGAAGCTGTAAACGCTGTTGGGCGTTTTGTTCAGCGGACTCTAGGAGATTACAACAGACATGGTTTTATGCCAACAGAGCTGCAATCTGCCCTCCTGTATTCCAGAGGAACGATTTTGAGCTCAAGCTTGCTTATTATCAGCTTGTTGGTCAGCATCACTTCCATGGCCTGCCACATGAGCACCCTATGGATCGCATAGAGAGATTTAAGGATCTAGCTTCAAGCGTCAAGGCTAATGGAGTCAGCAATGACTTCCTGTTCTGCAAGCTGTTCCCTTACTCTCTTGGAGGAGATGTAGCTTATTGGCTGAAGCAACTTGAGCCTGGATCGCTGACCACTTGGGAAGAGACCAATAACACTTTTATGAACAATGTCTATGATGATGCAAGATCAGAAGAGTTGAGAACGAAAAATCTCTTCATTCTCCCAAGGACCCACTGAAACTTTTAAAGCTTCCGGGTTGTGGCTGACTGCCTCGGAGCTCACGCGCTCGCTGAACACGGTAAGTTTCTTCTTGGGACTTCTTCCCTTTTCGTCTCTTGGTTGTTGTTTTACTTGTTTCTTACTTGTTTCTTACTTGTTTCTTCGCTTTTAACAGAGCAAACGCTCGCTTTAGAAGCTGGAGCATGAACTCTACGCGGCTGAGTACCATGAACGTGGCCTTGCTGATAGGACTAGCGAGCTTTAGGCCGAACTCCTTGTGACCCTGGACCAACTCGCGGAGGCGCAGACTTCCGCTCGGGGGGGAGGATCTGAGTGCGGAGACGAAGCGCTTGACCCTAGCGCTGACGGACAGCCAGCGGACCTTAGAGGCTCGCAACTCGGAGGTGCAGATGCTCTGCCAAACCCTCATGGTGTACCAAGAGTTCACTCCTGGGGCCGAGACGGATCTGGCGCTGATGGCGGCTGGACTTTCACGAGCAGCCAGACAATGATCTACATGCTCAGGTGGGAACTTGAGGAGGAGCGTCGACAGAATGGCCGCGAGGGGCGGATGCTTCAGGGCTGGCAGGTGGCGCTGGAGGCGTGGGTCCTTCTTCACCGGCGGGATCTTCACGTCTGCCAGGGTTTTAAATAAAACAGTCTTTTCTTCTGGGTACTTTTTTTCCCTTGTAAATTGTGACTTCAAACCTTGATCGGTGGCCTTTTTGGCCTGTTTCCCTTTTTAAATGCCCATAAATTTGCTTCATATATCTTCGTGCTTTATGCACTTCTTTCGTATTTTGCTTCGTTTAGTGGGTCTAACTTCTTGATTTTGGGCCCAATACGCGTGATGGTCTTGGAGTGTTGAGTCTTGTTGAGTTGAACTGCAGCTTGCAGACCTTCTGTGTTTTTTTGCATAGTTGACCCGTTTGGACTACTTCCTTCGTGGAACTCTCGCCGGTGATCCCCCTCCTTTAGCGCCAACTGTTTGGGAGAAAATTTCGAGATGCCACATGGGGGTGTGTGATTCGTCTGGGGAGTGGAGCTGTGCCTCCGAGTTTCATCCTCTGGGAGGAAAGGCGACAATACGCTTCGGGGCATAAGCCAGCTTGGGTCCCGTCAACGGGGATGTCGGCATATATGGTCCTGTAAACACTACACAAAGGTCAATCGGGCCTCCGGGAGGACCGAAAGAGGGTTTCCCTCCCGAAGGTTCTCCGACGTCCAAGTGAATGAACGCCTTACCTGGAACAAATAATCAGGAGGGTGTTTCTACGGGTTTGGGTGAGAAGTCTCGTCCAGGGATCGAGACATCTGTCTGTTTATGAGTGTTTTATGAGGGGTTCTATACAGGAAGAGGGAGGTTCAGCAAGTATAAAAGCAATGTTCCGGGTCGAGAAGAACTTATCCTGGTAGGCATTCCCTTGAGGGAGCAAGGGGGTTCTCTCTCGATCATGATGTTCGGCGGTGCACGTCAATCCAGTCTGGTCAGGCACCTCTTCCTTGAGAGGTCTTTTGGATGCGCCGGCCCCGTCCTCTTTTGGTGTTGTGATCTCTCTCCTTTTATACTAGCTTTCTCCTTGTCATGTCCTCTCCATTCGGCACGCCAGAGAAGCAGGTGGACTAATGATTCATGTGTGTTTGGGAAAGCTCGCCAACTGCCCGAGAATAGTACATGGGAGTGGTTTGGCCAAGCTAACATGACGTGTGTCAGTGTTTAGGGCAGTTTAGTGTCCACGTATCGCATCCTCCTTGGATGTGGTAAAATCGGTCCCAACAGCATCTCCAACCCACCTTTATTTTAAATCTTCTAATTCAGAAAAAAAAAGATTGTTATTTTTTCCTCCAATTATAGAGGAAAAAATAACAATCTTTTTTTTCCTGTAAAATAGAAATAGGGTGGAGAGAAGTCCACTTTTATTTTAGAGGTAAAAACAATACATTGGAGATGATCTTAATATTTAATATATTATTGAATGTTAAGAAAAAAAATTTATTAGTCAAAGAAGATAAAAAAATAAATAAGTATAATTTTGATCAATTTTAAGTTTTTACTTGAAATATTTTAAAATATTATTTTACACATTAATTCTTTCATGCATATACTTTTTCGAACATATTAAAATATTATTTCATAAATCAAGTTTTGTATATGTTGTGGTCCATTATATTTTATATTAACAAATATATTAAAGTTAGGAGTAGATCAACTCTTAATTTTAAATAACAATCAAATATTAAATATATTATTTTACACCTTAAATCATACACATATAAGTTTAGATCCAATTGGTTTAAACTATTCGGTTACAGAGAGTTTGTGGAAGCGAGTGATTGCAGATTATAATAATTTGACGAAGAGATGACCGGAGAGCTACCCGAAAATTTTATAAAATATGATTTCACAAATTTTACAATAAATTTTTTATTATATTTTTATTGAGAAACTATATATCATCAAATGCTGAAAAATAAGAAACTTTGATTAAATATAAAATGATAGAAACAGTTTGTGATTGTTGTTAAACGCCAATAACTGCATCGTGTAAAAACACAACGTTTACAGAAAATACCAGAAAAAACTTATCAACACCTAAATATTACAATTCACTTATTTCTAACTCATACCTACATGTATAAATATACTTATTTTAAAAAAAAAAACAAATCAACATATAATTATAAAAATATATATTACAAAACATATACTTTGTTATTTTTTTAACACATAAAAGCCATACTTCGATTTTTTTACAAATATGCGTGTAGATATAAATATTAATTGTGTAAAAGTCAAACTCACATGCAAACTTGTCGTGCATACATTTTGTTAACCTCGATTACACTTTAATTTTAATTTTAGTTGAAAGAAAATTTATATTTCTTTCAAAAATATTTATATGTCCTAAGAGCGGTGAGGTGGTTGGTACGCACGAATGTGCATATGTTTGATTTAGAAAATGATTTCTTTATTAAGTTCGTGATGTTTTGTTTTGTGTTCTTAGGATTTCTATTGTTCTTCATTATTTAAAGTTTATGTGTTCAAATATTTAGTTTTTTGATTAAATGAGTCACTGATATTGTGTGCCTATGCATATACAATATGTGATTCATGTTAATTTGCATTTACTTTTGTTGGGATGCTGAAATAATCATGTAAAGCCGCTTCTTGCTTCTCCATCAGGTCTTCTACGAAGTTTAGCTTATATCTCTATTTAGTTTATCACTATAACTTGTTTTATTTACAATCTAATGTTTGATAATTTTGGTTTTAAAACATATAGGATAGTGTGGAGTCTTCGTATTATTTTTCACTGTTTTCATCTTTTTGTGTTTTATTCATGTTTTGGGTTGAATAGTTTATTTAGATATTCCAATTTAAATTTGATTCATAATTTTATCATATTTTATTATTTAAAAAGAATTTTAGAAAATATTACTCATGTGTTGTTCATGTTGGCTGAGTTACAACATTTTTTATATTGATTCTTTCAGTAATTAGGATAAAACATCATTTTTTGGTCAGTTAAACTTTTTGTGTTGATTTTCCATAAAATAGTGTTAACTATCAAGTTGTAGATGTCTTTTTCTTTGGTTAATTTAACATGAATATTTTTTAGTATTGATAGTTGTAAATAATAATTTTACCTTAATATTTTTATAAGATCGCATATTCTTATAACTTTTTCGCTATTGATTCAGTATTTATTTTTTTATTAGTTTAGATTATATGACATTGAGTTTCCATTTTATTTTGATAAAAACTATAAATTTGGGTTTTTGACATAATTTTCTTTTATATGTTTTGTTAGTTTAATTTTTTGATCTTAATTTTCAGTTCTACTATGATACTTTCCTATTTTTGTGTGCTTCATTCTATTTAAATTATTAATCATATTTAACACTTATTTTGTATTTAATAAAAAACGCTTATGTGGATCAATCAGATGAAGTTTTTTCGTTATATGTAGATTCTCTTAATGGCCTATGGCTTCAACTTTTATATAGTACTAGGTTTTTCATCCGCGCGTAATTTAATTTGATCTAGTTTTTTTTGTTATTAAATTTAAATTATTAAAAGCATAATGAATTTACATAATTTGTCTTTCAACATCTTTTTAATATATTTTTATATTATATATTTCAATAGTTTTTAACAATTCCAGCAACATGTTAATTACCCATTTGTATTTTATCAAGATAAACCACGTAAATAATTAATTTATTTTGTATTCTTTTATCTATATTAAATGTATTTGATGATCTTCCATGTTCAAATTCTATTGGGTTCTCTTTTTGATTCATAAAATATTTATGATGCCTATTGAATTGTCTAATCTTGATGCTGTCGTAAAATATGCATATTTAATTTAGAGAATAATATTTGTTCTTGTTAAGATTCTGATGTTTTCTTTTTGCTCCCTTTTGTTTTCCTTGTGATTTTGTAATTTTTTTGATAATTAATAAGTTGTTTACAATTTGTTCATAAATGATAAAAAAAAAAATTTCCAATGCTGCTTATGAGTTCGGAAACAAACTGAAATTTTCTTTATCTAAAGTTTATGTATTCAAATCTTTGGTGTCTAATTAATGTTGTGTACCTAATCAACTATTATCTCTAGAATTGTTTTACATGTTAGAAAACTAAAACATACTCTTTTAATATATATTTATATTGTATATTTTAATATAATTTTTGATTTTTTCATAAAACATTATGCAATTCTATAACATATGTATCACCTAATTTCATTCTACTCTGCTAAGCCACCATCACTATTTAATTTATATATAATATATCTTCTATATCAAACGCCCTTTGATGGCCTGCCATGTTGATATATCATGGTTTCTATGGTTTTTAACCATGGTATAAGTCCTTTTTATCGAGTCTTTTTGGTCTTTTTAGAGTCTTTGCAGGTTATAGCATGACTGGAGTACAATTGGAGGTTTTGAAGCATTTTGGATCAAATCAAGAATCATGCCCGAAGTTACCAACTCAGAAGGCGTTGATTGGTATTGGTGACGCTCATCACCCTCATCTGAGAAGGAGTCACGTATTTTATTAAAAGATAGAGATGAATTTGCAGTTTTGACCCACGAGTTCCACTATTTACAAGAAGACCCCAGCTCGTATTTTAGCTTGTATATTAGATTTTTCAGCTATTGTTGGCTTTTATCTCTTGTATCTTAGAATTCAGAGAGCTTGAGAGAGATATTATTCAGAGCTTTTGAGGGAGACAAATCATTTACTCTTTTGGAGAAGATTTTGAACCCTTGTTTCTCTCTTCTTATCTTTTTAATGCAGTATTATTCAGCTATGCTTTGTTCATCTATGATCATGTCTGAGTAATCTGTTAGATAAGCTATGATGATTTAAAGGTTAATGAAGAGTTTTATAATGGCAAACTGTTAGGAAAATCCATTGGTTCTTAATATGTGCTTGCATTCATATCGATTTCATAGACTAATCATCTAGATTTTGAAACCCTAGGTTGTTTAATAGATGTGAGAACATTGTCAATCACCTGAACTAGTATTAGATGAGAAAAACACCCTATTTGCAAAGAGATTTGAATTAGGAGTTTTGTGAACAATCGAAACCTGATCTTTAATGCTTGCTTGACTTGTTAGAATTTGCAAAGAGATTTGAAATTCTGTGAATTAGGCATAGATAAATTCTGCAATGAGAATTGATTAGTTATATCATTGTGTTTCGAGTTCTAGACGGTTTTAATTCATTCCTGATTGCATGCATTCTTCATTGTCGGATTCAACCTGTGAATTATCCTGATTTACCGCATTTAGCCTTCTGAACCTTAGATCAATCAACAAAAATCGCCTACTTTAATTATTTTAGTTATTTTGCATTACATTCATTCATTGCCGCTTAGCTTAATCTGAACCTAAAATCTATAGTGTAGTAGCTTACTCCCTTGGGATTCGATAACCCTTTGTGCTACAACTGATTTGATGTGCATTTGCAGTTGTAAAATAATTGGGTAAAATTTAGACCCAATCAAGTTTTTGGTGCCGTTGCCGGAAGTAATAGCTGCCTATCGATTTTTAGTATTAGGATTTTGGCTAAGTTTTTATTTGTTTACTAACTTTCTGCGACTTTTCTTTGTGCTGGTTTCAGGTGTATGCATAATCGCACTACCATAAGCAACAAAGAAAGGAGCTTGTGACTTTGAGCATCGACAAACTAGCTAAGTTGGAAAGGACCATCAGGAAAGCTAAGAAGCAATCTACAATGGCCAATCCGATTGTCTTGGTCAAAAATGCAGAAGTTCACTTGGTTGACTGAGATGGAAACAGGATGAATGAAGAGGGGCAGAGACTGAATCAGAATGGCAATGTCATAGTTGAATAGGTGGTTCAACGAGCTGCAGATGAAGCTGTAAACGCTGTTGGGCGTTTTGTTCAGCGGACTCTAGGAGATTACAACAGACATGGTTTTATGCCAACAGAGCTGCAATCTGCCCTCCTGTATTCCAGAGGAACGATTTTGAGCTCAAGCTTGCTTATTATCAGCTTGTTGGTCAGCATCACTTCCATGGCCTGCCACATGAGAACCCTATAGATCGCATAGAGAGATTTAAGGATCTAGCTTCAAGCGTCAAGGCTAATGGAGTCAGCAATGACTTCCTGTTCTGCAAGCTGTTCCCTTACTCTCTTGGAGGAGATGCAGCTTATTGGCTGAAGCAACTTGAGCCTGGATCGCTGACCACTTGGGAAGAGACCAATAACACTTTTATGAACAATGTCTATGATGATGCAAGATCAGAAGAGTTTGAGAACGAAAAAATCTCTTCATTCTCCCAAGGACCCGCTGAAACTTTCAAGGCTTCCGGGTTGTGGCTGACTGCCTCGGAGCTCACGCGCTCGCTGAACACGGTAAGTTTCTTCTTGGGACTTCTTCCCTTTTCGTCTCTTAGTTGTTGTTTTTACTTGTTTCTTACTTGTTTTCTTCGCTTTTAACAGAGCAAACGCTCGCTTTAGAAGCTGGAGCATGAACTCTACGCGGCTGAGTACCATGAACGTGGCCTTGCTGATAGGACTAGCGCGAGCTTCAGGCCAAACTCCTTGTGACCCTGGACCAACTCGCGGAAGCGCAGACTTCCGCTCGGGGGGAGGATCTGAGTGCGGAGACGGAGCGCTTGACCCTAGCGCTGACAGACAGCCAGAGGACCTTAGAGGCTCGTAACTCGGAGGTGCAGATGCTCCGCCAAACCCTCATGGTGTACCAAGAGTTCACTCCTGGGACCGAGACGGATCTGGCGCTGATGGCGGCTGGACTTTCACGAGCAGCCAGACAATGATCTACATGCTCAGGTGGGAACTTGAGGAGGAGCATCGACAGAATGGCCGCGAGGGGCGGATGCTTCAGGGCTGGCAGGTGGCGCTGGAGGAGTGGGTCCTTCTTCACCAGCGGGATCTTCATGTCTGCCAGGTTTTTAAATAAAACAGTCTTTTCTTCTGGGGACTTTTTTCCCTTGTAAATTGTGACTTCAAACCTTGATCGGTGGCCTTTTTGGCCTGTTTCCCTTTTTAAATGCCCATAAATTTGCTTTCATATATCTTCATGCTTTATGCACTTCTTTCGTATTTTGCTTCGTTTAGTGGGTCTGACTTCTTGACTTTGGGCCCAATACGCGTGATGGTCTTGGAGTGTTGAGTCTTGTTGAGTTGAACTGCAGCTTGCAGACCTTCTGTGTTTTTTTTGCATAGTTGACCCGTTTGGACTACTTCCTTCGTGGAAAACTCTCGCCGGTGATCCCCCTCCTTTAGCGCCAACTGTTCGGGAGAAAATTTCGAGATGCCACATGGGGGTGTGTGATTCGTCTGGGGAGTGGAGCTGTGCCTCCGAGTTTTCATCATCTGGGAGGAAAGGCGACAATACGCTTCGGGGCGAAGCCAGCTTGGGTCCCGTCAACGGGGATTGTCGGCATATATGGTCCTGTAAACACTACACAAAAGGTCAATCGGGCCTCTGGGAGGACGAAAGAGGGTTTCCCTCCCGAAGGTTCTCCGATGTCCAAGGTCAATGAACGCCTTACCTGGAACAAATAATCAGGAGGGTGTTTTTTTCTACGGGTTTTGGGTGAGAAGTCTCGTCCAGGGATCGAGACATCTGTCTGTTATGAGTGTTTTATGAGGGGTTCTATACAGGAAGAGGGAGGTTCAGCAAGTATAAAAAGCAATGTTCCGGGTCGAGAAGAACTTATCCTGGTAGGCATTCCGCTTGAGGGAGCAAGGGGGTTCTCTCTCGATCATGATGTTGCGGCGGTGCACGTCAATCCAGTCTGGTCCAGGCACCTCTTCCTTGAGAGGTCTTTTGGATGCGCCGGCCCCGTCCTCGTTTGGTGTTGTGATCTCTCTCATTTTATACTAGCTTTCTCCTTGTCATGTCCTCTCCATTCGGCACGCCAGAGAAGAAGCAGGTGGACTAATGATTCATGTGTGTTTGGGAAAGCTCGCCAACTGCTCCGAGAATAGTAAATGGGAGATGGTATTGGCCAAAGCTAACATGACGTGATGTCCAGTGTTTTAGGGCAGTTTAGTGTAAACCACGTCGTGTCGCCATGCTCCTTGGATGGAGTAGTAAAATCGGTCCAACAGCATACTCACCAACCCATCTTATTTTAAAATCTTCTAATTTAGAAAAAAAAACGATTGTTTATTTTTTCCTCCAATTATAGAGGAAAAGATAACAATCTTTTTTTTTCGCTGTAAAAAATAGAAATAGGTGGAGAGAAGTCCACTTTTATTTTAGAGGTAAAACAATCACATGAAGATGATCTTAATATTGTAATATATTATTAAAAATTAGGAAAAAAAAGTATGAGTTCAAAGAAGACAAAAAAAAATAAATAAGTATAATTTTGATTCGATTTTAAGTTTTTACTTGAAATATTTTAAAATATTATTTTACACATTAATTCTTTCAGGAATATACTTTTTCGAAACATATTAAAATATTATTTCTATAAATCAAGTTTTGTATATGTTCGCTCCGGTGTTTATGCCATGTGTATATTCGGTGTATATTAATTTTATTATTAACCAAATATTTAAAGTTAGGGAGTAGATCAACTCTAATTTTTAATAACAATCAAATATTCAGATATATTATTTTTTCACCTTAAAATAATACACATATAAGTTTGTAGTGATCCAATTGGTTATAAATCTATTCGGTTACAGAGAGTTGTGTGCGAAGCGTTCGAGGTGATCAGAGCAGGTATTAAATAATTTAGATGAAGAGATGACCGGAGAGCTACCGAAAATTTTATACAAAATTATGATTTCACAAAGTTATACAATAAATTTTTTATTTACATTTTTATTGAGAAAACACTATATATCATCAAATGCTGAAAAATAAGAAACTTTGATTAAATATAAAATAGATAGAAACGGTTCGTGATTGTTGTTTAAACGCCAATAACGCATCGTTTGTAAATACACAAAGTTTGCAGAAAAAATGTACCAGAAAAAAAGCACGCCATTACCAACACCTAAATAATTACAAATTCACTTATGTCATAAACTCATACCGTACATGTATAAATATACTTATTTTTTTTAAAAAAAACAAAATTGCAAACATATAATTATAAAAATATATATTACAAAACATATACTTTGTTATTTTTTTGGTTAACACATAAAAGCCATACTGCATAGTATTTTTTTTATACAAAAGAGCGCGTGTAGATATAAAGATTAATTGGTAGTAAAAGTCACAAACTCACATGCAAACTTGTCGTTGCATACATTTGTTTAACCTCGATTACACTTAATTTTAATTTTAGTTGAAAGAAAATTTATATTTCTTTCAAAATCCTTTATGATGTCCCTAAGAGTGGTGAGGTGGTTGGTACAGCACGAATTACGGGCCAACAATAACTACCCGCTCTTAGGATAAATAAATATGGTAAAATTTATTTTGGTTTAATTGAGCAATAGGTTCAAGGAAAAAATGTATACTTAAAATATAGATATTGGCAAGATTATATTAGGTAAATAGAAAAAAGTTATTATATAGATAATATTCAAAACAAATTATAAAAATTTAATTATTATTTTTATATAACTTTTACATTGCAATTATATGTTACTATAAACGCTAGAAAAAATAAAAAGTTTTCAAAAGACACAAAACGATATGAACAGTTTGTGTGATTGTTGTTGAACACTAAAATTGTATATGTATAAAAAACATAACATTTACATAATGTACAAGGAAATTAATCAATATTTAAATATTATAACTAATTATGACTATAAAAAAATTATATTTGCACATACGTGTGGGCTAAAAATAAAAATTAAATAAATTATTATATTTTTAAATATTTTTCCGTTTTTTTAGTATCATATTTATTATTACATATTTTAAAATCTTAGTTAATATTTCTTTATTTTGATTTTTTATTGAAAATATATAATATTTTATACTTAATTTATCATTATTTTTATTATTAAATATTCATTATTTTATTGTTAGTACATAATTAATCATATACAAAAAAATATTTTCAATACTATATTAATTGAACATATAAAATGTTTTATAGCCTGCACACGGTGCAGACTGATCACCTAGTTTTAATTATTTATTAATACAATAATTTTATTTTTTCTTATTTTTCGTAAATATATCGAATAAATCGCTTATTTTGCCTTATATAACAAATATTGTAATACCATATAATATAATCTTGTAAACGTTAGACATAGAAACTTTATAGGTCAAAACCATTGTTGATTCTATATGTGCATTCCAGTTTACATTTCCATATCAAGTTTATAGTGTCTCGTCTATCATAGATTTTTTGTTCGATGTTCTGATATGGGTTTAGATTCAGGTCATCGAGTGGGATTTTTTTTTTTGTGTGTTGCATCAGTAATGAATGAATGTATAGAAGCAAACTGTGGCTGTTCAAAAAATTATCCTTTTTCCAGATATGTCATTAGAATGGTAAAGGACAGACGATTTGTGGGAATGCGGTGGAGATGATAATAGTGATTCTAACATTTGGACAAAGGAAGATGAGGATTGTGAAATTCTCACTTTTTGGCTTTACCCTCTCTGGTCTTCTCTTCGTCGTAGGCTGTTAGGCACCTCTCTCTTCTCTGGTGGTCTCTCCAGTGTCTGCAAACACCAATCTTTCGATTGATTAAGTCAAAACAATCTTTTCGAATTCTCCAGTTCTTATGCCATTTCGTTTCTAGAGTCATCCAGGTTTGGGTATTCATAATTTTGTTTTGGGGTTATCCGAGTTTTGATAGTTCGTATGAACTTTTTGCTTCTGTATATCATCTTTTCCTTTATGTTTTATCAAATCATTTTATAATATTTATCCGGTTTTAATCTTTTTAATTTTGCGAGTTTTTAATCTGGATTTTCAGGACTCTAAAAAATAATAAGAGTGACTATTACACATTTTCATAATTTTTAGAATTTGATGTTTTTTCTTACGTGAGTTGGTTTGTTAAACATACTAGGCTTTTAACCTACACCACGCACAGGTCTGTATTAATAGTTAAGTTTAATTCTTTTTTTGGTTAATATCTTTTAAATTATCAAAATTATAATATATTTATAAAAATTTTCTTTTCAATAACAAAAATTAAAATATAATATATAAATTTTTACTATTTTTGTTTATAAAATTATTAATCTTATCTAATAAAATCATAGCAATGACACCTATCAAATAATCCAACTTCGATGTGCATATGTTTGATTTAGAAAATGATTTCTTTATTAAGTTCGTGATGTTTTGTTTTGTGTTCTTAGAATTTCTATTGTTCTTCGTTATTTAAAGTTTATGTGTTCAAATATTTAGTTTTTTGATTAAATGAGTCACTGATATTGTGTGCTTATGCATATACAATATGTGATTCATGTTAATTTGCATTTACTTTTGTTGGGATGCTGAAATAATCATGTAAAGCCGCTTCTTGCTTCTCTATCAGGTCTTCTACGAAGTTTAGCTTATATCTCTATTTAGTTTATCACTATGACTTGTTTTATTTACAATCTAATGTTTGATAATTTTGGTTTTAAAACATATAGGATAGTGTGGAGTCTTCGTATTATTTTTCACTGTTTTCATCTTTTTGTGTTTTATTCATGTTTTGGGTTGAATAGTTTATTTAGATATTCCAATTTAAATTTGATTCATAATTTTATCATATTTTATTATTTAAATAGAATTTTAGAAAATATTACTCATGTGTTGTTCATGTTGGCTGAGTTACAACATTTTTTATATTGATTCTTTCAGTAATTAGGATAAAACATCATTTTTTGGTCAGTTAAACTTTTTGTGTGATTTTCCATAAAATAGTGTTAACTATCAAGTTGTAGATGTCTTTTCTTTGGTTAATTTAACATGAAATATTTTTTAGTATTGATAGTTGTAAATAATAATTTTACCTTAATATTTTTATAATATCACATATTCTTATAACTTTTTCGCTATTGATTCAGTATTTGTTTTTTATTAGTTTAGATTATATGACATTGAGTTTCCATTTTATTTTGATAAAAAACTATAAATTTGGGTTTTTGACATAATTTTTCTTTTTTATGTTTTGTTAGTTTAATTTTTTTATCTTAATTTTCAGTTATACTATGATAATTTCCTATTTTTGTGTGCTTCATTTTATTTAAATTATTAATCATATTTAACATTTATTTTGTATTTAATGAAAAACGCTTATGTGGATCAATCAGATGAAGTTTTTTCGTCATATGTAAATTCTCTCAATGGCCTATGGCTTCAACTTTTATATAGTACTAGGTTTTTCATCCGCGCGTAATTTTAATTTGATCTAGTTTTTTTGTTATTAAATTTAAATTATTAAAATCATAATGAATTTACATAATTTTTCTTTTCAACATCTTTTTAATATATTTTTATATTATATATTTAAATAGTTTTTAACAATTCCAGCAACATGTTAATTACCCATTTGTATTTTATCAAGATCAACCACGTAAATAATTAATTTATTTTGTATTCTTTTATCTATATTAAATGTATTTGATGATCTTCCATGTTCAAATTCCATTGGGTTCTCTTTTTGATTCATAAAATATTTATGATGCCTATTGAATTGTCCAATCTTGATGCTGTCGTAAAATATACATATTTAATTTAGAGAATAATATTTGTTCTTGCTAAGATTCTGATGTTTTCTTTTTGCTCCCTTTTGTTTTCCTTGTGATTTTGTAATTTTTTTGATAATTAATAAGTTGTTTACAATTTGTTCATAAATGATAAAAAAAAATTTCCAATGCTACTTATGAATTCGGAAACAAACTGAAATTTTCTTTATTTAAGGTTTACGTATTCAAATCTTTGGTGTCTGATTAATGTTGTGTACCTAATCAACTATTATCTCTAGAATTGTTTTACATGTTAGAAAACTAAAACATACTCTTTTAATATATATTTATATTGTATATTTTAATATATTTTTCGATTTTTTCATAAAATATTATGCAATTCTATAACATATTTATCACCTAATTTCATTCTACTCTGCTAAGCTATCATCACTATTTAATTTATATATAATATCTCTTCTATATCAAACGCCCTTTGATAGCCTGCCATGTTGATATATCATGGTTTCTATGGTTTTTAACCATGATATAAGTCTTTTTTATCGAGTCTTTTTGGTCTTTTTAGAGTCTTTGCAGGTTATAGCATTACTGGAGTACAATTGGAGGTTTTGAAGCTTTTTGGATCAAATCAAGAATCATGCCCGAAGTTAGCAACTCAGAAGGCGTTGATTGGTATTGGTGACGCTCGTCACCCTCATCTGAGAAGGAGTCACGTATTTTATTAAAAGATAGAAATGAATTTGCAGTTTTGGCCCACGAGTTCTACTATTTACAAGAAGACCCCAGCTCGTATTTTAGCTTGTATATTAGGTTTTTCAGCCATTGTTGGCTTTTATCTCTTGTATCTTAGAATTCAGAGAGCTTGAGAGAGATATTATTCAGAGCTTTTGAGGAAGACAAATCATTTACTCTTTTGGAGAAGATTTTGAACCCTTGTTTCTCTTTTCTTATCTTTTTAATGCAGTATTATTCAGCTATGCTTTGTTCATCTATGATCATGTCTGAGTAATCTGTTAGATAAGCTATGATGATTTAAAGGTTAATGAAGAGTTTTATAATGGCAAACTGTTAGGAAAATCCATTGGTTCTTAATATGTGCTTGCATTCATATCGATTTCATAGACTAATCAACTAGATTTCGAAACCCTAGGTTGTTTAATAGATGTGAGAACATTGTCAATCACCTGAACTAGTATTAGGTGAGAAAAACACCCTATTTGCAAAGAGATTTGAATTAGGAGTTTTGTGAACAATCGAAACCTGATCTTTAATGCTTGCTTGACTTGTTAGAAATTGCAAAGAGATTTGAAATTCTGTGAATTAGGCATAGATAAATTCTGCAATGAGAATTGATTAGTTATATCATTGTGTTTCGAGTTCTAGACGGTTTTAATTCATTCCTGATTGCATGCATTCTTCATTGTCGGATTCAACCTGCGAATTATCCTGATTTACCGCTTTTAGCTTTCTGAACCTTAGATCAATCAACAAAAATCGTCTACTTTCATTATTTTAGTTATTTTGCATTACATTCATTCATTGCCGCTTACCTTAATCTGAACCTAAAATCTATAGTGTAGTAGCTTACTCCCTTGGGATTCTATAACCCTTTGTGCTACGACTGATTTGATGTGCATTTGCAGTTGTAAAATAATTGGGTAAAATTTAGACCCAATCAAGTTTTTGGTGCCGTTGCCGGGAAGTAATAGCTGCCTATCGATTTTTAGTATTAGGATTTTGGCTAAGTTTTTATTTGTTTACTAACTTTCTGCGACTTTTCTTTGTGCTGGTTTCAGGTGTATGCATAATCGCAGTACCATAAGCAATAAAGAAAGGAGCTCGTGACTTTGAGCATCGACAAACTAGCTAAGTTGGAAAGGACCATCAGGAAAGCTAAGAAGCAATCTACAATGGCCAATCCGATTGTCTTGGTCAAAAATGCAGAAGTTCACTTGGTTGACTGAGATGGAAACAGGATGAATGAAGAGGGGCAGAGACTGAATCAGAATGGCAATGTCATAGTTGAATAGGTGGTTCAACGAGCTGCAGATGAAGCTGTAAACGCTGTTGGGCGTTTTGTTCAGCGGACTCTAGGAGATTACAACAGACATGGTTTTATGCCAACAGGGCTGCAATCTGCCCTCCTGTATTCCAGAGGAACGATTTTGAGCTCAAGCTTGCTTATTATCATCTTGTTGGTCAGCATCACTTCCATGGCCTACCACATGAGCACCCTATGGATCGCATAGAGAGATTTAAGGATCTAGCTTCAAGCGTCAAGGCTAATGGAGTCAGCAATGACTTCCTGTTCTGCAAGCTGTTCCCTTACTCTCTTGGAGGAGATGCAGCTTATTGGCTGAAGCAACTTGAGCCTGGATAGCTGACCACTTGGGAAGAGACCAATAACACTTTTATGAACAATGTCTATGATGATGCAAGATCAGAAGAGTTGAGAACGAAAAATCTCTTCATTCTCCCAAGGACCCACTGAAACTTTTAAGGCTTCCGGGTTGAGATTCAGGTCTTATCAGAGGGACTGTCCTCATCATGGCTTCTCTCAGGTGCAGCTGCTTGGCATTTTCTTTAGCAGAATAGATTGGAGATATCAGATGGCGTTGGATGCTGCTAGCAATGGCAACTTCAACACAAACCTTCCTGAAGATGCAATCACTCTTATTGAAAACTTGACATGTAGTAACAGCACCAAGAATGCTGACTTTCAAATGATGAAGCAAGCTGGTTTGAATGATGGGAACCAAATTGCTGAAGTTAAGGCTAAGTTAGATAGTATGCATAGCCTTCTGGTGGGAAAGAAATCAGTCCAGTTTGTTGCAGAGGTGGACACTTTCGAAAATCCTGAGGAGATTGAGCATGAGGATGTTAATTTCATCAATGCAAGAGGATTTCAGGGTCAAAGGTTTGGGAATCAGCAGTGGAACAGGGACTACAATGGTAACAATCAGAATAGCACCTTCACAGGAAACCAGAATTCTTCTGGTTACACTTCAAAGCCTCAGTTCCAGAAGACTGAGTTTCAAAAACCTTACCAGAATAGCAGCAACTTCAACATGAATTATGGTTCTTCTTCCTACCAAACTGCACCTCCACAAGACAACAAGATGGAAGCTATGCTGGAACAGATCCTGCAAGGACAGCAGAAGATGTCAGTGGACTTCAATGGCAAGATATATTCGCTGTATCAGGACCTGAATGGAAAAATTGAGAGTCTGAACTCTCACATGAAGAAGCTGGATGTTCAGGTTGCTCAAACTGCAGGAGCTGTTCAGAGGCAAGACGGATTCCTTCCTGGAAGGACTGATGCTAACCCCAAGCACCATGTGAATACAATCACACTACGAAGTGGAAGAAACCTTCAACCAGTGTTGAAGAAGGGTTTGAGTACAGAGGAATTCGTGGGACTTGAAGATGTTAAAGATGATGAATTTCCTGCTGAGAACGACCGAGTGATGATCGTCATCCCTGATGGGTGTCACTCGTCACCCACTTTACAAAGGGAAAATAATTTATTTGACGGAGTGGTGACGAGAAGGCTAATCACTCAGGACTCGTCACCAACCAGTGACGATCGTCACCAGGAGGGTGACGCTCGTCACCAACCCCAAACCACAGCTATTGCGCCTGAGACTTCAAACAATGCTAAGGAGACAGTGTATAAGCCTAAGATACCCTATCCTAAGCATCCTAAGAAGTCTAAGCGGGAGCTTGAAGATGCTAAATGCAAGGCTATCATGGACAAACTGGTTATTGAGATTCCCTTTATTGATGTTGTGACGATTACTCCTGTTATTAGGAGATATTTGAAGAGGATGGTCACCAATAACTTGAGTATGGAATAGGGAGCCATGATGATCAATGAACAAGTCACTACAGTGATTCAGAACAAAGTATCTGAGAAGCTTTCAGACCCCGAAAGCTTTGTTTTAGACTGCACCATCTTTTCAGACAGGTTTGAAAGATCATTGTGTGATCTTGGTTCTAGTGTGAACCTGATGCCTCATTCTGTTGCCAAGAGATCAGGGAAGAAAAATTTTAAAGATACCAGGATATCTCTTGTCCTAGCTGATAGATCACTCAGAGTCCCTGAAGGTGTTATAGAAGATAAGCCTATCAAAGTGGGAGATTGTATTATTCATACTGATTTTGTGGTTCTGGTGTATGGAGAAGAACCCAAAGATCCTCTGATTCTTGGCAGAACTTTCCTGGCCACTGCTGGAGCCATTATAGATGTCAGGAAAGGAATAATAGAGCTGAATGTTGGTGATTTGGTGATGAATTTCGAAATGGATAAGCTGATGAAGAGGCCAACCATAGATTGAGAGACATTCTATGTTGATGTTTTCACCAACCATCTTGAGCAGATCTCTAAGAGATGAGTCCAGAAAATCCCTTAGAGAGGGCGTTGACCACTTCTACAACAGAGGCTGAGCATTTGGATACAGCTGCTACTGGTTATGCAAAGATGATGGATGCTACTGCACATGTCATGCAACTGGTCCACAGGAAGAGCTAGTATGCACATCTGCGAAAGCTGCTGCAATGAGCTATTGGAGTGCAGCCAAAGTACCAAAATTTAAGCTCAAACAGCTCCCTGCAGGGATAAGGTACGCCTTCCTTGGAGAGAACTCCACTTATCCTGTTATTGTTAATGCTTCATTGAACAATGCAGAGCTCACCTTTTTGCTAAGCAAGCTGCGCAGTTTTCTCAAAGCTCTTGGTTATTCTCTTGATGATATTTTAGGTATCTCTCCAGACTTGTGCATGCATAGGATACATCTGGAAGATTAATCGAAATCATCAGTGGAGCATCAGAGGAGGCTGAATCCGAACCTGCAGGATATCGTCAAGAAGGAGATCATGAAGGTACTGCAAGTTGGGTTCATCTTTCCCATATCTGACAATGATACAAGAGTTTTGAGTCACATTCTTAATCACCCTTTGTACTAGTCATTATAGTACGGGTTTTATGTCAATCCAAAAGGGGAAGATTGAAACAGCAGCAATGCATTAGATTTCCTAATTCAAGCATATATAGAGAGAGTTTATATGTCTAACAACCTAAAGGATCAAACAGAAATGAAGCAAACACCAAACTAATAGTGAACAACAAGCAAAACAACTAAAACATAAGAAAAACAGTGCAAATTCGAAATGAACTAAAACAGAGGAAATACAAGACTTGAGATGGGATAATTGGTACTAGAGAACACTCAACTCAACTTATGATGCTTACAAACTCACACAATGCTATTCCTTATGCATAGAATTCATTTATATGACTAATCCAATCTCTTGGCACTAATCTCTTTGTTAATCATCAAGTCAAGAACTAATTCTCATTAGTGAAATGACAAACAGCAAGCACTAAGACAATCTATCAATTTTATATTGCCAAATCACTCCCTAGACAGTCAATCTCTTGAGCTAGGATAAGCAATTCTCTTGCAAAGCAGATCATGCATTTCATCAAACACCTGGTGGGCATAAAATGAGCCTAAGATCCTAATAAACTTAGCTAAGGCTAATCAGGCATGAAACACAGCAATCAAGAAAGAAAATGAAAGAATTAACACTAAGAAATCATAGATCAAGCATCAAATTCCTTAAACTTAACCCATCTCAAATCCCTAAGTCACTACTCACTAATCACCATCAATTCAAAGAGAAATAGATAGCTAATCATGATTAAAAAGATTAAAAAGAAGGGAAATGCAAATCTATATTGAAATCAACCAAAGACTCAAAGTACAAAATCAAAACAAAAACAAAAGAGGAAAGAACTGCTGGATAAAAAGATGATCCTAAAAATTAAGGATTTTAAGTATTTATAGGAGTCTAAGCGGAGTGGCAAAATTATAGATAAGTTGTCTTCAGTCTGGGTCAACATCGATCATCCATGGTCGATGTGGGTGATCGATGTGCTCCTCTGGTCCTTGACATTGATCAGTTGATGATCGATGTGCTTGATCGATGTAAGAGTCTAGTAGCTCCAGCCTGTTTACATCGATCAATCTTAGTCGATGCTGGTGATCGATGTGAGTGACCGATGTGAATCACCATCTTCTCTGCTGCTTTACATCGATCACTACTGATCGATGCGGTTTGTGCCTTGATCGATGCTAGGCCAAATCTCCATTTTATTGACTCATCTTGCTCCTCTTTGACTGGGGGAACTCCCTGGATCACTCCCACACTTCCTCCTTGTCTTAAATGGCTCCTTAGGTACCTAGAAACATCTCTTATGCAAGAGAAATGCAAACTACAACCTAAATGCAAGCTAAGTCTAAAAACAAGGAAGAATGGGACAAAAGCTAAGGAAAACATGTTAAAGAGGACTAAAACATGAACTAAATGCAAGCTTATATGATGCAATTATGAGAGATATCAACATCACCACACTTGCCTTTTGCTTGCCCGCAAGCAAATAAGAACAAATGGGAGAGTGAGGTTTGAAAGTGGGAGCTCATAACTAAAGATGCCAATAGAAAAATTGAATCAATGCTCAAGTTATAGGTTCTAAGATGCAAAGAGATTGTTCTACTTCAAAAGCTTTAGCCATGCCTATCATAGCAAACAATGCACTCTAGCTTAGCCTACACAAGCATTCAAATCAGTCAACTCTTTAACATTCATTAATTGTAGCCAAGGATCAAGTTTATACAAGTCAAGTGAGCACATTTGGTTAAAAGGGACATGGTCATGAGATGGAAATGATCTCATTCAGATAATGATTCAAAGACATAAAGGATCACACAATGAAATGACTCTATCTTAGGCAAAATGCTAAAGGTAAAAGCACACCTATACATGCAAGTAAAAGCTCTCTTCTACCCCTTTTTACCCCAAGATGAACCTATTATCTTCTAAACCCAAAGTGAAACCCCTAGATCTACCCTTTCCCAAAGCACTTGATCTCTTCTTCCTTCATGTTTGGGGGAAACTCCTTCTTCTTTTTGCTTGTGTGGTTGATTCTTTGTTGGAACTTGCTATTCTTTGTTGTATAATTGGCGCCATTTTTCTTCACCTTTCGTGGATTGCTTGGTCTGAATTCTCCTTTTGGGATGACCTTTGTAAGCCTTGTTGTTGTTGTTGGCACCTTCTTTTGCTTTAACACTTAGAGCTTTTTCTTCCATATACATAACCACAAACTTAACCTGTTTCCCCATGCCACTATCCCCATACTTCTTCTTCTTCTTTCAAAGGATATAAACAATAAAACTCAAACCACTTATACTGCCTTTTCCTAAACTCCTAGCCTAAAACCAAGCTCAAGATGCAAGCTGGTGTCTACAAGAGAGCTTCTCCTTGCCAGCCTTATTCCTAACACTTTTTGCCAAGATATAATCGAAAATAATGCAATGCAAGGCCTCACAACTCTCACAATAGTGTTTAAGTTCAGAAAGAAGGATTGAGTTAGGGTGTGGTTAACTTTCCCATAATGATGAGGATCAGCTACTTGGGTTAACAAGAGTGGTAAGAAGGGAAGAAGATAACCCAAGTATGTATATGGGTAGCCATGTGATCACTCTCAATGCATAAACATGATAATTAAATGTCAAGATTATAGTTCTAATAAAGAGAGTTGGCATCAAATCAATGCAAGCTTCAGCATAAGATAAGAATATCAATGCAAGTAATCAAGATATGATGCAGCCTTAACTTCAAACTCACTACAATGCAATCAAACAACAGACAACCAAAGCATTGAAAACAACTCAAACATTAACATCTTGACAAGTGTTTATCATCTACTCCCTATGAAAATGTATGGAAACCTATAGAAATGCATCTAGACTCATTCTTAGTTATGCAAATGCAACTAAATGATCTTTTTGGTTCCAAATTTTTTGAAAATTATATGGATTTTCAGTGCATATAGATGAATGAATTAATGCATGAGTCTCAAGTATGCAAAAGAGAAAATAAGAAAACAAAACACAATGTCAAATGCAATACCCTCCCCCACACTTAGACTACATAGTCCTCTGTGTGATAGAAGCCTGAAGGAGGGTGATAAGGGATACTCAGAATGAATACAAAAGGATTCATAATGAAAGGAGTGGAGTTGTGTACCTTAAAAGAGATTTTTGCAGAGAGGAGGTTCACATCGATCACCCATGATTGATGTCGGTGATCGATGTTGGACTTGGTTTTCTGGTCCCCTTCACATAGGTCAGCCATGATCGATGCTGCTGATTGATGTAATCTTAAAAAACCTCCTGCCCATTTACATCGATCACCCATGATCGATGTTGGTGATCGATGTAGGCACATCGAGCAAACCTTGATCGATGCTGCTGCTCGATGTAGATCCCCAAACTCTCGGTCATTTACATCGATCACTCCTGATCGATGTGATCCACATCGATTAATCATCGATCGATGTTGCTTACCGATGTTGGTTGCCTGACTCTCAGGTTGATTACATCGGTCACTTGTGATCGATGTAAGTGTCTGATGTTGTCCTGCTCAGAAATCGATCTCCACTGCTCGATGCTCATGATCGATGCTGGCTAGGACATGCACCAATTCAGCTAACCCTTTTCCTAAAACTCCACTTGCTCCTAGGATCAAAAGAAAAACATAAACACTAAGATAAAATGCAATAATATGTACAAGGATAACATGGGAATACCTCCCAAGTGTGCTAGTTTAACGTCCTTAGCTTGACTTTCCTTGGTTGATCACTCTTGTGGAGGATCTTTAAGGTTGATGTCAACATAATCTCCAAGGGACTCACTTGCCATGTATGACTTTATCCTGTGCCGATTCACTGTGAAGTCTCCTCCATCCTTGTCAAACAAAGTTACAGCTCCATATGGCAACACCTCCTTGATCTTGAATGGAACTGACCATCTTGACTTCAGCTTTCCAGGAAATAACTTCAGCCTTGAGTTGAACAACTACACCTGATATTTTGCCTTGAAGTCTTTGGGTCTTATCCTCTTGTCATGAAAATCTTTTGTCCTCTCCTTATAGATATTAGACCCAATCGGCAACGGCGCCATTTGATAACCACTTTTTTATGTTGGTTAGACAAAGACTTACACCGTGCTATAGCCGTTATAGGATAGCAATGTAGGGGTACCAATCTGCTTGAGCCGGCTAAGATATTGAACTTTAAAAGGTTCTTACACAAGCTAGAAGGATTAAAAGGGGTTTTTTAAAAAAAAATTAGATCTAGCTGTCACTACTAGAGCTAAAGCTGAAACATGTAAACAAATCTAAGCTAAATAAGGATGGCAATAACAAAAATCAAGAAGCTAAGCTAGAATGAAACTAAACGGTTCAAGAGACAAGGTATATGGAAGCAAAAGTGTAAAAGAGGACTTTTGGTGCATAAATGAACAACCTTTAAGAGATTTTAAAGGCTAACCTTTTAGCATAGAGATTCTACGCTAGATAAGTCCACTTCCGCGGTAAACATCACTTTGAATCTCCATCACCATAGGCGAGCTCCCGCAACGCGGTACAATGGAAGAAACAAGTATAAAACAACAACTCTATAAAGCCAAAACGCTCCCTAGACAACTAATATCTTACGATAGGGAGAGCGAGTCTCATGAAAGATTGGTCCTTTCATGTCATCAAACATGTCGTTTGTTTGGGAGAGCTTGAAAGCATAAATTTAAATAGCAAAAATAACTTAAGCATTAAGAGCATCTAATATGAAAGGATTAAAAACATTAAGCATAAATAAGCATTAAAGATCCAAACTTTAACACTTCTGCATCACCTTATCTCTAAATACCAAAGAAAACTACTCCCTAATGATAATGTAAACCATGAATCCTATGAAGGAAGAAATGGTGAACAAGATTAAGGGAGAAAAATAAGAACTTTTACTAAATATGCAAGTTAAAAAAGAAATTTAAACTCGGCTACAATGGAGTTTTTGTGTTCTTGTGGAGAAAGGAAGAAGATGACAAAAAAACAGAAATAAAAAGAACAGGAAAAATGCAAGTGAGTCGTCCCTCCTTCCCGAAATGCTTGGTGGGGTATATATAGGAGTGGTCTCCAAAACCTTTTGGACGCTGCCTCGCCAGCACTCGTGAAGGATCCGAGGCAAAAAGCAATGTCACTTGTCTTCTATTTAAACACGGCTTCAAGCTGCTGCAGCTCCTCATTGTGGACTTTATCGAGCTTTATATCGGTTTCATGTCGTTGTACAGTCCTGATGCACTACGTGAAATCGTATACTATGGTGCTCATGCGTCGGCTTCATCCCATTGGACTTGGTTGTGGTGCGAACACCGTGCTATTTATATCGGGTTGAGGTCGTGGATGTTGTCCAATGTTGCGAGGGAAAACATATATCGACCCGGGCTTTGCATGTTTCATGTCAGAGTCAAGTCGTGGAGTACGACCGTAGTGCATTCCTTGTGCTGTTTATATCGGGTCGTTTGTCCGATGTCTGATCCCGATGTCAAGAGATAAATCGTCAGCTTGCACTCTCTGACCCTCAAATCGCCCCATCAGCTTCCTTCTGAAAACTTCATATCCTTGAATTCCTGATAAAGACTAAAAACATGCAAGAGTGAACAAAATCTATCCTAATGCATACTAACCCTAAGATGAGTGCGTAACGAGGGTGAAACTCGAGCAAATGGATACAAATGGCTTCTAAACAATGGTGAAAGCCATCATATAAATGGGTAATATGTAGAGATATCAAGCATCAAACAACTTTAAGATTTCTTTCTTTACTACTTCTTTAAGATTTGGGTTCAATCTTCTTTGAGATTCAATTGAAGTTTTTGTTTCATCCTCTAAGTGAATTCCATGAGTGCAAGGGCTAGGAGAGATTCATTTGATAACATCACGTGAATACCTAATGGCTCTTCTAAACCTTCTTAACTCTTTAACAAGGGCTGAGGTTTCTTCTTCATTGAGGTTTTCATTAACTATTACTGGATATGTAGAATTGTTTTCCAAGAAAACATACCTTAGCCCTTTTGGAAGTTCTTTAAGGTCCATCTTAGGGGCTTTCAGCTCATACTAGTCACCTTCAGTAGGGCGCTCATCCTTACTTCCTTTTTGAGGTTTGTCCAAAGTATCTTCTTGTTGCACCAAGCATATCTCATGACTCTGGTGATTCAGCTCAATGAAAGAATCATCACATTCAAGTGTCTTATGTGAATTCAGCATCAACATGTAACTAAGGCTCTCCTGATGCAGGTATCCATGCTCTCCATGATCCTTGGTTAAGGCTTCATGAAGAGTATCTTCTGTGGTTAACTCCTCAAGGAGCTCAGTCTCTAACTGGTCTATCACCTCCACACTGAAAACTTGTCCTCCTATTGTAGGCTTCTTCATGATGTTGTTGATGTTAAACTTCAAAACATTTCCCTTCCCCATATTAAGCTCTATCTTTCCTTTCTTGACATCTATGATAGCTCCAGCAGTAGCCAAGAAGGGTCTTCCCAATATTAGAGGATCTCTTGGTTCTTCATCTATCTCAAGAACCACAAAATCAGTAGGTACCTCTACACTACCAATCCTGATTGGTATGTCTTTAAGCAAATTAACTGGAAGTCTTATTGACCTATCAGCAAGCACCAAAGAGATCTTTAAGTCCTTGTATTTTGTGAAGCCAAGGCGTTTTGCAATAGACAGGGGCCTGAGACTAACACTTCTCCCAAATCACACTAACAGTTATCAAACACAAGTGGACCCAAAGCACAAGGTAGTGTAAAACTTCATGGATCTTCTAACTTTTGTGGTATGACCTTGCTTTGCATGACAACACTACACTCATGAGTAAGCACAACCATCCCATGCATCTCCTTGGCCCTTTTGGCAACAGCATCCCTTAAAAACTTCTCGTAATGACGTGCCAAAAAGAAAGCGTCTAGGAGTGGCATTGTGATTTTCTCTATTTGCTTGTCAAATAAGGCCTTGTACTTTTCCATCAATTGCTTCTTAAACCTTCCTGGAAATGGTATAAGAGGTTTATAAGGTGGAGGTTCAAATGTAGTTGCATCCTTCTTTGGTAGAGCTGTCTCATTTGTCTTGTTGCCAACAACAGTCTTGTCTTTCCTCACAGTCACATCAGGCTCAGCAATTGGTTTTTCAGCTACCTCTTCTGGATTTTCAGAGTTCTCCCTCCCCCCCCCCCCCCCCCCCCCCCCCCAAATATCCTCAATGTCCTCATTGAGAGGAGCTGGTGGTTGTCTTGCTGGAAGAGCTTTACCACTCCATAAGGTGATGGCTTGAACATACTCCCTTGGAGAGTGTGCAATCCCTTTGCTTTTCTCTAACTGATGGAGTTGAGATTTCAGAGTGGCAAATTCATAAGATAGGTGCTGGAGAGAGCTGTACACCTTGATGTTGATGGCTGAAAGAGTGTTGTTGACAGCTAGAGTACTTTCAGATTGTTCTTGCAGAAGCTTTTCCATTAGAAATCTGATATCAGAATCTGGAGGTGGAGGAGTGTAACTTGGAGAGGCAGTGACATATTGAGGGAGGGTGTGGTAAACAAGTGTACCCTTGTGTATAAGTGTTGGTAGCTGATTGATACAAAACTTTTTAGTCTTGTGACTTAATTCCTCTTGAGCCTAAAATCATGTCATTGTAGCAAAAGAGCTTATCAATCCTTCATGGTGATAACGTAGAGAAGATGCAGAAGATTGTCTAGCTAAGCCTGAAATGAGGGTTTTAAAGTGCTAACACTCATCAATCTAACAAGTGCAAGTGATACAAGAGTTTTAACTCTCTTGGTCAATTACCCAATGTACTAGACAGTTATAGCATAGCATAGGGTTTTATCAATCTAAATGGGTTTGTTGAAAACAATGGAGTTGTGAGTAAAAATCCTTAAGTCAAGCAAGCATAGAAAGCTTTTGTTGCCTAAGCAACCAATCTAACACCCTAAGATGATCAAGCAACAAAGAGAATAAAGAGAAAGACAGTTTAAACAAGACTGAGCAAGCAAAACAGAGCAAAACAGAGTAATTTCGAAATATAACAAAAGAGAAATGCAAGTTCCTAGGTGTGGTTATTGACTTTGGGGAATTCAAGAACTAATTAAGGTTGTTTCAAACAGCATTGATCAAGAAAACAAGCTAGCAATGGTGATTCCTAGATATAGAGTTCACAAACAAGCAAGCTAGATCCAATGTCTTGTAAAATAGCTCTTTTCTAAACACCTTAACAAGAACTAACTCTCATTAGTGCTAAAACATTCAGCAAGCATTAATAAACAACTGTATTCAAGTCAAAATACTCCTCAAACAGTCAATATCTTGAGCCAAGGCCAGCAAATCCTCTATCAAACAAGATCAGCATTTCATCAAACACTTGGTAGGCATAAGAGAAAGCCTAAATTCTAGATAAGTGTGATCAAGAAAAATCTAGATTAAGAACAGATCAATAGAGAGGAACCCATATAATGAAGCACTAAACAAACCTTAATCAAGCCCTAAATTCATCTAATCTACCACATCTAGAAACCCTAAGCAAACTACTCGCTAATAGCCATGTTTAACACCAAATCACAAGAGGAAAAGATGCTAATCATGATTAAAAGAGAGATTAAAGAAAGATTAAAAGCAAATACAAACTTATATTAAATAAAGCAAAGGATTTTATCTTACAAACTCAAAGAAATTGCTAAAGAACAGTTAATTGACAAGACTCCTCGAAAATCCCAGAAAATGGGCTATTTATAGGCAAAAGAAGGAAGCCCTAGAATAATGGCAAAAGTATAAATAAAACAGGCTCTGACTTGGTTCCTATCGGTCAGTTGTATCGGTCTAGGCTTGATCGATATGAATCATATCGGTCTGGAAGGTGACCGATATGGTGAGCGAAATATACTCGGTGTATTTGCACGGTCACTTCCTGACCGGTAGCTTTGATCGATATGGTTTGTATCGGTCACTCCTTGACCGATAGCTTTGATCGATATGGCTTGTATCGGTCACTCCTTGACCGATAGCCTCTGTCTACAGACCGATAGGCTCTGCAGAGATCGTCTGCCTTGGTCCCTTTTGCTCCTTTTGGCCCAGCTAGCTTCCTGGATCATCCTCAAATTTTCTCCAAGCTCCTTTTAGCTCCAGAAGCACCTAAAAACATCCATAATGCAAGAAGAATGCAAACTATATCCTAAATGTAACCTAAGTCTAAAAGGAGAAGGAAATGGGACAAAAACTAAGGAAAACATGCAAAAGAAAACCAAAACATGTACTAAATGCAAGCCTAAATGGTGTAAATACAATAGATATCAGCAAGCATGACAACAAACAAACAAAATAATGATTTGAACTAAGCAAATGTAAGAACAGAACAAGCAAAACAGAACACTTAGAAGCTTTAAACAATAAATGCGAAATTAATCAATGATGCTTCAAACAACAATAACAAGCTAATCATTTGGCAAAGAACATCAAGACTAGACTAATCCAATATCTTCGCAATAATTCTTTCACTAATCACAAATTATAACCCACTTTCAACGGTGGAATTATAACAAGCAAACATTAAGAAACGGTTCTACAAAGCCTAACAAGCACTTTAGATAACTAATCTCATATACTAAGAATGCAAATCACTTGAATAACTATTTCAGGAATTTCAACAAACACTTTTAATGCATCAATATTCCTATGAATAAGAATACCTTTCCCAAGGCCAATCAAGCATTAAGAGTATTAATCTAGCAATGATAGGAAGAATTAATAGGAAGACATCATTAATCAACCATCTAAGCATCCTAATTATCCTATCTCAAAACCTAAAGAAACTACTCACTAACCATACTTAAAACCATAAAAATATGACTAAGCATGATTAGATGATGATAAACAAGAAAGATAAACACAAAATTTTAATTAAAATGATCCAAGATCAACTTGTTTTTAAAGAGATTACAAAGAGATAGTTTTTCTGCTTGAGAGATGATAGAACTTGGATCCCCCAAAAAGTTCTTAGGTCTAACTATTTATAGGGACGGAAGAAAAATGACAAAGTCAACAGAAAGGTCAACCCTCTGATGGGTTTGTACCAAGCAGATCGTTAATGGCTCTCGTTAGTGCGCCTCATCAGTGCGTTTTGGTGCATTGCAGGACGTTTTGGCTCGGCGAGGTTCTTCAGCCGGCACGCGATATGGGGTGCACAAGGCAAGGCATGAGCGGTTCTCCTCGCTATACGTTGGTGGTATGCCCTGAAGCATGTTGTGGCGACCAGACACGTCGACGTACGAACGTCCCCTTAGTCGGTACGGATGCACCGTGGAGAGTCGTCGGTGTACGGGTGGGCCTTCATCAGTTTAAATCGCCTCCGAGGGAACTCATTGGCGTACAGACAGCTTCATGGTCGGTATGGATCGCACTGTGGAGGGAGATAGTTGTTCTCCTCGGTGCAGTTCTGCGGTATGGACCCTTTTAACTTCCCTGAACTTCTATTTTTGGCTTAGCCTCCCATCTCCTTGTGAACTGCCATTCTCCTAATGTCCCTTAAGTTCTCAAAAGACCTGAAAGCACAAGTGAAATGCAAGAATGCATGCAATCCTATTCTACATGCAAGCTAAGTCTAATTGGCATATATGAGAGACACTTTGGACAATCTAAATGATGAAATGACATGAAAGGTATACTTAAATGACTCCAAATGTGATGTAATAATGCAAGCTATCAACTCCCCTACACTTACCTTTTGCTTGTCCTCAAGTAGGTGAGAAAAAGAGGTTTTGAAAATCGAGTTCACAACCTAGGATGTCAAATGAAGAAATGAGTTCCGTAGCCAAGTTTCTAATTCTAGGATGCAACATGATTTTCGCCTCACTCTAAAAGTCTAGCCACATTCATCTAAAGCAATAGCAAGCACTCAAGTCTTAGTCTACATAGGCAATCAAATCAGATAACCCTTTTAACATTCAATTAATTGTAACCAAGTGAATCATGCATATGCAAATCAAGAACTTCCATTTGGCTAAGGACAAGGTCATGAGATTAAAATGATCCCATTTAATTTGAACTGGCTTAAAATGCAGGGGATCTCTCAAGAAAATAGAGTGAGCTTTGGCAAAATTCTAAGGGTAAAGAGCAACCTATGCATACAAAGGCAAACTTCCATCTACCACATACCCGAAGATGATTGTAAACTCTTATATTCTACCAAATACCAAATCCTATGCTACCCTTTTGGTTCACCAATCTTCCTTTTCTCTTGGAGCTTCTTGAGAGTGCACTTTTCTTCTATGAATCTTCTTGGTTGGTTAGCGCCTTTGCTTACTTGGGCTCGTCTTGGTTTTTGCTTGTGCTCTTCATCATTTGGATGAATTTTGAACTTGCTTGGCATATTTTCTTCTTTGGATAAAGCCCTTATTGCTTCTTGTTAATTAAACCAAACCTTCCAAGGTACTTTATTTTGCACTTCTCATACTTGCTCCCTTGTGACTTTTGTCTTTTCTTTGAAACCAAAAATCGAAAAACTTCCCTCAAACCCCAAAAACCTATCCTATTCCAGCTCAAAGAGGAAGAGCTAGTTCTACATGGAAGAGAGCCTTTCTCGTTCTAAACCCAATACTTTTTACTAAGCTCACTCACATAGAAAATGGCCTTACAATCTTTCACTAAAGATGCATTGGCTTGAAAGGAGGTTAAGGTTAAGGGAGAGAAAGTCTATTATGCTAGCAAGAGTGGTAAAAGGGATATGAAAGCCTAAATATGTATATTGAAACTATGGAGGAACCTTTCAATGCATATGACATGATAATTGAGATGTCAAAATTATGGTTCAAGTAGATCAAGGGCTGAAATCATATCATACAAGGTTCAACTAGACAAGAGTGACATACCCAGAATTCTAAATGTGGTTCAACCTTCAGTTCAAGCTAGACCATATGCATCAAACAACTTGTAACCTAAAAAGTAAACATAATTTCGAAATTCAACACCTCAATAGCTAAAGATCATTACTCCTGATGCAAATATATGCAAACTAAATGAGATGCATCTAGACTTAATCTTATATATGCAAATGCAGTCCTATATGACTTAAGAATTTTCGAAATTTGTTTATGATTTTCTATGCTTTAGATTCAATGGATGCATGATACTAATAAAAATGCATAAGCTAAATGATGTATGAAATGCAAAGAACATGTCAGTCTCAAACACTCTCCCCCACGCTTAGATTACACAATCCTTGTGTAATAAAAATGCAAAGGAGAGACCATCAACCAACAAAATGAAAGCAAAAAACTAGAAAACATAAAGTGTTATGTAAAATGGTAAAGTGTGGTATCTTGGAGGCTTAGGTGGAAGGAGGATCGTGGAAAGGAAGTGTGGTTCGTTCATTTATGATCTTGCTGGCCATGTAAGGCTTCAGTCTATGTCCATTGACTGTGAAGTCTCCTTCATTATTGTATTTTTTTAAAAAAAAAATTATATATTATTAAACCATCCCAAAATGGGCTAAGGAAACAAGGGCCTCAACAAAGGAAACGAACAAAAGTGTGACAATGGGCCCGGTGAATTAATTTGGCAATCCTAACTGAAATGTAAACTTAGCCAAACGCTAAACGCCAACGCTAAACGCCAACGCTAAACGCTAGAAACAGAGGGCAATGAATCTGCGGTTGGGAAAAAGAAACCCTAGATCTAACAACTTCTGACCGCTGGTGGACTGAGACCGGAGGCCTTCTTCTCTGCAGTAAGAGACTAGGTAGCTCGGGTTGTCCATGTCCGACTTCCAAGAACACTCACAGAAATCAACTCAGACCTCCTTAATCCCAGCAGAAGACGATGAAGAAAGAAGAGCTTCCCACAGCCAAGAACGCCGGCTTCCTCCATAGCCGACTTGCAGACCACAACCTTCCGCCACCCAGCATCGGATCTCTGCACACCTCACCGCCACCATCACTTGAACAAAACACCTTCGATCTGAATAGGATTCACCGCCGTCAAAGAGATGACATAGCCCCTGAGGGGAACCGCCATCCTCATGCGACAACCACCGCCGAAGCTGCTGCCTCCCCTGACAAAGGCACAACTCACCAACCGACAAGAGCAGACGACAACTCAAAGCCTCGAAGGAGCTATGATGGATCTCCGACGAGAGGCCTCTCCACCATCCCCAAGTGAAGCATGCCACCCTCGAATCTCCACCAAACACCTTCGGCGAGGCTTTAGAGCTTCCGAAGTTGCACGCAGCGTTGAAGAGCAATACTTGAAAAGGAAAATGAAATGGGAGGTCCTCTCACGGCCGGCGAGGAGCGCTGTCCCTGGAGAGGACCGCCTAAGCGGAAATGCGAGGGAGAAAACTATAGAGAAATTTTTTGAGCGAGAAGACCTAACGCGCTGCGTTCCTCCTCCTTTATCGTTGAACAAGGTTACAGCTCCATAGGGAAACACTTCTTTGATCTTGAAAGGTACTGCCCATCTTGACTTCAACTTTCCAGTAAACATCTTCAGTCTTGAGTTGTAGAGCAACACACTATCCCTAGCCTTGAAGTTCTTGGACAGTATCTTCTTGTCATGATAAGCCTTGGTCCGCTCCTTGTAACTTTTTGAGCTCTCAAATGCATAAAGGCGGATTTCATCTAGTTCATGTAGATTGATCAGCCTCTTCTCTGGGGCAGTCTTGATGTCAAAGTTCAGCAACTTAATAGTCCATAACGCCTTATATTCTAAGTCAACTGGTAGATGGCAAGATTTACCATAGAGAAGAGAGAAAGGTGACTTGCCAATGGGAGTCTTGAAAGCTGTTTTATAAGCCTAAAGTGCATTATCAAGCTTTGCTGATCAATCTTTCCTTGTAATACCAACAGTCTTCTCCAAGATGGCTTTGATTTCTCTGTTTGAGACCTCCACTTGCCCACTTGTTTGAGGATGATATGGCGTGGCTACCTTGTGCTTTACCCCATGCTTCTTTAGTAGCCCTTCAAAAACCTTGTTAATGAAATGGCTACCTCCATCGCTAATCACCACTCTAAAAACACCAAACCTTGGAAAGATGATGGTTTTAAAGAGCTTCTTCACCACCTTAGCGTCATTTGTTGGACTTGCTACTGCTTCAACCCACTTAGAAACATAGTCAACAGTCATCATGATATACTTGTTCCCATATGAAGAAGGGAAAAGTCTCATAAAGTCAATGCCCCAGACATCAAACAAATCCAGTTATAGTATAGGGTTTTGAGGCATTTCATCTCTATTGCTTATGTTCCCCTTTCTTTGACAGGTTTCACAAGAAGATATGTAGGTGTGTGCATCATTAAACAAACTTGGCCACCAAAATCCAGATTGAAGAAACATGGTTTCTGTCTTGAAGGTGGCAAAGTAACCACCATAATATGATCCATGGCAATGATATTAGATGTCTTTCACTTCTTCTTGTGCAATACACCTTCTGAAGAGACCATCTGACCTCTCTTAAGAATATAAGGCTCATCCCAATAGTAGTGAGAGACATCACTTATTAATTCTTCTTGTTGTAAGGATCCAAGTTGACTAGCATCTCACCACTAACCTAGTAGTTAACAAAATATATATACCAAGGCAACCCTCTTTCTTGTAGGCTCTTTGCTTCTTCTAGCTTGTGAGTGACTTGAACTGTCTCTTCCAAAACTTTAACCATCATAAGCTGCTCTTCGTGAAGAGAGTCATCAATACGGATAAGATCTTCCATTCTCATTCTTGACAAGTGGTCAGCAATGCTATTCTTTATGCCCTTCTTGTCAACAATTTCCATATCAAAATCCTGAAGTAGCAGGATCCATCGCAGTAGTCTAGGCTTAGTGTCTTTCTTGGTGTAAATGTACCTTAGTGCAGCATGATCAGTATAGACAATCACTTTTCATCCAACCAGATAACTCCTAAACTTCTCAAAGGCAAAGACTACTGCTAGGAGCTCCTTCTCTGTTGTGGCATACTTGGTCTGAGCATAATCAAGTGTCCTAATAGCATAGTATATCACATGCAGCTTCTTGTCTATCCTCTGACCCAACACAGCTCCTACTGCAAAGTCACTTGAATCGCACATGATCTCAAAAAGTAGCTCCCAGTTTGATGCTTGAACTATAGGAGCACTCACAAGTGCCTCTTTGATGGTCAAGCTTGCAGACACTCTTCATCAAACACAAATTCAGTCTCCTTGCAGAGAAGTCTAGTAAGAGGACATGCTATCTTGGAGAAGTCTTTTATGAACCTCCATTCGAAGCCTGCATATCCCAAGAAACTTCTGATCCTTTTAACCGAATTTGGAGGCTCTAGGCGCATCATAACCTCAACTTTGGCTTTATCCACTTTGATGCCCTTCTCTGATATCTTGTGCCCAAGAACTATACCCTCTCTGACCATAAAATAGAATTTTTCCTAGTTGAGAACGAGGTTGGTCTCTTGATATCTCTGAAGAATCCAGCTTAGATTAAACAATGACGCCAAAAGAAGATCCATAGACAGAGAAATTGTCCATGAATACTTCTACCATCTCTTCTATGAGATCTGAGAAAATGGACATCACACACCTCTGAAAAGTAGCAGGCGCATTGCACAGTCCAAATGGCATCCTCTTATAAGCAAAGGTGCCGTAAGGACATGTGAAAGTTGTCTTTTCCTGATCATTTGGGTGAATGTGAATTTGATAAAAACACACTATATCCATCAAGGAAACAATAAAAAGGGTGGTTTGGAAGTCTCTCAAGCATTTGATCTCTAAAAAGGAGAGGGAAGTGATCTTTTCCTGAAGCAGCATTAAGTTTTCTATAGTCTATACACATCATATGCCCAATTATATTTCTAGTTAGCACTAACTCACCCTTTTCATTTTTAATTACAGTGATTCCTCCATTCTTAGGTACCACATGAACTGGTGAAACCCATGTACTATCAGAAATATGATAGATGACACCAACATCAAGAAGTTTTAGAATCTCTTTCTTGACAACATCTTTCAAATTTGGGTTTAACCTCCTTTGATGTGGGCGTCACTTGTTGTCTCATTTGCTGCTAAGGCCAGGATCTCTTCTTGTGAGCTATCTAACTCCTTGCATGTGACATTGGCATCTATCTCCATGCGTGAGTTAAGCAGCTTTATGTAGGCTAGAGTCTCTCCATGTAGATACCCATTTTCACCATGCTCCTTGGTCAAAGCCACTTCAAAATGATCTCCCAGAGTGAGCTCTTCTAACACCTCATCAGCAAGCATGTCCATTGTTTCAACCTTAAAGAGTTGTCCCTCAATGGTAGGCTTCTTCATAATCTTGTTGATGTCATACTTAAGCACAATTTCCTTGCCTAAGTGGAGATCAAACTTCCCATTCTTCACATCTATCACAGTGCCAGCTGTTGCTAGAAAATGTCTTTCTAGGATGAGAGGATCATTTGGCTCTTCATCCATCTCAAGAACCACAAAGTCTGTAGGAACTTTAGCACTGCCAATCCTCAAGAGTAAGTCTTCAAGCAAACCAACATGTAACCTTATTGAGCGATCTGCTAGTACCAAAGAGATTTTGCATGGCTTGAAGCTTGTAAAACCTAGGCACTTGGCAACTGAAAGTGTACGCTTACACTAGCTCCAAGATCACACAAGCAGTTGTTGAAGGCAAGAGAACCTAAAGAGCAAGGTAAAGTTAAACTTCCTGGATCACCTAGCTTTCTTGGCTCTTCTGTTCTTTGAATAATAGCACTGCACTCATGTGAAAGGACGACCATTCCTTGCAGCTCCTGAGTTGTTTTCAATACTGCATCCTTGAGAAATTTCTGATAAGGAGGAACCAGCATGAATGCATCAAGCAGAGGCATAATGATCACTATCTTCTCAATCTACTCATCAAACAAGACTTGATACTTGTCAATTAACTGCTTCTTAAACCTTCCTGGAAACGGCAAAGGAGGCTTGTAAGGTGGAGGTGTGAAGACTACTTCTTTGCTCTTTGGTGTCTACTTACCTTTCTCAACGGCCACGTCTTTACCCTTCTTAGCCCTTATCTCATCTTCAACTATCACACCCTCTTTGTTTGTAGAAACAATCTCCCCAACTTGTTCTTCAATGTCCTCATTGATTTCAGGAGGAGCATCCCTTGGTGGAAAGTTTTTACCACTCCTTAGGGTGATTGCTTGGACCTTCTCTTGTCTTTGGGGATGGTAGGGAAGAGTGACACTCTTTGTAGCAAGTTCTTCAAATTTGGAATTGAGAGTCTCATACTTGCATCGTAGATCCTTGTAAAAGTTGTCCATCTTTGTGGTGATGTTAGCATGGCTATGAAGGAGCTGTTGTAGCATGGTCTTCACATCATCATCATTGCTAGAAGAGGCACCACTTTGCTGTTGAGGTTTTTGGGAGTATAGCTTTGTTGACCTTGGTTGAAGTTGCTTTGTTTCTGATAGGCGTAGGCTTGTGGAGGAGTGTAAATGTTGCTCCTTTGTTGGTAGCCTTGCCGAATCTCATAGCTGTTAAAGCTTTGTTGCTGGTTCACATAGTTGCCAACATAGTGCATGTCTTCAACCAAAGCGGTCTCCCTAACTTGAGCTTGAGCATAGTTGCCCACAAAGTTCATTTGCGTAGGCTTGCCGTGAAGGAGCAAATCAATCTTGGCATGAAGTAACCTGATCTTCTCTTGTGCTTTGTCTTAAGCATTTCCTCTTGACAAGTGATCATATTCATCCGCATAGTTCTCATCACTTTGGGTCAAATTCTCCAGTAGTTGCAAACCCTCTTCAACACACTTGTCCAAGAAGTGGCCATTTCTTGATGTATCAATGAGTATTCGAAATTTAGGTGACACCTCTGTATAATGTGCTAAGAAATGCTTCATTTGAGAAGCCATGATGAGGACACTTCATTGTATATCCCTTGAACCTCTCCCAAGCATCACAAAAACGCTCATTGTGTTGTTGTGTGAAGCTTGAGATATCATTCTTCAACCTAGATGTTCTTGAATTGTTGAAAAACTTAGCAAAGAAGGCCTTCTTACACTCATCCCAAGAAGTGATGCAACCATGTGGAAGATTCTTCTCCCAAAGGTGAGCTTTATCCCCAAGTGAGAAGGGAAAAAGTCTTAACTTGAAAGCATCATCTGAGACTCCTTGGATCTTGGTCAAGCTATAAACTCTATCGAACTGATCTATTTTCTCCAAAGGATCTTCTATTGGCAACCCATAAATTTTATTGCTCTGAATCATGGTGATTAGGCTGCTCTTGATTTCGAAGTTTGTGTTGCCAAGAGAAGGAGGGACAATACCATATCTGCTGACATGACTGTTTGGTGTATTATGCGCTCCTATGTGCCTCACTATCCTTGGACCATTGTCTTGAAACCGTGCAGCAAAGTGAACAGCTCCCTGGTTCCACTAAAACTGTGCTCCTTGCTCTTGAGCATGCGCTCCATATGGTCCTTGACCATCCTGACCTTAAGGGTCATCCATACTCAACTTTGTACATGCTGAGACTCTTCTCAAACTGCTTGTACTGCTCTTTCAAAGGTGTTGGACGATTTGGTACCTGAAAAAGACAGCCAAATAACTAAAAAAGAATAGTACTGAAATAAATGACTTATTTTAAACAAATGTTCAAACTTCAATACACTAAGCATCCCACTAAGGAAACAGCGCCAAATTGATACAGACTTTTTAGTCTTGTGTCTCAATTCCCCTTGAGCCTAAAATCATGTCATTGCAGCATAAAGATTTATCAATTCTTCATGGGGATAGTGTAGAGAAGATGCAGAAGATTGTCTAGCTAAGCCTAAACTGGGGGTTTAAAAGTGCTAACGCTCATCAATCTAACAAGTGCAAACAAGAGAACAAATTAAAGACCGTTCTAAGCAAATGATTTAAACTAAGCAAATGTAAGAACAGAGCAAGCAAAACAGAACACTTAGAAGCTTTAAACAATAAATGTGAAATTGGCTCAAGATGTGGGGATGAACACTAGAGTGACTCAATAGGTAATCAATGATGCTTCAAATAACAATAACAAGCTAATCCTTGGGCAAAAAATATCAACACTAGACTAATCCAACCATTTGGCAATAATCCTTTCACTAATCACAAATCCTAACCCACTTTTAGTGGTAGAATTATATCTAGCAAACATTAAGAAACGGTTCTACAAAGCATAATAAGCACCTTAGACAACTAATCCCTTAGGCTAAGAATGCAAATCACTTGAATAACTCTTTCAGAAATTTCAACAAACACTTTCAAAGCATCAAAATTCCTATGAACAAGAATACCTTTCACAAGGCCAATCAAACATTAAGAACATTAATCAAGTAAAGATAAGGAAGAATTAATAGCAAGACATCATTAATCAACCATCTAATCACCCTAATTACTCTATCTCAAAACTTAAAGACTTGACTTACTAACCATACTTAGAACTATAAGAATATGACTAATCATGATTAGATGATGATAAAAGAAAGATATAAATAAAACTTTAATTAAAATGATCCAAGATCAACTTGGTTTTAGAGAGATTTCAAAGTGATAGTTTTCTGCTTGAGATATGAAAGAACTTGGATCCCCCTCCCCCCTCCCAAAAAAAAAAAGTTCTCAGGTCTAAGTATTTATAGGGAAGGAAGAAAATTGAAAAAGTCAACAAAAGGTCAACCCTCATATGGTTTGTACCGAGCATATCGTTAATGGGTATCGTCGTTACGCCTCGTCCGTGCGTTCTGGTGCTTTGCAGGACGTGTTGGCTTGGCGAGGTTCTTCAGCTGGCAGGTGTTATGGGATGCACCGGGTAAGGCATGAGTGGTTTTCCTCGGTATACTTCGGCGGTATGCCCTGAAGCATGTTGTGGCGACCAGACTCGTCGGCGTACGGGCGTCCCCTTGGTCAGTATGGATGCACCATGGAGAGTCATCGGAGTACGGCTAGGCCTTCATCGGTGCAAATCGCCTCCGAGGGAACTCATCAGCGGACAGACAGCTTCGTGGCCGGTATGAATCGTACCGTGGAGGGACATAGTTGTTCTCCTCGGTGCAGTTCGACGATATGAACCCCTTAGCTTCCCTGAACTTCTCTTCTTGGCCTAGCCTCCCATCTCCATCTGAACTGCCATCCTCCCAATGTCCCTTAAGTTCTCAAAAGACCTGAAAACACAAGTGAAATGCAAGACTGCATGCAATTCTATTCTACATGCAAGCTAAGTCTAATTGGGATAAATGAGAGACACTTTGGATAATCAAAATAATGAATTGCGTTATACTTAAATGACTCCTAATGTTATGTAATAATGCAAGCTATCACCTAATGAAGTACCTGGCGCCAAGGAGGAAATAAGGTTGACCTCCATTTGTTTGTGTTGCAAGAGTGTACCCATCTTGGTTTTCAGGTCCTCAATCTCTCTTGCTTGTAGCCAAGTCAGAAACATAAGCTGAAGGTATGGTGTACAAGTCTTCACAATGGCTGCCATCACTTGTAGCTAGATTCTCAACCAGCTGCCAACCCTTTTCAACTTCTGTCCCAAAGAAGTGTCCATTGCTGGCTATGTCAAGCAATATCCTTAGGTGTGGAGTAACTCCTCTGTAGAGAGTGCAAAAGAGGGAGTGATCTGAGAAGCCATTGTGAGGGCACTACTGAGTATAATCCTTAAACTTCTCCCAAGCTTCACATAATTTCTCTTGAGGATCTTGTGTGAAAAATGATATAGCATTCCTTAGCTTTGCAGTTCTTGAGGTGAAGAAGAACTTTGCAAAGAAAACAGCTTTGCATCAAGCCCAAGAAGCAACTGATCTTGCAGGCAATTAAATTTTCCCAACCATGAGCTTTACCACCAAGGAAGAAAGGGAATAACCTGAGCTTGAAGACATCTTCTGAAACCCCATGCAATTAAGTCAAACTGCAGATTCTGTCAAACTCATCTAAATGATTCAAATGATCTTCTGTTGACAGCCCATGGAACCTGGTGTTCTGCACCATTGCAATGAGTCCACTCTTGATTTCAATATTGACAGCCTCTAGAGGTGGTGGAGTGATGACAAAACGTGTTTTGTGATAGTGAGGTGTATCTCCTGCTCCAATCAATCTTGAAGGACTATTTGCAGCCATGTTTGTATATAAAACATTACTCAAGTAAAGCAGTCAATAACTATAACAAACCAGCTTAGTCTCACAGAAAATCAAAATCCTGATGATCTAAACAATCTCACAAGGCAATGGCGCCAAATTGATAAGAGTGTATTTACTGCTATTAAGCAATTAAAGATCCATCATAGCCTGTTGTAGCATAGCTCAGGTTCTTTAACAAATCCAAGTGAGAAAGATGATCAAAGGGAATACATGAGATTCTTTAATCTAAGCCAAGCAAAAAAGGGTTTATAAAATTTCCAACACCCTAAACAATCACCAAACTGAAACAGGACAATAGTATTAGTGAAGCAAAACCATAAAAAAAGAACTAGACCAAGCAAAACACAACTTCAGACTTAAGAAACAGAGTAAAAAGCAGAGCAAAACAGAGTAAATGCAGGGAGATTCAAAATTTTATAAAGAAGGCTTCATAGATGGGGTAATTGATCCAAGATAATCCTAAGCTTCAGATGTGATGTTCAAATAGTCAACAAATTCAAAATCATTTAGGTTAGAACTCTATGCTTGTCACGTCTTTTGCATGTGGTCACCTCCTGGTGCGATGCAAGACATCGTCTGCTTCCCTTTTGGTCGTCCTTCTTTGTCTCCGAGTGCCTTGGTTTCCTTCGCCTGACCTCCGTGATAGTTCAAATACCTGAAAAGAGCTCCAAACATGCAAGACCAATGCAAAAATCCTAACTAATGCATCCTAGACGTACATGGATGGACACAAAGCATAAACGGGGACCTAAATGTAATAAACCTAGCTTAACTATCATGAGAAGACAAGGAAAATGATGCGAATATAAGAAATATCAAGGCCCTTCTTGACCAACAGGATTTTCTCGCCTGCCGGGTTTCTAATTTAAACAATTTTTTTTGGGACTTTTTTCCCTTGTAAAATATGCTCGCGTACTATTGGATCGACGACCGCATTTCTGGCCTTTTAAATTGCTCTTCAATTTATTTTACACATTCTTTGCCTTTATGCGCTTTTCTCGTATTTTTGCTTTGTTTCGCAGTGGATTTCCTTAACTTCAGAGCTGGCACACGCGATGGCTTCGGAGTTCTGAGTCTCGTAGAATAGGCTTGCCTTGCGTAGCTTGGCAGAGGTAGGGACCTTACCGGGCTCTTGCTCCTCGTGGGATTTTGCTACACTATGTGGCTTTCGCGCGGTCGAGCTTTTTTGACTGCTTCCTTCATGGAACGCTCGCCGGTGATCCCTCCCTCCTTCTAGCGCCAACTATTCGGGAGCAAATTTCGGGATGCCACGTGGGGGTGTGTCATTTGTCCGGAGAGTGGGGCCGTGCTTCCAAGTTTCATCCTCTAGGAGGGGAAAGGCGACGAGTCGTTCTGGGGCAGAAACCTGTCTGTGTTCTACGAGCATGGATGAAGACCTGTTCTCATCTGCGAATACTACACAAGAGGTAAGTCGGGCCTTCAGGAGGACCGAAAGGGGGTTTTCCTTCCGAAGGTTGTCCGACGCCCAAGTCAATGAATGCCCTACCAGGAACAGATACTCATGAGGGTGTTTCTATGGGTTTGGGTTAGATGTCTCGTCCGGAGATCGAGGCATCTATCTGTTTACGTGTGTTTCAAAGGGGGTCTATGACATGAAAAGAGGGTTCAACTAGTATAAAGGCATGGTTTCAAATAAAGAAAGGACTTATCCTGATGGGCATTGTCTCGAAGGAATGAGGGAATTCCCTTTCGACTATGCTGTTCGGCGGTATGAGCATGACCGGGTTGGGGTTGGATGTTTTCTTCCTTAGATCGGGTTCTAAGGAAGTATCTCTCTCTTTTCTTTGGTCTCTCCTTCTCTCTTTTGTTTGTTATCCACCTGTCCATCTACCCTTCCGTCCTTGGAAGTCTCTTTCTTTTTATACAGGCTTTCTCCGTTCTGTCCTATTCATTCGATATGCGAGAAGAACAGGTGGGTTGATGGTGCATGCGTGTTTTTGGGAAGCTCACATGATGTGTTTTATCTAGTGATTGAACTATACAAGATGGAGCACGAAGGGTCTGAGATTAGATTCTGATATTCAAACAAAAAAAAATTTAGTTGTAAGAGAAAATGTTGTCTTTTTCTTAAAAAAAAAAGACATCCAGAGTGGATTGAGCTTATTTTAATACAGAAACAAACTCAAAGTTTACGGCAGACCCAATATATTTTTGAGAACCAATTGTTTAATTTATTTTCAATCTGTCCCAACAAATGTTAAAATTCTGAATGGTCCATTTATTTGCTTTGTTCAGAAATTCGAATAGCGTTAACGGCAGTCTGAGTCTAACAATTTTTTAATAAATAGAAAATAAATTAGAAAGTAATCAAAGAATAATTTTTATACAATTTCATGTATTTTAAATATTTTTATCGTAGTGTGAAAATAACATTTTTACCGTAGAACTTCAAAATTAAAAAAAAAATTGTTTATAAATTTATTTAAATTCATAAAAATATCAAATTAGATAATAGATAAATTGTTATTTCTTCTAATTCACATATAATTCAAAAGATAACAATAAATTTCATTCATAAGATACATAATTATATGATCAAGCAATCACATTGTAATGTGGACTTATAGGTATATTAGAACTTAGAAGTTAAAACTTGGTAATCCATACTATTATTTAAGGAATACATAAATACTTAAACATTTTTCATGTGGTATACTACGATTTGTACCACTGCATTTTAAGGTTCTCTCTAGATTTTCATTAAGAGTATTTTAATCAGATATTTTCAAATCCTATGTAAATTATTTTATTGCTCTAGCCACTATATATACATTACTGACATATATTAGGTTAATTAAAACTATATGCATACCGAAAAAGGTAATAATGCTTAGCACAGTATCCTACAATATACTAACTTCTCTAACAATTACTAGGTATATAACTCGCGCTAAGCGCGAGTCTGTATTAATATTTTGGTTTATTTGTTTTAGGTACTATCTTTAAAATTATTAAAAATTATACATATTTATAGAAATTTTTATTTATATAAGAGAATTTAATATATAATGTGTAATTTATCCTATTTTTATTTATAAATTTTAAAAAACTATTAGATAAAATAATAACAATGACACCTATCGAATTATCCAACTTTGGCGTACATATACATTTGATTTAGAGAAATATAATCTTGCTAAGATTTTGGTATTATTTCTATAGTTCTTTTTTTCTTGAATGTTTATGTATTCAAATATTTAGTTTTTTTTATTGAAAGTCTTATTGATGTTGTGTACCACTGTATATATAAACCATGATTCATGTTGATTCGCATTTAATTTTTTTAGGAAGCTGTAATGATCATGAAAAACTATTTTTCCTTCTTCATCATGTTTTTCAAGAGTTTTATGTTATATTTTTATTCACTTTTTATTGTTTTAATTGTTAAATCGAGTTGTTGTAGATTTTTTTAAATTGATAATTGATAATAGTTATTTTTTTTATACATGTATTGTTAATTATTAATTTTTTTTATTTAACTTTTAAAATTTTAAACCTTATTAACATTTTTCAGATTTAATAAATATGTTGATTTAGATCAATCAGATTGAATTTACTTTTTTTGTTGGACATAATTTGTTAAATTAAGTTTTAACGTTTTAATTATACTTAATAATTTTGGGTTTCATTTAAAAGCTGATTTAGATAAATTAAATCAATTTTTTTCGTCCTAATCATACTTAACATTTTTTATTTAATGAATATGCTGATGTGGACCAATCAGATCAAGTTTTTTAATCCTATGTAGACGCCATCAATACACTATGCCATCAACTCTTATATATTATATGATGTTAAGATTTCTAACTACAATATATACATATCGAAATATATTAGGTTAATGAAAATTATATGCATACCGAAAAAGATAATAATATTTTAACACAATATCCTACAATATACTAACTTCTCTAACAATCCTGTTAAGATTTTCAAATATGGAACAATAATTAATTAATTATATATTTGCAAACAAAATCTACGAGTATATATTTTCTAAACCTTACATGACCTTTTACGTTATAAATACCATTGCTGAGGAGAAGAACAGACCTCAAATAAAATTAGCGTGCTTGATAAAATGGCTTCTACTTTTCGTATCGCTTTTTGGAAGAACATCAAAGCCTTTCAATACCGCCTGAAAAATTTAAGTTAAGATCCTGTAAGTAAGAAAATATTTGCATAATACTTAATTTGTTTATTACATGCTTATGTGACTCTCGAGTAACTTTTTTGCATTCTTCCAAAACATCGTTTTAGAAATCTGTAACAATAGAAAACTGATAAGTATGCAAATGGGCTACGTGATTTAGTAATGGCCAGTACTTTTATTATAGGTTTAAGTCTTTATGTTTTAGTACTTAAGCTTTATAACGGGGAAAGAAATGAGTATCGAAATACGATCAAACAAACATATATATATCTCTTTCTGGTCTTCTTCCTCTTCTCTTCTCTCATTTTTTCTTATTCTCTTCCTTATTTTTTCTACTTCTCAACCCCTTTTCTTCTTATTTCTGTATTTTACTTATTCTACTTAATAGATCCATTTTGGGTCCTATCAATTGGTGCTTTCGTTGAGAACTTATGATGGAGTTTTCAGAATTCAAGAGAGATTCGGACGAATCTACAGAGAACTTAAGGCAAGCGATGCTGGCGTATGCTCAGAGACAAAGCGATGACCTCAAGAAAGAATGGATAAATATTCTCAAGATGCGGTTCAGAGAAGACTATGACCGATAGTATCTGCCCCAAACGCGGGCTAAAGAGCACCACAAGATGCCACAGCTTTCACGAACACATGAGACAAACATGGAACGATAGGTTTCAAGGAAAACTTCAAAGGTACCTTTGGGAAATATCTTCGAGTAGGTGGTGAGCAAGTTGAATTCTCTTGAAGTTCAAAAATCCACAACTTCACCAGCAAGAGATCTAAAAAGTGTGGTAGATACAGCAGAGAAAATTCCAGAAATGCTGTTTAAAGAATCTCGTACACCTGTGGTGAGCGATCCAACTAAGAGTGTTTATGAGTATCCATGGGTTTCAAGAGTTTCCGACCCAGAACATTCTCTGTCTCAAAAAGAAATTTTGATGAAACGATGGTTTCAGAGAGCATGTTTTAAACGAGGAAGAGAGCGTGACCTGGAGCAGATTAAACTGGTACCGAAAAATCAGCGTGCAAGAGATTTGAGATCTCAACTTAGGCAACGCTATTACCAAGTCAGAATAAGAAGATACAAGCAGCAGGCCTCCACTAAGTGGATCAAAACCTCTGAGGATATCAAACTATCCTTCTCTCCAATGGGTAAACAACTTCGATCTCCTGCCTTACTTTGGGAAATTGAAAATCTTTTTTGTGATCAATCGTGTGGTAGTGTTGATAGTGTTCAGATTGTTGAGAATAAAGCTGAGAATAATGGGCAACGGTTTTGCGATTCGGGAGAAGATAACCGTGTCTGGAAGCTTGGAGAGTTAGGGTGTATTAAGGCTCAGCTAATCGTGTTAGTTAGAGCACCCTTCAGTCCATTTTCAAGTAAGAGATTTCTGCATTCACAGCAGGAGCATATAGAGAAAGGATATTTGCAATATTCAGGTGAGGAACTTGAAAATGGGAGGAATTTTTCTGAGAAATTAGCTATTTTCCGTAGGCTGTATGTTTGGGATCCAGGCCAAGTTAAGTTGCATATGAGATATCTGGATAAAGATATGGACTCACTTGCAAGCCAGTTGAGAGAAGACACAACTATTATAGTTGAGGATCGATTAACAAGAGAAGCTTTGTGGGAGTGGCCATATAGGAATCATAGTCATGAAGGAATGTTGAAGTTCAAACTGAAGATAAGCATGATGGCTAAGCATGGAAATACAAGGAATTTACAGACACTTGAAGATGGAATATTAATGACGAGGAAACTTCTTAATTCTATGGAGGATAATCGAGTATGGAAACCAGGAAGGTTGTTGTGTCCTATGGTTCAACTAAGATCGTTAAAGAGAGTTCACAGCGTAGATAATATAATTCTGAAGACAAGGAAGGCGTTTTCTCCATGGATAATAGATTCGAGAAGAAAGATGGCTACAAATTAACATTGTGCTTTGCACCGAGGATACATGGGGTACAGATATGGTCATGTGGATACACGATTCATAAGTTCCAGCTCCATTATCATGGAAATCAAGTACGGTCTATTTCAGATATAGAAGCGCTGCTCATTGACCAAGGCTTAGAGGTGCAAGGGCTGTCATGGCTCATGATGTTATGGGATTTAGCTTCAGACAGTAGCTGCAAAGAGTTCACGTTGGAACTGAGTATATCATTGAATCGAAGAGACTGTTTACACCTTGAGGACAAGGTGGGTCTTTCAGAGGTGAGTAAGGGTATAGGTAGACAATGGGTTAATGAGGCCGTAAAGAAGAAGCTAGGAAATGTCAAAATTCAATTCAAGAAGGTGAAGACTAGTTTGTCAGGAGATGTTATGGTCAAAGTGGCCATGCCTATAGAGATAAAGGAGTTTGGTAAAGCTGATGGGTATAGTGGTGACGTTAAATGGGATCAGGTCAACTCCATTGACGAATGTGTGTGTTTTGTTAAAGCTACTAAATTGCTACAAGCATGAAAGTTTCTGTTGGTAAATCTAGAGACAACAAAGGTAAAACATAACCCAGAAGAGTGTGATGATGCTTTCAAAGGAGCTAATGTTGTCATGTCCACAGAGAAGCAAAGTGAAAGCCCTTCGGCATTAATCCTTACCTATGGGATGTTCTCCTCACCAAGACCACCAGAGCTATCATCCACCGCATTGAGTTTTTGCTTTTGGGATCCGTTTGGATTAGCGGTGCAATTTGGCTTTAGTGAGAACATGAAGCAGAGGAAGGTGCAAGGAGCTTAAAATGAAGCTGAGAAGAATAGTGGTGGATCTAAAGGATTGAGGGAGTCGGAATTGGTAGTGGGGTGGGGGGTGCTTCAGGAAGGAAGACTCAAGTTTCTTCTTCAAGATAAGTGGCTGAAGTATATGGTCTTTTATAATGCCAACTAAGTTGTTGATGTGTGTAAGAGAGATTTGAGTGACAAAGAATCTAAGCGCTACAAGGTGTTTCACTGTTCGAGACCGCCAGAGGTGTTGCATAGCGTAGTAAGTTCAGATTTTGGGACTCCCATCGAAATTCAGGTGCAAGTTGGATACAAAGAAGATCAAAAGATGGTACAGTTTGATGAAGATCTCAGGAATGAAGTGATTCATTCGCAAGAATCCGTAATTGTCTATTTCAACCTTGAGGACAAGGTTGCTTTTCCTGGAGGGAGGAGTATTGATAAGTATGAAAATGGGCTTCGTGATTTAGTAATGGGCCAGTAATTTTATTATAGCTTTAAGCATTTATGTTTTAGTACTTAATATTTGTGACAGGGAAAGAATCGAGTATCAAAATACAATCAAATAAACATATCTATCTCTTTCTTGTCTTCTTTTGCTTCTCTTCTCTAATTTCTTCCTCTTCTCTTCCTTATTTCTTCTGCTTCTCAACCCTTTTTCTTCTTATTTCTATATTTTACGTATTCTACTTGATAGACCCATTTTGGGTCGTATCAAAAACTGATAGGATGCTGACTAGAGCAAGAAGAAATAAGAGAACGCAAAGACTCTAAAGGAAAAGGAAGGTTTACTGTTATAGTTTATAGAAAAGTATAATCAGATGAGACATCGTCTCATATACTCTTATGAGAAGTGAATTGATCTCTATCACTCTCGTATGATCCACAATGCTCTTTATAATGTAGACTGACCATTTTGCCATTAATGATTGACCATTGACCAAGATTGGAGTTGACCATCTCGAGTTGACCATTGACCATTCTTTGTCTCTCTCTCCCTCCCGACGAGAGACGATCGACAACGATTGCCTCCACCTCCGTCGACCTCCGTTCGCCGCCGTTGCACCGCTGGAGCTTCATTAAGGTCCGAAATTGAGGTCCGTTTGGTTGCAATGAATCATTGGTGTTAATTTTTGGGAAATTTTTGGTTTTAGGAATTGGAAATTAAGAGAAATAATAGATTGAATTGGATTTCATGCACATTGGTGTTTAACGAATGTTTCTGGGTTGAATATTACTCTATATTGGCTACAAATGCATTACAGTTGCTTAATCGTAGTGAATTGTAAGTTTTTGAAATCTCTAAACCGACTGGATCTGAGAAGAGTTCGATCTGAGAACTGGATCTTGGTCATGAGATGCGATAATAGTATAACTAGTAATACTAGAAATACTGGAAAATGATGTATAACTAGTAAAACTAGTATAACTAGGAAAAAAAAAACAGTACTGAATGAGTTTTTTGGGATTTTATTGGCAGGTTAAAATGAGCAACTATGTCACCATACATTATAAATGCGAAGGTCGCATCAATGGTCTAGTGTTGAAGACATCAGTTGAGGAGATAACAATACCGATGATAGAAGCTAGGTTATACAAGAAGCTTGGGTTAGATGAAAGTAAGATTAAATTGCAATTGAGTTACATTGCTAGATTGGCTGGATGTGAGGAAAAGTTGTATATTTGTGATGATGAGGATCTGTTGGTATATCTATCGCATGTTGATAATGAGAACCGTAGATGTGTTTTGATTGTGGAGTTGATGAGTACACCGGAACTGCCTGTGCAACAATCGAGAGCGGGGAAAAGCTCTTATGGTATGAATTATGAAGATTCGCAGCGCATTGATGATGAAAGCGGAGAAATAGGACCAATAGGACCGAATGCCATAACGTTGCATGTTGACAACAGAGAAAGAAATGAAGAAGAAGAAGAAGAAGAGGATGATGATTATGATTATGATGATGATGATGATGATGATGATGATGATAATGATGATGATGATGATGATGATAATGATGATGATGATGACGACAATGATGGTGGGGGTAACAGTGTGGAATCATCAAATAGACGTGATTATTATGTTGAGGCACCACCTATTGTTGAATGCAGTCAGAGTTTAGAGCCATGGGAAGACGGTTTGGATTTGAGTAAAATGATCAAGAATTTCCTAGTAAGAATGCTGTTGTAGAAGTGGTTCATAGAGGCGCATTTGTTAAATCTTTCGGGTATGTTATAAAAAATTCTGATACTCAGCGATGGGTGGTAAAATGCGCGCAGCAAAGTTGTACATGGCACGTACGAGCAGCAAAGATAGCAAAATCGGATGCTTTTTCGATTAGAACTTACAGGAATATGCACACATGTAACCGTGCTAGTCAGAGTGAAGAAGGCAGCGTGAAGAGGAGAAGATCAGTACGACTAGTTGCAGCTATTGTGAGTGAGCATTATCCCGGGAAACTCTAGACTCCAACTCCTAGAGAAATCATGACACTTGTGAAGAGGAAAGTTGGTGTAGAGGTATCATACTCCACGGCTTTGAGAGGGAAGAATCAAGCTATTTCTGATATACGTGGTACTCCGGAAGATAACTACAGGATGTTGTATCGTTATTTGTACGTGTTAGAGGAGCTGAATGAGGGTACGAAAACAGCTGTGGAACTGGATATGGTGGGAAAATTCAAGTATTTTATTCATAGCTTTGGGAGCTTCTATTGATGGGTTTCAGTTCATGAGGAAAGTGATTATGGTGGATGCAACTTTTCTCAAGGCCGGATTTGGTGGTGTACTTGTTTTCGCCGCAGCTCAGGATCCAAATCGTCACATTTTTCCCATAGCATTCGGTGTACTCGACGGCGAGAACAATGCTAGTTGGGGCTGGTTTTTCGAGAAGCTGAAAACTGTTGTAGACGATTCTTCGGAGTTGGTATTTGTGAGTGACAGAAATACCAGCCTCATCAATGCTGTAGCTAACGTCTATCGATAAGCTCATCATGGGTTTTGCTTATGGCATTTGGCTCAGAACGTGAAAGGTCATGCTCCAAGCGCAAGCAGAGCCGTTGTCGCCAAAAAATTCCAAGAGTGTGGTAAGGCTCATACGGTGGCTGAGTTCAATATGCTTTATGAGGCGTTTAAGCAGAGATTTCCTTCAGCGGCGAAGTATGTGGAGGAGACGACCGTGCCACAAAAGTGGGCAAGATGTGTTTCTCCGGTTGCTAGATACAACCTCGACACAAGCAACTCCGTGGAATCTCTAAACAAAAATTTTAGGGATGCGAGGAAGTACTCCTTAATACCCATGCTTGATACGATAGTTCGAACGTTTTCTAATTGGTTTAACCAGCATAGGAACGAGTCCGTGGCAGGAACGAGTGCTCAGAAACTGGTTCCTTTGGTTGAGAACTTCTTGCACGAAAATTGGCCTATAGCTGAGAAATTAGATATGAGGGAGGTAAACGGTTGTGACCTTGAATACGAAGTTATGTCAGAAGAGGAAAAGTTTTATTTGGTGGACTTGGCCAATAAAACCTGCAGTTGCAGGTTCTTCGATATTCATAGGTATCCTTGTATCCACGCATTAGCCGCTTTCATCTCCTTCAAGAAAAATGGAAGGCGTGATATCCGCATAGAATATTATGACTTGTGTTCGAAATACTATTTCGTGGAGATGTGGATATTGGCTTATAGCAGATCGATCTACGTGGTGCCCGATATGTCTACGTGGATTGTACCGGATTACATCATGGAGAAGGAGATAATACCTCCGGATCGCGTCAAGAAAAAGGGTCGTCCAAAAGAAAAAAGATTTCCATCAACGGGAGAAAGGCGCCGAAGGGGAAGGACACAGAACAAACTCAAGCGGGGAAGGACACTAGCAGGATTACTATATGGAGAAGACTTTGCATGATGTAAAAGTTTTAACTTTTAAACTTTTGTTACGTGTAATTCGTTTTCGCTTTCGTTATGATTTATGTGTAATACTGGTATAGCTATGCATAATTGGTGACTTTTCGAAGTAATTATGTATTGTTATTTAAAAACCAAAACTAATCACCTAAATTAGTTAATTTTGTTAGAACTACAATTTATATGTCATACAAACCTAATAATTAACAAAATACAAGTTCAAACTTATTGTTGCACCAGAGTTCTAATATTGATCTTTAACATTCCCTTATACTTTAAGAAACACTTTCTTATGGAGAACCAACTTGTTAAGTGAATGGTAAAAAATACTATATTCAAACTTATTGTTGCATAAGACAATGATATTCATATGTACAACCATATAATTAAACTGTAATACTAAAAAATAGAACTTTTAGGTGATAGAATATAAGTTTTAGGTGGTATAATAATATTTCAAGATTCTGCATAACTGACAATCTGGTATTACTATGTGTATTTTCTCGGCGGGAAATTGATTTTTTTGGCGGGAAATTGAATTTTCTTGGCGGGAAATTGAATTTTTTCGCAGGAGAGTGTACTTTTCAAAACATTTCGATCTAATCTAAAATTCAGAGTTTCATTACAAACTCTCGAACCTCTCTCTGTCTCTTAAAATCGATATCTCTCTCTCTCTCTCTCTCTCTCTCTCTCTCTCTCTCTTAAAATCGATCTCTCTCTCTCTCTTTTAAAATCAATCTCTCATCTCTCTCTCTACAAATGGATTCGGATTGTAGCTATCACTACACAGACAATTTCCTCATCGACCCATACGTGGAGGAGTTGAAGGAAGAGAAGAGGCGCCGCAAGGAAATGGAGAAGATGAAGCAGAATTGGGACATGGTTGGATTCGTCGCCGACGGCCAATATGGGATTCCGAGAAGATGCCCATGTGGTGGATTTATCAAGAATGATGTATCTCCTTCTCCAAAATTTAAACACGATTTCGATACTCAACCAGGCAGTAGGTACTTCACCTGCACCAAATTTAAGGTATAATCTCTATAAATTCAGATCTGGGTTTTTTTCTGAGTAAAACTAGTAAAATTAGGTTAAACTATTTAGATGTTCTTCGGGTCTAAAATTTGGAATACTAGGTATAACTATAATGGATGTTGCTCGTTTTTTTTTGTTTTTTTGCTAGGATGATGGACTCCACTTTCGTCAGCCATGGGTTTTCGGAGTCGAAGAAGAGATTGCGAAGCTAGTTAAGAAAGTTGAAGAGCAGAGCAAGACGATTGAAGAAATGCGAAAACAGATTCAGATCTAAGCCGAAGAGATAGCCAAGCTCAAGACTTAGCGAATCTGCAATTTCTTTTAATTGTTGTTTTAATTATTGTTTTAATTGTTGTTTTAATCGTTGTTCAAGACTAACGTTTCCATTTTGCTTGTATTTTCTTAAGTTATCAATGATATTTTAATTAGTATTACTAATGTTAGTATCACCTAGTATTACTAACTTTTCTTAGTATTTATTTTTCTAGCAACACTTACTACGACTAGTTTTACCTAATAATACAGGAATTCAACAATTCAAATTAAAAACATAGTTCATCCGAGATCGAAAATAAAAACATAGTACTAGTTCCAAATAAAAATAAAGTACTAATACCAAATAAAAACAAAATACTAGTTCCAAATAAAAAATTTCTAGCAACATTTACTACGACTAGTTTTACCTAATAATACAAGAGTTCAATAATTCAAATTAAAAACATAGTTCATCCGAGATCAAAAATAAAAACAAAGTACTAATTCCAAATAAAAATAAAATAGTAGTTCCAAATAAAAACAAAGTACTAGTTCCAAATAAAAACAAAGTACTAGTTCGAAATCAAAAGAAAGTTCAACCAAATATAAAAACAAAGTAGACGATCTATCTTGTTCAAGAGCCTGAATCCTTTCTCCCTTTCACATAGTCTTCAAGTGGCTTTATCCTGTCATCAATTTTATGGACGATGTTGTTGAGCAAACCCAATTGCTCTGTCATGGTCTCTATCGCGCTAACGACATCCTCCAGAGACATTTTCTTAGCTCGGGGTTTTTTCCTTGCTCTTTCCGAGTCCTCCACCATTTTTTCTTGCCCTTTCACATCTTCCTCCTTCATGTCTTCAAACACAACCGTCAATCCATTATCAATACGTTTTTCCCAACTTTCCACAACAGGATCGTGCTCATCAACATCGTCCTCCGTTTCCATTATCAAATCCAACATCGCATTCTCCTCCTCCGAAGCTATCAGCACACTGTCAATGTCCTGTCAAGTTAAACACATTTAAACAACCAATGTTAACAAGTTTCATTATTTTTTTTCAAATCTGCAATGACTACTAACCTTGTTCTCGCATCCGAGCTTTTGATACACAGTCTCAAGTGGCCAGCCTCTCAGGTCGCATTTCTTCCACTTGGACCTGCACATCCTCGGACAATCGACACTATTATTTGGTACAGCTTCTCGGAAGCTCTGTCTCAGTGGCATAATGGCCTCCATCGCCAAAAGCTACAAACATACGCATATAATTAGACTTACCTGCAATAGACAATCTTAAAATAAAAAGGAAAACAATGCAAAAGACAATCTTTTACCTCCAATGGAATGCAAAAACCAGGAAACGACCATGCACTGCCCAACCCCTTCTCAACAAAGTGATTCATCGTATCCGAAATAGACTCTAAGATGCGATCAAAAGACAATCTCCCCCAAGGAAATGTCTTACACTTATCCAAATCATCAGCGTATTTTAAAAATACATTGAGCACGGGTTTCGCATTGTCTCCGGTTTTGGTGGGAGAGTAGATGATGCTGCTCAAGAAATACAACACTGCCATCCTGAGCCTATCTCCACTATCATCTGGGCCCATCTCCTCAAGCTTTTTCTTCACATCCTTCCTTAAAACCTTCTTTTTGTCAGGAAAATACTTTCGCTTCAAGTAAGAGTTGCCTTTTTTATTCCAATAGAGAGGGTAGTTGCTGCAATTGAGTCCTGAGATCATAGCATGCTCTCATAACCCATATCGAATGGGAACGCCATTCACCACAAACCAAGCCTCTTTCTCCCTTTCGATCCTAGCAGTACGCAGCAACAACATCCACAATGGTTGAACCATATGATTGCTCTTCGGCATGTGAAGAATGTGGCAGAACTGCGGATGCTGCTCAAACCACTCGCTTTCCGTCGGAGTCAGATCCACTTTCTCAAACGTCTCCATAACTTCTTAGACGAAACATCGTGTTGGTAGTTTAATGGGCTTGCTATACTGATCAGGCTTCAAGTACATGTCTGGTCGCATAGCAATCGTCTCTTCAAAGGCATCCTGCAACATACATACAATATAAATACCAAACTCAGAATATTACAACATAATACTAGTTTTACCAAGTTTTCTTAGTTTTACCAACATGCTAGTATTACCTAATTATCCTAGTTTTACAATTTCCGACAATTGAGAATTGAGAATTGTGATCAAAATGCAAAAGAGTTGGAGAAGGAGATAATTAACTTACAGGATTCCGGCCATCGGAGGAGTTACCTGCCTCCGTCGTTTCTGCTTCAACAATCAGAGGAGGAGGAGTCACCTCTCGAGGAGAAGGAGGAGGAGTCGCCTCTCGAGGAGGAGGAGGAGGAGTCGCCTCTCCACCCGGAATCTCCTCCGTCGTTCGAGACGTCGTTCCCGATTTTGTTGTCTTACGCTTCTTCGCCGCCGGCTTCTGACTCGGGTTCGGGTTCTCTGCCGGTATTTTTTGCTTCTTCGCCGCCGGTTTCTGACTGCTCGGGTTCTCCTCACGCATTTTTCTCGTCCTTGGCATCGTTTTTTGTCGTCGATTCTCCCTTTTTCTACCGCCGTACTAGGGTTTTTTTTCGAGTGGAGATGACGGTTGCGACTCCTCGACGATTCAGTGGTATGAGAGAGAGAGATAGATGTTTTTGAAATATTTAAAAGAATTCCAAAATATTTGAATAATTTTCGGGGAGATTCGGGTCAAAACCAGATTCAAACTCGATCCATCGAAGAATTCAATTTTTTTCGGATTAGATCCAAATATAAATAGTAATTTCATTAGAATTAATCTGGTTTTCAGTAATTTCTCTTTTTTTCTATTTATTTTATCTTTTGTAAAAAGAGGAGCATTGCACCTCAATAAACAAGCGAGAGGAGCATTGTAGACGATTTCTCTAATCAGATATTTTGTATCTTCTTCTTCGTTTATGCAATTACAGAAAGTGAATTGTATCAGAGAGAGAGTGAACATTGTAAAGAAGGACGATTAAGCTCGTGAGAGGAATCGTCAGTTATATTGTTTGTGGTTGATGAGAAGAAGGTTCTTATCAAATTGATGTTGGTGACGTTTGGATCCAACAGCAAACGCGATGTGGATGGCTATGTGGGGGCGACATATCGAGTGGTGGAATTATACGACGCGGGGTTGTGGAATCAGAGAATCGGATCAATCGATTTGCATCGTTGGTGGAATCGTTGATAATGTGGCGATGGAAAGCAGAAGAACAAGCGATGGCTTCAGAACGAAAGATGGATAAAATGACGGCGGTGGTGAATTCGATGATGGGGTTGATTCAACAGCTATTACCGGCGGCGGATAGCGTACAAAATCCTTTATGCAATCCAGAGAAACAGCCGATCCAGGTAAATGGCTCTACTCCAGAACCAAGCCTTAGAGATCCTAGGACAAACTTTTGGGGAAATTATGTGGTATTGTCAACGCGTGAAAGTATGTTACACAAAATCGATATGCCAGTCTTCGAAGGTCAGAATCCTCATGGATGGATTGGTAGAGTGGAGCGATTCTTTTGACTTGATCAATGCATCGAAGAGGATAAGTTAGGCATGGTGTCGTTGAGTTTAAATGGAGCTGCTCTCAATTGGTACAATGGAGAATTGACCAAAGCAACATTCAAAGATTGAGTGGAGTTTAAGAGACGACTAGTGGCGCGTTTTAGCACAATTAAGAGACATTTTTTACCAGAAGAAACGACTCCACCAAGTGAATCACTTAAGGAGGAGAAGACTAAATCACCATTTGTCTACGAATTTCAAGAAAAAGCTGATGATGGTGTTGCTTAGCTGCTATGCCTTTATCCGAGAAAGGAAATCTGATTCCAACGATCTCCGTTAAGGTGATTATTGCCGAAGAACATGTTGAGATGTCTTAGAATGTGACTAGAATCTCGAAGCTTGATGATGCACACCAACTGTTTGCAATTATGTCTCCCCGGGAAGAACAAGTTCAGGCTAAGAAAAAGCAGCAAAAGGGTTTCAAATCCTGGAGATTCAATTTTAAAGAGAGAGAAAAGCCAAGAGAATTGGTACAAGAGAAGCAACGTTATCAGGAGTCGAGGGAAACTAAGGATGTGTTTTGGCCCTTCAAATACAAGGCTACTGTGTCATTTGCAGCTGCAAGAAACATTGGGTTACAGACACAACATGGACCTGAAATTGTTACTGCGACATATGCTGCACCCAATGTTTCTGTCAACGGGCTCCGGCAAAGACGTATACGACTTCAACTGACAAAAAGAAGATTGTATCTAGTCTTGTCACCAACTGAAAAAGATTGGATTGGGAAGGGAAATATGAAGTTTAAATATCCACGTTCAAATTCTTAAGAGGGATTGATGAAGACAGGGAGACCATTTGCAAGCTTGCGAATGATAAAGCAGTTCAACAAGTCTCAGCTTTTATGGAAAACGAGGGTGGCGAGGAGGAAACTGTCTCATTGCTTACGAATTATTGCGCACTACAACATGTACCAGTTTGTGTGGCAAATGATGATTTGTACTCAAAACAGAGACACTGCTGTTTTGGAGGAAAGGGAGAAGTGTTTACTTAAACGCTTACAGTTTAAGCTACCTCATTCTTTTCATGGACATGAAGCAGTTTTTGACATTCTTCCTCACCAGAGATAGCAAATAAGATCTCGACAAAGGAAGCTGAAATGGACAAAATCTTAGAGACTCAAGCTGCGAGGCAAGCTACAAGCCAACAAATGGACAAAATTTATCACTATTATGCGGAAAATGAGAGTCTTACGTTTATAAGAAAGTTTGTATGTGTTTCTGGCTGGAGATATTGATGTAATTCTAGAGAGGTTGCTGGCTATTTCAAAACGTATACAATGGATATATGAAGTCGGAGCATTGGGCTGGCGAAACAAGTCCCTCAAGCAGATCATCAAGTTGGGAAATCTACTGCAACGTATACAGCTATATTCTGATTGTGGGTTCATGATTTTTGTGTTAGGCATTCAACAAGGGAAAACAACATCTCCATTCCTCACTCAAGTTCATGTTATTCCTCCAGAACCTGAGGTGGATAAGGAGCTCAATCCTATTATTGAGAAGACTCATGAACATCAAAATCAAGCTGGATACAAACAGAATTTACTTCACCAGTCTCATCAACGATGGCAGAAGCATCACTTTCTCAAAGATTGGCACTTCAAGTACAAAATTCTGCTTCAAGTTATTATCCACCGAAAACAACAGCTGAGAAATTTGTACAAGTCTCGAAGGTTCAAGTACTAAGCGACAAGAATGAGAGCTATGTTGGTGCACTTCCAGACTTGCTGCGGGGCTTACTTGTTGTTAGTGCAGAGTGGAGAAAATGGATTTATGGGGAAACTAACTCCACGCTATAATGATGACTTGGCATTGTTAAAGCTTGAGGACAAGCTTGTCAACAAGGGCGGGGTATTGATAGGATGCTGACTGGAGCAAGAAGAAATAAGAGAACGCAAAGACTCTAAAGGAAAGGGAAGGTATACTGTTATGGTTTATAGAGAAGTATAAATAGACATCATGTATCTTCTTCTTCATTTATGCAATTACAGAGAGTGGATTGTATCAGAGAGTGAACATTGTAAACAAGGGCGATTCAGCTTGTGAGAGGAATCATTTGTTACATTGTTTGTGGTTGATTAGAAGAAGGTTCTTATCAAAAACATTCTCTATTGGATAGACCTTTACTATGTCCAATTATATCACGGCTTTTCCCACAAAAGTGTTGCAGAACAGAGTCTATATCTTCAGCTTCAAGACGATAGTAAACATATTGAAATGACCGTTCACTTTCCTCGAAGTCCAGAAACATGAGTAAGCAAACACTACCACTTTGAAAGAAGAAAGAGAAGCTGCAATTTTCTTATGCGGTCAAAATATACTAACATGGATTAACCTGTTGCCAAGGAAGTCAAACCTGAAAGAACTGATCAATTCTATTTTAAAAACTGGTCAACATGGGAATCCTATCTTTGAAAGATATACGAAGATTACGTTGTTCAGAAAAAAAAAATGTTCATTTGCGATCTGATCAAAACTCACATTATTGAACATGTATTTTCTTCTTATTCTACGGACTTAGCTATACGGTTTTTAAATCATATCCTATCTTACTGCACATGATCAGACTTATCTTAAATATAATCATCATGTTGTTACAGACTCTGATTTTATAATCAAAGTTAATAAGTCATGATGTACTATCTCAAAGACAAGGATATTGCAACTATATCCATAGCTTATTCAGAGACAGTGACATGGACCATTAATTATAATCCAGTTTTTTTTCGACAGCCAGTAGTTTTCATAACACGTACTAGAAAAAAAGTAAAAAAAGTCTGATAGTTTTGAAAAAGAATTTATTGCATTCGCTAGCCTCTCAGATTCTTGGGAATGAGAGAGGTTGGAGATGCTACCAGAAACGAGAAGTGCGTATCAAGACAGCCCTTGGAATAAATAGTTGCATCGCCGGCAGAGAAGGCTTTCGAAAATCAGCGAAGCACTACGAGTGGAAGAACTAGATCTGATAACTTGGCATAGCTTAATTACATTTGATCGATTCTCATCTTGCTGGTTTGAGAAGAGAGAACCCAGAAAACACATGCAGATCCAGGGGAAGGTGATGTCAATTCTGATTTCCATCGGTTTTGTTTGGCGACTAGAAGTAGATTCCAGTTACGGTCAGCTCCGGTTTAGGTTCCAACATTTTCCAGAAACAAGACATAATCAGTTTAAAACAGAGAAAAAGACGATTCGAGCTATAAAAAAAAATGTATTGATAGCTTACTATTTTAGATCATTTTAGGCTGCATTTCATGCATTTTTTCTTCTGTTTTTGCGTTATAGTTTAGCATTTTGGTATCATTTACACTTAGAATCAACATGGCATGCATTTAGCTTAGGATTGCATACATTTGCATACATGTGCATGTTTGTGCTGGTTTTCAAGTGTTTTTGGAGTTTCTTGGAGTTGGGAAGGAGATGGAAGCAGCTCATGATCAAAGAAAATGTCAGAAATGGAGCTCTTGCAAAGTCTGGTCCATATCGAGCAAGCATATCGAGCAGAACACATGTGGAGTATGGTCGATGCAAGCAGCAAGACGAGAGGAAGAAGATCAGCACGAGGATTCGAAGCTGTTGGTCTACATCGAGGTTGCATATCGAGCTGAACATCGTCCGTACGACCTCGATGCAACTTATCCGCGTTGACCACTTGACTTTTTTTAACTTTATCCTATCTTTTTAGGTTTTTTATGTTTCTTTTGGGTCCCTACTATAAAAGGGAAGCCACAAAACATTATCTTTATAAAAATTTAGCTTTCTATCATAAATTCTCTCTTCTCTAAACCTTAAAAGGTGATTTGCCTTAAGGATCTTAATCTTTAATAAAGTTCTTATGGTTTAATCTTGTCTCTTAATCTTTCTTCTTGCACCTTGGTAGTTTAGATTTATCATCTTTGCATTTTACCCTCATCTAGTTATCTTTAACTCCAAATCAATGGGATTAAACATGATTAGTGAGTAGTTTACTTTAGATTTAGGGTTCTAAGTAGAGAAAGTGGTAATTAAGATGTGATTAAGGGGTGATTAGGCTTATTTAACTATCTCTGTTGTCTCCTTCTCTTGCAAAGTGGTTATTGTTCATAAAGCCTGCTCCTTTTAATTGAATATGGTATTGATTGATGCATATGATTCACTAAATGGCTTGTTATCTCATCTCTAAGTATGGTTTGCTTATTTGGCTTGATAGTTTGGCTTTGTCTATGTTTCCTTTGTTCAGTGACACCAAAGTGATAGTTCACCATTGCTAGATGATTCGCTTAGGGCTAGATAATGCTAGTTTTGAGATTCTTGCTTGATGGTTAGATAGTATGCATTAAAAGATCTTGCCTTTGTTTCATTCATGTTCATTGCTTAGCATTGTTAGGATGTTGCATTTGTGTGCTTAAACCCATGTTCTTGATTGGTGTTTAGCTACCTAGGTCCTTATTGGGTCACAAGATTGATAAGTTGGTCTGCATTCTTGCTTGGGTGAGAGAATGATTGCTTGATTAGTACAACTCTTAGGCTAGAATGGTTCTGATCTTTATGCTCATGGTTGATGGATAGGCCATCACAAGTGGGTCGGACACTTCAATCTTGTTAAATATGAACTGCTTATTGAAGCCAAGTTGGTTCCTTTTAGATACCTTGTCTAGGAGTACAACACTGAGAATTGCTTGCCTTTGAATGCTTGAAGTTTGCCTTTATTAGAAATCCCCATTTTCACTCTTGAAAACCACTATCCCACAATTGCTTAGAACCTTGAGTCTTGCTTTTAATTAATTGTTTTTAAGATTATCTTGCTTAGTTCTTGTTAAGTCATTTCCTTAAGTTCATTGCTTAGTTTTGTTCATTTGCATTAAGTTTATGCTTTATTTTCATTGCATTGCTAGGTTGTTAGAATTGTCCTTGTTTAATCAAAACTCCATCATTTCTTAGCTTATGGCATTGTTTGCATCTCATCTTCCACAAATAGATTGATACCTTAGCCCTATTCTACAACTGATTAGAGGCAGGATATTTGATCTAGTGAGACCAAAACCACTCTTTCAAATTGGCGCCGTTGCCATTTGTGGATTATTTGAGTTTAACATTGCTGTTTAACTAAGTCTTTTACTTTAAAGGTTACTAATTTGCTCTGTTTTCTGTGCTCTGTTTTTCAGGTACTTGTATGAATTTGAGGTCTAAAGGCTCATCAAATCTGACTCCTTTCATTGACAACATTCATAAGAGAGGAGCTGTAAGACGGAGAGTTCAGGAGATAGAAGGACAGAGGATGGCAGAGCAAGAAGCTCAGTTACCACATGTTGGTATTGTTGGATAAGCACCATTACAACAAGCTGCAGCACACATAGATGAAACACAAGAATCTTTGAACCAAGCGGCTGGAGTTCAGGAATTGCGAGTACCAGTTCACACACCTAGAGCTGCAAGACCAATAGGAGCTGGTGATGCGCCTGATACTCACCACAACAGGAATGTCATTCATGCTCCAGCTGTACATTAAAACCACTTCGAGATCAATCTTGGGTTGATCAACATGGTGCAAGGCAACAGATTCCATAGCCTGCCCAATGAAGACCTTTTGGATCATCTGGACCAGTTTGATAAGGTGTGTGGTATGACCAAGATTCAAGGAGTCTCTGAAGATGCTTTGAAGCTGCGCTTGTTTCCTTTCAGTTTAGGTGACAAAGCACATCAGTGGGAGAAGACACTTCCACAAGGCTCTATATCTACTTGGAATGAATGTAAGACAGCTTTCCTCAACAAATCTTTCAGCTCCACCAGAGCAGCAAAGCTAATATGATCCTCCCAAGGAATCGGCACTTCTCAAGTTGAGAGATGGATAGAGGTGGCTGTGAGGCCATGATGATGGATGATGGTTTGAATGATTGATGGTTATCAGCGAAGCTTGCGAAAAGAGCTTCAAGATAATGACTTAAAAACCTCTGGATGTACACACCAAAGAGTCTAAGGATTTTGCTGGACACACCAACAAGATGATCTTCTTTAGAAAGGGTTTTTGATTAAAAAGAAAAATAATTTCGTCCAGAATACAAAGAGAACTTATAAAGAAGAGAGAAAGAGAAGAAAAACAGAAAAAGAGGTAATTAAGACAAGTCTTGGAACATGCTCCAAGACTAGTCTCGAAAACTAGCAAAAATATTTAAAATAGAGTTTGAATTCGAAAATAACTCTTGTACTCCCCTTTGGCCACGGAAATAATAGAGTATAATAGAATAGAATAGACTAGGATAGAATAGAATAGAATGTGGCATGGTTGTGATAAACAAAATGGACCATGATGAAGTGAAACATAAGCCTCGTTAAAAACCTTCTTTTGGAAAACCCATTGGGACAAAACCAAAGGCAAAGGGAAAAGAGCACCTATGAATCACTTATCCATTTGTTGAATCACTTAGCTTGTATAGAGACCAAGGACGTGTTGATCATGTCTTCATTGTGATTTGTTTGGCTCCAAATGTGTTTATGTATTCCCCCAATGTCTTGATTGAATATCTTGGCTTTAGATCTGGTCATTGGTCCAATTGGCGTTTCTAAAGCATCTTCTGCTACAAGCTCTTCCTCAGCTACAAGCTCATCTGGTTCTTGCTCCAAGTCCTTGCTGCTATCCATGATCATATTATCCCCTCCCTCTTTAAAAGGATTTGACCTCAAATCCGTTTCATCTGCAATAAAGAGAACTAGATCAGAAACATTGAAACTTGAACTTACATCATACTTACCTTGCAGATCAAGTTGATAAGCATTGTCGTTTATTTGCTTGGTGATCTTGAACGGACCATCAATCCTAGGCATCAGCTTGGATTTTCTCTCATTTGGGAACCTCTCCTTTCTCAAGTGAACCCAAACTTGATCCCCAACGTTAAAGACTATCCTTTGTCTTCCTTTGTTAGCTTGCTTAGCGTAGAGCTTTGTTTTCTCTTCTATGTTCTTTCAAGCCTTCTCATGGATCTGTTGAACTATTTCAGCCTTCTTTTTCCCATCAATACTTGTTCTTTCACTCATAGGCAAAGGTATTAGATCCAAAGGTGAGATAGGATTAAACCCATAAACAATTTGAAAAGGGGAAAACTTAGAAGCAGAATGCACATCATGATTATAAGAAAATTCTATATGAGGCAAGCATTCTTCCCAAGAATTCAAGTTCTTCTTTATCAAAGCACGTAAGAGAGTCCCTAAGGTTCTATTAACCACTTCTGTTTGCCCATCAGTTTGTGGATGGCATGTAGTAGAGAACAAGAGCTTAGTTCCTAGCTAGACCAAAGCGTTTTTCAAAAATAACTAAGGAACTTAATATCTCTATCCGAAACTATAGACTTAGGCATTCCATGCAAACAGACTACTTCTTTAAAGAACAGATTAGCTACATGCAATGCATCATCAGTTTTATGACAAGCAATGAAATCAGCCATCTTTGAAAATCTATCAACCACAACAAATATAGAATCCTGTCCAGTCCTAGTCCTAGGTAATCCCATCACAAAATCCACAGAAATATCATTCCAGGGATGAGTAGGAATAGGTAAAGGAGTATACAAACCGTTGGGTTGAACCTTTGACTTAGCTTGCTTACAAGTATTACACCTTTCACAAATCCTCTCAACATCACATTTCATATGAGGCCAGTGAAAGTGATCTCTCATTACTTCAAGTGTCTTAGCAATGCCCAAATGTCCCATTAGTCCTCCTCCATGAGCTTCCCTAACAAACAAATCTCGCAGAGAAAAATTAGGAACACACAAGCGGTTCTTATAAAAGAGAAACCCGTCTTGTTTGCTGTACCATCCAGAAGCAAACTTATCACAAGACTTATAAATCTCTTGAAAGTCAGAATCAGTTGCATAAAGCTCTTTGATTTGTTTAAAACCTAAGAGTTTAACATAAAGAGTAGAGAGTAGAGTGTACCTTCGAGATAATGCATCATCAACTACATTATCTTTACCTTTTTTGTATTTGATGACATATGGAAACGTCTCAATGAACTCAACCCACCTTGCATGTCTTTTGTTGAGTTTATGTTGCCCTTTCAGATGCTTGAGTGACTCATGATCAGTATGTATGACAAACTCTTTAGGCCATAAGTAGTGTTGCCACGTTTGAAGAGCTCGGACCAAAGCATACAACTCCTTGTCATATGTAGGATAATTCAGTGTTACACCTCCAAGCTTCTCACTGAAAAAGGCTATAGGCTTTTTATCTTGCATTAGAACAGCTCCAATCCCTATTCCTGATGCATCACACTCAATTTCAAATGTTTTAAGGAAATCAGGTAACATTAAAAGAGGTGCATTAGTAAGCTTCTCTATAAGTGATTGAAAAGCGTCCTCTTCTGCTTGCTCCCACTTGAATCCCACGTCCTTCGTGATTATCTCAGTGAGGGGTGCAGCAATGGTACTGAAGTCTTTAACAAATCGCCTAAAGAATCCAGCAAGGCCGTGAAAACTCCTTACTTCTCCCACTGTCTTTGGACTTGGCCAGTCTTTAATAGCTTTAACCTTTTCTTCATCCACTTTAACTCCATCTGTACTCACAACAAAGCCTAAAAACACAAGATTATCTGTGCAGAAAGTATATTTCTTAAAGTTGGTATAAAGCTTTTCTTTTCTAAGAATGTTCAAAACAGCTTCTAGATGTTCTATATGATCAATTAAACTTTTGCTGTAAACTAAGATGTCATCAAAGTAAACTACAACAAAAATTCCTATGAATGCTCTTAGAACATGATTCATTAACCTCATGAATGTACTAGGTGCGTTGTTAACCCAAATGGCATGACTAACCACTCATAAAGCTTATGCTTAGTCTTAAAAGCAGTTTTCCATTCATTACCCTCTTTCATCCTAATCTGATGATACCCACTTTTTAAATCAATCTTAGAGAATATGCTAGAACCATGCAACTCATCAAGCATATCATCTAATCTAGGAATAGGGTGTCGATACTTCACTGTGATATTGTTGATTGCTCTACAATTAACACCCATGCGCCAGCTGTCATCCTTCGTAGGTACAAGTAAAACTGGAACAGCACATGGACTCATGCTTTCTCTGATATGTCCTTTCTCCATGAGCTCGTCCACTTGTCTTTGCAGCTCTTTTGTTTCCACAGGATTAGTTCGGTAAGCAGGACGGTTGGGCAATGAGGATCCTGGTACAAAGTCAATTTGATGTTCAATGCCACGAATGGGAGGCAAGCCTATGGGATTGTCCACATGGAATACATCCTTGTAGTCCTGCAAAAGAGAGTTCATTTCACTCGGCAGCACCGGTGTAAGGTTAGTTAAACTCATAAGAGTTTCCTTAAACACAAACAGAAGCATATGTTGTTTTAAAAACATATCTCTCTTAACATCACTAGCTTTAATAAAGAAATTAGTTTGTTTGAGTAACCTTTCTTCTTTGCGTTTGAGCTGGAGTTGATCTTCATAGATTTCTTGAGGGGTCATTGGGATGAGAATGGTCTTCCTACCTTTGAACACAAAAGAATGACGATTAGTGAAACCATCATGTATTTCCTTTCTGTCTGATTGCCATGGTCTTCCCAGAAGTATATGTCCAGCTTCCATTGGCAAAATGTCATACTGAATCTCATCCTCATACTTTCCAATGGTTATCGGCACGATTACTTGGCTTTTGACATTCATTTCTCCACTGTTGTTGAGCCATTGAAGCTAATATGGTCTGGGGTGTTTCTTCTCCATTAAACCGAGCTTCTTAACCATTGTTGTACTTGCTACATTAGTGCAGCTTCTTCCATCGATGCTCAGGCAACAAACTTTTCCTTGAACATGGCACCTTGTGTGAAACAAGTTTTCCCTCTGTTCTTCTTCTTTGGCTTGACTTTGAATACTCATAGTTCTTCTGGCCACTAACAAATCCCCTTGAGCTGGTCTCTCCTCATAGTCATCCAGAGATAAATCACTGTCTTGTTTCTCTTCTTCAGACTCTATTTCTCCATTGTCAAGAAGAATCATGACCTTTCTGTTGATGCACTCGTTCGCATAATGTCCTCTTCCTTGACATTTATAACACCTGATATCACGAGCCTTTGAAGTTGTTCCTTCTACTTCCCTTTTGTCTTTACCTTGCAGTGTAGAGGCCGGTTTAGAATCAAACTTTGGAGTGAAAGCTTGCTTGTTTTCTCTTGAGAAATTCTGTCTAGATGAGTCAGCTCCATAGCTTGGCCGTGAAGATCCCTTTCTCTTAAGTTGTTGCTCAACCAGAATAGCTTTGTGTAACATTTCATCAAGCTCCTCATAATGTTGCATCTCCACTCTGTCTTGCACTTCTCCGTTTAACCCTCCTAAGAACCGCGACATTGTTGCTTCCTTGCCTTCAGAAATATATGCCCTAAGCATCAATGTTTCGAGCTCTTGATAGTAATCTTCAACTGATCTGGTCCCTTGAGTGAGTTTTCTAAGCTTAGAATGCAGCTCACGGTGGTAATGAGTTGGCACAAACCGTCTTCTCATAATTCGCTTCATTTCTGACCATGTTTCTATGGGAAACTCACCACTGCGTCTCCTTGAAGTTACAAGAGTATCCCACCAACTGAGAGCATAATCATAAAACTCTGTTGCAGCTACCTTCACTCTGTTGATCTCTTTATAATGCTGACAATTAAAGACCAACTCAATCTTCTTTTCCCAGTTCAGATAAGCATCAGCATCATTCTTCCCATGGAATGAATGTATTTTTATCTTAAGACCTCCTAGATTGGCTTGTAAGAGATACTTCTCTGACACGTTTGTTCCCCCTTTGACTCCTTTGAGAAGAACCACTGTGGTTGCTGTAGTAGTTATCTGCTGCTTCATCTCAAAGATATCTCCTCTGCTCTCTTTGCGACCTTTCCCCTTATGACTGTCTAGCTTCTTCATTAGGGTTTAATTTTTGATCACGACTTTCTTCTCTAATTGCTTCTACTTTTTTATTCAACATCTTCTCCATTATTGCAAACATAGCTTCCATATAAAGCTTGTTGACACCATGGCTACTTGACTCCTCTTCATGATCTGATCCCATCCTTGCATGAGAAAATTAATAACACCAGTAACAAGTTCCACAAAATCTTTTAAAACAACATATCTAAAAGAAATCAAAGAAGATGAAGAGTCATGATGATCTAGGCGAAATGATGATGGTGATGATAAATTAAAATGATAAAAAAATTGATAGAAATGAAAACTCAAATTTCAAAGTGTACTCTGATACCACATAATATGATCCTCCCAAGGTATCGGCACTTATCAAGTTGAGAGATGGATAGAGGTGGCTGTGAGGCCGTGATGATGGATGGTAGTTTGAATGATTGATGGTTATCAGCGAAGCTTGCGGAAAGAGCTTCAAGATAACGACTTAAATAACTCTCGATGTACACACCAAAGAGTCTAAGGATTTTGCTGGATATACACACCAACAAGATGATCTTGTTTAGAAAGGGTTTTTGTTAAAAAGAAAGATAATTTCGTCCAGAATACAAAGAGAACTTATAAAGAAGAGAGAAAGAGAAGAAAAACAGAAAAGAGGTAATTAAGACAAGTTTTAGAATATGCTCCAAGACTAGTCTCAAAAACTAGCAAAAATAATTAAAACAAAGTTTGAATTCGAAAATAACTCTTGCACTCCCCTTTGGCCACGAAAATAATATAGTATAATAGAATAAAATAGACTAGGATATAATAGAATAGAATGTGGCCTGATTGTGGTTAACAAAATGGACCATGATGAAGTGAAACATAAGTCTCGTTAAAAACCTTCCTTTGGAAAACCCATTAGGACAAAACCAAAGGCAAGGGAAAAAGAGCACCTATGAATCACTTATCCATTTATTGAATCACTTAGCTTGTATGGAGACCAAGGACATGTTGATCATGTCTTCATTGTGATTTGTTTGGCTCCAAATGTGTTTAAGTAATCTCCCAATGGCTTGATTGAATATCTTGGCTTTAGATCTGGTCATTGGTCCAATTGGCGTTTCTAAAGCATCTTCTGCTACAAGCTCTTCCTAAACTACAAGCTCTTATGGTTCTTGCTCGAAGTCCTTACTGATATACATGATCATAACAAAAGCTTAGGAAAACCATAAGCAGTTTCACTCAGCATGGAAATGAGGCCTTCGCTGAAGCTTGCGAGCGGTTCAAGTCTTACACGTTGCAGTGCCTACACTATGGCTTCACAAATGAAAGCTTGCTGTCTACTTTGTATAGAGGAGTGACGCCAAAGTACATGATTCTATTGGATATAAATCAAATGGAAATTTTATGGGCAATACTGTTGTAGATGGTCTACCTATTGTGGAGAACTTGGCACTTTCTGATGGAAACTATGGTGAAGAATATAACAGAACATCTAGAGCTGTTGTAAGCGCTAAAGGCGAGAGCACAACATAGAAGGAGATTAAAGCTTTGAATGACAAGTTAGACAAGCTGCTGAGTGTGTCTTTCAGGAATGTCAGTTTTGTTGGGAATAGTGTTGCTACACAAGAAGAAGATGGGACAGTTGTAGAAGAAGAAGCCTTCTACATGAACCAGCAAGGAGGCGGTTTTAACAACTATAGGAACCATCCCAATTTCTCTTATAGAAGCACCAATGAATCAAGTAAATTCATCACAAGCTGCTCAACAAAACCAAGGAACTAAACCTTTTGTTCCTTTCAACCAGTTGAGCAACTTTGCTCCAAGACCACCTTTTCAAGGCGGTTTTCAACAAGCTAACTTTCAGCCAAGACCAGCTTTTGTCCCACCAGGTTTTGGCAATACACAAACCTCTTCTAGCACTCAAGATGTTGATTTGAAGCAGATGAATAGACTTGATCCTGAGGGTTAGCAACAGCTGTTGACTGGTCAAGCCAACACCACTATAGAGCTGCACAAGAAGTTTGCTGAAGTGCACAACAAGATAGACGCCACTACTTGTGACCTGAATGGCAAGTTAGATGCTATGAACGAAAGATTCAAGTCTCTAGAAAACAAAGGAGCTTCATCTTCAAAACCTCAAAATCAGTTACCAGGAAAAAGTGAAGGAAATCCTAAGGAATTCTGCCACTTGCTTGCTGAAGAGGATGAAGTGTTTGATGATGAAGATGCTTCATTGGAAGACTTTGGCATTATGCTTCAAGAGATGCTGTTACATGTGAATATGTTAAAGGCTGAGTATGGGGGGGGGGGGGGGGTGGGGGGGTAGGGGGGGAATGTCATCAACATCACCATTGATGATCAAGAAGCTGTTGATATTGTAGAGAAGTTCCTCCAAGGGCTAGATGAAAGCTTGAACAGAGAAGAAGAGCAAGAAAGAGCCGCAAAAGAGGCTGCTGAGAAGGAAGAGGCTGAGATAGCCTTAGTTGCTCCAGAAGAAGAAGCCAAACCAGAGCTCAGTGAAGCTGATAAAGAGCTTGTAGAGATATGCCATGCTTTGATGGTCTTGGCTAGAGAAAGTCCTGAAGACTTCAAGGAGTTGTATGATCGCCAAGTGGGCAGCTCCTCAAGCAGCAATGAGAAGGGTAAAGCTCCTGAAGTTCAAGCTTATAAACCACCAATCCCTAACCCCATGATGCACTTTACAAAGGCTCAGATGGCAGTCTATTCAAAGTTCAGGAAAGACATACAAGACGCTGGAATAAAGCTTCCTCATGGCACCACTTTGCTTGAAGTAAAGGATCAAATCAGGTTCCTCAAAAAAGTCTTTGACAAGCTGGAAGTAGTGGAGCCAATTCTAGAGAATGTGGGGGCTAATCTAAAGAGAATCAAGGAGCTGAAGACATTGACAAAGCTTCCCAATCCATGAAAGTTTCTCATCACGTGTGAGCTTGAGATGCTAGACAATGTTGGACCTTTGTGTTATTCAGGTTCAACTGTGAATGTCATGTCTCTCCACTTAAGCCAAACCTTAGGAATCAAGGAGTTAAAGTCCTGCAAAGCCTCTATCACTTTTGTGGATAACACCTCAACAAGACCCTTGGGCATGGTAAAGGATTTCCCTTTGAAGATTGGAAATTGCTTGGTGCCAACAGATTTTGTGGTTATGGAGAAGACATATTCAAGAGAGGTGCCACTTCTTCTAGGAACACCATTCTTGGCAACAGCAGGAGCTCAAGTAGACTTCAAGATAAGCTCTGTGATTTTGAAGAATGTTGATAAGTTCAAAGTCTACAAGATTGTCTCTCTTTCCATAGCTTTTTGTGGAACAATTATTGAAGAAGTGAGTGAGCAACAACAACTTGCAGAGCATGTGGAGCACGCTATGAGCTTCACAATGAGTATGTTGATGAGAGACACTCTCCCTGATGAGCCAGAGCAGAAGCTTGACACTGAGTTGAAGCTTGGAGATGGTTTGAAAGAGGATGAAGGCTTGATAACCAAAGAAGTGAAGCCTTTGATCATACCAAGTGTTAAGAAGAGGAGAAACAGGAAGACAGCTCGTGAGAAGAAGAGACTGATGTCAGTGGGCACTTGGGTTTACAAGAAGAAAGAGGAAGGAGCACCAGCTCCATCAACCTCTTGTCACTAGTCCTTAAACCATCAAAGTCAAGCTTAGTGACTTAAAATAAGCACACTTGGGAGGTAATCCCATGACTATCCTTGTAAATATATGTTTTCTTTTATCACTAATGTCTTTATTTAGTATTTCATAAGTTAAAGAACAGGTCCATGGATGTGTAGAATGGTTTAAAGGGCCAAGGAAAGAAAACTCTGTTTTCATATCGAGGTACCATATCGAGCAGAACATCTGTCATCGCTGCTCGATACAGCTTACCTCGGGGAAGGAGCAGTCCGTACACCGAACAGATTGCACGGTGGAGATCACATCGAGGTGTAGCATCAAGAAAAATACCAAAAGCCCTACTCGATGTGATCGCTCCTGAAGGAGCGTGCATCCTACATCGACCAAGACGCACGGTGGAGATCACATCGAGGTGTAGCATCGAGCAAGACACCAAAAACTTTGCTCGATGTGATCACCAGTCCGTACATCGAGAAGCTATAGCCCGTACATTGACCAGATTCCTCGATGGAGTCACACCGAGGAGTTGCATAGAACATCGAAGGTTCTGCTTGATATGGGTGCTATCAGCCAATTCGATGCAAGACGGGGTCCGGTACGACAACCACCGAGGGGATTAGCAACCGAGTATGAGACGTTCCACATCGAGGTGTAGCATCGAGTAAAACACCACATATTTGCTCGATGCACAATGGCCGACCCAGGAACAAGCATCCAGACGATGCCATGCATTGCCCACGGGAAGGATCATGCAAGTCGAAGTGTCTCCCTACACCGAGCAACAACATCGAGCAGAACATCTACTGAGAATTCTCGATGCAAGGTGCCCTGAAGGAGAAGCTGACCAGAACACGAAACCCCGAAGCAGAGGAACATCATCGCCGAGCCACATGACCCGACATCCCCGATATGGTACACATCGAGGTACCACATCGAGTGTTTTGCTCGATATGATCCGTGTAAAAAATTTTTGAAATTTTTACATGAGTAAATCGAGTAAAACCTTTTCGTGGGCCTTGATGGCTAGTAAAAAAATCTTTTCTTTCCACCCCTCACATGTATTTTAAATGAGAATTTCTTGCATTATCCTTAGATATTTTAGATTTCCCTTATCCTCTTGCTTTAAAACTATCATTTTCATCTCTCTCCACACATCCATATCGAGCTAAACACCCATTGCCAAACATCTTTTCTTTCCCTCTTGCATTTTCTGACCTAGAACTTCATCTTTTTGTTCAAGAAGTAAGGTAAACTTTGCTAGATTCCTTGTTTCTTGTGTTTAATTGTGGCAAATTGAAGTAGGATGCATTAGAATGATTGATTGAGGTTGTTTTGCACAATTTTGTTTATGGTTTTGATTTGCATGTCACCATTGTTGCTCTTCTTTGAAAATTTATGGCTGAAATGTTTGAAAAATGATGTTTTTGTGCTTAGTTTGACATTATGTTTAAATTCTGGCCAAATCTAGGCATGCTATTATTTTTCCAGCATATTAACCGTTGAAATGTTTCTTATTAGACTAGTAATGGTAAATCTGATGCATTTTCATAGTTTGGTGGAGAGAGAATGATGTTTTTGCTACATATGCTTGAATTTTGTCTAATCGCTGCTTGTTACTGTGGGAATTTAAGTTTTAACTGTATCTATCCTTTTGAGCTGAAAGTTTTTGCTAAATTCGACTCTGTTTGTTGGTAATCAGTGTGAATGTTTTCAGAATTTTCCAGTGCCTGCTTGAATTTTGAAAATTAATTTTCTGCACAGTGCTCTCAATGGGTAGTATACAAATTCTTGCTTCAAGCATTGCATTTTCAGGTACTATGTCGAATAATAGGGGAAATGAGGAGATTTCTGACTTAAATGCTGCTTCAAGAAACAGAGCTGAGGGAAAAAGGCCAGTTGTTGAAGAAGAACCTGTCCAAGATGCAGCACCAAAGCTAAAGGACTACTTGAGAGCGATGAGGATAGTGGACTTCACTCCTACAAGATATGCTGATCCTGGTCTGTTGGGAGAGCTAGGAATCAAGACTGAAGTGGATGAGCTGTTGAGCAACATTGGACTGGAGAAATTTGCTAGTCTTGGCTATCCAACTTACAAGCAACTTTCTTGTGAGTTTCTTGCAAGCCTCAACGTCTACTTCTACAAGTCTGATGAAGAATATGATGAAGGAGAAGAAGACTTTGGCAATGGATTCATCAAGTTCAGAGCCAAAAAATCATGGTACACCATGGAGTTCACTCAGCTTGAAGAAATCTTTGGATTTGACCAAGGCTCAATGATGTTGAGGTTTTTAAGCCTTAACTCAATCCTCAAACACACATGTCATTGTAGTACTTGAGGTGTCAATCCAATCCAGAGGCTAAGGAACAATCAAGATGCAGAAAACTTGCTAAGCTAGGCCTAATCAAGAGAAGGGAAATTTAATCTAACATCCTAAAGCAATAAATGTAAACTACAAAACAGAGATTCAAGACTAATGAATAACAAGGTGAATCTAAATCATGATCAAGATGAAAGAAAAAATCGATGCATTAATCTCTAGGCAAGGACTACGGATATAGACTAGCCCAATTCCTCAGCACTAATCTCTTATCTGATCACATATTCAAGATAAATCCCTTTACTTAAACACATGATCATCAAGCATGAAGGTCAAAGTCCATAGAGCCAAAAAGCATACTATACATCTATTTTCCTATGCTAGGTTTACTAATCTATTGTGCAATAGAACTAACACTAACTCACACTCCCATGCATAATCAGTGCCTAAAAGACAATTTCCCACCAATGTGGTGTTAGGTATTTAAGCTAGAGCTATGCAAGACATGACATCAACCATAACTTCATTCAGGCATTTCAGCACACCCTAAGTGCAATACTAGAAAGCCTAGGATCTACTTATCCTACAAAGAGGTACTAAGCATGTAGAACAGTCACACAAGAAGAGATAATCAAAGATCCAAGATTCTAACACCTTAAACAATAATTAGAAACACTTTTGTTCTTCAAAAACCAAGAACCTCAAACTCAAAGAGACAAATTCGAAATTACTAAAGCAAATAAGAAAGCAAGACTAAGAGATTAAATACTAAAAGAGGATAACTTAAATAAAAAAGTATGTACAAGTGATCCAATCTCAACCCACAAAGGGTTTGTTCTTGTTCTATGAAAAACCAAAGTAAAGCTTTGGGGAAGAGAAAGAATATGTGAGATTGGATCTATGGTTAGTTATTTATAGGGAAAATCCCCGAAATAACCTTAGAAAGAAAAAATAAAAGAGTCAAAGATTGTCAACTTTGGTTCTCAGGTTAATGCATATCGAGGTGGGGGAAGGAAGTCTTGGTCGATACGCTGCTCGGTACAGCGTTCTGGTTGCAGGCAATGAAGATGAAACCGCTGTATCTTTTGAACCACTGACTGAATTGACTTGGTTCGACCTCTGTTGGAAATCTTATTCGATCGTCTACAACTTCGATGAAGGACGCGGAGGCTGAATCGCAACAGAAGACCTTCGTTTGGACCCATAAATTTTATATCGACCTGCATACGGGGCAGGTTTCTCTCAGCTTTGGTCGATACAAGACTTTGGTGCAGCCTAGAACCCGTCATCTTGGCCATTATACTTGGTTCTTCATGTCCTCATCATTCACCATTCTCCAAATGTCTTCCTTGCTCCATTTAGACCTGAAAAAGACTCCAAACAATGCAAAACATGCAAATGTCTATCTTAAAACCTATTATGTCTAAAATGAATGCAAATGTGACAAAAGATGATGAATGAATGCATGAAAGGGACCAAAAACTAAACTAAATGCAAGCTAAAAGATGCTAAAATATGAGTATATCAACTCCCCCCACACTTGTCTTTTGCTTGTCCTCAAGCAATCAAAGACAAATAAGAGAGAGAGGTTTGAAAATGGGAGATCAAAACTAAAGATATCAATGGAAGAAGGGAGATCAATGTCTAAGTTACCAGTTCTAAGATACAAAGAGCTTGTCCTACTTCAAAAGCTTTAGCCATACTTACCACAAACAAACAATGAACTCAAGCTTAGTCTACACAAGCATTTAAATTAACCAACCCTTTGACATTTATTAAAAGTAACCAATGGATCTTGCCTATGTAAATCAAGTGAAAGCATTTGGTTTAAGAACATGGCCAAAAGATGAAAATGATCCCTTTTAGAGTGGGTTTTCAAATGTAAGGGATCTCTCTTTGAAGGAATGAACTTTGACAAAATGCTAAGGGTAAAGCTCAACCTATGCATATGAAGATAAACTCTCATCTACCCATTGCCTAGATTGTTCTAAACCCAACTTTTAATCCAAATAAAACCCATCCTAGTCTACCCTTTTCATAAGGCTTTTGCCTCTTTCTAACACCCCCCACACTTAGCCATTTCGTGGGGAAGCTTCTCTTCATTACTCTCTTCATGATGTGGTCTTCTTTGATCATCTTTTTGCAGCTCTTCTTTGTTGCTTAGGGAGTCTCCATTTGCTTCATCTTTTGATGCCTTAGGCGTTTTTGCCTTTCTTCTTTGTTGTTTGAGAACTCCTCTTTTGTGCTTGCTGGTTTTAGATCCTTTGGTTCCTCACATGTTAAGCTAGTTGCTTTCCCTTTCTTATTTTCTTCTCCACTTTGAAAATTAAAGAACACCTAAGCCCCACACCTAAATCTACCATCCTAAACCTATTTATGACTCAAAGAGAAGAGCCGTATCTATATGAAAGCTCACCCTTGTCGTGCTAAACCCAACATTTTTTGCTAAGTTCATTCAAAATAAGGTCTCACACACACAAGATAGTATTTAGGTTGGAAAGAAGGATTGGTTTAAGGTGGGATTAACTGTCCTATAAATGAGGATCAGCTACTTGGACTAGCAAGAGTGGTAGAAGGAGAAATAAAGTCCAAGTATGTATATGGTATCCATGCAATCACTTTTCTAAACATAAGCAAGCTAACTTACTGTCAAGATTAAGGTTCTAATAAGTAGAGTTGGCATCAAATCACAACAAGCTTCAAATTAAGACATGAATATCAATGCAAGAATTCAAAGCATGGTGCAGCTTTAACATCAAACTCACTACAATGCATCAAACAACTAATAACTTAGGCATTGAAAACATTTCAAACATTGATAATTTAACAAGTGTTTATCATCTACTCCCTATGCAAATGTATGCAAAGCTAAATGAAATGCAATCTACACTCAATCTTAATCATGCAAATGCAACTAAATGATCACACTCTTCTTTAAAAAAAATTCAAATTTTTCAAGAAGTGAAGGAAATGCATGAAATGTATGCAAAAATTTGAAAGAGCATTGTTAGTAACACACCCTCCCCCACACTTAAATTGCACAGTCCCTGTGTAATCCACTGTGTAATAAAAATGCAAGAGGAGGTAATATTCAACCAACAATTCAAAAATTAAGAGAAGAAAAAATAATAAAAGTGCAAAGGTATTGGAGTATACCTCAAGGTCTTTTGATGGAGGAGGAGTGGAAATGCTGCAAGGAGTGGCTTGGAATGGTGAATGTTGAAGAAGAAATGCTTCACTCCCTTAAAACCAACAATTTGCAGCATGTTGAGGAGGATCAAGGAGGAATACTGGTACAATCTTCAGGTGCTGTGTATTGGCTTGTGAAGTTCGATACGTTGCTCGGTATGCTCCACCTTCAGTCTGTATCGATCGATACATACAACGGTATGGACCTCTTCATTTTTGTATCGGCTTGTCATGCCCGAGACGTAGGTCGATATGCTACGCTCCATGGCTGTGTCGATGTGGAGAGGCCGGTATATAGCTCCATACACCCATCGTGTTGTGTGTATTGGCCGGTACACTGCTCAGTATGCTCCATGGGGCTGTATCGATCTGGCCATCCTCGATACGTACATCGATACAGTCGTCTTTTGTCTTCAAGGTGTATCGAGCTCCATGCTCGATTTGTACGCTGATACAATCGCCCTTTTCGTTAAGGCATATCGGGCTGCTGAGTCGATACGTTGGTTGAGACGTTCCTCAAGTGCTTGTATCGATGTGTCAGCTCCGGTACAGTCCTCGATACATTTGCCCTTCGTCAAGGTGTATCGGCTTGTGCAGCCGGAGTTGTACGTCGATATTGCCCTGTTTGCTGTGTATCGACATGAGCTGGTTGGTACGTACGTCGGTATGGGTGATATCGGGAAAGCTATGCCCGATATGCAGCTCGATATGAGCCAATATCCGGTAAGCTAGTCTGATATTGTGCTAGATATTAGCGACAACTCCTAGATACACCTTTGCTTCAACTTGGCTCAGCCTCCTGATCATCCTCCAAGGCTTCTAATGCTTCGACGTCGGTTAGGGGCTCAGAACAGCGTGCACTCCGTATGGCCTTGGCTCAGACAACTTCTCAGCAATGCTCCAGCTCGGTATTGGTCATTGGTGTAAGCGCCATTGGGAGAGTATCTTGGTGCAGAGACAGGCAATCAGACTGAGCATAAATGTCTGGTTTGTACTCAGCATCTTGCCTACCATTTTTCCTGGCCTTGTTCAGTGCACCAGCTTGATGACTAGGCTGTATCAACTCCTATGCGTTCTTCACCTCTTGTTGAACCATTTGAACCATCTAAGAAACCTGAAACACTCAAGAAAAGAAATCAAAAGGAAAAGGAACAAATATATATAAGGGATAATCATGGAACTACCTTCTAAGTGTGCTTGTTTATAGTCACTAAGCTTGACTCTTAGCAAATGAAACTCAAAGATGAGAGTGCAATGGAACTAGTGTTCCTTCTCCAATCATCAAAAACATAAAAACATAAAAACATAAAGAAAATAGCCTAGTCTAAGCAAGAAATCAAACTCAAATACCTTAAACACAATGAACCGGCAACGGCGCCAGTTGATGTTGAAGTTTTTAAGCCTTAACTCAATCCTCAAACAGACATGACATTGTAGTACTTGAGGTGTCAATCCAATCCAGAGGCTAAGGAACAATCAAGATGCAGAAAACTTGCTAAGTTATGCCTAATCAAGAGAAGGGAAATTTAATCTAACATCCTAAAGCAATAAATGTAAACTAGAAAACAGAGATTCAAGACCAATGAATAACAAGGTGAATCTAAATCATGATCAAGGTGAAAGAAACAATCAATGCATTAATCTCTAGGCAAGGACTACTGATATAGACTAGCAAATTCTTCAGCACTAATCTCTTATCTAATCACATATTCATGATAAATTCCTTTATTCAAACACATGATCATCAAGCATGAAGGTCAAAGTCAATAGAGCCAAAAAGCATGCTAGACATCTAGTTTCCTATGCTAGGTTTACTAATCTCTTGTGCAATAGAACTAACACTAACTCATATTCACATGCATAATCAGTGCCTAAAAGACAATTTCCCACCAATGTGGTGTTAAGTACTTAAGCTCGAGCTATGCAAGACATGACATCAACCATAACTTCATTCATGCATTTCAGCAAACACCCTAAGTGCAATACTAGAAATCTTAGGATCTACTTATCCTACAAAGAGGTACTAAGCATGAAGAAAAGTCACACAAGAAGAGATAATCAAAGATCCAACATTCTAACACCTTAAACAATCATTAGAAACACTTTTGTTCTTCAAAAACCAAGAACTTCAAACTCAAAGAGACAAATTCGAAATTACTAAAGCAAATAAGAAAGCAAGACTAAGAGATTAAAGACTAAAAGATGATAACTTAAATAAAGAAGTATATACAAGTGATCCAATCTCAACCCACAAAGGGTTTGTTCTTGTTCTATGAAAAACCAAAGCAATGCTTTGGAAAGAGAAAGGATAAGTGAGATTGGATCTAGGGTTAGTTATTTATAGGGAACATCCCAAAAATAACCTTAGAAAGAAAAAATAAAAGAGGCAAAGATGGTCAACTTTGATTCTCGGGTTAATCCATATTGAGGTGGAGGAAGGAGGTCTTGGTCGATACACTGCTCGATACAACGTTCTGGTTGCGGGCAGTGAAGATGAAACCACCGTATCTTTTGAACTACTGACCGAATTGACTTGGTTCTACCTCTGTTGTAAAGCTTATTCGATCGTCTACAACTTCGATGAAGGACGCGGAGGCTGAATCGCAACAGAAGACCTTTGTTCGGACCCATACATTTCATATCGACCTGCATACCGGGCAGGTTTCTCTCATCTTTGGTTGATACAAGACTTTGTTGCAGCCTAAAGCCCGTCATCTTGGCCATTATACTTGGTTCTTCATGTCCTCATCATTCACCGTTCTCCAAATGTCTTCCTTGTTCCATTTAGACCTGAAAAAGACTCCAAACAATGCAAAACATGCAAATGTCTATCCTATATCTTATTATGTGTAAAATGAATGCAAATGTGACAAAAGATGATGAATGAATGCATGAAAGAGACCAAAAACTAAACTAAATATAAGATAAAAGATGTTAATTTATGAGTATATCACTCAAGAGCACAAAACATGCGCTTCAACCATGATGAGCTAAGGTATGTATGGGAGGAAATAGCGAATGATGCTTATAGAGCTGGTCTTCTGAAGAGTGCTAGCATCCGCCATCCAGCTATCATATATATTCATAGAGTCCTCACCAGCACACTCTTTTACAGAAAAGAGAAAAGTATGGTCAAAGAAGAAGAGATGGGGTTGCTTGTGAATGGCTTGAAGAACATAATGGTTGAATCAAGGCATGGGAAGATCCAAGGAGAGCGCTTAGGAGTTGGTCTTGTGACAATCCTAATGAAGTAATTTCTAGCATGCCAACAATGGGCTTTCAACATTAGAGACAAGAAGCCAAAGATAGCCACTGGAGGCGTGATCACTCTTATCTTGCTTGGTGCTGGAGTTGAGCTTGGCACACCAGATGTTACAATGATCTTCCTAGATGTTCCTTATCTCAGTAAGATCGGATACCTTTCAGGAGCTGTTGAGACAAGATTTGGCTATCAGTTTGAGCTGGAAAACAGGAAGAGGAAGATCATCTTGCCCAAGTAGCGCTTAACCAACTTCACCTCTTATGAGAACATCCGGTTCATGCCAACAGAAGATAAGCTTTATAACCCAAGGACCGACCCACCATGGATGAGGCCAAGCAAGGTGAATAACATGAGCCCCATCAGAGACTCAGATGTGTAAGAAGACATTGAAGAGCAGCATCAAGAACAAGAGGTTCAGCATTAAGGGATGGAGGAGGATGAACATGAAGACTATGATAGCCGCCCTTATGCATTTGACCCTTATGATGTAATCTGCACATCTGAAGCTTCAAAGCCTGCACATGAGCAAATTAGGCTTCTTCAGAGGTGGAACCACTTCCAGGAAAAATCCATCAAAGTTTTGCTGAAGACAGTTAAAGCAAGCAAGAAATCGGTTTACTTATTTAAGAAGAAAGTAAGGAAGCTCAAGAAGAAGTTAGGAGGATCTTCATCAGCCAAGAGAACTGATCAAGCGGTCCAAGCAGAGACACAAGGAGGAGGATCTGATGCTGAAGACATGTCTGAGGACAAACCAGAGGCTACAGTCCAAGAGAGACACTCATTCCATATCAGGGAGAGGCCAAGGACACAAGCTTCTCAACCGGCCAGGCATTCATCTCATGTAGCTGCTCCAAAGCGAAAAGGAAAGAAGAGAAGGACTAGACAGCAAGCTCCATCAGAGGTGGAAGCTTCACCTTCCCATGCCATTGAGAGTTCAGACTCTCACCACTCCTCCACCTGAAGTAAGGTACACCACACTAACCATTGTAAATACCACTCATTTTTTTTAATTTCATGTGATTGTTTGCTTGATGTTTGTGAAGACTCTCCTTAGCACTTTTATTACAAAGGCACTGTGTAATTTAAGTGTGGGGAAGGGTGTATGATGGACTGATGCTTGCATTTTTATTTGCATATTAGAATAGGAACCATGCATCATGATTACATAGCATCCAAGGCATAGAAAAAACCAAAAAATTGAAAAATTTTCATAAAATTGCTTCACAAAAAGAGTTTGATTTTCATGCATTCTTATAGGATTTAGAGTTCATGCATTCATATAGGACTAGCTTGCGTGTTTAAATTGAGAACTATGATAGTACATCTTTATTAATGCTAGTGATTTATGAAAATGAAGCCCTAGTTTTTAATCATTTGGTGTATTTGATGTTGAACTAGAAATAAAGCTGAACCACTTTTGGAATTTGCATTTATGTGAGCTTTGTTTGAGACTGAAGCATGCTTTGAAATGATTTCAACCTTTGTTTAAGTGGAACCTAATTTGAATTCGCAATTATCATGCCTTATGCTTTTGTGATTGATGTCATGGATAGTTTAAAATATTTGGATCTTCTTATCCTCTTTTGCCACTCTCTAAAAGATCTATTTAGATTTTCCCACCCTTAACCAAACCTTCTTTCAAGCCAAGACATTAATAGTATGTGATTTGTGAGTCTTCTTCCATCATTGTTGTTGCTTAGCAAAAAGTGTTGAGTTGGAACTACAAGGGAAGTATTCCCATTGTAGAACTAGCTCACTCTTGAGTTAGATAGGCTAGGATGTTTGGGAAATGGTTTGGGTTTATCTTGGGATTAGTTTTTAAGAGAGGCAAAGAAAAAAAGAAGTCAAGGCACAAAAGAAAAAGGAGTGTGACACAAGCAAAAAGGGTGGAAATGGAGATTCTAAACTCAAAGAAGAAGGCTCATTTTCAAAGAAGAAAAGAAGATGCAAGAAGTTCAAAACAAGAAAATCAAAAAGCCAAAGGCGAATCAAGCACCAGCATCACCAAATAAAGGAGCCAAATTCAAAAGAAGCAAATCGCCACAACTTGAACTTCAAAAGAAGAAGCGTTCTCCAAAGCGCTTGAAGGAGAAACGTTTTTGGGTTTTTAAAAGGGTTTAAATTATTAAAAAGGGTAGCTTAGGCAGGTTTTACACTGATAGGCTAGAGTTATGAACACATCTTATAGATCTTGGGTAGATGGGAGTCTTCCTTTGTATGTGTAAGTTGTTCTTTGACCCTTAGCATTTTGCCAAAGCACAACCATGCTTTTCCTTGAGAGAACCCTTTAAACACCAAAACCAGTTTGTGAAGTGGGATCATTTTTATTCCACTAAGCCTTGTCCCTTAGCCAAATGACACTTTCGTATTTGCATAAGCATGATTCACGGTTTGAGCATAATTCAATGTTAAAAAGGTTGTTTGATTTGATGAGCATGTGTAGGTTGATCTCTTTGTGATCATTCTTGTTTTGTGATGAAAGTGGTAAGTATTTAAAGTATTCTTCCATCAAGTACACTCTAGAATTGAGAACATGGACTTCATTTTGATTTATTGTTAGCATTTTCAAAGATATGAGTTCCCATTTAAAACCTCATCACAATGTTAAGTGTTTGTTTGCTTGAGGGCAAGCAAAAGCTAACTGTGGGGGTGTTGATAGCTTGCTATTTTAGATCATTTTAGGCTGCATTTCATGCATCTTTTCTTCTGTTTTTGCATTATAGTTTAGCATTTTAGTATCATTTGCACTTAGAATCAACATGGCATGCATTTAGCTTAGGATTGCATACATTTGCATACATTTGCATGTGTGTGGTGGTTTTCAGGTGTTTTTGGAGTTTCTTGGAGTTGGGAAGGAGATGAAAGCAGCTCATGATCAAAGAAGATGTCAGAAATGGAGCTCTTGCAAAGTCTGGTCCATATCGAGCAAGCATATCGAGTATAACAGTCGTGGAGTATGCTCGATGCAAGCAGCAGGACGAGAGGAAGAGGATCAGCACGAGGATTCCAAGCCGATGGTCTACATCAAGGACCAGCATCGATGAAGGAAGCCGATGCGCGCTGCACGGACCATATCAAGGTCTCATATCGAGCAGAACATCGTTCGTACGACCTCGATGCAACTTATCCGCGTTGACCATTGACTTTTGTTAACCTTATCCTATCTTTTTAGATTTTTTATGCTTCTTTTGGCTCCCTACTATAAAAGGGAAGCCACAAAAACATTATCTTTATAAAAGTTTAGCTTTTTATCAAAATTTCTCTCTTCTCTAAACCTTAAAGGGCTATTTGCCTTAAGGATCTTAATCTTTCATAAAGTTTGCATATTTATGGTTTAATCTTGTCTCTTAATCTTTGTTCTTGCACCTTGGTAGTTTGGATTTATCATCTTTGCATTTAAACCTCATCTATTTATATTTAACTCCAAATCAATGGGATTAATCATGATTAGTGAGTAGTTTACTTTAGATTTAGGGTTCTAAATAGGGAAAGTGGTGATTAAGATGTGATTAAGGGGTGATTAGGCTTATTTAACTATTCTCTGTTGTCTCCTTTTCTTGCAAAGTTGTTATTGTTCAAAAAACTTGCTCCTTTTGATTGAATATGGTATTGATTGATGCATATGGTTCACTAAATGGCTTGTTATCTCATCTCTAAGTATGGTTCGCTTATTTGGCTTGATAGTTTGGCTTGGTCTATGTTTCCTTTGTTCAGTGACACCAAAGCGATAGTTCACCATTGCTAGATGATTCGCTTAGGGCTAGATAATGCTGGTTTTAAGATTCTTGCTTGATGGTTAGATAGTATGCATTAAAAGATCTTGCTTTTGTTTCATTCCTGTTCATTGCTTGGCATTGTTAGGATGTTTGCATCTGTGTGCGTAAACCCATGTTCTTGATTGGTGTTTATCTAACTAGGTCCTTATTGGTTCACAAGATTGATAAGTTGACCTGAATTCTTGCTTGGGTGAGAGAATGATTGCTTGATTAGTACATCTCTTAGGCTAGAATGATTCTGATCTTTATGCTCATGGTTGAAGGATACGCCATCACTAGTGGGTCTGACACTTCAATCTTGTTGAATATGAACTGCTTATTGACGCCAAGTTGGTTCCTTTTAGATACCTTGTCTAGGAGTACAACATTGATAATTGCTTGCTTTTGAATGCTTGATGCTTGCCTTTGTTAGAAATCCTCATTTCCACTCTTGAAAACCACTATCCCACAATTGTTTAGAACCTTGAGTCTTGCTTTTAATTAATTGTTTTTAAGATAATTTTGCTTAGTTCTTGTTTAGTCATTGCCTTAAGTTCATTGCTTAGTTTTGTTCACTTGCATTTAGTTTATGCTTTATTTCCATTGCATTGCTAGGTTGTTAGAATTGTCATTGTTTAATCAAAACCCCATCATTGCTTAGTTTATGGCATTGTTTGCATCTCATCTTCCACAAATGGATTGATACCTGATCCCTATTCTACAATTGATTAGAGGCAGGATATTTGATCTAGTGAGACCAAAACCGCTCTTTCATGTATTTAACCAACTATTATATATTGTTCTTCATGAAATCGAGCTATAAAAACTTTAAAGATGTAAAATTATTCTTTTTAAATTAAAAATTACCAATAAAAAATATAACTAACCGGGTTTGGAAAAAATCCTTATATATTAATTGAAAAGCATTTTTAGATATTAATCTTAATTTTGTAAGTGATTTATAATAGTGTCATTTTTGTGATGTGTTATCACCAAAATCATTCTCAGCAAATATATAAAAATAGACTTATGTTACTAAATTAATTACATATTCTGTCACTCACATTAATTTGGTTATATCAATTATTTATACCTAAATCAGTATTTAATTTATTAAGATGTTCTCTTCTTTTTATTTCTTACCAAAAATATATCATATTAATTATTTCTTTGATTATTATTTCTTTTATTTTATTTAGCTTATTTTAATAAAATAAATAAACTGCCATGTCATTCATATAGTAAAAACTATATAGATTTATCTGTACATGTGTTATAATTCAAATTTTTAAAAATAAATATAAATTACTCAAATTATTAATAAATAAAAGTATGTTTTAAAAGTCTTACATTAGAACTGGACCCAAAACAAAGGTCTTACATTAGAAATAAAGATATGTATATCAATAAATAGTTCATGAATCATTTAAAGAAAAACATAAATGCTAAAAAAAGATTGTATAGGTAAGAAGCTTGATTTAATTCACATTTATATCAATCTATTTTGATTTAATATGGTTTTTCATATAACCGTATAAATTAATCAAATAATATAAATACTTAAATTTGATTAAAAATTTTAAAATAGTATTTAAAAAGTTAAAATATAAGAAATAGTTAAATATATTGAAAGAACATAATATTGTGAAAATTTTAGTTTTGCTAAAATTGAAATATTATAAAGTTTTAATTTATTAAAACGAAATAAATTTGTTAAAAAGTTAAAAAAATAAATTTTGTTAAGATATTATATAATAATCTAATCAAATTTTTTTATATTAAAGTATTATTATTGGATCAAAAAGTTCATAATTTATGAATATTCACTCGGTTATATATATTTTAGATAACTTATTGATAATATTAAATTTAAAAATATTTAATCTATTTTATAAAATTTCTATGTATATTTAGTATTTAAAAATAAAATTTACAATAATTTGTTATTTTTAAAAACAAATTGGTACTTTCATGACTGGTCTTTACCGATTAACTTAGCTATACAATTATATTGTATAAAATAATATTAAAATCGATTATAAAATTATATAATTAATATTAAATTATAAAATTTTATTAAAAGAACAAATCTTATTATTATTATAACACTTTAGGAATTAATTAATAATTTAATCAAACTCTGTCTATTAATTCTTTTTCTTTTTTTGTTAGAAAAATATATTAAACTTGATATATGATAATTATATAGCTAATATAATCTATAATAAATTTAAATCTAATTAGTTAATTAAAAACAATTCATTAACTTGACCTTTTCTAAAATTTAGTATACAATAAATAATATTTAATATTTAATATAATATAACTGTGAGCTAATTGGGAATTTATTAATAATTTTAATTAAAATAGCATCTGTTGCATTGGATATATGTTAGTAATATATTTAATTTAATTTATGACGCACTCATTATTTTAAGTTAGATATATGCAATATTACTGATTAATAATTTATTAATTAAAATTTATTTTGTTAATTTAGATAAACATATTCAAATATTTCAAATATAAATGGTAGTAACACTTTTCTCTTATAAGTCATCAATATTTATAATTTATTTAGAATAAAAAATATATATAAGATGGACAAACTTATATTTTAACTTACGCCAATGTTTTTGTAGAAGCTAATTATAATAAATTTTATATTTCACATCATTTTCTATATAATCAATAATAGCAAAAACGCATCAAAACTCTAACCATATTTATTACATCTTATATATAATATTTTATTTTATTATATATATATTATACTTCCAACCTACAATTTATCATCTATTCAATTATTCACATGCAAAATGAAATCAAGTTTGTTGAGTATGAAAACTTTGGCTAGATGAGAATTGGTGGTTTATTGATATTAATATTATGATGTGTGTTTTAAAGTTACGGAGAATTGAATAAGAACCTTATGATTTTTAAGTTTCACATAACAAATATGATTTATATTTTTTCATGTATTTCTTCTTCTATCATATAATACATGTTATTTTTTACATGGTGAGTTTACATAGATTTCTAGCTTCTAAATGTTTTCGAGCGATCCTCAAATTTTGGAAGTACAATTATTCAAATATACAAAGCACTGTCCTATAATTAATTAAATATACCACAATCACTACTAATATATGCTGTATTTTATAAATAGACATACTTCCGATCAGTACCCATTGATAACATTCAAACAGTCCTAACGATCAATCTAACTTTTATATACATCTTTATTAGTAAAATGCTATTATATTTTAAATATTTTTTGATTAAATATTTTTGGAGTCAATAACTATTTTTTTATTTGACAAAAAAGTTATTTACATTCATTTATGGTTATAGTTATTGTTTTCATAATTAAAAACATAAAATTGTGTCTTTCTTTAATCCATTCGATATAGTAGTTAACTATTTAATTAATAATAATTAATTCTTATTTAAGAGTGAAAAGTTATTAAATATATACAAAAATCTGTATACCCAAATTTTGGATATTGGTAAAAATGCTAAATCATATCATCAGTCACGTGATATAAAAAATCTACATGGCAACTTCGCTTTTTTGCCCAGCTATATCATATGCTATGCATGATATTTAATTTTAAAAATAATTTATATAACATTAAATTATCCTATATTTTATAAAAAAACAAAAAACTATATTGTCAATGTTATAGTATAATATTATATAAAACTTATATAAATTTAGTTGTATTATATTATATAATTCAAAAATTATACCAAATTTAAATAAATTATTATTATTTTATCCCGTACAGGATGCGGGTCATTACCTAGTAATCAAATAAAATATGAGCAAATTAGTTTTTATAAAAATAATATGGTTGGGTTATTGTTAGAGATGAGATCTGTACCCTCTCCAAAAGCTCGACATAAATTCAGATTGGCCCACTTTAGAAACCCAAAAAAGTATTTAGGTCGGCCAAATAAATGGAAATCCTTCATTTATCGGACTGTATCTGGAAAATTCGAAAGATTAGTCTTATCGGCAAGGAAATTTTTCTATTTTGGATATACAAAGTTATCTCTAGAAGACCGATCTGATCGGGTATAAATATAGAAGCGATTAGCTTCTCAAATCGATCCAAAAGTCCAATCTCGAGACCTAGGGCAAACTAGCAAAATTATTGTTCTTGGTTTTCGAGCTTTCTTTCATTCATAGTTTGGGTCGGCGTTTTTATTCCGACGACCTTAACCACTGTTTTTCTCTTAAGCTCCGGCTTTAACCTAATAAAAATCTCTCTTTAAACCTACTAACTCTTGTTTTTTTATAAATAGAATTTGAGTTGTCACAGTATCAGTTAAAAAGAATATAAGAAGGAGAAAAAGAATAAAAAAAGAGAACAAAGAAGAAAAAGAAGATGAAGAACGGAGAAGAAGAAGAACAAAGAAGTAAAACACAGAATGAGGAGAAGAAAAATAAGAAGAACAGAGTAAAAAATTAGAAAAAGAAGAAGAAAAACGAAGAAAAAGAACAAAGAAGAAGAACTGAAAATAAAGGAGAAGTAGAAGAATAATGGATAAGAACGAAAGAAGAATGGAAAAGAATGGAAAAAAAGAGGAAGAATAAAAATAGGAAGGTCATATTTCATAATAAATTGTCAAGTGGTTTATTTCAAAAATTATCCCTTTAATTTATTATTTTATTTGATGTGGCTTTTCTTTTTCTTTTGATTAAATGGGATTAAATGTAAGAAAAACCTATCACAAGCAAGCATTATGAAACTTCTGGGGAAGTTTGAATATAAGTTTATCTAAGGATTCACATGTAAGGAGGACATTAGTTTACATTGTTCGTTGCAATAGCTTTGGCCAGTATTTCCTGACCAACAATGATGTAAATGTTCGCAACACCAACAATTAGGTACCAAAGGATGGCATGGGCCATGGTAACACGTTGGTACATCGATTTGGTAGTTCGATTTCTTCATCTCTTGAACCTCCATAGTTATACCTATATATCGATTTTAAATACACCACCCAAAATTTGACAATAAAAACAAACAAACAAAAACACAAAGAAATATTAATTTGATATGCATATGTATTAATGTGAAAAACATACGTGTACATATGTTCAACAGAAAAACAAATCTATACATACACTCATGCAGCGTGATAAGGGAAAGCATGGCTATGCAGAGTAGAGCTATCTGTGATGGTTTCATGGTCTGGCTATATGTGATGACTCGTGCTCGTCTTGTTGCGTTGTTATAACTTGTGAATATATATATATATATATATATATAATAAAGAAAAAGGAATTGAGAAATTTCAATCAGGAACAACAACAATTCGAAATAATATTTCTTGATTCCAGTCAGTTTTCTAATATCTCTATTATGTAACTTATTATAGAAAATAAATTTTAGTTTGGTTCATATTTAATTAGAGAGTCAAAAGTCATAAATTTTTGGTTTGACTTTCTAATTATGTTCGATTACTTGCCAATTAGTTTAGTTAACAACTGAATTTTCAAAATTGTGAAATTTACTGTATTATGTAATTCTTACTATTAAACTCAATTTCAGTTCGCTTCCTGTTTAATTAGAGAGTCAAAGGAATAAATTTTTAGTTTGACCCTCAGGAATAACTTTAGATTATTTGCCAAATAGTCAACAACTATGGATTTCAAAATTGTGAAACTTTCCCTATTATATTTTCACTATGTTTCAAAAATAAGGATTTTTTGAATTTTATTTTTGTAATTTTTTACAGTTTTTTCTATATTTTTATTATTTAATTATGATAAAGCGTAGATCCTAAAATATTAATTAAATTTATTGAATTGGTATTGATTTCTAGTTACGTTTTTTTCTTTAGTATTAAAAGTCAAATTATATATATATATATATTTATAGTTAATTAATAATTTGTATTTTTAATAACTTTAAATTTATTGAATTGCTATTGTTAAAATAAATTTTAGTTTGATTCCTGTATAATTAGAGAGTCAAATTTTTGTTTGTAAATCATATCCCAATAATTTTTAAGCTCATGTAGTCATTAAAGCTCATAATTCAAATTAAAAAGTTGGAACATTTAAAGCGAATTTAAACTCTAAACTTTTTTAGATCGATATTAGGAGTCAAAACAATTAAAAGATCAAAATATTTATTATTTACTATAAATAATTAAATTGATCAATTAATTTAATTTTTATAATTATCTATTTGTTCTATAAAAACAAAAAAATTACTTAGTTTTTTTATCTTTTTTCCAGAATGGAAACGTGTGTTTCTAAAATGGAAACGCGTTTTCAAAGTGTTTTTAAATTAGAATTTTTAGAAAACATGATTTTTCGTGTTTCCGACGAGTTTCCGAAAGTTTCGGTTTCCAAAACGTTTCAGAAACGGGAAACATACCTCGGACAGAGTTTCCATGCAACGTAGAATTAAAACTTGTAGAAAACACTTATACACCAACTCTGATGGCGAAGCGAAGAGTTATTCAAATAAAGAATGTATTTCATGCTCTGACTCAAAATGCCTAAATACATCACAATAAATGTGTTTATGTCAAAATTACAAATGAAAATGGAGACAATGAACAAAAAGAGAAGCAAAGATCAGGGAATTATATTTACTCTTAACTATGCTTACCACTTTCAACGCAGAGTAAGTGCCTTTATGCACTCTAAGTCTACTATAAATGCAATTGGGGCACTTTGAACTATGAAATGGACGAAATTATATGAAAAAACTATCCTAAATAAAGCTAAACCGGTTTGGCACACTCAAAGCAAATTTTGAGTCCATAACATTGATAAGCTTTTTTTTTTTTTGGATGCAGTAAATCAAAAGCAGAGTATAAATTTAGGGCACCGAGTTCTTACACTTAAAGTATCAACTCCTACCCTTAACCTTCGCAATATTTAGGTTTCATAAAGTTTTATGGTTTCAGCTTTGAAATATTTCATTAGATTGTCTTTGACTTTAAAATGTCGACTGTTTTCGTCCCACGTTTCTCAAAATCGATTGATTTGGATGTATTGAGTTTGAATCTTTGATTTCAGTTTTTTATAGTGCGACTCTAGACACGATGGTTCATAAAGTTTTATGGTTTCAGCTTTGAACTATTTCATTAGTATGTCTTTGACTTTAAAATTATTGACTGTTTTCGTCTCAAGCTTAAAGTACGACTCTAGAAACGATAGTCCATAAAATTTTGTCGTTTTAGCTTTGAACTATTTCATTAGTTTGTCTTCGAATTAAAAATCATCGACTGTTTTTGTCTCATGTTTCTCAAAATCGTTTGAGTTGGATGGATTGAGTTTGAAATTTTGATTTCAGATTTTTAAACCGCCTTATCTTTTACGTCTCACCGGGGTAGTTGACTTTCTATGTCCCCTCCTCTATAGTTACGCCTTAATCCCCCCCTCCCCCCACCCAAATTCGAAAGCTCTTGATTTTTTCCCATATTCATACAATTATTCATATTTCCCCCCTAAACTTTTTCTTCTCCGTTCAATTCAACCTGAAACGTTAAAGTATATAAACACGGTTTTGTAAAATTGATTGTGATTTCTAGATTTCAATGTTTCAAGTGGAATTACGCACAAAAAAAAATAATAATATGGGGAGGGGGATTATGATTAAATATACGAATCTGGAGGGGGGGGGGGGGGGGGAAATCAAGAGCTTTCGAGTTTAGGAGGATTGAGGCAGAAGCAGTACTATAGAGAGGGGGGGGGGAGGCGTAGGCAGTCAACCGTAGATCCTTCACTATTTGGTGTTCGTAATGCTTGAATCTTATTGATCATCTAATTTTAGAATCTAATGTTTCTCTGTATCAAAAGTGTTTGTTGAAATGCCTGAACCAACCTCTTAGTAGATTTACTTATCCTTACACATGAGAATGGATGACTAGGGAACTTATTGGCTTAACATGACTGTTTTTTCATGCTTGATTGTATCTTCATCACTAATGAGAATTAAATTTTGGTTGGGTTGCTTTCAAAGGAATCGTTGTCATAAGAGTGGATTGATTTACATGCTTAAAGTTCTATGCTAAAGGATCATGCACTCATTTATTGTTTGAACATCTTGTTCGTGGCCAAAAATTATCTTAGATCCACTATTCCCATCGTATAACCCTGCTTATCATAATTCAAATATGTCCTGTATTTTCCCTGTTTTGCTCTGTTATTTACTCTGTTCTTGATTAGTTTAAGAGTTGTGATCACTTGCTTTGAATCATTGCTCATTGTCCTGTTTCAGTTTGGTAACTACTTAGGATGTTAGATTCTTAAACAACACTTCATTGCTTGGCTTAGCTTACAAATCATCATGCATTCTCTCTGATTGATAACTTTAAGTGCTTCAATGACATAATTTTAGACTTGAAGACTTGAGTCACAAAGCTGAAAAAGTCTTGTATCAATTTGGCGCCGTTGCCTATTGGGATTTGTTTGATCATAGAGCTTTTGACATTCTGTGAGATTATGCTTTTACTTTGACATACTTTTAGATTTATTTATAATATTTTCTATTCCTTATCTCTAAAATCTTATTTTTATCGAATCAAAATAAAAACGATTGACTACTTTACTTGAGCTGTGTTTCAGGTACAAACATGAATAACAATAATCCTCCAAGGTTCATTAAAGCATGAGATAAACCAGGCTCTCATACACCACATTTTGGCATCCCTCCACCACCTCTAGAAGACATCAATTTCGAAACCAAGAGTGCTATCATTGCAATGCTGCAGAACAACATGTTCCATGGCTTGCTAGATGATCCTCTGGATCATTTGGATGAGTTTGACAGAATCTGTAGCTTGACTAAGTTGCATGGGGTTTCCGAAGATGCCTTTAAGCTAAGGTTATTGCCTTTCTCCTTGGTGATAAAGCACATAGTTGGGAAAAGAATATGCTTGCAGGATTAGTCACTTCCTGGGCTTAGTGCAAAACTGTCTTCCTTGCAAAGTTCTTCTTTATGTCTAAAATAGCAAAGCTGAGTAATGCTATGTCCTGTTTCACACAAGATCCTACGAAGAGTTTCTTTGAAGCATGGGATAGGTTTAAGGGATACACTCAGCAATGCCCTCATTATGGCTTTTCAGATCAGTCCCTCCTTTGCACTCTTTACAGAGGCGTGACTCCACACCTCACGATGCTGCTTGAGATAGCCAGCAATAGCCACTTTCTAGGGACAGAGGTTGACAAGGGTTGGCAGCTGGTTGAGAATCTGGCTATAAGTGATGGCAGATATTGTGAAGACATTGACAACATACCTGCAGCTCATGTCGCTGATATGGCTGCAAGCAAGAGGGAGATTAAGGACATAAAAGCCAAAATGGATACACTCTTGAGCCATAAAAAAATGGAGGTCAACTGATATCTATTGTATTTACATAATTTAGACTTGCATTTAGTTCATGTTTTGGGTTTTTTTTGCATGTTTTCCTTCTCTTTAGTCTCATTTTCCTTTGTTTTTAGACTTAGATTGCATTAATGTTGTAGTTTGCATTCTCTTTGCATTAAGGATGTTTTTAGGTACCTAATGAGCTATTTAAAGCAAGGAGGAAACATGGGCATGATTCAAGGAGTTGCCCAAGCTGAGGAGGAGCCAAAGGAGCTAAGGAAGGTTATTTATGGTGCAACATCGATCAAGACATGATCCACATCGTACGATGTAAATCAGCAGAGAAGATGGAAGTCCACATCAATCACTCACATCAATCACATGTGATCGATGTCAAGCCACATGACATCCACATCGATCAGCAGCATCGTGCTATGTAATGGACTCGAGAGCCTTGAAGTTCACATCGATCAAGTACATCGATCAAAGCCTGCCCAATGTCAAGCACCAAAAGATCCACATCGATCACTTATGATCGATGTTGGCCTAATCCGAACACCTTTTATTTACAAGTTTGCCATTCTTCTAGGGCTTTTGGAATTTAGTATAAATAGGCTTGGACTAATCGTTTTTAGCCAAGTTTTGTTCTTGCTTAGTTTCTAAAGACTTTTTCAGTGTTTGTAAGAACAAATCTCTCTTTTAAATCAATGTGTTGTATTTGCTTTATTAAATCTTCTCTAATCTCCCTCCTAATCATGTTTAACATCTTATCCTCTTGTGATTTGATGTTTTTCATGATGATGAGTGAGTAGTCACTTTTAGGGTTTTAGATGTGGTAGATTAGGAGAATTTAGAGGCTTTATTAGGATTTGTTAGTGCTTAATTAGGTTGATTCCTATCTATTAATCTGTGCTTAGGCTAGATTTATCTTGATCACATGAATCTAGATTTAGGCTTCATCTTATGTCCACCAAGTGTTTGATGAAATGCTGATCTTGTTTAATAGAGGATTTGCTTGTCTTAGCTCAAGAGATTGACTGTCTAAGAAGTATTTCGGCTTGAATAGAGTTGGTTTTGCATGCTTGTTGATTGTTCTAGCACTAATGAGAGTTAGTTCTTGTTAGGGTGATTAGCAAAGGGTTATTTATCAAGAGATTGAACATAACTTGCTTGATTGTGAACTCTATGCCAAGGAATTAGCATTGCTTGCTTGTTTGCATTGTCAATGATGTTTAATAACAACTTAGTCTTGCCTTTGAATTCCCCAAAGTCAATAACCACGTCTAGGATCCTTGTCTTTTTATCTTTGAATTTAGAATTTGCTAGTGTTCTGCTTTTGCTTGCTCTGTTTTGCACTTGATCATTGCTAAGTAGTGCTTTATTGAGTTTTGCTTGGTTAATTGTTCACTTAGGTTGATAGTTAGGAGTGTTAAACAACTCTCTTCTTTGATTCACTTAACTTAAAGCATTCTGCTCCTAATCCTAGTGGAATCTAGCTTAACCCCTTGGATTGACATAAAACCATATGCTGTGCTACAACTGATTAGTACTTGGGTGATTGAGAAAAGGACTCAAAAATGCAGTATCAATTTGGCATCGTTGCCATTGGGTTATTGTTTGGATCATTAGGATTTGTAGGAATCTCTAAGATCAAATTTTATTTGTATTTGGTTACTAATCATCTTTAACTCTCATTGCTGTTTTCAGGTGTATGAACCTTAGATCAAGAGGATCTAGCAACTTGGTGGATTTCATAGATAACATCAACTTGGTGGACATAGGTCAAAGGGCAAGGAGACAAAGGGAAAGACAGCAGCACTTTGAGAGATTGGGGATGAACATCCAAGATCAAGGTGTTGATGATATGAGGTTTCAAGGACCTCAAGGAGCAGCTGGTATTCAGGGCCAACAGGGCCAACAAGGGGTTCAAGGACTGCAAGGTCCTAGAGGATCAGCTCAAGATCAAAGACCTATAAGACCCATTGGAGCAGGAGATGCGCCCAATGCTTGCAACAACTGAACAGGAATCCTCCCTCCAGCTGTTCAAAACAACAATTTTGAGATCAAGTCTGGTTTGATCTCCATGGTACAAGGAAGCAAGTTTCATGGCTTACCTTTAGAAGACCCCTTGGACCATCTAGACAACTTTTATAGGCTCTGTTCACTCACCAAGATTAATGGAGTCAGTGAAAATAGTTTTAAGTTAAGGCTCTTCCCATTCTATCTAGGAGACAAACCTCATCAATGGAAGAAAAACTTACCTCAGGGAAGCATCACAAGTCGGGATGAGTGCAAGAGAGCATTCCTAGCCAAGTTCTTCTCCACTTCAAGGACAGCTAGAATCAGGAATGTAATCTTTGGTTTTGCTCAAAGGAACAATGAGAGTTTTGGTGAAGCATGGGAAAGGGGGGGAGGCGTAGGCAGTCAACCCTAGATCCTTCACTATTTGGTGTTCGTCTTGAATCTTATTGATCATCTGATTTTAGAATCTAAGGTTTCTCTGTATCAAAAGTGTTTGTTGAAATGCCTGAACCAACCTCTTAGTAGATTTACTTATCCTTACACATGAGAATGGATGACTAGGGAACTTATTGGCTTAACATGACTGTTTTTTCATGCTTGATTGTATCTTCATCACTAATGAGAATTAAATTTTGGTTGGGTTGCTTTCAAAGGAATCGTTGTCATGAGAGTGGATTGATTTACATGCTTAAAGTTCTATGCTAAAGGATCATGCACTCATTTATTGTTTGAACATCTTGTTCGTGGCCAAAAATTATCTTAGATCCACTATTCCCATCGTATAACCCTGCTTATCATAATTCAAATATGTCCTGTATTTTCCCTGTTTTGCTCTGTTATTTACTCTGTTCTTGATTAGTTTAAGAGTTGTGATCACTTGCTTTGAATCATTGCTCATTGTCCTGTTTCAGTTTGGTAACTACTTAGGATGTTAGATTCTTAAACAACACTTCATTGCTTGGCTTAGCTTACAAATCATCATGCATTCTCTCTGATTGATAACTTTAAGTGCTTCAATGACATAATTTTAGACTTGAAGACTTGAGTCACAAAGCTGAAAAAGCCTTGTATCAATTTGGCGCCGTTGCCTATTGGGATTTGTTTGATCATAGAGCTTTTGACATTCTGTGAGATTATGCTTTTACTTTGACATACTTTTAGATTTATTTATAATATTTTTTATTCCTTATCTCTAAAATCCTATTTTTATCGAATCAAAATAAAAACGATTGACTACTTTACTTGAGCTGTGTTTCAGGTACAAACATGAATAACAATAATCCTCCAAGGTTCATTAAAGCATGAGATAAACCAGGCTCTCATACACCACATTTTGGCATCACTCCACCACCTCTAGAAGACATCAATTTCGAAACCAAGAGTGCTATCATTGCAATGCTGCAGAACAACATGTTCCATGGCTTGCTAGATGATCCTCTGGATCATTTGGATGAGTTTGACAGAATCTGTAGCTTGACTAAGTTGCATGGGGTTTCCGAAGATGCCTTTAAGCTAAGGTTATTGCCTTTCTCCTTGGTGATAAAGCACATAGTTGGGAAAAGAATATGCTTGCAGGATCAGTCACTTCCTGGGCTTAGTGCAAAACTGTCTTCCTTGCAAAGTTCTTCTTTATGTCTAAAATAGCAAAGCTGAGTAATGCTATGTCCTGTTTCACACAAGATCCTACGAAGAGTTTCTTTGAAGCATGGGATAGGTTTAAGGGATACACTCAGCAATGCCCTCATTATGGCTTTTCAGATCAGTCCCTCCTTTGCACTCTTTACAGAGGCGTGACTCCACACCTCACGATGCTGCTTGAGATAGCCAGCAATAGCCACTTTCTAGGGACAGAGGTTGACAAGGGTTGGCAGCTGGTTGAGAATCTGGCTATAAGTGATGGCAGATATTGTGAAGACATTGACAACATACCTGCAGCTCATGTCGCTGATATGGCTGCAAGCAAGAGGGAGATTGAGGACATAAAAGCCAAAATGGATACACTCTTGAGCCATAAAAAAATGGAGGTCAACTGATATCTATTGTATTTACATCATTTAGACTTGCATTTAGTTCATGTTTTGGGTTTTTTTTGCATGTTTTCCTTCTCTTTAGTCTCATTTTCCTTTGTTTTTAGACTTAGATTGCATTAATGTTGTAGTTTGCATTCTCTTTGCATTAAGGATGTTTTTAGGTACCTAATGAGCTATTTAAAGCAAGGAGGAAGCATGGGCATGATTCAAGGAGTTGCCCAAGCTGAGGAGGAGCCAAAGGAGCTAAGGAAGGTTATTTTTGGTGCAACATCGATCAAGACATGATCCACATCGTACGATGTAAATCAGCAGAGAAGATGGAAGTCCACATCAATCACTCACATCAATCACATGTGATCGATGTCAAGCCACATGACATCCACATCGATCAGCAACATCGTGCTATGTAATGGACTCGAGAGCCTTGAAGTTCACATCGATCAAGTACATCGATCAAAGCCTGCCCAATGTCAAGCACCAAAAGATCCACATCGATCACTTATGATCGATGTTGGCCTAATCCAAACACCTTTTATTTACAAGTTTGCCATTCTTCTAGGGCTTTTGGAATTTAGTATAAATAGGCTTGGACTAATCGTTTTTAGCCAAGTTTTGTTCTTGCTTAGTTTCTAAAGACTTTTTCAGTGTTTGTAAGAACAAATCTCTCTTTTAAATCAATGTGTTGTATTTGCTTTATTAAATCTTCTCTAATCTCCCTCCTAATCATGTTTAACATCTTATCCTCTTGTGATTTGATGTTTTTCATGATGATGAGTGAGTAGTCACTTTTAGGGTTTTAGATGTGGTAGATTAGGAGAATTTAGAGGCTTTATTAGGATTTGTTAGTGCTTAATTAGGTTGATTCCTATCTATTAATCTGTGCTTAGGCTAGATTTATCTTGATCACATGAATCTAGATTTAGGCTTCATCTTATGTCCACCAAGTGTTTGATGAAATGCTGATCTTGTTTAATAGAGGATTTGCTTGTCTTAGCTCAAGAGATTGACTGTCTAAGAAGTATTTTGGCTTGAATAGAGTTGGTTTTGCATGCTTGTTGATTGTTCTAGCACTAATGAGAGTTAGTTCTTGTTAGGGTGATTAGCAAAGGGTTATTTATCAAGAGATTGAACATAACTTGCTTGATTGTGAACTCTATGCCAAGGAATTAGCATTGCTTGCTTGTTTGCATTGTCAATGATGTTTAATAACAACTTAGTCTTGCCTTTGAATTCCCCAAAGTCAATAACCACGTCTAGGATCCTTGTCTTTTTATCTTTGAATTTAGAATTTGCTAGTGTTCTGCTTTTGCTTGCTCTGTTTTGCACTTGATCATTGCTAAGTAGTGCTTTATTGAGTTTTGCTTGGTTAATTGTTCACTTAGGTTGATAGTTAGTAGTGTTAAACAACTCTCTTCTTTGATTCACTTAACTTAAAGCATTCTGCTCCTAATCCTAGTGGAATCTAGCTTAACCCCTTGGATTGACATAAAACCATATGCTGTGCTACAACTGATTAGTACTTGGGTGATTGAGAAAAGGACTCAAAAATGCAGTATCAATTTGGCGTCGTTGCCATTGGGTTATTGTTTGGATCATTAGGATTTGTAGGAATCTCTAAGATCAAATTTTATTTGTATTTGGTTACTAATCATCTTTAACTCTCATTGCTGTTTTCAGGTGTATGAACCTTAGATCAAGAGGATCTAGCAACTTGGTGGATTTCATAGATAACATCAACTTGGTGGACAGAGGTCAAAGGGCAAGGAGACAAAGGGAAAGACAGCAGCACTTTGAGAGATTGGGGATGAACATCCAAGATCAAGGTGTTGATGATATGAGGTTTCAAGGACCTCAAGGAGCAGCTGGTATTCAGGGCCAACAGGGCCAACAAGGGGTTCAAGGACTGCAAGGAGAGCAAGGTCCTAGAGGATCAGCTCAAGCTCAAAGACCTATAAGACCCATTGGAGCAGGAGATGCGCCCAATGCTTGCAATAACTGAACAGGAATCCTCCCTCCAGCTGTTCAGAACAACAATTTTGAGATCAAGTCTGGTCTGATCTCCATGGTACAAGGAAGCAAGTTTCATGGCTTACCTTTAGAAGACCCCTTGGACCATCTAGACAACTTTTATAGGCTCTGTTCACTCACCAAGATTAATGGAGTCAGTGAAAATGGTTTTAAGTTAAGGCTCTTCCCATTCTATCTAGGAGACAAACCTCATCAATGGAAGAAAAACTTACCTCAGGGAAGCATCACAAGTCGGGATGAGTGCAATAGAGCATTCCTAGCCAAGTTCTTCTCCACTTCAAGGACAGCTAGAATCAGGAATGTAATCTTTGGTTTTGCTCAAAGGAACAATGAGAGTTTTGGTGAAGCATGGGAAAGGTTCAAAGGGTACACACTTCAATGCTCACACCATGGGTTTTCACAAGCTTCACTCCTCTCCACTCTCTACAGAGTCGTCCTCCCAAAGATTAGAATGCTCTTGGATACAGCATCTAATGGTAACTTTCTCTCTAAAGATGTTGATGAGGGAATGAAATTGGTTGAGAATCTAGCACAATCAAATGGGAATTATAATGAGGAGTTTGATAGAACCTCTAGGAGTGCTAATGATGAGCTGGAGTACAACAAGAAGGAAATCAAAGCTCTTCATGAGAAGATTAATCTGTTGCTAAGGGAAAGGAAGGAAGTTAGCTTTGTTGGTGACTTGGCTCAGATTGAAGATCAAGAAGCTTGCCAAGTTGAAGAGATGAACTATCTTGGGAATCAAGGAGGTTACAGTGGTTATGGGAACTACAGAAACAATCTTAACCTCTCTTATAGGAATAACAATGTAGCCAACCCTCAAGATCAGGTCTACCCACCTCAACAATAACAGCAAGCTGGTCAAGCAAGACCTTTTGTGCCTTACAACAACAACAATCAAGGCTTTCACCAAAGGAACAACAACTTCCAGCCTAGAGCGCCTTTAAACCATCCAGGATTCAATGCTCAAGCTCCTGCTCAAGCCTCTACAAGCTCTCAAGACTGTGAGATCAAGAGTCTCATCGAACAAGTGCTTCAATCTCATATCAATGATACCTTGGAGATGAACAAAAAGTTTGCTGAGGTGCACAATAATATAGACTTTGTTCATGTGGAGCTCACAAACAAGTTTGATGGACTAGCTGCAAGATTGAAGGCTTTGGAGAGCAACAAAGGAGTAGCTAGTGGACCACACCCCCAAGGTAACCTTCCAGGAAAGTGTGAGATGAATCCCAAAGAGTATTGCCAAGTTGTTGATTCTAAAGATGCTTTGAGTACTGCTGAGGAAGAAGCTATTATAGAAGACTTTTTGTCATTGCTCAATGAAGACATTAAAGACCAAAGTGAGGGGGAAGACCTTGTCCAACTCTCTGATGCTTTGAAGGAGGTTCAAGCTGATGTTCTTCCAGTTTACCAGCCTGACATTCCATTTCCAGGAAGATTCAAGCAGGAGCTAGTCAAGAAGTACTCAACTCTTTATGCTGCTCAAATAGAGATGAGATGTCTAGATGCTGAGGAAGAGCTTGGAAAAGTACTAGCCAAGGCTGAGGAATCAGAGGTCAAGGAGCTGGACATTAAGAAGCTTGGAGATCCTGGCTGTTTTACTCTCCCATGTGAACTCAAGGGGAGAACCTTCAAGAGCTATCTATGTGACTTAGGTGCTAGCATAACTCTGTTGCCATCAACTACAGCTAAGGAATTGGGTTACACCAATTTCCAGAAGAGCAATGTTTCTCTAACCATTGCTGATGGCACAGTGAAGACACCATTGGGAGCCCTCAAAGATGTGCCTATGATGATTGAAGGAGTAACAATCCCAACAGACTTCTTGATCTTAGATGTTGAGGGAAAGATAAAGAATGCAATCATTCTAGGAAGACCCTTCTTAGCTTCAGCTGGAGCTGTCTTTGATGCCAAGGAATGCTACACTAGAGAGAGCTTTGATGGCTTCTGCTTGTTAAGGTTGTTTCAAGACACCACTGAAGAGGAGGCCCTTCAAGTGGTTAGTTCTAAGATGATGAATGAGATTGTGCTGGTTACTGAAGAAGGAGAGGTGTTTTTGCAACCATTTGGCTCAAAGAATGGTGAGGTCTACTACAAGCTGAAGCAAGAAAGGAAGTCTAAGCCTTTTGCTGTGTTCAAGATGAATGGAGTCACCACAAGGGTCAAGGAGAGCAAGATACCACCAAGGAGTTCCAAGACTCCTTCTTCTTACCTCCACTAAAGAGGTAATCAATGTCAAGCTTAGTGACTTTAAACAAGAACACTTGAGAGGTAGTCTCATGGTATCCTTGTACATAGTTATGCTTTTAGTTAATGTTTTATGCATTTTGAGTGTTCTTAGAAGCATGAGTTTGGATAAGGGGATGAGAAGATGTTTGGGGAACCAAAGAAGATGCATTTTGGTTAACATTGAGCTCCAACATCGAGCATGCCTGCTCGATGTTGGCTACATCAATAGTGTACATCGATCAAGGGAGCTCGATGTTGTGTGAACCAGAATGCATCGGGCAACTACATCGATCACTTATGATTGATGTGGGAAAAGAAATATCTCGGGTTGATCACATCAATCACCTACACCATACGATATAATCAACCTGAGAGTCAGGCAAACTACATCGGTCAGGTACATCGTACGATGTGAGAAGAAGTGGAAAAATTTGGTGCACATCGGACACCAATATCGTACGATGTAAACTGACTGAGAGTTTGGCAGATTACATCGAGCAACAGCATCAGTCAAAGGTTGCTCAATGTGCCTACATCGTACATCAACTTTGTACGATGTTAATGGGCAGGAGATGTTAGAGCTTACATCGGTCAGAAACATCGAGCAACCATGCTCGATGTGGTTCACATCGATCATCCACATCGATCAGAAGTGATCTATGTGGCCAGCGAGTTAAGTAGTTCTAACTTCAAAAAATTCCCCTCGCTTGGTTTGGAGCCAAGAGAGTTTGAATTTAAAATTTTTGGCTCCTCCCTGCCATTCTGACCCACTTCTGAGCACTTTTGGTTTTGTCCTCCACTCCTTAAATTCTTTGTCTCCCCTCATTAGCTCTATAAAAATCAACAAACTCCTCTTCTCTCTTCACACTTCACATTTTCTCTTCTCTCACTTATAGCCACGAAATTTCTCAGTTCTCTCTCTCTTTTATTTGTCTTTGAATGTGAGGTTTGCTCTCTTCCACTATTCAATTACTTGTTCTTATAGTTTGAACTTTAGATCTTATGAACCTTATGCTTTAAGAACTAGTTTTGTTTAGTTTAAGTGCTTGTTTCGATTTTGCATGGTGGAGTTTAATGTTTGAGCAAGTAGATTATTTAGAACTGATTACTGTTTATAAATCCACTAGCTCTCTTTACTTTAGGTTATTCATGCATTATCACTTCTCATTTTGTTTAAAGGCCATCATGCTAGGTTCATGTGCATAAGCAGTTAAAAATCTGCTTGGAACTCTAACACGATTATGATTTTTGCTCATGAATTCTCTTAGTTCTTTAAAGGCTTGCATTTTTTACTATCTATTTAATCCTCTTTTAGATTTGAAAATTTTGTTTCTTAGAGCTTTAAATTCACTATTCTTCATCCCTTTGTTCCTATACTTATAGTCTTTTGAGATTTTTACTTGTAGGTACTATGGAAAAGACAAAGGATGTTGCTGAAAACAAGGGCCAATCACCTAGGAAGAAGGCGCCCTCTACTACACTTGCAATTAAGAACAAGGGCAAGGGTGTTGCTGAGGGACAATCCTCAAAGGCTGTTGGAAAAAGGGTAGTGGAAAGCAAGGCTACCAAGTCTAAGGACAAAGGGAAGGGAAATGTTGTAGAAGAAGCCCCAAACAAGCAACCAAGTTCTAGGAAGTTTGTAGAACTCTTCAACCAATGCACTTTCAAGGCTACAAGGTACCCTTGTATCCATATAATGAAGGCGCTTGGGATCAATGAAGATTGCAAAACAATCTTTGAAGAGATGGGGCTTGACAAGTTCATGGAGCTGGCGCTTCTCTCATACCAGCATCTCACCAATCAGTTTCTCTCCAATTTTCAAGTAGTGAGTTATAAAGAGAGTGAGCTTGAGAACAGAGATGGCTGGATATCCTTTAGACTTCGCAAGCAGAAGTTCACAGCCACCTTTAGAGAGCTTTCAGCTGGCCTTGGTATGTACCCCTATGGAGATAAGAAGCCTCAGTTGAAGATCAGAATGAGAGAGCATGCCAAGCTTTTGGAAGTGATTGGCATTAATCACTTCACTCCAGGAGTCACAAAGAACAAGGATCTGAGGCATCTTTCTGTTAGATATGCCCATAAAGCTCTAGCCAACACACTCTTTGCAAGGAAGGAAACAGCTAATATCCCATCAAGGGAGATGGACATCATCTTCAATGGGATGCAGTCGTTAGTGTGCTACAGCAAAAGTGGAGAGAGTATCAACAGGCCAGAAGAGCTTCCTTGTTATGTGACTCTCCTCTTGGAGCAGCTCTTCACATATAGGAGCTGGATCTTGAACAAGGGGAAGATAGAGAAGATCCCTCAACTGCACATTGGGGGAGTTGTGACAGCAATCACGATGGCAAGTGGGGTGGATCTTGATGAACATGCTGAAGTTGCTTTGCCACCACAATGGATGGATCTTGGCTATTTAAAGAGGAGTTACTACCTAGAGAAGACCATCCATAGGAAGCACATCCATCAGTTCCTCAAACCCTCCAAGGAGCCGGCTAAGTTTCTTCTTCCCAATGAGCAGCATACCTCCATAGCCATGAGGAGCAACATAGACTTTTGCCCAACAGAGAGACAGCTCTACCATAGTGGTGCCATTACTGAAGAAAGAGAGGAGGATAGTGAAGCAGAAAGTGAAGAGAGTGCTATCTCCTTGTGGATGATTGCACTGCATTCTTGACTCAACACCAAGACTTTGTCACTCTCTTTATTCTTCTTAGCTAGAGTATCCTTCAAAAACTTTGCATACTTTGACATCATTTCCAAACAATCAACCAAAGGCAGCTTAATCTCAACATTCCTTATGTGCTTCTCAAACAAAGCCTTATGCTTCTCAATCAGCTGTTTCTTGAGGCGTCCAGGGAAAGGAAGCTTTGGTACGTAGGGTGGAGGCACATAAGCTTCTTTCTCCTTGCTAACCTCCTCCACTTTCTTCTCTACAACCGCTTCTTTGCCTTTCTTAGGTCTTGCAATCCAGACATTGTCAAATGTGATCTCTTGATCATTTGAAAGCTTACTCCCCCCGTCTTGAACCACAATGTCCTCATTGTCTTCAGGTGTTGGCCGTGGTGGTAGCTCTTTCCCACTTCTCAAAGTAATAGCGTTGGCATACTCCTTGGGGTTTTGCTCACACTTCCCGGGTAAGCTACCTTGACCGCTTGAACTAGCTTTTCCTTTCTCTAGCTGGCGTATCTTTTTGTTGAGGTTAGTGATCTGAGTAGACACCTCAGTAAGAGAAGAGTCCAGCCTATTGTTCATGTCAACAAACTTCTGACTTGTAGTTGCTTGGCCCTGAAGCAATTGTTGAAACATTGCTTGAATCGGATCTTGAGGTGGCGGTTGAGCTTGTTGCTGTTGAGGCACGAAACCAGGAGGAAACACAGGAGAGTAATTATTGTTTCCTTGCTGATGCTGGCCTTGGAAGTTGCCTTGTCTCTGCCATTGGTACCCACTGTTTTGTGTAAACCCTCCTTTGTTATAAGGAACAAAAGATTTGCCTTGTTGTGGAGGGTACACTTGATCTTTAGGGTTCTCCACATTGGTACTTCGGTAAGAGAGGTTGTTTTTGCCCTGATACCCTGGATTGTAGCCTTGTGGCTTAGCATAGTTCTGACCTTCAACCCAATTCACTTCCTCTGGGCTCAGCTCTAACTCTTCAATAACATCGTCAGCTTCTCCCACAAAGTGTACATGCTTTTGATTTGCAAGTACTAACTTGTCAATCTTTTCATGGAGAGACTTCAGCTCCTCTTGTTTGCCTCAAGGTCAGACCCTCTTGGTGCTCTATCATAATCTTCAGCATAGTTCCCATCACTCAAAGCAAGATTCTCAATGAGCTCCATTCCTTCTTCTACATTTTGACCAAGAAAGTTGCCTTTACTTGCCGTGTCTAGGAGCATTCGAATCTTGGGAAGGGCTCCTCTATAGATGGTGCTCAAGAGTGTCTCCTCACTGAAGCCGTGATGAGGACAAGCTATAGTGTAGTCTTTGAACCGCTCCATTGCTTCATAAAAGATCTCATTCTGCCTTTGTGTAAAACCGCTTATCTCACTCCTTAGCCGAGCTGTTCTTGTACTTGAGAAGAACTTTGATAGAAACGCCTTCTTACAATGAGCCCATGAGGTTATAGTCCCCTGAGGTAAGGTCTTCTCCCAATGCCTTACTTTATCCCCAAGTGAAAAAGGAAAAAGCCTAAGCTTGAAGTTGTCCTCCGGGATCCTATTGATCTTTATCATTTAGCAAACTTGCTCAAAGTTGTCAAGGTGCTCCAAAGGGTTCTCCATTGCAAGCCCATGGAACTTGTTGTTCTGCACCATTGAGATGAATCCTGGCTTGATCTCGAAGTTGTTGTTTTGCACCGGTGTAGGGGTGATACCAAAACGGTTCTGATGAGTGTTTGGAGCATCACCCGCACCGATGATCCTTGGTGCTCTTGGGGCGTGGTTGGGGTTTCCATTGCCCCTTCCAGCAGCAGCACGGTGAGGTGGAGCCTCAGCTTGGTCTTGCTCAGCCATGACCTCAAAGTCAAGAAGATCTGGTTGCAATATCTCCTCAAAGTGTTGTTCTTGTTCTCTTGCCCTTCTTTCTCTTGCACTTCCGAGTTGATGAATATTGTCTAGAGGTTGTAGTAGATTGTTGTCACCACCAGACCTCAAATTCATGTACCTGAGAAAGCAAGCAGGAAGGTAGACAAATTAGTAACCAAAGTAAAAACAAAAACTTAGTCTCCACTAAGCTCCAAATCCTAATACTTTCAACTCAAACCCAAGTTGGCAACGGCGCCATTTGATAAACAGATTTTTAGCAAGATAAATTATCAAAGCCCAAACCACAGTTTATGATGCAGTATAGTGGTAAGGGTGTCAATCCAACCTAGGTTGATGAAAGCTACTAAGAATGCAGAAGCAAAGCAAATCTAAGTGAAATCGGGTAAATGGGGGAGAAAATAGATAAAAACTAATTTCAAGTACTAAATGACCGTGAAAACAATTTTAAAATCCCCTCTTAAGGGTTAAACAACTAGCAGATGACTTCTAAGAAATTAAAATGCAAGACTACTGATTTATAAAAATCGAACTCTAAAGGCAGATAAACAGAGAATTTCTAACAACCTAGAACAATGACTTTTAAAGCTAAAGATGCAAACTTTAATCTAAAGGATGATGATTTAAAGGTTTTGAAAAACTAAAAAGAGGATCTAAGGTTGAGGGTCGTATTAAGAAGGTTCAAGATTCAAGCTTGGGTTTTGAAAACATTAGATCTACATATTTTGTGCTATCTCTAAGCCTTGAGAAGCTAAAAGAGGTTTATCCATAGTGTATGGTATAAACCCTTTCCTCAACCTCTCCTCCTAACCAATGGTGTATAGTGGAAATAGGGGTTGAAGAACATTAAGCAAAGATCTCAAATAATGGCCTAACTAGCTTCCTAAGCATCCATGGCGTTTGGGAAAGGATGAGCTAGTCTCTTGGATTTGGTTTTAAGAGATTCCTGAATCCTGCCAAGGTAAGGAGATCTCTGAGATCATAAAGATCTTTCCCAAGACTCTCTAAGCATCAAGAGCCCAAATCCAAGAAGAGAATAGATTAAGAACAAGAAAAAGTCCCAAGCTTAAACCTTTTAAACCCTTTTAATCGCCCCAACCTTTAACCCAAAGGAAACTACTCGCTACACATGATTAAAACCGATGGAAATACAAAGCAAGGAAAGATAAGCATGATTAAGCTACTAAGCAAGAAGAGCGATTAAAAAAAAATACTTAGATTAAGCAAGATTAAAGTTCAAAAACAAGAAAAGCTTAAAATGTAGAACAATGGCGAATTTCAGCCTTAGTGCATAAGGAAAACTAAAAGTGGTTCGAGACCAAATAAATGGTTCACACCATTTTTCCTAAAATAGGCAAACAAAGAAAATGGTCCCCTCACTACATGCCAATAGTGAGCTGTCCGGATAAGGTGTAGGGATCAAGCTGAGTAGTCGATCTGATCACTCGATTTTCTGGCTAGAACGTCTGCTTTTGCTCGATCTTTGGGTCGATTCGGTCGGATGGATCGAGTACTTCAATCGATCTGCTTGTCGATCCTCGAATGATCGAGCTGTAGACTCGATCTGGATCTCGTTCTGCATGGCTTAGTCCACGTTCGTACTCGCGATCGATCACCTTGGTTGATCTTGACCTCAATCCCTTCCTTGAAACGACCCGGCCTTAGCAAGCTAAATTATCAAAGCCCAAACCACAGTTTATGATGCAGTATAGTGGTAAGGGTGTCAATCCAACCTAGTCTGATGAAAGCTAGTAAGAATGCAGAAGCAAAGCAAATCTAAGTGAAATCGGGCAAATGGGGGAGAAAATAGATAAAAACTAATTTCAAGTACTAAATGACCGCAAAAACAAATTTAAAATCCCCTCTTAAGGGTTAAACAACTAGCAGATGACTTCTAAGAAATTAAAATGCAAGACTACTGATTTATAAAAATCGAACTCTAAAGGCAGATAAACAGAGAATTTCTAACAACCTAGAACAAAGACTTTTAAAGCTAAAGATGCAAACTTTAAACTAAAGGATGATGATTTAAAGGTTTTGAAAAGCTAAAAAGAGGATCTAAGGTTGAGGGTCATATTAAGAAGGTTCAAGATTCAAGCTTGGGTTTTGAAAACATTAGATCTACACATTTTGTACTATCTCTAAGCCTTGAGAAGCTAAAAGAGGTTTATCCATGGTGTATGGTATAAACCCTTTCCTCAACCTCTCCTCCTAACCATGGTGTATAGTGGAAAAAGAGGTTGAAGAACATTAAGCAAAGATCTCAAATAATGGCCTAACTAGCTCCCTAAGCATCCATGGCGTTTGGGAAAGGATGAGTTAGTCTCTTGGATTTGGTTTTAAGAGATTCCTGAATCCCGCCAAGGTAAGGAGATCTCGGAGATTATAAAGATCTTTCCCAAGACTCTCTAAGAATTAAGAGCCCAAATCCAAGAAGAGAATAAATTAAGAACAAGAAAAAGTCCCAAGCTTAAACCTTTTAAACCCTCTTAATCGCTCCAACCTTAAACCCAAAGGAAACTACTCGCTACACATGATTAAAACCGATGGAAATGCAAAGCAAAGAAAGATAAGCATGATTAAGCTACTAAGCAAGAAGAGCGATTAAAAGAAATACTTAGATTAAGCAAGATTAAGGTTCAAAAACATGAAAAGATTTAAAAGTAGAACAATGGCGATTTTCAGCCTTAGTGCATAAGGAAAATTAAAAGTGGTTCGAGACCAAATGAATGGTTCACACCATTTTGCCTAAAATAGTCAAACAAAGAAAATGGTCCCCTCACTACATGCCAAAAGTGAGCTGTTCGGATAAGGTGTAGGGATCGAGCTGAGAAGTCGATCTGATCACTCGATCTTCCGGCTAGAACATCTGCTTTTGCTCGATCCTTGGGTCGATTCGGTCGGATGGATCGAGTACTTCAATCGATCTACTTGTCGATCCTCGGATGATCAAGCTGTAGACTCGATCTGGCTCTCGTTCTGCATGGCTTAGTCCACATCCGTACTCACGATCGATCACCTTGGTTGATCTTGACCTCGATCCCTTCCTTGAAACAACCCGGCCTTAGTCGATCTTCTGGTCGATCTCATCTAGATCGACCTGCCTAGCTTGATCTTTGTCTCAATCTCGGTCCCTTTGCTGAATGGCTGCGTTCTCCCGAGTGTCCACAAGCTCCTTCTTGATCCTTAGCACATCCACGCAACCTCCACAGCTCCAGTGCATCCAAAACAACCTGAATATGATGCAAGAATGCAAGAAGTATGCAAATGCTAATGCAAAGTGCACTTAGGACCTAAAATGAGACAAATGGTGCAAACCTAGCCTATTATATAAGATGAATGCATGAAAAGTACTCTAAATGCATGCTAAATATGTGAAATATATGAGTATATCAGGCTGGCAAGGAGAAGTTCTCTTATAGATATCAGCTTGCATTTTGAGCTTGATTCTAGGTTAGGAGTTTGAGGTAAAAGGGTAGTGTTAAGTGGTTTGAACTTCATGGTTTATATCTTTTAAGAAGAAGGAGAAGTATGGGATGGTAACATGGGGAAAATAAGTTAAGTTTGTGGTTAAGTAAAGGGAAGAAAAGCTCTAAGTGTCTAAAATAAGGAGGCGCCAGAAACAGCAAAACTTTGAAAGGTCATACAATAGAAGAAATCAGACCAACGCAATCCACCAAAGGTGATGAAGAATGGCGCCTAATCAACAAAAGAAGAGAAAGTCCCAACAAAAGAATCAACCACACAAGCAAGATGAAGAAGTTTTCCCACACATGAAGAAGAAGATGATCAAGTTCTTTGGGAAAAGGTAGACTTAGGGGCTCGGTTTGGGTTTAGAAGTCTTTAGGATTCATCTTTGGGTAAAAGGTAAAAGAGAGTTTTAACTTGCATGCATAAGTGTGCTTTTATCTTTAGCATTTTTCCTAAGATATAATCATTTTCATTGAGTGATCCCTTGAATTTATTAGCCCCTACTTGAATGAGATTATATTCATCTCATGACCATACCCTAAGACCAAATGTTTTCACTTGATTTGCACAACTCGATTCATGGTTACAAGCTTAATGAATCTTAAAGAGTTGATTGATTTGAGCACTTGTCTATGTTGAGATTTGAGATCATTTTGAAACATGATGAGCATGGCTAAGTTCTTTAAAGTATAACTGATTATGTTTTGCATCCTACACTTAGGCACTAAGACATTGAATTCACTTCTTTACCTTAGAATTTTTGGATTTGAGAGTCCACCTTTAAACCTCATCCTCCATGTGTCTTAGTTTGTTTGCTTAAGGACAAGCAAAAGGCAAGCGTGGGGGTGTTGATATCTCTTGTATTTACATCATTTAGACTTGCATTAAGTTCATGTTTTGGTTTCCTTTTGCATGTTTTCCTTCTCTTTAGTCCCATTTTCCTTTGCTTTTAGACTTACGTTGCATTTAGGTTGTAGTTTGCATTCTTTTTGCATTAAGGATGTTATTAGGTACCTAAGGAGCTATTTGAAGCAAGGAGGAAGCATGGTGATGATTCAAGGAGTTGCCCAAGCTGAGGAGGAGAAAAAGGAACTAAGGAAGGTGATTTTTAGTGCAACATCGATCAAGACATGATTCACATCGTACGAGGTATAGCAGCAAGGAAGATGGATGTCCACATCGATCACTCACATCGATCACATGGACATCCACATCGATCAGCAGCATCCGTGCGATGTAATGGACCCAAGAGCCTTGAAGTTCACATTGATCAAGCACATTGATCAAGCACATCGATCAAGCACATCGATCAAAGACTGCTCGATGGCAAGCACCAAAAGATCCACATCGATCATCCACATCAATCTCTTATGATCGATGTTGGCCTAATCCAAAAACCTTTTATTTACAAGTTTGCCATTCTTCTTGGGCTTTTGGCATTTAATATAAATAGGCTTGGACTAATGGTTTTTAGCCAAGTTTTGTTCTTGCTTAGTTTCTTTAGAGTTTTTCAGTGTTTGTAAGAACAAATCTCTCGTTTTAATAAAAGTCTTGTATTTACCTTATTAAATTTTCCCTAATCTCTCTCCTAATGATGTTTAACATCTTTTCCTCTTGTGATTTGGTGTTTTTTATGATGATGAGTGAGTAGTCACTTTTAAAGTTTTAGATGTGGTAGATTAGGGGAATTTAGAGGCTTGATTAGGATTTATTAGTGCTTAATTAGGTTGTTTCCTCTTTATTAATCTAAGCTTAGGCTAGATTTATCTTGATCACTTGTATCTAGATTTAGGCTTCATCTTATGCTCACCAAGTGCTTGATGAAATACTGATCTTGTTTAATAGAGGATTTGCTTGTCTTAGCTCAAGAGATTGACTGCCTAAGAAATATTTTGGCTTGAATAAAGTTGGTTTTGCATGCTTGTTTATTGTTCTAGCACTGATGAGAGTTAGTTCTTGTTAGGGTGAGTGCAAATGGTTATTTATCAAGAGATTGAATTTAACTTGCTTGATTGTGAACTCTATGCCTAGGAATTAACATTGCTTGCTTGTTTGCATTGTCAATGATGTTTGATAACAACTTAGTCTTGCCTTTGAATTCCCCAAAGTCAATAACCACGTCTAGGATCCTTGTCTTTTTATCTTTGAATTTCGAATTTGCTAGTGTTCTGCTTTTGCTTGCTCTGTTTTGCACTTGATCATTGCTAAGTATTGTTTTCATGAGTTTTGCTTGGTTGAATGTTCACCTAGGTTGATAGTTTAGTAGTGTTAAACAACTCTCTTCTTTGATTCACTTGACTTAAAGCATTCTGCTCCTAATCCTAGTGGAATCTAACTTAACCCCTTGGATTGACATAAAACCCTATGCTGTGCTACAACTAATTAGTACATGGATGATTGAGAAAGGACTCAAAAATCCAGTATCATCAACTTTGTTGGTTTCTTCGCGCGTCTCACCTTGCAGAACAAGGCAAAACTTCAGAAGCTAATCCCATAACTACTCAAGGCTCCACTGGTTTTTTTTCTATACTCCATGACCTTCCTTTCAAGGGAATCATGAATTTCTCCAATAGCATGCTACTGCTTCACCAAGTTACACTACCACACCTCCAGATTTTTATATTACACGCCTGTTGCTAAGGCTTCTACATGGGTAAACTGAAGGCACCTTGGCAGTCAATAAGACTTTATCAGACATCAACACCAAGGTAGAGAGCTCTCTCAAAAACCTCTCCTGCGAATTTGCTACTCTGAAATCTCAAGTGCACCAGTTGGAAAAGAACAAAGAAATAGCACATTCTCCAAGTGAATACATTCAAGCAATTACTTTGAGAAGGGGCAAAGATCTTCCACCTAAGGAGCCTCCTTCTCTTCTCAATGAGGACATTGAGAACCAAGATAGGGAGGAGCACTTTGAAAATCCATAAGTCAGAGCTGAAATACCTAGTGCTGAAACAGAAGTCTTGATAAAGAAAAACAAGAATATTGTGGCAAACAAGCCAAAAGAGACAGCTATTCCCCAAAAGGCTGAAACTACATTTGTACCTCCAATTTACAAACACCCTCTACTATTTCCAAGAAGGTTTAAGAAGCAGTTTGTGGCAAAGTACAAAGCCTTGTTTGACAAACAAATGAAAAAGTAAAGATTACAATGCCATTCCTTGATGCTTTCTTATTGGCGCTTCACTATCAGTAGTTTTTAAAGGATGCTGTCTCAGAAAGAGCTAAGGAGATGCATTGTAATGACCTGGATGAGAGCAGAGAACGGCCGAGCGGAGCGGCCAAGAGAGGACCATTGCGGACATGGACCTGACTGAGAGAGAATAAGCCAAAAGCCAAAGTTCCAGCTTCAAGGAGGAGTTTATTTGGATTGACTAATGGAGCTAAAATATGAAGAATGCTCGAAGAAAATCTGGATAAAAATTGAGTGGATGAAGAGTTACCTGAGAGAGTGGAAAGATGGTCGTATCGGACCTGACTGGCGTCTCGACCAGAATGAGATATTACTTAGATCATTTAGTCAAGGCATAACTCCGCAGAAGATGAAGAGTTGACACACTTAGAATAATAAATCTAAGTGATTGGTCAAAAGAAGTCTGAAGAATTATCAAGAAAATCTACAAGCGTTCGAAGAAGAAGCAAAATGGTCATCTGAAGCTCGAAAGGCTCCGATAGAAGATTAACAAGAGGACTAAGCTTCATTCCAACAGTGGCACTTGAATGGGAGACATTTATTTGTCAAGAAAATGAAGTTTGAAGAAGAAATAGTCGAAGTCAAATTTTGACCAATCAGACGGCGACACCCAAGCAGCTGCTTCACCAGCTTAAAATCGCAGGAGGAGGTGTCTTGGTGTGACTAGTTTGCGTGACTGTGGATCACATCTATAATGACAAAGGAAGTTTCAAGTCTTAGCCACCCAGGACGAACCAATCATGATGGCCAAAGCTGAATCTATAAAGACAAAACCAAGGGTGAATCTATAAGGACGAAACCAGCCAACATTGTGGACTAGTCATGGATGGACGTGGATTGAGTCATCTATGGGACAAAAACCGTGGCTGTAACCATGAGAAGGGATAGGCTACTAATCTAAGAGATAAGTCTCGTGATTATAGCCTATGGATCAGAAGATAAGATCAAACGACACAGCTAATCCCGCAAGAACACACGGTCTGAAAAGGGGACAATGGAGACAAAACCGTAACCAGGCTATGATAAGCCCCTTGACTTTGGTCAGAGCAGAAGATAAGGGTCGTGATTATGGCCAATGGAGAGACTACACACGGGATAAAAGACTTAGGATAAGGGTCTTGTTGATGCATATCCCGATTACAGCCAATAATGCGAAAACACCTAAGATGAAGAGATAAAGGGAGGTGCACGAATCATGTCAAGGGCAATTTTGTCTTGATGGAGTCATGGATGAGGACGAATTTAGTCAAGGTATTTCGTCCTTAAAGGTGAGGAGATAAGCACAAAACTGGCCAGAATCTATTTCGTCTTTTAGGATGAAGAGATGAGCATGGACTCCTATTTCGTCTTTATGGATAACGAAATGGGCATGGACTCCTATTTTATTTTTATGGACGAGGAGATGAGCATGGACTCCTATTATGTCATTATGGAGGAAGAGATAAGCTCGGACTGCTATTTCATCTTCTTTGGTTCGGGGATAAGCATGGACTGCTGTTTCGTCTTCACTGGTTAGTAGATAGGAACGAATGAGTGTCATGTAGCCATTGGATGAGCTACCAACGTCCCAGGCCATCCTTCCCCTATAAATATCCCCCTGAGGCCATTCTTTCAAACCATTCTCAACCACAGCAAAGGTAAAACGAAAATCCTAAAGAGAGAGTGAGAGAGAGTAGTGAGGAGCTAGTAAGCTCAAAAAAGAGTAGAGCTTAGGCGATTCAAAGAGGAAAGATCCCACTAAGCTAGAAGAGTAAAAAGTGAGTCCCGGTAGTATAGATTCATGCTAATGGATTCTTATGCAGATTGTAACTTAAGGATGAAACACTATGTGTGTTCATCTTAAGTTATTGTTGTTTGGTAGAGGTTTTGCTTTATAATTTTCACAAATAGGAGAATTTTGTGAAGAGTTATGCTGCGGCAGAAATTTTGTTAGGAATGCTGTATTAACTTTCACAAAAGAGGATTTTCGTGAAGAGTTATGCTGCAGAAATTATGAATAAGTATGCTGTATTAACTTTCACAAAAGTGAGTTTTGTGAATAGTTATGCTGCAGAAATGTTGTGGATAAGTATGTTGCGTTAACTTTCATAAGACGGACTTTATGAAGAGTTACGCTGCAGAAATGTTGTGAGAAATGTGGTGAGAGGATCACATGGGTCGAAGACCACGTGTGATAGTTAGGGCGGTGTATCGGCGGTCCCGCAGACTCGGAGTGACTTGGGTCGCGCCCTTGGCCGAGTAATGCATGACGATGCATCCGATTATCGAGCAAGGGCAATTTGGGCCGACTGTCGAGGCAAGGACAGGTCGGGTTGATGTTCCGGCCTATGGTCCTTTGTGGTAAGTAGGTGCGGGTGTTCAAGTGTAGTATTTTGGCAACCGTGAACCGATACACCTAGAGATCTCGAAAAACCCTGACAGCGTTCGAACATACTTAGAGTTGAGGCTAGGATGATGTTAGTAAGGTGTCGAACATACTTAGCGTTGAGGCTAGGATGATGTTCGTGAGGTGTTGAACTTACTTAGCATTGAGGCTAGGATGATGTTCGTGAGATGTTGAATATACTTAGCGTTGAGGCTAGGATGATGTTAGTGAGATGTTGAACATACTTAGCGTTGAGGCTAGGATGATGTTCGTGAGGTGTTGAACATACTTAGCGTTGAGGCTAGGATGATGTTCAACGGTTAGGCTTAGTAACTGCAGTTGCAGCCTCATCATGCATCGTAACAGTGAGGTTAATATGGACATGCCACCTTTTATTGAGTTTCCACTTGTGTTATTGCTTTGATATTGTTGCATGGTGTAAGCATGCATTGCATTGTTTATTTTGGGGTTTTGGGTTAGGGAACTAACTTTTGTATAGAGGATCCTGGACTCACTGGGTAATCTTAGATTGCTCATGCCTCACCTATTTGTTTCAGGAAATCTCTAGGAGAACAGTAAGAGGCGTACGGAATGAGACCGGAGTAGATTGGCGTTGGCTTTTGTAAAACTGGTTGGTTGTATAATATATGTATAATATTTTGGCTCTAGGCCTTGGCCGAAACTTATACTATGTTTGTAAGAATCCTTATTTTGGAATGGTATAATATGTAGAGTATGTTTTGTGAAAACGGCTTGTGTTAAATGATATTAGCTAGTCCAAGCTAACACAACTCGAAACCTTGGTACGGGTTGAAAAGCCTTAGGCCGAAGGTGTAGAGGTTAGATTGCTGAAAGTATTTAGGATTTAGTCTTTGATTCGTTTTTAGTATTATGACCTGAATACTCTCGGCGATCATATTGTGGCGTTTTCGGTTTATCTATGTCTAGATCAAACCGGGGGTGTTACATGCATGGGATGGTTGTGCTTACTCATGAGTGCAGTGTTATCATAAAAAGCAAGGTCATACCAAAAAAGTTAGAAGATCCAAGATGTTTTATTCTACCATGTGCTTTGGGGCCACTTGTGTTTCACAATTGTTTGTGTGATTTGTGGGCAAGTGTCCGCTTGATGCCCTTATCAATAGTAAAGCACTTTGGTTTCACAAAGTACAAAGAATGCATGATCTCCTTGGTGATTGCTGATAGGTCTATAAGACTCCCAATAAGTCTGCTTGAAGACATACCCATCAGGATTGGTAGTGTAGAAGTACGTACTCACTTTGTGGATCTTGAGATGGATGAAGAACCAAAAGATCTTTTGATATTGGAAAGACATTTCTTGGCTACTTCTGGTGCTGTTATAGATGTCAGGAAAGGGAAGATAGAACTTAACATGGGAAAAGGGAATGTCTTCAAGTTTGATAACAACAACATTATAAGGAAGCCAACAATAGAGAGACAAGTCTTTTGTGTTGAAGTGATAGACCAATTAGGGTGAACTCTTTGATGAACTTACACTAGAAGACCCCCTTTCAAGTAGCCTTGACCAAAGATCGTGGAGAGCATAGTTACCTTCACAAAGACAGCCTAGGCTACATGCTGATGATGGACTCACACGAGACACTTGAGTGTGAAGACTCATTCATAGAGCTGAATCACAGGAGTCATGAGATATTCTTGGTCCAACAAGAAGATTCCTTGGACAAGAAAGGAGGTGAGAACAAAGAGGAGCGCCCCATTGAGGATGACTGGAGTGGGCTGAAGGCACCTAAAATATAACTCAAGGAGCATCCAAAAGAGCTAAGGTATGTTTTCTTGGGAACCAATTCTACTTATCCAGTAATTGTTAATGAGAACCTTAAAATGATGAAGAAACCTCATCCCTTATTAAAAAGCTAAATACGTTTAGGAGAGCCATTGGATATTTACTAGATGGTATCAAGGACATCTCCTAACCTTTGCACATATAGAATTCATTTGGAAGATGAGGTAAAAACTTCAATTGAATCCCAAAGAAGACTAAACCCAAATCTAAAAGAGTTAGTCAAGAAAGAAACCTTAAAATTACTAGATGCGGGAGTAATCTACCCCATTCCAGATAGTACATGAGTCTCACGAGTCCATGTAGTGCCTAAAAAGGGGGAATTATAGTAGTAAAATTGACAAAGAAGAGTTAATCCCAACTAGAATTATCATTGGTCATAAAATGTGCATAGACTATAAAAGACTGGATTCGGCATCTAGGAAAGATTTTCCTTTGCTATTTATTGATCAAATATTTGAGAGATTAGCTAATCACCCTTACTACTGCTTTCTAGATGGTTATAGTGGTTTCTTTAAAATACCTATTCACCCAAATGATCAAGAAAAGACAAATTTTACGTGCCCATGTGGTACCTTTGCATATAGAAGGATCCCATTTGGGATGTGCAATGCACCATCTACTTTTCAAAGATGCACGACCTCAATTTTTTCAGACTTAATTGAGGAAATGGTTGAGATTTTTATAAATGAATTCTCTGTGTATGGTGGGTCTATTGCTTGTTGTTTATCAAATCTTTGCAAAGTACTAAAAAGGTGTGAAGATCCAAATTTTATGCTGAACTAGGAGAAGTGCCACTCCATGGTCAAAAAAGAAATAGTGTTGGGGCATAAGATCTAAAAGAAGGGTATTGAAGTTGATAAAGCCAAGATTGAGGTAATGACACATATGGCGCCACCAACCATAGTGAAGTGGATTAGAAGGTTTTTGGGACATGCTGGCTTTTATTGGAGATTAATCAAGGATTTTTAAAGATTGCTAGACCACTTACAAGACTTCTATAGGAGATTCATAAAAGACTTCTCCAATATAGCAAGATCTCTTACAAGATTACTATGCAAAGAAGCTTAGTTCAATTCGATTAGAATGTCCGCATGCTTTCCTAACCATCAAGGAGGCCTTGGTTTGTGCTTCTATTGTGCATGCACCCAACTGGAATCCCGCCTTTGAGATAATGTGTGATGCATCAGATTATGCAGTGGGAGCAGTCTTAGGACAGAAAGTGGATAAGAAACTCTATGTCATCCACTATGCCAGAAGAACTTTGGATGATGCACAAGTGAAGTATGCAACAACAGAGAAAGAACTCCTTAGCTGTTGCGTTTGCCTTTGAAAAATTCAGAAGCTACTTTGTAGGCTCCAAGGTTATTGTGTACACAGATCATGCTACTTTGAGGTATATCGATGCCAAGAAAGACACCAAACCATCTCGGTTAAGATGGATACTCCTCCTCCAATAGTTTTATATGGAGATTCTAGACAAGAAGGGTATAGAGAATGGTGTAGCAGATCGTCTATAAAGGCTGAAAGTTGATGAAATTTTCCCCATGAATGATTCATTACCTGAAGAAAGTCTTATGGCAGTTCAGGTGGCTGAAGAAGGCTATTATTTGCAAGGAAAGCTTAAGGAGGTAGAAGGCTATAAAGATGGGAATCTACATTGGTATACATACATAATGAACTATCTAGTTAGTGGGGATGTTCCAGATAAGATTGATCCTTAAAACAAGAATAAGCTTCTGCGAGATGCCAACAGTTACTATTGGGATGAGCCTTATCTCCTCAAGAGAGGTTCAAGTGGTCTTTTAGTGCATAGCAAAAGAAGAACTGAAGGACATCCTATATCATTGCCATGGTTCAGCTTATGGTGAAGATTTTGCAGGATTTTGGTGGCCAAGCTTATTCAAGGATGATCATGCTTATATCTCATCATGTGAGTCTTGTCAGAGGAAAGGGAACATAAGTAGAAGAGGTGAGATACCCAAAAACCCCATCCTAGAAGTTGGCTTGTTTGATGTTTGGGGGATAGATTTTATGGATCCTTTCCCTTCTTCATATAGAAATAAATACATCTTGGTGGCTATGGATTATGTCTCAAAGTGAGTAAAGCAATAGTCAGTCCTACAAATGATGCTAAAGTCGTGATCAAACTCTTTAAAACCATCATCTTTCCAAGATTTGATGTTCCAAGAGTGGTAGTAAGTGATAAAGGCAGCCATTTCATCAACAAAGTATTTGAAAACTTATTCAAGAAGCATGGAGTTAAGCACATGGTGGCCACACCTTACCATCCTCACACAAGTGGCCAGGTTCAAATGTCTCCAACAAAGAGATCAAAGCTATTCTGAAAAAAGATAGTTGGGATAACAAGGAAGGATTGGTCAGCAAAGTTGGATAATACCTTATGGGCATACATAACAGCTTTTAAGACACCCATTGGGATATCCCCCTTCCCATTTCTCTATGGGAAATCATGCCATTTACCTGTTGAGCTGGAGAGTAAATCTGTGTGGTCTGTTAGGCTGTTTAACTTTGATATAAAGACTGCCTAAGAGAGGAGGCTGATTGACCATCATGGGCTTGTGAAAACACGCTTAAAAGCTTTTGAGAGCTCTAAGATTTACAAAGAGAGAACCAAAGCCTTTCATGATAAGAAGCTCAGGCTTAAGAAATTCAAGGTTGGCGATAGTGTTCTGCTCTCCAACTCCAGATTAAAGCTGTATCCAGGGAAGCTGAAGTCAAAATGGTCTGGTCCTTTTCAGATCAAGGAAGTACTGTCTTATAAAGCTGTTACCTTATTTGGCAAAGATGGGGAGAGTTTTACTGTGAATGGTCACAGGCTGAAACCATACTTGGTGTCTGAGCCACTAGAGGAAGAGATATCCATCTCCCTCTCCCCTCCTAAACCAGAATAGCCAGGTGAACCATCAAACTAATGATGTAAAACAAGCTCACTTAGGAGGCAGTCTCATGGCTATCCATGTATATAGTTGTTTGAAGCATTTAATTTTGTTTGGTTTAGTTTTTTTGAGTCAACATGGGATGAGCTACAACAGTCACTTAGGATAGGAAAGTTATGGATTGGCATGTCGATGTACTGATGTCGAGCAAGCACCTGATAACAATGAGTGAAGCAATTGCATCGGGGATGTCATATCGAGCAACACGCCTATACAACGATACCAAGAAACATATCAGGGAGGCTGTGTCAGGAAGATCATCGACACGAGAGTTTCAGAAAAACCAGAAGATTTTTGCAGTCCATATCAGCCATCTGTGTCGGAGTTCCACATCGATACAAGGCGAAGCTCGTCCCCCCCCCCCCCCCCCTCCCCCCCCCCCCCACGCTCCCTCTCTAGCATCGGGTTATTTGCGGATTTAGGGATTCAACTATTTAAATAAATTTAAGATAATTAAAGAATTTATTCCAAAAAATTATTTTCTTAGATTTTGATTTAATTCATTTATTAATATCATGTGTTTTTTGTAACTAATTGTAAATTGTTTGGTTTGCAAAAGGCACGGGCAGTACACCTAGTTCAATGTAAGTTTCAACATAAGACATGAACATCAAAGCAAGAATTTCATGTACGCTGCAGCCTTAACTTCAAACTTACTACAATGCATCAAACCACTAACAATTAGGGCATTGAAATTATTTCAAACATGGACATCAAAACAAGTGCTTATCATTATTCCCAATGCATGTGTATGCAAAGCTAAATAAAATGTATATAGACTCAATCTTAATTACGTAAATGCACCTATATGAATCTTTTTGAGTTTAAAAATTTTCGAAAATTTCAAATTTTTTATATTGATTTTCTATGCCTTAGATGATAAATAAATGCATGATACTATGAGAATGCTTAAACTTCATGCTATGTATAATGCAAAAAGTTGTCAGTCTCACACACTCTCCCCCATACTTAAATTACACAGTCCCTTCTGTAATAAAATTGCAAAAGGAGACCAATTCAACAAGACAATAAAAAATTAAGAGAAAGATGGAATGCAATGTATGCTTAAGGGGAAAATGGAGTGTATTTTCAATGATGGTATGGAAGGGGAGGAGGACGGATCTTCATTTAGGTAGCTAGGGCTAGTTAAGGTTGAAATAAGAGCCATCATTGCCCCCCCCCCCCCCCCCCCCCCCCCCCCCCCCCCCCCCCCCCCCCCCCCTTGAAATGGCCTGATGTTTCACACCGAGGAGAACAGAGGGAGCCCTGCTTGATGCACTAGTTGGTGTATCACCTGGTTGCATATTGTTTTACATCAATCTCCGTATGTCTTGAACCACAGACCATGATGAATTTAGATTTCCTCCATTCGAAATCTAAATCAGTCCTCTCCATCTTTTAAATCTAAATCAGTCCTCTCCATCTTTTACGAAGGGCACCAAGGCTAAATCGTAGTGGAAAGCCTCCGTTTAGATCGATCTATCAGACGGTCAGAATTTGCACTTCATCTACTTCCACCGGGTGATAGCTGGATTTTCACTAGCTAAGCAAATCCTAACACACTCATGTCATTTCAGCATGTGCCAGATTCAAGAAAGCAGTTATGAACAAACTAAACAAGTCTAAAGACTGAACTAAGCAAAACAGGAAATTCAAATAGATAAAGTAAGGATCTAAGATGAGGGTTATTGATTAAGAGGGGATTAGAACTTAATTAGTGATGCTTCAAAACCATTCAAACAATGCTATCTTCTAGGCATAGGATTAACAACTACAACTAGCTCAATTCCTTGACACTAATCACTTTGCTAAGCACACATTTCAGATCAATCCATTTACTCAAACACATGATCAGCAAGCATTCATAACCTAATTCCAATCCTATAAAGCCAAAATGCACCTTATACATCTAATTCCTTAGGCTAAGCATATATATCCTCTAAGAGACTCTAAGTAGCATTTCATCAAACACTTACCAGGCGCAAGAGAAAGTCAAAATACTAAACAAGTCTGGCCAAGACTAATATAGTGTTAAGCACATCTAATAGAGAGAAGATAATCAAATTAAGCATAAGACATCACTAATATAGCCCTAAAACCCCTCTAATCTATCCCATCTCAAAACCCTAAATATGACTACTCTCTAGCCATAGTCAAAACCACAAATTCCAAAGAGAAATAATGGTTAAGCATGATTAAGAAGCAGAATAAACAAGAATAAATGACACTTGCTCGATGTTATGCATCCGAAGACTTACATCGAGCATGTTAGCTCGATGTTGGCCTTATCCGAACTGCTTTTATTTATAACTTTGCCATTGCTTTAGGGTTTTTTTCATTTACTATAAATACCCTTTAACCAAAGGTTTTTAGCAAGTCTTGTTCTTGCTTAGTTTTCTAATTGCTTTTCTCTTTTTGTAAGAACAAGATCCTTATTTTAATCTAAGTTTTTGTATTTGCAATTTTAATCTTCTCTAATCTCTCTCTTAATCATGTTTACCATCCTTTCCTCTTGTGATTTGATGGTTTTTTGTGATGATGAGTGAGTAGTCACTTTTAGGGTTCTTAGATGTTGTATATTAGGGGAATTTAAGGCTTGATTAGGGTTTGTTAGTGCTTAATAATGATTGATTCCTCTCTATTATGTTGTTATTAGACTAGATTTGTCTTGATCACATGAATCTAGATTTAGGTTTTCTCTTACACCAAGTGTTTGATGAAATGCTGATCATGCCTTTTAGAGGATTTACTTGTCTTAGCTCAAGAGATTGATTGTCTAAGAAGTATTTGGCTTAAATAGAGTTGGTTTAGCTTGCTTGTTATTGATTCTAGCAATAATGAGTACTAGTTCTTGCTAGGATGTTTAGCAAAGTGTTATTTGCCAAGAGATTGGATTTAATTTGCTTGATTGTGAACTCTATGCATAGGAATTAGCATTGCTTGCTTGTTTGCATTGTCAATAAGTTTGATAACAGACTTGTCTTGCCTTTGAATTCCCCAAAGTCAATAACCACATCTAGGATCCTTGCTTTTATATATTAAATTTCGAATTTGCTTAGTACTCTGTTTTTCTTGCTCTGTTTTGTGCTTGATCATTGCTAAGTACTGCTTTAACAAGTTTTGCTTGGTTCATGGTTCACTTAAGTTGATTAGTTTAGAAGTTTAAATAACTCATTCTATGATTTATCTTGACATATAGCATTCTACTATAATCCTATTGGCATCTATCTTAACCTCTTTGGATTGATAAAAGCCTTATACTATACTACAATTATTAGTACTAGTTTGGGTGATTGAGAAAGAGCTCAAAACTCTAGCATCAATTTGGCGCCATTGCCATTGGGGTTATAGTTTGGATTATTAGGATTTGTAGAATCTCTAAGATCAAGTTTTTATTTGTATTTGGTTACTAATTTTGTTTCACTTTTGTTTCTCTCTTAAAGGTGCATGCATTTGAGGTCTAGAGGCAATCATAATCTGCTTCCTTACCAGAACAACATCTTGCAAGTGGAGAGAGCATTGAGAGAAAGCAGAGAAATAGAAAGACTGCAAAAGTTTCATCAGCTCAACATGGAGCAACATGATGCTGATGATGTAAGGTTTCAGGGTCCTCAAGGTGCACCAGGAGTTCAGGGTGTTGCTGGTGTTCAGGGACAGCAAGGAGTTCAGGGTGAGCAAGGTCAGAGAGGACCAGCTTATGTAGCACGCCCTATGAGACCCATTGGAGCTGGTGATGCACCTAATGCCTATAACAATATAAATGGAATCATCCCTCCACCTGTGCCAAACAACAATTTTGAAATCAAGTCAGGATTGATCTCTATGGTGCAGAACAACAAGTTTCATGGCCTTCCACTAGAAGACCCATTGGACCATCTAGACAACTTTGACAGGCTCTGAAATATGACAAATATCAATGGAGTAAGTGAGGACAGCTTGAAGCTAAGGTTGTTTCCTTTCAGCTTGGGAGATAAGGCCCATCTTTGGGAGAAGAATCTTCAACAAGGAAGCATAACCAGTTGGGAGCAGTGCAAGACAGCCTTTCTAGCTAAGTTCTTCTCAACTTCTACGACTGCTAGACTAAGGAATGAGATCTCTGGTTTTGCTCAAAGGTCCAATGAGAGTTTTGGTGAAGCATGAGAGAGGACCAAATGGTACACACTTCAGTGCTCTCATCATGGCTTTTCACAAGCTTCACTCCTCTCCACTCTCTACAGGAGCGCCCTCCCAAAGATCAGAATGCTGTTGGATACATCCTTTAATGGCAACTTTCTCTCTAAAGATGTTGATGAGGGAATGAAATTGGTTGAAAACCTTGCACAATCGATGGAAACTACAATGAGTAGTTTAATAGAACTCGTAGAAGTGCTAAGGATGAGCTTGGGTACAACAAGAAGGAGATCAAGGCTCTTCATGAGAAGATTGATGAGTTGTTAAAGGAAAGAAAGGAAGTTAGGTTTGTTGGAGACTTGGTTCAGATTGAACATCAGGAAGCATGCCAAGTTGAGGAGATAAACTATCTTGGAAACCAGAAAGGCTACAACAACTACTCTCTATAGGAACAATCCAAATCTATCCTACAGGAGTAACAATTTAGCCAATCCTAAAGATCAGGTCTACCCACCTTAACAACAGCAAGCTGGCCAAGCAAGACCCTTTGTGCCTTACAACAACAACAATCAAGGCTTCATCCCAAGGGCCAACAACTTCTAGTCTAGAGCTCATTTCAACCCTCCAGGATTCAATGCTCAAGCCTCTTCCAGCTCTCAAGACTATGAAATCAAGAGTCTCATCCAGCAAGTGCTCCAATCTCAGATCAATGGAACATTGGAAATGAACAAGAAATTTTCTGATGTCCACAACAAGATAGACTCAGTTCATGTAGAGCTCACAAGCAAGTTTGATGGTCTAGATGCAAGAGTGAAGACTTTGGAGAACAACAAAGGAGTAGCTGCAGGACCACGCCCCCAGGGTAACCTTCCATGCAAGTGTGAGATGAATCCCAAAGAGTATTGCCAAGCTGTTGACTCTAAGGAAGATTTGGGTACTGCTGAAGATGAAGCTGTTATAGAGGAGTTCTTGTCTTTGTTTAATGAGGACATTGAAGTTCTGAGTGAGGGGGAATACCTTGTCAAGGTTACTGAAGCTAAGAAGGAGGTTCAAGCTGATGCTCTTCCAGTTTACCAACCTGATATCCCATTTCCCGGAAGGTTCAAGAAGGAGCTAGTGGTGAAGTACACCACTCTTTATGCTGCTCAAATGAAACTTAGAGGCATTGATGTTGAGGATGAGCTGAAAGAAGCTCTGGCTAAGGTTGAGTTATCAGATGTGAAGAACCTGGACATCAAGAAGCTTGGAGATCCTGGCTGCTTCACTCTTCCTTGTGATCTCAAAGGGAAGACTTTTAAGAGCTGTCTATGTGACGTGGGTGCAAGCATCAGTCTGTTGCCATCCTCTACTGCTAAGGCATTGGGCTACACAAAGTTTGAGAAGAGCAATGTATCTCTAAAATTTGCTGATGGCACAGTGAAGACACCTTTAGGAGCTCTAAAAGATGCACCCATGATGGTTGAAGAAGTAACAATCCCAACAGACTTCTTAGTCTTGGATATAGAAGGGAAGATCAAGAAACCTATCATCTTGGGAAGGCCTTTTTTGGCCTCAGCTGGTGCTGTCTTTGATGCAAGGGAGCGTACTATTAAACTAAGGCTAACCAAGAAGAAGGTACTGAAGTTTGACTCCACGTGTAACAAGTTAGATAATGAGCATGCTTTCTCCATGGAGCTGAACAAGAAGAAGGGAGCTGCTGAAAATTAGCTTGCATTTGATGGTTACACTGGTGCAAGCTTTGATGAGTGCTGTCTACCTTTGTTGTTTTAAAAACCACTGAAGAGGAGGTCCTCAAAGTGGAGGTCATGAAGGTTGTGAATGAAATTCAGTTGGGTCCTATAGAAGATGGAGTGGTCTTGAGACCATTTGGCTCTAAGGATGGTGAAGTGTACTACAACATGAAGCATGAAGGCAAGTCTAAGCCTTTTGCTGTTCTCAAGATAGATGGACTCACCAAGAGGGTCAAGGGAAACAAGGTGCCACCAAGGAGTTCCAAGACTCCTTCTCCTTATCTCAACTAAGGAGCCAACCAAAGTCAAGCTAAGTGTGTAGCACCCGTCTCTCCACGAATGAGATGACGTGTTATACACTCAACTTTCCAACCAAGTTACCACACAATAATCTCCATAAACCAATACCCTTTATTAAATAAACTCAAATAGTCATGCAAATACCAACTCAAACTCAAAATAAACCATAATTAAGGCTCAAACCCAACTGAAATCATTTGAAAATCGAAAGCTAAGTGTCTCAGGTTCCCCAATGATCGAACTAAAGAACCAATCACCACCATCACGCGCCAATCAATGCTGCTGCTCCTGCTCACTTGCGCAAGGAGAAAGGGGATAGGGTGGGGATGAGTAATTTAGATTATCAAGAAGAATGCATACATGTGGTCCATCACATATACCATTTCCAAAACCTGTCGCTAGCCAGAGCCAAACGAACAAGCGCAGTTTAACGATTCCTCTAACAATCAACAATCAAGTGCATAAAGTAAACAAAGAAACGAGTCACTGCACGCCACTCGCGATACAGATCCCCATGCTGGCTCTACGCCCCAGCCGACGTTATGTGACTTACACCCCAGTCCCAGGAAGCACCACGCAAGCTTAACGCCCTTGCCCAGATGGGTTCGTCAACCAGGCCTCACGTGAACACTACAGTATGGGTCTCAATCCCAACCACCGTAGGTCACCACACAGCCGAACAATACTAACATCTCAACATGTCCTGTACTTCGGTCCCTAATGCAATTGTGCTTTTAACACTCTATATGCAATGCATATTCATAGTTCTCACAAGCAAGGCAATCTCAATCAACAAGCAACCAAATTAATCCACAACCTAGATCTATGTTCTGAAAGTAATAACAACCTAGCAAACATCACAGATCTACAAGTTACGACCTAGAGTGGAACTTGTAGGGTTTTAGAGGACTTGAGATCCAGATCTAACAGAAACAAGCTTTAACGATATCGAAGGGAAGGCATGAATACATCCTCACCTTTCCCTAATCGAATGAAAGCTAAAAGGAAAAACTAAGGATAGGGATCTAACGACGGAAGGCAAAAGACTCAAGAAAACGGCAGCTAGGAACAGATGAACGGCGGCGGCGATCGGCGGCGGCAGATGACTGCTTGCTCGGTTAGGGTTCTTAAGTTCTATTTCTCTGTATTCTAGGAATTGTGATGGCAATTCCAGTTCTCTAGCTCGCTTTATATAGAGGGGATCCTGGGAAAACCCTAATGCCCTTTCCAATTGGCCTGAGACTCATCGACCTTTCCTTTTCCTGTTGGGCCTGGAACCGGGTCGTTACAATTCTTCCCCATTTTTGGAGAATTCGTCCCTGAATTCACACACTCACCCTGCGAACCAGTCACACTCTCAAAAAGTTCTGGACACCATCCTCTCATCTCACTCTCCATTTCCTAAGTCTCCTCTCTAATCCCATATATCTCCCAACACACCAAGACCATTCTGGTTTCCTTTCCCTGAACATCCCTTGTCTGATATTCCTTTATCGAGACAGGTGTGCTCCGAACCCGAAGGTCCGCACTCAAATCCGCTGGTGGATTAGGTAGTATCAGCTCAGGCTCTCTAACTACCTTTCTCAACACAGACACATGGAACACATCATGAAAGTCGGACAGTTCCGTTGGCAAGTCCAAACGATATGCCACTGCCCCAATCCTCTCAATGACCCTACACGGTCCCATGTACCTCAGCTTAAGCTTCTTCAGCTTCCTAATCTCTTTCACACCTCTGAATGTTCTCATCTTCAAGTAGACCTCATCTCCAACTGAAAACTCTAAATCTTTCCTACGCTTATCGACAAAACTCTTCTGACGGTCATGGGCTTCTTTAAGCCTGTCCTTAAGCAATTCCACTTGCTTAACCGTCTCCTTGACCAATTCTGACTCTAGGTCTCGTCGCTCCCCCACCTCAGTCCAACAGAGGGGAGTGCGACACGGTCTTCCATACAGAGTCTCGTATGGAGACATGCCAGTATTCGCGTGAGAACTGTTCTTGTAGGCCAACTCAGCTAATGGTAAGTACTCGCCCCACTTCCCTGCCCAGTCAAGGACACACGCCCAGAGCATGTCCTCGAGGGTCTGAATCGTCCTTTCCGATTGTCCATCCGTTTGAGGGTGGTAGGCAGTACTCAGATGAACTTTCGTTCTTAACGCTTCCTGAAAAGCCTGCCAGAACATCGAAGTGAACTTCAGATCTCGATATGACACTATGCTGATTGGAACTGCATGCAATCTTACTACTGTATCCAGATACTTCTGAGCTAAACGATCGGCACCATCCGTCTTTTTAATAGCTAAGAAGTGTGCAGACTTAGTAAGGTGGTCAACGATTACCCAAATCGCATCCTTATTCCCAACAGTCTGCGGCAGTCCGGTGACGAAATCCATTGTTACCATGTCCCATTTCCATTCTGGTAGTGGTAAGTTCTGGAGCAACTCGCTTGGAACCTGATGTTCTGCTTTCACTTGCTGACACGTCTGACACTATGATACCCATGTGGCAACGTCCTTCTTCATCCCGTCCCAATGGTAGTACCGTTTCAAGTCCCGATACATCTTATTGTTTCTCGGATGGATAGCAAACTTCGATTGGTGAGCCTGGCGCAAGATCTCGTCCTTCAGATCCTTCATGCCAGGAACAAAAACCCCCTTACAAAATAGGTAAGTTCCGTTACTTGCAGTGCGGTATCCAGATACCTCGCGATTAATCAGCTTCCAAAGGGCATAGTCATCCTGCCGAACCTCACAGATCCGTTCCAATAGGCCTGCTTGGCCTACGGCTTCCAAACTGTTAGCCGGTTCATCGATGGCAGTGGCGCACATGCGCTAACTACCATCGAGACTAGTTCCTCCACTTCCTTAGCTACAGACACATCTTCCTTTCGTCTACTGAGGGCGTCTGCCACTACATTAGCTTTCTCGGGATGGTAGACAATGTCCAAGTTGTAGTCTATCAACAACTCTACCCACCTGCGTTGTCTCAGATTCAGATCCCCTTGGGTAAAGATGTACTTAAGACCCTTATGGTTTGTAAACACTTGCACCTTCTCCCCGTACAAGTATGAACGCCAAATCTTCAGGGCAAATACTACTGCAGCTAATTCCAAATCATGTGTGGGGTAGTTGACCTCATGCTTGCGCAACTGCCTTGATGCATATGCGATCACCTTCTCCTCTTGCATGAGCACACAACCGAGTCCAGTCCCCGATGCGTCTGTACACACCACGTATGGTACACCTATCCTTGGTAATAGCAAAACGGGGGTATCGGTCAAACATCCCTTCAGATCTGTAAAGCTCTTGGCACAAGCTTCCGTCCACTGGAATTTGACGTCCTTTCCTGTCAAGGCTGTCAACGGCTTGGCCATACTTGCAAATCCCTTCACATACTTCCTGTAGTACCCAGCCAAACCCTAGAAACTACGGACCTCAGTAGCACTTGTCGGCGCAGGCTAGTTGGTGATAGAAGTGATCTTTTCCGGATCCACAGCTACACCAGCTTCCGATACTACATGACCTAGAAATCTTATCTTCCTCTGCCAGAAACTACACTTACTCAGCTTTGCAAACAACTGATGCTCCTGCAACATGTCTAGCACAATCTGAAAATGCCAGTCATTCTCCTCTTTACTCCTGGAGTAGACTAATATGTCATCAGTGAAGACAATCACGTACTTATCCAAGTGTCCACGAAACACGTCATTCATCAACTTCATAAAAGCAGCGGGTGCATTAGTCAGTCCGAATGGCATTACCACAAACTCGAAATGGCCATAACGCATCCGAAATGCGGTCTTCTTCACATCCTCCTCTGCGATGGGTATCTGATGATATCCCGATGCAAGATCGACCTTCGAAAACCAAGAGGCTCCATGCAGCTGGTCCAATAGCTCATCGATCCGCAGCAAAGGGTACTTGTTCTTTATAGTCACCTTATTCAAACCTCTATATTAAATACAGAGTCTGAAGCTACCGTCCTTTTTCTTCACGAATAGCACAGGTGCTCCCCATGGCGAGCTACTTGGACAAATAAATGATATCTCATACATTTGCATCATTTAGGCTTGTATTTAGTTCATGTTTTGGTCTTCTTTTGCATGTTTTCTTTCTCTTTAGTCTCACTTTCTTCTCCTTTTAGACTTAGGTTGCATTTAGGATGTTGTTTGCATTTTCTTTGCATAAAAGATGTTTTTAGGTGCTAATGGAGCTATGAGGAGCAAGGAGGAGCTTTGGGAATGAACCAGGAGGCTTGCTGAGCTTGGATGTAGCAAGAGGAGCCAAGGCAGATGATTTCTGCAAGCCTTATCGGTCAAGGCATGAAGGCTATCGGTCAAGGATTGACCAATAGAGGAGCTATCGATCAAGAGGACTGACCGATAGAAATATATCGGATGTATTCCTGACACCCTATCAGTCACCTTCTAGACCGATAGCAAGCCTATCGATCAGCCTATCGGTCAGGGAGTGACCGATAGGATCCCATACTGAAGACCACTAATTTACAATTTTGCTATTTTCGCTTGGACTTCTATAAATACGAAAATCCCTAATTTCTGGGTACAGTCTTTTATCCAGCAATTCTTTCCTCTTTGTTTTAGCTTTTTGATTTTGTAATTTGAATCTTTTCTTGATTTTAATAAGAGTTTGCATTTATCTTCTTGTTTAATCTCTCTAATCATGATTAGTCATCTTTTTCTCTTTGAATTGATGGTTTTCATGGTGCTTAGTGAGTAGTCTTCTTAGGGAATTGAAATGGGTTAGGTTTAGGGAACTTTAAGCTTAATCTATGATGTCTTAGTGTTAAATTTTCCATTTCCTTTCTGGATTGCTGTGTTTAATGCCTGATTAACTCTAGCTAAGTTGATTAGGATTTTAGGCTCATTTTATGCCCACCAAGTGTTTGATGAAATGCCTGAACTGCTTTGCAAGAGAATTGCTTCTCTTAGCTCAAGAGATTGACTGTCTAGGGAGTGATTTGGCAATATAGGATTGATAGAATTGTCTTAATGCTTCATTTCACTAATGAGAATTAGTTCTTGACTTGATGATTAGCAAAGAGACTAGTGCCAAGAGATTGGATTAGTCATATAAATGAATCCTATGCATAAGGAATAGCATTGTGTGAGTTTGTAAGCATCATATGTTGAGTTAAGAGTTCCCTAGCACTAATTATCCCATCTCAAGTCCCATCTTTTCTCTATTTTTAGTTGAATTCGAATTTGCTCTGTTTTGCCCTTGTTTTAGTTGCTTTGCTTGCTTTTCACTCTTTGTTTGATGTTCTCTTCACTTCTGTTTGATCATTTAGGTTGTTAGGCATCTAAAACTCTCTTTATATCTGCTTGAATTAGAAAATCTACTATAATCCTGCTGTTTCAATATTCCCCTTTAGATTGACAATAAAACCCATATACTACAACTGATTAGTACAATGAGTGATTGACCAAAAGGGTCAAAACTCTTGTATCAATTTGGCGCCATTGCCATTAGGGGAATGCTTTCTAAAGTTGGATTTGTAGAGATCTTGAGATCAAGCTTTGTTATTGATAGCAGGTTTTTATGATGCAATGATGTATCAAGATGCAACAGAGAGGTTATCAAAGCTCTAATGCACACAGAGATGTAGTATAGTGAGCAAGAGAGGTATCAATCCACACCTAGGGGTAGCAAGTTCACTAAGAATGCAAAGGATGAGCAAAGCTAGGCAAAAATGATAAATGTTTGGTAAAATCCCTAAAAACTAAATGCAAGTGTCAAATGCAAAGCAAAACAATTTTAAAATCCCTGGAAGAGAGTTAACTACCACGAGGAACAAGCGGAATATTTAAAATGCAAAGCTACTAATTATTAATAATCGACTAGTGGTTCGACCACGGGATCGACCACTAGATCGAGCAACAACGATCGATCTCGTCTAAACAACCTAGAATGATGAAATGATGCGATATGCGATTGACAAGAACACAACTTTATGACGATGGAATGATATTAAACGACTTAAGACAATAAGAAAGAGGGTCTAGGGTTGAGAGTCACGTTCGTTGGTCTCAAAGGTCAAAGCTTAGTTTGAAAACATTAGATCTTCTCTCTTTGAGAGGTTCTCTAGGCCTTGAAAACAAAACAAGATCCATCCATGGCATGTGGTATGGATCACTCCTTCATTCCCTTCTCCAAACCCATGGCGTTTGGTGGAAAAAGAGATTGAAGGGCATAAAACATAGATTTCAAACAAACGACCTAACTAGTCCCCTTTACAACCATGGCGTGTGGGAAAGGTAGACTAGCCTCTAGGATTCGATTTTCCAGGACATCTGGATCCTGTCAAGGTAAGACATCCCTCGGATCTTAGAGATCTTGGCGTGAGAGTCTCTAAGCCTTAAGCACTCGAAATCCTCGAAGAGAGGTTATGAAGAACGAGAAAACACAAAGCTTTAACCTTTTCGACCCTTTCGAATCGCCCAACCCCAAAACCCAAAAAGACTACTCGCGACTCATAAAGAAAACCGATGAAAGCATAAAAGACGATCTATTAAGCATGATTAACAAAGATTAAGGCAAAATGTTCAATATTTAAAAGTTAAAATGCAAGAAGAAAAGCTTCAAAAGTCTACAATGGCGGATTCACCTAAACGAGAGAGAACAAAAAAAAGTAAAAGATAGGATGGCGATAATGAAAGGGATCGTTGCCTTTTGCCAAAAATGGCCAAACCGCAAATGGTCCCCCCTTCGCTATGGTCCAAAGCCAGCTGGACGGATAAGGTTAGTCTGGGATCGAGCACGAAGCTCGATCTGGCTTTCGATCTTCGTCTTGGATCGGATGGCTCTAGTCGATCTCTGAGTCGATCTTGTGCTGATCGGGTTGAATGCTCGATCCAGTCCTCGATCTGCATGGCGTCATTTACGTCCGTACTTCAGATCGATCTCCACACTCGATCTTGGTCTCGATCTATTTCCTTGCATCGACCTGGTCACTCGATCTTCTGGTCGATCTCGTCTAGATCTAGATGCACACGCTTTTCTTCTTTTCACCATTGTAGAACAGATAAGCGAAGAATCCTGGAGCTGGGGTAGGTCCCAAGCTATCGGTATTGCGCATGTAGGTCTCTCGTCCATGAATGATCTATCCGCGCAAGGCTCAAAGCGTTGAAGGGGTACACCGGCTTGGATAAAGAGTGGCGTGAGGAACCCTCCAATATATGCTGAACTCGCCTTGCACCTCAGAGCGTATGCCTTGTACTTCACCAAGGAGGATGCTAGAATACACCCGTAGTTAACATCATTCCCAAGGTCATCCATCAGCGGATCGTGGTTCTCTTCTTTGCTGCTGTACAATATCCTCTTGATTCCTTGAAAAAGGAAGCACAACTCGGTCTTTGTCACTGTAGGAGACACGGATCGCCCGCTGAAAGTGTTCGCTAGCAAAATGAGAGTATACCGCAGGATGGGGTTCCTCACTTTCTTGATCTTGGTCGTGTTTGGCTGGTAGTCTTCATCACAAAGCACGTCCCATATGATGCTGGCGTTCTTGAGAGGGGGAAAATCCACCTTCTTAGCCGCGGCGTTGAGTCCATATGCTTGGCAAAGCTCTTCAATGGAAAGGTGATAAGCTCGCCTCTTGACCTTGAAGGTGAGATGTCCTTGTGAGGGAGTAGGGAGGCTCGGATTCTCATAGGAAAACGCCAAGGTAGAGAGGAAATCCAAGGTGACTTGTGGATATGTTGGACAATCCATCCTTGAAAGGCAAGCAAGTCCCATGTTTTGGAGAAGAGAGTCAAAATCCTCTAGAAGACCCATTCTTGCCAACAAGTCTCTACTCGCGAACTTGGTAGGCTCAAAGCGCAGCCTCTCTAACCTTTTCTTCGCAGACTTTTCCTCCTTAGTCCAACGGATCCTCTCTTGAACCTGTTAAGCTCCTTCCTCTTGAACCACTTGTTGCTCTTCTTCTCTTTGCGTATCCTCTTCTCTGTTTCTCTTAGGTGCCATTGGTGCCTGAAAGGTAATTCTCGGAAGAGAGAGTTAGAGTAGGCGGCAGACACAAAGAAAACACAAGGAAGAGAGAAAAATTTGCAACTAATACCCTAGATTTTTGTGAGATTTATAAAAATTGTAACTAGATAAAAGAAAAGAAAATCTAGAGATGAGATTAAATCTATAATATTTTCTGATTTCTAGCTACTTTTAAAAATTTGTTAAATCCTCTAGCAACTTAAATCAATCATCAATCATGCGATTATTAAAGGAATTTTTGAAAAGATTTTAATTAAAAATCTAAAAATACCTTTGCAGGATTGAAAACATAAGCTAATGAACTTTATGAAAAGAAAGATAACACTCTCTCTCGATTTAGAATTCGCAAAAACAGAAATGAGAGAGTGTGAAGTTGTTGAGAACATAGAGGCAACGAAAATCTAAAACCATGGGTAAGGAAAGCGGTTTTCTGACAAAAGGTGTGGTCAAGGCACATCTTTCGTGGTCAAAGATGCTTGCCTTGACCACCATTCAAATTCAAAAAGAGAGGGAAAAGAAAAAGGGAGGGAAAAGTTTTGGTTACCTCGGCACGAGATCGAGTCCTTTTGGTCGATCTAGGACTCGATCTCATGCCCATGTTGGCTGGATCGAGAGATTTGATCGATCAGTGACTCGATTGGTTTAGAATCGAGTCTTAGATCGATTTTACTCTCTCGTTTCTTGACTTTTGGTCAACTAGGCTGTACTCCTTGGATCGATTTCCTTGATCGATTCGGGGGTCAATTTGGCTGAGATCGAATGGCAGATCGAGTAGACTACTCGATCTTTTCAAGGATCGAGTGACTCGGTCGATCTACACCTCGTTCGCTTTTCAGGCTGAGCACATTGGTGAATTGTCTTCTCATGATCGACCGTTCCACTCGATTTGTCTACTCGATCTCATCTAGATCGATTGAATCCTCTCGATCACTAGCTCGATCAAGCAAAGATCGAGCCAGGATTAGTCGATCTAGCACTCGATCTCTAGCCTATATTCGCCCCTTCTTACTCCTTTTGGATCTAAGATCATGGCCTGCAATCCCTTATACCTTTTCCTACACACTCAGAAGATAAAAACATAAAACTGAAAGAGAAAGAAAGCAAAAATATGTACAAGATAGACATGGGAATGCCTCCCAAGTGCACTTTCTTTATATCTTTAACTAGACTTTACATGGTTTAGGCAGATGGTGGGTCTTGGAGAAGCATTGAAGTGCTCTCCTTGTTGAATGCACTGGCCATGTATAGTTTCACTCTGTGTCCGTTGACTGTGAATGCATTCCCACTCTTGCCAACCAATATAATGGCTCCATAGGGCAATACCTCCTTGATCTCAAACGGTCCGCACCACCTTGACTTCAGCTTTCCTGGAAAGAGCTTCAACCTCGAGTTGTAGAGCAATACCAAACTGCCTTCCTTAAACTCTTTGTGAACCAGCTTCTTGTCATAAGCTGCCTTAGTACGCTCCTTGTAGATTCTAGCACTTTCGTAGGCATCCAGCCTTAGTTCATCAAGTTCATGTAGCTGGATCAAGCGCTTCTCCTGAGCTGTCTTTAGATCAAAGTTCAGCCGCTTCACTGCCCACAATGCTCTATGTTCCAACTCAACGGGGAGGTGACATCCTTTGCCGTAGAGAAGAGTGAAAGGAGTAGTACCAATGGGCGTTTTGAAAGCGGTCCGGTAAGCCCACAAAGCATCGTATAGCTTAGCTGCCCAATCCTTCCGAGTAGTACCAACTGTCCGCTCGAGTATGGCCTTGATCTGCCGGTTAGAGACCTCTACTTGCCCACTCGTTTGAGGATGGTAAGGTGTAGCTACCTTGTGCTTCACGCCGTACTTCCTTAGAAGGCTTTCAAACACTTTGTTGATGAAATGGCTGCCACCGTCGCTGATCACAACCTTAGGGACTCCAAATCTTGGGAAAATGATGGTTTTAAAGAGCTTGATCACCACCTTAGAGTCGTTTGTAGGGGAAGCAATGGCCTCAACCCATTTAGAAATGTAGTCAACTGCCACCAAGATGTACTTATTGCCGTAGGAGGAAGGGAAAGGTCCCATGAAATCTATGCCCCATGCGTCAAACACGTCTACCTCAAAGATAGGAACCTGAGGCATCTCGTTCCTCTTCGTGATGTTTCCTGCTCTTTGACACGCTTCACAACTCTTAACGAACTCGTGAGCGTCTTTGAAGATTGATGGCCACCAAAAACCCGGTTGTAACACCTTCGTAGCGGTTTTGAAGGAAGCGAAGTGTCCACCGTAAGAAGATCCATGGCAGTGAAGTAGAATGTCTTGAGCTTCATCCTTTGAGACACACCTTCTGTACAAGCTATCAACCCCTCTCTTGTATAAGTACGGCTCGTCCCAAAAGTAGTGGGCAACATCTCTCATAAACTTCTTCTTGTGGTAATGATCAAGGTGAGTTGGCTCTTCTCCATATGCCAAGAAGTTCACAATGTCAGCGTACCAAGGAAGATCCTCTTCTTTGAAGCTCAAAACTTCCTCAAACTGCCCTTCTAGCCTCCCACAAACAGCCGTAGTGATCATCATGAGTTGTTCCTCCGGAAGTGAATCATCTAAGGGTAGAGACTCGTTGATGCTCTTTGACACGCTTCACAACTCTTAACGAACTCGTGAGCGTCTTTGAAGATTGATGGCCACCAAAAACCCGGTTGTAACACCTTCGTAGCGGTTTTGAAGGAAGCGAAGTGTCCACCGTAAGAAGATCCATGGCAGTGAAGTAGAATGTCTTGAGCTTCATCCTTTGAGACACACCTTCTGTACAAGCTATCAACCCCTCTCTTGTATAAGTACGGCTCGTCCCAAAAGTAGTGGGCAACATCTCTCATAAACTTCTTCTTGTGGTAATGATCAAGGTGAGTTGGCTCTTCTCCATATGCCAAGAAGTTCACAATGTCAGCGTACCAAGGAAGATCCTCTTCTTTGAAGCTCAAAACTTCCTCAAACTGCCCTTCTAGCCTCCCACAAACAGCCGTAGTGATCATCATGAGTTGTTCCTCCAGAAGTGAATCATCTAAGGGTAGAGACTCGTTGATTCTCATCCTAGAGAGGTGATCTGCCATGCCGTTCTCTATCCCTTTCTTGTCCTTGATTTCCATGTCGAATGCTTGGAGCAAAAGGATCCATCTCAAGAGTCTCGGTTTAGTGTCTTTCTTGGAATAGATGTACCTCAGAGCCGCGTGATCTGTGTAGACGATGGCCTTGGAGCCTACGAGGTATGACCTGAACTTCTCAAAGGCGAATACAACTGCCAGCAACTCCTTCTCAGTCGTAGTGTATCTGGCTTGCGTGTCATCCAAGGTACGTGAAGCATAGTAAATCACGTGCAGCCGTTTATATTTTCTTTGACCAAGAACAGCTCCCACGGCGTAGTCGCTTGCATCACACATTATCTCGAACGGTAGAGTCCAGTCCGGTGCTTGCACTATAGGCACGATAATAGGGCTTCCTTGATGGTCACGAAAGCATGAAGGCAATCCTTATCGAACACAAAGTCGGCTTCCTTGCACAACATCCTCGTGAGAGGGCGCGCAATCTTGGAAAAATCTTTGATGAAGCGCATGTAGAAGCCAGCATGGCCTAGGAAACTCCTCACCCCTTTCACATTAACCGGCGGCTCAAGACTCATCATGACTTCAACCTTGGCTTTATCAACCTCTATGCCTTTATGTGATATCTTGTGGCCAAGCACGATCCCTTCCTTCACCATGAAGTGACACTTCTCCCAGTTAAGCACAAGATTCATCTCTTCACAACGCTTTATTACCTTGCAAAGATTCAACAAACACACAGAAAAAGACGCACCATATACAGAGAAGTCATCCATGAACACTTCTACCATCTCTTATATTAGATCAGAGAAGATCGACATCATACACCGCTGAAACGTAGCTGGTGCGTTACACAACCCGAATGGCATCCTTCGATACGCGAAGGTGCCATAAGGGCATGTAAAGGTCGTCTTCTCTTGATCGTTTGGATGGATTGGTATTTGAAAGAAACCACTATATCCATCAAGAAAGCAATAGTAAGGATGATTAGCAAGCCTCTTTAGCATTTGATCAATAAAAGGTAAAGGAAAATGATCCTTTCTAGTAGCAAGATTAAGCTTCCTATAGTCTATGTACATACGGTGTCCTGTAATAGTCCTAGTAGGTATAAGCTCATCTTTATCATTCTTAATGACCGTGATCCCTCCCTTCTTAGGTACCACGTGTACGGGGGAAACCCATGTGCTGTCACTTATGGGATAGATCACGTCAGCCTCTAACAGCTAAAGAATCTCTTTCATAACAACCTCTTTTAAATTAGGATTCAAACGCCTTTGGTGTTCTATAGAAGAGGTGTTCTCATTATCCAAGTGAATCCTATGAGTGCAAAGCATTGGTGAAAGGCCCTTGATATCACTTAGAGAGTACCCAATGGCCTTCCTATACTTTCTCAGCTCACTTAGGAGCGAGTGCAACTCATCATCACTTAAGTTTTCATTTACAATCACGGGATATGTTTCATTTAGCCCTAAGAAACCATACCTTAGCCCTTTTGGGAGCTCCTTAAGGTCCACCTTTGGGGCTAGCAGCTCGCTCCAGTCCTCCTCGTGGCTCTTGTTGATGTTCCTATCCTCAATAGCTTCCTTAGAACCCGAGACATGACCCAAAAGACTGCTTTCTTGAACTGTTAACCCCTCCGAGATCGAGTCTTCCAGTCGATCTTGCACTCGTTCTGGCCCGGATCGAGTAGTTTCACTCGATTCTCCTACTCGATTTAATTGGGATCGTGCAGGAGACCGAGTCCCGTCTCGTTCTCTGAACTGATCGATTGACTTCCCTCGATCTTCCCATCGATTGTTTTGCTGGATCGACTGCTCACAGGTCGATCACTTACTCGATTTGGTCGGGATCGAGTAGTGGATCGACTGTCTGAGTCATTCTCTTCCCTGGATCAAGAGATCTCCTCGATTTCCCGATCGATCTCAAGGCAGCCGCCTTCATCTTCCATCACAACCTTCTTAGAACCGAGGAGATTAACGTACTCCTGAGTCTTCCTGCTTAGAAAACCAAATTACCCTGGCTCCTTAGTCAATGCCAGCTTCAAGTGATCCTCTTGTGCGAGCTCTTCTAGCAATTCGTCCGCCAAAGCAACCAACGTCTCTATGTAGAAAGCTTGCCCTTCTATAGTTGGCTTCTTCAGGACCTCGTTGATATCAAAATCCAGCCTTATATTTTTGCCCAAGTGTAGAGCTATCTTCCCATTCTTGACATCAATGATTGCTCCGGTGGTTGCAAAGAATGGCCTCCCAAGTATTAAGCGGATCCTTAGGTTCTTCATCCATCTTAAGAACAACGAAGTCTGTCGACACATTTACACCACTGATCCTCACTGGTAAGTCCTCAAGCAAACCCACGGGTAACCTCACACTCCTGTCAGCTAGCACCGATGATATTCTACAGTCTTTGAACCGGGTATAACCGAGCTTCTTTGTTATAGAATGGGGCATCAGATTTATACTAGCTCCAAGATCGCATAGGCAGCTCTGGAATGTTAAAGGACCGAGAGCACATGGTATAGTGAAGCTTCCTGGATCTCCCAACTTCTTGGGGACTATCTCCTTGTGTATAATAGCGCTACATTCTTCACTAAGCACCAGCACTTCCTTGCTTTCCTTATTCTTCTTTGCAAGCGTGTCTTTGAAAATTTTTGCACATTTAGGCATCATGGCAAGGCAATCCACGAGAGGTAGCTTGATCTCCACGTCCCTTAGATGCTTCTCAAACAAGAGCCTATGCTTCTCTATAAGCTGTTTCTTGAAACGGCCAGGAAAAGGAAGCTTAGGAACATAAGGTGGAGGTATGTACTCATCCTTCTCCTCGGTTGCTTTCTCCGCTTGCTTCTTTACAGCTGCTTCTTTCCCTTTTGTAGGCCGGTCTATCCACACGTTGTGGAAGTTGATCTCATCATCAGCCGACGGCTTATCCTCCCCCTCTTGAACCACAATGTCCTCATTGTTCTTAGGTGCAACCCCCGGTGGAAGCTCTTTCCCACTTCTTAGTGTGATAGTGTTGGCGTATTCCTTGGGATTTTGCTCACACTTTCCCGGTAAGCTTTGACCACTTGTACTTGCTTTACCCTTTTCTAACTGCTTGATCTTGTTGTTTAGAGTTGTTATCTGAGTAGAGACATCAGTGAGAGAGGAGTCTAAGCGGTTGTTCATCTCGGCGAACTTCTAGTTTGTGGAAGCTTGCCTTTGAAGCAACTGCTGAAACATGGCTTGTACATGATCAACTTGTTGCGGTTGCATCTGTTGTTGAGGTACAAAGCCTGGAGGGTACATAGGAGTATACATTTTGTTTCCTTGCTGCTGCTGCAGTCCCTGAAAGTTACCTTGACGCTGACCTTGGAAACCACCACTCGACTGCAAACCTTTGTTATAGGGCACAAACGGTTTAGCTTGTTGAGGAGGGTACACCTGATCCTTTGGGTTTTCAACGTTGGTGCTTCTATAAGACAAGTTGTTGTTGCCTTGGTAGCCTTGAGAGTAACCTTGAGGTTTGTAGTTGTTTTGACCGGCTACCCAATTAGCTTCTTCTTCTTGGCATTGCTCTAGCTCATCCAAGACATCCGCGGCTTCTCCAACAAAATGTACATGCTTTTGGTTTGCAAGCATGAGCTTATCGATCTTCTCATGTGGAGACTTCATTTCTTTCTTGTTGGCTTCAAGATCGGCTCCTCTTGGTGCACGGTTGTAGTCCTCTGAATAGTTTCCGTCACTCAACGCCAAGTTTTCAATGAGCTCCATACCTTCCTCAACCTCTTGACCAAGGAAGTTTCCTTTGCTTGCCGTGTCAAGTAGTAACCTGATCTTTGGATGTGCTCCGCGGTAGATAGTACTCAATAGGGTCTCTTCACTGAAACCGTGGTGAGGACAAGCGATAGTGTAATCCTTGAAGCGCTCCATAGCCTCGTTGAATGACTCATTCTGTCTCTGAGTGAAGCCACTGATCTCACTTGTCAACCTTGCTGTCTGAGAGCTTGAGAAAAACTTGGGGAGGAAAGCTTTCTTACAGTCAGCCCAAGAAGTGATAGTGCCTTGTGGAAGAGTCTTCTCCCAATGCCGTGCCTTGTCGCCTAAGGAAAAGGGGAACAAGCGCAGGTTGAAGCTGTCTTCCGAGATGCCATTTATATTGAGTATTCCACAAAGCTGCTCGAAGTTGTCTAGATGCGCCAATGGGTCTTCCCAAGCTAACCCATGAAATTTGTTGTTTTGCACCATCTGAACAAATCCTGGCTTGATCTCGAAATTATTGTTTTGCACTGGAGGAGGAGTGATCCCAAACCTATTATGGTGAGTATTGGGAGCATCTCCTGCTCCAATGATGCGTGGGGGTCTAGCCGCGTGGTGGGGGTTTCTATTACCCCTTCCCGCTGCCCCGTGAGCTGGAGGAGGTCCCTCTGGGTGCTCGTTCACTAAACCTTGCTGAACAATCTCCTCAAAAGCTCTAGCTTGTTCTCGAACTCTTCTTGATCTTGCGTTACCAAGCTGATGAATATTGTCCAAGGGTGTGAGTAAGGCGTTGTCACCCTTGGAACGCAGATTCATGTACCTGAAAGATGCAAGTTTGAAAGTAGAGAAATCAGTAACCAACTTAAAGTAAAGGCTTAGTCTTTACTAAACCCCAAATCTTAATGCTTTCTATCCCCTAAGATGGCAACGGCGCCATTTGATAACAGGTTTTTATGATGCAATGATGTATCAAGATGCAACAGAGAGGTTATCAAAGCTCTAATGCACACAGAGATGTAGTATAGTGAGCAAGAGAGGTATCAATCCACACCTAGGGGTAGCAAGTTCACTAAGAATGCAAAGGATGAGCAAAGCTAGGCGAAAATGATAAATGTTAGGTAAAATTCCAAAAAACTAAATGAAAGTGTCAAATGCAAAGCAAAACAATTTTAAAATCCCAGGGTTAAGTACCACGAGGAACAAGCGGAATATTTAAAATGCAAAGCTACTAATTATTAATAATCGACTAGTGGTTCGACCACGGGATCGACCACTAGATCGAGCAACAACGATCGATCTCGTCTAAACAACCTAGAATGATGAATTGATGCGATATGCGATTGACAAGAACACAACTTTATAACGATGGAATGATATTAAACGACTTAAGACAATAAGAAAGAGGGTCTAGGGTTGAGAGTCATGTTTGTGGGTCTCAAAGGTCAAAGCTTAGTTTGAAAACATTAGATCTACTCTCTTTGAGAGGTTCTCTAGGCCTTGAAAACAAAACATGATCCATCCATGGCATGTGGTATGGATCACTCCTTCATTCTCTTCTCCAAACCCATGGCGTTTGGTGGAAAAAGAGATTGAAGGGCATAGAACATAGATTTCAAGCAAACGATCTAACTAGTCCCCTTTACAACTATGGCGTGTGGGAAAGGTAGACTAGCCTCTAGGATTCGATTTTCCAGGATATCTGGATCCTGTCACGGTAAGACATCCCTCGGATCTTAGAGATCTTGGCGTGAGAGGCTCTATGCCTTAAGCACTCAAAATCCTAGAAGAGAGGTGACGAAGAACGAGAAAACACAAAGCTTTAACCTTTTCGACCCTTTTGAATCGCCCCAACCCCAAAACCCAAAAAGACTACTCGCGACTCATAAAGAAAACCGATGAAAGCACAAAAGACGATCTATTAAGCATGATTAACAAAGATTAAGGCAAGATGTTCAATATCTAAAAGTTAAAATGCAAGAAGAAAAGCTTCGAAAGTCTACAATGGCGGATTCGCCTAAACGAGAGAGAACGAAAAAAAGTAAAAGACAGGATGGCGATAATGAAAGGGATCATTGCCTTTTGCCAAAAATGGCCAAACCGAAATGGTCCCCCCTTCGCTACGGTCCAAAGCCAGTTGGACGGATAAGGTTAGTCTGGGATCGAGCACGAAGCTCGATCTGGCTCTCGATCTTCGTCTTGAATCGGATGGCTCTATTCGATATCTGAGTCGATCTTGTGCTGATCGAGTTGAATGTTCGATCCGTTCCTCGATCTGCATGGCGTGATTTACGTCTGTACTTCAGATCGATCTCCACACTCGATCTTGGTCTCGATCTATTTCCTTGCATCGACCTGGTCACTCGATCTTCTGGTCGATCTCGCCTAGATCGATCTGTCGTGCTCGATCTCGGGTCCTTAGCAAGTAGTGTTGAGTTCTCCAAGTGTCCACGACCTTGCTCACGAGCCTTAGCACGTCCACGAATCCTCCAAAGCTCCAAAGTAGCCGAAAACAACCTGAATGTGATGCATAATGCAAGAAACATGCAAATGTTGGTGCAAAAGTGCCCTAGGACCTAAAATGATGCAAACTAGCCTAATGTGCAAGGTAAATGCATGAGAAACTATATTATATGTATGCAAAACACACGAAATATGCAGCAATATCAATTATTTTCGTTTTTGGTTACTGATTTCTCCTTTGGTCTAGAATTTCTCTTGTAGGTACCTCAACACTTGTTCTTAAGCGTCTACAACTACAACAGAGGTTCAAGGTCACAAAATTTGGGTTTGCAGCATCAGAAATCAGCTGTTGAATCATGGAAGAACATCAGTATGCTGTTGGTTTTGGTTTGCAAGGTCCACAAGGTCCACAAGGTCTTCAAGGGATCCAAGGCTTACAAGGACAGCAAGGTCAACTGGTTTACAAGGAGCTTTGTTTCAAAGACCATTGAGACCTATTGGTGCTGCTGATATACCTTCAAGTTATGCTTCAAGACAAGGTATTCTTCCACCCATAGAGACTAATCACTATGAGATCAAGAGCAGCATGATTACTATGGTTCAAGAGAAGAAGTTCTTTGGATTGCTCAACCAAGATCCTCTTGAACATTTGGATCACTTTGAGAGAATTTGTGCTTTGACAAAGCTTAGTGGAGTTTCAGATGATGGTTTGAAGCTCAGATTATTTCCATTTTCTCTAGGTGTTAGAGTTAAATTATGGGAGAAGTCTTTAGCACAAGGAAGCATCACTTCTTGGAATCAATGCAAAGGTGTTTTCTTAACCAAGTTCTTCTCTCCCTCAAGAACTGCACATTTCAGGAATGAGATCACCAACTTCAAACAGTGGTCTAATGAAAGCTTTGGAGACACTTGGGAAAGGTTCAGAAGCTTCACTCACCAATGTCCTCACCATGGCTTTACCAAAGAGATGCTGCTCTCCACACTATACAGAGGTGTTCTTCCAACAATAAGGTTCCTTCTAGATACAGCAAGCAATGACTACTTTCCTGGTAAACATGTTGATGAAGGATGGCTTCTAGTGGAGAACATGGCACTCAACAATTGGGACTATGTGGATGTAAATGAGCAACATTCCAAAGCCACTGAAGAGAAGCTAGAGACAGAATTGTATGAGATGAAAGCCTTGTAGAAGAAAGTTGACTTGCTGCTCAATGAGACCACTATAACTCTTCATAGTGTTGCTTCACCAAACCACTACAAAGAACATCAAATCAAAGCTGTTTAACTACAAGAGGCGCCAATAATGAACCAAGACCATGATGTTTGTGTACACCAGTCCTATGGAGACACTTATACTCAACAACATCAGAGTTCTTCTTCTCAAACAGTTGGCGCCATCACCTCCCAACCTTCATATGAATTGGACTATAAGGAGATGTTCCTGCAACTCCAACAACTTCAGAATGCAGAATTTTAGAAGATCATGGCTGTTGAGATTCAAAAGAGTATGACTGACATTCAAAGAAGTATGACTGTTGAGATACACAAAGGCATTGACTCCAGCTTGCAGTCCCAACTAGGTCCTTTGAATATGAAGATCAGCAAACTAGAAAGCATGGCTCAACCATCTACCTCTTCACTAGCACAAGAGTGTGTCAAAGCTGTCACTTTAAGAAGTGAGAAGCAACTTCCTCCAAGAGTGGCGCCTTCTACACCCAATGTGAAAATTGAGGAACAAGAAGAGGGGGTGGAGGCTAAAGATATTGAAGAAGCTCAAGAGGATGAAGTAATTGAAGCTGAAAAGGGTCTAGAAAACACCAAAGACAAAGATGTGGTTAAGGGAAAATCAAAGGAAGCCTCTAAAAGGAGTTGATCAAAGAACCAAGATTCATCCCTCCTCCTTATCAGCCCACAATACCTTTTCCTGGAAGGTTTAGGAAGCAGCTGGTTGCTCAATACAAAGGGATCTTTGATAAACAGATGAAGAAGATCCAACTCACAATGCCACTGCTAGATGCCTTTGTTTTGGTTCCTCCTTATCAGAAATTCTTGAAGGATGCTGTTCCTGAAAGAACCAAGGACCTACAAGGGATGCTGGTCCTCACACATGAGTGTAGCGCCATTATTCAACAGAAGAGAGTGGCTCCAAACAAGCTAGGAGATCCAGGGAGCTTTACCTTGCCCTGCTTTATAGGTCCACTTCTGTTTGAGAAATGTTTGTGTGATCTAGGAGCTAGTGTCAGCTTGATGCCTTACTCTGTAGCACAGCGCCTAGTCTTCACCAAGTTCAAGGATTGTAGAATATCTTTGCTGTTGGCTGATAGATCAGTGAGGCTCCCCAAGGGCTTGCTTGAAGATGTACCACTCAGGATTGGAAGTGTGGAGATACCCACTGATTTTGTGGTTTTTGATATGGATGAGGAACCTAGAGATCCTCTCATCCTTGGGAGACCCTTCCTAGTCACAACAGGAGCTGTCATTGATGTAAAGAAAGGGAAGATTGAGCTACAATTGGGCAAAGACATGTCTTTGAAGTTTGACATCAAGCAGATTATGCAGCAGCCTACTATTGAAGGTCAACTGTTTCAAATTGAGATCTTAGAGAAGCTGCATGATGAACTTCAAGAGGAGTTGTGTTATGAGGATAAACTTCAAGTGGCTTTGACAAAGGACCATGGAGAAGATGGTTACTTGGATAAGGAAAGCTTGAGTTATAAGATGAGTTCAAGAAGCTGGTTCCCCAAGCAATAAAGTTGGCGCCAAGGGGCAGAGCAGCTTAGAAGAGGACTGGAGTGAGCTCAAAGCACCCAAGGTGGAGCTCAAACCTCTTCCTAAAAGGTTAATGTATGTCTTCCAAGGCTCTAACTCTACTTATCCTGTAATTATCAATGATAACCTCAATGATTATGAGATCCTTGCTCTTGTCAAAGTATTAAAGACGTTTAGAAGAGCCATTGGATATCCACTAGATGATATCCAAGGCATTTCTCCAGACCTCTGCAATCATAGGATCCATCTAGAGGATGAGACAAGAACTTCTGTTGGACCTCAAAGGAGGTTGAATCCTAATCTAAAAGAAGTAGTAAAAAAGGAAATCTTGAAGTTGCTTGAAGCAGGAGTGATCTATCCCATCTCAGACAGCACATGGGCCTCACCAGTCCATGTGGTGCATAAGAAAGGAGGGATCACTGTTGTAAAAAACGAAAATGATGAGCTAATACCCACTAGAACAATCACTGGTCGTAGGATGTGCATAGATTACATAAAACTTAATTCTGCTTCTAGGAAAGATCACTTCCTTTTGCCATTCATAGACCAAATGCTAGAAAGGTTAGCAAATCATAAGTATTACTGCTTCTTGGATGGTTATAGTGAATTCTTTTAGATCCCTATCCATCCTAATGATCAAGAGAAAACTAATTTTACTTGCCCATATGGAACATTTTCTCATAGGAGAATGCCTTTTGGTTTATGCAATGCTCCTGCAACCTTTCAAAGGTGTATGACTTCTATCTTTTCTGACTTACTTGAAGAGATGGTGGAGGTATTCATGGATGACTTTAGTGTCTATGGATCCTCCTTTAGTGTCTGCTTGTCCAATCTTTCTTAGGCTCTACAGAGATGTGAAGACACCAAGCTGGTTCTGAATTTGGAGAAATGCCACTTCATGGTTCAAGAAGGCATTATTTTGGGTCACAAGATGTCAGAGAAGGGGATAGAGGTGGATAAAGCTAAGATAGATGTGATGCTGCACTTAGAGCCTCCAAACACAGTCAAGGGGATCAGAAGATTCTTGGGGCATGCTGGTTTCTACAGGAGGTTCATCAAGGACTTCTCAAAGATTGCAAGACCATTGACAAGACTGTTGTGTAAGGAGACAGAATTTATATTGATGAAGAATTCCTGCAAGCCTTCCTCACCCTCAAACAAGCTCTGGTCCCAGCACCAATAGTCCAAGCTACAAACTGGGATTTGCCATTTGAAATCATGTGTGATGCCAGTGACTATGCTGTTGGAGCAGTCTTGGGGCAAAGAGTAGACAAAAAGCTTCATGTTATCTACTATGCTAGTAGAACAATGGATGAGGCTTAATCAAAGTATGCAACAACTGAGAAGGAGCTCTTAGCAGTTGTCTTTGAATTTGAGAAGTTCCGAAGCTACTTAGTGGGTTCTAAAGTGATAGTCTACACTGATTATGTTGCACTAAGGCACATCTATGCCAAGAAAGACACTAAGCCAAGACTTCTCAGATGGATCCTCCTCTTGCAAGAGTTTGACATGGAGATTGTGGATAGGAGAGGTATTGAGAATGGTGTTGCTGATCACCTCTCAAGAATGAGGATAGATGATTTTGTCCAAATCAATGATACTCTACCAGAGGAACAGTTGCATGCTTTAGGAGTGAAGGCAGCTGAAGTGCAAAGCTTAGAGGAGAACAAACTGCCTTGGTATGCTGACTTTGTAAACTACTTGGTTATCGGGCAGATACCAGAAACCCTCAACTCACACCAGAAGAAGAAGTTCTTAAGAGATGCCTCCCATTACTTTTGGGATGATCCCTATCTGTACAAGAGAGGGAATGATGGGTTATTCAGAAGGTGCATAGCTGAAGAACAAATTCTAGGAATTCTGCATCATTGCCATGGCTCAGCCTATGGAGGACATTTTGCAACATTCAAGACAGCCTCCAAGGTCCTCCAAGCTGGTTTTTGGTAGCCTAGTCTGTTCAAGGACGCCCAAGCTCACATCTCCTCATGTGATGCATGCCAAAGAAAGGGAAACATCTCCAGAGAGATGAGATGTCTCTGAACTCCATTCTTGAAGTGGATCTGTTTGATGTGTGGGGGATTGGCTTTATGGGACCTTCTCCTTCCTCCTATGGGAACAAGTACATCCTTGTGGCTGTTGATTTTGTGTCAAAGTGGGTTGAAGCCATTGCCAGTCCAACAAATGATGCTATAGTTGTGCTGAAGCTCTTCAAGACAATCATCTTCCCAAGGTTTGGTGTTCCAAGGTGTGCGATCAGTGATGGTGGAAGTAATTTCATCAACAAGGTCTTTGAGAGTTTGCTCAAGAAAAATGGTGTTAAGCACAAGGTTGCCACTCCTTACCATCCTCAAACAAGTGGCCAAGTGGAGGTTTCTAACAGAGAGATCAAAGCCATCTTAGAGAAAACTGTTGGTGTTACAAGAAATGACTGGTCTAATAAGCTTGATGATGCTTTATGGGCTTACAGGACAGCCTTCAAGATACCAATTGGCAGAAATATTTTCTCACTCCTTTATGGGAAGTCCAGTCATCTACCTGTTGAGCTGGAATATATGGCATTATGGGCAACAAAGTTGCAGAATTTTGACATCAAGACAGCTAAAAAAAAGAGACTTATCAACTTGCATGAGCTAGAGGAAAACCGCCTTGAAGCTTTTGAGAGTTCTAGGATCTATAAGGAGAGGATAAAAGCTTTCCATGACAAGAGGATTAAACACAAGGACTTTAAGGCAGGGGATCAGGTGCTGTTATTCAAATCAAGGTTGAGGTTGTTTCCTGGAAAGCTGAAGTCAAGATGGTCAGGTCCATTCAAGATCAAAGAAGTGTTGCCATATGGAACTGTGACTTTGTTTATCAAGGATGGAGAAGACTTCACAGTGAATGAGCACAGGCTGAAGCCATACATGGCAAGTGAGTCTCTTGGAGATGAAGTAGACATCAACCTTGAGGGCCCTCCACAAGAGTGATCAACCAAGAAAAGTCAAGCTAAGGACGTTAAACAAGCACACTTGGGAGGTATTTCCCTGTTATTCTTGTACATATTATTGCATTTTATGCTTTCCTACGTGTTTTCTTTCAATAACAGGAGAAAGTATGGTTTAAGGCAAGTTGTTATAAGTTTGGGAAACAAGAACAGGTGCATTTTGGCTACTATCGATCACCGTATCGGTCAAGATCAGATCGATACAGACCCTATCGGTCATGCTATTGGTCATGAGGTGATCGATAGTGGTGGAGCCAAGATGCATCGGTCAACCTATCAGTCAGTTATAATCGATAGGGAATAGGCAGTGACCGATGGAAATGCATCGGTTGTGTTCCGGTCACTCTATCGATCAGATAGGGACCGATAGGAAATAATCGGATGAATTTCGGTCACCGTATCGGTCAAAAATGTGACCGATAGGATTCATCAGGAGAGCCATCAATCAAGCTATCGATCACAAGGAATCGATAAGCACCCTACCGGTCACCCTATCGGACACGGAGTGACCGATAGGATTTGGCAGCGTACCGGTCAGCCTATCGGTCTGGGCAAGACCGATACACCCTCCCAGTCTGCCCAACCTCCCTCTAAGGTACACAACCCCGCTCCTTTGCTTCTGAATACTTCTGAGTACCCTCCATTACCCTCCTCCAAGCTACTATTACACAAGGGACTGTGTAATTTAAGTGTGGGGAGGATATTGCATTTGACATGGTGTTTTGTTTACTTATTTTCTCTTCTACATACTTGAGTCTCATGCATTCATGCATTCATCTATATGCACTGAAAATCCATAAAATTTTTGAATTTTTTTTTTGAAACCAAAAAGATCATTTAGTTACATTTGCATAACTAAGATTGAGTCTATATGCATTTCATATAGGTTTGCATACATTTGCATAGGGAGTAGATGATAAACACTTATCAAGATGTTAATGTTTGAGTTGTTTCCAATGCTTTGGTTATCTTTTGTTTGAGTGCATTGTAGTGAGTTTGAAGTTAAGGCTGCACCATATCTTGAATTCTTGCATTGATATTCTTGTCTTATGCTCAAGCTTGCTTTGACTTGATTCCAACTTTATCTTATTAGAACCATAATCCTGACTTTGAATTATCATGTTTGTGCATTGAGAGTGATTACATGGCTACCCATATACATACTTGGATTATCTTCTCCCTTTCTTACCACTCGTGTTAATCCAAGTAGCCAATCCTCACACTTATGTGACATTTAACCACACCCTAAACCAATCCTTCCTTCTGAGCCTAAACACTATCTTGAGAGTTGTGAGGCCTTTGCATATCATTTTTGAATTTTGTCTTGGCAAAAAGTGTTAGGAATAAGGCTGGCAATGATATGCTCTCTTGTAGATATCAGCTTGAATTTTGAGCTTGATTCTAGGTTAGGAGTTTTGGGATAAAAGGGTAGAGTTAAGTGGTTTGAACTTCATGTTTATGCTTTAAAAGAAGAAGGAAAAGTATGGTATGGTAGTATGGGAAGCAATTAGCATTGTGGTTGAGTAAAGGGAAGAAAAAGCTCTAAGTGTTCAATAAAGGAAGGCTCCAGCAGCAAAGCTCTGAAAAGGTCAATCAAAAGAAGAAAATCAGACCCAAGGCAATCCACCAAAGGTGAAGAATGGCTCCAATTCAACAAAAAAGAGCAAGTCCCAACAAAAAGAAACAGCCACACAAGCAAAAAGAAGTTTTCCCAGCCATGAAGAAGGAGAAACAATAGAGTTTAGGAGAAGGGTAGACTTAGAGAATCACTTTGGGGGTATTTGAAGTTTTGATAGAGAGCTTTTTTTCACAGTTCTAATTATCAATCCTAAAGCCTCTTAGTGTTGCTGTAGTACTTTAGGTGTCAATCCAGCCTAGGTGAGAAAGATACTAGGAATACAAGAGCAAAGTAGAGCTATGTCAAATTCGGGTAAATGAGGGAGAAATTCAACAAAAACTAAATGCAATACGAAATGAGCAAGAAAACAATTTTAAAATCTCCTCTTAAGGGTTAGCAACTACTAGAAGAAAACTAAGAATTTAAAGTGCAAGACTACTGATTATGAAATTCGAAAACTGAAAACAGGTAATTAAGGCTATTTCTAGCAACTTAAATGAGCAAACTTTAAATCTAAAGGAGAAAGCTTTTGAAACTACTTGAATGATAAATAACAGATCCAAGGATGAGGTTCATGCTTAGGGAAGCTCAAGGTTCGATCTTGGTTTGCAAAAAGTAAATCTACACATTTCAAAATGAGCTATCCTTAAGCCTAAGATGCAATCTTCCCATGGCTTGTGGGTAAGATAAGTTCCTCTCATCATTCATCCTCTCCAAACCCATGGCTTGTGGTGGAAAAGGATGGTTGATGGAGCTGAAGCACGGATCTTAGCATGGCTTAACTAGTCCTTACTTGCCACTTCTGTGGTCTTTAAGGCATACTAGTCTCTTGGTTTGGATATAAGAGATCTCCTAAGTTCTTATGAGAAAAGAAAATCTCTTGGATCATAAAGCCTCTCTCAAGGTCTTTAAGCATTTGATACTCCAAACCAAGAAAGGATAAAGTTAAGAGCAATAAAATACCAAGATCTAACCTTTAAAACCTTCCTAATCACCTCATCCTTAAATCCTAAAGAACTACTCTAATATCATTTTCAAACCCCTCTTAATCATGAGATAAGAGGAGTTAAACATGATTGAAATGACAAGAAAGAAGGATTAAAGCGTAAAGGGAAGTTCTTAAATTCAGAATCAAAGTTTTTACAAAAGATAAAGCTTGAAAATGGAAAAAGATGCTTTAATGGTGATCCACAAAACCCAAAAATGGGGATGGAGGCTGTAAAATTCGTGGATCCCCCAAAATTTTAGGTTTAGAGTGTTCATATAGGACCACACAACTGGTCCCCTCACTAAAAGACAAAGTCTAAGCTGTCCAAGGAAGGAAGCAGAAAGCTGGGCCGAAGATCGACCTGCCTGGTCGATCTAGTGGTCGATCTGAGCTGAAACGAGTGGCCTGGTCGATCTAGTGGTCGATCTGAGGCTGAAACGAGTGGGATGGTCGATCTGGTGGTCGATCTCTGCTTGAAACGAGTGGGATGGTTGATCTGGTGGTCGATCTCTGCCTGAAACGAGTGGGATGGTCGATCTGGTGGTCGATCTCTGCCTAATTCTTTTTGGCCGAACTCTTTCTTGACTCCCAGCAACTCCCAAGCTCTTCTTTTGACTCCTCGTCCATGCTCAGCGTCCAACAACAGCTCCATGTACTCCATATTACCTAAAAACAATGCATATATGCAAGAAATATGCAAATGCTAATGCAAACATGTCTAAAACCTAAAATGGAGCAAAAGTTACAAAATAATCTAAATATGAATACAATATGAATGCAAAGTCTATCCTAAATGAGTGCTAAAATATGCTAAATTATGAGTTTATCAACTCCCCCAAACTTGCCTTTTTGCTTGTCCTCAAGCAAACAAAGACAAATACAAGAGAGAGGTTTGAAAATGGGGGTTCAAATTTCTTGAAAAAGTATGTTTTTCAAATGAATCATCTCAATGGTCCTTGTTCTTAATTCTAGGATGCAGTATACAAACTCTACTTCAAAGAACTTAGCCATATTCATCACATGTTGAATTTCAGATCATGACTCTCATATTCCAAACAATCCAAGAATCCTAACCTTTAACATTCAATTAATGATCAAACCGTGAATTACACTCATGCACTTAGAACAGAATACATTTGGCTAAAGACAAGGTTATGAGACAAAGATGATCTCATTCAAGTGGGTAATTCAAACAATGGGTTATCTAAAAAAGGATTGAACTTATGCATAATGCTAAAGGTAAAGACAATTGATGCATACATGACTAGACTCTCATCTACCCATATACACTAACAATGATCCTAAACCCCTCTCATTTTCTTTCTTTTTCAAGCTCACTCACCCTCTAGAAACTACCCAAACAACAAGGCAAGAAGCCAAGCAAAACCCACAAAAACAGAAGACATCTTTACTCTTCTTAGGCTAGTGGTGGTCAAACACAAACTTAAAGCTCTTTCTTTAAATCTTGGTAGCTCTCTTCTCTTTTTTTTTTTTCTTTTTAAACTTTGGCCTTTGGCTCTTTTCTTTCTGATTTTCTTTTATTTTTGAGAGCTACCTCCTTCTATTTTAAAACTGAGCTTTTATTTAAAAACAGAACAACACCACCACTTAAAACCATGAGTCCTTTATTTTCAAACCCCAAACACCATTTCTTTTTAAACTAAAAACACATAAGCAAAATTCTTTTAACACCAGCGAATCCCTGCCCCAAAACAAACCTAAAACTAGCTTCAAAATGCAAATCTAGCATCAATAAAGCCTAATCATATCGCCTAAACCTAACACTTTATGCCAAGTTCAATCCAAAAATAAGGCCTCACATCACACAAGAAATATTTGGCTTGAAAGGAAGGCAAGGTTCAGGGTGTGGAGTTCTATTCAGACTTACAAAGAGTGGTAGAAAGGGGTAAGAAAGCCTGAATATGTATATGTGATCCATGTATTTCATTTCAAATGCACAAGTGTGATAATTCAAATTCAGATTAAGGTTCTCACTTAGTAGAAAAGGATTCAATTCATGTCTGTTCAACGTAAGCCACGAAAATCAAAACAAATGATCTAAATATGGTTAGAACTTAACTTCAAGTTTGCACAAGCATCAAAAAACTACTAACTAGGGTCTTGAACTAATTCATGAGCATAAAACACTTTTTTTTTTAAAGAAAAATTGCCCCATATGCACGTGAATGCAAGCAACCTATATGATAATATCTAGACTCAATCCTAAAATATTTACCAATGCAAGTGCAAACTACCTGAATTTTTTTCGAAAATTTTGAAATTTTTTCTGATTTTCTATGCAAATGAATATGCATGAAGACTCAAATATGCTTAAAGAGAAAATAAGAAAACAAAACACAAAATTAAATCTCTCAACCTCTCCCCCAAACTTAAATTACACAGTCCCTTGTGTAATAAAAGTTCAAGAGAGACCATCAACAAGAAATAAAATTCAAAAAGCCAAGAATTCATGATATATTCAAGGTGTTGGAATGGTGTACCTTGGGCTGTGTTGTGGATCGAGCTAGAGGATCGATCTGAGGGTCATTCTGGGCAGAAGATCGAGGATCATGCTCGATCAAGAGGTCGATCTAGATAGGACCGATCGGTCCAAACTCTGAGAATTTCCCGAGAGAAATTAGATCGGTCAATCCATTTTTGGACCGATCGATCCGTTCTCTTAGATCGACCTTGTCACTCGATCTAGCCATCGATCTACTGGACATGCTTCAGTTTTCCTGTATTTAAGAGCTTCCAAGAGCGTGCCTTTGCATCTCCATCTTCCTTGGTCATGTTGACGCTTGTATCACCAGGCTCATACTCATCATAGAACCATCCCTCAAATGTGTGCATCCTTATCTCCTCAAAGGGTAGCTTCCATGGATCCTCAAGGCTCTCCTCCTTGGTCATGTTGAGGCTTGTATCACCAGGCTCATACTCATCATAGAACCATCCCCCAAATGTGTGCATCCTTATCTCCTCAAATTGTAACTGCCGTGGATCCTCAATGCTTTCTTCATTGGCGAGGGTGAAATCGAGGTGCTTGGCAAAAGGTTGTTGCATTGGAGATTCTTCTTCTTCACCCTCCTTGGAGGCTAATGCAATGGGATTCTCCTTTGTCTCCTTCCTGGGAATGAGTTGCAAATGTGTTTCTTTCTTGGTGGAGGGCTCTTGCTCAACAAATGAGCTCTCACTAGCATCCTCTAAACATTCAACAACCAAACTTTCTTCACAAGGATTTTCAAATCTTTGCTCAAGATTTTCATCAACAATGTACCTAAGACGATCTTCAAGTTCTTCAGCTTCTTGTTGGAATTCATCATTGGTGAGAGCGTTATCCTCTTGTTCCTCATTCCCTTGTGTGATTTCGGTGTTGATAGACTCCACATGTGTTGTTACAGCAACTCTTGGAAATGGAGCAGGAGAGCCTAGTTTGAAGTCAAGCATGCTAATGCTCTCATTAAGCTGTTCTTTCTGCTCCAAAAGCAACTTCATCATGTTGAGAGTTTCTTCCTCTTTAGAGATGTGGGAAGAGTAGGCTGCTCCTTGCTGCTCCAAAAGCAACTTCATCATGTTGAGAGTTTCTTCCTCCTTAGAGATGTGGGAAGAATAGGCTGCTCCTTGCTCATACTCCATGTCCCAGGATTGGTATTCCTCAACATATACATAGTGATTCTCTGGAGAAGAATGTTCATCCGTAAGCCCTCTTTGATAAGTGGATGACCTTTCAAAACCATGGTTGCTAGTTGGGTCCCAAGCCAGTATTCTCTCTTGATTCGCTAATAAGGCCTCAAACATTGATGCTATATCCGAATCCATACTGTCTTCCTTGTGATTGTGCCTTGCAAAAAGAACAAACACTTGAAAGAGAGTTAGTAACCAAAATGAAAAATAAAAACTTAGTCTATACTAAGCTCCAAATCCTAGTAATTTCAACAAAACCTAAGTTGGCAACGGCGCCAATTGCTAGAGAGCTTTTTTTTCACAGTTCTAATTATCAATCCTAAAGCCTCTTAGTGTTGCTGTAGTACTTTAGGTGTCAATCCAGTCTAGGTGAGAAAGATACTAGGAATACAAGAACAAAGTAGAGCTAAGTCAAATTCGGGTAAATGAGGGAAAAATTCAACAAAAACTAAATGCAATACGAAATGAGCAAGAAAACAATTTTAAAATCCCCTCTTAAGGGTTAGCAGCTACTAGAAGAAAACTAGGAATTTAAAGTGCAAGACTACTGATTATGAAAATTCGAAAACTGAAAACAGGCAATTAAGGCTATTTCTAGCAACTTAAATGAGCAAACTTTAAATCTAAAGGAGAAAGCTTTTGAAACTACTTGAATGATAAATAACAGATCCAAGGATGAGGTTCATGCTTAGGGAAGCTCAAGGTTCGATCTTGGTTTGCAAAAAGTAAATCTACACATTTCAAAATGAGCTATCCTTAAGCCTAAGATGCAATCTTCCCATGGCTTGTGGGTAAGATAAGTTCCTCTCATCATTCATCCTCTCCAAACCCATGGCTTGTGGTGGAAAAGGATGGTTGATGGAGCTGAAGCACGGATCTTAGCATGGCTTAACTAGTCCATACTTGCCACTTCCGTGGTCTTTAAGGCATACTAGTCTCTTGGTTTGGATATAAGAGATCTCCTAAGTTCTTATGAGAAAAGGAAATCTCTTGGATCATAAAGCCTCTCTCAAGGTCTATAAGCATTTGATACTCCAAACCAAGAAAGGATAAAGTTAAGAGCAAGAAAATACCAAGATCTAACCTTTAAAACCTTCTTAATCACCTCATCCTTAAATCCTAAAGAACTACTCTAATATCATTTTCAAACCCCTCTTAATCATGAGATAAGAGGAGTTAAACATGATTAAAATGACAAGAAAGAAGGATTAAAGCATAAAGGGAAGTTCTTAAATTCAAAATCAAAGTTTTTACAAAAGATAAAGCTTGAAAATGGAAAAAGATGCTTTAATGGTGATCTACAAAACCCAAAAATGGGGATGGAGGCTGTAAAATTCGTGGATCCCCCAAAATTTTAGGTTTAGAGTGTTCATATAGGACCACACAACTGGTCCCCTCAGTAAAAGACAAAGTCTGAGCTGTCCAAGGACGGAAGCAGAAATCTGGGCCGAAGATCGACCCGCCTGGTCGATCTAGTGGTCGATCTGAGCTGAAACGAGTGGCCTGGTCGATCTAGTGGTCGATCTGAGGTTGAAACGAGTGGGATGGTCGATCTGGTGGTCGATCTCTGCCTGAAACGAGTGGGATGGTCGATCTGGTGGTCGATCTCTGCCTGAAACGAGTGGGATGGTCGATCTGGTGGTCGATCTCTGCCTAATTCTTTTTGGCCGAACTCTTTCTTGACTCCCAGCAACTCCCAAGCTCTTCTTTTGACTCCTCGTCCATGCTCAGCGTCCAACAACAGCTCCATGTACTCCATATTACCTAAAAACAATGCATATATGCAAGAAATATGCAAATGTTAATGCAAACATGTCTAAAACCTAAAATGGAGCAAAAGTTACAAATAATCTAAATACGAATGCAATATGAATGCAAAATCTATCCTAAATGAGTGCTAAAATATGCTAAATTATGAGTTTATCAAGTTTATAGGATTCATCTTTGGGTAAAAAGGTAGAAGGGAGCTTTGATTTCATGCATAAGTGTGCATTTACCTTTAGCATTTTGCCTAAGATAGAATCATTTTCATTGAGTGATCCCTTATGTTTATGAACCTTGTGCTTGAATGAGATCATTCTCATCTCATAACCTTGTCCCTTGACCAAATGTTCTCTCTTGATTTGCATAAGCATAATCCATTGGTTACTGATTAATGAATGTTAAAGAGTTGGTTGATTTGAATGCTTGTGTAGGCTAAGCTAGAGTTCATTGTCTGCTATGATAGGTATGGCTAAGGCTTTTAAAGTAGAACAATCTCTATGCATCTTAGAACCTATAACTTGAGCATTGATTCAATTTTTCCATTGACATCTTTAGTTTTGAGCTCCCACTTTCAACCCTCACTCTCCCATTTGTTCTTATTTGCTTGAGAACAAACAAAAGGCAAGTGTGGGAGTGTTGATATCTCATACATTTGCATCATTTAGGCTTGCATTTAGTTCATGTTTTGGTCTTCTTTTGCATGTTTTCTTTCTCTTTAGTCCCACTTTCTTCTCCTTTTAGACTTAGGTTGCATTTACGATGTAGTTTGCATTTTCTTTGCATAAAGGATGTTTTTAGGTGCTTATTGAGCTATGAGGAGCAAGGAGGAGCTTTGGGAATGAACCAGGAGGCTTGCTGAGCTTGGATGGAGCAATAGGAGCCAAGGCAGACGATTTCTGCAAGCCCTATTGGTTAAGGCACGAAGGCTATCGGTTAAAGAGTGACCGATAGAGGAGCTATCAATCAGCCTATCGGTCAAGAGGACTGACCGATAGAAATATATCGGACGTATCCCGGACACCCTATTGTTCATCTTCTAGACCGATAGTAAGCCTATCGATCAGCCTATCGGTCAGGGAGTGACCGATAGGGTCCCATACTGAAGATCACTTATTTACAATTTTGCTATTTTCGCTTGGACTTCTATAAATACGAAAAATCCCTAATTTCCGGATACAGTCTTTTATCCAGCAGTTCTTTCCTCTTTGTTTTAGCTTTTTGATTTTTTAATTTGAATCTTTGCTTGATTTTAATAAGAGTTTGCATTTATCTTCTCGTTTAATCTCTCTAATCATGATTAGTCATCTTTTTCTCTTTGAATTGATGGTTTTAATGGTGCTTAGTGAGTAGTCTTCTTAGGCAATTGAGATGGGTTAGGTTTAGGGAACTTTAAGCTTAATCTATGATGTTTTAGTTTTAATTCTTCCATTCCTTTTCTTGATTGCTGTGTTTAATGCCTCATTAGCTCTTCTCTTTCAGCAGCTGCCTCTACAGCTCGAGCCTGCTCTGTAATACGAGTTTCCTCAGCTATGCGAGCCTGCTCAGCTACACGACATGCTTGTTCTGCAACTCGTGCTTGCTCAGCTGCACGCACCTGCTCTTCTCGATCTTGGGCGGCAGCACGGTCCTGTTCCACAGCCAAAGCCTGTTGCACGGCTAAAGCTTGAGCATATGCTTCCTATGCCTGCTCCCTGGCATGAGTCCGCTTGGTATTGCCTCCATTCACACTTCCTGTTGAAGTTGGTTGGGTTCCTTCCTCACTCTCACGACGTGCAGCAGCCCTAGTCAGACCCGTCTCTCCACAAATGAGATGACGTGTTATACACTCAACTTTCCAACCAAGTTACCACACAATAATCTCCATAAATCAATACCTTTTATTAAATAAACTCAAATAGTCTTGCAAATACCAACCCAAACTCAAAATAAACCATAATCAAGTCTCAAAACCAACTGAAATCATTTGAAAATAGAAAGCTAAGTGTCTCAGGTTCCCCAAGGATCGAACTAAAGAACCAATCACCACCATCACACGCCAATCACTGCTGCTGCTCCTGCTCACCTGCGCAAGGAGAAAGGGGATAGGGAGGGGATGAGTAATTTAGATTACCTAGGAAAATGCATACATGTGGTCCACCACATATACCATTACCCAAACCTGTCGCTAGCCAGAGCCAAACAAACAAGCGCAGGTTAATGATTCCTCTAACAATCAACAATCAAGTGCATAATGTAAACAAAGAAACGAGTCACTGCACGCCACTCGCGATACAAATCCCCATACTTATTTTCAAAAAATCTCCCTCTCTTGGTTTGGAGCCAAGAGAGTATGAATTGGAAAATTTTGGCTCCTCCCCTGTCATTCTAACCCACTCTTGAGCACTTTGTCTTTTGTCCCCCACTCAATTAGATTCCTTGTCCCCTCCTTAGTTCTATAAATACCACACTTGCTTCTTTTTTCTCTTCACACTTCTCATTTCTCACATAAGCGACGAAATTTTCTCTCTTTATTTGTCTTTGCAAAGTACTCTTGGAGTCCATAAAGGTTTGTTTTCTTAAACTATTCATCTCTTGTTCTTGTGGTTTGAAATTGTTGAGACTTTTTAAATCTTTTGCCATATGAACTAGTTTTGTTTAGTTTATGTCCTTGTTTTGATTTTGCATGGTGGAGTTTATTGTTTAAGCAAGTTAAACTGATTACTGTTTACAATCAACTAGCTTGCTTTACTTTATGTCTCTTATGCATCATCATTTCTCATTTTGTTTAGAGCCACCATGCTAGGTTCATGCTTATGAATTGTTAAAAATTTTGTTTAGTTTCTAGCATGTTTGTAATCTTTTGCTCTTGAATACTCTTAGTTCTTTTAGAGGTTTGCATGTTTAAACAACTAGTTAGACCTCTTGTAGATTTGAGAAAAAAAAATTTAGAGCTTTAAATCATTGTATTTCATCCCATTAGTTCTTGTACTTATTAGATTTTCAAGACTTGTTCTTGTAGGTACAATGGGGAGAAGCAATGAATCAGCTCGAAACAAGAGCCAAGGTACAAGGAAGAAGGCGCCTACAACCATACCAAAAAAAGACAAAGGCAAGAAGGTTGCTGAAGGTCAGTCTTCAAAGGATGCTGGTAAGAAGATAGTAGAGAGCAAAGCTGCCAAATCAAAGGCCAAGGGGAAGGGTAAAGTTGTAGAAGAAGCCCCCAACAAGCAACCAGGTCCAAGAGAGCTTGCTGAACTCTTCAACCAGTGCATTTTCAAGGCCACAAGGTATCCTTGTGTCCACACTATGAAGGCACTTGGTATCTATGAAGACTGCAAGACTATCTTTGAAGCTATAAGGCTTGATAAATTCATGGAGTAAGCCCTTCCCTCTTATCAACATCTCATCCTTCAGTTCCTCTCAACTTTTCAAGTGGTGAGCTATGAAGAAAGTGAGCTGGATAATGGTGATGGCTGGATATCTTTCAGGCTTGGCAAGCAGAAGTATACAATCACTTTCAGAGAACTTTCTGTTGCCCTTGGGATGGATTTATATGCTGACAAGAAGCCTCAGTTCAAGATCAGGATGAAGTAGCTTGCACAGCTTTGGGAAGTGATTGACATTGATGAGTTCACTCCTGGGGTAACAAAGAACAAAGATATAAGGCACCCAGCTCTGAGGTATGCTCACAAAGCACTTGCCAACACTATGTTTGCAAGAAAGGAAGCAACTAAGATCTCAGCTAGGGAGATGGATATCATCTTCCATGGGATACAGCAGCTGTTGTAGTACAATAGAGATGTGCGTCAGATCCAGAAGGCAAAGGAGCTTCCTTGCTATGTCACACTTCTCTTTGAGCAGCTTTTCAGTTATAAAAGCTGGATTGTCAACAAGGGCAAGAGAGAGAGAAGAACCTTCAGCTAAACATTGGACGGATAGTGACAACTATAATAATGGCTAGTGGGGTGAATCTTGAAGATGATGCTGAAGATGCCTTGCCAGCACAATGGATGGATATGGGGTACTTAAAGAGGACACAAATCATAGAGAAGACCATCCAAGGCAGGCATGTCTATCTATTCCTCAAGCCATCAAAGGAGCCGGCCAAATTCCTCATTCCCAATCAGCAGCACACTTCCATATCTATGAGGAGTAACATAGATTTTCGCCCAACAGAGAGAATGTTCTATCATGGTGGAGCTGTTGCCGAAATAGAAGAGGGAGAGAGTGAAGAAGAAAGTGAGGAGAGCACTGAAGAAGAAGAAGGTGGAGGTTATGCTGGCGCCAACATAGAAGAGGGATCTCAAGAGGAGGAATCAGAAGATGAGCTGATGGAATACAATGCTAGAAGGTTCCACTTTGAACCTCATGAGGTGCTGCCAAGCCAAGGGAGCTCACTGAAATATGCTCATGAGCATATCAACAAGCTTCAAAAATGGTGTAAGTGGAAAGACAAAACCATTAAGAAGCTGAGGAACTCTCTTACTCCTCCCATCACACCTCCTCACACCAGAATTGAGGTACCACATCCCTTCCCTTGTAGATACCATTGCATTTTTCTTTAAGTTTATGTTTATATGTTTGTGTGCTTCTCTCTTTCACTATTTTATTACACAAGGGTTTGGGGTTTGACTTTGTGTTTTCTTTTCTTAATATTTTTTACATTCATCTTTGAGTCTCATGCAGACATGCATCCATCTAAGTGCATAGAAAAACAAAAAAAATTTTAATTTTTTTGCATCTTTTGCAAACCAAAAAGAAAAGCATATAGTTGCATTCATTTGATTAGGATTGAGTCTAGTGTTTTCATATAGGTTGCATTGTATTTGCATAGGGCACAATGATGATATTTCCTTGTAAAATGCTTAGTGTTTAGAGATGATTTTATGAGCCCTTACTTAAATGAGATCATATTCATCTTATGACCATGCCCTTTAGACCAAATGTTTTCACTTGATTTGCATAAACTTGATTCATGGGTACATGTTTAATGAATGCTAAAGAGTTGATTGATTTGAACATTTGTCTTGGCTGAGATTTGAGATCATTTTGGAATAGAATAAGCATGGCTAAGTTCTTTAATGTATAACTGATCATGATTTGCATCCTACAATTAGGCACTTGGACATTGATTTCTCTTCTTTACCTTAGCATTTTTGGATTTGAGTGCCCACCTTTAAACCTCATCCTCTATTTGTCTTAGTTTGTTTGCTTGAGGGCAAGCAAAAGGTAAGTGTGGGAGTGTTGATATCTCTCATATTTGCATAATTTAGGCTTGCATTTAGTTAATGTTTTAGTCTCCTTTTGCATGTTTTCCTTCTCTTTAGTCCCATTTTCCTTTGCTTTTAGACTTAGGTTGCATTTATGTTGTAGTTTGCATTTTCTTTGCGTAAGGGATATTTTTAGGAACCTAAGGAGTCATTGGAGGCAAGGAGGAAGCATGGGAATGATTCAGGGAGATGTCCCAGCCAAGGAGGAGCAAAAAGAGCTAAGGAAGTGGAAATTTAGTTCAACCCCGAGCTAGATGGAGTCAACACCCATGCTCGATGTTAAGCCACATGATAAGCTCATAGAGTACCAGCATCATGTGATGTAAACGGGCAGGAGCTACAACATTTCACATCGAGCAAGCACATCGAGTACCACTTGCTCGATGTTAAGCATCCGAAGACTCACATCGAGCATCCACATCGAGCATGTTAGCTCGATGTTGGTCGTATCCGAACTGATTTTATTTACAACTTTGCCATTGTTTTAGGGTTTTTGTCATTTACTATATATACCCTTTAACCAAGGATTTTTAGCAAGTCTTGTTCTTGCTTAGTTTCCTGATTGCTTTTCTCTTTTTGTAAGAACAAGATCCTTAATTTTAATCTAAGTTTTTGTATTTGCAACCCTAATCTTCTCTAATCTCTCTCCTAATCATGTTTAACATCCTTTCCTCTTGTGATTTGATGGTTTTCATGATGATGAGTGAGTAGTCACTTTTAGGGTTCTTAGATGTGGTAGATTAGGGGAATTTAAGGTTTGATTAGGGTTTATTAGTGCTTAATAATGATTGATTCCTCTCTATTAGGTTGTTATTAGGCTAGATTTGTCTTGATAACATAAATCTAGATTTAGGCTTTTTCTTATGCCCACTAAGTGTTTGATGAAATGATGATCATGCCTTTTAGAGGATTTACTTGTCTTTGCTCAAGAGATTGATTGTCTAAGAAGTATTTTGGCTTAAATAGAGTTGGTTTAGATTGCTTGTTATTGATCCTAGCACTAATGAGAATTAGTTCTTGTTATGATGTTTAGCAAAGTGTTACTTGCCAAGAGATATGATTTGACTTTCTTGATTGTGAACTCTATGGCTAGAAATTAGCGTTGCTTTCTTGTTTGCATTGTCAATGAGTTTTATAACAACCTTGTCTTGCCTTTGAATTCTCAAAGTCAATAACCACATCTAGGATCTTTGCTTTTATATATTGGATTTCGAATTTGCTTAGTACTCTGTTTTATTTGCTCTTTGTTGTGCTTGATCATTTCTAAGTATTGCTTTAACAAGTTTTGCTTGGTTCATGGTTCACTTAAGTTGATTAGTTTAGAAGTTTAAACAACTCCTTCTCTGATTTAGCTTGACTTAAAGCATTATACTATAATCCTATTGGCATCTATCTTAACCTCTTTGGATTGATAAAAGCCCTATACTATACTACAATGATTAATACTAGTTTGGGTGATTGAGAAAGAGCTCAAAACTCTAGCATCAGGTCTAAGGATGGGAATAATCAAACCTAGTATGATCATTAGCCTCTAACAAGATGTTCAAACAATCAATGAATGCATGATCCTTTAGCATAGAACTCTAACAAGTAAATCAATCCACTCTCATGACAGTGATTCCTTAGAAAGCAACCTAATCAAAATCTAACTTAGTGATCAGGAAACAACCAAGCATAAAGAAACAGTCATATCTAGCCAATATGCTCCCTAGTCATCCATTCTCATGTGTAAGGATAAGCAAATCCACTAAGAGGTTGGTTCAGGCATTTCAACAAGCACTTTTGATGCAGAGAAAGCCTAAGTTCAAAATTCAGATGATCAGAATGCATCAAGCATTAAAAACACATAATGATGAGGGATCATCAATACCTAAACATCATGTTTTAAGCCTTGGATCATCCTAAATCTAATCCATTCTTAAACCAAGAAAGGCTACTCACAACTCATGTTTTATTTATCAAAAACTAAGCAAGAGATTAAGGAAATTATGATCAGAATCAATGAACACAAGATCAATAATACGAGATCCAAACTTATATTAAAAACTCAAATTGTTGCTACAAAATATCAAAAACTGGAAATTACTCAAGAACAATAGAGAGAGAGATTAAAGATAAGGTTTCTTGTCTAAAGATAAGATAAAAAGCAAAAATTTAAGGATAAGTGATTAAAAAGATAAGGTTTTGCTTTTATAGTCAAGGGTCAAAGGCTAAGTCCGAGCATTGATCAATGTCAAAGTTGGCTGGGAAGGAGGCTGATATTGGGTAAATGATCGATACTGGACCTCGATATAAACATTATCTTCTTGGTATCGGGTACCAGCACGACAAAAGTGGCCGATATGGGCTCCTCCAGGAAGCCAAATCTCCCTGGACTCCTGTATCGGGTGCATATCGATGTATCCTGCCTCATCTGGCTAAAATTGTCATAACTCTTGAACGGCTGATGGGAATGACTTGAAACAGACACTTTTCGAAATCTAACACAATGCACTCTAACCTTCATGAAGAACGACGAGTCTGAATCGGACCGGAAACCCTTCGTCCAGCGAGATCATTCAGACATGGACTCTTGTATTGGGGTGGACTCCGATATGGTCCCCGATACAAATCAGCAAAACTTCTTCAGCTCCTCTGAGTGCTCCTCCTTGCTTCATCTTGATCCCCGACTCTTCATATGTCTTCCTTAGCATCATAAAGCCCTGAAATACACTCTAAATGCAGCAAAATATGCATTCTTAATCCTAATGCACACTAAGTCTAATATGAATGCAAATGAGACACTTTGGACTATAAAAAGGATGCAATTATATGAAAAACTATACTTAATGAAACCTAAAATGATGTAGTTATGCAAGCTATCAGCTTACTACATACCACTAATAGGGCTCAGGTTTTACCCAAATAAACTACTGCAAGTGCACAACAAAACATATGTAGTATATGGGGTATCAAATCCCAAAGGAGTATGTAAACTACACTATCGATTATAGATTCAAATTAAGCTAAGCAATAAATAGCGTATGTAATGCGAAATAACAAAATAAATGTAAGTGGGCGTTTTTGGGATTGTTCTTAAAGTTCATAAGGCTAAAGGCGCTAAGTCAGGACAATTCGCAGGTTGAATCCGAGAGTGTAGAATGCATGCAATAAGGAATAAATTAAAACCCTCTTGAACATGAATCACAAAGATATAACTCATCAATTCTCATTGCAGAAGTTAACTATGCCTAAATCACAGAGTTTCAAATCTCTTTGCAAACCCTAACAACCTAAACATGCAGTAATGATCAGATTCAATTGTTCACATAACTCCTAAACCAAATTTCTTTGCAAATCTCTTTTGCTCATCTAATACTAGTTCAGGTGATTAATAATGCTCTCACATCTATCAAACAAACTAGGGTTTTGAAATCCAGATGATGTATCTAAGAAATCGATATGAATGCAAGCACATATGAAGAACCAATGGATTTCCTATAAGTTAGCAATTGTACAAACTCTTCATCAAACTTTGAAAAGCCCTAACTTTACTAACAAACTACTCTGACATGGTGAATGAAACAAACATCATGAAAATAATAGATTGCATAAAAGAAATAAGAAATAGAAATAAAAGAGTTCGAAATCTGCTCTGAATGTGTCTGATTTGTCTCTCCAAAAGCTCTGCTACCAATCTCTCTCTAAAGCTCTCAAAAAGAATTAGATACAAGATAAAAGCCAACAATGGCTGAAAACCTAATATATACAAGCTAAAACACGATTTGGGGTCTTTTTGCAAATACTGAAACTTCTGGGCTAAAACTATAATTTCTTCCCAATTTTTTAAAAACCAGCCACGATTCTTCCCAAGACTCAATAAGAAGGACTTATATCATGGTTAAAAACCATAAAAACCATGATATATCAACTCTCTCAGACTTAGCTTTTGCTTGCCCTCAAGCAAACATAAGACAAAGAACAGGGTCGAGGTTTGAAAACAGAAACAGTCTGCTAAACATCAGGAACACCACATTGATAAACACTTTCGAATCCACATACCACAGAGCCAACACAAGATCAAATTTTAGTCTAATAATCAAAAGCTTAGCAAATGTCTCAAATCCAGTTCAAGCTCTTTCAAGAAATCTGAAATCTCTACTGCTAATTGCTTATATCTACCTAAGTGTGATGTCTCATCAAGGTTTTATCATCTCAATCACTTACAAATTATTTTCCCTTCCTAAACACTGCACAAACCAATCTCAACACAGCTCTCCTATTCTCTCTGCCCTAAATCTTTTTCTTTGGATATTTTCGATTTTCAACTCTTTTCTCATTTTTTTTTACAGTCTAAGATATTGTGCTACTCAATACTAGTGTTGCTTGTGAGGAGACAGGTTCTTGAATGTGTTCATTACTGTTGTTTCTTGTGAGGAGACAGGGTCATGAATGCACCATTCTTTTGAATCAAACTCTTAAAAACTGTATTAGGGAAGATCAAAGAGAGACTATATCTTAACCTTATTGTCAGTGCTGAAAGAGAGAATCAAGATCAATGAGAATCAAGCCCCATGAAAAGAAGTTTAAAGTTCATTAAGGTGGAGCTAACATCAAATTTTCCAGATTCTCTACGAACCTAAACCTTCATTGCTAGACTGATTCACCTATGACTTTCAACTTAGTAAGACTTGTAATCAAATACTGTGGCAATGGTTCTTATAAGCATAAACGTCATATGGTTAGTTACAAGAAAAACTGACAATTTCAAAACTCTGACTCTATAAAAACAGGTTTTTGACACAACTTTAAGACTCTAAAAATTAAACACAATGCACACAACGTCAGTGGCCACATTGAATACATTGGAGAAGAATGTCTCCTCATCCATGGTGGTGTGTAAGCAGTAGGTGCAAACTCTCTCAAGGAAGTGAGGAACATCAGCAGGGCGGGTTGTGACTGTGGGTGGGACACTTCTTTTTTCTGCAGAATCATCAAAAGAAACACCAAGCTTTCCACGAGAATCTTGTTGCTTGCATAAGTGTGAAGGAGCTTTTGCACCTTTTAAGTTCTTATTGATGAGATTAGGAAGTTTGGAATTGGTGCCAAGAAGTGCATACCTCTGCTTAGTTCCAGGTTTCTGGTTTGTGGAATGTTGAATTTTTGGTTTGGCAACATAAAATGGACCTGTAGCTGAAAGATCATGTCGCTCTTTTGTGTCCAGGTTGGTGACGAGCGTCACCAGGTCGGGTTTCTGCAGTTTTTCTGCAATCCAGCTCTGCAAGTCTTGCCTACATCACAAACTCGTCCTCCTCCAGCAACTTAGCATTCATTGGACCCTCTTTTGCAAGCCTAGTGTTGAAGATATCATTCTCACTCCAATCCTCAAAGCCAACAGCTTTTGCAAAAGTTTCAGATATTGCCTCTTGAACAGCCATCTTGTTCACTTGCCCACTTGTATCAGTTTCAGTGACATACCCAGCAGTAATGTCTTCTGAATGCTCCATGACTGGCTCTTCATCTCTGGAAGTCCATACGGAAAAGGTCTGACCATCAATGTAGAACTCCCTCTTAACTTATCCATGTTAAACGTCATGACAACATCACTTAAATCAAGCTCTATCTTCCCCTTCTTTACATCAATGATTGCGCCAGCAGTAGCCAATAATGATCTTCCCAGAATAAGAGGATATTTAGGTTCTTCAGCATATTTCAAACCCACAAAGTCTGTAGGAATCATGCAACCTTCAATGTTAACAGGAACATCTTCTAAGATGCCTTATGGGGTTCTTATGGATCGATCTGCTAAGATAAGAGAGATCCCAGCTGGCTTGAAATCAGTTATTCTAAGTCTAGCAGCAACAGAGGAAGGCATAAAGTTAATACTTGACCCTAGATCACAAAGAGAATGGGGAAAATGTCCTGCTGAGATTGAGTAATCAAGCACAAAGTTTCCAAGATCAGAAAGCTTCTCTGGAATTCTGCTTTGAATGATGGTACTGACTTGTTCAGAAACAGTCACCTTCTTCTTCTTCTTTGGAACTGTGCCTAAAAGAATTGCACTAATGTCTCTGGTAAACAATGCTCCTTCTTCAGGGCTTACACCATTAACAACCATTTTCTTTACATACCTTCTTAATGCAGGTGAAAGTTTGACTGCATCAACAAGAGAAATCTCAAGCATCAGCATGTCTATCATAGCCTTGCATATGGCTTCTTTTATCTCTTGTTTAGGCTTCCTAGGATGCTTAGAAAATGGTGTTTTGGGTTTATAGACTCGTTCCTGGCCATTATCTGCAATTACAAGCAAAACAGCTTCGTTCTGGGGTGGGTGACGATCATCACCAGGGGGGTGATGCTCGTCACTGATCTGTGACGACCCCCGATTCCTTTGTAAGTTGGTGACGAGCACCACTCCTCCTTGGTGACCCTCGTCACTCACCTCTGAGACTGCAAAATTTTCATCTTGAAACTCCAGCAGTTGCACGATCTGGTCTGCACTCAACCTCTTTTTCTGCACTGTTTTAAGCTCTTTTCCACTCCTGATTGTGATGGCATTAACCTGATGCTTGGGATTGGTGTCAGTCATTCCAGGAAGGAATCCCTCTTGCCTTTGAACAGCTCATGCAGTTTGAGCAACTTGAACATCAAGCTTCTTCATGTGAGAGTTCAGACTCTCAATTTTCCCATTCAAGTCTTGATACAGCGAATCCAACTTGCCATTGAAGTTCACTATCGTCTTCTGCTGTCCTTCAAGTACCTGTTCCAGCATAGCTTCCATCTAATTGTCTTGTGGAGGTGCAGTTTGGTAGAAGAAGAACCATAATTCTTGCAGTTTTGGTAAGGTTTCTCAACTTCAGTCTTGTGGAACTGTGGCATTGGAGTATAACCAGGCGAGCTCTGATTCCCTGTGAATGTACTCTTCTGATTATTGTTGTTGTAGCCTCTGTTTCATTGCTGATTCTCATACCTTTGACCCTGAAATCCTTCAGCATTGATGAAATTCACATCTTCCTGCTCAATCTCCTCTAGATTTTCGAAAGTCTCTACCTCTGCAGCAAAATGACTGACTTCTTTCCCACCAAGAGGTTGTGCATACTTTCCAGCTTAGCCTTGACTTCAGCAATCTGATTTCCATCATCCAAACCAGCTTGTTTCATCCTCTGAAAATCTGCATTCTTGGTGCTGTTATTGCAGGCCAAGTTTTCAATCAACCTGATTGCTTCTTCTGGTCTGTTGGTGTTGAAGTTTCCACTGCTTGAAGCATCCAGCGCAATCTGATATTTCCAATCAATGCCTCTGAAGAAGATACCAACCAACTGCACTTGATTGAAGCCGTGGTGAGGACAGTCCCTTTGATAAAACTTGAATCTCAACAAGGAAGCTTTAAAAGCTTCAGTAGGACCTTGGGTAAAGGATGTAATCTCAAGTCTTCTGATCTGGCATCATCAAAGAAATTGTTCAGAAAAGCATTTTTGGTTTCCTCCCAAGTTGTCAGAGAACCAGGCTCCAGTTGTTTCAGCCAATAAGCAGCATCTCCTCCAAGTGAGTAAGGGAAAAGCTTGCAAAACAGAAAGTCATAGCTAACTCCATTAGCTTTGACACTTGAAGCCAAATCCTCAAACCTCTCAATATGATCCATTGGATGCTCATGAGGTAAGCCATGTAATGGATGCTATCCCACCAGCTGATAATAAGCATGCTTGAGCTCAAAATCATTCCTCTGGAAAGCAGGAGAGCGGATTGCAGCTCTGTTGGCATAGAACTGATCAGGTCTGTTGTAATCCCCTAGAGTCCTCTGAACAAAATGTCCAACAGCGTTGTTAGCAGCAGCAGGAGCTCCAGCGTCTTGTGCTACTTGTTGAACCAGCTGTTCAACTATGACATTCCCATCTTGATCCACTCTCTGCCCTTCTTCATTCATCATGTTTCCCTCTCTATCAACCAAATGACCTTATGTATCTTCAACCAAGATCAGTAAAGCAACCATTGTAGACTGTTTCTTAGCTTTCCTGATGGTCCTCTCCAACTAAGCTATCTCGTCAATGCCTAAGGTCAAAAGCTCATTCTCTTTGTTGCTTCTGGTACTGCAATTAGGCATACACCTGAAACCAGCACAAATAAAAGTAACAGAAAGTTAGTAAACAAATTAAAACTTAGACAAAATCCTAATACTAAAAATTGATAGGCAACTATTACTCCCCGGCAAAGGCGCCAAAAACTTGATAGGGCTCAGGTTTTACCCAAATAAAACTACTGCAAATGCACAGCAAAGCATATATTGTATATGGGGCATCGAATCCCAAAGGAGTATGTAAACTACACTATCGATTAGAGATTCAGATTAAGCTAAGCAATAAATAGCGTATGTAATGTGAAATAACAAAATAAATGTAAGAGGGCATTTTTGGAATTGTTCTTAAAGTTCAAAAAGCTAAATGCGCTAAGTCAGGACAATTCGCAGGTTGAATCCAAGAGTGTAGAATGCATGCAATCATGAATAAATTAAAACCGTCTTGAACATGAATCGCAAAGATATAACTAATCAATTCTCATTGCAGAAGTTAGCTATGCCTAAATCATAGAGTTTCAAATCTCTTTGCAAATCCTAACAACCTAAACACGTAGTAATGATCAGGTTCAATTGTTCACAAAACTCCTAAGATAAATCTTTTTGCACTAGGGTCTTTTGCTTATCTAATACTAGTTCAGGTGATTAATAATGCTCTCACATCTATCAAACAACCTAAGGTTTCGAAATTCAGATGACGTGTCTAAGAAATCGATATGAATGCAAGCACATATAAAGAACCAATGGATTTCCTATAAGTTTAGCAATTCTACAAACTCTTCTTCAACCTTTGACAAGCCCTAACTTAATTAACAAACTACTCAGCCATGGTGAATGAAACAAACATCATGAAAAGATTAGATTGCATAAAAGAAATAAGAAATAGAAATAAAGGAGTTTGAAATCTGTTCTGAATGAGTCTGATTTGTCTCTCCAAAAGCTCTGCTACATATCTCTCTCTAAAGCTCTCAAAAAGAATAAGATACAAGATAAAAGCCAACAATGGCTGAAAACCTAATATATACAAGCTAAAACACGATCTGTGGTCTTTTTGCAAATACTAGAACTTCTGGGCCAAAACTGCAATTTCTTCCCAATCTTTTAAAAACCAGCCACGATCCTTCCTCTACGGGTGACGAGCGTCACCAGGTCAGTGACGGTCGTCACCCAAGCCAGAACAACGCTCCTGACTTGCTTCATTCGTGGTTGTATCTTGCAATGCTCTAAAAACCTCCAAAACTTCCAATTATGCTCCAGACATGCTTTAACCTGCAAAGACTCTACTAGGACTCTGAAAAAGACCAATAAAACTCAATAAAAAAGACTTATATCATGGTTAAAAACCATAAAAACTATGATATATCAACCACACCTTTGCTTTCAAAGATGCTTCAATAGTGGTTTGAGACACTCCTACAACAATGATGCTTATCACCATGGTCATAGTTACATGCCACAAAGAGGTTATGGCCAAGAGATGCATCAGCCTTACACTCCTTTCTATCAACACCACGCTCAAGCTAATCCATCTTCATCTCTTGACTTGAGTCTCCATCCACTATAAATCAAGCCCTTCAAATGCAAACTAGTGTATCAGAAGATCTGAAGAACGATTTTGCTGATAACAACAGCAAGTTTTCTCTAACCACTTTAGAGCTGAATAACAAACTAGATGCTCTAACATTAATAGAGATCATTGATATGGAAGAGGCATTAGCATCACAGCAACAAATTCAACTTCCAGAAAAAGAGTGAAGTCAACCCACAGGAGTATTGTAATGCAATATAGTCCTATGATTAGCTCTCCTATTGATCATGAAGCTGCTGTGAAAAAGATTAAAGAACTCATATATGGTCATCAAGGGGAAGTTCACTACTCTAAAGTTAATGAGGACATTGAGCCTAAGTGTGTGAAGTGTGTGTGTGGTGTGTGTGGGGGGGGGGGGGGGGGGAGGGACTGTTTTGCACTTGAGTTTAGCTAGTGATGAAAATGCTGATGAAAGGGAACAAGGTCATTGAAGCTTTCCTCTTGAGTATTTCTGAAGATAAGGCCATTGAAGCTGAGGTTGTTGAAGCTGAAGTGGAGGTGAAAAAAGGAGATGAATAGGTTGAGCATGATAAACTTGTTGGAGTATACTATGCTCTAAAGTCACTTGCAAAAGAGTCACCTCCTCAAAAGAAACAAGCTGAACCCAAGAAGAAGAAAAGGGAGCCTCTACTCAAAGATGAAGCATCACAAGTTGGGAATGGGTTTGAGTACATACCTCCTTTGCCTTATCTTGGTCGAATTCTTACAAAAGCTCAAAAGGCTGTGCTCTCAAGGTTCAGGAAAGAGATGGATGAGGCTGGTGTTCCCTTGACTCCACTAGACACTATGATGCAAGTGAAATATCAATTAAGGTTCATCAAAAGACTTTCTTGTGAATATAGAGAAGATTGAGCTGATTATGAACTCTTAGATGTCAAAGACAAGAAGAAATAGGAGCCAATAACCCTCCATAAATTTGACAACCTAGGAAAGTTTCTAGTCCCTTGTGAGATTGGTAAATTATTTGTGGAAGAAGCATTGTGTGACATAGGTTCAGGCATAAATGTAACATCTCTTGACATGGCAAAAGAACTAGGAGTCACTAAGCTGAAACCATATGAATCCACAATCACTTTTGTGGACTCTTCTTCAAGGCAACCCATTGGTCTCATTGAAGACTTTCCTTTAAAAAAACAGAGCATGCAAGATATCAATTGATTTTGTGATGAAGATGGTTCAGACACAGAAACTTCCTTTACTATTTGAGACTCCATTTCTAAACACGGAAGGCGCTGATATTGACATTACCAAGAAGAGAGTCACTTAAAAGAAAGTGAGTGATGGAGTTAGCTATGCAATGAAGCCTCCACCTTCAAGCTTTGTGGAAACATCACTAGTTTTGTGAAATGAGTTGCTGAAAAGCCACATGAGGTCAAGGAAGAGCTGATGGGATTCAAGATTGAGGTGCTGAAACAAGATGAAAACCCTTTTGATCATACTGAATATGATGGTGAATCATTTGATGGTGAATGTCTACTTGGCTTGTTTGATGGGATCAAAGTGAAGCATTATGGTGAACCACCAGGGCTAAGGAAGAGAGTCAGAAATCCCAAGGAGAAGCTCTACTATGGAGCCAAAACATTGTTCAAGAAGAAAGGAGAAGGAACTTCAGTTCCACTCCATCTTCTTCCATGATCTTATGGGTGTGAAAAGTCAAGCTTAGTGACTCTAAACAAGCACACTTGAGAGGTAATCTCTAACTATCCTTGTATATATATATGCTACTTATGCTTTTGATTTGTTTTTTAACTATTTTCAGATTCCAGAGATTGGACAAAAGGTTCAACCAAGGTGAAAGAGGCTAAAAAAGGAAAAAATGCTTCTGCATCGAGCAGATGCATCGTGCAAAAAGATTGGTGTGGACGAAGGCCATTCACTCAGATTCAGCCTCAGCATCCTTCATTAATATTGTAGAGTATCGAATTAGATTTCCACTGGTGGCGGAATCAAGTCAGTCTGACCCGGGGCTTAAAAGTCACTAAGGACGGCCCGCCGTACACCGAGTGCCCTGTTCGGTAGCAATTGCACCATGGAGGGACTGTCATATACCGTGAGCCCTCCTCGATGGAGATTGCACCGTGAAAGGACCACCGTACACCGTGTGCCCTGCTCAATGGCGATTTCACCGTGGAGGGACCGCTGTCCACCATGGATGGCACCATTCATCCTGCCCGGTGATATCTCCATTATTTATACCATTTTAGCTTGTATTCATCACTAGTTTTAGTCTTTAAACATGCATATTTTGCTTCTTCTTGTCCCATTTGCATACATTTAGGAGTTAGTGTAGTTTTAGGAGCTGCATTGCATTTTTCATGCATTTGGAGTTTTATTCAGCTACAAGAAGGAGTGTCGAGGTCATGTGGTGCAAGGGGTGTGAGCTGGAAATGGAGCAAGGCAAGGGACAAAGGTGGATAGGCCAATATCAATGATGATATCGACATCATCTGATCGATACGGAGCATGTCGATGGGAGTATCGACCACTTCAGCATCAATACAGTAAAGGCGTGGTGAGAAGGAAGATATCGACTAAAAGACACCTCGATGGAACAGAAAGGAGTCCATATCGAGCAGTGTATCGACGTCCCAGACTGATACACATGACAGGGCAATACTGAGGTGCCATATCAACTTGCTTGACCGATGAGCCTTAACTAAAGGGCGATTGTAACGACTTCACACCATGGAGAGCTAAAGCGATACAACATAGGAGCCTTCTGTATCGACGTACATATTGACCCAGGGATATCGATACAACCCAGAAGAAGAGATGATATCGACAGGTATATCGATGTTCACAGTCGATATGGTCTGTCCGAGTCAGCTTATTTTTGGTTTAATCTTGGTTTACTAGAGGTTTTCTGGTTCCCCTATAAATACTAAAGTCCTAAAATGGTTACGCAACTTGGATATTGTTATTTTCTTCCGTTCTTGCACTTAAAAACATTTCCCTTTTCAGCTTTGCTTTGTAAACACTAGTTTGATTTAGTGAATTTCTGTATTTGCCTTTCATCTATTCTTGTTTATTCTGCTTCCTAATCATGCTTAACCATTATTTCTCTTTTTAATTTGTGGTTTTAACTATGGCTAGTGAGTAGTCTTATTTAGGTTTTGAGATGGGATAGATTAGAGGGGTTTAGGGCTAGATTAGTGATGTATTATGCTTAATATGATCGTCTTCTCTCTATTAGCTGTGCTTAACACTAGATTAACCTATGGCCAGGCTTGTTTAGTATTTGAGCTTTCTGTTGTGCCTGGTAAGTGTTTGATGAAATGCTGCTTAGGGTCTCTTAGAGGATTTGTATGCTTAGCCTAAGGAATTAGATGTCTAAGGTGCATTTTGGCTTCATAGGACTGGAATTCTGTTTTGAATGCTTGCTAATCATATGTTTGAGTTAAGGGATTTATCTGAAATGTGTGCTTAGAAAAGTGATTAGTGTCAAGAAATTAAGCTAGTTATAGTTGTTAATCCTATGCCTAGAAGATAGCATTGTTTGAATGATTTTGTAGGATCACTAGGTAAGTTCTAATCCTCTCTTAATCAATAACCCCTATCTTAGACCCTTACTTCATCTATTTGAATTTCCTGCTTTGCTTAGTTCAGTCTTTAGACTTGTTTAGTTTGTTCACAACTGCTTTCTTGAATTTGGCTTGACTTAAGTGATTTGCTGTATTCTTGGTGTCTTAAGAACTCAGATGGATTGATACCTTACATGCTGCAATGACATGAGTGTGTTAGGATTTGCTTAGCTAGTCAAAATCCAGCTATCAAATTGGCGCTGTTGCCATATGAGTGTAGATTAAGCATTAGGATTTGTGGATTATTTAAGATCAAGCTGTTATTTTTCTGTTTGTTACTGATTTGCAAGCTGCTCATCTGCTTATAGGTGTATGAATTTGAGGTCTAAAGGCAATCAAAACCTTCTGGATTATCAACATAACATTCTGCAAGTAGAGAGGGCATTAAGAGCAACAGGGGAAAGAGAAAGACTGCAAAGGTTTCATCAGCTCAACATGGAGCATGGTATAGATGATCAGCGATTTCATGGACCACCAGGAGCACAAAGTGCTCAAGGAGTTGCTGGTGTTCAGGGACAGCAAGGAGTCCAAGGTGAACAAGGTCATAGAGGACCAGCACATGGTGCACGCCCAATCAGACCCATTGGAGCTGGTGACGCACCCAAATTACAACAACAGAACAGGGATCCTTCCTCCAGCAGTTCAGAACAATAACCTTGAAATCAAATCTGGATTTATCTCAATGGTTCAAGGCAGCAAGTTCCATGGATTACCACTTGAAGACCCTCTGGATTACTTGGATAACTTTGATAGACTCTGCTCCCTAACTAAGATCAATGGGGTGAGTGAAGATGGTTTCAAGCTCAGGTTGTTCCCTTTCACTCTTGGCGACAAAGCCCACCAATGGGAGAAAAACTTGCCTCAAGGAAGTATCAGTTGGGATGAGTGCAAGAGAGCCTTTTTAGCAAAGTTCTTCTATACTTCAAGGACTGCTAGAATCAGGAATGAGATCTCTAGTTTTGCTTAGAAGAATAGTGAGAGTTTTGGTGAAGCATGTGAGAGATTCAAAGGGTACACACTTCAGTGCCCTCACCATGAGTTCTCACAAGCTTCACTCCTCTCAACCTTATACAGGGGCGCTCTCCCTAAGATCAGGATGCTACTTAACACTGCCTCCAATGGAAACTTCCTATCTAAGGATGTAGATGAAGGCCTAGAGCTGGTGGAGAACCTAGCCCAAAGTGATGGCAATTATAGTGAAGACTATGATAGACCTCCAAGAGGAGAGGATTTCAACACTAAGAAGGAGCTGGAGTCTACAAGAAGAGAGTTGAAAGAGCTGAACACTAGGCTTGACAATCTGCTCCAAGTGCAACACAAAGAGATCAATTATGCTAGTGAAATGGTGGAGATACCTAATGAAGAGGAGCTACAAGTAGAGGAGATGAACTACTTGGTTAATCAAGGTGGATACAATGGGTATAGGAACTTCAGACCATACAGGAGCAACAATATTGCCAATCCCCAAGATCAAGTTTACCCTCAACAGCAACCTCAAAGGAATCAGCCAAGACCTTTTGCGCCATTCAACGAAGGATATGCACCAAGGAATAACATTCAAAGCAACTTCCAGCAAAAGCAGTTTGCTCCTCCTGGATTCTCTCAAGGTAAACCAAGCTCATCCAACACCAATGATGCTGAAGTGAAAGGACTGCTGCAACAACTCCTTCAACGCCAACAAGCTAATAATGTGGAGATCACAAAGAAATTTGTTGAGGTCTACAACAGAATGGATACTCTTCATATGGAGTTGTCAAACAATATTGATGGATTGGCTTCAAAAGTAAGACACTAGAGAACAACAAGGGCATAGCTGGTCCCAAACCTCAAGGAAAACTTCCTTGAAAACCAGAAGCTAACCCTAAGGAGTTCTGCAACGCCATAGTTACTGAAGAAGAGACCTTCTCAGATGAAGAGGAAGCTGTCATTGAGGAGTTCCTTTCTCTGTTCAATGAGGACATTGAACTTCAGAGTGGGAGGGGGGAAGAGTTTTTGGCAGCTGACGCCAACCATGAAGTTGCAAAGGAAAAGTCTCTTGAAGCAACAGCAACTAAGGAAGAGGATAAGAAGGGGCTACTTGAGGAGAGTCAAGCTGAGAAACAAACTGGGATCTATGATCATTCTCCTTACAAGCCAGCTCTCCTCTTTCCTAAAAGCTGTAAGAAGCAGCTTATGGATAAGTACACCACTCTCTATGCTAACCAGATGAAGCTTAGAGGTCTTGATATTGGGACAGAGCTGAAGGAAGCTATTGCCAAGAATGAGGTATTGAACATCAAGAAGCTTCGAGATCCTGGATGCTTCACTCTCCCTTCTGAACTCAAAGGACAAACTTTCAAGAGCTGTCTTTGTGACCTTGGAGCAAGTATCAACCTTCTCCCATCCTCTACTGCTAAGGCGCTTGGCTACACTCAACTTCAAGAGAGTAATGTGTCTCTAACTATAGCTGAAGGCACAGTAAAGGCACCATTTGGAGCTCTTAAAGATGTGCCAATGATGATTGAAGGAGTGATCATCCCAACAGATTTCCTGGTCCTGGATGTTGAAGGGAAGTTCAAGAACGCTATCATTCTAGGGAGGCCATTCTTGGCTTCAGCTGGCACAGTGTTTGATGCAAAGGAGTGCACAATAGAGCTAAGGTTGACCAAGGAGAAAGTTATGAGGTTTGACTCCAAAGGGAACAAGCTGGAAGATGAGCTAGCCTTCTCAATGGAGGTCAATAAATTAAAGAAAGTTGGAGAGAATTGGCCAGAGTTTGATGGCTATGTTGGTGCAAGTTTTGATGGTTGCTGTCTGTTCAGGATGTTTGCTGATACCACTGAAGAGGAGGTCCTCGAAGGGGCTGGTTCTGATGCTGTGAATGAAATCTTATTAGGTCCTATAGAAGAAGGAGTTGTTTTGAGACCATTTGGCTCTAAGAGTGGTGAAGTTTGTTACAAGATGAAGCAAGAGGGAAGATCTAAGCCTTTTGTAGTGCTGCTGATTGATGGATTCACCAGGAGAGTAAAGGGGAACAAGATCACACCGAGAAGTTCCAAGACTCCTGCTCCACACCTCAACTAAGGAGCTGAGGAAAGTCAATCTAAGAGGCAATCCCATGGTATCCTTGTATATAGCTTTGCATATTTATGTTTTTTTTTATGTTTGTGTGGGTGTTTTTGAGTGTCTCTAGTAACCAGGTTCAAGCTGAGGAAGAAGGAACAAAACTTGGGAGAAGGAAGAGGTCGAAGAAGGGTCAATATCGACCAGCATATCGGCCATGCACGTCGATACGGCTCATATCGAGCATATCTTGCTCGATACAAGGGATGATCCTGATCGATACACCTGTGAGGATTTTTGTATCGATCAGAGTACTGGTATAAGGTAAACCGATACGCTTTAACAAGCAATGTATCGGGGTGCAAACAGATTGATATGCCTAAACTGGTACTGATATCGATCACATGTATCGATGTACAAGGTTGATATGACATCAAGAAGTGCGTATCGAGCACAATATCGACATAACACACCAATGTGCCTTAACTGCAAGGACGAAAGGCGATTAATCGCCCTTTATTAAGGCATATCGAGGTAAATATCGACATCCAACGTCGATACACCTTAAGTGACGAATGAAAACATGCTGCTCAGCATATGTCGAGGTGTATCGATGTCCATATCAACATGCTAGTCCGATATGGATTTTTTCCAAGTCATACCGAGCTACATTTCGAGCTACTAGCTCGATGTTGGACAGCTAAGCATGATGATCGGACTACATATCGACATAAGGGACGTCGATACAAAAGATGTCAAGCAGTATTGACATGTATACATGTCAATATCACGACCCAGACAACCAATATCGGCATGCATATCGACCGGACCAAGTCGATATGATCGATATCGATCACAATATCGACTTAGGTGGTCGATATTGTGCACAAGGTAAGCTTTCTTCAATTCAAATTTTTTCCTCCTCGGTTAAACTAGATCAAGGAGTTCAAATTTGAATCCTTCCCCTTTCCAAGCACAAGTGGGACCTCTCTTTAGCACTCTTTGTCCCTTTGCTCCCCACAAAAAGATTCTCCAACCCTCTATATTAACTAACCCCACCCTTCTCTCTTTCTTACTTTCATTTTTCTAGTTTTGAACCACTAAATTTCGAAAACTTTTGTTTTCTAAGTCCTTGAGAGAGTCAAACCACTTCAGGTATTATCTCTTAGCTTTTAAATGTTTCAAATTTTGTTTTATGCACTTAAGAACTTGTTCTTGTTTGGTGATTGCTTTCTAGTTCAATGATTCATTGCCTCTTACTTATTTTATTTCTTTTGCATGGTGAATAGAGTGTTTTTGAATTTTGAAGCATTTAGCTTAATGTATTCTTGCTTGTCAAATTCATCTATTTATCTTTGCATTAGCATTTTAGTACATTTGTTTAGTTTCACCATGCTAGGATTCATCATTTTTGATTATTTGTTAATATTTGTTTAATGAATCTTTTGCATGCATTGCCTATTTAGTTGCCTCACAACTGTTAGAGGTTTACTTTTTAGTAAATAAAATCCTCCTCTTGTGATTTTTTGTATCATTAGGCATTGTGTTTTGTTGCTTCCATGGTTCTCATTTTTTTTTTGAGAATATGTTTTAGGTACCATGGGAAGAACAACAGGAAGTGGAGCTAACAAAGAGGCTGAGAAGCAATAGAAAGGCAAGGGAAAAGCCAAAGAAGTTGGGAGTCCAAGTGCCAAATCTCAAGGCAAAAAGAGAGTTGATGTTAGCGCTAGTGAGCAAGTCCCTCAAAAGAAGAAAGGCATCACACCAGCTCAAAGGCAGCTGTATGACAAGCTGCAAAAGGTGGATGTGAGGCCAACTAGATACCCCCCATGTGCCATCCCTAGAGGCTTTGGGACTCTATGAAGACTGCTCTTCTATGCTGGAGACCATGGATCTCACAAAGCTGGTGGGAACTCCATATTCAGCCAACAAAAACCAAGTCCATCAATTCTTTGCAAGCTTTGAAGTGCAATTCTATGAGCCAGGAGAGGAGACTCCTGAAGAAGATGGTGATGGCTTCATCACTTTCAGAGTTTCCAAGAAGAACTATAGGATGTCTTTCTCAGCTATAGAAGATGCCTTTGGATTCTCTTATGGAAGCGCTAGAGGATAGAATCTGGGGGTTAGCAAAGAAGAGATGAGCAGCCTTAGGGAGCATGTAGCCAAGGGCGCTTTCAAGCCAGGAAGAAGCAAGGTTTCTCTGATCAGAATTCCAACAATAAGATATATGCACAAGGCCCTGGCGCATACACTCTTTGCTAGGAATGAAAGTGAATCTGTTGAAGGAGGAGAATAGGAGCTGACTGATCATGGTCTTATGAGTGTTTTGGACAGCACCAACCAAGGTGTGGCGCTTAGGTGAGCAGATGGTACAACTGGAATGGTCACCATCTTCATGCAGCAGCTTTTGGTCATCAAACATTGGTTAACAACCAATGATGACAAAGGTGTATTGTGCTGGACTTATTACACAACTGATGGAAGCTGCAGGAGTTGAGAGTGGACCACCAACAGTCAAGATCACACACTTGGACCTGCCATACTTGAAAAAAGCAAGGTTCCTTGGTGAACAAGTGGGTGACAAGTTCATCTACAACTTCATCCAACAAGAACAAGATGGATCAGCTGCCAAGCTTCTTTTCCCCAATGAGCATCCCACATCCTTCTCCAATCCCACCAGATTTCTCTTTGCCATTCCCCAAAACACCTTTACCAAGCTGGCGCTTCATCCTCTCACACTTACCAAGGCGCTAACATCCCTCTTCCTCAAGGAGACTATTCCCTTTTGATCTTTGAAGGAGGGAAAATGGAAGAAGTAATTCAGGAAGAAGAAGAATCAGATGCTCCAAGCTACAACAGTAAGGAGTACCACTTCCAGCCCCATGATATCTCACACCAAGGAGGGCCGTTGAAGAACGTCCATGAACACATCAATCTCTTGCAAAGATGGAACAAATGGCAAGATAAAACCATCAAGAAGTTGGTGAAGGGCATGAAGAGCATGAAAGCTTAAATCAAGGACTTAAAAAGGAAGTCTATTGGAGCCTTTACTTCTGCTCCTTAAGAAGGAGCAACAAGCTGAAAGCCAAGTAGTGGCTAGAGCTCCCAGTAGAAGGCGCTCCTTTGATGGTTATGAGGAAGTGAGAGCTTGGGTGCCACCAAGGGCATCCTGTCAAGAAGCGCCAAAGAGGAGGTGACACCCAAGGAGAGAGAGGCCAATGAGGAGCCACAACATTGACATGGAGGACCTTTCAGGCACCTCATACACCTCCCATACAACCTTCTAAGGTACCAAAAACTCCTCCATTATATATACCATTGCATTGTTTTTAGTTCTTGTAATATATTTTTGTTGCTTATCTCTTTTACTCTTTTATTACACAAGGGATTGTGTAATTTAAGTATGGAGGAGGGATTTGGGATTTGACTTTGTTTGTTCTTTTCTTATTTTTTCATTTTCATCCATCTTTGAATCTCATGCATTCATCTAAGTGCATTAAAAAACCAAAAAATCAAAAAATTTGAAAAATTTGCATCTTTTGCAAACCAAAAAGAAAAGCATGTAGTTGCATTCATTTGTTTAGGATCGAGTCTAGTATTTTTCATATATGTTGCATTGCATTTGCATAGGGCATGATGATGATAATTCATTTTAAAATGCTAAGTGTTTAGAATTGATTTAAATGCCTAACTAGTGAAAAGTCTGATGCATCATAAGAAGTTAGAAACTAAGGCTGAACCATGCTCTTGAATGCTAAATCTTATCCTCTAGTCTCATGCTATAATCGCTTGCTCTCTGAAAATCATCCCTATTTATTAGAACCATTAATTTGTATTGTCAATTATCATGTTCTTGCATTGAAAAGTGGTTTCATAGATTACCCATATACAGATTTGGACTTTCTTTCTTCCTTTTTACCTCTCTTGCTAGTCGAAATAGCTGATCCTCATCATTAAGGGACAGTTACCACACCTTAACCTTACCTTCCCTAAAGCCCTAATTTAACTAACAAACTACTCAGACATGGTGAATGAAACAAACATCATGAAAAGAATAGATTGCATAAAAGAAATACGAAATAGAAATAAAAGAGTTCGAAATCTGCTCTGAAGAAGTCTGATTTGTCTCTCCAAAAGCTCTGCTACAAATCTCTCTTTAAAGCTCTCAAAAAGAATAAGATACAAGATAAAAACCAACAATGGCTGAAAACCTAATATATACAAGCTAAAACACGATTTGGGGTCTTTTATAAATACTGGAACTTCTGGGCTAAAATTGCAATTTCTTTCCAATCTTTTAAAAACCAGCCACGATCCTTCCTCTACGGGTGTTGAGCGTCACCAGGTCAGTGACGGTCGTCACCCAAGCCAGAACTGTTAGAATTTGCGGAATGATACTTAGAGAAATGAGTGAAGAGCATAACAGAGAAGAGAGAATGAGTTAAGGATGATTATATTTCCTTAAGTTATCCATTACAAATGATATCGAATGTCTATTTATAGACCATACAAATCGGTTCTAAAGGCTAAGGGAGATAGTGACACAAACAATAAACAAAGAGGATGTGGTCCTCAAAGTGAAAGCGACACTTCATAAGAGTCTCCAACGTCCACAAGCTTAACAAGAACATGTGACCTTATCTTCTTTGATTCCTTGAGCTTGTGACCGTTGCTAGGCTTAACTAAGGTCAATTATATGACCGTTGCTTCCTTGATCATCACTCTTGCTTCCTTTGTGTGATCTTCTTCCTGGAGCCTCACGGTTGTGACTTGTACGGACACTTCTCTAACTTGATCATTTTGACACTCCCCCTCAAGCTTTAGCCATGGTGAGTGGCAAAGCTTGGAGCCATGAATGATCACCTCATTAAAAACCTCAATGTAGAAAACCTCATGGGACAAAACTACATTGAGGGAAAAAGAGTGTGATCCCCACGGCTAGGTGAGCTCAAGCTGAGATGTCAACGAGCCCCATCTTAGGGTAGATGAACTCGTTGATCTTCTGACTTGTTGCCTTGGTGAAGATATCGGCTAGCTGATCTGAACTCTTTGTGTAGCACGGCAGGATGACTCCAAGCTGGACTTGCTCCCTGACCTTGTGACAATCAACCTCAATATGCTTGGTTCGTTCATGGAAGACCGAGTTTGATGCAATGTGTATAGCCGCTTGGTTGTCACAGTGCATGGTGATTGGTGTGATTGTCTCACGCCCAAGGTCCTTAAGAAGGTTCCTTAACCACATTAGCTCGGTTGTTAACCTCCTCATGGCCCGGTACTCAGCTTCAGCACTAGAGCATGCCACTACATTTTGCTTCTTGCTCTTCCAAGTAACTAGGTTCCCACCAATGAAAGTGCAATAGCCAGTAGTTGATCTTCGATCTACACGGTCTCCTGCCCAGTCTGCATCGCAATATCCCACAATCTCTGAGCTTCCATTGCACCCCATCCAAATGCCATGACCGATTGTTCCTTGGACATAGCTGAGAATGCGCTTGACCATGCTCCAGTGATATGACGTTGGGGCTTTCATGTGTTGGCTAACCTGGTTCACAGCAAAACACAAGTCAGGTCTAGTTATGGTAAGATAAATTAGCTTACCAACCATCCTGCGGTATTGTGTGATGTCTTCAAAGGGTTCATCTTCTAGCTCCCCTTTTCGGTCCACCTTGTAGCTATCTTCAAGAGGAGTCTTAGCTACTTTATCTCCAAGGTTTCCTGCTTCACTCAACATATCCATCATATACTTTCTTTGTGAGAGAAACAAGCCTTCTTTAGATCTACAAACTTCAATACCTAAGAAGTATTTTAGTTCACCTAGATCTTTAATGTCAAAAACATTCTTTAAATAGTCTTTAGTAGCAAGAATGTTTACCTTGTCATTCCCAGAGATGATAATATCATCTACATAAATGAGAATGACAACTATACCTTCTTGGCTGGTGAGAGTGAATAGGGTGTGATCCGCTTCTGATCTGCTGAATCCTCTATCAAATAGAACTCTACTCAACCGATGGTACCATGCTCTTGGCGATTGCTTGAGACCATAAATCGCCTTTCTTAGCCTTAGTACTTTGCCATGGGCAACCTCTTTGTCTACACCAGGTGGTGGTGTCATGTAGACTTCCTCCTCAAGCTCTCCTTGTAGAAATGCATTCTTCACATCCATTTGCCAAAGATCCCATTCCAGATTCACAGCAAGTGAGATGACAACTCTAACTGTGTGGAGCTTAGCCACTGGTGCAAAGGTGTCGCCATAGTCTTCTCCATAGGTTTGAGTGAATCCTCTTGCTACTAGCCGAGCCTTATACCTCTCTATTTCGCCATTGCTCTTGTATTTGATAGTGAAGACCCATCTTGAGCTCACTGTCTTCTTTCCTTTAGGCAATGTAGCCTCATCCCAAGTGTGATTCTTCTCCATGGCCCCTCTTTCTTCACTGATTGCATCACGCCATACCTTGTACTCTATTGCTTCTTCATAGGTTTTCAGTATCTGACCTTGCTCCAAAGCAACTAAGAAAGCCTGATGCTCCTTTGGAAACTGAGCGAAAGAGCAAGCTGCTTGAGTAGGGTGGGCTACTGCATTGCCATTGTAGTATACCCTTGTGTTGACCCAATTTGATGGATCCTGCCTTTCCCTAGTGCTTCTCCTTAGTGCCGCTGGAGTAGGAGCTGGTGCTTGTTCTGCTTGTTGTAAGCTTTGCAACCGCGGACTTCTTCTTAGAGGAGCTGGTGCTTGGTGAGTTACTGACCGTGTGGGTGCTACTGCTTGCTCCGGAGGTTGATCATGTGTATTTGCTTGGGTCTCCGAGTCTATGTGCTCCGCTGGTGAGTCATTGTTGTCACCATTGTTATCACCGTTATCACCATTGTTGTCACCATTCTCCCCCTCAGGATCAACCGTAGGGGTTCCAGAGCTTGTAGTGATACCGAGATGGTCCAGGAGTAGCCGAAGGTTAGTAGCTCTATCTGATGTAGACTTGGAGATATCTTGTAAGTCTTCCCATGACTGTTTGGCATAGAAGCTTTCTGATTCCAAGAACTTCACATCTCTAGAGATTATAACTCGGCGTGTAGTGGGATTATAGCACTTGTACCCCTTTTGTGTAGTAGAGTAGCCAATAAACATACACCTTGTGCTCTTGGCATCCAGCTTTGTTCGAAGGTCTCCTGGGATTAAGGCAAAACAAACACACCCAAACACTCGTAAGTGATTAAGAGAGGGTTTAGTTGAGTTGAGTACCTCATATGGTGATGAGTCATTGAGGACTTTGGTTGGTATTCGGTTGATCAGGTAGCAGGCTGTAAGTACAGCATCTCCCCAAAACCGCTTTGGTACATTGTTTTGAAACATCATGGATCTGGCCACCTCCATTAAGTGTCTGTTCTTCCTTTCAGCAACACCATTTTGTTGGGGCGTATAAGGACAGCTGGTTTGGTGAATGATGCCTTGTGAGGTAAGATATTCTTTGAATAAGTTGCTTGTGTATTCTCCCCCATTATCTGATCTGAAAATCTTAATCTTGGCATTAAAATGGTTAGTTATGTGAGTTTGAAAGTTCCTAAATGCCTCAAAGACTCTATCTTTTGATGGGAGGAGAGTTAACCAAGTATACTTAGACTTTTCATCTATGAAAGTAACAAAGTACTTGTTTTGATCTCTAGATTCACAAGGGGATGTCCAAACATCAGAGTGAACTAAGTCAAAACATTTTTCATAAATGGTAGAAGACTTAGGAAAAACAGTTCTACAATGCTTTCCTAAGATACAAGCCTCACAATCATCATTCTTAAACACTACTTCAGGTAATAAAAGACTCAATGCACGAGCATGAGGATGTCCTAATCTAGCATGCCAAATCGCATTATTATCACAAGCTACAACATTATTAGAAGAAGCAAAGGTAGGATCTAAAAGCTTAGTGTCTTCAAGAACATAGAGATCATCTTTGGTAGTCCCTTTCCCAAGCGTTTTGCTGGTCTTAATATCCTGAAAACACACTTCATTAGGTCCAAAGATAGCAATACAGTTTAAATCAGTTGTAGCCTTCTTTACTGATAATAAGTTAGATGTAAACGTAGGCATGTAGAAAGCTTTAGAAGATCTCTCAAATAGCTTAAGTTCTCCTATTCCCTTAATTGGAACCTTTTCCCCATTAGCAATCTCAACATTTCCTATTGTTGGTTTTATGTTGCTAATTAAGCTTAAATCACTAATCATGTGATGAGAAGCCCCTGAATCAACTATTAATGGCTTATTCTTAAGTGTATGTGAAGAACTATAAGAATTACCCATATTTTGAATCACATGAAAAGAGGTACCAAGAGTGTTACCAGACTCCTTAAACGCTTTGATCAGGGCATCCAGGTCTGATTTTGTCACGAATTGAGATGAGTTTGCTGCTCCTTCTCCAGGGGTATTCTTAGAGCTTTCGCCTTTGTGAGCCACCTCTTCTGAAGCAATCCTAGCCTTTCCCTCCTTCCACTTCGGTTTTAGGTGAGGATGAAGACTCCAGCAACCTTCTTTGGTATGCCCCTTTCTCTTGCAATGATCACAGAATGAGTTTCTCTTCTCATCAAACTTGTAGGCTCCTTTGTTGGCTGAGATCAGTTCTCTATTTCCTCCAAATAGGCCGAGTGATCCTTGCTCCTTTTGGATTTGGGAACAGACTTCTTCAAGCGTTGGTAGCCTTTCTGCTCTGAGAAGATGTTTGATGAGATCATTGTAGGTTGAGTTGAGAGTCAAAAGCAGCCCAAAGACCTTGTCTTGCTCCCTTCTTTCATTCAAAATTTGTGGGTCCACAGTACTTGGCCTTAGCATTTCCAGCTCAGCCCATAGCGCTCTGAACTTTCCAAAGTGTTTGGTAAACTCCGCATCTTCTTGCCTTAGCTCATTGATGGCTTTCTTGACTTCAAAGACACGGCTGAGATTAGAGATGTTGCCGAATACTTGCTTCAGGGTCTCCCATAGCTCTTTGGCGGTTTCACAGTATGAGTAAGCCTCCAAGATTTCAGTGCTAAGGGAGCTTTGTAGGAGAGCAAGGACGGTCTGATCTTCCTTGTACCAATGGGTCTCTTCTGTTGGGACAATGGCGGCTCCGGCGGCTGGTGGTGCTGCTATGGGGGCATCGCTTGATACATGTCTCCAAAGACCTCTTCCACACAAGGCGGTTCTTGTGGTCCTTGACCACAGTAGATAGTTCACTCCTTTGAGTGTAACTGGTAAAGCCAATGGCTTATTGTTCTCCATGGCCATGAAATTTATTCTATGGACCTATGGGTAAAGATATGGACCGTTGGGTAAATGGTTTTAGAAATGAGGTATGGGTGATTTAGAGGATAAGCGAATGAGGATATAGGTGATTAGAGGGGTTTAGAGTGATTTTGGAGTTTAGAAGATCATTTAAGAGATTTCAAAAGAGATAAAGAGAGTAAGGACCGCTGGGTAAAGATTTTGAGAATTTTCTGTAAACTGAAAGAGAGACAGCGAATAGTGAAGAAGCAAAATGAGAGAGGATGAGAATCAGAGTTTGTGATCCAAAGATCTACACAACTCGCTCTGATACCATGTTAGAATTTACGGAATGATACTTAGAGAAATGAGTGAAGAGCATAACAGAGAAGAGAGAATGAGTTAAGGATGATTATATTTCCTTAAGTTATCCATTACAAATGATATCGAATGTCTATTTATAGACCATACAAATCGGTTCTAAAGGCTAAGGGAGATAGTGACACAAACAATAAACAAAGAGGATGTGGTCCTCAAAGTGAAAGCGACACTTCATAAGAGTCTCCAACGTCCACAAGCTTAACAAGAACATGTGACCTTATCTTCTTTGATTCCTTGAGCTTGTGACCGTTGCTAGGCTTAACTAAGGTCAATTATATGACCGTTGCTTCCTTGATCATCACTCTTGCTTCCTTTGTGTGATCTTCTTCCTGGAGCCTCACGGTTGTGACTTGTACGGACACTTCTCTAACTTGATCATTTTGACAAGAACAACGCTTCTGACTTGCTTCATTCAGGGTTGTATCTTGCAATGCTCCAAAAAGCTCCAAAACTTCCAATTATGCTCGAGACATGCTTTAACCGGCAAAGACACTACTAGGACTCTAAAAAGACCAAAAAAACTCAAAAAGGGACTTATATCATGGTTAAAAACCATAAAAACCATGATATATCAACTCCCCCAGAGTTAGCTTTTGCTTGCCCTCAAGCAAACATCTGACAGAGAACAGGGTTGAGGTTTGCAAACAGAAAAAGTCAGGTAAACATCAGGAACACCACATTGATTAACACTTTCGAATACACATACCACAAAGCCATCACAAGATCAAATTTCAGTCTAATCATCACAAGCTTAGCAAATCTCTCAAATCCAGTTCAAGCTCTTTCAAGAAATCAGAAATCTCTACTGCTAACTCCTGTTATTTATCTAAGTGTGATATCTCATCAAGGTTTTATCATCTCCATCACTTACAGATTCTTTTCCCTTCCTAAACAACTGAACAAATCAATCTCAACACAACTCTCTTATTTTCTCTTCCCTTGATCTTTTCCTTTAGATATTTTCGATTTTTCAACTCTTTTCTCATTTTTTTTACAGTCTAAGATACGGTGCTACTCAATACTTGTGTTCCTTGTGAGGAGACAGGTTCTTGAATGTGTTCATTACTGTTGTTCCTTGTTAGGAGACAGGGTCATGAATGCACCATTCTATGGACTTAAACTCTTAAAAGCTGTATTAGGGAAGATCAAAGAGAGATTGTATCTTAACCTTATTGTCAGTGCTGAAAGAGAGAATCAAGATCAATGAGAATCAAGCCCCAAGACAAGAAGTTTAAAGTTCATTAAGGTGGAGCTAACAGCAAATTTTCCAGATTCTCTAAGAACCTAAATCTTCATTGCTAGACTGATTCACCTATGACTCTCAACTTAGTAAGACTTATAATCAGCTACTGTGGCAATGGTTCTTATAAGTATCAACGTTTTGTGGTTAGTTCCAAGAAAAACTGACAGTTTCAAAATTTTGACTCTATAAAAACAGGTTTTTGACTCAACTTTAAGAATCTAAAAACATGACACAAAGCACACAACATCAGTAATCACCTCCCCCAGACTTAAACAACATTGTCCCTAGTGTTATTAAGCCAAGATTTGGTCAAAAAGAAGCATGTGAACGTGTGAAACCAAGGTGGAAAAGTGGTACCTCGCGAAGGGACGGGTGACGAGCGTCACCCCTCAGTAGTGACGATCGTTACCACGTCTGAGACTTCAGAAATCGTCATGTTGGATGTTTAAATGCTATGCCATCATGTGTACTCCAAAGTCAGACAATGGGTTGCCTCCCACTAAGCGCTTGTTTAAAGTCATTAGCTCGACTTTTAATGCTGCTCAGACAGCTAGTAGAACAGTAGGTGGCAATGAATGCCTTGGAGAAGAATGTCTCCTCATCCACGGTGGTTTATAAGCAGTAGATGCATGAACTCTTCCAAAGAAGTGAGGAACATCAGCAGGGTGGGTCGTGACTGTGGGTGATACACTTCGTTTTCCTGCAGAATCATCAAAAGAAACACCAAGCATTCTACGAGAATCTCGTTGCTTGCATAAGTGTGATGCAGATTTTGCACCTTATAAATTCGTATTGATGAGATTAGGAAGTTTGGAATTGGTTCCAGGAAGTGCATATCTTTTTTTAGTTGCAGGTTTCTAGATTGTGGAATGATGAATTTTTGGTTTGGCAACATAAGATGGACTTGTAGCTGAAAGATAATGTTGCTCCTTTGTGTCCAAGTTGGTGACGATTGTAACCAGGTCAGTGACGGTCTTCACTAACCCTGCAGTTCGAGTTTCTGCAACTTTTTTGCACTTCAGCTCTGCAATTCTTGCTTCCATCACAAACTCGTCCTCCTCCAGCAACTTGGCATTGATGTGAATCTCTTCTTCGAGCGTAGTCATGAAGATATGATCCTCACTGCAGTCCTCAAACCCAACAGCTTTTGCAGAAGTTTCAGATATTGCTCCTTGAACAGCCAGCTTCTTCTCTTGCCTTCTATTATTTGATTCATTGACATACCCAGCAGTAATGTCTTGTGAATGCTCTATGACAGGCGCTTCATCTCTGAAAGTCCTTACAGAAAAGTTCTGACCATCAATGGTAGAACTCCCTCTTAACTTGTCCATGTCAAAGTAATGACAACATCACCCAAATCAAGCTCTATGTTCCCCTTTCTCACATCAATGATGGCGCCATCAGTAGCCAAGAATGATCTGCCCAGAATAAGAGGATCTTTAGGTTCTTCAGCATATTTCAGAACCACAAAATCTGTAGGAATTATGCAGCCTTCAATGTTAACAGGAACATCTTCTGAGATACCTTCTGGAGTTCTTATGGATCGATCTGCTAGGATGAGAGAGATCTCAGCTGGCTTGAAATCAGTCAATCCAAGTCTAGCAGCAACAGAGGAAGGCATCAAGTTGATACTTGACCCTAGATCACAAAGAGAATGAGGAAAATGTCTTGCTGAGATTGAGCAATCAAGCACAAAGGTCCCTGGATCAGAAAGCTTCTTTGGAATTATGCTTTGAATGATGACACTGACTTGTTCAGAAACAGTCACCTTCTACTTCTTCTTTGGAACTGTGCCTATGGGAATTGCAATGATGTTTCTGGTAAGCAATGCTCCTTCCTCAGGACTTACACCATTCACAACCATCCTCTTAACATACCTTCTTAATTCTGGTGAAAGCTTGACTGCATCAACAAGAGGAATCTCAAGCATAAGCTTGTCTATCATAGCCTTGCATATGGCTTCTTCTATCTCCTGTTTAGGCTTCCTAGGATGCTTAGGGAATGGTGTTTTAGGTTTATAGACTCGTTCCTGACCATTATCTGCAGTTATAGGCGAAGCAGCTTCGTTCTGGGGTGGGTGACGACCGTCACCAGGGTGGTGATGCTCGTCACCAAGGTGGTGACGACCGTCACCAGGGTGGTGGTGCTCGTCACGAGGGTGGTGATGCTCGTCACCAAGGTGGTGACGCTCGTCACCAAGGTGGTGACGCTCGTCACTTGTTTCGGACAAATCGCGTGTTTCTGTTCAAAGTGGGTGACGAGTGTCACCCACCTGGTGTCGCTCATCACTAGTTTATGAAGAAAAAGTGTTGGGCTCTTGCAATTCGGGTGACGAGCGACACCCACCTTGGTGACGCTCGTCACTGATCTCTGTGCCTGCAAAATTTTCAACTTCAAACTCCATCTGCTGCACGATTTGCTCTACACTCAGCCTCTTTTCCTGCATTGTTTCAAGCTCCTTTTCACTCCTAACTGTGATGGCATTAACCTGGTGCTTGGGATTGATATTAGCCCTTCCAGGAAGGAATCCCTCTTGCCTTTGAACAGCTCCTGCAGTTTGAGCAACCTGCACATCAAGCTTCTTCATGTGAGAGTTCAGACTCTCAATTTTTCCATTCAGGTCTTGATAAAGCAAATCCATCTTGCCATTGAAGTTCACTGTCATCTTCTTCTGTCCTTCAAGTATCTGCTCCAGCATACTTCCATCTTAGTGTCTTGTGGATGTGCAGTTTGGTAGGAAGAAGAACCATAATTCCTACTGTTTTGGTAAGGTTTCTCAACTACAGTCTTATAGAACTGTGGCACTGGAGTATAACCAGTTGCATTCTGGTTTCCTGGGAAGGTGCTCTTCTGATTGTTGTCATTAAATCCTCTGTTCCACTGCTGATTCCCAAACCTTTGACTCTGAAAACCCCCATTGATGAAATTAACTTCCTTTTGCTCAAATTCTTTAGAATTTTCGAAAGTCTCCACCTGTGCAACAAATTGGACTGATTTTTTTCCCACCAGTAGGTTGTGCATACTGTCCAGCTTAGCCTTAACTTCAGCAATCTGATTCCCATCACTCAAGCCACCTTGTTTCATCTTCTGAAAAATCTGCATTCTTGGTGTTGTTGCTGCAGGCCAAGTTCTCAATCAACGTGATTGCTTCTTCTGGTCTGTTGGTGTTGAAGTTGCCACTGCTTGAAGCATCCAGCGCCATCTGATACTTCCAATCAATGCCTCTCAAAAAGATACCAAGCAGCTGCACCTGATTGAAGCCATGATGAGGACAGTCCCTTTGATAAGACTTGAACCTCAACAAAGAAGCTTTAAATGCTTCAGTACGACCTTGAGAGAATGATGCAATTTTTTTCCTCAGGTCCTCTGATCTAGCATCATCATAGAAATTGTTCAGAAAAGCATTCTTGGTGTCCTCCCAAGTGGTTAGTGAACCAGGCTCCAGTTGCTTCAGCCAATATGCAGCATCTCCTCCAAGTGAGTAACGGAAAAGCTTGCAGAACAGAAAGTCATAGCTAACTTCATTAGCTTTGACACTTGAAGCCAAATCTTCAGATCTCTCAATTTTATCCATAGGATGCTAATGAGGTATGCCATGGAAAGGATGCTGTCCCACCAGCTGATAATAACCAGGCTTGAGCTCAAAATCATTCCTCTGGAAAGCAGGAAGGCGGATTGCAGCTCTGTTGGCATAGAACTGATCAGGTCTGTTGTAATCCCCTAGAGTCCTCTGAACAAAACGCCCAGCAGCGTTGTTAGCAGCAACAGGAACCCCAGCGTCTTTGTGCCACTTGTTGAATCAGCTGTTCAACTATGACATTCCCATCTTGATCCAGTCTCTCCCCTTCTTCATTCCTCCTGTTTCCCTCTCTATCAACCAAGTGACATTCTGCATCTTCAACTAAGATTAGTGGATTAACCATTGTAGATTACTTCTTAGCTTTCCTGATGGTCCTCTCCAACTTAGCTAGCTCGTCAATGTCTAAGGTCAAAAGCTCCTTTTCTTTGTTGCTTCTGGTACTGCAATTAGGCATACACCTGAAACCAGCAAAAGAAAAGTAGCAAAAGTCAGTAAACAAATAAAAAATTAGAAAAAAATCCTTATACTAAAAATCGATAGGCATCTACTACTCCCCGGAAATGGCGCCAAAAACTTGATAGGGCTCAGGTTTTACCCAAATAAAACTACTGCAAGTGCACAGCAAAGCAGATGTAGTATAAAGGGTTTATCGGATCCCAAGGGAGCAAGTAAACTACACTAAAGAGTTCAGGTTCGGATTTAGCTAAGCAATGAGTAATGAATGTAATGCGAAACAGCAAAATAAATGTAAGTGGGTGTTTTTGGGATTGTTCTTAAAGTTCAGAAAGCTAAAGGCGCTAAGTCAGGACAATTCGCAGGTTGAATCCGAGAGTCTAGAATGCATGCAATCAGGAATGAATTAAAATCGTCTTGAACATGAATCGCAAAGATATAACTAATCAATTCTCATTGCAGAAGTTAATTATGCCTAAATCACAGAGTTATCTCTTTGCAAATCCTAACAACCTAAACATGAAGTAATGATCAGGTTCAATTGTTCACAAAACTCATAAGTCAAATCTCTTTGCACTAGGGCGTTTTGCTCATCTAATACTAGTTCAGGTGATTAATAATGCTCTCACATCTATCAAACAACCTAGGGTTTCGAAATCCAGATGATGTGTCTATGAAATCGATATGAATGCAACCACAGATGAAGAACCAATGGATTTCCTATAAGTTTAGCAATTCTACAAACTCTTCTTCAACCTTTGAAAAGCCTTAACTTAACTAACAAACTACTCAGACATGGTGAATGAATCAAACATCATGAAAAGAATAGATTGCATAAAAGAAATAAGAAATAGAAATAAAGAAGTTCGAAATCTGCTATGAAGGAGTCTGATTTGTCTTCAAAAAGCTCTGCTACAAATCTCTCTCTAAAGCTCTCAAGAAGAATAAGATACAAGATAAAAGCCAACAATGCTTGAAAACCTATTATATACAAGCTAAAACACAATCTGTGGCCTTTTTGCAAATACTGGAACTTCTGGGCCAAAACTGCAATTTCTTCCCAATCTTTTAAAAACCAGCCACGATATTTCCTCTACAGGTGACGAGCGTCACCAGGTCAGTGACTGTCGTCACCCAAGCCAGAACAACGCTTCTGACTTGCTTCATTCGGGGTTGTATCTTGCAATGCTCCAAAAAGCTCCAAAACTTCCAATTATGCTCCAGACATGCTTTAACCTGCAAAGACTTTACTAGGACTCTAAAAAGATCAAAAAGACTCAATAAAAAGAACTTATGTCATGGTTAAAAACCATGAAAACTATGATATATCACCTTCCTTTCAAACCCAAACACTATATTTGTGTGTGTGAGGCCTATTTTTGAATGAGCTAAGCATAAAGTGTTAGGTAGGCACGACAAGGATAAATTGCTATGTAGAACTAACTCTTCACTTTGAGTTAGACATAGGTTTAGGATGGTAGTTGTCGGTCTGGGCGGATTTGAGTGTTACATTGATCTAAAAGGGAAGAGTGAGAGAAGGAACAAAGTGAAGGGGAAAAGAAATGAGAATGGGAAAGCAAGCAAAAATTCAGCATGTGTGGAACCAAATAAGCTCAAAAGGGGTGGACATTATGAAGATAGAGTCTCAGCAACAACAAAGAAGTAATCAAAGCCTAAATACATCAAAAAGATGAAGAAATGGAGACTCAAAAATACAAAGAAAAGGTGCCCACAACAAAGGAGCACAAAGAAGGCCACAACATGATGAGATCAAAGAAGAAGCTTCCCTGAAAATGGCAAAGTGTGGAGAGTGTGAGAGTGTTGAGAAAGGGTAGTTAGGATTGGGTCTGATTTGGGGTAAGAGTTTTGGGGTTTTGAACATTCTTAGGCATTGGGTAGATAGTAGTTTATCCTTGTATGCATAAGTTGTGCTTAACCTTTAGCATTATGCCCAAGTTCATTCCTTTTTGAGAGAAACCCTTACACTTGAACCCACATATTAATGAGATCATTTTTATCTCATAACCTTGACCCTTAGCCAAATGATTCCACTTGATTTGCTTGAACATGATTCACTTGGTTACAAAGTTTAAATGAATGTTAAAGGGATTGACTGATTTGAGCATTTGACTAGGCTGAGCTAGAGATCATTTTGAAACAGGAAAGGCATTGCTAAGCTCTTATTAGTATCACTGATTGTGTTTTGCATCCTACACTTAAGCACTTAGACATTGACTTTACTTCTTTACCTTAGCATTTTTGGATTTGAGTGCCCACCTTCAAACCTCACTTCCTCCTTGTCTTAGGTTGTTTGCTTGAGGACAATCAAAAGGCAAGTGTGGGGGTGTTGATATCTCCATTATGTATACCATTTTAGCTTGCACTCATTACTAGTTTTAGTCTTTAAACATGCATATTTTGCTTCTTCTTGTCCCATTTGCATACATTTAGGAGTTAGTTTAGTTTTAGGAGCTGCATTGCATTTTGCATGCATTTGGAGTTTTATTCAGGTACTAGAAGGAGTGTGGAGGTCATGTGGTGCAATGGGTGTGAGCTGGGAATGGAGCAAGGCAAGGGACAAAGGCGGATAGGCCAATATCGACATCATCTGATCGATACAGAGCATATCGATGGGAGTATCGACCACTTCAGCATCGATACAGTAAAGGCGTAGTGAGAAGGAAGCATATCGACTAAGAGACACCTCGATGCAACAGAAGGGAGTCCATATCGAGAAGTGTATCGACGTCCCAGACCGATACAAATGACAGGGCAATACCGAGGTGCCATATCGACTCGCTTGACCGATGAGCCTTAACTAAAGGGCGATTGTATCGACTTCACACCATGGAGAGCCAAATCGATACAACATAGGAGCCTTATGTATCAACATGCATATCTACCAAGGGACATCGATATAACCCAGAAGAAGAGATGATATCGACATGTATATCGATGTCCACAGTCGATATGGTTTGTCCGAGTCAACTTATTTTTGGTTTAATTTTGGTTTACTAGGGGTTTCCTAATTCCCCTATAAATAATAAAGTCCTAAAATGGTTAGGCAACTTGGATATTATTATTTTCTTCTATTCTTGCACTTAAAAACCGTTCCCTTTCCAGCTTTGCTTTGTAAGAACTAGTTTGATTTAGTCAATTTCTGTATTTGCCTTTACTCGATGTGCTTGCTCAATGTGAAATGTTGTAGCTCCTGCTTGTTTACATCGCACGATGCTGGTACTCGATGTGCTTGTCATGTGGCTTGACATTGAGCATGGGTGCTTGATGTGGACTCTCATCCTCTCGGCTGCATTACATCACATGATGCTGACTCCATCTAGCTCGATGTTGAACCAAATTTCCACTTCCTTAGCTTCTTTTGCTCCACCTTGGCTGGGACAACTCCCTGAATCATTCTCATGCTTCCTCCTTGCCTCCAATGACTCCTTAGGTACTTAAAAACATCCCTTACGCAAAAAAAATGCAAACTACAACATAAATGCAACCTAAGTCTAAAAGTAAAGGAAAATGGGACTAAAGAGAAGGAAAACATGCAAAAGGAGACTAAAACATGAACTAAATGCAAGCCTAAATGATGTAAATTTGAGAGATATCAAGACCCTGCTTGTTAAATTCGAATTTGACCTGCATTTACTCTGTTTTGCTCTGCTTTTTACATAGTTCTTGCTAGTTGAAAGTTGTGTTTACATAAGTTGATTCACTGTTGATGTTTGTGCTTTACTTTAATCATTGTCCTGTTTCTGTTGGGTGACTGATTAGACTTTTAAAACCAATTTTTCTTGTCTCGCTTAGCTCATAGAATATCATGTATTCTCTGTGATTTATTTTTCTCACTTGGATTGATAAAAGACCATATAATATACTACAACTTATTAGTAGTGGGTTGATTGTTTAAGCACACAAAACCTGTTTATCATAAGCATGTGGATCTTCCATTTTACCTGAAATGAAAAACAAAGCAAAAATAAATTAGTACTAAAATATAAAGCGTAGACTAAACAAGTATTCAAACTTCAAGACACTAAGCATCCCACTTAGGCAACAGCACCAAATTGATACAAGAGTGTTTATCTCTCGTGACTTAATTTCTGAAGTCTAAAATCATTTCGTTGAAGTACTTTGAGGTTATCAATCCTTCATGGGGATAGTGTAATGAAGATGCAGAAGTTTGTTAAGCTAAACCAAAAGGGGTTTAAAAATGTTAAGCAACCAAGTAACACAAGCAAGGAAACTAAAGAGTTCAAACCATGAATACTAAACCATGAATACTAAAAAGCTTAAAATTAACAAGGCAATAAGCAATAATAAGCAATTAAAACAGAGGATAACATAGCAATTACTAAACAAGTTCAAAATTTAAAAGCAAGGTTTAAGACTAAGGCAATATGACTTAGGTGGTTCTAATTCATATTCAAGGTGTGCAAACAATCAAATTCAATACATTTAAACCCTAGCTAAGGACTTCTATTATGGACTAATTCACTCTCATGGCACTAATCCTTTTGACATATCACATTTCAAACTCATGGTCAATGGGAATATATGACAAGCAAGCATTTAATCACAAAATCCATAAAACCAAAAAGCATGCTAGACATCTAATCCCTTAGGCTAAGTTTACTAATCTCTTATGCAATAGATCAAACATTTACTCACATTCCCATGCATAATCGACATTTAAAGGTAATTTTTTCACCAGTGTGGTATTAAGCATTAAGCATATTCAAGAAAGAAATGATAGATGCAAACTATAACCTTAATCTCAAACTAGAAATGATAGAACCACCATAATCTACCTTAATCTCAAACTAAAAAGTACTACTCACTAACTATAACCTTCGCCACGAAATCCTTAAGGATAGGATGCCTAAACATGATTAAGAGGAGATAATCAAGAAGAAAATATTAAGACAAATGCAAAGCTTTAATATAAAAAAAATGATCCAAAATACAAATTCCAAAATATGTTCTTTGTTCTTAAGAGAGAGAGAAAGCGCTAGAGGAATAGAAAAATATGGATAATGGATAACCCTTAAGGTTATTAGGTTTAGCTTTTTATAGGAAAGACCCCTAAAATGAGATTGGTTAACAAAATAGAAAAAGTCAAAGATTGGTCAAAGTCTTCGTCAATATCCGGATATGTCATATCGACCAGGTCAGATGGTGTTATAGTTGGTGCGCGGTGCATATGAAAAGTGCATCGTTCGAGATTTGGCTCGACTAACCCCTCAATATTGGTACGCACTGTGCAGTCCATGTGGTGTTCTCCTCGGTATGCTTCCACGATATGTCATGTGACTTCAGATATCGGGCAAGGAAAAGGTTCTCTCCACGGTGCAAGTCCTTGATATGTCTTGTGACTTCGGATATCAGGCAAGGAAAAGGTGCTCTCCTTTATATGCTTCCACGATATGGCTCAAAACACTTTTATCACTTGCTTCCAGCTTGGTTCTTCTTCTCTACTTCAACCACCGTTCTTCGAATGTCCTTATAGCCTTATAAAGACCTGAAATACACTCTAAAAGCAACAATGCATGCATTTCTAAATCTAATGCACACCAAGTCTAATATGAATGCAAATGGAACACTTTGGACAAAAAAAATGAATGAATTGAGATGAAAGCATATACTAAATGAAGCCTAAAATGGTGTAATTATGCAAGTAATCATTAAATCCAAAAACCCTTGCAAGTGCTTAACTGTCAGAGTTTCATCGCTGATGTTTTACTATCATCTGTGGTGACTCCCTCTAGAGAGATGATATGGCCAAGATATTCAACCTGCCCTTGACCAAAGGTACAGTTCTTTTTATTAAAAAATAGCTGAAACTCGTCAAAAATCTTCAGGAACACTACCAGGTGCTCCGAATGAGCAGAAACATTACAGTTATATATTAAGATGTCCTGAATTAAAACCAAGATAAACTTCTCAAGGAATGGTCGAAACAACTTATTCATCAACGCCTAAAAAGTTGATGGAGCATTAGTGATGAGTGAGCCTAAAAGGCATCACTAAAAACTCGTAAATGTCCATCACGAGTACGAAACACAGTCTTTTTATTATCAGCTTCCTCCATGCGTATATGATGATAACCTGCTCGCAGATCTAACTTGGATAATATAACACCGCCATGTAACTCATTAAGCAATTGATCTATCATGGGAATCGGTAATTTTTCAGACATTGTAGCTCGATTTAAGGCCATGTAGTCCACACAAAATCTCCAAAAAGCATCCTTCTTCTTAACGAGTAAAACCGAGCTAGAGAACGGGCTCTTACTTGGCCGAATTATCCCTGAATACAACATTTCATTAACCATGGTCAGCATCGCCTCCTGGTGTGCTTGTGGATATCGATACAGACGAACATTGATGGCATCTGTACCAGCTTTCAACGTAATAGAGCGCTCATTACCTCGCAGTGGAGGGAGGCCCAGTGGTTTAGCAAAGATGTGTTTAAAATTCTGTAACGTCTCTGCCACAGGCTCAGGAATAGCATGATGTATCCCCTCCATTATATGTGCACTACATAAGTGGATACAAGTTCCCTTATTGACAAAAGTAGCCACCGGAGAGAGAGAGAAGTGAAATCATCATATGTTGTAAGTATGGATCACAGTAGAGCATAACTCGTTTACCCTCATGGTTAAAGCTCCATTCATGTAACTCCCAATCAACTTCACACTTCTCTAAAGTTCTTAGCCATTGAACCCCCAACACAACATCAATGCCTCCGAGATCCAAGAATATAAAGTAACTACAAAACTGAATACCCTCCAGTTGAAAATTCACTGCCGCAAAAAGACTAGTTCTAAGTGTCGTTATACCAATCCCCAATAAAATATATAAATGTGGTGTTGTTTGAATGGCACTCGAGCTCGTTGCACAATCTCTGAGGTCACAAAATTGTGCACCACAATCAATCATCACTGTCACAGGATCTTCCCAATGGTATCACAAATTCTTGTTGCGGATGGTGACTCACGTCCCAGAAAGGCATTTAAGGAGAGTTCCATCATTTGTGGTACCTGCTCCACCTCAGTTTCATCTTCTAACTCCACCCAATTGTCCTCCAAAACCTCCAATTCATACCCATTAATCACTATGAGGACCCTAAACTCGTCATTCTGACAAATATGAGACCAAGACCATGGACTTGGGCATTTCAAAACAGAGCTTATTGTCTTTTGTATATTTCAATTCTGCCTCAGATAGATGTAATCTTGGGCGTTTTTCGGTGGCAGTTGCTTTGAATGACGAATGCCCCAAATCCACCGGACTCTTCTCCGAGTTTGAACTCTGACCAACCCCAACTCGCGTATTGTTGAAGCGAGAAGAGGAACGGAAAGGTGTATATCCCATTGATATACATTAAATTTACTGCATTTTAGCATGTATTTTCATAATTTTGTATGTCTTTCTCTTGCATTCATGCACATTTTAGATCCCTTTTGCATTAATTTTAGAGTCAGTGAGTCTCATGCTAGGCATTGCATATTAGGTGCATTTTGGAGTGTATTTCTGGTCTATTTGAGGCTTAGGAGGATCACTGGACTCTTGAAGTTAAAGCTCAAGCAAGGAGGAGCACTCGAAGGAGCTAAAGAATTTTTGCGGGTTTGTGTCAAGGTGGATATGGGGCTGCTGCTCGATATGGAAGCAGGAGAAGGCTGTATCGACGTCTGTATCGAGCATCACTTCGAAACGGGAGAACCAGTTAAGATTGGCATTCTGCTGACACCTCAGTATCGTTCACTTGTATCAACGTGCAAGCCGATATCAGAAGAGGGAAAATTGTATCGATGTGGCATATCGAGGAGTTGGCCGATATCAGCCTCCTTCCCAGCCTGCTTTGACTTTGGTCAATGCTTGGATTCAGCCTTTGACCAAGTTGACCAAACTTTGAACCTTGACTATAAAGGTTAAACCTTATCTTTTTAATCAGTTATTAAGTTTTTATCTTATCTTTAAGCACAAAAACTTTAACCTTAATCTCTCTCTCTCTCTCTCTCTCTCTCTCTCTCTCTCTCTCTCTCTCTCTCTCTCTCTCTCTCTCTCTCTCTCTCTCTCTCTCTCTCTCTCTCTCTCTCTCTCTCTCTCTCTCTCTCTCTCTCTCTCTCTCGTTCTTGAGCAATTTTCTGGTTTTTGGTACTTTGTAAGCAACAATTTGAACTTTTAATCTAAGTTTGCATTTCTTGTTATTGATCTTGTGTCTACTGCTTTTCATAATGTTTTTCTTCATCTCTTACTTAGATTTTGATATATCAACATAATTTTTGAGTAGTCATTTCTGGGTTTAAGGATGGGTTAGATTTAGGATGATCCAAGGCTTATAACTTGATGTTTATATGTAGATGATGTTAGATCCTTCACTATTTGGTGTTCTTAATGCTTGTCTTGCTATGGTCATGTGAGATTCGAACTTAGGGTTTCTCTTGCCTGAACCAACCTCTTAGTGGATTTACTTATCCTTACACATGAGAATGAATGATTAGGGAGTTTATTGGCTCTGTAGGATTGTTTTTTCATGCTTGATTGTGGCCTGATCACTAATGAGAATTAGATTTTAATTAGGTTGCTTTCAAAGGAATCATTGTCATGAGAGTAGATTGATTTACACGTTTTCAGTTCTAAGCTAAAGGATCATGCATTCATTGATTGTTTGAACATCTTATTTGAGGCGAAGGATCATCTTATGTCAATTATCCCATTCTAAAACCTTGCTTGTTAAATTTGAATTACCTTTGTATTTGCTCTGTTTTGCTCTTTTTGTTAGTTTAAGAGCTGTGTTTACTTGCCTTAATCATTGTTCATTGTCTTGTTTCTTTAAATGCATTTCAGTTTGATGATCACTTAGGTTGTTAGACTTAAAAGCCAATCTTTCTTGCTTGGCTTAGCTTACAAGATCATCATGTATTCTTTATGAAGCATCTCCCCTGTTTGGATTGATCGTTATCTACAATGACATAAGTTAGGAGAACTCCCACTCGATTTAACACCACTGACCACTTTACAGAATATATTGTCTTCCATCTTAACCACAGCAGCCTTATGTTCCGTCAAAGTTTTAGGTTCCTTGAGTCTCATCACCTCCTTCATTTCAGTCTTGAGTCCTCGGTAAAAAATATTGATTAAGTTCTTCTTATCTATCCTTGTAACTTTAGCAGTCAACTCTTCAAACTCACATATGTAATCTTGAACAGAGCTAGTCTAAGTGATACTACCCAAGCGCTTGCCTGGTTCATCATCAATGGACGCAGCAAAACGATCCAACATCCGTTGTTTAAACTGAGTCCACTCGGTAAATGGAGATTCCACAGATTCCCCTAAATACTAATTTAACACTCTCCTTTGCGGACTCAACGACACTAATTCCAGCTTACCAAATTCACTGTATTTGGCAACTTAAAAATAAAGCTTAACCCGACAAATCCAACTGTAAGGTATAGTCCCCATCAAACACAGGCAAATCAATACGGTTCAAGAGATTTTCACGTTGATACAGCGCAGAAGAGCTACTTCGATAACCTAGCGGTGGATCATTCGATGATAATGGAGGTCGAATAGGATCGGAAGATACCTAGATCTCTGGATTGATCGACCTCGCAATATCTTTGACGTGAGGCTTGGCGGATAAAGTGAAGGCCTCCATCCGAGTTAAGGTGTTTGAAATTGATGCCATCTGTTGTTCAATGTCACCAAAACAGCTATTCGCCTCTGAATGCGAGAGTGCAAGCTGCGATTCCACACCTCCAATTCGCAGGTTCACCTCCATATTGGCTTTCGACATGAGTTTACAGCCAGTGGAAAGTATTTTGATCTCCCGTTGCAGCTCATCCATGCTCTTGTCGATCAGCCTGATTTGAGTATCAGATTCTTCCGCAGACACCATGGCGATCATCGGTCTGGTTCACGATGCACCAGTTGTTATGATTGAACTTCTGTAACAATCAAGCATAAAGAAACAGTCCTATCTAGCCAATCAGCTCCCTAGTAAACCATTCTCAGGTGTAAGGATAAGCAAGTCCACTAAGAGGTTGGTTCAGGCATTTCACACTTTTGATGCAAAGAAAGCCTAATTTCGAAAATCAGATGATCAGTAAGATTCAAGCATTAAAAACACCCAATAGTGAAGGATCTAACATCATCTATACCTAAACAATTATAAGCCATGGATCATCTTAAATATAACCCATCCTTAAACCCATAATTTACTACTCACAAATCTGGTTGATCTATCAAATACAGAGCAAATGATGAAAGAAAACATGATTAGAAGCAATAGATAGAAGATCAACAACAACAAAATATAAAAATAAATTAAAAACTCAAATTGTTGCTATAAAATACCAAAATCTAAAATTGCTTAAGAACAAGAGAGAGAGAGAGATTAGAGATAAGGTTTTTTTTGGTAAAGATACGATAATAAAGCATAAGATGAAGATGAGATAATGTTTTTGGCTTAAATAGTCAAGAGTAAAAGCTTGGTCAACTTGGTCAAAGCTTGAAATCCGAAGGTTGACCAAAGTCAAATCTGCTTGGGAAGGAAGATGGTGTTGGCTTCTTGCTCGATACAGGACTCTGATACAAAATTCTCCATTCTGATATCGATAAGTGGTCGATAATGGTAAGTCTCCAGAACACCGGTTTGGCGCTCCATCCTGGTATCGGCTGGTACCTGGATATGAAGCCTGATACGCAATGATGTCAACCAGTTAATCGATAGTCCACTCCGATACAGATTGGTAAAACTTGTCCAGCTCCTTTGAGTGCTCTTCCTTGCTCCAGCTTGATCCTTAACTCTCTAAGTATCCTCCTTAGCCTCATAAGGACCTGAAATCACTCCAAATGCAAGAGAATATGCATTCATAATCCTAATGTACACTAAGTCTATTATGAATGCAAATGGGACACTTTGGACTATAAAATGGATGATATGCTAGGAAAAACTATGCTAAATGAAGCCTAAAATGATGTAATTATGCAAGCTATCAACGGGTTGCTGATCGATTCCACGACCAGCGGGGTTAGAGGCGGGATCCTAAGGGCTATTCCGTGCGAGGGATACAAGTCTCTACACGAAAACTCAAGTGATTGATTCCACAACACACTTAAGAACTCGCAAGAACACACAAGATAAATGATTCCACACAATCTCTAATGAACAAAGATAAAAAAATTATATTTCAAATTAATTGGTCTGTCTTTTACATTGGTATTGGTGATCTTTTTATAGCTCTTACAAGATATTATTTTCATAAATATATTTAAAACATAATATTCAAATTTATATAGAAAGGATTTATTAGAATGATCAAAGAGCTAATCTTAAAGGATCTGTGGTGTAAATGGGAATGAATAAGTTGACCATGCCTTTATGCTCTTGAAAACTGAAATCTTGTGGCTTGAAAAGTGGCTTAGGAGGTGGACGTCCTTTATGAAATGTTGATTGCCTAAGAAGAAGAAATGTGAAGAAAGCATCTTGAGTAGAAATTTCCCGAAATACAACCAAGTCAACCCATTTTGGTACATGGGGAATAACTTGAGAATCCGGTGGGCATATCTTCAGTTCTTGGGCTTGCTGGATACAGGAGAGACCCAATAGTTATCTCCAAGTTGACTCCCGTCGATAAAGTTTCTGAGTTGGGTTGTGGAGCTCGATATCTGGCCTAGTTGCGTAGCGGACTCCAAAACAAGTCCACCTAATTGTAAGATCAATAAATTCCAAGTGTAAACCTGTATTGATGTGAATCTAATTCTAGGTGCTTCTCTGTTGGACCAAGATTTCATAACAATCCGGTTTGTAGCTTATTTCCTCCCGGTCTGGTCGGAATTCTCCATTCAATGCGCGTATGTCCAATTTGGTTAAGCTCGAGATCACCTGTTTTGTAAGCTGGATAACTTCTTTATCAGAATCATGATTGGGCTGATTCAACTTTTCGTGAATCCTTAATAATTCAAGCTTCTGGAACAGGTTGATTTATTGCTTAACTCCTTCTGGTTGGCTAGATATTCTCTATCAAAGGCACATGTGTCCTGGTCGGACCTTTGGTGGCTGGAGTGGCATGTTTGGTGGAGCTCTGGTTGGTTTGATGACCACATCATACCCTTTCTCTTCAAAAAATTTTGTCCTTAAAACTTGTTCATAAGTTCCAGTGTTGTTATGTTAGTTCTGTTGGTCCTCTTCTGCTTGTTTGTTGTTGTCAATGGAAAGTGGAAGTGGTGGAGGCTCTTTTGGTGGATCAGGCAGTTCAGGCTCCTTGGGGAGAAAGTTAATAGATGTGCCCGTCTTTGGTGTTTCTTGTGGTGTACATTTTCGAATGGATCTTCTACCATAGCGCTCTCTGATCTCTTGTGGGAAATCATTGTGTAGGTAACTCCCATCCATAAGCAGCGTGAGCTCTTCCGAAGTGTTGATGGCTGGTTCATTGTGATATCAACTTCTTCTTCTATGTCTCACCATGTTACGGCTTCACCTTGTAATTGATTGATGAATATATATATAGTGTCTCAAATTCTGGTATCAAATGGTGAAAGAAATAACTATCCATCTTCAGCATCATATCCTTCTTGAATTTTTGTTTGTTTTAACATGAATCGACATAACGAAAATAACTCTATTTTAAAAAAAAAAAAAAATATTTAATAAAATAGCAAATAAAATTTAACAAAAGGTAAAGAAAACTTTTTTTAAAAAAGTTTTATAAAATAAATGAATAAAACAGAAAACTATTTTGTGTGTTTTTAAAAATAATTATGAAAATAAATTCAAACAAAGAAAACAAAATGAAAAAAAAACTTTTTTATACCAAAATGAAAACAAAAAAAAATACGGGGATAGGAGCTTTTTACTCTCTGATACCAATGATATAAGACTCAGAATCCACCAAAGTCTACACATGGGTTGCTGATCGATTCCACGACCAGCGGGGTTAGAGATAATATCCCAAGGGCTATTCCTCGCGAGGGATGCAAGTCTCTGCACGAATACTCAAGTGATTGATTCCACAAAACATTCAAAAACTCGCAAGAACACTTGAGAAGTGATTCCACATAATCTCTAATGAACAAATGTTAAAAAAAAATATTTCAACTTCAATGGTCTGTCTTTTACATTTGTATTAGTAAGCTTTTTATACCTCTTACAAGAAACTGTTTTCATAAATATATTTAAAACATAATATTTAAATTTAAATAAAAGAAATTAATTAGAATGATCAAAGAGCTAATCTTAAAGAATTTGTGGTTTGAATGGGAATAAATAAGTTGAGCTCGCATTTATGCTTTTGAAGACTAAAATCATGTAGCTTGAAAAGTGACTGAGGAGGTGGGCTTCCTTTATGAGAATTTTGTTGACTAAGAAGAAGAAATGTGAACAATGCATCTTGAGTAGAAATTTCCCGGAATAAAACCAAGTTGACCCATTTTGGGAGATGAGGCATAACTTGAGAATCTGGTGGGCATATATTCGGTTCTTGGGCTTGTTGGAAACAGGACAGACTCAATAGTAATCTACAAGTGGTCTCGGGTCGAGAAAGTTGCTGAGTTGGGCTGTGCAGCTGGATATCTGGCCTAGCCGCATACTTGACTCTGAAACAAGTCCACCTACTTGTAAGATCAATAAATTTCAAGTGTAAACCGGTATTGATGTGAATCCAATTCGAGGAGCTTATCTATTAGACCAAGATTTCATAACATTCCTCTTTGTAGCTTAGTTCCTTCTGGTCCGATCGCAATGCTCTATTATTCAATGTGCGTATGTCCTATTCAGTTAAGCTCGAGATCATCGGTTTTGTAAGCTGGATAATTTATTCATCAGAATCATGATTGGGCTAATTCAACTTTGTCGAGAATCCTTGTTGAGTCAATTATCTGGAACAGGTTGATTTATTGCTTAACTCCTTCTGGTTGGCTAGATATAATTTATCAAAGGCACATGTATCATGATCAAACCCTTAGTGGCTGGAGTGGCATGTTTAGTAGAGTTCTAGTTCAACTACTTGTTTGATGACATAAAAAACCCCCTCCTTTACATAGTCCATTAATAGCTGGAGAATGATGATGATTGTATCCAAGATGCTTTCATAATTAAGTTTCTTTTTAATTCTATTTTGGAGTTTAAAATTTTACATTTTTTCTTTCAATTATCTTTAGAGTTTGAGAGTTAAAGCAATGTTCAACACTAATATTAGGAGTTTCCTAGTTGGACTATAAGGTATTTTCTGTCTCTTCGCACATTTTTGTTTGAATATGATAAATTATCTGCAGATAACTCTTAATGAAAATTGGTTGCTGATATATTGATAACATGAGTTACCATTGATTTTCTTTGCATTATTAGCCTAATTCAAAAATGTCACCAATCATGAGTTATTTTCACTCTTTTGCATTAAATTTTGAGTTATAATATATTATAATTGCATTATAAATTTGACTTACCTTTTGTAAAATAACTAACTTAACTCCAATTCGTACATCATCAGAATTTTGATGAATTAAAGTTTGACTTACATTTTTCTTGTTAGAACTAACTTTTTTTTTCTTTTATTAATTTCAGTATAAGTTATTTTATATATACACCAAATATATATAATTTCTAAAACAATATGGTATTTTTATCATTATTAAAAAAATCTCAACTATTCTATTTTATTATTGTAGTATTTTCTCATAAAAATATTTGATTATTTATTTTATATATATATATATATATATATGTTTTGGAATGTATGTCATTTAATTTATTTCAATATTATGTTATAGATATATATGTATCTATATATATAAAGTTAACTATTCTTAAATTAGTATTAATTCATTTAATATATTTTCTAATTAAATTTATAATAAATATTATTACTTATTTAAATTTATATCATTTTAGTAATACATACTATAATTTCTACTGCAAAAAGTTACCAATCAAAGTTTTTATAAAAATACTACCTCATATTTATACAGCAAACTCACCATATAAATCTACTATTTTTACCATAAAAATTTACTACAAACTACATCGAATTATAACATCAACTGTAAATCAATTTTAAAATTACATGTCACTAGTGAGAGCCATTATCTGAACAAAGTGCTTGTCAATGATACTGATAGGATGTTGAGAAAGCAAAGACTCGAAGTGGAAGAGAGAGTTTGCTGTTGAAGAGTTTCTTTAGTATAAATAATACATTGTTGCTATTGTTTTGCGTATCCGATTTTGTAATCAAGAAATTGGATAGAAACTTTGTAATGGAGACTCAGTTAAGCTTATGAGAGGACTGAGAGTTCCATTGTTTGGGAGAGATAAGAGTAAGTGGAAGTTTGTTCTTATCAATTGGTGCGTTTGTGAGTGGCGATCGAATCAAACGCGATGGTAAAGGGAATTGGAGAAAGGACAAACGGAATCGATGAATTGAATGGCATATTGGCCGATTCATCTCGGGAGGAGACTGAGAGTTGCATTGTTTGAGAGAGATAAGAGTAATCGGAAGTTTGTTCTTATCAGATACCAAGAAGGAACTGCAACAAAAAAATATGAACTTGATCCTTTTTTTTTAATTGTGAAAATCTTTGCATAAACAGTTATTGTACTGTTCTACTAATCTCTTCTATATTTTGTATTTTGTGTCTCTGTGACAGTTTGTAAACTTTCCTTTTGAAATTTGGTGTGAAATTAGAACTTTAACATTGTTTGTTTTTTACTTTTTTCGGGTAGTTTTGGGGGTATTCGATCGAACCAAGCCCAAATATATTTCGACTCATATCAGTTCTCAATTACATTTTTCAAACCAAAAAGAAACCGAGACCTACCCGGACAGATTCGAGCTGAATTTTTTTCCGGTTCCTATATGATCCTAAAACTCTCTACCCGAACTATCCAAAACCCAAATGAACTTAACCGAACCTAACCGAGTACTTAGAATCTAACCGAATACTCATTCACCAGAAATTGAAAGTCCACTATCACTTGTCATTTCTAAAGCAGCAACAAAAACATAATAATAACTACACTAAAGTGATATCGAACATTGATTCCATTCATTATTCTCCTGCATAGTACTGTATTGGGTGCTCAAACATTTTTTTTTTATAAATAGATAAGTTTATCGAATACGCAGAAACATAAGCTTATCGAATACGCAGCTCATCAAATCATTTTCCCACGCAAATCGTTCTCAGATTTCAAATGACTAAAACATAAACTCAGCAATCCAAGTCCATCCATATGTTAGATACTTGATACTCAATTCTAAAAGAGAATTTCGCAAACACAGTATCATACTATTTATAAAGCACAGGCTGAAAACAGGTGAAATCAAAGGGCATTGTTTATGGAGGTACTGATAGCCAACGAGAATAAACGATCTAAATTCGGTAAAAAAAAAAACAAATTTGTCATAAGATACATAAGTTAATAGGGCTTGAATACTAACGAACAGAAACCATTGCAGGTATGGTTACTAGAGCTCATGAATAAACATACCAACTCGCTCCCACGACGAAAGAATCATGTAAGAAGACTTCTTGCTAGATGCTCCCGAGCTGTTGCCAATGCTTGAGTTAATGTCTACAGTTCAGCACACACAAATTGGTCAAATGCATATTATTACTAAAAAGGACTATCGCTTTTGCTCAAAGGTAGTCTTATATTGCATCTCACCTGTTCAGAGAGTGAACCACTAGCTTCTGCGCTCTGCATTGCTACTTTCCCCGCAATAATATTGGCATCGGTTTCCAGTACCATCCTGGAAATGTTATATAAGCGCACATAAATATCAATGGTGATAAGATTCAAAACCACTAAGCGCTTCTTCTCAATTCACCGAAGCATTACACTATAGAAGATCATTCACTAACGAGACAAGTTTCAAACCCTCAACATGTTCCCCACTAACAAATTCTCTTAGGTGTCCTTTAAACCTTCAGTGGTATTAAATGGCATAGCTACTCTTTCCTAGGCTAGATACAATAGTCCTATGCTAAGACTTAACAAGAACATCTTATCACGCGGCTTGGAGTTGTTCAGTCATGATTTCGAACGATAAGCTCTTATGGTCCCTACTAATCTTCTATCTGTACCCACCCTTGTTTAAGACTTGCAGAGAACTATTGCGCAATGCTAAAATGTTAACACAGTAATAAAAATTGTAGAATAGGATCGTAGTATACCCCTGATCAACCATCTCATCAAGGCACAAAAAGATGAGATCCAAGTTTTCAAGGGCTTCCATCTTTTCAACATTGTTCCTGTAAGGGAGTAAGGAAGTTAAAGATGGCTATTGCATATATCTGTGATCAAGAAAAGGCACAGTCATTTTTTGAGCTGAGCTAAATTACCTCAGAAGTAATGCAACAGCATCAAAAAAGCCTTGAAGAACTGATGATAAGATGAGCTCGTTTTCATCTTCCCCTCCTGTAACAAAGAAGTGAAGGTCCTGGGCAAACTTATAGACAATAATGTTATTCTCCAACAGCGTGATCTCCGCTGCAAAAAGTAACAGTAGAAAGAAGGTTATCAACACCAAAAAGTGACTGGAAACAAATAAAATCTGAAGCGTTATAACTCATATATGATATAAACATACAGAGAACTACCAACATGCATGCTGAATTATTTGGTCTTACCTTCTGTGCGAGCATTGGTCTTAGAGGTCTTTGAGAAGACGTATTTTTCAAAAGATAACTTGGCAGCATTAGTTGCCCAATCATCTGAGTAATACTTGACAGCCACACGCTTTCCTTCAGAGTCTAAAAGAAGAATGTTCTTTACCAAAGGACAAGAATCCTGTTCATTGAAATTGGACAGTCAGGTGTACGTGTTACGAGAGAAGCAGAAGCAGGAATCCATAAAAAGATTATATCCAGTCCAACGACCACCAATCTATACAGGGTTCAAAGCCTATGTCCATTGGAATATTTATAGTGGCCAATCAAATAAAAAAGCTATGTCCGCTACTAATAATCTATGGCTTCACCAAATGGGCCATTCAAATCGGCAGTGCTAATAAATGAATTTCCTATGAAGACTTAGAACAAAAAAATGATACAAACTTTAGTTAAAATCAACCTGACCACATGGACGACATACACAAATATGATAAAATAGACGAATTGGCATCTCCAGCAGATGGAATCCAAAATAATTTGTATCAACAAACATATGATGAGAAGATTAATGGCACAAAAGTAGATCCAAAAGCAATTGGAACTTTCTCAGCAGTAAAAAAGGATTTCTCAAGATATCTAACAGAACTTATGTTTCAAAGACTGTAATAAAGCTTAATCCTGATTGCAGATTGAATCTCCGATTAGTCACAGTTCTCAAAAATAATATAAGCCAGTAAACAAAAGAAGCAAAAAAAAAAAGCAATCTTGAATCTTGATATAGACAAAGAAAGGAGTACATCACTAAGAACATATATGATTGCTTCTCAACTCAAGGAAACTTATTGAAAGCTCCACCGCATCACAATGCAAAGAATCGCATAAGTGTAGCAAACAATATAGATCACAACTCTATTTGTTGCTTATGTATACAGGTGAACATTATCCCAAGTACCGAAGCAAACAAATACAGCCAAAATATATGATTCTTACATAAAACAGAATGAGATAAGAGATGTACTTACATTAGCCCCTGACATTGTTGTTGAACCAAGTTATACCTGAAATAGGGATAAGTTAAGTGTTATACAAATATGAAAAAAACACACAAAAACCCCCAAACTAAATAACTAATCACTTTGGTCTTAGAAACAAGATCACCCAATGAATTCACCAAACAACTTTGGTTTGTGTTTTGTGAACAGATACACCATGATCTAAAAAGACATGGTTTCAACACCACTACGACCAAAACAACTCCAAAACTAGTCACATTTCCTTAGCACCACTCTCTAATACCATATTTTGATTTCCTAATCCCAAACTTTACCATCAGATCTCTACTAAGCGGTGATTTGCAATAAAACGATTGTCAGACTTTAAGCAAAGATCTAAGAAAAAAATGATACATCCAAGTGCATACAAACAATTAAACCATCAAACTGACAAATTTATATATCTGGTATATACTCAAATTATAGAATCAGTAGAAACCAAATCTTATATATCATCGACCAACAATGCTCTCTAATCGCAGAAACTACGAATTGCTTACAAATTTTAACCAGATCTCCAGAAAATTTATGATGGATGCTCCATCGATCTGATGAAATCAGAGCATAGAGTATAAGATTCTAGCTTCCAATAAATGGAATTAAAACGGAAACGAAACAGAGAACAAAGGGAAAGACTTCCAATTTAATCTCGAGAAAAGTTTACCTGAAAGATGGCTTCGGAGCTGAAGATGACTGCTTGAGCTGATGGAACTATGGAAAAATAAACGCGTCTGTATAATTTTATTTAGAATTTTGCAAAAATTTAGGGTGGAATATCGTAAATAAATAATCTATTACTAATAAAAATTGATGTTAAATGTTTCTCAAAATGTCCACATAGGATTTAAAGATTCAATTCTATTGGTACACATTATTATTATTTTTAGTTAATTATATATTATATATTAAAATTAATTAATTCGTTTTAATTGTTATAATGAAAATTTCTAAATTTTAGTTAATTTTGTTTTTGTTGTTATTAGGAAAGTTTCTAAATTTTAAGTTAGTTATTAATAAAAAAGAGTTTTGAAAATAGATCTTATTTTTCTATTAACAATAAAAAGGTAAATTAACATATAAATAGATTATGAAAAAAAATCATATATATTGAACAAAATTATTAGAAACTGTATTTAAAACCATAATTAAATTATTTTAAAATTTTAATCACTACAAACAATTAAAATATGAACTTCTAACTTAAAATATATTAGTTGTGGTCCGTGTTGATGTCTTAGGCCAATGAGAACGTCCACATAGGACACATATACTTAATATGATTAGTCTATATCAACGTTTTTCATTAAACATAAAAAATATTATTAATAATTTAAATAAATTAAAACATACAAAAATATAAAATTATCACAATAGAATGGAAAATTACGATAATTTTTTTAACTAAATAAAATAAATTTATGTCAAAAGTCTAAATCTATTATGAAAATAAAATAGAAACTCATTGTCACAAAAACTAAACTAACAAAAACAAATATGTAAATCAATAACGAAAAATTTAAATTAAAAAAAATAGCATATATTTTTTAAATGAGTAATTTATTTAGAAAAAATATTAAGATTAAATTTTCATATAAGTATATAAAATTTTTATTTAAAAAAATCAATACTACCAAAAAAACATTCATCTTAAATTATCAAAAAAGAAAGTCAACTAAAACTTATAATTTTTGGAGAAATATTTCAAAAATTAACACACAAAATCTTAACAAACCAAAAATGATACTTATGCTAATTACTGAAGAAAGCAATATAAAAAAATGGTTAACTAAGAAAAACCAAAACATAAATTATTTCTTACAACATGTCAATACAATTAAAATGAAAGTCCATATCGAGAAAGTTAAATTAACAAAAGGAGGATATTAACTTAATATCTATGTTATTTATTTAACAAAATCAATATAAACATAATAAGCAAGAGAATAAAAAAACTTAAATAATACTAAAAAACTTAACTAACAAAAATAATATAAATATTTAAGCTAATTATTTAATAAATCAATATTAAGAAATTAATTAACTAAAAAACTAAAACAAAAAATTGAGTTTTACAAAATATTATTTTTTAAAAAACACTTAAAAATATATTGACTTGATATCTGACTAACTACTTAAAAAATTTATATAAAAATATTTAACTAACAAAAAATTTATGTCTTCAAAATATCAATATTTTTTTTAAAATGGTGTGTTAAAATAAAATAAAAATCAATATCAAGAGAGATAAATTATCAAAGGAAAAAGTCGTATAAAGTAAAATTAGCTTGATATTTAGGCTAACTGCCAAACAAATATTAACTAAAAAAACAAATGATGGTATAAGCTTTTGAGAGAAGTTCACTTAAAATTTAGAATAACCAGTTATAGCATGTCAAAATAGTATTTTAATTAATTTAAAAAGTAAATTTAACAAAGAAAAATCATTTATATAAAAGATATTAGATTAATATATATGCTACCTATTTGAAAAATCAATAACAAAAGAGATTAATTAAAAATATATATGTTTTAAGTATATCAAACCTGCAGAAAATTAGATAATTAAAATAAAATATAAAATTACCATCAAAGATATTTAAAATAACAAAAAAAAGATCTAAGAAGAAAATTAGTTTGAAATATAGTTCCAAAAACATTCATGATTTCTAAAATATTGGTGTTGAATAACCATATAATTTTTAATAGGTTATACAAGTTTCTAAATCAAACATATTATTTAAATTTACAAAGACTAATACCTTGGTTGCGTCTGGTTGAAAAATTAACAAAGTAAAATACAACACAAGTAACTTTACATTCAAAATATAATAAGTAATAAAGTCTGATTTTTATACATATTTACTGCTTATAACTTAGTCAACATGAGCAACATCCTCTAAAATTTTATTTGAATAATATAATATGACAAAGTTATGAATCGAATTCAAATGAGAATATATGAAGATAAAATATTCAAATAAAAACATGAATAAACACACACACACACAAAAACAGTGATAATGTGAAGTCTCAACATCATCTTACATGTTTAAAAACAAATATTAGCAAATAGTTGACTGCAAATAAAACAGATCTTATAAACTAAATAGAGATATAACCTAAAATTCGTAGAAGATCTTGTGGAGAAGCAAAATGCAGCTTTACACGATTAATATATCTTACTAACAAAAATAAATCTGAATTAATATATATCATATATTATATATGTATATGTACACAATATTAGTGAGATATTTAGTAAAAAAACTAAATATTTAACCATATAAACTTTTTTTTAAAAAGGACCATAGAAATCTTAAGGATACAAAACAAAACACCAAAAATTTAGTAAGGAAATCATTTTCTAAATCAAACATATGCACATCAAAGTTGGATAATTCGTTAGGTGTCATTACTATGATTTTACTTAATACGATTTATAATTTTATAAACAAAAATAGAAAATACTACATATTATGTTTTAATTTTTTATATAAAATAAAATTTCTATAAATATATTATAGTTTTGATAATTAAAAGATATTAGCCAAAAAATTAAACCAAATTATTAATACAGACTCGCGCGTAGCGCGAATTAAAAGCCTACTAAATATAATAATTAGGTATGACAAAAAAAAATAGAGTAAAATAAAACTAATTTTATTATATCTAAAAGCACCTTTATCGGTGACTAAAAAAACGTAGTACCAAAAAAAATGCATTAGGATTTGCTACGATGAAATAATTTCGGACTAAATTTTGATTTAATATAACAGTCTTGACTTAACAAAGATTTAATTCTTTAAACAAAATTTAAGATAATATAAAACAATCAAAACTAAATACATAAGATAATAATTAACTTCTTTCAAAACTTAAATCACACTATCTGGTGTGAGAAAAATTAAAAGCAATTAATCAAATTGAAAGAATCTATATTATTATTTGCGAAGTCAGAAATGCACCATAGCTCTTCTTAAGGGGGTTAGCGCTTTCTGCCCGTAGTGCAAATATTCCGAGTTAAATTAAGTCGATTGGTTTGGTTTGGTTCTTATTGATAAATCGATTGGTATAGTAATCTAATCTTTAAACCGTTTCTCATATGATTTTTTGTTGGGCTTTTTGAAATTAGAATCCAGTGGACCATTTGAAAAACTTTGCGGGCTCTCGAAATTATATTACAAAACGAAAACCCTAGATTTTTCATAGCTATATATACTCGCATATATCCCATTCATCTTGACAATTTCTTAGGTTTATTTGTTGATTACTGTCGTGTAGGTCATAGTTTAGGGTTTAGTTTTTGTTTCATGCATTATGTTTTGTTTCTTACGTTCTGATTTCCTGTTCTTTATTTTTCGTTGTTCCGCAGGTAACTTGCAAGAGAGTAAAGCTGTTTAGGTTTCATCGTTTTGTTTTGGTGATAAAACTTCAAGGCTTATATCTGTTGGTGGTCGTGAGTTCGGTTTGCATAAAAGGTATATCAATACTAGGGTTTTGTGGATTTATTGCTCACATGTCTTTGCGATCTTTGTATAAATACAAGAATTTAATCATAATTAAGGGAATTTAATCATAGCTCTTCTTAAGGGGGTTAGCGCTTTCTGCCCGTAGTGCAAATATTCCGAGTTAAATTAAGTCGATTGGTTTGGTTTGGTTCTTATTGATAAATCGATTGGTATAGTAATCTAATCTTTAAACCGTTTCTCATATGATTTTTTGTTGGGCTTTTTGAAATTAGAATCCAGTGGACCATTTGAAAAACTTTGCGGGCTCTCGAAATTATATTACAAAACGAAAACCCTAGATTTTTCATAGCTATATATACTCGCATATATCCCATTCATCTTGACAATTTTTTAGGTTTATTTGTTGATTACTGTCGTGTAGGTCATAGTTTAGGGTTTAGTTTTTGTTTCATGCATTATGTTTTGTTTCTTACGTTCTGATTTCCTGTTCTTTATTTTTCGTTGTTCCGCAGGTAACTTGCAAGAGAGTAAAGCTGTTTAGGTTTCATCGTTTTGTTTTGGTGATAAAACTTCAAGGCTTATATCTGTTGGTGGTCGTGAGTTCGGTTTGCATAAAAGGTATATCAATACTAGGGTTTTGTGGATTTATTGCTCACATGTCTTTGCGATCTTTGTATAAATACAAGAATTTAATCATAAATAATTTTAGATTGTATGTTTTTGGAGATTAAGTTCTTATAATCGATATAGGATGGTCTCTCGAGCGGAGTCTGATTCATCCTCAAGCTTCTTGACGTTGGAGTCTATAGGTTTTCTCATCCTTTATTCCGTTTTTAATACTATTTGAGTGTCTAATATTTATATATCTTTGTTAACGGTATGTACTCTTAATATATCTTTATATTTTTAATTTATGGAATTTTTGGTTATATATAGTGCAATCTTTGGTTGATGGTGCTGGTTATCTGGAATGTCGTTACTCTTCTGATGAATGCAATGATTTGGTTAATGGGTTTGTTATTACAGGCGTTACTGACTTTAGCAAAGTCCGTGATGCCGTAAGTTACACGCGGTTTATGTTTGTGAAGGTTCTTCATAAGTGGTGGCAGTCAGTAAACATATGTACCGTCCATAGGACACTGGAGTTAATTGTTGCAGATGATCAGGTTTTTTAATTCGTATTTTGCATATTTTCTTTAGTTGTATAGCATGTTTGTGGAATGGTTAATATAATCAATTGTGGTATTGATGCAGAGATTGAAAATTCATGTTTCTGTGATCATTCATGAAAGTCATGATTTGGCAAGTAGAATCTTTGTTGGGGACTGGATTGGTATATATCGGTTCGCCATTGTAAATACCAATGGCGAGTTTGGTTATACATCCCATTTTAATGAGATCATCTTGCATGCAACTACTTCTATACACCCAAGTCTGCATATATGTGATAACAATTATTTTGAATTTATTGAATTTGAAAGATTATACGATCACGTTGGTAAACCTAAACACTTAGTAGGTTAGATCGTGTTCGTGTTGGTGAATCATTTTTTTAATTAATATTATTGTTATCTCTCTTCGTTATTAACTTAACTATATTCTTCCAAAATTATTCAAGATTTGATGGGTAAAGTTGTTCGAGTTCAAATTCGTCATAGCAATCGTCTCGACATAAATGGCAGCGACGGATTTCATCTGGAATCTATCTATTTTTATCTCCAGGACATCGGGTTAAACTACGTGGTTACTTAGTGTTCATGGTGTCATCGGTATTTAGTATTCTCGGTGTTATTACAATCTAATAGTTTTAAATACTGTTATGTTTGTTTCAGGAACAAGCTGCTTAGATGTGAATTGTCCGGGTCTCGGGCATTGAGCTTTTATCGTGATTGGTCTCGCTGGCCTCCTGCTGATGTCATATGTGTTATTCGATGGACGGTAGTCGTTAACTTTGACGGTGTGCTACATATGTACTATAATATTTTTTAAAATAAAAATCACAGTATAACTTTATTTATTATAGTTTTCTTCGATGTGTGCTCAGGTGGATTGGTTGTTACATCTACGTATCCTACTCTGATATTTGTGAATCCTAAAATTCCATAAGTCAACGTTTTCCGTGCAGTGTAAGTAAATTATATGTTGTCTTGCAACGTTCACATGTCACGAGACATAATACTAAACTATTGTGTGTTTTTTCTTTTTTGCAGGAATCCTCAATAACCAGTACCGTGTGGAGACCTTTAGTACTTTTGGGTTTTGGGCGGATGTTTACTGTGATTTAGGTTTAGAATTTAGCATATTTCTTATTCTTATTTCTAACTGGGTTTTAATTGAAATAATTATTTTAAAACGTCTATTATAAGCGATTTAATATCTATTCATGATAATTCTTGATCATTATTGAGAAACCATATAAAAAGATATATACTGTGTATGTTATTGATATATGCAATATGAAATTTATTATTTAATGTGATAATTTATACTTATATATTAATCCTACATTACGTAATACTATGACGGTCTGAAAAAAAAAGAAATTTAACTTTTCTAAAATTTGATATTTATCAAGATTTATGTATCTATATAAGATGTTTTCGTAATCATTGAATTTAGGCTTTATCAATTAGAAAGAATGGCTCACTTTCTTTCTGCTTCTAAACATCGAAGATATAGTTCTTTCATGATTAATGTTTCATAGCTGGATCCTTCGAAATTTGTTTGAATTGTTAAAGTGAAGATATTACGAAAGTTTTGTCATATACACAGGGTGAATGAGTCTCTCAATCTCATATTAGTTGATATAATGTAAGCTGTATCTTATGACTTTTACATTAATCTTCTTATATATAATCGTTCCCTGTCTAATATATTTTGTGTTTTTGGACAGGGTGATAAAATTTAAGCAATTATCGAGAATGCATATATCAAGAACTTTGCTAATATTCTACTGGAGGGTAATTGGATCATTATCAGAAATTTTGCTTTGAAACCAGCAGAGGGATCATTCCGAATTGTGCCACATTCGTTTGTTATCAGATTCACTGAACATACGGAATGCTATATTACATACAACAATATCTCAAGGAGCTACTTCACTTTTTTTTCGTTTTGAGGATATTAAATATGGAGATCTCGATCCAGACTTATCTGTCGGTATGTATATATAAACACATGTTTCGTAATCCTTATGTTTGATAGAATCTAATAATATTTATTGTGTTGTTTAGATCTGCTAGGAAAGATTACAAACGCCGGGAATTTTTTGCAGCGTAAAGATTTCTTCATGGTTTCTGAATCAAAAATTATATGTTTTGATCTTGTGAACCCTAGGTACATTCCTAAAAATATTCCTAAATATTAGTTTCATGTGTTATATGATATAACAAAAACACTAACGTTTATTTGTTTACAGGAATTGTCGTATACCATGTCGCTTAACAGGGGATTATGCTACTGAATTTCTTTCTTCGTTTGGAAGTGGTCATAGGGAAGACATTATATGTGTCATTAGATTTGCGAGGCTTGAATTTTGTAAAGGTTATTATCAACTCGTGATGTTTCAAAAATTAACTATAACTGAATGTTTATAGAGTAACTAAAATAATTGTTCTATTTTGCGCAGGTGTTTGGATTGTAACAACAACGTGTAACTGTACACAAGTTTTTATCGATCCACCTTTTACAGAAGTCCATGAGTTTAGAAGTTCGTTCGTTGAGGATACAGCATAAACCCTTTCTCATAGCTTATTAAAATTTAAAGATTTAGAATTACTGCAATGAAATTATTTATAGTGTTATATATAAAGAATTATAATTGCTGACTTCGTTGTGGATATTCATTTATTCATTCGTGATATGATGTTATATACAATGATTAATTTTACATTGATCATATCATTGTTGTTAATTTCAGAACTCCAAATTATGTATAAAATACATACTCTGGAACGATTATTGATAATTACTATAAACTTGAGTATTCCAAATTATAAATAGTTGTAGAGATTACTATACATACTCTGGAATAGAATACATATAAGAAATTCAATGATTAATCTCTATATTTTACTCGATGTTTTGTAGCGAAAAGACACACTTGCAGTATAATAATTCTATAGAAAGATCATAAATTCTTAATCGGCCAGGTCACACGTTTATGCAGTTGATGTTTTCTTGATCGTGTGGACGTTTTATGAAATCAATACAATTTATGTAAAGCTTAAAATATTCATCAATTGTGTATGGAACAAAATAAGGGCACCATTATATAAATAACATAAGTACAGTTAGCCATTAATAATATATATATATACTTATATTGGTTTTTGTTTATTTTGTTTCTGGCTCAATAGTTTATTTTTTAGACCTAATATTAGACATTGTAATGACCTTTTTAGAAATAGATACATATATGGATATATAATTTTTTATATTATTCCAATAGACGTCATTTACGTCCTTTCATTAATAGGTTCAATGAGAGTTCGAATTTTAAATTTGAGATGCATCGTTTCGATATGATCGAGAACCCTGGTTCTTCAAAATCTATAAATAATACTTTATATAGAAACGAGATGTTATCACCCGAAACCTGTTACTTCTCTACCATGTCTTAAAACCGTCGATTTTATATTTTTGTTAAGGATGGATCTTCTGTTTCATAATATCAAGGATCTTAATCAGTGGAGATCTAACTGGCACATCCGTGTCATAATTTTTAAGTGTTGGGAATCCTATTCTCAAGGTGAAACCGAAGTGTTAAACTTCATATTCGTTGATGAAGAGGTATATTTTATTTGATTTTTTTTTTTATATTTTAGTTTACTTTGATTGTATGTTTATCTAAATTATCGTTTGATAAAATTTGGTAGGGTGATAAAATTCATGCTATATGCGATGATCTCCAGAATCAGCCATATTAAAGAACGTAACTAATTGTTGGAAAATAGTTTAAGATACATCATTTTACAGTCTTTGAAAGTGAGACAGTCAATCGTTTGGTCGATTGTAAGTGGAAAATCTGTCTGCTCGATAACACTGACGCGAGGAAGGAATATGATGTAACTAACGAACACTACATGAAATTCACAAGTTTCGACGATGTTATCAACAGATGATTTAATCGAGATGTACCGATTCGTAAGTATTTTTGTTTTTGTTTTAGGGTTATGTATTTGTGTATTTAATGATAAGTTAACAGATTAAGTTTTTCTTTTCTTGCTTTCAGATGTCTTAGGTCGGGTATTTATGCTAACTGATATTGTCAAAGTAAAAGATTCTGACTTTGGGCCTATGTGTCCTGCCAACACATGCCAGCTCTCATTTGTTATCCAGAACACGTAGTACGTTTGATTTAAAGTTAAATGAATATATATGGATGGTATTATTTCGGTTTTTATCCTGAAGCATCTAAAAGTGCTCTATCTTTGTGTATATTTACGTTTACTTATCACAGAGGGACAAATTTAAGTTGTGTTGCTCATGGAAAACTTGCACTTGAAATTACTAAGAAATGGTGGAACTTCAACTCGAATAACATGGTTTGTGTCCTAGGTGATTTTCGTGTGGTCAATGTTGGAGGTGTGTTTATATAAAAATTTTGATATAAGTTTATATTTTTAAACTGTATCATTTTATTTAGCGACTAATACGTGATCCTTTTATATAGAACATGTTCAACTGGTTGATGCTGGAGAAGTCTCGAGGGTTTTGTATGATCCAGACATTTCCGAGGCTAGAAGGTTCAAACGTGCATTGTAAGTAGAATAAAGCTTAAACTGTGTTTTACCTTCATATTCATAATTCTCAAAACCAACTGTTTATATTGTTTTTATTCTTTCAGGAATGGCAATGATGAAGACTCTGACTAAGATATTGCTTTATGTTTTTAAAAAATATTATGTTGTGTTCAACTTTTCATTATTGATTTATGTTTTTTGAAACAATTTTATATGTTTGGCGATGAGGACCATAATCTATTCAGTTTAAATCTCGCCATAGCTTTAAAAGTTATATGTTCGAGCTAAAGGAATATAAATATTTTATATTAAGAGAAAATCTGTAAATAATTTAGTCAGACAATCCCATAAGTAGATACCTAAAAATAATATACTTCTCTTAATCCGATTACACGATGATGAACAACAAATCCAAATAAAAAAGCTATGTAATTGAATCAATGAAATACTATCTCTTCTATATCTATGCATCGTTTAAGGTTTTGAGATCCAAAATTTAAAACTTAATCCGGGAAACTTTAAAGTGAAAATACTATTGATGTTTCCATATACGACATATAATCGAACGATTTTGTACCCAGTAACAATGACCTCTATCTAGGACTTACTTAGTTTTATCTGAATAGGATCTATTGGAGATCTAAGATTTCTTTCTGGTTTCCCAGTCGCTTTAGACGAATTATGCTTAGGAAACCGAAGAGTTAGAAAATTATCTTAGTTTATCATCTATTTTGGACCAACAGAGAAATAATGACTCGCCCAAAAACATGAAACATATAAACTAGAATAATTTGTTTTGATCCAACAATTTAAAAATCAAGACCTCTTGGTTTGTATGAATATGCTTAAAGTTTATTTAAAGTTAGCAGTGACTAAATTATCGTTATGAAAAATTTATAGTCGTGATGTAATATATTAATATCATTCTCATTTTAATAGTTCATAAAATAAATCAAATATTCTATAATAATAAGCTTTACTATTTACATCAGATACTAATGTTAAATTTCCCAAAATTCTTATTCTTTTTGTAGAGTTTGATAAATTATAGAAAATAACTGGATATTTCCATATATTATGATATAGATATATATGAATTAAAAAATATAGATATTGTAATTTATAGTTTTTATCCCGTGAATATTTAGAATATTTAAGAAACCCTAATTCATGTCCGCTATAAAAACACATCCTGGATTAATTGTTCTGCATGCATTCGGGAAACTAACTTTCATTGGTCTCACAGAATGGTTCTTTATCTGTATTTTTCTCGGTGTTGCGTACTCCGCAGGCATTCGTTTTCTGAATATGGTAATCGATTACTGATTTGTAACTTTAATTATGATACTCACATGCTCTTATTATCATCTGAACATAATTAAGACTTGTTTTTTTTGTTAAGAATTGTTGCCGGAGGGAACTTGCCACTGTTCTAAGAATAAATATCGAGAATATAATACGATATACCAGTTTATCCATGGTAATGAAATATTGCTTACTGTGTTATCTTTCGAGTGTATATAATACTTTCGCATTAGTATTTTATATGTAACTTTATTCTTTGATGGACAATATAGTTGCTGCTGGTGATGATGATTTCGACATGGATACATCCTTAGGAGTCTCATCCATAGATGATGACAGTGATGATGATTATGATATGGATCAGGATTTTGAGTATGATGAAGATGTGGACGATGACGAAGATGACGATGATGATTTGGAAGATCTTGATGAAGAGGTAGTTAGTGATGGGTGTCCTGATGACTCTGCTGACGAAAGTTCTGATAGCGATGGTTGTACTTCTGATTCTGATATCGACGAAGATACTGATTATGAACCAGATGTCGATACAAAAAAAAATAAACGCTGTTCGTCTTGCTTGCCCTGTAACCCCTATCAAGTCTGAGGGTAGGTTTCTTGAATATGGTAAAATTCTTCCTGACCCTATTCGCGATGCACCTGTTGAAAATGTTAGGCCTCGATCAGCTGTTTCCCTTTTACATCCTGGAACGTTTGAACCTTCGATTACTGTAAAGATATTGCGTGTCTGGACACATGCTACACATCCGAGCGGTAAAAGAATGGAGGTTATTCTGAGTGACGATAAGGTATTGTTCATAACTTTGTAATCTTTATGTTTTCGTTTTTATTATATTTATTCTAACAAATAGTTGTAATTTATTGATAAGGTGTTTGGATACAAGGCACGGTACCCGCTATGCACTATAAACGTTTCTCTATACTCTTGAGGGAAGGCATGTGGATTACTCTACGAAAATTCGTAGTAGTAGATGAAATTGGGAAATATCATGCTACCACTCATCTTAGTAGAATATTATTTCTAGACACAACGATTGTCGATGAACAACGACAAGCTTTTTGTGCTAGGAATTTTTTTCATTTTGTTGATTTTCGTATGATTTTAGATCGAGTTCAGAATGACGATTACTTAGTTGGTAAGTTTACCTACATTAAATTTATTGTTTTTTTTATTTCTTTGGTTATTAATTTGAATAGTTTTGTTACATATATAATTGGTCGGGTTGTCAATGTTAAAGGATATAACACATAGGGTGGGGATGTACCTGATATGAGTATCACTGGTGGAACTGTTACATTCGAGATGGAAAACACAAAGTTAGCTATTACTATTGGTATTTGGTTATTTCTGTATAATTTTAAAACTCTTATTTGATTATAGTTTGTTTCGATTGTAGAAATGTTCGTTTGAAGTGTGAGTTCATTGATGAGATGGCCGTCGGTTTCTTTAAGGAATGGTTGGACTGTTGTGCTGGTGCCGTTGTCTGTGTTATTCGATGGGGTGTAATCAGTGTCCATGCAGGTATAATGTTGACTTATTTTTAATGTTTCTCTATATCCATAATTTTATTCCCAAGAACAACATTATAGCTCAGCAAATGTTTTAGGAGTTGTGACTATAAAAGCAGTTGGCCCTACGCAAATCTTATTGAACCCCTCTATTACATAGGTCGAGGAATTCAGATCAAAGTGAGTATATCATATAACTTTATGTTGGTCCTCTAATTTTTATGATTTTTATAGCTTATATGTGGCTTACTGATGCTATGTTTATATAATATATTGATATGTAGTTTGCTGAACAAATAACGAATGAGATGGTGTTTGTCGTTGCATGGAGATCTCCGTCGCATAGTGTTTTTGCGTAGAAAATAAAGTGATTCATCATTTAGAATATATTAATTAATCGGGTTTCTTATCTAGGTTTGGGTGTTTTTTACTTTATTCAATATGTTATTATGCTTTAAGTTCTATATTTTATAACTATGTTTCGTTATTCGTTCTTAATAAAGATATTGAAGTAATGATCATTTTTACGTTTACACATCAGTATCGTTTAAATATGAATGTTATAACATAATACACAAGTAGTACATGTTACAAGAAAATTTCAAAATACATATCGTTTATAAAAAGAATAACTATTATAAAAATGAGTTATCAGCTTAAGATAATTTACATGTTGTTAGATTAAATATAATAATATTAAATTATGAATATTGTATAAAATAATATTATTGATATATTTACAGAAACTGAATGAATATTGTAAACTTTGTCAATAGTATTCGGATAATGAGACGTTAGTAAATTAGAAATTTTTAGCTCAATAAATTATTATTTATCGAAGAAATAAAACCAAAAATCTGGAGAACCATAACTTATAATTATCTTAAGTATTAAGTAAAACCATCGAGATAATAGATAATCAAAAATCCAGAAAATCCCTAAACATAATATAAGTAGGTTTATCCTTCTTCTCTTAGTCGTCATGAGCTTCTATTAATCCTACTGCAATGCATGCTTCTGCAAACGTTGGGTACGTAACACCGTCTACTGTTCTGATATCATCGAAACACGTTGGTCCTTTTCGTACCTGAAGAAGTGTTTTAAGGTAGAAAAGTTCACCACGTTCTTAAGGGACATCTGGTAGTTGTATATCATAGAGAACATTCTTTCTTCTGTCGCGTTGACGAGGGAGCCACTTTCTAATCTTTTGATGCCAAACCCATTTGGTTGGGAACTCTGTGTAGAGATAACACATCGCTTCGTAATTCGCACGAGCGTCCATCCAGCCTTCGAGTTTTGTTTTAGTCATATTCGGCTTGGGTAGGTAGATTGGTAGAATTGTCGGCATTTGATATACTCTGAATTAGGGTTCTGCTTTTTGAACGACCTGAAGTATTTGGTGGATTCTTATATAAGCACATGATAGTTGGATTCCTCTATTTACGATATTTGGGCTGGATACAGAAATTTTATAGATTTATGGGCTTAATTTTACATAATTATTCGCTTTGGTTATATAAATAGTTGTTAGAGGAGTACAGTTTATTGTGATTTGTCGGTAATATAAAGTTATATCTTAGCTGATACATCAGTATTCATAATGTTGTATATTTTTAAAGTTCATTATATGTTCTCAACATTTACCTCGGTTTTTGCAATTTATATACAATCGATGATACGAACACAATATATCTAAATAATATTATTCTAATAGTCGATATACTCGATGTCTATGCGAAAAACTGTTTCTCCTCTCTTCACTTATTTACTGATAAAGTGACTTGCCATAGTCCTCTGTCGCAGAATTACTTTGTTTTCTTGGAAATTTTTGAATCTGATAGTTGTTTTAAGATGTCGCGGTTCTTAAAAGTCTCTGAATTAGATCATCTGGTTATCGATCCTGCTCTTGATGTTATGCTGCTCAAGAAATGGCATGAAAAAGATAGACATCGCCGAAATAAACAAAAGCTGATCTTCGTTGACATTCATGTACGTTTATTAATCAAATCTGTAATTAAATGTTGCTTCTTTTCATATCTCATACGATTTATACATGTCCTGTTTGAATCTTGCATGATTGTGCAGGGGTCTAAGATACATGCTTCCATTAGACATAAATATATCCATTTATTTGAACATGATCTTGTAATAGGTCATTGGAGTCTTTTGAGTGGTTTTGTAGTTAAGAGTTCGAATGCTATAACTCGTGTAGTAAGGCATCCTTTTAAGGTGAAATTCGTTATCAATACAACGTTTCTTACGGTCAGCAAGCGTATAAATTCTCTGTTTTTATCATTTGCTGATTTTGGAGATGTTCTTGGAGGCCGTCTCGATGACACGTATAGTATCGGTAACTTCTTCGTTTATTAATAATAGATCCGATTACCATAAAAGGCAAGAAAGATTTGCTGAAATTTGACTACCCAATTTCTACAGAATTGATAAGTGTTCTTGTGAATGTTGGTGAGCTCGAGTTTTTTGATGAGACCAAGATATAAGAAGATTACGCTGTAATTCCTTTTGAGCTTCAAGATGACAGATAAATGAATTGAATATTCAGCATGAACACTAACAATGTATCTCATTGTTTGAACATTTTCTTGTGTAGAAAACGTGTGATCGAGTGTTATGCGATGGGGAAACTGGCTGAAGATTTTGCATTGCAATATAAAAAAAGTCACAGTGTAGAAGTTATCTGTATCCTGAGGTGGTGGACTATCAATAAAAATTATGACGGTTATGCCTAATTACATACAGTTGGTATTGTTCACTTATTACAATAGATTACTCTTCAATTAATTACTGTATTAAATCTTTGTAATAGGTACTTTTAATCGCAAGAAAGAAGTATTGTGAATTTATTTTCAATACAGACCTTCCAGATGTTCATCGGTTTCTTGATAGGTAATATTACTATATTCAGAAATTTTAATTAGATTATCTAATGTATCTTTAGTAATATAATGGATCTAACGGCAGGTTATGTGACGAAGAGGTTTCCACTGCAAGGTGTGTTTCGAGATATCCATTGAAAGATAATCTATGACTCGTGGGAAAAAATGGTTTCACTTTATATGTTAGTTTCAGTGTCTTTTTTTGGTGGATTTATTATGTTTATTATGCTTGCTTCTACACTTGAACAAACGAATTGGTAATGGTAATGTCTATTCCTAAAAACAAGTTATTAGCTGATTTATTAATTTCTATTTGATTTAATTGGAAATAAGCAGCATAGTGGTTACGCTTTGGACTAACTAAAATTTGTGACAATTACATCAGCCCAGTAATAAAAAAGGCCTTTCGGTAGGCTCGGTGACAAAAAAATTTCAAGTTTTTAAAATCAATATGAAACGTTACTATACTAATTTTTAAATTTTAATGGCTGAAATCTGTCTTGGAGAATGCGAACTGTCACGAATAACAAAAACTCTGAACCGTTTGATTCTTTTCATTTATTCTATACATGCACAATGATTCAAATTTTGACAATGTAACTTCTCGATATCCAACTTATTTTCGAGATTCTACTATAAAGAAGCAATCAGCGCAGTCAGTTCTTAGCATAACAGACTAAAATATTTTCGATACATACAGAGAAAAAGATATCTCTAATCAAATTTAGACTGTTTTCTGAAATCTTATAATGGCTGGTGTCTCTAGAATTAGTGAGTTGGGTTCTTCAAGAACTGATTGGACTATAAGAGTAATGGTTTATAAAAGATGGGTTCAATTAATACCAGATGGTGGCGACGTACTTCATTTCATTCTCCTTGATGACCAGGTAATTCTTCTTGCTAGAATTTCGCTTGCTTTTGTTTACTTCAGTTTTGATTTTTTAGTTGTAAAAAAAAAATTGTATATGTTATAGGGTTCGAAAATTCAAGCAATAATAGGAAGTGAAGAAATAATTTCTTTTTTTATAAAGAGGCAAGAAATAATTTCTTTTTTTATAAAGAGGCTCTATGAGGGGGGCATATGGAAAAGAATACGAAATTTCAATGTAGTATCCACGAGATCGGCGAGACAAATGACCAAGAATTGTTTGAAGATTGAGTTTCAATCTAACACTCGAATCTTGGAAGATTTCATAACTGGAAATATCTACAATGGAGACTATCCACATATGCAGATTCTTAGTTACGAGAACCTCTATCTTGGTAACTTTCAACGAAATTGCCTTGTTGGTGAGTCTTCCTCAATATTACTCATTATAATTTTAGATCGATAATTCCATTTCATAGATGTTTTTCTTTTGAAATAATACTTACAGATTTAGTTGGTGCTGTTGAATCGGTTGGCGAACTTGAGTTGGTTAGAGATCGTTCGTTTGAAGTTTTTGAGTCAAAAATGACATCAAGGATTGAGTTTACATTGATAGATGAAACGTAAGTGCTTATTTATATCTTAATAATAAATCTACTTAGATTTATTATATGGAACAACTCAATCTAATATTGTGTTTGTGAACGAATGATAACATATTATGCACATGGAAAATTGGCTATTGAGTTCAACGACAGGTGGTATTGTTGTAATGAACAGCAGTTGGTTATTTGCATTCTAAGTGATTGGCGAGTCGTTATACGCAATGGTACCAATCATCTCTAACTATCCCAAGTTTATTTATTTAATACTTTAGAAAATCGTGATCTTTAATGACCTCTAACCATATCAAAACTTTTTTGTAGAGGAATATCACGTTTCTGATCAAGCCGGCATTTCAAGGGGTTTATTCAACCCTGATATTCAAGAGGCACTTGAGTTACGGGATATGCTGTAAGATAACTGTATTTTAAAATCAGCCATTGTTTACAATGTATGATAATGATCAATTGTTGTCGTAACTAATCTGTTTTTTATATGCTTGGATAGGATTGGAGGTAGTGAACAAGAGGATGCAGACGAAGAAGAAAATCATTTGGATATCGATTAGTAGGGTTTTGAACTGCGCAACTCTTATAATATCATTTGTCTTAATTTCTCTCTTATGTTTAAAGTGATATCATTGGATAGTCAATGGTGCTACTTTAGAAACATATGATGACATGAAATATGCTATTTATATAAACACTAATGTCTAGATTTTTTCTTTTAAATGTGTCGATAAATAAGCTAAATATATGTTCATTGTCCGCGCCAGGACCACCACCTAATTTATAATTAAGGTTAGTTGTCTAATCACTCTCTTATAATGTTATTCTGCGTAAATCCCTCCTGCCTCCAAACCTCTTGATTTTTCATCTGAACTGTAGCATTTAATCACAAAATTCCTCATATTTATTTTCTCAATCTAATTCTACCTAAAGAAATAAAATTACTAAATTGCAATCAATATTTTATCGCGTTCAGTAGAAACAATGATTGCCCAAACAAAAATATCAAACCCGAGCTTAAGTAAAACAAAAAAAACCTGACCCAGCAACAAAAAAACTCCAAATCGTGTCAAAGTTAAAATTAAATTGGAAATTTTAGGGTTTATTTTTTCTATAGAAAGAGACTCAAGACGCAGACAAAGAAAAAAGAGAGAGATAGACAGACGAAGAGAGAAACTGAGAAAGAGAGATAGACGAGACGAAGAGAGAAACTGAGAAAGAGAGATAGACGAAACAAAGAGAGAAACTGACAAAGAAAGAGAGACGAGAAACAAAGAGACATCATTGCAAAATCATGAGCAGCTCATCTTCTTCTTCATCTCTATTGAGGCGGGATCAAAGGTCCATGACTGGTGTTCCTATTGGATGTTGGTGTAGAAAGAACATTATAACATATGTGTCTCATGCATATGAGAATCCATTTCGTAGATTATACCAGATTGTGTTGCAGGTATAATCGATTCTAAGTCTACATTCAGTATCTAAAATTGTAGATTTATCTAGTTTGAGAGAAAAAATTTTTTGTGTAGATAAAAATGGAGGAACATCCTTTTAAATGGATTGATGAAGCTTTTCTGGAAGAGACGAGGATGGCAGAGGCAGAAGATATGAGGCTTGCAGAAGATGTTGCTGAATTGAAGAAAAAAAGTGTGATCGAGAACGTGGTGCTTCAAACAACAATGGTTCGCATTGAATGAGAGATGAAACAGATAGTGGATGAAAAGATGGAGACCCCGGCTTTGAGGCATGGCGAGAGGGGCGGTGGCCATGGGTCCAAAATTTGAAGGCCTCATTTTTTATATATATCATAAACTTTAATATAAATGTGTTATTTAACTTATTTAAAAATATATAACTAATTTTCAGTTCATAAAGGCCCATTATTTATTTAATTAAAAATAAAGAGCTTATCATCTAGTTACAGAATTAGGATTATATCTAAATTATTTATATAAAAAAACTTTAAAAAATGGCGTTGTTGTTGTGTTCTTTCTAGAGATTCAGACACAACAAAACAACAACAATCCCAATTATTCAAAATTACAAAAAGTTTCACAAACAGATCAAAAATCTTTATATTTGTATTGATTAACATGTTCCAGTTTTCTTTTTGTATCTAAAGTAAGTTTTGATTAATACCTTTTTATCCAATTCTAGACAATCTTATTTGTTGGTGGATGTTTCTTAATTCTTTTCTATTTACTTTCTTAGAAAGAATTGATAATTTTTGTATTTTTAAGATGTGGTGAATCTTTTGATGCAATTTACATGAATGATGCACTTGAATGAAGTGAAGTACTATATCATTTTTTTATAACAAATTAGTTGTGTATTTTTTATTTAATAAATTAGTAATTTTTTATATTTTAAGATATCAAAGATTTATGTTTTGATTTATTTTAATTAATTTTGATTAATTTAATTATTAAAAAATATTATGTTTTTTAATATGTTATAAAATGGTCTATATTTTGTATTTCGTCTAAGGCTATTGAAAATTTTAAGATGGGGCTCAGAAGTGATGGTTCTGAATGCGAAGATATATTCAAAGTTGATGGTTCTGTATGCAACAATGGAGAAAATAGCTAGAGAAGTGGCAAAGAAAATGATGCCAAAAGTGGGTGTGACTATGTTGTTCGTTGGAGCAGTGGCATGGATTTGTGGGAAGCTTTTTCATTGATTAATTGTGTATTAGGAATGGATTATGGGTTAGTTTTTTATGTTGTGCATTGTGATATGAATCTTGATATTATTGTGTTACGATTTTTGTTATAGGTTAGTTTTTTATTTTATTATATCCTGTTTTTTCGTAGGAATTTATGAAATCTGAAATTGAAATATATAATTTTTTTTCTCTTATAAATCATGGTTTATTGTTATTATATTGAAGAAAAACTTAAATGCTTAAAAACAAGTGCAAACATTTTTTTTAACCAAATAGGTGGAAACATGTTAATAAACCATAACATCAATCTTAAATACAATCCAAAATACAACCAAAAATAGGGGATAAACAAGATAAGCTGGAACAAAACCAACAATCCCTAAAACACACATTCACTTAATAATTTGGGGGAATTGCTGAATATGACTCAAAACTTGAATTGAAATGCAAAACTAGACCCCCTATTGCATGTTTGACAAAAATAACTCACAGGAGTAGTGAAATTACAATTTTAACCCTTATGACCAAACAAAAAAACGTCAACCTCAATTACTATTTTATCCCAGAGAAGTCTACTCGAGAAGTTAAGTAGAATTCTCGAGTAGACTTCTCCAAGAAGTCTACTCTTTAATAATATGTTTACAATTAATTTTAAAAATCATAAAAGATAATTTAATAAAAAAATTAGATACATAACAACAAGGAGAGTCTACTTACACGAATAAAAAAAAATCTAAGAGACTTCTCGAGTAGACTTCTCGGTTTCTCGAGTAGACTTCTCGATTAGACTTCTTGGAGAAGTCTACTTACACGAATTTTTTTCTACATATATAAAGAAAGTTTAACCTAATTGTATTAACAACAAAGTCTCTTTCTATCTAAAAAACGCCTCTCTCTCTCTTCTCCCTTCTCTCTGGCCATAAATTTCTTCTCCTTCCTCTCTTGCTATCAATATCCTCTCCATCCTCTCTATCTTGCATTCAACCTCCTCTCACTTGCAGGTTATGGTAGTGGTAAGCAAATCTGAGCTTTTGTGTTCCTCTTTTTATTTGCTTTGTGTTCATATTGCAAATCTGAGATTATTATTATAGATTTGAGCTTATTGTTGTAGATCTAAGTTTATTTTTGTAGATCTGAGTTTATTGTTGTGTAAATTTTGTAGATTTTGTTAATTTTTGTTATTATTGCAGAGCTGAATTTTGTTGATTTTTGTACAGATCTGAATGTTATAAATATAGTAGATTATTATTATAGATCCGAGCTTATTAGTTTAGATTTGAGCTTATTGTTGTAGATCTAAGTTTATATGTTCTGAGTTTATTGTTGTATAAATTTTATAGATTTTGATCTAGATTTAATTTTTTCGTTATTGTTGCAGAGCTGAATTTTGTTAATTTTTTTGCAGATCTGAATGTAAACTTCTCGAGTAGACTTCTCGATCTCGAGCAGACTTCTCGAGTAGACTTCTCGATCTCGAGCAGACTTCTCAAGCAGACTTCAGTTGCATACATAGTTTTCAGAGATTTTAGTTTACTAGTCATTTCTTATGCCAATTTTAAGATTTAAAATTAGTGATCCTTAAATGTTTGTTTGTTTAGAGGGTTATTTTCTATGTAATGTTGAATTGCATTGAATGTTTTGTATCAAATTCCTAAATTATCTATGTTTATCTATTTTACAAAATAGACTTCTCCTGTCTCGAGTAGACTTCTTAAAGACATTAATTTTACATTACTTATAAGTGATTCAGAGGGACATTTCTCCCATTTATATCATATAACTTGTCAACCGAGTAGACTTCTCTTGTCTCGAGTAGACTTCTCCTGTCTCGAGTAGACTTCTAAAAGACATTAATTTTACTAAAAGTGATTCAGAGGGACATTTCTCTCATTTATATCATATAACTTGTCAACCGAGTAGACTTCTCTTGTCTCGAGTAGACTTCTGAAGTAGACTTCTCATTGTCTCGAGTAGACTTCTTAAAAACATTAATTTTACATAACTTAAAGGTGACAACATTCGCCCTCCTTTGCTATTCGCCCTCCTTTGCCAACATTCACCAAGAAGCTCACCATGTGTGCAACCATCTCTTAAGAACAACATTCACCCTCCTTTGCTATTATCCTCCTCGAACTGCCACATTGATTCACTCTTAACCCATTCTCCATAAACAGCGGGTATGTGAGCCATTCTCTGTGAAAAAAGAACAAAATCCAAACCACATTAGACATCAAAATTGCATAAGTAGACTTCTCTGAAAGTCGGATGAAGTCTACATAGTAGACTTTTACAGTAGACTAAGAAGTCTACTCTTAATAAGCTAAGTATCATATAAAACATGAAAACTCATTCGACTATACCTATAAAATATAAACATGCAAAACTTATACATAAGCAAGAAAACTTAATAACAGAAGCTTAGGATTACGAAAATCTTAAAAATTCGTTATATATTGTATAAAAATGATTTTAAAAAAAAAATAAGAAAAGTAGACTTCTCAGATATAAGTAGACTTATCGCAGGTTAGTTTTGCAATTGCCAAAATATTAGTAGACTTTTCTATAAAAAGTAGACTTCTCCGAGAAGTCTACTTTCGTAAGTAGACTTCTCGCAGGTCATTTTTGCAATTGCAAAATATTTGACTTTTTGGTCAATTGCAAAAATGACCTGCGAGAAGTCTACTTTGCATAGAGAAGTCTACTCTACAAAGTCAAAGGTTGGTCAATTGCAAAAATGACCTGCTTCTAAAGAAGTCTACTCGAGAAGTCTGCTCTATTTTTTTTGTTATCAAAGGAAATTGAGTAGACTTCATTCGGACCAAAAGAAGTCTACTTTTTCATGCGGTCAATTGTAAAACTAACCTGGGCGTTGACTAGTAGACTTCATTCGGACCGAGAGAAGTCTACTTTCGGAGTATTTTCGTAAATAAGTGAGGAAGATGAGGATTAGTTGGTCATTTGGATTTCCGAAAAGAAAAGAAATTAATTAAAAATAATGGCAATTTCATGAATAACTGAAACTATGAAGGATTGTTTGGACACAAAATGGTAAATGTTGGGAAAGTGATTTTTGTGGGTTAGATTTGCAATTCAAATCAAATTTTAGGTCATTTTTGCAAGAATCTCAATAATTTGAGAGGGTTACTGAAATCGTTTCAGAACAAGTCGCATCATCACCGTGAGATGAAGTACCATACAACATAACAAGAGCACAAACAAAAACTATGATTAGACACAAGCAAATCAAGAGCATAACTAAGATGTAAGAACACTAAAAGTATTACCAATGGATAAAAATAAAAAATAAACAAAGAACCAAAACCATTTTTTAAAAATTAAACTAAAATCAATTAAAACCAAGTTTTGATTACCTCCAATATCTATGTTCTTGTGCCTTCCTGACTTCTTCTTTAGATGCACCATACAACCCGTGTAATTGTGGCCTTCTTCATTATAGTTTGAATAATGAATTATGTGATCAGTACTAGGCAATTTTGGAACCTGTTTTTTCTTCTTCTTCTATAGTGACTCGTGCTTACCTTTTATTCTATTTTAAGAATGTGCCATCAAGACCAGTAATTGGTGAACAAGACCCAGGCCAAGTATGTTTGAGGATTGCCAAACACATGTAGAACCTCGTAAATACATCTTCTTTAACTACATTTGGTTATGTTTCTGTTATTCATGTTGATCACGGATTTGTATTGATAATCTCTCGGTCATACCCATAGAGATAAGCAAACTGTTCGTTATATCCCCTCTCAAGCCAGTTCATCGCCAAAAGTCTACCTCTCTTGACACTGATTTATGGTACTCAATATTCTCCAGTTCTCCTTGATAAGATCCTGAACTTTTTTCGGCATAAATTCAGGCTTTTGCCTCAGTTTGTCCAAGAACAACCTCGCAATTACTGGACTCTTCAAAAGGTTGCATTTCCTATTTGGAGTGCAATTGTGGGATGAGTACTTAGTCTTCAACAGGTACATCTGATTCGATTTGTCAAAGGAGCAGTAAACCCTCTATCTACATTTCCCTCCAATGCCACATATATATGAGAGCTTGGTCGTATCCCATCTATCTTGTTTGATGTTTCTTGATTTTCTCAATGCATACTCTAACACAACTTCTTTGAAGTTATAGCCTGTAAAGAATAAAGTTCCTAAATCTAACTTATCAACCCTCCTATGTCGCATTCTTCTCTTTTTCACAACCAACTCGTCTTCTTCTACTGAATCCGAGCTATCTGTAACTGTGTGTCTCTGCCTAGATTCATCAACAATATCTGCAACTTCTTCTTCAATTTCATACTCATACTGATCCACTACATCCTCCTTTTCATCTTCATTCTCTTATTCCTAACTATTCAAGTCACTTCCATCCTTTGTATGCTTGTTATTTTAATCATACTCATTCTCTACATTTTCTCTGAAACAAAAAATAACAAATTTTGGATTCAACATAAGACAGAGAGAAAACAGTCTTCTCTCGCTCACACTCATAACTAGATCATCCCTCTAACTTGAACCATTTCAGATTAACATGGTTAACAAATGCTAACAAGTATTCAGAAAACATACATCAATTCCTAAGGATTCGTCCTTCAAAACTGAGGAATCGAGTTTGGGTTTCTTACCTGAGAACAATTGCCAGTTCATCCATCCTAACAAGATGATGGCCGGCGATGACAAACAATCCGGTGAGAATAAACACTATCGCGACAAACACCAACAAACCCTAAATCGCAAAATTCCTCAATTCAATTTTGACTTTGACACGATTCGGGGTTTATTTTTGTTGCTGGATCGAGTTTCTTTTACTTTGCTTAGGCTCGAATTTCATATTTTTTGGTCAGCCAATCACTGTTTCTATTAAATGCGATTTAAAACATTGATCGCAATTTGGTAATTTTAATTTTGTAGGTAAAATTAGGCAGAGAAAATTAGTATGAGAGGTTTCATGATTAAATGTTATAGTTCAGGTGGAAAAATCAAGAGGTTTAGAGTCTGGGGGAATTTAAGCAGAATCAGCACTATAATGAGGGGGTTAGATAGTCAACCCTTCAAATTATAGATCATAATGTGTTATCTTGAAGATCCTTGGTAGATATTTAATTAATTAGGGTCTAGCTCAACTTGTTAGTAGACATACACTAATCATGAGAATCAAAACATTGGCCCAATGTACATTTGGTTGTTCTTCTATGAAAATCATAAACAAAACACACAAAACAGCAGAAAAATCTCCAATACAAAGAGTCAAAGTTCCCAACAAAGAAATTTAATAGGAATTCAACATTCGTTTTTAAATTTTCTTTGATGGTTATATGTTTATGAGTATCAAATGCATTTAATGGAAAATTCGTCAATTTTTGTTCCAAACAAGTTTCTTATTGAATACTATATTCTCATTCTTATTTGTGAGTAACTATTTGCGACGGTTTAGCGCCCCTTGAAAATCGCATGTTCAATTACAATGCTTCTTCATTGTGTTCATTAAAGATGTATAAGGGAATGGTATCTACAACGAGTTCTGCAGGCTGTTTTCTTCTTTGTTCTTTCACCCTCTCAATACTTTCTAGAATATTGTTCATTTTGTTATCAATAATGGGTTGCATATCATCTTTTGTCACGCAACTTTGCTTGAACTAATTCCTCAGGCTTCAGTGGAATGGAATATTGAAGTGGGTGTCGAAGAAATTAAGATGAACACTTGTGAAATAGCTAGCATAACCAAAAGTTGATTTTGATCGTTGTCCAAAAGTGTCTCTCGGTGCGATGTGTGGCTGAGAATTCCGCTCCAAGGCTAGAAGTTGTACAATGGAGAGTTATATATTCTGTATTCTATTTCATGTTTATGTAAGTCTCTATGATAAGATCAGGTACATACCTTTGTCGTAGGAGGAAGTTTATTTCATTCCATAAAGCTATTGGTCCAAAACATTGCCTTCTCCTTTCTTCCATATATTTGTCCCTCTATTTGAATGCATTTTCAGTGAGTTGTTGACACGATCTCCCTGGAACTGCTCTGAAGATAGGCTGATGATGAACGTGTGAAAGTGAAAGTGATAGTGTAGAGTGAGATTGGAATGATATTAGGGTTAAATGAAACGATTTAAATGATAAGATGGGAATGAAAGATAGAAGAGTTTCAGGGACACTTGGTGAATAGAAACTCGGATCAACAAGAACACATTCAAGAGATCAAAGGGTGAGAGAAGAAATGCAGCAATGGCTGTTTGTTTAACACTTAGTTCTTCGCTGCTTTACAACTGGAGGCGTAATACAAGACTTATACTACCCTAAACCAAACAACAAGGCGTCTAAGAAAGAAAACAACAAGACGTCCAAAATAAAGAGAAAAACAACAAGGCGTCCCATTCCTTAGAATCCTAATTGGTGCGCCTAAAATTACTAAGTATAAACCATAGTAGCTCATACACTTATTACCCATTGGCAATGACTCCTAAGTAACTTGACATAGTGATTCATCTGCCTCATTAAAAACCATGTTGAGAAAACCCAGTGGGACAAAACTCAATCATGGGAAAAAGAGTACAGACTCCTCACCTAAGTTACTTAGTCATCATTACCGGGTGGAGTCTTCTGGTTGAAGATGTTGAAAACTTGAATAGCTGGTAAGTTGCACAGTCCTTCTGCTATAAGTGCATGAACCTCCTTAGCCAGCTCCTTAGCTCTGGAACGAGTGATCCTCCCTACTATCTCTGGTTCCTTCTCTGGTTCACTAGCTGCTGTGCTATCCACTATCATATCATCCTCTCCCTCTTGAAAAGGATTTGTCCTCAAATCTGTATCTGCAACATAAGGAAGCAAGTCAGAAACATTGAATGATGGAGATATATTATACTTACCTTGAAGATCAATCTGGTAGGCATTGTTTGTTGATCCTTTTGATGACTTCAAATGGTCCATCCATCCTTGGCATAAGCTTGCTCTTCCTCTCTTCTGGAAATCGATCTTTCCTCAAATGAATCCACACCAAGTCTCCTTCCTCAAAGATTAACTCCTTTCGACCCTTGTTTGCATGCTTCTCATACTGCTTTGTTTTCTTCTCTATATTCTCCTTGGCCTTGGCGTGTATCTTCCTCACCTGTTCTGCCTTTTCTTTACCATCTAAACTACATTTCACACTTAGAGGCAAAGGGATCAAATCTAGAGGTGATTGTGGGTTAAAGCCATAAACAATTTCAAAAGGAGAAAAGAGAGTAGCAGAATGCTTAGCGTGATTGTAAGCAAACTCCACGTGTGGTAGACAATCCTCCCATGACTTGATGTTACTCTTGACCAACGTTCTAAGAAGTGTTGACAATGTTCTGTTCACCACCTCGGTTTGTCCATCAGTTTGAGGGTGACAAGTAGTGGAGAATTGAAGCTTGGTTCCCAACTTAGCCCACAATGTTCTCCAGAAATGCCCTAGAAACTTGGTATCCCTGTCTGAAACTATCACTTGAGGCATGCCATGTAAACGAACCACTTCCCTGAAAAACAAGTTAGCTACACAGACAGCATCATCTGTCTTATGACTTGCAATGAAGTGTGCCATCTTACTGAACCTGTCAACAACTACAAAAATCGAATCTCTACCATTTCTGGTTTGAGGTAAGCCAAGCACAAAGTCCATAGAAATATGAGTCCACGGTTGAGAGGGAATAGGCAGAGGAGTATACAAACCGTGAGGTTGCACCTTACTCTTTGCCATTTTACAAACCGCACACCTAGAACAAATCCTCTCAACGTCTGTCTTCATATATGGCCAATAAAAGTGATCTTGCAGTCCAAGTAAAGTCTTAGTGACTCCAAAATGTCCAGCTAATCCACCTCCATGAGCTTCTCTGACCAATAACTCTCTGACAGATCCTCTTGGTATGCACAAACGATTGTTATAGAACAGATATCCATCCTGTCTATGATACTTTTCAAAAGCAAACTTATAGCACTTGCCATAGCTCTCAGCAAAATCAATGTCAGTCTCATAAAGATCTACTATATGTTCGAATCCATTAAGCTTAGAAGTTAAAGTAGAGACAAGTGTGTACCTCCTTGATAATGCATCTGCAACTACATTATCTTTACCTTTCTTGTACTTAATGATGTAGGGAAAAGTCTCAATAAACTCCATCCATCTGGCGTGTCTTTTATTGAGCTTCTGCTGTCCTTTAAGGTGCTTTAGAGACTCATGATCTGTATGAATGACAAACTCCTTGGGCCACAAGTAGTGCTGCCACGTTTGAAGAGCTCGGACTAATGCATAGAGTTCCTTGTCATAGGTGGGATAGTTGGCGGTTGATCCTCCTAGTTTCTCACTGAAGTATGCCACTGGTTTCCTATCCTGCATCAATACAGCACCAATTCCAACTCCTGAAGCATCACATTCAATTTCAAAGGTTTTAAGGAAATCAGGAAGAACTAAAAGAGGGGCATTGATAAGCTTCTCTTTAAGGGCTGTGAAAGCCTGCTCTTGTGCTTCTTCCCATCTAAAACCAACTTCCTTCTTGATGACTTCGGTTAATGGCGCAGCAAGGGTGCTAAAGCTTGGAACAAATCTTCTGTAGAATCCTGCTAACCCATGAAAGCTCCTCACTTCCCCAACACTCTTAGGCGTAGGCCATTCTTTGATTGCTTTGATCTTCTCTTCGTCAACTCTCACTCCTTCTGCACTGACAACAAAGCCTAGAAAAACAACTTCAGTAGTACAGAATGAACACTTAGAGAAGTTAGCAAATAGAGATTGAGAACGAAGAACATCCAGAACTTGGCGGATGTGCCCTAGATGTTCCTCCAAACCTTTACTGTAGATGAGAATGTCATCAAAGTAAACCACTACAAAAACTCCAATGAATGATCTTAAGGCATGATTCATTAGGCGCATGAAGGTACTGGGAGCATTAGTGAGACCAAACGGCATGACTAACCACTCATACAACCCTTGCTTGGTCTTGAAAGCAGTTTTCCACTCATCTCCCTCTTTCATTCTGATCTGATGATAACCACTCTTTAAATCGATTTTGGAGAACACTGTTGACCCACATAACTCATCTAACATGTCATCTAATCTTGGGATAGGATGTCTATACTTCACTGTGATGTTGTTGATTGCTCTGCAGTCTACACACATTCTCCATGTTCCATCTTTCTTAGGAACCAACAGAACTGGTACTGCACATGGACTGAGGCTTTCTCTGATATATCCTTTACTCATCAGCTCTTCTACTTGTTTCTGAAGCTCTTTAGTCTCTACAGGGTTGGTTCTGTAAGCTGGTTTATTTGGTAGTACTGACCCTGGCACTAGATCAATCTGATGCTCAATTCCACGAGTTGGGGGTAAGCCTGGGGGTATCTCTTCTGGAAATACATCCTTGTACTCCTCAATGATCTCTATCACCTCATGGGGAAGCTTCTCTAACGGTTTAGTACTAGCCAGCGTTTCTTTGTAAACAAACATGAAGGTGGTCATCTCAGGATCAAAGAGCTTGTTGAACTCACTGTGATTGATGTATAGACTGTTGGAGACTTTCTCTTTGTCTTTGCGGTTCATGTGAAGTTGATCTTGGTAGATTTCGCTGGGGGAAAGTGGTAGAAGGGTGACCTTGCGCCCCTTGAATTCAAAGGTCTGCTTGTTGGTGTAGCCATCATGAAGAACTCTCCTATCATACTGCCACGGCCTCCCTAATAACATATGACTAGACCTCATAGGAACCACATCACAGAGGAGTTCATCTTCATACTTCCCAATGGCTAGCTTGACAAGCACTTGTTGAGAAACGGTAATAGCTCCTTTGTTGTCCAGCCACTGCAGCTTGTAAGGTCTAGGATGTGAAGTGGTTTTAAGGTTAAGCTTCTTTACCATCTCTTCACTGGCGGCATTGGTGCAACTTCCCCCATCTATAATCAACGTGCAGACCTTGTCCTGAACTACACATCTGGTGTGAAAGAGATTCTCTCTCTGACCTCTATCATCTGGATGCACCTGAACACTCAAAGCTCTGCATGCTACTAGCATCTCTCCTACTGCGGCTGCTTCTTCTTCTCCTTCTGTACTAACATCTGATTCACTCTCTGAACTGTATTGAGGCACGATGTTTCCTCCCTCTTGCAACAAAAACATCTTCTTATTAGGACAGTCTCTGGAGTAATGTCCCATACCTTGACACTTGAAGCATCTGACATTGCTAGTAGAAGTTCCTCTTGGTTTAAACTCGGTTTTAATCTCCTCTTTGATTGTTGCTGTAGCCGGTTTTGTGTTCTGAGTAGGGGTTGACTTGTTGAACTCTTTCGGTTTTGGTATGTTAGAGGCGAAAGTTGGTCTGCTGATTCTCCTCTTAATCTGTGCTTCAATCAATTCTGCCTTATGCACCATTTCTTGCACATCCTCATAGTTCTGTAGCTCAACTTTGTCTTGAATCTCTCTGTTAAGTCCTCCCAAGAACCTAGACATCACCATGTCTTCTCCTTCTCTCAAATCGGCTCTAATCATCAAGGTTTCCAGCTCTTGGTAGTAATCTCTAACAGACTTAGTTCCTTGTATGAGGCGCCTAAGCTTGTTGAGAATCTCTCTCTGATAGTGTGCAGGAACAAACTTCCTCCTCATCTGCGTGGTTAGTTGACCCCAGGTGGTAATAGGAAGCTCGTGATGCCTCTCTCTAGTAACTCCCAACTGCTCCCACCACAAGAGTGCATAGCCATTGAACTCTGAAACAGCTATCTTCACCTTGTTGAGCTCATAAGTACCTTGAACCAAGAAGTTCGATTCCATCTTCCTTTCCCAATCTAAGTAGACTTCGGGATCATTATTACCATGGAAGGAAGGAAACTGAAGCTTAAGGTGATTCAGCTGCTGTTTCAAGGGATCATATTCTCGGTTGTTGCCTCTGTTCCTGCCTCTCCTCACAGTATTGAAGCTATTATCTGATCTCTCTTCTCCTTCAGAAGATCCTGGTTCTGTCTCCACATAAACTCTACGCCCACCAACATTCTCAGCTCGGAGGTGTGGAGATGTTCTAGTAGTTCTGTGTCTCTCTCTCTCTGCTCCCTCAGCATTCCTGCGCCGGTTTCCACTGATTTCTCTCCTTCCAACCGGTGCTCTTGTAGTGTTGGCTTTGGGATGTTTAGAAGAAGCTCCCATGTGTGCTTTTCCTTTGGCAAGGCGGATTGCTTCACTAGGGCTGGGCGGTTCTGATGAGTCACTTTCTGCAGCACTGTTCTCTTTCAGGAAGTCTTTGAACCGTGACTCAAACTTGTCATTGAGCTGTTCTATCTGTTGCATCAACTGAGTAGCAACTGACTGATTAGCCTCTTTGATTTGTTGCGCCATAGCTTGATTCAGAGCTTCCATGGCTTCTGCTGAAAGCTCCATGGTACCTGGGACAATCAAAACAACACTCAAAGTAAAGAGTTCTCAAAATAACAAGTTTTTAAGATTGATTAAAGAGAGAGATACAATCCTAAACTAATAGAGAAACGAACACACAACCTATTGCTATTAGGAATTCGAAACTAATCACTAACTTTTATGAAACAACAAAAGAAAGCAAACCTAATACTCTTAGGAAAATTCGATTTAACAAAGAAAAGGAAAAAAGAGGGGTTTAGGGTTTTCTCAGCCTTTGGTTCAGAGGCGGCTCTGATACCACATGACACGATCTCCCTGGAACTGCTCTGAAGATAGGCTGATGATGAACGTGTGAAAGTGAAAGTGATAGTGTAGAGTGAGATTGGAATGATATTAGGGTTAAATGGAACGATTTAAATGATAAGATGGGAATGAAAGATAGAAGAGTTTCAGGGACACTTGGTGAATAGAAACTCGGATCAACAAGAACACATTCAAGAGATCAAAGGGTGAGAGAAGAAATGCAGCAATGGCTGTTTGTTTAACACTTAGTTCTTCGCTGCTTTACAACTGGAGGCGTAATACAAGACTTATACTACCCTAAACCAAACAACAAGGCGTCTAAGAAAGAAAACAACAAGACGTCCAAAATAAAGAGAAAAACAACAAGGCGTCCCATTCCTTAGAATCCTAATTGGTGCGCCTAAAATTACTAAGTATAAACCATAGTAGCTCATACACTTATTACCCATTGGCAATGACTCCTAAGTAACTTGACATAGTGATTCATCTGCCTCATTAAAAACCATGTTGAGAAAACCCAGTGGGACAAAACTCAATCATGGGAAAAGAGTACAGACTCCTCACCTAAGTTACTTAGTCATCATTACCGGGTGGAGTCTTCTGGTTGAAGATGTTGAAAACTTGAATAGCTGGTAAGTTGCACAGTCCTTCTGCTATAAGTGCATGAACCTCCTTAGCCAGCTCCTTAGCTCTGGAACGAGTGATCCTCCCTACTATCTCTGGTTCCTTCTCTGGTTCACTAGCTGCTGTGCTATCCACTATCATATCAGTTGTGCGGCTGCTACAGCCACTTTTTGTGCTCCATGTACCTAGACCATTTAAAGATATGCTCTAGTAATCTGTTCCAGTCCATGTATATTTTGGGATTTGGTTTTTCTGCAAAAGTAGGAGGGGTCAATTTGATATCGTAAGTCTGTTCATATGGCTTTACTTTTCTTGCTAGGTTTCTCTTCAAAGGGTCTTGTCTTCTCTAGTACTGGTGCATAAGAGGATGTTGTATGTCATTCTCTAAGTCTAGCATGTCTTCTTCCTGCTCTCTTTATGGCATATGAGCTCCTCTGACCCCAGCTCTCCTAACCTTTATGCGGTCTATTCTGGCTCCAAACTCCTGATGCATAGTGCCCATTTGTACGTAGCATATTGGGGAACTCCTTCTCCATCATTCATGGTGCTCGTAGTGTTTCTAAAACCTTGCAAGATTCAGCAAACAAATCAAGATACCACAGAAATATAAAGAAAGCTAACCTATACTATTATTTGAGAAGAAACTTAGATTGTAAAAACTGATTTGTCAAAAGGCGAAGTGAAGTTAGTGTATTTTAATAGTGACCTATAAATATGACATGTAAATTTTCCAAAATAAACGAAATATTTTCATTCACTAAGTTAAAATTAAATAAATAGTAACATTATAACATAAATACACTAGATTATGACAATAAAATTAACAAATTTAAATAAATAAACAATGATAAGTACTTTGATTTCAATTTTTTAAAATATATTCATAATAGATTGCATAAAATATGATTACAAAATTTTTACAACAAATATATATATATATATATATATAAATTAATAATAGATTGTCCAATAGGGTAGTAAAAGCTCTACATATTAATAATGTTGGGACTATGACATATTATAATTTTAGAAAATTATTAGAATGTATGAAAATATCTAATAATAACATTTAAACAAGTTTTAAATAAATATAATATTAAATCATAAAAAATTTTAAAATATAACCATGATAAAAATAACTTAATGAATAAAGTTTATACTAAAATTATTTTATAATATTAATAGGACCATATATTTGTATATAATTATTTTTATACTTTTTTATATTATTGTTTTCTGGAATTTTATAGTTTCCGATCCATCTCATCTTGTCTCTTATCTTTTTTAAAAAATAAAACCAAAAGTTTATATCATATTCATATTGTTGGACTCATATTTGCCACAACCAACCTCGAGGCGCACGTGGATACCAGGCCTTACTCGAGTGCTGACTTCTTCACCTAAGTAGGCAAGCTTACCAAGCCAGGCATGTTGTACTAGTCCACCTACCTCACCTGCGCGCCGCATGAATGGGACATGTTAAGGAAAAATAAGTATAAAAGGACACTTAAGACCAAAGGAGAGAGGGATCAGAGGGGGGGGGGGAATCCTCTAATCAGAATGAGTCCAATTCTAGAGAGAGAGAACACACTACAAAAGAGAGGAGAATGAGAGACTCCCGATCTCCATCTCACCATACCCATCCTGGTCACGACCTTCACAGCAGGACCGAAGAGAGTATGCTCGCCGTCCTCCGGAAGGAACGCCAGCCGATAGAAGCTTTCCTCTTCCCCTCTACTGTACATCTAAACACCCATGAAGAGAGAGTTCCTACCCCGCTCCCATCATGGTCCATCTATCATGCTTTCGTCCTTACCAAATTTCAGACAGGTATCACGATCCTTAGATGGGGTATCCAAGCCATAAACAGCTCCACCAAATCTACTCTCTCGAGTTCATGTTCCCAGTAGGGCGTGCATTGACTTGAGCGTCGGAGAACCTTTGGGAGAAAAACCCTCCTTCTGATCCCCCGGAGGCCCGACTTACTCGTTTGCTAGTATATGCAGGACCTAGCCATACTTTTGCGCCAGAGCTGTATACCATTCATCCCCCAAGAGGACGAAACTAAGAGATCCAACTACACTACCCAGACTATCACACACCCACTGTAAGCACACCTGAACAATCTGCGCTAGAAGGAGGGGCAGACCGGTATGCAGTCCCATATAAAAAGTAGTCACAACATTACCATGCAACCAACCACTAGTGCGGTCCGAAGCTTACAATGGTTAAAGAATACGAAAGTCACCCGAAAAGAACCAGGTAACAAAAGTTATAAGACAAAACAGAGCAGGGAGGAGACCCCACTTCCGGAGTCTAGCTGGACCACCAGCCTGAGCTATGGCCGTCTAGGGCGGCCCGCCTCAAAAGTATTCACCCCGCAGATGTAGGGCGAGACAAGGCTGGCCCCTGAAAAATCACAAGGCTCTAACCGTTCAAGAGAATACGTGCCTCAACATCAACTTTCCAATGAAAGCAAAGGGTCCCCATCATGACAAGAGGACGTGGGCCAAGGCATTAGAGATGCTTGCTTCCTGTGTAAAACCAAGCGCTGAGGACAAAGAGATTCCAAGGAGTCGAGTCAAATGTATGTTCACTCCTCCGAACAATGATAGGTTAAGGATGTGCGCGAGTGTCTATGCAGTTATAAGTGATAGCTGACATCATTTCTGGTGTTCACTCCGAGCTAAAAAAATCAGTTCGTTTGAAGTATAAGTCAAATCCGATTGGAGTTACTAAAGATTACGCGTCAAAGAGTCTGGGCAAAGAGGCGAAGAAAGCATTGAAGAAAATTAAGTTTATTCATATAATAAGCCCCGAAGGGACAAGGATTACAACAAGATTTCTACAATAAAAATTAAACAATTGTATCTGTAAGCACCAGATGCTCAAAGCAGAGAAGGAGGACGAAGCACCTGAAAAGCCACCAGGGGTCAGTTGAAGGGAAAGAAGAGAAAAAGAGTACCAATTGCAGGGGCGTTACTAGAAAGTTGCCCTTGCGGCTTTAGCTATAGTCAAGGATAAGACAAAGAGGATTCAGGAAGTAGGTCTGCACATACCATGTTCTGTACGACCAGAACAGGAGTGCGGCCAACGCCCCTCATCCTTCCCATCTTCCTCTGACGAGCTGGGCTCACGCCCGCAGCGCTGATGTAAGCTCCATAGTCCAGATATGCACTTGCAGTTTACATAGCTCCCCCCGTAGCTCCGTGTTAGCTGCCCAAAGATCTGTCGCCAGAGCCACGCTCTCCCTTAAACTGTCTTATAAATCCACTCTTCTCCTCACCATTTTCTATCATCATTCGATGTCGCACCCGATAACATGGTGCCCCGAACCACCATCGCCGCCCAGACCGCCTGACCAGAAACCGAGATCAGGCGCCCTCTGAGGGTCCAAATTTCTCTGGTGAGAGCATCGACCCGGCAGCTATGCGAGTAAACGCTCTTCAAGGGAAGGAAACCTGGAACCGGAGGAACCTCCTCAGCAGGAGAAGAGCCATTGCTCGAGGCACCCCGAAAGTTCGCCCTGGGATGGAGCCGCCACATCTCTTTGAGAACTCCTCATCCCACTCTTGCGCCCACATGAAAGAATCACGGAGATATGCCACTGACCTGATCACCTTTGCCAGACCGTCGATGATCAGATTAGCAGAGCGAGTGCAACCGTCGCACCAAGACGCTGCAGCTCCCCCGGACAGAGCACCGAACCCCAGCTCTTACAGCAAGGGACCATAGAAAGCTGCAGATCCCTCGGGAAGACGAGGCCGCAAAGTTTGGAACAGAGGGAGCCGCGAAGAATGGCTTGCTTTTGGAAGAATATCATGCCTCGATCGGCAAGAACATTTGCGACTAACCCGTCTTGGAAGTTGGGCAAGACATCTTTGAGTCTGGGGGGACCATCAGGAAACTGGAGACGTACCAAAAGTGACCAACGCCTAGTGCTGAATCCCTAGAAGACTGTTCTTGGGCAGGTGGCAGGCTTACCAAGCCAGGCACGTTGTACTAATCCACCTACTTCCACCGCGCGCCGCATGGATGAGACATGTTAAGGAAAATGAAGTATGAAAGGAGACTTAGGCTAAAGGGGAGAAGGATTAGAAGGAAAATCCTCTAATCCGGATGAGTCTTAATCTAGAGAGAAAACACACTAAAAAGAGAGGTGAAGGAGAGCTCCTGATCTCCATCTCACCGCAGCTCGTCCTGGTCACAACTTTCACATAAGGACTGAAGGGGGGTATGCTCTTCATCCCCTGGTAGGAACACCAGCCGAGATAAGCTTTTCTCTTCCCCTCTATCGTACATCAAAACACCCATGAAGAGAGAGTTCCTACCCCGTAATATGATCTCCCTAAGATCATGACTTTGAAAGCTAGTTGCGATGAAGGAACGATCCGTTGTGAATAAACGAATGATCCGTAGTGATGAAACAAATGACCCGTGATAAAGTGATGGAACAAAAGTTGATAAATACGAACTGTTTGATGAGAAAGAGGGGGACGTTGATAGAGAGTGGAGTCTAGCAAGAGATGTGAAAGGCTCTTGATAAACAACTTGAGGTTTTAAAGGATATCACGCACCAGGAAAAAAGCAAGGGTTCTTCAGATATGACACACTAAAGGATGATCTATTTTAAAAGAAATTTTGATTAAAAATTAGATGAAAAACAGTTCTTCTCCCATACAAGAGTTATAAAGGGAGAAGAAGAGACAAAGCAATAAAACTTAGTCAATCTTTGGACAAACCCCATTGATTGCACGAGAAACAAAACAAGACTCAAAATTCAAACTATACTAGACGCTCCAAGCCACGGGTGGTAGAAAGAAGTGGGCTTGGACAAATACTTAGCTAATAGGCAATGACAAAGTGAAAACACTTGCCTCGTTAAAAATCTTAGTGAGAAAACTCAATGGGACAAAACTCACAAAGGAAAAAAGAGCACAAAATGTTTCACTAACCCATTGGCTAAGTATCGGCTTGAATGCAAACCAATGCGGAATGTTCAGCCTTTTCTTCAACCGGTTGGTACTTGATTCGGTTAACTAATGTTTCTAAGGCATTGTGAAATGCCTTAGTCTTTGATCGTGTCATTGGTCCTTGTAGTATATCCATGGCTTCTTCTTGATTCACCTCGGCTCCGAGTTATTTTAGCTCGGCCTCAAGTTGGGGTACTTCGTCTTCATGTTGTTTCACCTCGGCTACATGTTCTAAAACCTTAGCCTTGCCCATGATCATATCACTACCCCACTCTTGCCATGGTCCATCTATCATGCTTACACCCTTACCAAACATCTGACGAGTATCACGATCCTTGGACAAGGTACACAAACCATAAACACTCCACCAAATCTACCCTTTTGAGTTCCTGTTCCTAGTGACTTGAGCGTTGGATCTTCAGGAGGAAACCCCCTTCCGGTCGCCCTCCCTCCCCCGAGGCCCGGCTTACTCGTTTGCCAGTATATACAGGATCTAGCCAGACTTTCGCCCCTAGAGACACATACCACTTATCCCCCTAGAGGGCGAAACTCGGACACCCATCTACGCTACCCGGATGATCACACGTCCTATGTAAGCATTCTATAATTTTCTCCTAAACATATATATGAAAAATATCTTCTCATTATAGATCGAGAATTTGAGATCTGAATTAAAATAATTAAGCGGATGAAAAAATAAATTATAATAAGATGAAACAAATATGAATAAGAAGTAGAATTAAAAATAAAAATTAATCTCTTTAGACTTTTCCACATATACGCATGCGGATATTAATATTAATTGCGTAAAATTTTATCCTTGTATATATTCATGTTTTTTACTTTTAATGTGTGCTTTTGAGTGTTTGTGTTCAGTAGGTTTAGATCAAAGAGGTTGAAACAAGGTGTGAGATGGGCATACATGTGGATTGGTCCACATCGGTTTGTTGAAAAACTTTGTATCAATATAAAACATTGATATGGAGTTTGCATGGAGCTGTATCGACATGTCATATCGGGTTGGTACAACTGATACCAACTCTCATGTGCCATACCGACGTGTAGCAAAATTCTGTAACGATGTCACATATCGATATGGACCTAGCAGGGAGAAATATCAGGCACCCATATCAGCTTATTGACATCGATACACCAAAAACGGGTTATATCGGTTTATTTCTTGCTATTACAAACCGATACGCACAAACCAATATACCTACCCAAGTAAGTCAACCACTTTCTTTGCTTATGTTGACAGAATTGTTTATCTTGTCTTCACCTAATATTAATTCCAAACCCGAGCTACCTCTATTTCAGTTCACACACTTCACTAAAAATATCATAACTCTCTCAAAACTCAGCCAACTTCAGTGATTCAAAGACCCACTAGCTCGATTTAGTTTGCTCTAACGGATTTTAGAGTTATTATAGGTCTTCCTTCACTCTTGAAGCAAGGTATGTTCCCAGATTTCTTTGTTTTTAAGTTATATCTCTCATGGTGGATTTTAGAGAAATTCTTGCTAGAAGTGATTGAAATTTGGTTTAAAGAGCTAGGCTTTGTTCCTCACTAGTTTGTATGATGATTTAGTGGCATTCTCTATAGTTTTCATGGTAGAATTTGAAATTTTGACATTTAGTGTTTATGGGTAGTAAAAAATGGAAAATTCAAATTACACTTGTGAACATTGTCAAATTTTGGGGCGTTCATGTGCATTTACTTGCATTCACCATGTTAAATGATTAGGGATCGATAGATAGCAGTTTTAAGCACATTGAAAAGTTTGCAAGTTCTGAAATGTGCCAAATTTTGCTAAGTTTTGTGAAGTTTGGTTGTGTTAATTAAAGGACTAATTTGTTTCCAAGCTTGTCTTTCTTGAAGGTACCAATGGGGAGAACCAAAGAACAGAAAGCTGGGTAAAGTTCTCTACCAAAGAAGGATAAGAGAAAGGGGATGGTACAAGGTGATAAGGATGAAGTGAGGAGAACACCTCCAAAGCAAATTTCCACAGCAAGTGGTTCATCAAGCACTTATGAAGATTGAGCACAAAGGCACAAAATTTCTCCATGCGGACACATTGAAAGTGCTTGGTCTTTATGAAAATGTCATGTTGATCTTCTCCCACTTGGGGATGCAAAAGTTCATCCATATGGCTCATCCAACATACATAGAGTACACATGCCAATTCTTATCTTCTTTGAAGGTTGTTTTCTCTTCTCTTGGAGAAGAAGAAGAGAGTGAGGCTAAAGATGATCATGGGCATATAGTCTTCAAGCTTGGGAGAAAGAAATATAGAAAGAGCTAGCAATATAGAAAGAGCTTCAAGGAGCTCAATGAATTATATGGATTCCAAGAAGGGTTTAGAAGAGGAAATATCACTAGCTTTGTTGATGGGGAACTTGCTTCTTTCTGGAGACATATTGGGGCTGGATAGTTCAAACCTGCAAGGAGAAGGGGTAGCATCATTTATCATCCTGCTGTTTGATATGCACGCACGATGCTTGCCCACACCTTCTATGCAAGGAAGGAAATCAGTTATGTGCTAGAGAAAGAGTTTGGGATCCTAGATATGGGACTCTAAAGCATAGTCAACAAGCCTGGTTATGCAGAAGGGTTCAAGGGAGAGCTTGCTAGAGGAGGGATAATCTCACTCTTCCTAAAGAGAATGCTGCATTACAAGAGTTAGGCTGTCCCACATACTAATAAAGCCTCATAACTAAGTTTTGGAGGGATCATCACTCCTATTTTGGAGACTTGTGGGATTGAACTTAGTGAAGCCACACATGGGATTGAATGGATTGACATCCCTTATTTGGATAAGTCAAGGGTTCTTGCAGTACAAATGGAGAATAGCTTTGCCTACAAATTTACTTACATAGGCCGCATGCCATCAAGAATCTTGCCCCCTTGCCAGCACCTCACAAGCTTAATTGCTCACCCAACCACCTGTTTCAATCCTGATGAAAAGCATCTCTACCATGTTGCCAAATCGGCTCCTATTGATAACATACGAAGCAGAGGTTTTGCTACTCATGTGGGCACCTCTTCCAACCAAGCAAGATAGATACAACTTCAACCCCTATGATTCGCCTATCTCCTCCCATGCTCTAAGGCAATCCCACCACCACACAACTTTCTCCAAATGTGGAATAAGTGGCAAGACAAGACCAAAAGAAAGCTGGTCAAAACTGTGAAGAATTTGAAGGGCAAGTCAAAGAGCTAAAGGCAAGAGTTGGAAGCTCATCTTCTTCAAGAGCTCAGCAAGCACAAGGAGAGGCAACATATAGTGAGGAAGATCAAGTTTCTTAGAATGCAATTGGGATGACAAGGAGCTCCTCTCTCCATGAGCAGCCAAGGTGCATATTCAACATAGACCCTCCAAGGTTTTCCTCCTATGAAGCAAGGCAAAATAACAAGAGGAGGGCAATGATATCCCCTACACCTGAATCAAGCAACCCTTCCTACTCCATGGAGAACTCAAACTCCTCTTACTCTATTCATTTTTAAAGAGGTGCCACTCCAAGCCATTGTAAATACCATGTATTTTTTAGTTTTTTCTTGTTTTTGTCATATTGATTTGGTCTCTTTTGGACTATTATTACACAAAGGACTGTGTAATCTAAGTTTGGGAGAGAGTGTGAGAGATTTGACTTTGTGTTTTGTGATCCTATTTTCTCTTTTGCATATTTGATTCTTCAAGCATTCAATCATACATTTAAGGCATAGAAAAAAAACCAAAACAGTTGAAAATTTTGAAGTTTTTCGAAAATCCATAAAAATAATGAACATTTAGTTATATTTACATGTTAGGATTGAGTCTAGATGCATCTAATATAGGCTTGCATTACACTTGCATTGGAAGCAATGATAGAATTTTTCCTTGCAAGATATTGATTCATGAAATGAAAACCGATGCCCAAATTCTAAGTTGTTTGATGCATTTGATTAATTTGAATAAAGGTTGAACCACACTTGGAGTGCTTATATTGATACTTTTGTTTAGTTGAAGCTTGCATGATTTGAATTCATCCTTGTCAACTTGAACCATAACTTGACTTGAATTTATCATGTTAATGCTTTAAAAAATATTCTCATGGATACCATACACATACTTGGACTCTCTTATTCTTTTTACCACTCTTGCTAGTCCAAGTACATTCTTTAACCAATCATTCTTTCAAGCTAATAAATCTCTAGTGAGTGCTGTGTAGCCATGTTTTTGAATGAGCTTAGTAAAAAGTGTTGGATTTAGAACTACAAGGAAACTCTTCCATGTAGAACTAGCTCACCACCTTTGAGCTAGATAGGTTAGTATTGTTGGTTTATTAAGGGAGGGTTTTTTTGTTAGGGTTTTAAAAAGAAGAGAAAGAAGAAAGGGAATAAGCAGGAAAGGGGCAACAATAACTTGGAATGGTTGGCAACAAAAGGAAAATTCACAAAGACAACGAGAAATCAAGCAAAAGTGCAACAAGCATCCAAAGGATGAAAATAAAAGGCAAAGAAAAAGAAGAGCCAATGCAATGAAGTAAAAAGGCCAAACCACCAAGAAGAAGAAGATGTCTCCTCAAGAGCTTAAAGAGAAGAAGAAGAGTGGTTGAAGTTATGTGATTCAAGGATGCGAGTGCTTAAAAAAAGGGTAGAATAGGCGTGACTTTGTGGGCTTAGACTTAGGAGTTGGGATATGGGATTTAGGTAGATAGAAGTTTACTTTTGTATGCGTAAGTTGTTCTTTACCATTAGCATTTACCAAAGCTCATTCCTTCTTGAGAGATCCCTTGATTTTGAAACCACTTCACATGAATGAGATTATTTTCATCTTATAACCTTATGCTTAGCAAAATGAGTACATTTTTTTTTGCATTAACATGAACCAGTTGGTTGCATTTAATTGAATGTTAAAAGGGTTGAATGATTTGAATGCTTGTGTAGGCTAGGCTTGAGATCAATTCTTTTATAATTAGCAAGACAAGATCCAATAAATTTTAGAATTAGTAAGACAAAATCAAATGCATTGTAGAATTAGCAACTTGGACATTGGTTTGATTTCATTTATTGGAATCTTTCTCCCACTTTTAAACCTTTTTCCGTACTTGTTCTTGTATATTTGCTTGAGGGCAAGCAAAAGACAAGTGTGGGGGAGTTGATAGTTAGCATATTTACACTATTTTAGCTTTTATGTAGAGCATCATTTGCATTGTTTCATGCATATAACTTGCTTTCTAGTCTACTTTGCAACCATTTTAGATTTAGTGATTCTTAGCTTTAGGTCTTGCATTTTATTGTATATCCTTGCATTTGAAGTGCTATTTCAGGTTATTGGAGTGAAGACTTGCTAAAGCTTGGAGGGTGAGCTAGGACCAAGGAGGAAAGAAAAATAGGGATGTAGACATTGTCTGACATCATATCGGGGACGACATATCGATGTGTGATTGGATCCATACCGATGTGTGCATATCGATGTCACACATCGGTACAGACTTGGCAAGGAGGTGTATTGATGTGTTGTATTGAGGAGTGCAAGCCACATCCGAGACAGGACAATCTGATGGACCATATCGAAGAGGTTATACCGATGTCACATATCGATATCGGGAGACCAGGAGACCATATCGACTTGGCATATTGATGTGGGACACAAGCAACAAACCAATACAGCCTCAAATCCGCCATTTGATCTAGAGTTGACCCGGATTTACTCTGTTCACTATAAATACTTTAAACCTAATTTTTATTGTATTTTATCTTTTAATCTTGTTCTTCCTTAAGCAACTTTCCTCTTTTGTGAAAAATCATACTTTTGTAAGAGATCTTTGAGGGTTTATGCAAAATTAAGGGTTTTTTTTTTATAATCTCTGTTATTTCTTCTCTCTAATCATGTTTATCCATATTTTTACCATTAGATCTGTGGGTTTTACAATGATTAGGTAGTCCTTTTGTGGTTTGAGGGTGAATTAGATTAGGATGAGATTATGGTAGATCTTTGATGTTTAGGACTTAAAACCAGTAGTTCCTTTCTTGCTTAGTGTTTTTAATGCTAGATTTTCCTTGATCATATTGATTTAGTCTTTAGGGCATTTTCCACCCACAAGGCATTTGATGAAACGTCCCAACAAACTAAGTCAAGAGATTTACATTTCTAACTCATGATAATGATTGTTTAGGGTGTTTACTGGCTTTATAGAACTGAGATTTCATGTTTGTTGTTTACCTATTCACTAATGATGATTAACTCTTGATTAGGTATTTAGCAAAGTTATTAGTGCCATGAGAATGTATTAGTCTTGTTTAAGAGTCTTATGCCTAAGGATTAGCATTATCATGATTGTTTGAACATCTTAGATTGTCCCTATGATCACCCAAACTCAATAACTCCATCTTTAGACCCATTTATCTCTATTTAATCATCTTGCTTTAGAATTTTCTTTGTTCTTGCTTGTTTATTGTTATTGCTTTAAGAGTTTAATTTTGCTTATTACTAGTCTTGATTCCTTGTTCACTTAGGTTGATAGAGACACAACTTCTTTGATGTTATTTGGATTATAAATCATCTTGCAATCTTGGTGTCACAACAATTCCCGATTAGATTGATCTTCGATTACTACAATGACATAAGCATGCTTGAGTAATTGCTTAGTAGCAACTATTCTACTATCAATAATGACATGGTCAATCGAACTTTTTTGTCATTATTATTGATTTCATTCAGGTACATGATTATATGATCAACCATGTCAATAATCTCTTCTGGGGATTCATCTTCCTTTCAACAAATGTATATAGAGTCATTTTTTTCGAGGATTTTATAATCTTTGGAACCAAAATAGCTTATCACGTTCTAACGTGTCATAGACTCATCACTATCGTCTTTCATGGACACATGTTTTTATTGGAGCGTTTTGAGTTGTAATATAAGCTTTACTGATTTCAGAATATGTCTCGCACTTGATTTAAGTCATTTTGTGAACATAATCTTCTAGAAGTTCCATTTATTGAGATTTTTTTAATTCTCTTCCTCAAAATAATAACATTAATTTTTTATCCATCCATCTCTCACTAAATCCTCACTTTATGACAAATAACATATTTAATCACCCATTTTGAGATCATTGATTATGCATCAAATTCTTTCGATTTATGATGATTTAGGGCTTGCTTAAAAAAACCAAATCATCGTACATAATCAACTCGTTCAACCAAAAGTGGTGATTGATCTCTCATGATGACATCATTTTCATCTTTTTAAAGATATGCTATGTGTAAAAAACTTCTGGAGTTTCTACAAAAAAATTTCAATAATATATAATATCATTATTAGATTGATATGGCTTAAACCAGCCATACTATAATTTTGTTATTTTTTTGCATGTCTCCATGATATGCTCTTCTAGAGCACTCATCCTTTTAGAGTATTTTGATTTTCAGAGAAATTTTGTTTTTTTGGAGGTATAACCTATCATAACGATTAGTTGGAGGAGACATCATCTATCACTTCAAACTAATATATAAATGAAGAAGACAAAACCTCTCTTTTCATAAATATTAAAATAAATTGAACACAAATAAATTTCACATTCTACAGTATAAGAATAATTGTGCTAATAACATATTGTAAGAACTATATTATGATGAAAAATATGTATATATATATATATATTATAGATACATATGTGTTTCTGAATAAACTTTAGAGTGAGAAATGTAGAAATAGAGAAAGAGTGCAAGATATTTTGTTTCGACTTCTTATTCTTTTAAACTTATATAACATCCTATACAATACATGTTTCTTGATAGTTTAAATATGTGGACATAAGAGATATTAGATTAATGACACACACTTTGACATTTGCATAAGCATATTTAATGTACATGATGACAACTTATCAATTTTCTAATAATAACTATATTTTTTTATTTTGTAAAAAAATAAATTTGGTAGAGAGTTCTCTAGTATCAATTATCCCATCTTGAGTCCTGTATTTTCTTTGTTATTTGTCAATTTCAAATTTGCCTTAGTATTTGCTATTGTCTTGTCTAGTTTTGATCTTTTGCTTTTTTCTTGCTCTTGTTAAGTGTTTGCTTCAAGTTTGCTTTGATCTTTTAGGTTGTTAGACATTTAAATCTTCTTTGTTTCTGCTTGAATTAAAAACTTTACTGTATTCCTATTGTTTTGAATCTCCCTTTTTAGATTGATAAAGAATCTCTCTTTTTAGATTGATAAAACTCAATGTTACAATAAAAAGTGTAAACTTGAAGATTGATATAGCAGACAGACGCAACCCAAACTTAAGATATTTTAGTATTTTATTACATATAATTTACATGAGAATTCAATCTTTAGCGAAAACATTTATTTTGTTTATTTACCAAAAAAAAACATTTATTTTGTTTTATAGTTCCGTTCAAACTCAATTACCAAGCTGGAAATGAACAAGACAAGTGCATTTCCATACGAATGCATAAACAGAACTCAATTACCAAGCTGGAACTGAACAAGACTAGTGCATTTCCATACGAATGCATAAACAAGGTAAATTAACCATTACAAGACTGTTGAGGTGGAAGAAAAAATAGAACAAATTAAAATACATAAACCCAATTAAGGAAAAAGAGCAAACGTTAAATTTCTTTTAAAGTATAAAGAAAGCCTTTTAATATTTTCTTTTTACCCCAAACAAATTTCTCTTTCCCTCATCATCATTATCATCTAACATTAGAAACCTAAAGAAGGTGGTAAAACAAAACCTCTCTTACGTTCTTCAGAACAAAGATGTATACATAGTCATTTTGTTGCACCTCTGAAGAAGTACAAATAACACTCATACTGCAACTGAAGCCTCCCCCACATTCTTGTCCACGCCGCCGAATTAACCAAAATAAAACCCCCCAAGGGAAAAGAAGTAAAGAGAATGAGAAACTATCTTCAAAATCGGATCAAGAGTTGGGAGTTACGTCCTCTGTTGCCTCTTCTATGATAGGCAGCTTCTGCACCAATGATGGCTTGAGCTTCTTGCACTGTTTTCAAAGATGGTAAGTTAAAAATGATAAGAGAAACTAAAGCAATCGAGGTAAGCGTGATGTTGTGTCCTATACCTGTTCAATGAAGGCTCTGATCTCCTCCTCTGTGAGTGCTTCGTCCTCCTCGGTATCGTTTTCGTCCCACCCAAGGGACTTAAGGAACTCAGCCTCTTTTTCGTCTGGACGGTCTGCGGATTCGAAACAACTATTCCTCTCTGCAACTTCAGAAACTTTCTCGACCCTCTCCATGACGATGTCATCTCTTTCTGCAGCCTGCACACTTGAAGAGTCACTAGCTACAAGCTCCTTCGAGATGCAGGAGCTAGTTTTCGATGGATCAGATGAAATGTTTGTCGATGTTTTCTTCTTCAGAGCACTGTAAAACGCGTTCCTGCTCTGAGCCTGAGCCAAGGAAAGTTTCTTTTCAGCGTTTTTTCCATCTAGCACGACGGAAGCAGTCGACTGTGTGGAAGGAGCACCAGCTCGGCCGTCGATTATACGACTTGGACTTCCAGATTCTTTAACCGCAGATACACCATTTTCCCTAGCTGGTTTGAGAATCACCAGCTTCTTAGTAGTATCAGGCTTCATCTGATTACCAGGATTAGAGTGAAGATTACCGAGCAGCATAGAGGACTGTTGGTGGGTATATCTTGAAGAAGCAAGACCGATTTCACCACTTCGAACCATTGGTTTGCCCTTGGATTTATCAGAAGAGTTAAGAACCTGAGAAATCAACCAATAGACAGTGAGTATAGCCCAAGGTAACATGAGGACAATAAGATGTAGCTAGGGAAACAAAAAGACTTACTGATCCCTTTGGTGCTGAAGGCACAACCGGTATTAACTGCCTCGCTCTGTCCTCAAGTCTTTGAATCTTTGAAGATGCCTAATAGAAGAGAACATCTTAGACACACGGCAACGTTTACTGTACTAAAAAGCAACACAGAGAGACGCAAATCATACCTGTGGTGGTGTACCAGTTCTTGATGGAGCCTGCACCAACGCTTCAGCCATGTTACGACAAGTCGGTCCCGTTAAGGTAACCGAAGCACCAACATTAGCATGGGACACAGAACCACTCTTCTCAATAACATTGGGAACCTCTGCAAGAGCCGATGTCCACCCTTCCCCAGCAATCAAGCCTGAGTTACCAACAGACAAGCTCTGAACCGCAGGAGTTAGACCAGGAGATGAGACTCTCACAACGTCTGGGCCTCCATTCGTCTCTTCGGCTCTAAGAGAAGGAAAATCCTTATCGAATCCGGTTCTTTTGGAGCTCTTTGCAGGGCTGGTAAAAGGAAGGATACCACCTCCGTTGAAAAAATTCATGCTTCCACCGTTATTCAATCCCGCTGCATATGGTTGAGCGAGGTGGTCGCCCTGTTTCCTTGTAATCATTGAATGTGATCGTCTCAGTTTCTCCTGATCCCTGCCAATAGAGAAGGTTTCGAAAGGAGTAGCAGTGTCGTGATCCCATGGATCCATGTAGCTCAACCTATCTTTCTCCCTGTTCCTGTCTTTATCTCTGTTGCTCCTACTGACGTTGAAACTACTATATGCATTTTTTGTATACCCATTACTAAAGCCCCTTCTTGCATTGGTGGAAGAAGACCGATCGAGAAAAGGAGACCGAACTGAATCAACATCGCTTTTGCTCCTAGAATTCCTACTCTTGCTATTATGTGACAAAGACGAATCTAAACCAAAACGAAAAGGAAATGGAGTCACAATGCTATTCCGATTGATCAACCAATTGTTTAAAACTAATGATATTCAACAAACATATCATTATGAACTCGAGCATTACCTGAACGAGAAGCAGATGACAGAATTTGATTTTTACTCCCAACACCAGAACCATTACCTGTACTTCTCAACCATTCAGGGACTAAAGAGGGTTCACGTTTCTCCATCAGTAAAGCTATACTTCATCAGAATAAAGCAACGAAATTGCAAATTCTCTGGCCACTTTCACCACCCTCAAGCCTCTTCGTCCTACACAAAATGCTGAATGTCTCTGACCTCTAATCACCTAAAGCCACAAAGGGCAGGGGAGAAATCACAATCCTTCGTCTGCTTAATCTCCAATCCGAAATTTCTCACAAAAATCTCAACGCTGCACGAAATCAGTAATGAGAAAACCCTCTACACATCCCTCTCTCCCACAGATGGTTCTAACGACGCTCGAAGATCATCATCGCTATCAATAAACCCACCAATTAGAGGACTAACCTGAATTACAGTGATGCCACCAAACCAGAAAACCCTAACACCTACGCAATAATCTCTCTATATATGACTATCACTCCCGATATCAATCAGCCCGCCCTAGAATCAACACAACGGCGAAATTCGTTCAACGCATCACAAGAAGATTTTCCCGGGATAAGAAAATTGAAACGGTGGGGCGCGAACGAAAGAGGGGAAGAACACACCGAAACCAAACCCAGACGGAGATTGTTCGTCTAAACGCAAGACGCAGGAGATTTTTAGATGCAATCGCTCAACCGAAACAATGGCTTCCTCCCCAAGGAGGGAGAAAATAACAAAAAGAAAGGCAAAAGTTACAAAAAAAACCCAAACCGAGAGAGGAAACGGGGACCGATGGAAGGAGAAGCGAGTGGGGGATACGAATAGGGTTTTTTATAGAGGAAAATCGAATGGAAATTAGGGTTTTTGCGATGGGAAGAGAAGAGTAGTAGAAGAAGAAGAGAAGGAGGCGAAATATTTTGTTGCTCTGTGTTTTTTTTTGGGAATACTTGGAAGAACGAAACGCATGAACAAACAGCAGCCTCTTTCTCTCTTTTTCTTCTCCTAGAGAGAAACAACTCAATTTTATTATTTATATTTATAATAATACTAGGTTCTCTCTCTTTAAATGAGATAATTTGTGAGAAGCCAGTAATCAAGTTTTGATTTTTGTTCTTCAATCTAATGAATTTATATAGTACTCTATAACCAATTTAAAGCCAATTTAAGACTATAAAATTATTTTCATATTTCGCGCGAAAAAGTAGTTAATATATAACTATTTCGCGAGTTTTTGATTTTTACAATTTAATTAGTGTATTTTTATATAAGTTTTATTGAACCTATTACCATAAAATTTTGTATTAATTATTTAAATAAATTTATTTTTGTATTGCTGTAACATGTATTATAAATTAACAATTATAATAATTAAAAAATAATTCACTTTTTATTATTAATATTTAATTAGTATATTTTTAAATATATTCTATATATAATAAATTTATGTTATAAACAATATTTTTATAATGACGTATGAAAATGAATTTAACATTTTTAATGTCCAATAATTTAAAAAAATGTTTTGTGTATTTTAGTATTAAAAATTAATCAGTTTATCTCTAAATATACTTTACCACATATAGTAGATCATAGATTTCTTTTTATTCAATATAAAACATATATATATTTAATTAAACTATTTTTTGTATATTTACGTGTTACATAATATATTGACAAATGTAATATCTATGAACTAAATAACATTGATTTTATGATTTATTTTACTATTATCATTTAATTAGTATATGTTGAAATATTACTATAAAACTTCATATATTTTACAGTTTTATTCATATATAATTTAGTAGAAGTATTTTTTTGTATTTAATACACGTAAAAAGGGACTTAACATATATTTATTATAAAAAACTAATAACTAAAACAATCTGAATACTTTGAATATTAAAGATTAATTTATGTATCTCTAAAAATTTATTTGTGAAAATTAACATAAATTTAATATTATTCATAAATATACCATTTATATAACAATATTTTTATATTTCACATGTTTTGAATATTATTGTTTCATATTATTTATATATATATCATTTATATTAAAGTAATTTTTTATCTACATCTCACAGAATAATTTAAATATATATTGATAACTAAAAGAAATTATTTTACATATGATAATTTAGTTAGTATATCATTAAATGGATTTCACTATTTTTAGTGTAGATATTACCATAAAATTTATATTTACGTATATGTATCATTTATATATATTTAATTTTAATAACATATTATTATTTGCATATACTCGATTTTAAAAGCATAGTATAGATGAAAGTCACATATCAATATAAATAAATTACCAAAAAACAATAACCATTTATGATTTACAATTAATTATTATATTACCCAATTACATAAGTATTTATAAATTATTATTCATAGTATCCAATGTATATCATTTGAGGAGTCAATTTCATGATTATATTATAAATTATATATGTGTATTATTTATGTAGTCAATTCTAAAATTATTATACTAATAAAAGTCATATATCCAAATTTAAGTAGATTACTAAAAAAATTAAGTCAATAATATTTAAAATTATTTAATATATTACCAAATTAAATAGTAATATATTATTTATATTAGTTACATGTGTATCATTTATACAATCATTTTTAATAATATGTTGTTATATCTGCACATGTGTATCATTTATATGATCAATTTTAAAAGTATACTATTAATCAAATTCATATATTCAAATATAAATATGTTACCAAATAATTAAGTCAATACTTATTAATAATTCATTAAAAAATTACCAAATTATCTAATTATATATAATATATTAATATATTACTAAATTACATAATTATTTAAAATTCATTATTCATATTATCTTATCTATGTGTATATCATATATTAAATTAATATTAACATCGTGTTATTATATGCAATTGAATATTATTTAAATAGTTAAATTTAAAAATACACTAATAAATGTCATAAATCAAATATAAATAAATTACAAAGTAAGTTAATAATTATTTATAATTCGTTAATATTTTATCAAACTACATGATTATAATGTCAACATATCTATTAAATATTTAATTAAAATAATATCACACAATGTTAATATTTTTTTTAAAAAATTTGAATAAATAATTAGGATAATATTAATTAGGAAACAAATCTAAAACCAAATACAAAGAAGAAGAAATTAATAAGGTAAATGACAATAAACAACTTTTATTTATATAAATAAATAAGATGTTTGAAGAAAAAAAAAGAACATTGCTCAAAAATTTGGATAAAATTTAGTCCTTTATAATTTTATTAATGCACCTTTAAAAAATATTAATTTGTCATTCTAGTAAATTAATAGAACAATGCATTATGTACTAAATAATAATATAGAGTTTTTAGATAATAGATTAAGCATTAACAAAAACAAATATTAGATTAGACGCTCATATAATGATAAAAACAATATTTAGTAAATTAGATAACAAAAAATATTTAGTAATTTAGATTGCTACATTTAAAAAATTAACATAATACATGAAAAACTAATGTATTTTGTAATTTTATAGATCGAAATTATAGTATATATATATATATATATATATATATTTTGTTTGAAAGCATTTTATGGGATACTTATGGGGGGAGGATGGGGGGAGGGTGTTCGTCAAGTTTGGAGAACTTGATAGCTTGCTATTTTATAGTATTTTAAGCTGTATTTCATACATTTTTTCCTCTGTTTTTGCATTATAGTTTAGCATTTTAGTATCATTTGCACTTAGAATCAACATGACATGCATTTAGCTTAGGATTGCATACATTTGCATACATATACATGTTTGTGATAGTTTTCAGGTGTTTTTGGAGATTCTTTGAGTTGGGAAGGAGATGGAAGTAGCCCATGATCGAAGAAGATGTCAGAAATGGAGCTTTTGCAAAGTCTTAGTCATATCGAGGTCGCATATCGAGCAGAACACCCGTGGAGTATGCTCGATGTAAGCAGCAGGACGTGAGGAATATGATCAGCACGAGGAGTCTAAGCCGTTGGTCTGCATCGAGAAAGGAAGCCGATGCGTGCTGCACGAGCCATATCGAGGTGTTATATCGAGCAGAACATCATCCGTACCACCTTGTTGTAACTCATCCGCGCATTGACCATTTGACTTTTGTTGACCTTATCTTATTTTTAGGTTTTTTATATTTATTTTGGTTCCCTACTATAAAAGGGAAGCCACAATTATCTTTATCCAAGTTTAGTCTTTCATCAAAAACTCTCTCTTCTCTAAACCTTAAAGGGCGATTTGACTTAGAATCTTTAGTTTTAATAAAGTTTGTATTTTTATGGTTTAATCTTGTCTCTTGATCATTGTTCTAGCACCTTGGTAGTTTAGATTTATCATCTTTGCATTTTAATCTCATCTATTCATGTTTAACTCTAAACAAATAGGATTATATTAGTGAGTAGTCTACCTTAGATTTAGGGTTCTAAGTAAGGAAAGTGGTGATTAAGATATGATTAAGGGGTGATTAGGCTTATTTAACTGTCCTTTGTTGTCTCCTTCTCTTGCAAAGTGATTATTGTTCATAAAGCTTGCTCCTTTTGATTGAATATGGTATTGATTGATGCATATGGTTCACTAAATGGCTTGTTATCTCATCTCTAAGCATGGTTCGCTTATTTGGCTTGATAGTTTTGCTTGGTCTATGTTTCCTTTGTTCAGTGACACCAAAGTGATAGTTCACCATTGCTAGATGATTCGCTTAGGGCTAGATAATGCTGGTTTTGAGATTCTTGCTTGATGGTTAGATAGTATGCATTGAGAAATATTGTCTTTGTTTCATTCCTGCTCATTGCTTAGCATTATTAGGATGTTGCAGCTGTGTGTTTAAGTCCATATTCTTGATTGGTGTTTAGCTAACTAGGTCCTTATTGGTTCACAAGATTGATAAGTTGGTCTGAATTCTTGCTTGGGTGAGAGAATGATTGCTTGATTAGTACATCTCTTAGGCTATAATGGTTCTGAACTTTATGCTCACGGTTGAAGAATACGCCATCACAAGTGGGTTTGACACTTCAATCTTGTTGAATATGAACTGCTTATTGACGCCAAGTTGGTTCCTTTTAGATATCTTATCTATGAGTACAACATTGAGAAATGCTTGCTTATGAATGCTTGATGCTTGCCTTTGTTAGAATTCCTCATTTTCATGCTTGAAAACCAGTATCCCACAATTGCTTAGAACCTTGAGTCTTTTTTTTAATTAATTGTCTTTAAGATCATCTTGCTTAGTTCATGCTTTAGTTATCATTCTTGCTTAGTCATTGCCTTAAGTTCATTGCTTAGTTCTATTCACTTGCATTTAGTTTCTGTTTTCTTTCTATTGCATTGTTAGGTTGTTAGACTTGTCCTTGTTCAATCAAAACCCCATCATTGCTTAGCTTATGGCATTGTTTGCATCTCATCTTCCACAAATGAATTGATATCTGATTCCTATTCTACAACTGATTAGAGGTTAAGGATATTTGGTTCAGGACCGAAAACTTCTTGTTTCAGAACTTCATCTCACGATTCTTCCTCTGGAAGGATGAGTATCGCTTGGGTCGTCGTTAAAGTATGTCGTCTAGGGACTAAAATCACTCAATAAAAATGGTAAGAGGGCCTTCGAGAAAATTGGAAAGGAATTTCTTTCCCAAAGATTCTCAAACATTCAAATTATAAACTCTCCACTGAAAACAAATACTTATAAGAGTATGATTTAGTAAGGTGGTGTTCATCTGGTATTTTGGTGGTGTCCAAGGGCTATATGTAGATATGAAAAGGGGGGGGGGGGAAGGGGGTGGAAGTATCTTCTATCTAATAAATTGGATAGAACATTGACTTACCTCAAAAAGCGATCCTTTGACATTGTGATGGAGAGTCATTCCTGTAAGGGGCACTTCATGATATTGGCGGTGAAGGGTTTTACCAAGTCAGGCGAAAGAGGAGAAATCTAGTTTTACTTTAAATTACAAAGATCATAGAATACTCTCTCTCTCTCTCTCTCTCTCTCTCTCTCTCTCTCTCTCTCTCTCTCTCTCTCTCTCTCTCTCTCTCTCTCTACACTAACTGCCACCCTCTTGACAGACCAACCAACCCGCCAACCCCCTTCTAGATGAGCTTTCTCTCTTCTTATATACATCTCCAGACTCTTTTATCTATTGGTTCTGCAAACCTCTCTATTTAGGCATGCTGCCTAGGGAGTGGGTTGTAATACCTTTGGCGAGGACTTCAGCAAGGTACTTGAGTATCCGCCATATCTAACAACGTGTCGCCTAGTCATTGATTGTGGCAAAACCAGTCCCAACATTTGTCTCCTAGCAACTTATGATTATAAAAGTATTTTTGTATTTTCCTGCAAAAAAATAGTTAACATATAAGTAGATGTAACTATATTGTGCATTTTGACTTTTGTAATTTAACTAATTTATCTTTGAATAAATTTTACTGTACCTATTACCATAAAATTTCATATTAGTCATTCAAATAAAGTTACTTTTATATTTACACACGAAAACATATGTAACATAAATTAATAAATATAATAACCAAAAATATAATTTATGTTTTTAATATTAACTTTTAATTAGTATATTTTTAACATATTTTATTATAGATATTATAACAAATTCATATTATAAAAAGTATTTTTATATGTACATGCAAAAATAGATTTAGCATTTTCAATGTCCATTAACTAAAAAAAATGTTTTGTGCATTTTAGTATTAAATATTAATCAGTTTATCTCTAAATGTACTTTACCATAGATACTATCATAAATTTATTTTTATTCATGGATATATCATTTAAAATAAATTTTAATATATTTATGTATTAAACAATTTTTCATAATATTGTGACAAATGTAACATTTATTAACTAAATAAAATTTATTTTATGTTTTTTTAACAATTGTCATTTAATTAGTGTATGTTTGAACATATTTTGGTGAAGTCATTACCATAAAATTTTACATATATTACAGCTTTATTCATATATCATTTATATAAAAATATTTTCGTATTTACTCGAAAAACGAGATTTAACATATATTTATTAAAAACAAAAATAACTAAAACAACTTTATTGAATGTTTTTGAATATTAAAAAATAATTTGTGCATCTCTAAAAACATATTAGTAGAAAATTAACACAAGTTTCATATTATTTACAAATATATAATTTATATAATAACCTTTTCATATTTCACATGTTTTGAATATTATAGTTTTATATTATTTATACATATGTATATCATTTATATTAAAGTATTTTTCTATCTATGTTTGATAGAATAATCTTAACTATTATTTGAAAAGCATGTTTAATGAAAAAAACTGATATATCAGAACCATAGCAAAAGTTAGTGTATTTCAATGGTGACGTGGAAATATGACATGACAATTTTCCAAAAATAAACAAAATGTTTTGATTGTCTGAATTATAATTAAATAAATTATAAAATTATAACAAAAATACATTATATTTACAGTAGAGTTACTATAAATTAATAATATTGGGACTCCTAAATTTTATTAATTTATAGTATTCATTAATCTAGAAATTAATAATTTAGTAATATTTTATTAATTTATAGAGATTCTTTTCTGTTCAAATTCTTAATGTTCATCAAAAAAGAAAAATTAATATTTCCAACAATGTAAAATTCATTCAAATACATTTCCTAATAATAAATTTGAAAGATAAATCAAACAAAATTTATAAATTTGAAAATAGTATAATTATATTTTACCATATTATATTATTCATATATGTCTAAATATATAATACTAATCTACATAATTATCGTGACCATATTTTTCATAAATGTTCAAAAAAAAAACTCTTATGAAAATTTGCTAATTTTTACATTGGCTCGACTTGGTATTGGTAAAATTTATTATTATTTTTTTGCCTTTTCTTTCTTTTATATGCATAAGAGAATATACTGTATTTTCTTTTCTAACTAAGCATTCGAAAATGCGAGGGGTTTCTCATATAAATCTTTTTTACTTCATATCTTTGTGTAGTTTGAGCTCACTTAAATATATAAAACGATCAACACCTTTTATTTATGCTTTAAAGCCAAAACAGAATCCTCCATTTTGTTTTCTAACTGTCTTACATTTATATTTTTACATTTTTCATAAACACAGAAAACCATAATTGAATAACAAAAGATAGTTTACAACAAATAAGATAACAAAAGATTACATACGACAGTTAAGGAAGGTACTGTATCTTGTTCTTTCGTATTATTTAGGCTTTGGATTTGTTCGTTCCTGAAAAAACTAGTTACATATTTGATGGTTACCAATATGCCTTTTAAAGATTTAACATTTGACATTACTTAACTTATCAAAGGAATAGATGATCAGTGACAAAGTGTGACAACTTTGATATACATGAGAAACTTTATCATTGTTTCTTCCCGATCTACATCATTTTTCTCTGTTAGGTCTTTTTGGACCAAAATGATTAAGCTTTTGTATGTGCAGTCTCTAATTTCTGACAAACCATATTCTTGTTTCAAAAGATCTCAGCTTTATTTACTCATTACAAAGTGTAGTGGCTAAATCAGGAGTAAGAAATACTACCACAACTGCCCTGTAAAAAGCATTACCAAGAGACAACTTCTTCAAAACATACCGAACACCAGCTCAGTAAAAAGAAACCAATTTTATTATCCCAAAGTAACTACATAAATATCTGTTTTTTCTGAAACTTAACTACATTGTAACAATTATCTAAATCTGCAATTCCTCCCTACATATATATATATATATATATATATATAATTTAAATCCATGATCATTCACATATATTATGACTCAACATATATTTTGGAGTTCATAATCTAAGAAATACTACAAACAACTCTATAAACTAACCTTAAAAGAAAAAAGACCATATCTTATGATCCTTTTTTCTGTTTCTTATTACCAAGATTGCTCTAAAGTTTCATCTACTTTCATACCGTTCAATAACTAATAAAATCCTTCACTAGAGGATTGGGTAATGGACCTTTTTTGTTACAACAGAGATGTTCACTTACCCACTTCATGTCACTGATTGATCTCTGATTTTTGTATGGAAGGATTAGGTTCCCTGCCTGATCAGCTTTGACCACCTCTTTTATTTTAATTTTATCCATCTCCATCCATCGCCAATATCAAAATTTCCATCTTTTCCTTTTAAAACCTCAGAAAATCGAAGAGGAATTCCAATAAAAACCAGCCACTTCTCAGTAGGAGAGCACTTGGAGTTTGTAATTTGATTGGCTGCCATATTGGTTGTTCTAGTAAACATCTTAACTGGTGCAGAATCATGTGGATAACATCGAAACAAAATTAGAATCATATATAAATGAAAAGAAGAAGACGAGGAGAGTAAGCTAAGATGAGAGTAAGCTAAAGACACACAGCCTTCAGTTGACCAATGATACATGGAATTTTGTGTGACCACCCCGAAGATCTTTGTTGTACTCCACTTCCAAAAGACAACCTATAAAAAGATGGAAGATTAATATCCCAGAAAAGAAACACAGACGAAAAAAACGGAGTATGAATGAAATCTACAATATGAAAGATAATGTGGTTACTAAACCTTTGCGTCAACACTCACACGCTTTGGCATCTGCATCTGATGAGATTTCAACTCTACTTCTGCTTCATTGTTATATATATTTGCAGATAATCCTGAGTAGAACCTGGAACATGAGCGACATACAAAATGAAGAAAACAGTGAATAACAAAGAAAGGAAGAAATAAGTAATAGCCAATATAAGGAAAAAGAATATATGTTACTAACAATTTTGTAACTGAATTAGTAAAAGTAAGAAAACAAAAGACGAAACTTTGGTAAAACAATAATTCATAAACTCATTTTTATACTTTTTCAAGCTAAAAATTTAAATGTTTAGCCACCTATAACCTTAATTTAATTTCAAAAAGATTGAAAATGCAAAATTAGCAATTGATATTCATAATCTGAGATGTATTGTATATTAATAGTAAGAATTAGATCATAAATACACTTTTGACACTGCAAGCTTCAGTTCTTGTGTCTCCTAAGATAACGAATTATCGGAATCGAATGTAATTGGTATTATTCAGCTTGATATCACTAATTATATTTCTGGATAATACAAAAAAAACAAAAAAAAATAAAACCAACCACAAAAGATTGCAAGAGCAGTATTGATATCTCACAACACTTGAAAACCAAATGTATATAATGATACTAATCGTTTTGCATCATCTCGCCACTTTTGATCCTAATCTACCATCTCGAGTCATTTTCTAAGTATCAAGATGAGTGAATGGACGAAGAGATAGCAGAAAATGATTTTTTTTTTTTCTAAAGATTCGTAATAATGATAAATGTACCTCGAGAATCAAGAGTAAAGTAATACGGCATCAGATTCATGCTTCAAGGGCGGATTGAATCTGAATTTAATCGCCATATTTGTTATTCAAAAATCATGATCTTTAAAGTTCCGAAAGATTGATTCCTGATCTGGTTTGGCGAGGATAATTGTCAGATTTTTATCTTCATCGGAACGTGATCAGTTCATTACCATATGGCGAGACTTTTAAGTGGACCTGCACCAAGCGATCGAAGTCCAGGTGTGGAGGCACCTTGATTCATTCTATACAATTATTTGATACGGCGTAGCCACTGTGACGAAATAGCCTTCAAATCGATGATTTAGATAGGGCATGAAGGGTCGGATAACATCAATAGGCGAGGATGATGAAACTCGAGCGAAGGAGATGGAGGGGCTGATGAAAGTGAAACACATCAGCTTCTCATTTTTATATAACATTTGAAGCGTTAGATGATTTGACGATTTATGATGATTAATATTTGTTGCATTAGCCATTAAGTGAAATGGAAGAGAATATGAAAGGTCTAGGAGTATTTTTTTCAATCAAAGCATTTAGTTTAAAACATCGGACACCTGACAATCTGAAAAACAAATTTGCTGAGTTGGCAGCCTTTGGAAAACGTTAAATGAATTCTGATTTAGTTTATTTTAATTGTGCTGACATGGCATCATTTTGGAGCTCGATTTTTAACTGATGTAGATATATTCAGGAGTCCTAAATGAGCGCACAGCTGAAATGCCACTATTTAGAAAAACATGATTTGCTGTGCCACTCTGTGATCTAATGCCACTTATTCTATGATATACCGATTTTATCTTTAATGAAAGTTAGATTTTTTTATTATTAATATTTTATTTGGTGCAAATAAAAGTTTAACTCGTACAATTTGGTACAACTGAATGATTAAGTTCAACTAGTATAACTGGATACAACTGTAATATTGAGTTCAACTAGTACAACTGGGTACAATTAGAAGATTGAGTTCAACTGGTACAACTAGGTCAACTAGGTACATTTGAGAGATTGGGTTCAACTGGTACAACTGAGAGATCGAGTTCAAGTAATACAACTGGTACAATTGAGAGACTGGATTCAGATAGTACAACTGGTACAACTGATAGATCGGGTTCAAGTAGTACAACTGAGAGATAGTAGAACTGGTACAACTGAGAAATTAAGTTCAACTAGTACAACTGGTACAACTGAGAGATTGAGTTCAAATTAGTACAACTGGACACAACTGGGTACAACTGAGAGATCGAGTTCAAATTAGTACAACTGGTACAACTGAGAGATTGAGTTCAACTTGTATAAATAGTAGAACTGTTACAAATGATACAACTTGTAAAAATGGTACAACTGAGAGATTAAGTTCAACTAGTACGAGTAATACAAATGGTACAACTGAGAGTTTGAGTTCAACTAAGAGTTATAAGACAATTGGTAGAATCTAAATTGAATTGATAGTACAACCCTAGATCTATTTGATACAAAATTAGTCTACAAATAGTACAACTCTAGATCGATTTTCACAAAATTATTCAACCCAGAAACTGACTTTCTGAAACTCTGGATCTATTAGATGAAAAATTAATCTAATCAGAAACTCACCTTTTGAAACTTACTTTTCGTCCTTTATAAGAGTCGGATTTTGTATCAGATCGACATGAACTGAAACAAAAATATGGTTTCAATTACATCAATATTAAATAAGAATTCAAGGAAAGAGGATGGGGATATAATTATAAAGAAGTGAAGAGATCTTCCATTGCAAAAGAAAATTTAAGAAAAATGAAAAGATGAAGAAGACCGAAAAGGTGAAAGAGGTTGTGAAGAGATAAGGAGGCCGAAAGGAGTTGTGAAAGAAAGAGAGATAGATAGTTAAGTTTTAGGTTAAATAGTAGTTGAAGTGGTAAACAATAAAATTATTTAAGGATAGAAAGGTATTTTCTTACGTTTTGGAATTAAATAAAAATCAAAAAGAAATTATAAAATGTACTGATGGCATATGAGATCAGTTTCTATTCGATTGTGGCATATGAGCAATTGATCCGTCCTAAATAGTCTTTTTAATTAGTTATGATTTTTTTTTATCATGCGCAGCTAAATCCAATACTCTTGACTTTATTACGTATACTATATTGTTATTATTCATCCAGGAGTATCCTCATGAGCTTTCCTACCTCCAAGTCTTATTTGCTTGATCAGATTTACATGTGCATCATATTAAATCTACTCGAAGGAGTAAGATTCGACTTATCTTAGCATGCATCTATAAGCATAAAAACAAATATGATTGGGATGAACTGATATCTTTGATATTTGCATCATTTTTTTCTGGTAGTTTCATGATAATTAGGATTGTGTCATTGCATTTGGTCTTAATTATTGTTTTGGTTCCACTCATGTAAGTCTAGGTTGCATTAGTTTAGGGTTTTTCATAGTCTTGCATGTTTGGAGCTGTTTTCAGTTACCTATGCTATGATGGAGGTTGGACGAAGGAAATGGAGACATCTGGGGACAAGGGAGAACAAACGGAAAGGAGATAAACGTTTTGCCGCACAACATCGGGCAACATCCACGACCACAAGCCGTGATGGATAACATGAGATTTTTACCACGATCAAGTCCAATGGGATGAAGCCGACACTCAAGCACCATAGTAGACGATTTCTCGCAGCACACCGAGGAAGAACAGTGGCAACAACCCGATATGAAGTCCACAAATCCGTACTAAATCGAGTCAGCACGTCTGACATAGTCTTCCTCAGCAGCATCAATCCGTGTATCCACTACGAGCCAAGAAAGTACCCATTTTGGGCAAGTGGTCCCAAAACTGAGCTAGGGCGTCCTCCTTATCTCTCCCCTATAAAAGCGGCTATCCACTCATCTTGTCTCCTATCACACCCAAAAGTTTAATTTTGTCTTGTTTACTTTTCACCAAACTCTTTCTCTCTAGTTTTTGCACTCGCCATTGTTGCAACTTAAAACCTTGCTATTTTCAGTTTCAATCAAAGTCTTTTTAGCAGTTTGATATATCATGGTTTTTGCTAGTTTTTGACCATGATATAAGTCCTGTTTATAGAGTCTTTTTGGTATTTTTCGTGTCCTATAGAGTCTTTGCAGGTCTAGGTACAAATGGAGCATAATTGTGGATTTTGGAACCTTTTGGAGTTATACTGAAGTTAATGCTGAAAGGACCAAGTCGGAGGGCATTAAGGAGCAAGGTGTCGATCGACACCCATCACTTGGTGTCGATCGACACCGGTCGTGGTCGCGAAGAAGCATAAAAACTCATTGGAGGAAGTTGCAACTTGGCCCAGAAGTTTCCCACTATTTGCACTTTTACCCCAGTTCGTGTTTAGACTTGTATTTAGGTTTTCTAAGCCATTGTTAAGCATACATCTGATTATCATTGAGATTAAGAGAGAGATTAGATTGAGAGCTTTTGGGGAGACAAATCCATACTCTGTAGAGAAAAATTTCGAACCCCTTCATCTTTTACTCTATTTTCTTAATGCAATTTTATTCAGTCATGGTTTGTGTTTCACTTGCTATGTCTGAGTAATCTGCTAGTTAGGTTTTGGGTTATTCAAAGGTTGATAATGAATTGTTATAACTACAAAACTGGAAGGATAAATCATTTGGTTCTTCACCTAGATTGCTTTAACACTGGTTTTAAGATTAATCACCTAGAAATCAGATCTTAGGTTGTCTAATAGATGTAGAAACATTGTTAATCACCAGAACTATCTTAGATGAGTAAAATAACTAGTTGCAAAGGAATTTAGATTAGTGATTTTGTGAACATATCGAACCTGATCTATAATGCATGTTTAGGTTGTTAGAATTTGCAAAGGAATTTGGAATTCTAGAATCTGATCATAGTTAATCTCTGCGACGGAAGTCGATTGGTTTTACACTAGTGTTTCGAGTTCTAGAACGGTTTTAAATAAATATTCCTTTCAGTCTGTAATCTGCGATTTATGTCAACCTGCGAATTTCCCATTGCCTAACGTCTTGTCTTTATTGATTTTTAGAACCTACAATCCGCCCCTGACATCATTGCTTTCGTTGTTATTTTAATTTCATTTCATTATTGACTGCTTAGCTTTATTTGAATCTAAAATCTGTTGAGCGATAGCCTTAAGTCCTTGTGGATTCGATCCCTAAGTACTACAGTGATCTCTTAATTTGAGAGAGTAGCTCTAAGGGTTAATTTGAGCATATCAAATTTTGGCGCCGTTGCCGGGGACTTAGATATTACTTTCAGATTTTTAGTTTTAGAATTTTGACTAAGCTTTTATTTTCTGTTTATTAACTTTGTTCCTTTCTCTGTTGCTTATTTCATGTGCATGCATAATCGCAGTACCAGGAGCAACAAGGACAAGCAACTCGTGAATTTAGGCATTGAAGAACTCGCTAAGCTAGAAAGAACCATCAGAAAAGCCAAGAAGCAGGATAAGATGGTTGGACCAATTGTTTTGAGGACAGATGTTGAGGGTCATTTAGTTGACAGAGAAGGGAGTAGAAGGAATGAGGATGGTCAGAGGATAAATGAGGATGGCGTTGTAATTGAGGAACAGGATGTGCAACCAGTTGTGCGAAATATACAGAAACAAGCTGCTGGAAATGCTGCTGGGCGTTTTCCACAGAGGACCCTGGGAGATTACAACAGGCCTGATCAGTTCTATGCAAATAGAGCTGCAATCCGCCCGCCTGCCTTTCAGAGGAATGACTTTGAGCTGAAACCCAGTTACTATCAGCTTGTTGGTCAGCATCCCTTCCATGGGCTGCCTCATGAACATCCAATGGACCATATAGAGAAGTTTGAAGACTTGACTACAAGTGTTAAAGCCCATGGAGTCACCAATGACTTCTTATTCTGCAAGCTCTTCCCTCACTCTTTGGAAGGTAATGCAGCACATTGGCTTAAACAGCTGGAGCCTGGCTCTTTGACCACATGGGAGGACACCAAATCTGCCTTCCTCAACAACTTTTATGATGATGCAAGATCAGAGGAGTTGAGGACAAAAATCGCCACTTTCTCCCAAGGCCCAGCTGAAGCTTTCAAAGCAGTCTGGGTAAGATTCAAGCTGTACCAAAGGGATTGCCCACACCATGGGTTCAATGAGGTACAACTGCTGGGTATCTTCTTAAGAGGTGTGGATTGGAAGTACCAGATGGCTCTTGATGCAGCAAGCAATGGGAACTTCAACACTAGAATCCCAGCTGTTGCCATCAAACTGATAGAGACTTGGCTTCCAGCAACAGCACAAAGAATGCTGATTTTGAGAGGCAGAAAAACGCTGGAAATGCAGGGAGCAATCAGTTTGTTGCTGAGATGAAGGCTAAACTGGATTCTGTTCACAACCTCTTGATGGGTAAGAAGTCTGTTCAGTTTGCTGCTGAGGTTGAAACATTTGAACCAGCTGAGGAGTTTGAAGAAGAGGATGTCAACTACATCAATGAAGCTGGTTTTCAGGGACAAAGGTACAGCAATCAGCAGGGAAACAGAGGATTCAGTGGGAATATGCAGAGAAACAACTTCACAGGAAACCAGAATTCTACTGGCTACACTCCCAAGCCTCAGTTTCAGAAGTCTGAGTACCAGAAGCCTTATCGGAACAGTACCTTCAACAGGAACTATGGTTCCTCATCTTATCAGCTTGCACCAGCACCACCAGCTTCAAGCAAAATGGAAGCCATGCTTGAGCAGTTGCTAGAAGGTCAGCAGAAGATTACAGTTGACTCCAATGGCAAGATTGACGCCCTGTATCAAGATTTGAATGGGAAAATCGAAGCTCTGAACACTCATGTGAAGACTTTGGATACTCAAGTGGCTCAAACTGCTGGGGCTATGAAAAGGCAGGATGGATTCTGTGAGGACCCGACCGTCTATCACTAGACCGACCTGAACCTCATCGAGTCTTCTCTCGGCCAGAATACAAAAACATGCATACTTTAAAAACTTTTCTTAAACTTAAACAAGTTCGATTCACCAAAAGACATTCATTCTCATTGCATAATTATTCCAGAAACACTTAACAGAATTCGGACTCAATAACAAACTAACTTATCAGATTCGGTTCAACTCATAAAGCACTAACACAAGTACTTAAATAGAAACTCAAACTCAGAATATGAATCCCAAAACCCAGTCCTAATCCACCCCTTTCCTTCACTGCCTTCCAGTCCGCCGTCAGAGCTACTCGCCCTGGACTTTATCCTTACATGCACACTCAAAAAGAGAGGCATAAGTATTTGATAAATACTTAGTGAGTACGGTCATCCCGTAACACCTTAGCCAGTACCAGAAACACATCATACTATCAGTTATACAATTCACATTATCACTTAGCAAGCAAGCACAGAAAACAGTACGGTCCTATGATCATCTCAATTACTTGTGAAGCCTCACAAGGCATCAGTACTGCTCCAAGCGAGATTCACACATCCCCTTGAGCTAGTAACTCGATCCGGACATTCACACAACTAGTTAGACATCATGTATTGACCACGGTTCACACTTAACCATTCACAATAACAGAAACATTGACCTTGCTAAGCAGAAACCACTAACTTACACAAGCAATCAATGAAAATCAGATAACCTAGCAATCCAACGATTCTAGATACAGACTACAATCACACACTCACATTAGACACAGAAACAAATGTTTCAGTCGAAAGAATCTCGGTGATTTCTCGATCAGAAACTGAGATACTCGGACACACTTGCAATTTCTCGGCTATCGCTCAGACTGGTCCGGCAAAATCCCAACACCTCTCGGCTATCTCTCAACCCGGTCACTTTTTCACGAGCAAGAAGTTTTATTCCCTCGACAACAGTATAATTCAGATCGATCAGCCCAAAGTTACTCGACCGAAACTCAACAGAAATCAGAATAGCCGAACACTTACAAGATTCTCTCGGACGAATCGAAGTGTTCTCGGATATCACACGATCCGCTCAGAAATCCTCGGATAAACTCGGTTATTCCCTCGGCAAACCCTCAAATCAGGACGAATGGTCGAAACAGATCCACAGAAACTCGGACAGAACGCTCGATCTCTCGGGTGATAGTTGGAATCGCCAGCGAAACTTTGATCTCTCTTGGCTAACTCTCGGGATAATCAGAAACTATAGGATTTCTCTCGACCAATCTCTCTCTCACGCGTTATTTCTCTCAAATAATACGGCTGTCTCGAGAAAAGGTCTCAAAATCCCTTTTATATGCTTGCAAATCCTAGTTAACTCGGTTATAGCTGGCGTCTCCCGGTTCCAGTCAGGTTTATTCTGGTCAGCTTTGATTTATCTCGGATATCGCCTAAACCGCTCGACCATCCCCACGAGAAATTAATTTTCATCCGACCAAACTCCCAGCCCACGGGCCCAGCCCATTTTTACTCGGCTAAAACCAAAAAGCCTCGGCTATTTTCCTTTTTCCCTCGGACATAATCTATTCCCTCTCGGACATAATCCATTTCTCTCGGACATAATCTACTTTCTCCCGGACACAATCCATTTCTCTCGGACATAATCCATTTCTCTCGGACATAATCTACTTTCTCCCGGACAGAACCATTTTTTCTCTCGGATATGGTCCGTCCTGCTCGGCCAGCCCGGCCATCCTTCGACTATTTCCCAGTCATCCATCGACTATAGTCTGAACCTCCCATCCGTACGGATTTTCCCTTGACTGAACTCACATTCATTCGGACAACCTCCTGTCAAGCTCGATCATTCCATATTTTCTCGGATACGGATGCTACAACTCTCCCCCACTTGGTTTGGATTCACCCTCGAATCTGGTTCTTCTTCCTGAAGTTTCTCAAACCATTTCGGGAACCTTGTACTCATCTTGGACTCTACTTCCCAAGTAGTTTGCTCATCCCCATTACAGTCCCAGACAACTTGGATCATCTTGACCCTCTTACCACGCCTAAGCTTTTCTTTCTTGTCAACCACTCGAATCGGTCTACCTTCCACGGTCAGATTCTCTTGCAATTCCGAAGGTGGTTCAGATATCACAGTCTCACGTTCGGTTATGTGCTTTCTCAGCTGCGACACGTGAAACACATTGTGGTAAGCACTCATTTCTGGCGGTAAGTCCAACTTATACGCCACTGGTCCAATCCTTTCCAGAATCCGGTACGGTCCCATGTACCTCGGACTCAACTTAGCATCAAACGTTGCTCGGCTTTTCCCCTTGTAAGTCATAGCCTTCAGATAAACCAGATCTCCCACACTGAACTCTAAGTCCTTACGGCGCTTATCCGCATAACTCTTTTATCGGTCTTGAGCCTCTTTCAGCTTAACCTTTAGAAACCTGATCTTTTCAGTAGTCTCTTCGACTATAGCAGGTCCTAACTCACTCCGCTCCCCCACTTGGGTCCAATATAGCGGTGTTCTACATGGCCTTCCGTACAACGCCTCATACGGGGACATCTCAATGCTCCTATGGTAACTGTTGTTATACGCAAACTCAGCCAACGGTAGATAACTTTCCCAGTTACCACCCCAGTCCAGTACACACGCTCTCAACATGTCCTCTAATGTCCTGATGGTCCTTTCAGACTGACCATCCATTTGTGGATGATATGCAGTACTCATATGCACCTTCGTCCCAAACTCTTTCTGAATCTCTTTCCAGAATCGTAAAGTAAACTTTGGATCACGATCTGACACAATGATCGCAGGCACTCCATGAAGCTTGACGATCTCATCGACATACAACTCCACCAGCCTAGCCACTCCATCCATTTTCCTCATAGGCAAGAAGTGAGCAGACTTGGTCAGCCTATCAACAATGACCCAAATCGCATCATGCTTCTTCAGAGACCTCGGTAAACCCAACACAAAATCCATTGTGATCATATCCCATTTCCATTCCGGTATTGGTAATGTTTGCAACAACCCACTTGGAACCTGATTCTCAGCCTTAACCAGCTGGCATGTCGGACAGCTAGCCACCCACTTGGCTATGTCCCACTTCATCCCGACCCAATGATAGTACCTTTTCAGATCCTGGTACATCTTGGTCATTCCCGGATGCACAGAAAACCTCGACTGATGTGCTTCCCTTAGAATTTCCTCTCTTAACTCTTTCACGTCAGGAACACACACCCTGCCATTCACAACAATCGTCCCATTGTTGGAAGTCTGATACTCGGTCTTGTCACTCTGTGACAACTTATTCAGATTCTCATCCTCCTCTTGAGCCAAACGAATCCTTGATAACAAGTCAGCTTGATCCGTAGCTCCTAAACCTAAGGGTTCCAGTTTTTCAGATAAAACGTTCAACCTTAACGTCCTTAGGAGATTCACAACTCCTTCCACTTCCTTGGCAGAAGATACACTAGCCCTCCTCCGGCTTAATGCATCAGCAATGAGATTAGCCTTTCCCGGATGATAAGCTATCTCCAAGTCGTAGTCAGCGACTAACTCCATCCATCTCTGTTGCCTTAAATTCAATTCAGGTTGAGTGAAGATGTACTTCAAACTCTTATGATCGGTAAGCACCTGAACTTTCCCACCATACAAGTAGGATTGCCATATCTTTAACGCAAAGACTACAACTGCCATCTCCAAGTCATGCGTAGGGTAGTTCGCCTCATGCTTCCTTAGCTGCCTTGACGCATATGCAATCACATTTCCATGCTGCATTAGGACACAACCTAGTCCTTTCCCAGAAGTGTCCGTGTACACCACATACGGTTCATCTGGCTCAGGTAAAGCCAACACTGGTGCACTTGTAAGCATTCTTTTCAGCTTTAAGAAACACTCCTCACACTCAGCCGTCCAAATGAACTCAACATCCTTACCAGTCAGACGTGTCATTGACTGAGCCATACTCGCAAAGTCCTTCACAAAACGCCTATAATAGCCAGCCAACCCCAGAAAACTTCTTATCTCAGATGCATTCTCGGGTCTCAGCCAATCCGCAATAGTCTTGATCTTTTCAGGATCCACGGACACTCCCTTGTCCAATACAATGTGACCTAAGAACCCAATATGCCGTTGCCAGAAGCTACACTTACTCAACTTAGCAAACAACTTCTGTTCTCGCAACTTTTCCATAACAATCCGCAAATGCTTCTCATGCTCTTCCAGACTCTTTGAATACACCAAGATGTCATCTATGAAAATAATCACAAACTCATCCAAGTACTCCCTGAACACGCCATTCATCAGCTTCATAAATACAGCTGGCGCATTCGTCAAACCAAACGGCATGACCACAAACTCGTAATGACCATACCTTGTCCTAAAAGCAGTCTTCCGAACATCCGGTTCGTCTATTGGTATTTGGTGGTACCCTGAAGCCAAATCAATCTTCGAGAACCAAGTAGCACCCCTGAGCTGGTCCAACAACTCGTCTATCCTTGGAAGTGGATACTTGTTCTTCACAGTTACACGGTTCAACCCTCGGTAGTCGATAAAAAGCCTGAAACTTCCATCCTTCTTCTTTACAAACCTTGGCCTTACAAAACCTTTGTCCAAAAGTTCAGCCAGTTGCTTCTTCAGTTCAGCCATCTCGGCCGGTGCCATTCTGTACGGTGCTTTCGATATCGGAGCTGTCCCCGGTTCAAGTTCAATCATGAACGGATCTGAACGAGCCGGTGGCATTCCAGTCAAAGCTTGGAAAACGTCCTCAAACTCTTGTACTACTGGGATATCTCCTAACTCCACATCCGGTCCCACCTCATCTATTGATATTGTCGCTAGGTATGCCTCACACCCTTTCTCTATCAAACGCTCCGCTTGTATTGCTGATACAACCAAGCTACCAGAAGTCGGTCTTATTCCTTGATACACCAGAACCTCACCATCTCTTTCAAACCTTACCCTCCCGCGGTGGCAATCCAGATGCGCCTTGTACTTACTAAGCCAATCCATCCCGAGGATGACATCATAAAACTTAACATTACAGATTACTAAATCTGCTGGCATACTAACTTTGCCAATCCAGACAGAAATGTTTTTAACCATTCCTAGTGAGTACATCACTTGGCCTCCAGCCGCCCTCACTAAACCAAAATCCTCTCCGGGTTCCTTCTGGAATTTTCCCTTTCCAATCATCTCTGGATTCACAAAACAATGACTCGCTCCAGAGTCAAACAGAACATGGGTCTCTACTTCACCCATTAATAAGGTCCCTACATATTCAACCCCTAGAATGCTAAGACACTTAACAGCACACGCAGACACAGACAACAAGCAACAGACAGAACTCAGAAAACTGTAAGTAATAAAACTCACCAGTGATCAGTCGAGAAGCGCTCGGATCTCCACTCCCCTCCGCGGTCGCTGCGTACACTCTCGGCATGATGGCCTGCCTCTTGGCCGCCGGTGCCAGTGCATCTCCTGCACGCTTAGCCTGAGAAGCGGCTTGCCCAGCTGCTCCTGACCTCGGACAATCACGCTTGTAGTGTCCCGGTTCTCCACAACTATAACACACAACAAAAACGCTGTCTCCATCCGACACTCTCACCATCCTTGTGTCTGGCTCAGGACAATCCCGCACTTGATGCTCCCGGCTTCCACAACGGTGACAAGCCCCGGCTGAACGCCTACAAACGCCCACATGCACCTTCCCACATGATCCACACACACTGTGGTTCCCACTAGACTTGGCTGGAACATTCCTCCCAAACCTACGGTTCTGTCCTCCAGACGATTGACCACTCTTGGCCACGAAAACCACAGTACTTGCCTTTGACAAAGCTTCCTCTGCTTGTCCAGATTCCAACAGTGCTGCTTTCTCCACAAGCTCAGTGACCGTCGCATAGTCACGCACCAGACAACCGTTCCTCAGCTCAACCCTTAGCCCACTCATGAACCTTCAGATCAGCTTATCCTCAGTGTCGTAGTCACGTCCCACGTACTTACGTAACTGGTTGAACTCGGTCTCATACTGCCGAACCGTCTTGGTCCCTTGGCTCTGATACCAACTTGTGAGGACCCGACCGTCTATCACTAGACCGGCCTGAACCTCATCGAGTCTTCTCTCGGCCAGAATACAAAAACATGCATACTTTAAAAACTTTTCTTAAACTTAAACAAGTTCGATTCATCAAAAGACATTCATTCTCATTGCATAATTATTCCAGAAACACTTAACATAATTCGGACTCAATAACAAACTAACTTATCAGATCGGTTCAACTCATAAAGCAATAACACAAGTACTCAAATAGAAACTCAAACTCAGAATATGAATCCCAAAACCCAGTCCTAATCCACCCCTTTCCTTCACTGCCTTCCAGTCCGCCCTCAGAGCTAATCGCCCTGGACTTTATCCTTACCTGCACACTCGAAAAGAGAGGCATAAGTATTTGATAAATACTTAGTGAGTACGGTCATCCCGTAACACCTTAGCCAGTACCAGAAACGCATCATACTATCAGTTATACAATTCACATTATCACTTAGCAAGCAAGCACAGAAAACAATACGGTCCTATGATCATCTCAACTACTTGTGAAGTCTCAGAAGGCATCAGTACTGCTCCAAGCGAGATTCACACATCCCCTTGAGCTAGTAACTCGATCCGGACATTCACACAACTAGTTAGACATCATGTATTGACCACGGTTCACACTTAACCATTCACAATAACAGAAACATTGACCTTGCTAAGCAGAAACCACTAACTTACACAAGCAATCAATAAAAATCAGATAACCTAGCAATCCAACGATTCTAGATACAGACTACAGTCACACACTCACATTAGACACAGAAACAAACGTTTCAGTCGAAAGAATCTCGGTGATTTCTCGATCAGAAACTGAGATACTCGGACACACTTCCAATTTCTCGGCTATCGGTCAGACTGGTCCGGCAAAATCCCAACACCTCTCGGCTATCTCTCAACCTGGTCACTTTTTCTCGGGCAAGAAGCTGTATTCCCTCGGAAACAGTATAATTCAGATCGATCAGCCCAAAGTTACTCGACAGAAACTCAACAGAAATCAGAATAGCCGAACACTTACAAGATTCTCTCGGACAAATCGAAGTGTTCTCGGATATCACACGATCCGCTCAGAAATCTTCGGATAAACTCGGTTATTCTCTCGGTAAACTCTCAAATCAGGACGAATGGCCGAAACAGATCCACAGAAACTCAGACAGAACGCTCGATCTCTCGGTGATAGTTGGAATCGCCGGCGAAACTTCGATCTCTCTTGGCCAACTCTCGGGATAATCAGAAACTATGGGATTTCTCTTGACCAATATCTCTCTCACGCGTTATTTCTCTCAAATAATGCGGCTGTCTCGAGAAAAGGTCTCAAAATACCTTTTATATGCTCGCAAAACCCTAGTTAACCCGGTTATAGTCGGCGTCTCCCGGTTCCAGTCAGGTTTATCCCGGTCAGCTTTGATTTATCTCGGATATCGCCTAAACCGCTCGACCATCCCCACGAGAAATTAATTTTCATCCGACCGAACTCCCAGCCCACGGGCCCAGCCCATTTTTACTCGGCTAAACCAAAAAGCCTCGGCTATTTTCCTTTTTCCCTCGGACATAATCCATTTCCTCTCGGACATAATCCATTTCTCTCAGACATAATCCACTTTCTCCCGGACACAATCCATTTCTCTCGGACATAATCCATTTCTCTCGGACATAATCCACTTTCTCCCGGACAGAACCATTTTTCTCTTGGATATGGTCCGTCCTGCTCGGCCAGCCCGGCCATCCTTCGACTATTTCCCAGTCATCCATCGACTATAGTCTGAACCTCCCATCCATACGGATTTTCCCTTGACTGAACTCACATTCCTTCGGACAACCTCCTGTCCGGTTCGATCATTCTAGATTTTCTCGGATACGGATGCTACAGATTCCTTCCAGGAAGGACAGACACCAACCCAAGACACTCTGTTAATGCCATCATGCTGAGGAGTGGAAAGAATCTGCAACCAGTGCAGAAAGAGGGCCTGAGTACAGAAGATTTCGAGCAACTGCAGGAGTTTGAAGATGAGGATTTCGAAAGTTTTGAAGGGTGTCGATCAACACCAACCCCTCAGTGTCGATCGACACCAGAGGAAATTCGCGACTCCTCGACTCGAGGCGAACAGATATCGACCGAGGTCGACAAGCAGCTCGACACCCGATCGACACGACTTCCAAGAGCTAGCGTCGATCGACAGCCACCCCCCGGTGACGATCGACGCCCACCACAGAAGCAAACTCCGAGTTCTCAGACTCCAGAAAGTGCAAAAGAAAGGGTTTACAAGCCAAAGGTGTCTTATCCAAGGAACCAAAAGAAGTCTAAACAGGAACTGGAGGATGCTAGGATTAAAGCTATCATGGATAAGCTGGTGGTGGAGATTCCTTTGATAGATGCTATAAGGACTACTCCTGTGATTAAGAGATATGTGAAAAGGATGATGACTAAGAATCTGGGATTGGAGCAAGGAACAATGCTGATTTCAGAGCAAGTGAGTGCAGTGATTCAGAATAAGATACCAGAGAAGCTGACTGATCCTGGGAGCTTTGTTCTAGATTTCACTATCTTTGTTGAAAGGTTTGAGAGGTCATTATGTGATCTGGGGTCAAGTGTCAACCTGATGCCTCATTCAGTTGCTGTCAGCTTGGGTATGACTGATTTCCAGCCAACCAGAATATCTCTTATCTTAGCAGATAGGTCTGTAAGGATTCCTGAAGGCATTTTAGAAGATGTACCTGTCAAAGTGGGAGACTGTGTGATTCCCCCAAACTTTGTGGTTCTGGCTTATGGTGAAGAACCAAAGGATCCCTTGATTTTGGGAAGACCATTTCTAGCTACTGCAGGCGCCATTATTGATGTCAGAAAAGGGAGCATTGCTTTGAATGTGGGCGATTTGGTGATGCATTTTAACATGGACAAGTTGATGCAGAGACCAACAATAGATGGTCGCACATTCTATGTAGACTCCCTCACCAGTCTTGCAGAAGAGATCTTCCAAGAGATGCATCTTGCAGACCCTTTGGAGAAGGCTTTGATAGTTTCTGCAGAATCAACAGAGCATCTAGACAACATTGCTGCTGGCTATGTCAGGATGATGGATGCAAATGAGCAGGTCATGCAACTAGTAGTACAACAAGAGCTGGTTGGGACATCTGTAAAAGCTGCAAAGTTAGGCGATTGGAGTGAAGAAAAAGTTCCCAAAATCGAACTCAAACAGCTTCCTGCAGGTCTAAGGTATGCCTTTCTAGGACCTAACTCTACATATACTGTTATAGTTAATGCTACCTTAAACAATGCAGAGCTCACTTTACTGCTAAGCAAGCTGCGCACTTTTCGCAAGGCTCTTGGCTATTCTCTTGATGACATTTCAGGTATCTCTCCAGAGTTGTGCATGCACAGGATAGATATTGAGGATGAGTCGAAGTCGTCAATTGAGAACCAGAGGAGGCTGAATCCGAACTTGCAGGATGTATTGAAGAAGAAAATCATGAAGCTTCTGGCTGCTGGGATCATTTATCCGATTTCAGACAGCACTTGGGTCAGTCTAGTGCATGTGGTTCCCAAGATGGGAGGAGTAACAGTGGTGAAAAGTGATAAGAATGAGCTGATTCCCACAAGGACCATCACTGGGTACAAGATGTGTATTGACTACAGGAAGCTCAATGCTGCTACAAGGAAAGATCATTTCCCACTGCAATTCATTGATTAGATGCTGGAGTGTTGGCGAATCACTCCTATTACTGCTTCCTGGATGGCTACTCTGGCTTCTTTCAGATCCCCATCCACCCAGATGACCAGGAGAAGACTACATTTACTTGTCCTTATGGTACATTTGCATATCGCAGAATGCCATTTGGACTTTGTAATGCTCCTGCGACATTCCAGAGGTGCATGCTGTCCATCTTCATTGACATGATTGAGAAGTATATGGAGGTCTTCATGGATGACATCTCAGTGTATGGATCATCCTTTAAAGACTGCCTTGACAACCTCTGTCAAGTGCTTGCAAGGTGTGAAGAGAAGCATATAGTTCTGAACTGGGAAAATGCCATTTTATGGTCAGAGATGGGATTGTGCTTGGGCATCGAGTTTCTGGAGAAGGTATTGAGGTAGACAGAGCCAAGATCGAAGTGATGACCAGCTTACAACCAACAGATTGTGTGAAGTCAGTCAGGAGCTTTCTAGGACATGCTGGATTTTACAGGAGATTCATTAAGGATTTCAGTAAAATTGCAAGACCACTCGCAGCTCTGCTTTGCAAAGATGTGAAGTTTGAATTTACTGAAGAGTGTCATTCAGCATTCCAGCAAATCAAGCAGGCATTAGTGAGTGCCCCTATTGTGCAACCTCCTGATTGGGATCTACCACTTGAGGTGATGTGTGATGCTTCAGACTTTGCAGTGGGCGTTGTATTGGGTCAGAGAAAGGATAAAAAGCTTCATGCAATCTACTATGCAAGCAGAACACTGGATGATGCTTAAAAGAACTATGAAACTACAGAGAAGGAATAGTTGGCTGTAGTATTTGCATTTTAGAAGTTCAGACAGTACTTGGTTGGGTCTAAGGTAATTGTGCACACTGATCATTCTGCTCTCAAGTTCTTGATGCAGAAGAAAGATGCAAAACCAAGACTGCTAAGATGGATTTTGCTGCTGCAAAAATTTAACATTGAGATAAGGGACAAGAAAGGGGTTGAGAATGGAGTAGCAGACCATCTCTCCAGAATTAGGATTGAAGACAATGTCCCCATTGATGATTTCCTGCCAGAGGAGAACATATGTCTCATTGAGGCAAGATTGCAGACTTCAGATGCGGATGAACTGCAGTTTTCTCGAACTGCAGACAGGGTGTCGATCGACACCCACCACTTGGTGTCGATCGACACCAATCTCGACGCGAGTCATAATCGAGCAGGATCGACATCGCCCTCGTCACCAAGTCGACACAGACTTGGTGTCGATCGACACATCCCAACTGGTGTTGATCGACACCAGTCCTGAACTGCAGTTCTGCTTCAGCAGATCCTGCGTGATGTTTTCTCTCAGCCTATCTTCACAGTTGCAACCTCTTCTAGGCCTTGGTATGCTGATATTTCCAACTACCTAGCTGCATATGAGGTTCCTGACACTCTCAAAGGATATGAGAAGAAGAAATTCATGAGAGAACTAAGGAGATATTACTGGGATGAGCCTTACTTGTACAAGCATTGTTCAGATGGAATCTATAGAAGATGTCTTGCAGAAGCTGAGGTTCAGAATGTGCTGTTCCATTGTCATGGCTCTGAGTATGCAGGACATTTTGCCACCTTCAAGACTGTCTCCAAAGTTCTACAAGCAGGTTTCTGGTGGCCTACAATGTTCAAGGATGCTCAGAAATTCATTTCACAATGTGATGTCAGCCAAATGAGAGGGAAGATCAGTAAAAGACATGAGATGCCACAAAACTTCATATTTGAAGTTGAAGTCTTTGACTGCTGGGGTATTAATTTCATGGGACCCTTTCCTTCATCTTATGGGAACAAGTACATCCTGGTTGCAGTGGATTATGTCTCCAAATGTGTGGAAGCAATTGCCAGTCCACACAATGATGCTGCAGTGATCCTGAAACTGTTCAAAACCATCATTTTTCCCAAGTTTGGAGTGCCACAGATTGTGATCAGTGATGGTGGGAAACGCTTTATCAATAGAGTGTTTGAGAAGCTGCTGCAAAAGTATGGAGTTCATCACAAGGTTGCTACACCTTATCACCCTCAAACAAGTGGTCAGGTTGAAGTTTCCAACAGGCAAATCAAGGAAATCCTAGAGAAGATAGTAGGGAAGACAAGAAAGGACTGGTCTGCCAAGTTAGATGATGCACTTTGGGCCTACAGGACAGCATTCAAGACACCACTTGGCGCCACACCATTCCATCTGCTTTATGGGAAAGCATGTCACCTTCCAGTGGAGCTTGAACACAAGGCAAATTGGACTGCCAAGAAGATGAACTTTGACTGGAAATCTACAGCAGAGAGGCGCCAGATACAGCTCAATGAGTTAGATGAGATCAGACATCATGCTTATGAGAACTCAAAGCTGTACAAGGAGAGGACTAAAGCTGACCATGACAAAAAGATCCTTGTCAGACACTTTGAACCAATTGACCAGGTACTTTTGTATAACTCACGTTTACAATTATTTCCTGGAAAATTGCGTTCTCGTTGGTCAGGTTCCTTCACAGTCAAAGAAGTCAGGCCATATGGCGCAATTATTCTGTCAACTCCAGAGGGCAGGGAGTTTGTTGTCAATGGGCAAAGGGTGAAACATTACTGGGCGCAAGCCGCGATTCCCGAAGGACATATTGTACCTTTGGCAGATGCACCCACAGTCTGATCCTGAGGACAGTCAAGCTAATGACGTTAAACGAGCACTTGGTGGGAGGCAACCCACTGGTAAGTGTACATACTTAGTCTAACTTTTGACTTTTACTAACTTATTTTCGTGGTATTCAGTCAAAAAAAAAAAAAAATATACAGGGTGTCGAGGCGAGCACATGTCGACCACGGTCGACACCCTGGTCGACACTGACCAGTGTCGATCAACACCACCTACCCAGTGTCGATCGACACCCTCATTAATCAGGTAAGTCCCGATAAAACCCCGACTTCATCTCCTTCCTCTTCACTTTTTCTGAAAACCGAAAACCTCAAATTACTCTCCAAATCACAACTTCCTTGTTTGTTGACGGATTTGAATGATTCAAAAGCCTAACTTGGGCGAATTCTTGTGCTCTTTCTGAATATCCAACCCATTCATCCGATCTGCAAGGTATGACACTCGAAATTCTACTTTTTCAGTTCGACCCCAAGGTTTGAAACTTCAGATTTGACCTGTTTTAGCTTGATTTAGGACTTGAATCATGCTTCTTTAGGTTGTATAGGAGGAATTCGACCTTGCCCCTTAGTTATTATAGCTTGTTTTGCAAAATTTTAAAATTTTCGGATTGATGATTAATTTTGCAAAAATAGGTTCGAATTTGGGGCTTTAGACTGAAATTGTTTGTGATTAGTGATCACTAAGTTGCTGGTTAGGTTCGCCTTTGATGATATAGGCCAGATTTTGAATTTTTAAATTTTCGAATTTTGGCCTGATTTTTGAAATTTCTGCGTTTTCTTGGTTTTCTGAGTGCAGATGGCTCTAAGCAACAGCAAGAGATCACGCACTGAGACCGGAGAATCCTCCAACCCAGCACCTGCTATACCAGCTCTTCCTTCATGGCCTCGGAGAGAGGGGTTAAGGATCCCGATGGAGAGGGTTTGGGAGGATACTCCGGCGAAGGAGGTGGCGAAACGCGCTTGCGTTTTCCATGACATCAATGAGCAGTGGGACGATTACGACACATTGTTCTACAATGCCTGGGTCAAGATGGACTTTGTGCCTACACGGTTCGTCGATGAGGCTACACTTCGCCGCCTCGGGCTCAAGGAGGAAGCTCTGCGAGTGCTGCAGAAGATTGTTTTGGGTACCATGGCGACCAAGCAGTACGAGTTATACTCAGAGTTAGTGCGCTAGTTCATTGCCACGGCGAGGGTGTATTACACCAATGACATCGTGAGGAGAGAAGATGATGGCACTCTCATATTCCTCATCAGAGGCGTCAGGTACAGGATCACATTCCCTGAGCTCTGTACCATCTTCGGGTTCGATCCAGAGCGCACTGGCGTCTCTCTCCCGACGCCGTTTCCTGACCTGCAGAGTTTCTGGTCCCATTTCGGGAATGGGATGTATGATTCCAAGAGGTCTACTCAGACTGATGTGCGCCATCCGTTGCTGCGCTACCTGGTCCGCCTTTTCTCCACTACTCTCCTGTGCAAGTCTGAGCCCGGGAAGATGAGAGTTTCTGAGCTGACTCTCCTGTATTACGGCATTGAGGATGTGTTGACAGAGGAGTATCCGGTTGACAGCGATGTCAACATGGGAGCCATTTTTGCCCATCACTTGGTTTCGCTGAAGCTCAAGGCGTTCACTAGAGCTCGGGGCAAGCCCGAGAGTATTGGCAGTCTCCTCACTCCCATCTTCCGCTACTGCCGTATTGACACTTCGACTTGCAGAGTTGTGTCTGAGCGCCACCTCATAGACATGGATTACTTAAGGAAGACACACTGGATCGCAGGAGATGAGCCACTATGGAGCTTTGTTAGTCACACTGGTCAGCGATGCCTTATTCCGCTGCCACAAACTGCTCTCACTACACTGCAGACAGACTCCCTCAGCTTCCTGGCTGATGCTACATTGCTACGATCTGCGCCAGCTACTAGGCGCCGAGGAGGATCTTCCCGTGCTGCTAAGGATGCGCCTGTTGAGGGCCTTGCCTGGAGGTTCCTCTCGTCGAGCATCCCTACCACGGATGCTGCCTCCGCCGATAGGTCGACATGAGCTTCCACCGACTCCCGACATTCCGATGGAGCATGCTACTTTTCAGCGTTATGTGGTGCAGAGTATTCAGGCATTGTGGAATGCCGTCTCGGTGATTTCCAACTGCGGTTGTGTTCGCCCACACTCACCTGATACTGAGGATGAGGATTAGTTCCTCTAGCTATCCTGGTTACTTTTTGTTTTCCCTTTGTTATTTTTCATTTTCTCTTGAGTCAGTTTTTTATGTCTTTGTCCTGAGTCAGTTTGTCAGCTTTATAGAGTCTGGGGGAGTTGATATATCATGGTTTTTGCTGGTTTTTGACCATGATATAAGTCCTGTTTATAGATTCTTTTTGGTATTTTTTGTGTCCCATAGAGTCTTTGCAGGTCTAGGTACAAATGGAGCATAATTGTGGATTTTGGAACCTTTTGGAGCTATACTGAAGTTACTGCTGAAAGGACCAAGTCGGAGGGCATTAAGGAGTAGGGTGTCGATCGATACCCATCACTTGGTGTCGATCGACACCGGTCGTGGACGCGAAGAAGCATAAAAACTCATTAGAGGAAATTGCAACTTGGCCCAGAAGTTTTCCACTATTTTTACTTTTTCCCCAGTTCGTGTTTAGACTTGTATTTAGGATTTCTAAGCCATTGTTAGTCATACACCTGATTATCATTGAGATTAAGAGAGAGATTAGATTGAGAGCTTTTGGGGAGACAAATTCATACTATGTAGAGAAGAATTTCGAACCCCTTCATCTTTTACTCTATTTTCTTAATGCAATTTTATTCAGTCATGATTTGTGTTTCACTTGCTATGTCTGAGTAATCTGCTAGTTAGGTTTTGGGTTATTCAAAGGTTGATAATGAATTGTTAGAACTACAAAACTGGAAGGATAAATCATTTGGTTCTTCATCTAGATTGCTTTAACACTGGTTTTAAGATTGATCACCTAGAAATCAGATCTTAGGTTGTTTAATAGATGTGGAAACATTGTTAATCACCAGAACTATCTTAGATGAGCAAAATAACTAGTTTCAAAGGAATTTGGATTAGTGATTTTGTGAACATATCGAACCTGATATATAATGCATGTTTAGGTTGTTAGAATTTGCAAAGGAATTTGGAATTCTAGAATCTGATCATAGTTAATCTCTGCGACGAAAGTCGATTGGTTTTACACTAGTGTTTCGAGTTCTAGAATGGTTTTAAATAAATATTCCTTTCAGTCCGTAGTCTGCGATTTATGTCAACCTGCGAATTTCCCATTGCTTAGCGTCTTGTCTTTATTAGTTTTAAGAACCTGCAATCCGCCCCTGACATCATTGCTTTCGTTGTTATTTTAATTTCATTTCATTATTGACTGCTTAGCTTTATTTAAATCTAAAATCTGTTGAGTGATAGCCTAAGTCCTTGTGGATTCGATCCCTAAGTACTACAATGATCTCTTAATTTGAGAGAGTAGCTCTATGGGTTAATTTGAGCATATCACAGTTCTTTTTTATTGCTTTGGTTTTACATTCCTTGTTGCTTCTCACGCATTGGCCGAGATTGAGTTCTTTCACCCTCATGGGTTTTACGACTCTTCTCATGGTGCGTGAGTAATCACCTTGGGGGATCTAGTGGGTGCCAAAAGGAATGGGGTAATTTAGGCTCATATTCTTGCTAATCAAGCATTTAATACTTGATTTCCCTTTGTTGGTCGTTCTTAATGCTTAGCTTAGTTTGATCACCTAGGTTAATAGCTCTTAGGCGGCTTGACACGAACGGCACGTGCTAGCTTAGCCCGAACCACCTTCAAAAGTGAGATCTTTTCTATCCTAAGGAATTAGCTGTGTAGGAGGTCTCACAGTTCGATGGAGATGATGTTTCATTCTTGTTTGGTTCATTGTACCATGTTGTGGACGCTCGTCTATGGTTGTGAATCTTGTAAAGGATCTAGACCCAAACGACATGGGATAAGTAGCTTATAAAGATCTTATTACCTAGAAATCATCATCAAAACCAAGTCTTGGTGTGACTATGTGGTCTCGCAAGAGGCTTAGTGTCTGAAATCTCCTAATCCGTCTAATCCACTATAACCCCTCATCTAATCTTATATCTTGCTCTTTACTTATTGCACTATCTATTTTCTGCTCATTACCATTGCTCTCTTATTACTGTCCTTGCTTCTGCATATTTCAGTTTATGTTCATGGCTTGAGTGAAACAAGTCATATTATTTTCTTGTTTGGTGTGTAAAAACCCAAAACCAAGTTTACCCATCTGAACTTGACTTAAGGCCAAAAAAATCGTAGTGACTATCACGATCCCCGAACTGGATTGATAACCTTAACCCCTATACTATAATGGATATAATGAGGCTTAGGTATTTTGTTTAATTAGTCGTGAAAGCCTGTTATCATCAACCGATCAAGTATGGTTTCAGAGGAGAAGACCTATGAGAGTAGGAAGGTAACCAATGGTAGTCATGCACCCTCAACTTGAAACTACTACTCAGTTATTTACTCCTCGAAGCAAATGGTGGACAAGAACCTATAGTCTCAAGGTTCTTCAAGTGAAGTATATGAGAGAAAGTATTTACTTTTAAATACTCCAACTATGAGTGACTTAGGTTATTTGATCGTCTTTTATAGTTGTTTCTCCAAAAAGCGAAATTAAAACTTTACGATTCTCTAAACCCGAGGCCTCTTCTATTTAAAAGGTTCTCTAACTCGCCCGTCGACTATGCCGATGTCATAAAATAGAAAAATCTATACACATTCTATGATATGTTATGGTCTTAGTTGGTATAGGTACATCCTTCTCATTCTTGATCATGGTTATTCCTCCCTTCCTGTAAAAACTGAAGTTCGATCTATAAAAGAACTAGGGTTTGTGGGTTTAAAGAGAGATCATTTATTAGAATGAGCCGGAGCTTGGTAGAATACACAGTAGTTTAGGTCGTCGGAATAAGAACGCCGACCCAAACTCTAAAGAAAGTGAATCAAGAGCTAAGAACAATTAGATTGCTTAATTTGCCTTAGGTCTCGAGGAGTGATTTTTGGATGATCTGAGAAGTCGAGGACCTTCCTTATTTATAGCCGATCAGGTCGGTCTTCCATGTATGTTTGGAATAGAAAAGTCTTCTTGCCGAAAAGAACAAATTTCCTTTTTTCCCGGGTTCGCTTGATAAATGGAAGATTTCCATTTATTCAGCCGACCTAAACCTTGTAAGATGGACCGACCAGAATTCATATCGGGCTTGTAGAGATGATACGAATCTCATCTCTAACAGTAAGTCCCCCCCAGTTCGGCAAGTGAGGGCACGTTGCTTGGCGAATTTTGAGAAATGTTGCTCGATGTGGATTCTGATCGGCTGCCAGAAGAGTTAGAAAAACAAAATGTAATCAGAAGGAAACAATCTTACTTGGAATTTAGATCGGCACATAGGTGCGAGTCAGGTTGTGGATTTGGGCGCGAAAACTTCCCGCCAAAGGCTTTGTAGATTAGGCCCAGGTCTACACATGCAGAACTAGGTTTGACACATGTCAAACATGAGAGGAGGAAAGTGAAGATACTGATTTAAACATATTGAAAAGAAATGCGAAAGGTCGCCGATCTAATGATGATTCTTGAGAACCGCTCTCATTTTAGTATAAATAACAGGGGTTCGGTCCTCATTTCTTCATTTCTGCAATTTAGCAAACTTCTGTCAAAATCAGGTTTGCTCCCTTCTCTCTCCTCTCTGCTCTTCATTTATTTTAGTTTAGAAGTTTTCGATTAGGCCTCCGCCGTATTTCGTTCGATCTCCGCCGTGATATTTCTCCGATTAGCCTGAAGCCTTCGTTGAAGTTTTGAATCTACAATGACCAAGAGTTTAAGTATCAGGGAGGGCCGATCAGAATCAAAGAGAATCAGGTCGGCTAAAGAAAAGGCGGATGAGGTCGGCGTTTCTCTGGACGAATTCCTTTAAATGGAGAAAGATGAACAGACCGTGAGAAGCCGATCAAAGGGAAAAGAGATCGTTATAAACGAATCAGTGTCAGATCGGTCCTCCGATGCCAATGAATTATCTATGTTAGATCGGGCTTTCCAGGAACGAGCCAGGAAGGAAAATCAGAGGGCAGCAGCCGAGCGCTTCCACGCCGATCAGGTCGGGGCTGTTTTGAGGAGTGGAGAGGCGTTGACCAGGGAACCGTTTTTAATCCCCGAGTTGCGGGATGAATCAGACGAGAGGGGTGGATCAAACGAGATGGATATCTCCGACGAACTGAATACACTTATTACTGAAGACGGGGCGAAGCAGTTTGGGATTGTCGATCTGAATCCCCCCCATTAAGAAGATCAAGCGGAAGAAGGGTGAGCCAGCTCTGAAGTCGATCTACGATAATCTCCTCGGAGTAATGCCGACCAAGTCGACCATGGAGTCCTTAGTCACGCTCAAGGAGGAATGCGATATCGGCCCTGAGGTCATTTTTATGGTACCGAGCCCATCAGATCGGCCATGGGATGCTCCAGAGGGATGGTTCGGCGTCTACGAATGCTTCTTCAAGGATTTCCATCTCTGGTTCCCTCTCCCAAGGCTGCTCATGGAGTTTGCTGACCACAAAGAGATGTCGATCTTGCAATTCTCTCATTCGACGATTCGCCTAATCGTCAGTATGCTGGTGATGTCGACCAAGCACAATATCCCTCTTAGCTGTGCTGCGTTTGACGCAATGATGAACACCAGGAGGACGAAGGAGAAGTTAAGGAACCGAAGCTCGTACTACACAAGCATGAGGACCCGGTTCAATATAGTCACCGGCGGTCAAAAATCAAAGGTCAACGACTGGAGGGATTATTATTTTTTCGTGCTGATCAACGAGTTCTCCGTTGTTGATCGAGACATCGAGATCCGAACAAAATGGGCGGAGGTCATGGGTAGAGATACGCCCAACCTAAAAATTTGTTATAGAATTCGTTTTAAATTTTCTGATCGGTATCGTCGATTTTGCAGGCAACAGGCATCTCCCGATTGTTGACGATCCCCTTGACATTTACGAGGTCTCCGAACAGTTCGCGGCGATCAGTGCAATCACCTGGCCAGAGATTACGGAAGAGAGGATCGAGAGAACCCGAGGTCGATTTCGATTGTCTTTCCACTTAAGTGTTTAAATAATTTTTTTTAATGGAATCAGATCGACTAACACCTTTTTCTTTTCAGCTGCTCTTTGATATTGCCATATATTTTGCATATTTTGCATGCATTTAGGATAGTTTTTCATGCATTCATCTTGTATTATAGGCTAGTTTGTTCCATTTGTTGCATTTTAGGTCCTAGGTCCCTTTGCATTCGCATTTTGCATATTTCTTGCACTTTTGCATCATTATCAGGTTGTTTGGAGCACTCTGGAGTTGTGGAGGTTATGTGGACGTAAGGAGGATCAGCTAGAAGCCTGTGGACACTTGAGAGTTCAACCTTGCATACGAAGGACCCGAGATCGAGTAGCGGATCGAGCAAGGCAGGTCGATCTAGATGAGATCAACCAGAAGATCGAGTGACCCAAGTCGATTCAAGAAGAAAGTTCGAGACCAAGATCGAGAGAGAAGATCGATCGGGAGTACGGACGTGAATGATACCATGCAGAACGAGAGCCGGATCGAGACCATGACTCGATCATCCAAAGATCGAGTGGAAGATCGGACGAAATATTCGATCCATCCAACCAGATCGACTTGCAGATCGAGCAGCGGAAGGCAATTTTTGAAGACGATCGAGTGCACTGATCGATCTCAAGATCGATCTCGGGTACTTTAACCGTTTTTAGAGCGTAGTGGCGGGGACCAGTCAATCTATTTAGCCATTTAGGAAAAGTGGCGGCTATCACTTTCATTATCTACATTTTGCTTTAGCTTTTTTTGTTCTTCGTTCTTATCTTAGGCGATTAGCCATTGTTGAACATCGATGCTTTTCTTTAGTTTTTGAACTTGAATCCTTTAATATTAAGCAGTTTTTCTTTAATCGCTCTTTAATCATACTTAGTTCTTTGTTTATTGCATTTCATTCGGTTTCAAACATGAGTCGCGAGTAGTTCCTTTTGGGTTTTGGGGTTGAGGCGATTCAAGGGTCAAAAGGGGTTTAAGCTTTGTGTTTTCCTTGTTCTTCATCTATTTCCTTCTAGGATCTTGGGGTCTTAAGGCTTAGAGAGCCTTGGAAAAGGTCTCTATGATTCCAAAGCTATCTTATCCTGACCGGATTCAGATGTCCTAGAAAACCAGATCCTAGAGACTAATCTTTCTTCTCCCAAACGTCATGGTTGTAGAGGAGGTTAGTTAGGCCATAGATTGAAATCTGTTTTTCTTGCTCTTTGATCTCTTTTTTCACCAAACGCCATGGGTTTGGAGAAGGGACTGAGGAACTGAATCATATCAAACGCCATGGATGGTTCTTGTTTTGTTTTCAAGGCTTAGGGAAAGCTCATCAATGAGTAGATCTAAACGTTTTCATACCAAAGCTTGACCCCTGAACACTCTTGAATATGACCCTCGACCCCAAACTCTCTTTTATCATTTTAAAACATCTGTTCATCATTCGCTTGTCATAAAGTTGCATTCTTGTTCATTAGAAGTCGTTTTGCTTTAAGTTGTTAGATCAGTCAGTTTTACTCGATTCAGTGCTCTATTTTTAGTTCTTAGTAGATTTGCATTTTTAATCTTCTGATTTTTTCTAGTGGTAGTTAACCCTCTTTCAGGAATTTTAAAATTGTTTTGCATTTCATTTGGTCGTAGCATTTAGTTTTAGTCGATTTTACCAATCATTTTCCCGATCTGCTAAGATTTGCCTTACACTTGCATTCTTAGTGTTCTTCCTGCTTCCTAGGTTGGATTGATATCCCTTACTGCTATACTACATCATTGTTGTGGTTTGGGATTTGATACATCACCTGACTTGCATAAAAATCCTAGTATCAAATGGCGCCGTTGCCATCTTAGGATTGTTAGGAAGGATTAGGATTTGGTGTTTGCCAAAGACTAAGCCTTTTACTTATATTTTGTTTACTCATTGCTCTACCTTCTTGTTTGTGATCTCAGGTACATGAACCTATGCTCCAGGAGTGACAACAACTTATTTAGACCCCTGGAAAATATTCACCAACTCGGTCACGCAAGACAAAGAAGAGCAAGAGAGCAAGCTCAAGCCTTTGAAGCGATTGTGCAAGCTGGTTCAGTAGACTTTGCAACAATGGCTGAGCAAGAACATCCTGAAGGACCTCCACCAGCTCACGGTGGTGTAGGAAGGGGTAATGGAAACCCCATCCACGCAGCTGGACCACCACGGATCATAGGTGCTGGAGATGCTCCTAATACGCATCATAACCGCTTTGGGATCACTCCTCCACCAGTCCAGAATAAAAACTTCGAGATAAAGCCTGGATTCATCTCTATGGTTCAGAATAGCAAATGCCATGGGCTGGCTATGGAAGACCCCTTAGAGCACCTTGACAACTTTGAGCAAGTGTGTGGGATGATTAAGATCAATGGGATCTCGAAAGATGCTTTCAAGCTACGACTCTTCCCATTTTCTCTTGGAGATAAAGCTAGACATTGGGAGAAGACCCTTCCACAAGGCACCATTACCTCTTGGGCTGAATGTAAGAAAGCTTTTCTCTCAAAGTTTTTCTCAAGCACAAGAACAGCTCGGTTGAGAAGTGAGATTAATGGATTCACTCAAAGCCAGAATGAGATATTCAATGAAGCTATGGAGAGATTCAAGGACTATACCATTCAGTGTGCTCACCACGACTTCAGTGAAGAGACTCTCCTAAGCACAATATACCGAGGAGCATTACCCAAGATCCGTATGCTACTTGATACGGCAAGCAAGGACAATTTTCTTGGTCAAGAAGTGGAGAAGGGTATGGAGTTAATCGAAAACTTGGCTTTGAGTGACGGCAACTACGCCGAGGATTACGACCGTGCACCACGAGGTTCCGAGCTTGAGTCACACAAGAAGGAGCTTAAGTCCCTCCATGAGAAGATAGATAAGCTCATTCTTGCAAATCAGAAGCAAGTTCATTTTGTGGGAGAAGCCGAAGAAGTCTTAGAGGAGCTAGACTTAAGCCAAGAAGAAGCTAACTGGATTGCTGGTCAGAACTACAACAAGCCTCAGGGTTATTCACAAGGTTACCAAGCCAACAACAATATGTCTTATAGGAGCACCAACGTTGAGAATCCAAAGGATCAGGTGTACCCCCCTCAGCAAGCAAAGCCGTTTGTTCCTTATAACAAGGGTTTTCAACTGAATAATGACTTTCAAGGGCAGAGGCAAGGGAACTTTCAGGGTCAGCAGCAACAGCAAGGCAACAAAGGCTACACTCCTATGTTTCCTCCCGGCTTTGTTCCACAACAACAACAGATGCAACCCCAACCTCAAGATCCGGTTCAAGCAATGTTTCAACAGTTGCTTCAAGGTCAAGCTTCTACTAATCAGAAGTTTGCCGAGATGAATAACCGCCGACTCCTCTCTTACTGACGTCTCTACACAGATCACTAATCTGAACAACAAGATAAAGCAGTTAGAGAAGGGCAAGGCTAGTACAGGCGGTCAGAGCAGCTTACCGGGCAAGTGTGAGCAAAATCTGAAAGAGTATGCAAACGCTATCACCTTGAGGAGTGGTAAAGAGCTTCCGCCGAGAGTTGCACCTAAAGACAATGAGGAAATTGTTGTCTAAGAAGGGGAGGGTAAGCTTTCACCTGATGAGGAGATTACTTTTGATAATGTGTGGATTGAGAGACCAAGAAAGGGCAAAGAAGTAGCCGTAGAGAAGAAAGTGGAGCAAGCTACCAAGGAGAAGGATGCTTATGTGCCTCCACCGTATGTGCCGAAGCTTCCTTTTCCTGGCCGCTTTAAGAAACAGTTGATAGAAAAGCACATACTCTTATTTTAGAAGCATCTAAAGGACGTTGAGATCAAGTTGCCTCTTGTGGATTGTCTAGCTATGATGCCGAAGTGTGCAAAGTTCTACAAAGACACCCTTACGAAGAAGAACAAGGAGAGTAAAGAAGTTTTGGTGCTTAGTGAAGATTGTAGTGCTATTATTCACAAGGAGATTGTCCCTAAGAAGCTAGGAGATCAAGGATCATTCACCATTCCTTGTGCTTTGGGTCCATTGAAGTTTAAGAGCTGTTTGTGTTATTTGGGAGCAAGTATCAGTCTCATGCCCCACTCTATAGCAAAGAAGCTAGGTTTCACACGGTTCAAAGAGTGTAGGATCTCCCTTGTGTTAGCTGACAGAAGCGTAAGATTTCCAGTGGGTATGCTAGAAGATCTTCCAGTGAGAATAAGCGATGTCAATGTACCAACCGACTTTGTGGTGCTTGAGATGGATGAAGAGCCTAAGGATCTGCTTATACTTGGAAGACCATTCCTTGAAACCGCCGGAGCAATCATTGATGTAAAGAATGGAAAGATAGCCCTGCACCTTGGCAAAGACATCAAGCTGGATTTTTATATCAATGAGGTCCTGAAGAAGCCAACCATTCAAGGACAAGCATTCTACATAGAAACGTTGGATGCTTTGGCGGATGAATTGCTAGAAGAGTTGGCACAAGAGGATCACTTGAAGATAGATTTGACTAAGGAGAGAGGGGAGTATGGTTTCTTGAGTGAGAAGACCCAAGAGTATGTTAATCTCCTTGATTCTAGAAGAGTTGTCAAAGGAGATGAAGACGGGTGCCTAGAGATCGATCAGGAAATCGAGAAGATTACTCGATCCAGGACAGCAATCAACAAAAGATCGAGGAGGCTGGTCGATCCAGAGAAGAGAACAATGAGAAGATTGAGAGAAGCCAATCGATCAGTTCAGAGAACGAGTCAAGGACTCGATCTCCTACTCGATCCACATCAAATCGAGTAGGTGAATCGAGTGAAGTTGCTCGATCCAGACCAGAACGAGTGGAAGATCGACTGGATGACTCGATCTCAGAGGGGACAACGGTTCAAGAAGGCAGTCTTAAGGCTCATGTCTCGGGTTCTAAGGAGGCTACTGAGGACGGGAACGTCAACACAAGCAACGAGGAGGACTGGAGCGAGCTGGTAGCCCCAAAGTTGGACCTAAAGGAGCTCCCAAAAGGGCTAAGGTATGCTTTCTTAGGGCTTAATGTGACTTATCCCGTGATTGTGAATGAAAGTCTGAGTGGTGATGAGCTGCACTCGCTCCTTAATGAGCTGAGAAAGTATAGGAAGGCCATTGGGTACTCTCTAAGTGACATCAAGGGCCTTTCACCAATGCTTTGCACTCACAAGATTCACTTAGATAATGAAAACTCTTCTTCTATTGAACATCAAAGGCGTTTAAATCCGAATTTGATAGAAGTAGTTAAGAAAGAGATTTTGAAACTGTTAGAGGCTAATGTGATATACCCTATCAGTGACAGCACATGGGTTTCTCCTGTCCACATGGTGCCTAAGAAGGGGAGAATCACAGTCATTAGGAACGAAAAAGATGAATTAATTCCTACTAGAACCATAACCGGTCACCGTAACTGTATAGACTATAGGAAGCTTAATTCTGCTACTAGAAAGGATCATTTTCCTCTTTCTTTTATTGATCAGATGCTTGAGAGACTTGCTAATCATCCTTACTATTGCTTTCTTGATGGTTATTGTGGTTTCTTTCAAATACCAATCCATCCTAACGATCAAGAGAAGACGACTTTTACATGCCCTTATGGTACCTTTGCTTATCGAAGGATGCCATTCGGGTTGTGTAATGCACCAGCTACATTCCAGCGGTGCATGATGTCTATCTTCTATGATCTTATAGAGGAGATGGTAGAAGTGTTTATGGATGACTTCTCTGTATATGGTGCGTCTTTTTCTGCTTGTTTGTCCAATCTTTGCAAAGTACTCAAGCGATGTGAGGAGACAAACCTTGTGCTAAACTGGGAGAAGTGCCACTTCATGGTGAAAGAAGGGATAGTCCTCGGTCACAAGATATCGGAGCAGGGTATAGAGGTTGACAAGGCAAAGATTGAGGTCATGATGAGTCTTGAGCCGCCGGTTAATGTCAAGGGGATAAGGAGTTTCCTAGGTCACGCCGGCTTCTACAGACGGTTTATCAAGGATTTCTCCAAGATAGCTCGCCCTCTTATACAGCTGTTGTGCAAGGAAGCTGAGTTCGTGTTTGATGATGAATGTCTTCACGCTTTTAAGACCATCAATGAGGCTCTTGTCACAGCACCTATAGTACAAGCACCAGATTGGAGCTTACCCTTCGAGATCATGTGCGACGCGAGTGACTACGCTGTGGGTGCTGTTCTTGGTCAGAGGAAAGACAAGCGGTTGCATGTTATATACTACGCCAGTCGTACCTTGGATGACACGCAAGTGAGATATGCTACAACCGAGAAGGAGCTGCTGGCCGTTGTGTTTGCTTTTGAGAAGTTCAGGTCGTATTTGGTTGGCTCCAAGGTTGTTGTTAGGGGTGGGCATTTCGGTTTTTGGTTTGGTTTCGGTTCGGTTTCTTCAGTTTTACGGTTTATCGGTTTTACGAAAATTCAAACCATATAAAAGCCATATATATTTCGGTTCTGTATGGTTTGGTTTTTTACGGTTCGGTTTATTATGGTTTGGTTTCGGTTTTTTTAGAATTATATTTTTACGAAATTTTTTGATTCAAACTAATAGAAATAATAATAATAAATATGAGTGAAATAAAATAATAAATTCAAAAAATAGAATCTAAATCATAAAAAAATCATCAATAACGACAAATTTCAAAACAGAAAAACAAATAAATTATTAAATTTTTCATAATCAATAATTATAAAACAATAAACAAATCTATATTAAAATTTAATACTTATAAGGCTATAACCTTGAAACTAGAACTAGAAAATTTGAATGTGAAGAAAAAAATAGTTAATTACGTTATTTTTTATTGAAAAATTAAGGTTTACTTTATTATTTTTATGTAGAATTCTTTTATAAATATTATATTTTAAAAACCGAAAAAACCTTTTGGTTTGACGGTTTTTAACCAAACCAAACCTAAACCAAAGCTATAAAAAAATGATGGCCAAATGGATTTTTAGGTTTAACCATAACCAAACCATATCACTTTTTTCGGTTCGGTATGGTTTAGTTTTTTCGGTTATGGTTTTTGTGCCCACCCCTAGTTGTTGTGTACACGGATCATGCTGCTTTGAGGTATATCTACTAGAAGAAAGACACCAAGCCGAGGCTCTTAAGGTGGATCCTTTTTCTACAGGAATTTGATATGGAGATAAAGGATAAGAAGGGAAATAGAGAATGGTGTTGCTGATCACCTTTCTAGGATGAGAGTCAATGAAGCTTTACCATTAGATGATTCACTTCCTGAAGAGCAGCTCATGATGATCACCACGGCAGTATGTGGAAGGCTTGAAGACAAGTTTGAAGAAGTTTTGAGTTTCAAGGAATAAGACTTGCCTTGGTATGCTGATATAGTAAACTATTTAGCTTGTGGAGAGGAGCCTTCTCATCTAGACCATTACCACAAGAAGAAGTTCATGAGAGATGTCTCCCATTACTTTTGGGACGAGCCATACTTGTACAAAAGAGGAGTGGACAGCTTATATAGAAGGAGTGTAACAAGGGAAGAAGCTAAGGACATACTTCTACATTGTCACGGCTCTTCATATGGTGGTCATGTCGCTTCTTTCAAGACCGCTACAAAGGTGTTGTAAGCCGGCTTTTGGTGGCCATCGCTGTTCAAAGACGCTCATGAAATTGTTAAGGCTTGTGAAGCTTGTCAAAGGGCATGGAACATCACGGAGAGGAATGAGATGCATCAGGTGCCAATCTTTGAAGTTGATGTTTTTGACGCATGGGGGATAGACTTTATGGGTCCTTTCCCATCTTCCTATGGCAACAAGTTCATCTTGGTGGCTGTTGATTACGTGTCTAAGTGGGTCGAGGCTATAGCTTCCCCAACCAATGATGCAAAAGTGGTGATCAAGCTCTTCAAGACCATCATATTCCCACGGTTTGGAGTTCCCAAGATAATTATAAGCGACAGAGGAAGCCACTTTATCAACAAAGTGTTTCAAAGCCTCTTGAAGAAGTATGGCGTGAAGCACAAGGTAGTAACTCCCTATCATCCTCAAACTAGTGGGCAAGTAGAGGTGTCTAACAGGCAGATCAAGGCTATACTAGAGAGGACAGTTGGGGCTAGTAGAAAAGATTAGGCGGTCAAACTCGATGATGCTTTGTGGGCTTACCGAGCCGCTTTCAAGATGCCTATAGGTACCACTCCCTTCACGCTTCTATACAGCAAGGCATGTCATATTCTTGTTGAGTTGGAGCATAGAGAGCACAATGGGCAGTGAAGAAGCTGAACTAATACCTCAAGACAGCTCAGGAGAAGTGGTTGATTCAGCTACACGAGCTAGATGAGCTACGGTTAGAAGCCTATGAGAGTGCTAAGATCTACAAGGAGCGGACCAAGGCGGTTCATGACAAGAAGCTGGTTCACAAGGAGTTAAGAGAAGGCAGTCTGGTGCTACTCTACGACTCGAGGTTGAAGCTGTTCCCGGGCAAGCTCAAATCAAGGTGGTGTGGACCGTTTGAAATCAAGGAAGTTCTACCCTACGGAGCAGTTACATTGGTTGGCAAGAGCGGTAATGCTTTCACGGTCAACAGGCACAGAATCAAGCCCTACCTGGCGAGTGATTGCAGCAAAGAGAGCACCTCCGTGCTTCTCCAAGACCCCCCTCAGGCCTAAACCAAGTAAAGTCTAGCTAAAGACTTTAAAGAAAGCGCACTTGGGAGGCATTCCCTTGTATATCTTGTACATATTTTTGCTTTCTTTCTATTTCAGTTTTATGCTTTTTATGTTTAAGTGTGTAGGTGAAAGGATAGGTGAATGGAGATGATGATCTTGGAGTCAAAAGAGGTGAGAAGGATTAAGTATAGGCTAGAGATCGAGTGCTAGATCGACCTATCCTAGCTCGATCTTTACTAGAACGAGCTAGTGAATCGAGAGGAGTAAGTCGATCTAGACGAGATCGAGTAGATAATCGAGTGGAACAGTCGATCATGAGAGGATAAACCACCTATGCGTTTAGCTTGAAAAGCAAACGAGGTATGGATCGATCGAATCACTCAATCCTCGAGAATAGATCGATCAGTCTACTCGATCTGCCACTCGATCTAAGCCAAAACGACCCCCAAATCGATCACGTGGATCGATCCAAGGAGCATAGCCTAAGTGACCAAAAATCATGGAACGAGAGGGTAGAATCAATCTAGGACTCAATGCAATCTGAATCGAGTCCCTGATCGATCAAACCTCTCGATCCTAGTCAACATGGGCATGAGATCGAGTCCTAGATCGACCAAATGGACTCGATCTCGTGCCGAGGTAAGTAATTTCTTTCCCTCTTCTCTTCTTTCCCTCCGGTTTTTAAATTTGAATTGTGGTCAAGGCAAGCATCTTCGACCATGAAAGATGTGCCTTGACCACACTTTTGTCAGAAACCACTTGTTTTGCCCATGGTTTTATATCTTTGTTAGCCTTTATATTTCCATGAAACCACACATTCTCTCACATTTGTATTTCGAGTTTTCTAAGGCAAGAGAGAGTGTGATTTTCTTTTCCTAAAGGCTAACAACATCAGCTTTCAATCTTGGCAAAGGTATTTTCGGTTTATTGTTTAAAATCTTTTAGAAAATGTCCTTTTATTTGCTTTGGTTGATGGTTAGTTGTTAGGGAGTTTAACGAATTTTTAAAAATAGCTAGATATTAGGTAAATTTTTAGATTTAATCACATCTCTAGATTTCCTTCTCTATTATCTAGCTAATATTTTTATAAATTCCCCAAAAATCTAGGGTAATTGTTAAAAAAAAATTCCTTCTACCTTGTCTTTCTCTCAACATTCACCGCCTTTACTCATTCTCTTGCTCGAGAATTGTGTTTCAGGTACCACGGCTCCAAAAAGAACAAGATAAGAGACAGCACAAGAGGGAGAAGCTCAAGAAGTGGTTCAAGAGAGGGTCAGATGGACATAAGAGGAGACGCAAGCCAAGAAACGGCTGGAAAGGCTTCGGTTCGATCCCACAAAGTTTGCGAGTAGGGATCTTTTGGCTAAGATGGGGATCTTGGGAGACTTTGATCAACTTCTCAAGAACATTGGGCTCAGGTGCTTATCAAGAATGGAATGCCCAACTTATCCCGAGGCAACCTTGGACTTCTTGGCCACTTTGGAGTTCACCTACGAGAATCCGAGCCTTCCTACTCCTTCTCAAGGTCACCTCACCTTCAAGATCAGGAAACAAGCCTATCATCTCTCGATCCAATAGCTTTGCCAAGCCTATGGTTTGAAGGCTGATGCCAAGCAAGTTGAGTTTCCTGCCTTCACTCAAGCCAACGACTTGTGGGATCTGATAAGCAACAATGATTACAAGCCAAACACGGCGAAGATCAAGAGAGTCCGCAGTCCTGTCTTGAGATACATGCTCAAACTCATCGCCAATACCTTCAGTGGACGGTCCGTGGCTCCTACAGTCACCAAAAACGAGCTGTATTTCTTGTTCCAAGGCGTTAAGCATCTGCTGTGTGATCCTAAGGAGAACGACGAGTCAATGGAGGACGAGCTCGGCGATGATGTTAACTACGGATGCATTCTGGCCTCCTCTTTGCTGAACTACAAGGCATGGGCAATGAGGTACAAGGCAAGCTCGGCGCTTATTGGAGGCTTCCTTACGCCAATGTTTGTTCAGGCTGGTGTACCCCTTCCAGACTTCGTCCCTTGCGCGGAGAGAGCCTATATGGATGAAGTTTACATGCGAAACACGGATAGCTTGGGACGCACGCCGGCTGAGGGATTCTTTGCTTACCTGTACATTGATTGTGAGAATGAGAAGCGAGTGTGCATCTTGCCAAACAAGGTAGAAACGGAGCTGCTAGGTGTTGGCAATGTGGATTTTCTGCCAAGTGTTGAGAAATGCTATGCACCTATAGGAGCCACAGCCGCAACTCCATGACTTGCTCGCCCACGTTCAGAGTCGCCTACCTCGGATGCTGAGATGCCCGAGAGCTTCGTCCTTCCAAAGCTTGACTTTGAGCCGAGGACTAAGGTGGAAAAGTTCCTTGCTTCTGTTGTGGAGATGCAACTAAAAGTGAACAAATGGCAGAGCAAGATGATCAAGAAACTTGCTCAGAAATCAAGAAGCTTAAAGGCAACTCCCCTGAACCATCTTCAAGCGAAGAGGTTGAGCAGCTCGAGAAGAGAAGGAGATCAACTGGTGGGATAGTGATCCATGAGACCCAAGGCAACGAGCAAGCTGCACGCCGCTCTCTACAAAAAGGAGCAAGCAAGGAGAAATGCAAAGCGGTCACTCAAGACCCTCCTAGCAAGAGCAGGAAGTCTGGAGCATCCTCAAGCTCCAGCCGAGCCTAGCTCCGAGGTACCAACAACCGAACCCTTGAATATACAAAGCATCATTTGATTTTTGTTTGTGTTTTGACTCCTCTTGAGCTTTGTTTGCCACCGAGACAGTGTCATTCAAGTTTGGGGGAGTGTGTGGTGTGTTTGACATGTTTTCTTTGATCTTATTTTCTGTATCATCCCTTGAGTCTTGCATTGCATCATAAGGCATAGAAAACACAAAAAAATGATAAATTTTTTTAAAATGTAGTTGCACTTGCATTGTAGAATAGTTTAGGATTGATTCTAGAATTTTTTAAAAATCATTTAGGTTGCTGCATTTGCATATGGAGTAAATGATAAAGACTTGTTAAGTTGTCAATGTTTGAATTGTTTTCAATGCCTAAGTTGTTTGTTGTTTGATTGCATCTAGTGAGTTTGAAGTTAAGGCTGCACCATACCTTGATTACTTGCAATTGATACTCTAGTCTTATGTTGAAATTCGCTTGATTTGACACCAACTCCACCTTAGTAGAACCTTAATCTTGACATTGAATTATATTGTTTGTGCATTGAAAGCGATTGCATGGCTTACCCATATACATACTTGGATTATCTTCTTCCTTTCTTACCACTCTTGTTAATCCAAGTAGCTGATCCTCATCATAATGAAACATTTAACCACGCCTTAAACCAAACCTTCTTTCATACCTAAACACTTTTGCGTGAGTAGTGAGGCCTTTCATTGCATCATTTTCAATCCTATCTTAGCAAAAAGTGTTAGGAATAGGGCTGGCAAGAAAAAGCTCCCTTGTAGACACCAGCTTTCATTTTGAGATTGGTATTAGGTTAGGAGTTTTGGGAAAGGGTTGTTTAAGTGGTTTAAGTATTTAATGTTTTCATCTGTTCAAAAGAAAGAGAAGTATAGGATTAGTAGCAAAGGGGGAACAAATCGTTTGTGGTTAAGTAAAATAGAAAAGAATGCTCTTAGTGGTATATTAGAAAGGCGCCAGCAGCAACAAGGCTTAAAAGGTCATTCAAAAAGAAGAAAATTCAGACCGAGCCATCCACCAAAGGTGAAGAAAGCGGGGCCAAACATTCAACAATGAAGAGAAAAGTTCAAAAAGAAGAAGTCAACCACACGACAAGGCAAAAAAGAGTTTCCCCCATTGTGAAGAATGAAGATGATCAAGCGCTTTGGAAAAGGGTAGATTTAGGGGTTAACTTTGGGTTTTAGAAGTTTTCAGGATCATATTGGGTAAAACGGGTAGAAGGAATCTTTAACTTGCATGCATAAGTGTGTATTTACCTTTAGCATTTTGCCGAAGATAGGATTCTAACTTTGAGTGATCCCCTAAATTTTTAAACCCCTCTTTAAATGAGATCATTTTCATCTCATGATCTTATCCCTTTGACCAAATGCTTTCGCTTGATGTGCACAAACTTGATCCATTGGTTATCGCTTAATGAATGTTAAGAAGTTGGTTGATTTGAATGCTTGTGTAGGCTAAGCTAGAGTTCATTTGTTTGCTTTGATGAGTATGGCTAAAGCTTTTGAAGTAGAACAACCTCTTTGCATCTTAGAACTTATAACTTGGGCGTTGAATCGATTTTTCCATTGACATCTATCGTTTTGAGCTTCCGCTTTCAAACCTCTCTTCCTTTCTTTAATTTTGTTTGCTTGAGGGCAAGCAAAAGGCAAGTTTGGGGGAATTGATATTGCCATATATTTTGCATATTTTGCATGAATTTAGGATAGTTTTTCATGCATTCATCTTGCATTATATGCTAGTTTGTTCCATTTGTTGCATTTTAGGTCCTAGGTCCCTTTGCATTTGCATTTTGCATATTTTTTGCACTTTTGCATCATTATCAGGTTGTTTGGAGCACTCTGGAGTTGTGGAAGTTATGTGGACGTAAGGAGGATCAGCTAGAAGCCTGTGGACACTTGGAGAGCTCAACCTTGCATATGAAGGACCCGAGATCGAATAGCAGATCGAGCAAGGCAGGTCGATCTAGATCGACCAGAAGATCGAGTGACCCAAGTCGATTCAAGAGGAAAGATCAAGACCAAGATCGAGAGAGGAGATCGATCGGGAGTACGGACGTGAATGACGTCTTGCAGAACGAGAGCCGGATCGAGACCATGACTCGATCATCCAAAGATCGAGTGAAAGATCGGACGAAGTACTCGATCCATCCTACCAGATCGACTTGATGATCGAGCAGCTGAAGGCGATTTCTGAAAACGATCGAGTACACTGATCGATCTCAAGATCGATCTCGGGTACTTTAACCGTTTTTAGAGCGTAGTGGCGGGGACCAGTCTACCTGTTTAGTCATTTAGTGAAAGAGGCGGCTATCACTTTCATTATCTACATTTTGCTTTAGCTTTTTCTGTTCTTCGTTCTTATCTTAGGCGATTAGCCGTTGTTGAACATCGAAGCTTTTTTTTAGTTTTTGAACTTGAATCCTTTAATATTAAGCAGTTTTTCTTTAATCGCTCTTTAATCATGCTTAGTTCTTTGTTTATTGCATTTCATTCGGTTTTAAACATGAGTCGCGAGTAGTTCCTTTTGGGTTTTGGGGTTGAGGCGATTCAAGGGTCAAAAGGGGTTTAAGCTTTGTGTTTTTCTTGTTCTTCATCTATTTCCTTCTAGGATCTTGGGGTCTTAAGGCTTAGAGAGCCTTGGAAAAGGTCTCTATGATTCCAAGGCTATCTTACCCTGACCGGATTCAGATGTCCTAGATAACCAAATCCTAGAGACTAATCTTTCCTCTCCCAAACGCCATGGTTGTAGAGGAGGTTAGTTAGGCCATAGATTGAAATCTGTTTTTCTTGCTCTTTGATCTCTTTTCCACCAAACGCCATGGGTTTGGAGAAGATATTGAGGAACTGAATCATACCAAACGCCATGGATGGTTCTTGTTTTGTTTTCAAGGCTTAGGAAAAGCTCATCAATGAGTAGATCTAAACATTTTCAAACCAAAGCTTGACCCCTGAACACTCTTGAATATGACCCTCGACCCTAAACCCTCTTTTATCATTTTAAAAACTCTGTTCATCATTCGCTTGTCATAAAGTTGCATTCTTGTTCATTAGAAGTCGTTTTGTTTTAAGTTGTTAGATCGGTCAGTTTTACTCGATTCAGTGCTCGATTTTTAGTTCTTAGTAGATTTGCATTTTTAATCTTCTGTTTTTTCCTAGTGGTATTTAACCCTCTTCCAGGGATTTTAAAATTGTTTTGCATCTCATTTTGTCGTTGCATTTAGTTTTAGTCGATTTTACCAATAATTTTCCCGATCTGCTTAGATTTGCCTTACACTCGCATTCTTAGTGTTCTTCCTGCTTCCTAGGTTGGATTGATACCCCTTACTGCTAGACATAATCATTGTTATGGTTTGGGATTTGATACATCACCTTGCTTGCAAATATCCTAGTATCACTCTTCTTTGACATCAGAACCGAACCGACAAGATGAAAGCTCGTTCGTTCAAAGATCTGTCGGCCGACCTGGAATCGATGTTTGAATTTCTGAATGCTAAGGAGGCCCAAAATCCTACATCGGCGGGGCCTTTGGAAGAGCATGGGACTCCGGTCGTATCAGAAGGTGGTCCGGAAGATGACCTGGCTAAGGCCAAAGCGGCGGCCGACAAGAAAGCCGAGAAAGATCTGGCCAGAGCTAAGAAATCGGCCGATAAGAGAGCTGCCAAGAAGGCAGAGAAGACCCGAAAGATGGCCGACCCGGAAGAGCGTCGAATGAAGGTACGCAAGATACAGGAGGCACGCCCGAAGACACACAGTGGTTGAAGAGACCTTGCATTGATCGGCAGCTTCATCTGTTTGGGTTTTCCTATGACTATAGAGGAAACGGCCCACTGGTGTCCGACCCTTTCGCCTGCCTTGACTTCTTCCTCAGGTTGAAGGATCATCCAGCTCTTCCTCCAACGGACCCTCAGAGCTTAATCCGAAGCGACGTGATCGCACGATTCGCCAGTAATCAAGCTAAGGTAAGAAATTTATAGCTGATCTGCTTCCAGGTTTGACGACGTAAATTCGAGATCGATTCTTATGAATTTATTTTTCATTTATCTAGGCTCTGAGTACTGCACTATTAGTCATGTGCGAGTATGATTGTGTCGCTAAGAAGTGTTAGGTCGATCAGGCCGAAAGGGAAGCTGTAAAGGAGGCTCTCGAGGCCGAAAGGAAGAAAAAGGCCGAGCTGGAAGTCGCGCTCCAGGAATCTTCAGAGGAATTAGCGAAGATTCGTGCCGATAACTCGGAGAAGACCAGGCTTCTTAACCGAGCCGTGAGACAGATCACGAGGGAGAGGGAGAAAGCTAAGGAGAAGCTTGATGCCGAGCTGAAAGCGGCCGAAGAAGAGAAGCTTAATTTTAGCCATGAGATGGCCATTCGGACGGCTACCAAGGCAAACAACCACTATGCAGGCCTGGTCGCGAAAATGAAGGAGTCTTTATCCCGGAAGGATAAGGCAGAGGAGCTACTCCCGACTACAGCTCAGTGGACTGGTGTGAAGAAGGCTCTCCGCTTTATTCGCAGACAAGGGTATCAATTCCCGACTCTGGTTGAGAAGAATGTGGATAAAATGATCGCCGACAGCAAGGCGAATCAAGACGCCTTTGAGGAAGTTAGTTTTACTTCCGAAGAGTTTCAAATCCCAGAGCCGGAGACCTTTTTGGAGGTATCGAGTGGGGTTGTGTCCGAGGTGGCCAAGTCTACAGAAGAGGCCGAGCAAGAAGAGGAACCAGCAGTTGGAGATGGCCAAAGCGACGATCAGCCTAATGATCAAGAGGCCGAGCAAGAAGAGGAAGATGGCCAAGAAGACGATCAGCCTGGCAGTCAGGAGACCGACAAGGAAGAGGGGAGATCCAGGAAGAAACTGAAAATTAGTTCCCTTGTTTCTTCTTTATCCGTTCGGCGCTTTTAATTAATGAAAAAGTTAAAGTTATTCGAAATCTGAACACAAACTGCGATTCGATATCGGCTTAACTGTTTATGCGATTTAATTTCTAAGTACAAAGTGAATAAGCGAGTCAGGTCAGTTAATTACTTAGAAATTTCCTAAAGTCGAATGCGAGATGCGATCTGGTCGGCTTAGTTGTTTCGCATGACTTAAGGATTGCAGAGCGGGTTTTGGCTTAAGTTGGAAGTGTGAATAGGAATGTGCGGGAGGCCCGGCTTACGATTGTTCGTACCACATCTCTTCTAAGTGTGAATACTCGATGTGCGATTTAGGTCGGCGTTAATTTATCGGTACCACTTAGAAGTATCCGAGTCGAATGCGGATGCAAGACTGACTTGGATGACAACAACGCATGGCTCAGATAAATTGAAACAGGTAAAACTGTAAGATGCAAGACGAACTTGGCTTTAAGTTACCGAGCTAAAGTGGATCAGACTTTAGCTTTAGGAGAATCAAACATCTGGCCAGGATGCCGATATGAAAATGAACACGAGATTTGTAGAAGTTTATTTTATTGAATCGAGGTAAAAAGACTTACAAAACGAGGAAGAAAAAGGCCGAGCTGGAAGTCGCGCTCCAGGAATCTTCAGAGGAATTGGCGAAGATTCGTGCCGATAACTCGGAGAAGACCAGGCTTCTTAACCGAGCCGTGAGACAGATCACGAGGGAGAGGGAGAAAGCTAAGGAGAAGCTTGATGCCGAGCTGAAAGCGGCCGAAGAAGAGAAGCTTAATTTTAGCCATGAGATGGCCATTCAGACGGCTACCAAGGCAAACAACCACTATGCAGGCCTGGTCGCGAAAATGAAGGAGTCTTTATCCCGGAAGGATAAGGCAGAGGAGCTACTCCCGACTACAGCTCAGTGGACTGGTGCGAAGAAGACTCTCCGCATTATTCGCAGACAAGGGTATCAATTCCCGACTCTGGTTGAGAAGAATGTGGATAAAATGATCGCCGACAGCAAGGCGAATCAAGACGCCTTTGAGGAAGTTAGTTTTACTTCCGAAGAGTTTCAAATCCCAGAGCCGGAGACCTTTTTGGAGGTATCGAGTGGGGTTGTGTCCGAGGTGGCCAAGTCTACAGAAGAGGCCGAGCAAGAAGAGGAACCAGCAGTCGGAGATGGCCAAGGTGACGATCAGCCTAATGATCAAGAGGCCGAGCAAGAAGAGGAAGATGGCCAAGAAGACGATCAGCCTGGCAGTCAGGAGACCGACAAGGAAGAGGGGAGATCCAGGAAGAAACTGAAAATTAGTTCCCTTGTTTCTTCTTTATCCGTTCGGCGCTTTTAATTAATGAAAAAGTTAAAGTTATTCGAAATCTGAACACAAACTGCGATTCGATATCGGCTTAACTGTTTATGCGATTTAATTTCTAAGTACAAAGTGAATAAGCGAGTCAGGTCGGTTAATTACTTAGAAATTTCCTAAAGTCGAATGCGAGATGCGATCTGGTCGGCTTAGTTGTTTCGCATGACTTAAGGATTGCAGAGCGGGGTTTTGGCTTAAGTTGGAAGTGTGAATAGGAATGTGCGGGAGGCCCGGCTTACGATTGTTCGTACCACATCTCTTCTAAGTGTGAATACTCGATGTGCGATTTAGGTCGGCGTTAATTTATCGGTACCACTTAGAAGTATCCGAGTCGAATGCGGATGCAAGACTGACTTGGCTGACAACAACGCATGGCTCAGATAAATTGAAACAGGTAAAACTGTAAGATGCAAGACGAACTTGGCTTTAAGTTACCGAGCTAAAGTGGATCAGACTTTAGCTTTAGGAGAATCAAACATCTGGCCAGGATGCCGATATGAAAATGAACACGAGATTTGTAGAAGTTTATTTTATTGAATCGAGGTAAAAAGACTTACAAAACGAGGAAGAAAAATGCCGAGCTGGAAGTCGCGCTCCAGGAATCTTCAGAGGAATTGGCGAAGATTCGTGCCGATAACTCGGAGAAGACCAGGCTTCTTAACCGAGCCGTGAGACAGATCACGAGGGAGAGGGAGAAAGCTAAGGAGAAGCTTGATGCCGAGCTGAAAGCGGCCGAAGAAGAGAAGCTTAATTTTAGCCATGAGATGGCCATTCAGACGGCTACCAAGGCAAACAACCACTATGCAGGCCTGGTCGCGAAAATGAAGGAGTCTTTATCCCGGAAGGATAAGGCAGAGGAGCTACTCCCGACTACAGCTCAGTGGACTGGTGCGAAGAAGACTCTCCGCATTATTCGCAGACAAGGGTATCAATTCCCGACTCTGGTTGAGAAGAATGTGGATAAAATGATCGCCGACAGCAAGGCGAATCAAGACGCCTTTGAGGAAGTTAGTTTTACTTCCGAAGAGTTTCAAATCCCAGAGCCGGAGACCTTTTTGGAGGTATCGAGTGGGGTTGTGTCCGAGGTGGCCAAGTCTACAGAAGAGGCCGAGCAAGAAGAGGAACCAGCAGTCGGAGATGGCCAAGGCGACGATCAGCCTAATGATCAAGAGGCCGAGCAAGAAGAGGAAGATGGCCAAGAAGACGATCAGCCTGGCAGTCAGGAGACCGACAAGGAAGAGGGGAGATCCAGGAAGAAACTGAAAATTAGTTCCCTTGTTTCTTCTTTATCCGTTCGGCGCTTTTAATTAATGAAAAAGTTAAAGTTATTCGAAATCTGAACACAAACTGCGATTCGATATCGGCTTAACTGTTTATGCGATTTAATTTCTAAGTACAAAGTGAATAAGCGAGTCAGGTCGGTTAATTACTTAGAAATTTCCTAAAGTCGAATGCGAGATGCGATCTGGTCGGCTTAGTTGTTTCGCATGACTTAAGGATTGCAGAGCGGGTTTTGGCTTAAGTTGGAAGTGTGAATAGGAATGTGCGGGAGGCCCGGCTTACGATTGTTCGTACCACATCTCTTCTAAGTGTGAATACTCGATGTGCGATTTAGGTCGGCGTTAATTTATCGGTACCACTTAGAAGTATCCGAGTCGAATGCGGATGCAAGACTGACTTGGCTGACAACAACGCATGGCTCAGATAAATTGAAACAGGTAAAACTGTAAGATGCAAGACGAACTTGGCTTTAAGTTACCGAGCAAAGTGGATCAGACTTTAGCTTTAGGAGAATCAAACATCTGGCCAGGATGCCGATATGAAAATGAACACGAGATTTTTAGAAGTTTATTTTATTGAATCGAGGTAAAAAGACTTACAAAACGAGGAAGACTCGGAAAGAACAAAAATGTTATAAGCCCTCCCCCCCCCCCCCCGCCCACCGTTTTGGGAGGGGGAGCAGTTGCGCCTTCCGAAGATAGGTTTCTTACGTATTCCTTTCGGGGATCAAACCGCTTCGTAGTTCATAGGGATTATTCTCCTTTTTTTTTGTAATGCCGACCTCAAAGAGGTGCCGATCTAGCTGTAGTATCGTTTGAGGTTAAGAGAGTTCCAAGCCCGCGGGACCAGTTCGCCGTCCATTGTTGCGAGCCGATAAACACCTGGTTTCACTATGTTGGTGATGATGTAAGGGCCTTCCCAGTTTGCGCCGATCTTCCCTGCATTTGCTTCTTTAGTGTTCTCGTAGACTTTTCGAAGGACAAAGTGTGCACATTTTTATTCAAAGGACCGGGCTGCATGATTTTGGTAGTTCTGCATTCCGAGCAAAGCTTGGTTGCGTCTTTCTTCGAATATGTCGATATTATCGACCAGCATCGTTGCGTTTACTTCAGGAATACTCGGGAGTACTCTTCGCCGTAAGCTGCCGACGTTGATCTCCGCAGGAACCATAGCATCGCATCCATATGTGAGTGAAAAAGGAGTCTTCCCGGTTGCCGTTCTTGGAGTTGTGCGATGAGACCAAAGTACGCCGTCCAATTCATCCGCCCAAGATCTTTTCTTGGCATTAAGACGCTTCTTAATACCGTCCAGGATCGTTTTGTTGGTGGCTTCGGCTTGTCTATTCCACTTGTCGCAAAAAGCCTGAATCTTCTTCGATCGGAACTGGGGGCCGTTGTCAGTGACGATCTCATAAGGAAGACCATGTCGGCATATGGAAGTAGAGGAAGTTTTGTACTTCGGTGGCGGTGATGTCGGCGAACGCCTTAGCTTCGACCGATTTTGTGAAATAGTCGGTCATGATGAGCACGTACTTGCGCTGACGAGAGGAGATCATTGGTCCGACGATGTCCATTGCCCATCGCATAAAGGGATATGAAGGGATCACCGAAGTCAGAAACTCGGTTGGTTGATGGATTATCGGGGCGTGTCGTTGACAGTACTCGCACTTCCGAGCATATTGGATGCAGTCTTCCTGTATACTGGGCCAGAAAAAGCCTTGTCGCTTGATCTTGAGAGCAAGAGCTCGTCCACTGGAATGGTTTCTGCCTGCACCGTCGTGGATATGCTTGATGCACCGTTGAACTTCGTCGCCGTGCAAACAAGTAAGCAGGATGCCTGACTCAGTCCATCGGCATAAGACTCCTTCAATGATTGTGTACTTAGCACTGCGAGCATGAATCCGTCGAGCTGCCCACTTCTCTGCTGGTAAGTCTCCAGTCTCGAAGAATCATCGAATCTCGATCCACCAATCTGCTGGCTGGTCGTCAGTGGTTCCTGCAGGAACAGTTTTGTCCTCGTCGGCTGTGATTTGGAGAACTTTCTGGGTCGAGACTATGCTGGGTTGGGATATTCCTTGAACTGGAATAGTTCTCCGAAGAGATGAATCTCTGTTCGACGCTATAGCAGCTAGGGCATCAGCGCTGGTGTTGGCAGATCAGTCGATCTGATGTAGCTCGAAGGTCTTGAATTCTGAGGCTAACTGCTTTACCAGTTTCAGGTAGGCATCCATTCGATCGTCTTTCGCATCATACTCTCCACTGAACTGCTTGGCGACGAGCTGTGAATCGTTAAATGTCCGGATGTGTTGGATGTTCATCCCTCGAGCTAGCCGAAGTCCTCCGATTAGTGCTTTGTATTCGGCCTCATTGTTGGAGGCACTAAACTCCAAGCATAAGCATTGTTCGAGAAGCTCTCCGGTGGGGGATTCCAATAGGATGCCGATGCCAGCTCCTAATCGCGATGATGTTATGGCGACGTGTAGTGTCCATATCTCCGAACTCGCCCGGTCGGCATTCAAGAGCTCAGTTGACAGTTCGATCAAGAAGTCTGCCAAAACTTATGATTTTGCAGAGGTCCGCGTTCGATACTCGATATCGAACTCGGATAGCTCGATGGCCCACTTCGCAATGCGTCCCGATTGTGTCGAGCTGTGCAGGATCGATCGAAGAGGTTGACTGGTCAGGACGGTAATGGAGCGAGACTGGAAATAAGGTCGCAATTTTCTCGAAGCGACGACCACCGCGAGAGCGAGCTTCTCTAAGGTCGGGTAGCGAGTCTCAGCTCCATCCAATGTCTTGCTGAAGTAGAATATCGGTTTCTGTTCTCCACGGTCCTCTCGAACCAGGACTCCGCTGATTGCCGTACTAGAAACCGCTATGTAAAATAACAGAGTGTCGCCGTACTCGGGTTTGGCCAGGATCGAAGGTGTTGAGAGATAGGTTTTGAGCTGCAGGAACGCTTCTTCACACTTCTCGTCCCACTCGAACCCCTTGTTGCCTCGTAGAAGCTGATAGAAGGGCAGGCACTTGTCCGTGGACCAAGATATGAATCGATTCAGCGCGGCTATCCTTCCTGTTAGGCGCTGAACTTCGCGAGTATTTTTTGACGAGGGTAGCTCCAGGATCGCAGAGATCTGCTTAGGATTGGCTTCGATGTCACGCTGAGTGACCAAGTATCCTAGGAATTCACCGGATGTGACTGTGAAGGTGAATTTTGCAGGATTGAGCTTCATGCCGTACTCGTTCAGTATGAGAAAGCATTCACGCAGATGGACAATATGGTCGGCTGCTTTAGCCGATTTGACGAGCATATCGTCTATATATACCTCCATCGTCTTCCCAAGCTGATCGGCGAACATCTTGTTGACGAGGGTGCTGATATGAGGCTCCTGCGTTCTCCAAACCAAACGACATGACCTTGTAGCAATAGGTTCCTCGATCTGTGATGAATGCAGTCTTCTCACTATCATCCGGATTCATGAAAATCTGGTTGTATCCTGAGAATGCATCCATGAAGGAGAGTAGTTCGTTGTCCGTGGTAGCCTCGACGAGCTGATCAATGCGAGGAAGAGGAAAACTGTCCTTCGGGCAAGCTTTGTTGAGGTCTGTGAAATCCACACAGACTCGCCACTTCCCGTTCTTCTTCTTGACTACCACCAGGTTGGCGAGCCACTCCGGATACTTGACTTCGGCGATTGATCCGGCCTTCAGCAGCTTATCTACTTCATCGTGGACGGCATGTGCCCGCTCAGGTCCCAACTTCCGTCGCTTCTGTTTGATCGGCTTAAAAGTGGGGTCGACGTTCAACTCATGATTCGTGATTCAAGGGCTAATTCCCTTCATATCAGCCAAAGACCATGCGAACGTTGCGACGTTCTCCTGGAGGAAACTGATCAGCTTGGCAACAGTTCCGTGCCGATGCCGATGTCCTGCATGCTTGGCAACAGTTCCGTGCCGATGCCGATGCAACGTTCCAGGTGAGCAGCATCGATGTTTACTTGGACGATGAGATCGCTTTTCGGCTTCTCATGGTGAATTATCCGTGGATCGTAGTCGGTACTGCTGCCGATCACGAATGTCGATGCCTTGCGGGCGCGCTTATTGTCAATGTAACAATGCCGAGACACTTTCTGATCACCACGGATGGTGACGATACGGCCCCTGATCGGCATTTTGATGCACTGGTGATAAGGAGAAGGGACGGCCCGCATGGCATTCAGCCAGGGTGTTCCAAGGATGGCATTATAGATCGCAGGTCGGTCGATGACCTCGAACGTGACCGTAATAGACTTCCCTCGTATGGTAACGGGTATCGTTATAGTTCCTATCGTAGAGATCGAATCTCCAGCAAACCCGGTGAGGGGAGATGGCGCGAATTTGATGTCCCGCTCGGGGATGCTCATCTTGCGCAGAGTATCCATGAAAATGAGGTCGACCAAACTTCCTGTGTCGATCAGTACCTTCGAGACGTCGTCTTCTCCGAGCCGCAGTGAGATGACGAGTGGATCGTAATGAGGGCGGTCTATGTTCTGCGCGTCTTGCTCTGTAAATGTGATCGGTAGGTCGTCTTTGAATAGCGATGGGGCATCCTTCGGGGGATTGGCTGCCTTTCGCTCGTGCCGTTTAATCGAATTGATCGAGTCGGTGCACGAGAGGAGCCCTCCCATTATCATGTTGATCCGCCGGCATGGTGAGGTCGGGGGTGTGTGATCGTCTTCACGGTCACGCCTTGCTTCCTTTCCTTCTCGCTTAGAAGATGGACGATCAGCGTCGGATCTCCTATCTCGATCGCTGTCAGGTCATCTGTCCTGATCGTCATTAGATTGTCGTGCTTGGCTTCGAGGTTCCGGTATGCTGCACTCACCAGCTTCCCAAGTCTTCTGCAAAAGGGCCGGAAGAGTACGGAAATCGTCGATGTGGTGGCCGTGCGCCTTGTGGTATTTGCACCACGGCTTCTTACTATCTGGGTCTCTATCGCTCGAACGGTCCCAAACGTTCCACCTCTTTGGTCGTCCGACAGCGTTGATACTCTTACGACTCTTGTCATCCTTGTCGTAGTGCTGACGAGGCTCTTTGTAGTCATCTTGATTCGACGATCTAGGTCTATTGTCGTGCGAAGATTTTTCGTCGGCTGACTTGGCCTTGGCCTTGGCCGCTCGATCTTCTTCGACCCTGATATAGCTGGTTGCCTTATGCAAAGCATCTTCGAGGGTTTTGGTCTTTCCTGTTTTCAATCGCTCGCAGTACGACGAATCGTCTCTCAAGTTTCTGATAAGGATGTTGAGGGAGAGCTCGTCCGATAAACTGCATCGGGAAACGATCGATCGGAACCGATCAATGAAGTCGCGCAATGGCTCTGTGCCGCCCTGGACGCACGCCCATAGATTGAGCGCCGTGGATTCCGTGTTGATATAAATTGAATAATGTTTACCGAACTGAGCTGTGAGCTCCTTGTAGCTATCAATGGAATTTTTGGGAAGCTGCGAGAACCACGTGAGGGTGCTCCCGGAGAGCGTCTCTACAAAGTACTGACAGAGGCATGCTTCCCGCTCCTCGTTGGTGAAGCGAGCTCGCCCCATGACTGCGTTGATGATAAATGCTTTCTAGCGAGGGTTTATGATGCAGAGAGGTTATCAAACTCTAATGCAAGCAATGTCGTAGTATAGCAAGCAAGAGAGAGTCAATCCACTTCTAGGAGATAGAGAATGCACAGAGAATGCAAGGACTAAAGCAAATCTAAGCAAAATGAGAAAGTTTATGAGAAAATATCTAAGAACTAGATGCAGCAACCTAAACAGAATGAAACCTATTTTAAAAATACTAGAAAGGAAGCAACTACCACGAGAAACAAACGGATTAATTAAAGGAAAGAGCTTCGAATTATTAAAATTCGACTAGTGGCTCGACCACGAGATCGACCACTAGATCGAGCAGTAACAATCGATCTCGTCTAAAATCGTAAGAACAGTAAAGCTAATGACCAGGATGCTATCAGATAACAAGCGAATGATGAGAATAGACGTAAAGATGCTAAAAGGAAGGGCCTAGGGTTGAGATTCATGGTTTGGGGCTTCAAAGATTCGACCTTGGGTTTGAAACTTTAGATCGACTCACTTGGTGAGGATCTCTAAGCCTTGAAAACAAAACAAGATCTATCTGTGGCTTTCGGTATAGATCACTCTTTCATCCTCTCCTCCAAACCCATGGCTTTTGGTGGAAAGAGAGGTCAAAAGGCAAGGAAAACAGATTTCAAATAAATGGCTTAACTAGTCCCCCAAACTTCCATGGCTTTTGGGAAGGGGTAACTAGTCTCTAAGGTGTGATCTTCCGAGATTCCTGGATCCTGTCAAGGTAAGGAACCTCTCGGATCATGAAGCTCTTGGCGTGAGAGTCTTCAAGCATTAAGATCTCAACACCTTAGAAGAGATAGCCTTTGAAAACATTTAGAAAAACAAACCAAGATCGAAACCCTTTTAACCCCTTAATCCTCTCAACCCCGAACCCAAAGTAACTACTCACTACACATAGAGTAAATCAAGCAAAGCATATGAAACTAGACGATGAACATAAAAGAAAAACTGGATTCAACAGAAACGATTTGAATACAAAAGCTTAAGAGAAAAACGAGTTTCAACAATGGTGTTCTTCACGAAAACGAGAGAGAAAACATAAGGAAAAAGATAAAGATCTAAAAGTTCTCGAAAAAGGGGGTCGCCGCCTTGCCTAAATGCCCAAACAAGCCAATGGTCCCCCCTTCGCTAGCAGCCAAAAACAGTTGAAAGGACAGAAATCGACTCCAAGATCGAGTGGTTCTCTCGATCATATCCGGACATCGTGTCTTCGGCTCGATCTGGGTCTTGATCTTCATCGGCGAATCGAGTGTTGCATCCGATCTCGGTATCGATCTTCGGCTGGATCGAGTGGTGTACTCGATCTGTCTCTCGCTCTGCATGGCGTCATTTACGTCCGTACCGATTGATCGATTGCTTCACTCGATCTCCGTCTCGATCATTCTCCTTGGATCGCCTAGTTGGCTCGATCTTCTGGTCGATCAACTCCTAGATCGACCGGCCTTGCTCGATCTGCTCCTCGATCTCTGGTCCTTAGCATATTTCCGAGCTCCCACGAACTGCTACATCAGCTTCAACACGTCCACGAACCTCCACGACTCCAAAGCAGCCAGAAATAACCTAAATGTGATGCAAAATGCAAGAAAAATGCATATGCTTATGCAAGAATGCTCTAGGACCCTAAGTGATGCAATTTAACCTAAAACATGGTACAAATGCATGAAAAGCTAACTAATGAGTATGCAAAATGTATGCAATATGCAATAACATCCGTTGAACGTGGTCAAGTGCCGCTTCGGGTCTGTCGTGCCGGTGTAACTTGGAGGTAGCTTCATCCGGCCTATGTCCTTGAGAGGAGCCTTGGTGATGGTCGATGTGAACGGGGTCTGCTGTGTTTGCTGGAGGATCTTGTCCAACTCCGGTGCTGAGGTCGTCGCCTTGTGGATCTGGCTGTTGATGTCGTCAAGGCGTTGATGGAGGAGGTCGAGCTCTGAGATCGTCGTCAGGTCGGTCCCTGTGGTGTTACGAGATGAACGTGTGTTAGAGCCTTCCACCTGCGCTCTCCGCAGGTCGTCTGTCGGTGTGGTGCCGAACAAGTTGTTGACCAATCTGGTCGTATCGGCGTTGCGGATCGGCGGGCGCGGCGGTGGAATCAGATCGGCCTGCTCTTGGGTATGATCCCTAGAGTTGAGAAGCCGATCTAGGTCTTCTCGGTAGGCGATCTGTTCATCGCGGAGGGACTCGAAGCGGGCATCCTTGCCCTGTTGGAGCTGTTCGGCGACCAATCTGATGATAGTAGCCATGTCGATGGGGGGTGGCTGTGGCAGGTCGGCCGGGTTTGTCCCACCAGTCTGGCCGACCTGATCTGTTCGTCCAGTGTCGTCAGTCCGTACGTTCTGATCGTCGATCGGGAGTCCGGTGATCGGATCGACGATCAGGCCCTCGGTACTTTTGGTGGGATCAGTAGCTCCTGTACGATCAGTGGATCCTCCAGTGAGGTCGGTGGTTCCCGAGGTAAGGTTGGTATCGGGGTTGATCGGTGTGCCAACCATCTTCAAGCTCCGTTCTATTTCAAAGATTGCTCTTATTCCCCTCAGACGGTGCCAACTGTAAAAACTCAAGTTTGATCTATAAAAGAACTAGGGTTTGTGGGTTTAAAGAGAGATCTTTTATTAGAATGAGCTGGAGCTTGGTAGAATACACGGTGGTTTAGGTCGTCGGAATAAGAACGCCGACCTAAACTCTAAAGAAAGTGAATCAAGAGCTAAGAACAATTAGATTGCTTAATTTGCCTTAGGTCTCGAGGAGTGATTTTTGGATGCTCTGAGAAGTCGAGGACCTCCCTTATTTATAGCTGATCAGGTCGGTCTTCCATGTATGTTCGGAATAGGAAAGTCTCCTTGCCGACAAGAACAAATTTCCTTTTTCCCGGGTTCGCTTGATAAATGGAAGATTTCCATTTACTCAGCCGACCTAAACTTTGTAAGATGGGCCGGCCAGAATTCATATCGGGCTTGTAGAGATGGTACGAATTTCATATCTAACACTTCTTAGGCACCGCATGCATCAATGATACCCACTTTATAAATAGGTTAAATCACAACAACATCAAAGAGTTTGAGAATCTCTTTCCTTACAACATCCTTAAGGTTAGGATTTAACTTCCTCTGATATTCTATAGAATTCATTGATTCATCCTTAAGTTGGATCTTATGAATAAGAGATATGCATTCGATATCATTTAGTGGATATCTAATGATTCTCGTAAACTTCCTTAACTCTTTCAAGAGAGAGGCTAACTCATTCTCGTCATAGTTCTCATTCACAATAACAAAGTATATGGAGTTAGTTCCTAATAAAAACATATTTGAACTCTAGAAAGAAGGGTTGGAGCTCCACTTTAAGTGCCTTCAGCTCAGTCCAATTTCTTTTCTAGGGCTTTGCTCACTTATGCTTGCTATTTTATTATTAACATTTAATTAGTATATTTATAAATGTATTTTATTGTAATATAATTATATTATAAAATGTATATAGCATTTATGTGGGAAAATGGATTTAATATTTTTAATGTCTAATAACTAAAAAAAAAAATTGTACGTTTTAGTATTAAAGTTTAATTAGTTTATCTTTAAATGTATTTTATCATAGATGCTATTATAAATTTCTTCCTATTTATCAATATATCATTTAAACTAATTTTTTGTATATTTACATGTAAAATAATGTAACATAATATTTTAACAAATGTAATGTCTATTCATTAAATAACAGTTATTTCATGTTCTTTTTACTATATTATCATTTAATTAGTGTATGAACATGTTTTAGTGTAATTATTACCATAAAACTTCATATATTTTAGAGTTTCATATTATTTATACATATATTATTTATATTAAAATATTTTTGTATCTATATCTGATTAATAAATTTAAACATATATTCATAACTTCATCGTACAATAACTAAAAACAAATCTATTTTATATCTTTTTACATATTATAGTTTAGTTATTATACCTTTATATATATTTTACTATATAAATTAGATATTTATCATAAATTTTATATTTCACGTATTACCAAAACAATTCATACAATATTATATTACTCATAAATATATCGTTTATATACTAATATTTTCATATTTTTCACAATTTGAATATTATAGTTTTATATTATTTATATATATATATCATTTATATTAAAGTATTTATATATATATATATATATCTGATAAAATAATTTAAATATATATTGATAACTCCAATGTATAACTAAAACAAATTATTTAGGTGTTTTTACAAATTATAATTTAGTTAGTATAACTTTTTTTTTGGTCAAAAGTTAGTATAAATTTAAATATATATTACTATTTTAATATTAATATTAGCATAAAAATCACATTTTTCATATATATCATTTATACACTCAGTTTTCATAACATACTACTATATGCATATATACCATTTTAAAAACATAATATAAATTAAAATCATATAAAAAATATGAATAAAAAACCAAAATATAATAAGTTAATTATGATTTTGTTTAGAGATAAATTATAATGCTTATGGGGTGTGTGATTATTTAGGTAGCGGAATTAGATTCTAAATTTCGTTCTTTGGGGGATGATAATTATGCACATATTGGCAAAATAGTAAGTCATGCCTTCTGAAAAACCATAAGGGGGTTTCCCTCCCGAAGATTTTTCCACACTTAAGTTAATTCACGTCCTACTGGGAACAGAAACTCGGAATGGCAGATATGGTGGAGGTGTTTATGGTTTAGGTACCCCGTTCGAGGATTGTGATACCCATCTGATATTTGGTAAGATGGAAAGAGTAATAGGTGGACTATGTCGAGAGTGGGGTGGGAAGTCTCTCTTCATGGGAGTAAATCAAGGATTCAAGGGATCGAGAAAACTTATCTTGACTGGCAATCCTTGTGGGGGACGGCGAGTGTACCCCTTTCAGTCTCCTTGTGTGACTCGGGTCGGGGTGAGATTCAGTGAGGTTGAGATCCACTCTCTCTCTCTCTCTCCCTCTCTCTCTCTCTCTCTCTATCTTTCTCTCTCTCTCTTTTTGTGTATTCTCTCTCTAGAACTGGTCTTATGTCCTATTTCTAGTCATTCGGTCCCTCTTCGATCGGAACCTCCTTCCTCTTCTTTGACCTTGACTCCCTTAAACACACCCTTACTCATGAACTTTCCTATTAGTGCAGCGCGTGTCATGAGCAAGTGGGCTGGTGCAGCACGCTTGGCTTGGGAAACTCGCCAACTGCCCATGTACAGTTTGCTAGGGGGTTGTTGGCAGGCTTAGGCGAAGAAGTCAGCGCTCGGGTTGGGCCTACTAGCAACGTTTCAACTCAGGGATGGTCGTGATAAAAGTAGGCCCAACAATTACCTCCGATTTCTCGACTGATTGGGAATAAGTCGGAGAGTTGATCCTTTTGTCATTCCTGCAAAATAATCAAAGTTTGTTCGATACCCAAATATTTTGGCTGTTTTGGAGCCGTGTTTGAACGGTTCACCCCGACCCTGCCATATATCCCGAAAGAGTACGGGTCTAGTTTAGGCAAAAATGAGGTTTCTGGAGAAACTAATGAAAAAACTCACCCCGATCTTGCCGCGCATCCCGGAAGCGAAGCTGAGTTTCGAGAGAAATGATTGAATTTCTGGAGAAATGGTTACGTTCCCTGGAGAACAGTTAGATGAGGTCCTACCCCAACTCGAGCGTGCATCCTGGGAGAGTTCAAGTGATACAAGCTCGGAGGGATGTCCGGCTTGATATGTCCTTCGGTACGGGAATGGCTCGATCAGTCTGGGAAGAGATGGAATGGACGGTACGGGATGCCTTGCAGCCGAGATACTCAGGACACAAGAACGCAGTACAATGGTGTGGAACGTACGGGACAGCTACTCGGACGTGGAACGGGACGAGTAGTACCAAGGGGCCGGGTGGTACGAGTATTTTGGTCGAACAACCGAGATACTCGGGCGGTTTTACCGGGGATCGAACGAGATGAAAGAGTGAACCGTGGGGATCGATGTGTACCACAAAGGCAATGAAAACTCTTTTGATACAACACTAGAATTCTCTATGATTTTGGAGGTACTGGTCTCAACAAAAAAAGAGATTAATCACAAGATTTTTGGTATATTCTTATGAAGAAAATTCGGTATTTTATTAATCAAAATTGAAAAATACACTGCTGTGAGAGGGGACTTTATAAACTAGTCCGAACAGCTATGCCCTTTTTGGGGTCTTTCGAAATAAATTACATGAATTAAAATGCAAGAAATCAGGCTAACATTTGCCTTACTTATTAACGAAAAATTAACATAAATGTAATCAAAATTAACAACTAAATTTATGCTGCAAAAAGGTTGAAAACATTAGTCAAAATGTAATGAAAATAATCATAAACACTTACCTTGTTTGTTGCTTTGGTTTAAAGTCTGAATGATCCGTCCCTTTGATATTTCTTTGACCGTGGTGATGAGTGTTATGGGTCTTGGGCCTTGTTTGAAACAACAAAGAGATTATAGCCGCTTGGTTTAGAGAATAAGGGCCATGCTTCTTGAAGTTCCTTAACTCCGAATGGGCCTTTGCTAGCTTCAATATCATCTTGAAGTTCTTGATGATCAGCTTGTTGGGCGGCTAACATGATAGCTTGATTATACTTTTGTTGTAACACTCTTGCTCTTTCTCTTGTAATGGCTCCGGTTGATACTTCAATCACTTGTGGTTCGGTTAAGTCAGGTTCTTCTTGGATATCTTCATCAACAAGCTTGCCCAGAATACGATGATGTTAGGTTCTCTGAAGAACTGTTGGTCGCCCACGGATGAGCATCTCCCCAGAGGAAGTTTACTCCTTTCTTTGTGAGGCACTAGACAGGGAGCTGTCTTCCTTCCCTATTGGAACTATGTGGAAGTTATAGCCTTATGTGACCATGGGGATCAACATAAGACAACGACATGATTTTTATATACCTACCCAAGAACCATGGATGGCATTTTCAGAGGGTGAAAAGATGGTCCCCGTGCACAGGTTGCTAACACGAAATGGAAAAAGGCATTTTCCAGAGGTGTTACCCCGACTTCCTCCCTGCCTTGACAGTCTTCAAGTTGTGCTTACGTCGATAGTTTCATGGTTTTAGAATAGTGTTAGGGAGGGTTTTTGAGAAGAGAAAGGTCCCGGAAGGAGCAACCTCAATTCCCCAATGGTGCCCCGGAAGGAGCACACTGGTGGTTCGCACGATCCCTGGAGGGAGCAGGCGAGAAAGACATGGAGTTCTGCAGCACTGGAGTCCCAATTTCCGGAGGAAAAATACCCCGACAGGCATTGCGTCCCTAGAAGAAGCACATCCAAGAGTTGCATGGTCCCCAAAAATGAGCTGGCAAAATGATCCATAGGTCTGCGGGACCAGAGTCCAGAATTCCCAGAGGAATGATGCCCCAGAAAGCAGGTGCGTCCCCAAAAATAACATACCAAAGAGTTGCGTGATCCTTAGAAGGAGCTGGCAAAAGGACTCAGAGATCTGCGGGACCGGAGTCCGAAATTCTCGGAGGAATGGTGCCTGAGAAATGATAACTCTCTTCTTTGTGATTATTAAGAGAGGTTAAGAAAAGTTCCAATAACCGGCTATAAACGGTTTCAATATAGCGGTTAAGGGATATCAATCCATCGGGGTTGTAAATACACTAATACTAAGCATACAAAAACAAGTTAAGCTAGATCGAGATTGGGTTTTCACACCAAACTAAGAAAGACTAGATCTTGTGTCACTCAAGACCATGAACCAAAGGGCCAAAGCAATATTCGAAATATAAAACAAGCAACAATGATATTAAGAGATAATATTAAGCTAAGAGATTAAGGCTTTATGACTAAGCTAGGAGTTATAATCGGTTTTACGGATCAGGGGACTCTCAGTGTACCAAAGTGCAAGCCTTTCATCACATCAAGACTTGGTCTTAGATGGTGATTCCTAGGTATTGAGATCTACGAGTTATCTAGCCCATGGCATTTGGGTTTAGATCCTTTGCAAGACTCATCACCCTAGTCGAGCTTTCGCAACGCGGTACAACGAGTAAAGCAAGAACGAAGAACCGTCTCTATTAAACCGTGAGATCTCCTAGACAGCTAATTCCTTAGGCTAGGAAAGGTCTCACCTTTGTCCATGGTTTCCGGCTAAGCTAGCACGTGGCATTCATGTCAAGCTGCCTAAAAGCTATTAACCTAAGTGATCAGTATAAGCTAAGCATTATACATGGAAGACAAAGAGGAATCAAGACTTAAGTGGGACTATGCAAGAATGAAATTGATAACCTCATAATTTACCAGGCTTTAGCATGCATTTAGTTTAGGTTTTGTTTCTTTTCATGCAGTCATTCATCATGTTTTGCTCCATTTGCATTCATATTAGATATGTTAGGTTTTAGAATAGGCATTGTATATTTTGTATGGTTTGGAGTCTTTTTCAGGTCTAAATGGAGCTATAGAGGACACTTGGAGAATGGTGGATGGTGTGTACATGTATAACCAAGCATAATGGCCAAGATGACGGGGTTTAGGCTGCACCAAAGTCATTTGTTGACCAAAGCTGAGAGAAATCTGCTCGACATGCAGGTCGATATGAAATGTATGGGTCCAAATGAAGGTCTTCCGGTGCGATTCAGCCCCAGAGTCCTTCATAGAAGTTGTATAGGATCGAATAAGCTTTAGAACGGAGGTTGAATCAGATCAATCAGGTCAGTGGTACAAAAGATACGGCGGTTCCAGCATCACTGTCCCCAACCAGGAGTTTGTGTCGAGCACCATGTCTGGCATCACCTCCTTCCTTCTGCTCGACATGTTTTAGTCTGAGAACCATCTTTGACCATCTTTGACATCTTTGAATTTTTTATTTCTGCTTTCTAAAGCTATTTTGGGGATGTTTCCTATAAATAGCTAACCCTAAATCTTATTTTCTTTATCCTTTCTTTTGTCCCCAAAACTTGTGCTTTCTTTTCTTTCATAGATCTTAGAACAAATACTTTTGGGGTAAGAGATTGGATCATTGTATAAACTTTTTTTGATGTCTTTCTTATTTTATTCTAAGTCTTTCATGCTTTAGTCTTGTTTTCCTCCTGTTCTTGCCTTTATAATTTCGAATTTCTGTCTTTACTTTTTAGAGGTTCTTGGGTTTTGAAGAACAAATGTGTTTCCTTTGATGTTTAAGGTTGATTAGGGTGTTAGATCTATGAATAATTCTGCTTCTGTGATTATGTTTAATGCTTAGTACCTCTTGTTAGAAAAGCTAAATTTTAGGCTTTTTAGTATTGCACTTAGGGTGTTTGCTGAAATGCTTGAAAGAAGTTTTGGTTGATGTAATGTCTTGCTTAACTTGTGCTTAAACCTTAGTATAACACTGATGAGAAATTGTCTTTAGATGTTGATTATGCATGGGAGTGTGAGTTAGTGTCTGAACCATTGCTTAATAGATGAGTAAGCTTAGCCCAAGGAATTGGATTCCAAGATGCTTATTAGGCTTTAAGGACTTTGTACTTTATGCTTATTGATTGCATTTCCATTATTGAAAATAGATTAGGAGTGTAATTAGTAAACGGATTTTCGCCAAGGGATTGGGTTAGTCTTTATTAGTAGTCTTGCTTAGAGTTTAATGCATTGATCATTGCTTTGAAGCCTTGCTCTTGATCTGGTTTCACTTTGCTGTTCACTAGTCTTGAACCTTGCTTTTGTGTTTTGCCTTTAGTGTTCACCTCTGTTTTTGCTCTGTTTTTCATTTTTTTTGTTCTCTTTAGGTTGTTAGATTTTAAACACCTTTTATGATTAGGCCTAGCATAGCAAGTTTTCTGCGTCTCATATGTTCTTTAGCCTTTGGATTGGATTGATAGCCTTTCTATACTCTTACATCAATTTGGCGCCGTTGCCAATAGGGGATTGATTTGATCAGTAGGATTTGTAGAGATCTTGAGATCAAGCTTTCTTATTTTCGTTTTTGGTTAGTAACTAATTTCTTTGGTGTAGAATCTCTTTTGTAGGTACCAAAACACTTGCTCTTAAGTGTCTACAACTGTAACTGAAGTGCAAGGTCAAAGATTTTGATTCTCAGCAGCTCATCTCAGCTATTGAAGCATGGAAGAACATACATATGCTGCTGGTTTTGGTTTGCAGGGTCCACAAAGTTAACAAGGTCCAGATGGTTTACAAGGTACTTGGGGTATGAGAGAGCACAGGCCAAAAAGGCCAATAGGCGCTGGAGATACACCATCTAGATATGCCTCAAGACAAGGTATCCTTCCACCTATGGAGACTCATCACTATGAGATAAAGAGCAGTATGATTGATATAGTACAGGAAAGGAAGTTCTTTGGCTTGCCTAATCAAGATCTTCTTGAGCATTTGGACCAATTTGAGAGAGTTTGTGCTATAACAAATCTTAGTGGGGTTTCAGATGATGGATTCAGGCTCAGATTGTTTCCATTCTCTCATGGAGATAGAGCTCAAATGTGGGAAAAGTCCTTACCACAAGGAAGCATCACTTCTTGGGAGCAATGAAAAGGAGCTTTTTCAACAAGTTTTTCTCTCCTTCTAGGACTGCTAGATTTAGGAATGAGATCTCTAACTTCAAACAATGGCCAAATGAGAGTTTTGGAGATTCTTGGTAAAGGTTTAGAAGCTTTACTCAGCAGTACCCTCATCATGGCTTCACCAAAGAGATGCTTCTCTCCAGCCTTTATAGAGGTGTTCTAGCAAGAATAACAGTCCTTCTAGACACAACCAGTAATGGTTATTTCCTTGGGAAAGATGTTGATGAAGGTTGGCTATTGGTGGAGAACATGGCACTAAGCAATTGGGACTACGTTGATGAGTTTGAGCAGAATGCAAAGGCAGCTGAAGAAAAGTTGGAAACAACAAGGCAATAGATGAAACCTCTGCAAGAAAGAGTGCATATGTTGTTTAATGTATCCAAGCAACCTCTGCAATTTGTTGGTGCATCTAGTCAATACCAAGAGAAGGAAGTGAACTTTGTCCATAGCCAAGATGACAACAACAAGCACCATCCACACAGCTATGATACTTCTCACCAACAGTACTATGGAGGACCTTACCTTCAAAACCATCAAGGCTCTTCATCTCACCAACATGGCGCCTATCACCAACAGCAAGGAAACATGATACTTCCCACTACTCCTATGCAGCCTGCCTTGGCGCCAACTCCTCAACAACAACCAAGCTCTCAGTCATCTCAAGATATGGACATCAAGCAGCTTCTCCTCCAAATGCAACAAGCTCAAACTGCTGAAATCTAAAAGAGTATAAATCTGAGTTTAGCTGAAATTCACAACAAGTTGGATTCAAACAACAATAACTTCCAATCCCAATTAGACTCATTGACTTTACAGCTGAGTAAAAAAGAGAGACATGCTCCACCATCTTCATCTCCCCTTATAAGAGAGCACATTAAAGCTGTCAAGGTGTGGGAAGCAGCTTCCTCCTAGAGTGACTCCCATCATCCCTAGTGAGGACATTGAGGACCAAGAAGATGGGGTGGTGGAAGCAGATGATGAAGTGGTAGAATTTGTTGAAAGCTCAAGGAATGGTAAATCAAAAGAATTGGTTCAAGAGAAGCACAAGGAGGTACCCAAGGAGACAACCAAGAAACCAAGATACATTTATCTTCCTTACAAGCCTCCAATACTATTTCTTGGAAGGTTCAAGAAGCAGTTAGTTGCAAGTATAAGGGTCTTTTTGATGAGCAGATGAAGAAAATACAGCTTATGATGCCTTTGCTTGATGCCTTTGTGTTGGTTCTTCCTTACCAGAAATTTTTGAAGGATGTTGTGGTTGAAAGAACAAAAGATTTTCAAGGGGTGGTAGTGCTAACTAATGAATGCAGCGCCATTATCCAGCAAAAAAATGTGACTACCAACAAGCTTAGTGATCCATAAAGCTTCACTTTACCTTGCTATATAGGCCCTCTCATCTTTGAGAACTGTTTGTGTGATTTGGGAGCTAGTGTAAGTCTCATGCCACTCTTCATTGCTAAGTGCCTAGGCTTCACCAAGTTCAAGGATTGTAGAATATCTTTGGTGCTAGCTGATAGGTCAGTAAGACTTCCCAAATTTTTGCTTTAAGATGTACCAATCAAGATTGGTAACTTGGATGTTCCTAGTGATTTTGTGGTTCTTGAGATGGATAAAGAACCTAAGGATCCTCTTATTCTTGGGAGACCTTTCTTGGCTATTGCAGGAGCTGTGATTGATGTCAAGAAAGAAAAGATTGAGCTGAATTTGGGTAAAGACATTGTCCTTAAGTTTGATATCAAGCAGATCATGCAACAACCCACTACCATAGAAGGTCAAGTGTTCAAGATTGAGACCTTGGAGAGGCTACATGATGAAGTTCAAGAGTAGCTATGTTGTAAGGATAAACTTCAGATTGCTTTAACCAAATAGCATGGAGAAGAGGGGTACTTGGATAAGGAAAGCTTGTGATACATGCTAAGACTTGACTCTCACAAGGTCTTTAAATAAGAAGAGCCATTTGAGGAGCTAGGATACAAAAGGACAGAGGTACTCTCAGTCCAAGAAGCTGGCTCTCTAAGCAATGAAGCTGACGCCAAGGAGCAAAAAAATCATGGAAGAAGACTGGAGTGAGCTCAAGGCACCCAGGGTGGAGCTCAAACCACTTCCTAAAGGGCTAAGGTATGTCTTCTTAGGCTCTAATTCTTCTTATCCTGTAATTATCAATGAAAACCTCAATGATGATGAAATATCTGCTCTTGTTAAGGAGTTAAGAAGGTTTAGGAGACCATTGGATATTCACTAGATGATATCAAAGGCCTATCTCCTAACCTTTGTACTCACATGATTCATCTAGAGGATAAGACAAAAACCTCAACTGAGCCCTAAAGAAGATTAAACTCAAACCTTAAAGAAGTAGTTAAGAAAGAGATCTTAAAATTTCTTGATTCTGGTGTGATATACACTATTTCAGACAGCACATGGGTCTCACCAGTCCATGTGGTGCCTAAAAAGTGAGGAATCACAGTAGTAAAGAATAATAATGATGATCTAATCCCCACAAGAACCATAACAAGACATATAATGTGCATTGGCTATAGGAGATTGAATGCTACATCTAGAAAAGATCATTTTTCTTTGCCATTCATTGATCAAATGCTTGAAAGATTAGCCAATCACTCTTATCATTGATCAAATCCTAGATGGCTATAATGGTTTATTCCAAATTCTTATTCATCCTAATGATCAGGAGAAAGCCACTTTCACATGTCTTTATGGCAATTTTGCATATAGAAGAATGCCATTTGTATTATGCAATGCCCCAACTATATTTTAGAGATGCATGACTTCTATCTTTTCTGATTTGCTTGAGGAAATGGTTGAGGTTTTCATGGATGACTTTTCTGTGTATGGTGGATCTTTTGCTTCTTGTTTGTCCAATCTTTGCCAGGTTTTACAGAGATGTGAGGACACTAAGCTGGTTCTGAATTCTTGTTCCCCAACACAATGCCTTCTTTGACCATGAAATGATATTTCTCCCAATTCAGAAATCTTGGCCAAGATAGATGTGATGCTACACTTAGAGACTCCAAACTCAGTCAAAGGAATCAGAAGCTTCTTGGGGCATGCTGGCTTTTACAGGCGGTTCATCAATGATTTCTCCAAGATAACAAGGCCACTAACAAGGCTGTTGTGCAAGGAAACATAATTTATCTGTGATGAAGAATGCTTGCAAGCTTTCCTAACTCTCAAGAAGGCTCTAGTGAGTGCACCCGTAGTCCAAGCGCCTAATTGGGATCTCCCTTTTGAGATTATGTGTGATGCCAATGATTATGCAGTTGGCGCGGTATTGGGACAGATGATTGACAAGAAGCTGCATGTTATATATTATGCAAGCAGGACCATTGATGAAGCTCAGACCTGATATGCCACAACATAGAAGGAGCTTCTAGCAGTAGTCTTTGCATTTGAGAAGTTCAGAATTTATTTGGTTGGGTCCAAGGTGATAGTCTATACTGATCATGCTGCACTAAGGCACATCTATGCCAAGAAGGATACTAAACCAATACTCCTCAGATGGATACTCCTATTGCAGGAATTTGATATGGAGATTTTGATAAGAGAGGCATTGAAGATGATGTGGCTGATCACCTCTCAAGGCTGAGGATTGATGACTTTGTCCCTATCAAAGATATTCTACCAGAAGAGCAACTGAATGCATTGACAATAAGGAAGGATGAGGTGATGAGTTTACAAGAGGAAAAGCTGCCTTGGTATGCTGATTTTGTCAACTATTTGTCTAGTGGTGAAGCACCAATGAATCTTGACCCTTACCACAAGAAGAAGTTCTTCAAAGATGTGTCTCACTACTATTGGGATGAGCTTTATCTCTACAATAAGGGAGCTGATGGGTTGTTTAGAAGATGCATTGCATAAGAGGAGGTCAAAGGCGTCCTTCTTCTTATGGAAACAAGTACATCCTTGTAGCTGTAGACTATGTGTCAAAATGGGTTGAAGCAGTAGCTAGTCCCACCAATGATGTGAAGGTTATGCTTAAGCTCTTCAAGTCCATCATCGTCCCAAAGTTTGGTGTTCTAAGGTGTGTTATAAGTGATGGAGGGAGCCACTTTATCAACAAGGTTTTTGAGAGCTTGCTAAAGAAGCATGGTGTAAAGCACAAGGTTGCTACTCCTTACCATCCTCAAACAAGTGGTCAAGTGGAGGTGTCTAACAGAGAGATCAAGGCTATCTTGGAGAAGACTGTTGGTATAACAAGGAAGGATTGCTCTCACAAGTTGGATGATGCCCTTTGGGCATATAAAACAGCTTTCAAGAGACCCATTGGAAGATCACCATTCTCACTTCTATATGGTAACGCTTGCCATCTTCCTGTGGAACTTGAGTACAAGGCTTTATGGGCAACTAAGCTGCTGAACTTTGATATCAAGACTGCCCAAGAGAAGAGGGTCATCAACCTCCATGAGCTAGAAGAAAATCGTCTAGAAGCATTTGAAAGTTCCAAGATCTACAAGGAAAGGGCCAAAGTCTTCCATGATAAGATGATAAGACCTAAGGACTTCAAAGCTGGAGACAAGGTGCTGATATTCAACTCAAGGCTGAAGTTGTTTCCTGGAAAACTCAAGTCAAGATGGTTAGGACCTTTCAAGATCAAAGAGGTACTTCCTTATGGAGCTGTGACTTTGTTTAACAATGAAGGAGGAGAGTTCATAGTGAATGGGCACAGGTTGAAGCCATACATGGCCAGTGACTCCCTTGGATATGAAATGTACATTCACCTTCAAGACCCTCCACAAGAGTGAATGGTTAAGGAAAGTCAAGCTAAGGACATTAAACAAGCACACTTGGAAGGCATTCCCATGGTATCCTTGTACATATTATTGCTTTTTAGTTTATGTCTATGCTTTTCTTTTGATCCTAGAAGCAGGTGTGACTTAATGAAAGTGGTTGGATGGATTGGGAATCAAATAGACATGTTTTTTGGCAGATGTCGAGCAGGATATCGGGCTTGCCAAGCTCGACATCGCTGATGTCAACCATGGATGTCGGACTGTGGAGCTCGACATCGTTCACGCCAAGACATGTCGGGCAACATGTCGAGCTAACCAAGCTCGACATGGGAATAAAGTGTCTCGAGACTGAGATGTCGAGCATTGATGTCGTGCAACATAAATGGCCCGAGAGAAATCACAGACATGTCGACCACCAATGTTCGGGCGACATGCACGTTTAGGAGAAAAGGCAGAGGGATGTCGAGGTCCATGTCGTGCAACATCTTTGGCTCGAGAGGTCAAGAACGGATGTCGACTGGGATGTCGAGCTCGAGTGCCCGACATCAGGTATGTCAACCTCTATGTCGACCAAATCAGCTCGACATCGCCACCCTGTCTCCCAAAAACTCTTCCAAGGTACCTAACTTCACCCCTTTTCTTAGACATCCTTTCGCACTAGATTTTGGTATATTTTGTTTCCTTCCTTCATGCTTTTATTACACAAGGGACTGTGTAATTTAAGTGTGGGGGAGGGTATTGCATTTGACATTAGGTGTGCATTGAAAATCCATAAAATTTTCAAATTTTTGGAACCAAAAAGAATCATTTAGGTGCATTTGAATGATTAGGATTGAGTCTAGATGCATTTCATGTAGCTTTGCATACACTTGCATAGGGAGTAGATGATAAACACTTGTCAAGATGTTCATGTTTAAGTTATTTTCAACGCCTTGGTGGTTTGTTGTTTGATTGCATTGTAGTGAGTTTGAAGTTAAGGCTGCACCATACTTTGAATTCTTGCATTGATATTCTTGTCTTATGTTGAAGCTTGCTTTTATTTGATTCCAACTCTATCTTATTGGAACCATAATCCTGATTTATACATTGAAAATGATTACATGGCTACCCATATACATATTTGGATTATCTTTTTCCCTTCTTACCACTCTTGTTAATCCAAGTAGTTGATCCTCATCAATAAGGGATAGTTATCCATACCTTAAATCAATCCTTCCTTCTAAACCCAAACACTATTATGAGAGTTGTGAGGCCTTTCATTTCATATTTTAGGTTTTATCTTAGCAAAAAGGGCTAGGATTAAGGCTGGCAAGGAAAGGCTCCCTTGTAGATACCAATTTGCATTTTGAACTTGGTGTTAGGATTGGAGATTGGGGAAGGGTAATGCAAGTGGTATGAGCTTTGATTGTTTCTATCTTTTGGGAAAAGAAGAAGTATGGTAATGGTAGTGTGAATATAATAATGTTGGAAAGACAAGTTTATTTTGTGGTTAAGTGACAAGAGAGAAAGCTCTAAGTTCAAAGAAAAAAAAGTGCCTTCAACAAAAAAGCTTACAAAGGTCATCCAAAAGAAGAAATCAGACCAAGCAATCCACCAAAAGTGATGAAAATGGCGCCCGTACAATTAAGAAGAGCAAGTTCCAGAAATAAGTCAATTACAAAAGCAAAAGAAGAAGGAGTCCCCCCCCCATCAATAAGGAAGAGATGACAAGTGCTTTTGGAAAAGAGTAGATTTAGGCTTTCACTAGGGACTTAAAGTTTATTAGGTTCATCTTTGGATAAAAATGGTAGAAGAGAGCTTTTACTTGCATGTATAAGTGTACTTTCATCTTCAGCATTTTGCCTAAGATAGAATCCTTTCATTTGAGCGATCCCTTGATTTTTTGAACCCTTATTGCATGAGATCATTTTCATCTCATAACCATGTCCCTTAGACCAAATGTTTTCACTTGATTTGCACAAACTTGATCCATTGGTTACTGATTAATGAATGTTAAAGAGTTGGTTGATCTGAATGCTTGTGTAGGCTAAGCTTGAGTTCATTGTTTGTTATGATAGGCATGGCTTAAGCTTTTGAAGTAGAACAATCTCTATGCATCTTAGAACCTATAACTTGGGCACTGAATCAATTTTTCCATTGACATCTTTAGTTTTGAACTCCCACTTTCAAACCTCTCTCTCCCATTTGTCCTTGTTTGCTTGAGGACAAGCAAAAGGCAAGTGTGGGGGAGTTGATATTTCCTATATTTATACAATTTAAGATTGCATTTAGCTAATGTTTTAGTCTCTTTTTGCATGTTTTCCTTCTCTATAGTCCCATTTTCCTTACCTTATAGACTTAGGTTGTATTTAGAGTATAGTTTGCATTTTCTTTGCATAAGGAATGTTTTTAGGTACCTAAGGAGCTATTGGAGACATGGTGGAAGCATGGGAGTGATCCAGGAAGATGTCACAGCCAAGGGAAGTAAAGAAGAGCCAAAGGAGTGCATCTCGGAACTGATGTCGTGCACTATGTTGAGCTTCCAGGTCGACATCTCCCAGCAGGAAAGGAAGATGTTGATGTCGAGCACTGATGTCGAGCTTCAAGGGCGACATCCCGGAGACAGGACATCTATGTCGAGGTGCATGTCGCACGACATAAACAAGCTGAGACACCCCAGTTGCATGTCGACCAGCATGTCACCCGACATCAAGCAGCAAAGCCAATGTCGAGCACCCATGTCAATGACTTTAGCTCGACATCCTCCCTTTCCGAAGTCCACTTATTTACAACTTTGCCACTCCGCTAGGATTTCTATAAATACTAAAATCCTAATTTTTAGGATCATCCTATTATCCTTTGGTTTCTTTTCTCTTTTGTTCTTAATCACATTTTGTAGTTTGAATCTTTGCTTGATTTCAATATAAAGTTGCATTTGTCTTCTTCTTTTGTCTCCCTAATCATGATTAACTATTTTGTCTTTATAGATTTGATGGTTTTCACCTAGATAAGTTGATTAGGATCTTAGGCTCAATTTATGCCCACCAAGTGTTTGTTGAAATGCTTGAATTGTAAAGTAAGAGAATTGCTTATCCTAGCCTAATGAATTAGATATTTAGGGAGTAGTTTGGCAATATGAGGTTGTATAAATGTGTGTAATGCTTGCTGTTTGTCATTTCACTAATGAGAATTAGTTCCTGACTTGATGATTAGTGATAGCAGGATTTTGACTAGCTAAACAAATCCTAACACACTCATGTCATTGCAGCATGTAAGGTATCAATCCATCTGAGTTCATAAGACACCAAGAATACAGCAAATCACTTAAGTCAAGCTAAATTCAAAAAAGCAGTTGTGATCAAACTAAACAGGTCTAAAGACTAAACTAAACAAAGCAGGAAATTCAAATAGATAAAGTAAGGATATAAGATGGGGGTTATTGATTAAGAAGGGATTAGAACCTAACTAGTTATGCTTCAAAACCATTCAAACAATGCTATCTTCTAGGCATAGGATTAACAACTATAACTAGCTCAATTCCTTTACATTAGTCACTTTGCTAAGCACACATTCAAGACAAATTCTTTTACTCAAACACATGATCAGCAAGCATTGAGAACAGAACTCCAATCCTCTAAAGCCAAAATGCACCTTAGACATCTAATTCTTTAGGCTACGAGAACAAATCCTCTAAGAGACTCAAAGCAGCATTTCATCAAACACATATCAGGCATAAGAGAAAGCCAAGATATTAAACAAGCCTGGCCAAGAGTAATCTAGTGTTAAGCAATCATCTAATAGAGAGAAGATAATCATATTAAGCATAAAACATCACTAATCTAGTTCTAAAACCCCTCTAATCTATCCCATCTCAAACCCTAAATAAGACTACTCACTAGCCATAATCAAAACCACATATTCCAAAGAGAAATAAAAGTTAAGCATGATTAGAAAGCAGAATAAGCAAGAATAGATTAAAGGCAAATACACAAATTCACTAAATCAAACTAGTTCTTACAAAGCAAAACTCAAAAGGGAAAGGTTTTAAGTGCAAGAACAGAAGAAAAATAATAAGATCTAAGTTGCCTGCAAGAAAGAAAAATAATAAGATCTAACTTGCCTAACCATTTTAGGATTGGAGTATTTATAGGGGAACTAAAAAACCCCTAGTAAACCAAAATTAAACCGAAAATAGGCTGACTCGGATGGACCATATCATCACTTCTTATGGGTTGTATCGATGTCCCTTGGTCGATATGCTGGTCAATACAGAAGGCTTCAAGGTTGTATCGGTTTGACTCTCCTTGGTGTGAAGTCGATACAATCACCCTTTAGTTAAAGCTCATCAAGCAAACAAGTCGATACAGCACCTTGGTATTATCCTGTCTCTGTGTATCGATCTGGGACGTCGATACGCTGCTTGGTATGGGCTCCCTTCTGTTGCATCAAGGTCTGCCTTAGTCGATATGCTGCCTTCACACCACGCCTTCACTGTATCGATATTGGCCTATCCACCTTTGTCCTTCTTCTTGCTTCATTCCCAGCTTACATGCATTGCATCACATGGCCTCCACATTCCTTCTAGTACCTGAATAAAACTCCAAATACATGCAAAATGCAATGCAACTCCTAAAACTACACTAACTCCTAAATATATGCAAAAGGGACAAGAAGAACAAAATATTCATGTTTAAAGGCTAAAACTAGTGATGAATGCAAGCTAAGATGGTATAAAGAATGGAGATATCAACACCCCCACACTTGCCTTTTACTTGTCCTCAAGCAAACAAACTAAGACAAGGAGGAAGTGAGGTTTGAAGGTGGGCACTCAAATCCAAAGATGCTAAGGTAAAGAAATGAAGGCCTAAGTGTAGGATGCAAAACACAATCAGTTATACTTTAAAGAACCTAGCCATGCCTGACCAGTTTCAAAATGATCTCTAGCTCAGCCTAGTCAAATGCTTAAATGAATCAATCCCTATAACATTCATTTAAACTTTGTAACCAAGTGAATCATATTCAAGCAAATCAAGTAGAATCATTTGGCTAATGGTTAAGGTCATGAGATAAAAATGATCTCATCAAAATGGGTTCAAGTGTAAGGGTTTCTCTCAAAAAGGAATGAACATAGGCATAATGTTATATGTGAAGCAACTTATGCATACAAGGATAGATTACAATCTACCCAATGCCTAAAAATATTCTAAATCCCAAAACTCTTACCCCAAATCAAACCCAATCCTAACTACCCTTTCTCAGCACTCTCACACTCTCCATACTTTGCCATTTTCAGGGAAGCTTCTTCTTTGATCTCACCATGTTGTGGCCTTCTTTTTTCTCCTTTGTTGTGGGCACCTTTTCTTTGTATTGGGGAGTCTCCTTTTCTTCATCCTTTTTATGTATTTAGGCTTTGGTGCCTTCTTTGTTGTTGTTGCTGAGACTCCATCTCATAATGGCCACCTTTTTTGAGCTTATTTGGTTCCACACATGCTGAGTTTTTGCTTGCTTCCTCATTCTCATTCCTTTCCCCCTTTACACTCTTTCTTCTCTCACTCTCTCCTTTTAGATCAATGTAACACTCAAATCCGCCCAGACCTATAACTACCATCCTAAACCTATGTCTAACTCAAAGTGAAGAGCTAGTTCTACATAGTAACCAGTCCTTTTCGTGCCTACCTAACACTTAATGTTCAGTTCATTCAAAAATAGGCCTCACAGACAAAGATAGTGTTTAGGTTTGAAAGGAATGTAAGGTTAATGTGTGGTAACTGTCCCTTAATGGTGAGAATCAGCTATTTGGACTAGCAAGAGAGGTAAAAAGGAAGAAAGAAAGTCCAAATATGTATATGGGTAATCCATGAAACCACTTTTCATTGCAAGAACATGATAATTAACAATTTCAATTAATGGTTCTAATAAATAGGGATGATTTTCAAAGAGCAGGCGATTTCAGCATGAGACTAGAGGATCAAATTTAGCATTAGAGCATGGTTCAGCCTTAGTTTCTAACTTCTTATGATGCATCAAACATTTAACCACTTAGACATTTAAATCAGTCCTAAACACTTAGCATTTTACAAGGAGTTATCATCATCATGTCCTATGCAAATGCAATGCAACCTATATGAAAAATACTAGACTTAATCCTAAACAAATGAATGAAACTACATGTTTTTCTTTTTGGCTTGCAAAAGATGCAAATTTTTTAATTTTTTCGATTTTTTGGTTTTTAATGCATTTAGATGAATGCATGAGACTCAAAGATGAACAAAAAGGAAAAAGGAAGAAAAGAACAAACAAAGTCAACCCCAAATCCTTCCCCCCACACTTAAATTACACAATCCTTTGTGTAATAAAAGAGTAGAAGAGAGAAGCAACAGAAACATATTACAAGAACTAAAAAAAATGCAATGGTATATACAATGAAGGAGTTTTTGGTACCTTAGAAGGTGGTGTGTGAGGTGTAGGAGGCTGCTGAAAGGTCCTCCATAAGGTCAATGTTGTGGCTGCTTATTGGCCACTCTCTCCTTGTGTGTCTCCTCCTCCTTGGCGCTTCTTGACATGATGCTCTTGGTGGCACCCAAGCTCTCACTTCCTCATAACCAGCAAAAGAGCACCTTCTACTAGGAGCTCCAGCCACTCCTTGGCTTTCAGCTTCTTGTTCTTGTTGATGAGCAGAAGTAGAGGCTCCACTAGACTTCCTATTTAGGTCCTTGATTTGAGCCTTCATGCTCTTCATGCCCTTCACCAACTTCTTGATGGTTTTGTCTTGCCATTTGTTCCATCTTTGCAAGAGGTTGATGTGTTCATGGACCTTCTTCAAGTGCCCTCCTTGGTGTGAGACATCATGGGGCTGGAAATGATACTCCTTACTATTGTAGCTTGGAGCATTTCTTCTTGAATTCCTTCTCCCATTTGCCCTCCTTCAAAGACCACAAGGGGATAGTCTCCTTGAGGAAGAGGAGTGTTGGCGCGTTGGTGAATGTAAGAGGATGGAGCGCCAGCTTGGTAGAGAAGGTGATGTGGGATTTGAAAGGCAAATCTGTTGGGGTTGGAGAAGGATGTGAGATGCACATCAGGGAGTAGAAGCTTTGCAGAAGATCCATCTTCTTGGATGAAGTTGTAGATGAACTTGTCACCCACATTTTCGCCAAGGAACCTTGCTTTCTTCAGGTAAGGCAGGTCCCAGTATGTGATCTTGACTGTTGCTGGTCCACTCTCAACTCCTGTAGCTTCCATCAGTGGTGTAATAAGGCCAGCACAATACATCTTTGGTGTCTTGTCATCATTGGTGGTTAACCAATGTTTGATAACCAAAAGTTGTTGCATGAAGATGGTGACCATTCCAGTTGTCCCATCTGCTCCCTTGAGCTCAACACCTTGCCTTGTGCAGTCAAGTATGCTCATAAGACCTTGATCAATCAGCTCCCATTCTCCTCCTTCAACTGCTCCACTTTTCTTCCTAGCAAAGAGTGTATGCGCCAGTGCCTTGTGCACATATCTGATGGCTGGGTTTCTGATCAGAGAAGCCTTGCTTCTTCCTGGCTTGAAAGCGCCCTTGGCTACATGCTCCCAAAGGCTGCTCATCTCTTCTTTGCTAACCCCTAGATTTTGACCTATAACGCTTCCATAGGAGAATCCAAAGGCATCTTTAATTGCTGAGAAGGACATCCTATAGTTCTTCTTGGAAACTCTGAAAGTGATGAAGCTATCACCATCTTCTTCAGGAGTCTCCTCTCTTTGCTTATAGAATGTCACTTCAAAACTTGCAAAGAACTGGAGCACTTGGTCCTTGTTGGCTGAATAAGGAGTTCCCACCATCAATGCTCTCTTGCACTCATCCCAACTTGTGATGCTGCCCTGAGGTAAATTCTTCTCCCATTGATGAGCTTTGTCGCCAAGAGAGAATGAGAACAGCCTCAACTTGAAACCATCTTCACTGACTCCATTGATCTTGGTGAGAGAGTAGAGCCTATCAAAGTTGCCCAAGTGGTCCAAAGGGTCTTCTAAAGGTAAGCCATGGAACTTGCTTCCTTGGACCATGGAGATCAGACCAGACTTGATCTCAAAGTTATTGTTCTGAAAAGCTGGAGGGATGATTCATGTTCTATTGTTGTAAGCATTGGGCGCATCTCCTGCTCCAATGGGTCTGATTGGGCGTGCACCATGTGCTGGTACTCTCTGACCCTGCTCACCTTGGACTCCTTGATGTCCCTGAACACCAGCAACTCCTTGAACACCTTGTGCTCCTGGTGATCCCTGAAATCGCTGATCATTTATGCCATGCTCCATGCTGAGCTGATGAAACCTTTGCAGTCTCTCTCTTTCCCTTGTTTCTCTTAATGCTCTTTCCACTTGCAGAATGTTGTGTTGATAATCCAGCAAGTTTTGATTGCCTCTAGACCTCAAGTTCATACACCTATAAGCAGAAGAGCAACTTGCAAATCAGTAACAAACATAAATTTAACAGCTTAATCTTAAATAATCCACAAATCCTAATGCTTAAACTAAACCCATATGGCAACGGCGCCAATTTGATAGTAGGATTTTGACTAGCTAAACAAATCTTAACACACTCATGTCATTCCAGAATGTAAGGTATCAATCCATCTGAGTTCATAAGATACCAAGAATACAGCAAATTACTTAAGTCAAGCCAAATTCAAGAAAGCAGTTGTGATCAAACTAAACAGGTCTAAAGACTGAACTAAACAAAGCAGGAAATTCAAATAGATAAAGTAAGGATCTAAGATGGGGGTTGTTGATTAAGAGGGGATTAGAATCTAACTAGTGATGCATCAAAACCATTCAAACAATGCTATCTTCTAGGCATATGATTAACAACTATAACTAGCTCAATTTCTTGACACTAATCACTTTGCTAAGCACACATTCAAGACAAACTCATTTACTCAAACACATGATCAACAAGCATTGAGAACAGAACTCCAATCCTATAAAGCCAAAATGCACCTTAGAAATCTAACTCCTTAGGCTACGAGAACAAATCCTCTAAGAGACTCAAAGCATCATTTCATCAAACACTTATCAGGCATAAGAGAAAGCCAAGATACTAAACAAGCCTGGCCAAGACTAATCTAGTGTTAAGCACATCTAATAGAGAGAAGACAATCATATTAAGCATAAGACATCACTAATCTAGTCCTAAAACCCCTCTAATATATCCCATCTCAAACCCTAAATAAGACTACTCACTAGCCATAATCAAAACCACAGATTCCAAAGAGAAATAATAGTTAAGCATGATTAGAAAGCAGAATAAGCAAGAATAGATTAAAGGCAAATACACAAATTCACTAAATCAAACTACTTTTTACAAAGCAAAGCTCAAAAAGGAAAGGTTTTAAGTGCAAGAACAGAAGAAAAATAATAAGATCTAAGTTGCCTAACCATTTTAGGACTGGAGTATTTATAGGGGAACTAAGAAACCCCTAGTAAACCTAGATTAGACCGAAAATAGGCTGACTCGGATGGACTATATCGATCATGCACATCGATACACACGTCAATATCATCACTTCTTCTAGGTTGTATCGATGTCCTTTGGTCGATATGCTGGTCGATACAGAAGGCTTCAAGGTTGTATTGGTTTGACTCTCCTTCGTGTGAAGTCGATACAATCACCTTTTAGTTAAGGCTCATCGGGCACAAGTCGATACAGCACCTCGGTATTGTCCTGTGTTTGTGTATCGGTCTGGGACGTCGATACGCTGCTCGGTATGGGCTCCCTTCTGTTGCATCGAGGTCTCCCTTAGTCGATATGCTGCCTTCACACCACGCATTCACTGTATCGATGTTGAAGTGATCGAAACTCCCATCGATATGCTCCGTATCGATCAGATGATGTCGATATTATCATCGATATTGGCATATCCGCCTTTGTCCTTCTTCTTGCTTCATTCCCAGCTCACATCCATTGCACCACATGGCCTCCACACTCCTTCTAGTACCTGAATAAAACTTCAAATGCATGCAAAATGCAATGCAGCTCCTAAAGCTACACTAACTCCTAAATGTATGCAAAAGGGACAAGAAAAAGCAAAATATGCATGTTTAAAGACTAAAACTAGTGATGAATACAAGCTAAGATGGTATAAATAATGGAGATAATTAGCAAAGTAATTAATACCAAAAGATTGAATTAGTTATATAACTGAATTTCATACATAAGGAATAACATTGTTTGAGTTTGTAAGCATCATGGATTTAGTAAAAGAGTTTCCTAGTATCAATTATCCCATCTTGAGTTCTGTCTTTCTTTTGTTCTTTGTCAATTTCAAATTTGCCTTAGTATTTGCTATTGTCTTGTTTAGTTTTGATCTTGTATTTGTTGCTTGTTCTTGCTAAGTGTTTTTCAAATTTGCCTTGATCGTTTAAGTTGTTAGATATTTAAATCTTCTTTGTTTCTACTTGAATTAAGAACTTTACTGTATTTTCTATTGTTTTGAATCTTTTTTTTTGGATTGGTAAAACTCAATGCTAGAATAACTAGTATAAACTTGAAAATTGATATAACATACATGAAAGACCCAACCCAAACTTAAGATATTTTAGTATTTTATTACATATGATTTACATGAGAATTCAATCTTTACCAAAAACATTGATTTTGTTTATTTACCAAAAAAAACATTTATTTTGTTTTATATCCCGTTCCGTTCAAACTCAATTACCAAGCTGGAAATGAACGAGACAAGTGCATTTCCATACGAATGCATAAACAGAACTCAATTACCAAGCTGGAACTGAACAAGACTAGTGCATTTCCATACGAATGCATAAACAAGGTAAATTAACCATTTACCTGTTGAGGTGGAAGAAAAAATAGAACAAATTAAAATACATAAACCCAATTAAGGAAAAAGAGCAAACGTTAAATTTCTTTTAAAGTATAAAGAAAGCCTTTTAATATTTTCTTTTTACCCCAAACAAATTTCTCGTTGCCTCATCATCATTATCATCTAACATTAGAAACCTAAAGAAGGTGGTAAAACAAAACCTCTCTTATCTTCTTCAGAACAAAGATGTATACATAGTCATTTTGTTGCACCTCTGAAGAAGTAGAAACAACACTCATACTGCAACTGAAGCCTCCCCCACATTCTTGTCCACGCCGCCGTATTAACCAAAATAAAACCCCCCAAGGGAAAAGAAGTAAAGAGAATGAGAAACTATCTTCAAAATCGGATCAAGAGTTGGGAGTTACGTCCTCTGTTGCCTCTTGTATGATAGGCAGCTTCTGCACCAATGATGGCTTCAGCTTCTTGCACTGTTTTCAAAGATGTAAAGTTAAAAACGATAAAAGAAACTAAAGCAATCGAGGTAAGCGTGATGTTGTGTCCTATACCTGTTCAATGAAGGCTCTGATCTCCTCCTCTGTGAGTGCTTCGTCCTCCTCGGTATCGTTTTCGTCCCACCCAAGGGACTTAAGGAACTCAGCCTCTTTTTCGTCTGGACGGTCTGCGGATTCGAAACAACTATTCCTCTCTGCAACTTCAGAAACTTTCTCGACCCTCTCCATGACGATGTCATCTCTTTCTGCAGCCTGCACACTTGAAGAGTCACTAGCTACAAGCTCCTTCGAGATGCAGGAGCTAGTTTTCGATGGATCAGATGAAATGTTTGTCGATGTTTTCTTCTTCAGAGCACTGTAAAACGCGTTCCTGCTCTGAGCCTGAGCCAAGGAAAGTTTCTTTTCAGCGTTTTTTCCATCTAGCACGACGGAAGCAGTCGACTGTGTGGAAGGAGCACCAGCTCTGCCGTCGACTATACGACTTGGACTTCCAGATTCTTTAACCGCAGATACACCATTTTCCCTAGCTGGTTTGAGAATCACCAGCTTCTTAGTAGTATCAGGCTTCATCTGATTACCAGGATTAGAGTGAAGATTACCGAGCAGCATAGAGGACTGTTGGTGGGTATATCTTGAAGAAGCAAGACCGATTTCAGCACTTCGAACCATTGGTTTGCCCTTGGATTTATCAGAAGAGTTAAGAACCTGAGAAATCAACCAATAGACAGTGAGTATAGCCCAAGGTAACATGAGGACAATAAGATTAGCTAGGGAAACAAAAAGACTTACTGATCCCTTTGGTGCTGAAGGCACAACCGGTATTAACTGCCTCGCTCTGTCCTCAAGTCTTTGAATCTTTGAAGATGCCTAATAGAAGAGAACATCTTAGACACACGGCAACGTTTACTGTACTAAAAAGCAACACAGAGAGACGCAAATCATACCTGTGGTGGTGTACCAGTTCTTGATGGGGCCTGCACCAACGCTTCAGCCATGTTACGACAAGTCGGTCCCGTTAAGGTAACCGAAGCACCAACATTAGCATGGGACACAGAACCACTCTTCTCAATAACATTGGGAACCTCTGCAAGAGCCGATGTCCACCCTTCCCCAGCAATCAAGCCTGAGTTACCAACAGACAAGCTCTGAACCGCAGGAGTTAGACCAGGAGATGAGACTCTCACAACGTCTGGGCCTCCATTCGTCTCTTCGGCTCTAAGAGAAGGAAAATCCTTATCGAATCCGGTTCTTTTGGAGCTCTTTGCAGGGCTGGTAAAAGGAAGGATACCACCTCCGTTGAAAAAATTCATGCTTCCACCGTTATTCAATCCCGCTGCATATGGTTGAGCGAGGTGGTCGCCCTGTTTCCTTGTAATCATTGAATGTGATCGTCTCAGTTTCTCCTGATCCCTGCCAATAGAGAAGGTTTCGAAAGGAGTAGCAGTGTCGTGATCCCATGGATCCATGTAGCTCAACCTATCTTTCTCCCTGTTCCTGTCTTTATCTCTGTTGCTCCTACTGACGTTGAAACTACTATATGCATTTTTTGTATACCCATTACTAAAGCCCCTTCTTGCATTGGTGGAAGAAGACCGATCGAGAAAAGGAGACCGAACTGAATCAACATCGCTTTTGCTCCTAGAATTCCTACTCTTGCTATTATGTGACAAAGACGAATCTAAACCAAAACGAAAAGGAAATGGAGTCACAATGCTATTCAGATGGATCAAACAATTGTTTAAAACTAATGATATTCAACAAACATATCATTATGAACTCGAGCATTACCTGAACGAGAAGCAGATGACAGAATTTGATTTTTACTCCCAACACCAGAACCATTACCTGTACTTCTCAACCATTCAGGGACTAAAGAGGGTTCACGTTTCTCCATCAGTAAAGCTATACTTCATCAGAATAAAGTAACGAAATTGCAAATTCTCTGGCCACTTTCACCACCCTCAAGCCTCTTCGTCCTACACAAAATGCTGAATGTCTCTGACCTCTAATCACCTAAAGCCACAAAGGGCAGGGGAGAAATCACAATCCTTCGTCTGCTTAATCTCCAATCCGAAATTTCTCACAAAAATCTCAACGCTGCACGAAATCAGTAATGAGAAAACCCTCTACACATCCCTCTCTCCCACAGATGGTTCTAACGACGCTCGAAGATCATCATCGCTATCAATAAACCCACCAATTAGAGGACTAACCTGAATTACAGTGATGCCACCAAACCAGAAAACCCTAACACCTACGCAATAATCTCTCTATATATGACTATCACTCCCGATATCAATCAGCCCGCCCTAGAATCAACACAACGGCGAAATTCGTTCAACGCATCACAAGAAGATTTTCCCGGGATAAGAAAATTGAAACGGTGGGGCGCGAACGAAAGAGGGGAAGAACACACCGAAACCAAACCCAGACGGAGATTGTTCGTCTAAACGCAAGACGCAGGAGATTTTTAGATGCAATCGCTCAACCGAAACAATGGCTTCCTCCCCAAGGAGGGAGAAAATAACAAAAAGAAAGGCAAAAGTTACAAAAAAAAACCCAAACCGAGAGAGGAAACGGGGACCGATGGAAGGAGAAGCGAGTGGGGGATACGAATAGGGTTTCTTAAAGAGGAAAATCGAATGGAGATTAGGGTTTTTGCGATGGGAAGAGAAGAGTGGTAGAAGAAGAAGAGAAGGAGGCGAAATATTTTGTTGCTCTGTGTTTTTTTTTGGGAATACTTGGAAGAACGAAACGCATGAACAAACAGCAGCCTCTTTCTCTATTTTCTTCTCCCAGAGAGAAACAACTCAATATTATTATCTATATTTATATTAATACTAGGTTTTCTCTCTTTAAATGAGATAATTTGTGAGAAGACAGTAATCAAGTTTTGAATTTTGTTCTTCAATCTAATGAATTTAAATAGTACTCTATAGCAAATTTAAGACTATAAAAGTATTTTTCATATTTCGCACAAAAAAATAATTAATATATATAATTATTTTGTGCGTTTTTGATTTTTACAATTTAATTAATGTATCTTTATATAAATTTTATTGAACCTATAACCATAAAATATTGTATTAATCATTCAAAAATAAAGTTATTTTTGTATTTTTATATTATGTAATATAAATTAATAAATATAATAAGTAAAAAAATAATTCACGTTTTTATTATTAATATTTAATCAATATATTTTTAAATATATTCTATATATAATAAATTTATATTATAAAAATATTTTTTATATTGAAGTATGAAAATAAATTTAACATTTTCGGTGTCTAATAACTAAAAAAAATGTTTTATATATTTTAGTATAAATAATTAATTAATTTATCTTTAAATGTACTTTATCATAGATACTTGATACTATCATCAATTTTTTTTTATTTAATGATTTCACATACATATTTCAATATACTTAAAACACATATATAGATTTAATTAAAACAGAATGATATTAACCTAGTATCATTTAAACTTTTTTTTGCATATTTATGTGTTACATAATTTATTGACACATGTAATGTCTATGTTAGAACATTGATTTTATGATTTATTATACTATTATCATTTAGTTAGTGTATGTTAGAACATATTTGAATGTAGTTATTATGATAAAACTTCATATTTTTTACATCTTTATTCATATATAATTTAGTTAAAAAAAATTTCATATTTATACTCATAAAAAAAGATTTAACATATATTGATTATAAAAATTAATAACTAAAACAATTTTACTAAATATTTTTAAATATTAAAGATTAATTTATGTATCTTTAAAAGTCTATTTGTGAAAAATTAACATAAGTTTAATATTATTCATAAATATACCATTTATATAACAATATTTTCACATTTCACATGTTTTAAGTATTATAGTTTCATATTATTTATACATATATGATTTACTTATATCTACGTCTCAAAGAATAATTTAAAGATATATTGATAACTATAATGTCTAAAACTAAAAGAAACTATTTTAGGTTATTTTACATATAATAGTTTATTTAGTGTATCTTTAAATGTATTTGACTATTTTTAGTGTAGTTATTATCATAAAATTCATATTTACATATATATATATTTATATATATATATATATAGTGATAATTCAAATTCAATTTATAACAGAATAAGAATTTGTGGGTTTAAAGAGAGATCTTTATTAAGATTTTAGCCGGAGCTTGAGAGACACACGGATGTTGAGGTCGTCGGAATAAGAACGCCGACCTAAACTTCTATGGAAATAAAATCGAGAGCGAAAAACAATAAGATTGTCTGTTTGCCCTAGGTCTCGAGAGATGATTTTTTTGGATGATTTGGGAAGTCGAGGACTTCGTATATTGATACAAAGTTTTTATGACTCTTGTTGTCAATCCCCCATTGTACTAGTCAGTTGTAGTATGGGTTTTAATGTCAATCCAAATGGGATTAGTTGAAAACAGAAGAGCTAAGAGTGAAATCTCTAAGTCAAGCAAGCAGGAAAAGGTATTTGTTGCCTAGGCAACTGTTCTAACAACCTAGTGTGATCAATCAACAAAGAAAGTGAAAACAAAAGCAAACTAAGCATATTTAAGCAAGAAAAACAGAGCAAAACAGAGCAAATCCGAGATTCAAATAAGAGAAAGACAAGTTCCTAGATGTGGTTATTGACTTTGGAGAATTTCAGACACTAACTAAGGCTGTTTCAAACTACATTGATCAAGCAAATAAGCAAGCAATGGTGATTCCTAGACATAGAGTTTACAATTAAGCTAGCTAGATCCAATCTCTTGGTAAATAGCTGATACAAGCTCGAGTCGGGGACAAGCTAGTAGGGACTCTGGTACAAGTGTGGGACGTTCAGCCTAGGTGGGACGATGTGGACGGACAGTGGATGTTCTATAGCCGAGATACTCAGGCCAGTGAACGGTGGAACGCGGTACGAGAGGGGAATCACATGGTACGAGAGTGATGGTCACGCGGTACTAGTGGTATAGTCACGCGGGACGAGAGATGTGGTCACGCGGTATGAAGGATGGAACCGTGGTACGAGCGGGACGGATGTAGTGGTCGGACGGTCGAGATACTCGGACAGAATGACCGGGGGAACGAATGGGACAATTAGAATAGGACCGGGGTGGAACGAAGTGTACCATAAGGGTTATGACAATTCCCTTGATACAACACGATATCTCTGATTACTTTGGAGGTACTGGTCTCACAAAATAAAGGGTAAAATTCAAGAAATGTTCTTGAAGAAAATTTGGTATTTATTGATCAAAAGTTAAAAATACACTGCTGTGAGAGGGGACTTTATAAACTAGTCCGAACAGCTATGCCCTTCTTGGGGTCTTTGGAAACAAATTACATAAAATAGAAATGCAAGAAAATCAGGCTAACATTTGCCTTTATTATTACCGTAAATCAATATAAATGTAATCAAAATCAAAGACTGAGTTTTATGCTGTAATCACCAAGAAATAATAACTTGATTAGTCAAAATATAATTGATATAATTCAGTAAACACTTACCTTTTTTGTTGGCTTGTCCACGGTTTGGTTTTAATGTAAGTAGTAATTCTCCTTTTGATGTTTATAACCGTGGTGAATCCTTTCCTTTCTGTAACTCTCTTCTTGGGCTTCTTGTGTGATCGTGAGCATGTTGTAGAGGCCTTGACTTGGGTGGATTGGCCAGCTCTCTTGTTTGGTTGAAGTTGGGCCTGTATCTCTATCTTCAAGTAGTCAACTATAAGCTTGTGTTGTCGTAGTGAAGTCTTTATGATCTGCTTGAATAATAGCTAATGAGATGGCTTGATTATATTTATGTTGTAACACTCTTGCTCTTTCTCTAGTCATAGCTCCGGTTGGCACTTCTATCACTTGTGGCTCGGTTAAGTCCGGTTCTTCTTGTATATCTTCATCATTCCCTCCCTCTTGAATAGGTTTTGACCTCAAAACAAGATCATCTGCAAGAAATGGAGCTAAATCAGAAACGTTAAAGGTAGAAGATACATTAAACTCACCTGGAAGTTCAAGGCGGTAGGCGTTGTCATTGATCTTCTCTAGAATCTTGAATGGGCCGTCTCCTCTTGGTTTTAGCTTTGAGCTTCGTTGATTTGGGAACCTTTCCTGCCTCATGTGTAGCCAAACCCACTCTCCTGGTGAAAACACAACTTCTTTTCGTCCCTTGTTGGCGTGCTTTGTATACTGCTCGGTCCTCTTTTCCAAGTTTTCTTTAGCCTTTTGATGCAACTTCTTGATAAACGCTGCTTTCTCTTCTCCTACTAAACTGACTGCTTCGGCTGGTGGAAATGGTGTTAAGTCTAAAGGAGTGGTAGGGTTGAATCCGTAGACTATCTCAAAAGGGGACATCTTGGTGGCTGAATGTTGTGCCCGGTTGTAAGCGAACTCTATGAATGGTATACACTCAAGCCAATTCTTCATGTTTCTCCCAATAGTAGCTCTTAACAAGGCTGATAAGGTCCGGTTGACTACCTCTGTTTGCCCATCCGTTTGGGGGTGACAAGTTGTAGAGAATAAGAGCTTTGTCCCTAGCTTCTTCCACAAGGTTCTCCAGAAATGGCTGAGAAACTTGCTATCTCTATCTGATACGATGGTTCTCAGTACCCCATATAGCCTTACTATCTCTTTGAAGAATAAGTCAGCTGTTTGGGAAGCATCATTCACCTTGGCGCATAGTATGAAATGTGCCATCTTGGAGAAGCGGTCTACTATTACGAATATGGAATCCTTGCCGCGAATCTTTGGTAGCCCAAGCACGAAATCCATGGAGATGTCTACCCAAGGTGCCGTGGGGATGGGTAGAGGTAAGTATAACCCGTGAGGGTGTACTTTAGACTTGGCTTTCTTGCACGTCACGCACCTAGCACAATGAGCTTCTACAGTCTTCTTGAGATGTGGCCAGTAAAAGTGTTCCTTGACGATGGCTAGTGTTTTATCCACGCCAAAGTGACCCATGAGTCCACCACCGTGAGCTTCCCGAACAATCAGATCCCTAAGAGAGCAATGTGGAATGCAAAGCCTCTTCTCTCGGAATAGAAAGCCTTCGTAGATGTAGAATTTGCCTTGTCCTCCATTATTGCAACCGTTGTAGCTTTCTTTTAGATCAATGTCTTCATGGTATAGCTCCTTGATATATTCGAACTCCATCACTTTAGCCTCCATAGTCGAGATCAACACATATCTTCTAGAAAGAGCGTCAGCCACAATGTTCTCCTTTCCCTTCTTATACTTGATAATGTAGGGAAACGTCTCTATATACTCCATCCAACGGGCGTGTCTCTTCTTTAGGTGAGTCTGTCCTCTGAGGTATGCACTACGAACTCCCTTGACATCAAATAGTGTTGCCAAGTTTCCAGCGCTCTTACTAAGGTGTATAGCTCTCGGTCATATGTAGGGTAGTTTAGCGTGGCACCTCCTAGCTTCTCGCTGAGAAAGACTACTGGCTTGCCTCCCTGAGTTAGTACTGCTCCAATGCCGACTCCTGATGCATCACATTCCACTTCAAACATCTTCTCAAAGTCGGGTAAAGTTAGGACTGGTGCATTGGTGAGTCTCTCCTTAAGGTCTTCAAACGCCTTTTGTTGAGCTTCTCCCCATGCAAACTCTATGTTCTTCTTGATTACAGCCATGAAGGGAGCTGCAACACTGTTAAAATCCTTCACGAACCGGCGGTAGAAGCTAGCTAAGCCGTGGAAACTTCTTACTTGGCTAATACTCGTCGGCGTGGGCCACTCCTTAATGGCTTTTATCTTCTCATCATCAACCTGTAAATCCTGCGAGCTTACAATAAAACCTAGGAAAACTAGCTTATTAGTACAAAATGTACACTTCTTTAAGTTTGCATAAATTCTTTGGCGAAGTGTCTTTAATACAAGCTCAAGATGTGATACATGATCATCTAAACACTTGCTATATATTAAGATGTCATCAAAATATACAACAACAAATTTACTTATATAAGCTCGAAGAACCTGGTTCATTAATCGCATGAAGGTGCTAGGAGCATTGGTTAAGCCAAAGGGCATGACCATCCATTCGTAAAGCCTTTGCTTAGTCTTAAAGGCTGTCTTCCATTCGTCGCCTTCTTTCATTCTTACTTGATGATATCCGCTCTTCAAATCAATCTTAGAAAACAAGTTAGCTCCACTTAATTCATCAAGCATATCATCTAACCTTGGTATGGGATGGCGGTATTTGATGGTGATATTGTTTATAGCTCGACAATCCACACACATATGCCAAGAGCCGTCCTTCTTAGGCACCAATAAGACCGGTACAGCACACGGGCTAAGGCTCTCCCTTACGTAGCCTTTGTCAAGTAACTCCTTGACTTGTTTCTCCAACTCTTTTGATTCTTCAGGACTCATCCTATAGGCGGGTTTGTTGGGTAACACTGCTCCTGGTATGAAGTCTATTTGGTGATCAATGCCTCTCAAAGGGGGTAATCCTTATGGCATATCCTCGGGGAAGACGTCTTTAAACTTGTCTAACACGTTATTAACTTCCAGTGGTAGTTCTTCTAAGCTGTATCCTGCGCTCAAAACTTCCTTAGAGATCATAAGTAGCATAGCGTGTTTTGATGCATAAGCCTTTCTAACATGACTAGATCGAACAAGAAAATTTGGTTTAGCAACAATTTCTTTCTCCTTAACCATTTTCATTTGCAAATCATGAACTTGAGAGGGCGTGAGAGGTGCTAAACTGACTTTTCTTTTATTATGCATGAAAGTATACATATTAGTCCTACCATCATGTTTAGTTTCTTTATCAAATTGCCAAGGTCTACCTAGCAACAAATGACCAGCTTGCATAGGAACTACATCACAAGTTACTTGATCATTATATTTACCAACACTGAATGGTATAACAACTTGATCATTAACTTTAAGCTCTATCTTATCATCGAGCCACCTTAGCCTATAGGGCCGTGGGTGTTTAGTTCTCTCAAGGCCAAGCTTATCAACCATATGAGCACTTGCTACATTGGTGCAAGACCCACCATCAATAATAAGATTACATACCTTGCCTTTAATGGTGTAACGGGTATTAAATATGTTCTCTCTTTGTATGATCTCGGTTGGTTCTACCATGGTGCTCAGTACTCGCCTCATCACTAGTAGTTTGCCGGAGTCAGGATATTCAATGTCACCAAACTCGTCATTCTGCTCCATATCAGCCTCGTCATGGGATTCATAATCGCCAGTTTCGGTTAAGAGCATGACTCTTTGGTTGGGACATTCTCTCGCCATATGCCCTCTTCCTCTACATTTAAAACATGTTATATCTCTAGAACCTTGAGGGTTGTTAGGCTTACTTGCTTCGATACGGTTGTCTTTGGGGAGTTCTAGAACTTTTCCCTTGTACTGTGAGTCAATCTCTATGCCTTTGCCTTTGTCCATCAGTTTGTTGATGTTTGAGTTCCAAGAGCTTTGAGGTTTGATTTTGGCACTGCTCGTCTTGCGTTTAATATGTTGCTCGGCTTGAATGGATAGATGAAAGAGGTCTTTGATGTCACGGTATACTTGTCTCTCCACCTTTCGGCTGATCCTCTCTTGTAAGCCGTCTAGAAACTGAGCCATCAATGCTTCTTCGTCGTCGTGCAACTCCAAGCGGTTCCTTAGATGCTCAAACTCCTCATAGTATTCTTCCACTGACCTAGTTTCCTGTTTAAGAGAACAAAACTTGTGCTGTAAGTCTCTACGGAAATGAGGAGGGATATACCTTTGTCGCATAAAGTCTTTCATGTCCACCCATGAATCAATGGACCGTTGGTGGTTTCTCCTTCTATCCGCTACTATTCTGTCCCACCAGATGAGGGCATTGTCCGTGAGTTGAGCTACGGCTAGTGCTATCCTCTTATGACCGGGTTGATTGTAGTAGTCAAAAATGTGGTTCATTCTCTTCTCCCATTCGAGATAAGCCTCGGGATCAACTTTGCCGGCAAAGTTAGGCGCGGTTAGTTTGATATTCCCTTGGTTTTGTCTCGGGTGAGGGTCGTATGGTTCGTCTTCTTCATACTCCTCCCTTTGTACTCGTCTTCTCCGTACACGGTTTGTTCTTGGTGGTGGATCCTCTTCATCATCTTGAGAGTCATCATCATGTTGTTGTTCTCCATTCGCAGGCTCATTGATGTGAATGCCGTTGTTTCTTTGAGGGTTGCCGTGAAGGTTGGTGTTGCCAAGTCCTCCAACGTTTCTCACGGGTCGTAAGGGGGCGCGAGGGGTCTGCTCTACACGATTGAGATGTTCTCCCACTTCTTGCCAAAAGGCTTGAAACTCTTCCCTCATTATGGCCATCATTTGACTGACCGGATCGTTGGTGTTGCTAGCTTCCTCACCCATGCTCTCTTCTTCTTAGACCGGTACCTTAAACCAAAAGACTTAAATGTTTAAGTTTCTTTGTTTATTTAACACAGTCCAACGAATATGATATGTTAGAGTGATGAATCGTATCAAACGGGAATGGAATGAATGTAAATGCGGTTCTATTTATGGAAACGATTATGAATGCTAATGGACGACTCAAAAACTAATTTTTCTTTGACTTTTTTTTTGTGATTGAAACTAATGAAGATCTAATGCAAATGATTGAAGAAAAACAACGAAATGATGATGAACGGATGATAGGTTTTTCTTTTGTATTTTTTTGTTATAAAAAAATAAGAAAGTAGATATGAGGACAATATGAATATGCATATGAATCAAATGAGAGAATACTATTTTTTTTTTTTTGAAAATGATATGATGGAAACAACACAAATAAAGCTGCAAAAGAAGGATAGATCGGATAGATGCAACCTGAGGCTGAAATGAACTTCAGCTCTAATACCAAAAATGATACAAGCTCGAGTCAGGGACGAGCTAGTAGGGACTCCGGTACGAGCGTGGGACGTTCAGCCTAGGTGGGACGATGTGGACGGACGATGGATGTTCTATAGCTGAGATACTCAGGCCAGTGAACGGTGGAACGCGGTACGAGAGGGGAATCACGTGGTACGAGAGTGATGGTCACACGGTACGAGTGGTATAGTCATTCGGGACGAGAGATGTGGTCACGCGATATGAAGGATGGAACCGTGGTACGAGCAGGACGGATGTAGTGGTCGGACAGTCGAGATACTCAGACAGAATGATCGGGGGAACGAATGGGACGATTAGAATAGGACCGGGGTGGAACGAAGTATACCACAAGGGTTATGACAATTCCTTTGATACAACACGATGTCTCTGATTACTTTGGAGGTATTGGTCTCACAAAATAAAGAGTAAAATTCAAGAAATGTTCTTGAAGAAAATTCGGTATTTTATTGATCAAAAGTTAAAAACACACTGCTGTGAGAGGGGACTTTATAAACTAGTCCGAACAGTTATGCCCTTCTTGGGGTCTTTGGAAACAAATTACATAAAATAGAAATGCAAGAAAATCAGGCTAACATTTGCCTTTATTATTACCGTAAATTAATATAAATGTTATCAAAATCAAAGACTGAGTTTTATGCTGCAATCACCAAGAAATAATAACTTGATTAGTCAAAATATAATTGATATAATTCAGCAAACACTTACCTTCTTTGCTGGCTTGTCCACGGTTTGGTTTTAATGTAAGTAGTAATTCTCCTTTTGATGTTTATAACCGTGGTGAATCCTTTCCTTTCAGTAACTCTCTTTTTGGGCTTCTTGTGTGATCGTGAGCATGTTGTAGAGGCCTTGACTTGGGAGGATTGGCCAGTACTCTTGTTTAGTTGAAGTTGGGCCGGTATCTCTATCTTCAAGTAGTCCACTATAAGCTTGTGTTGTCGTAGTGAAGTCTTTATGATCTGCTTGAATAATAGCTAATGAGATTGCTTGATTATATTTATGTTGTAACACTCTTGCTCTTTCTCTAGTTATAGCTCCGGTTGGCACTTCTATCACTTGTGGCTCGGTTAAGTCCGGTTCTTCTTATATATCTTCATCATTCCCTCCCTCTTGAATAGGTTTTGACCTCAAAACAAGATCATCTGCAAGAAATGGAGCTAAATCAGAAACGTTAAAAGTAGAAGATACATTAAACTCACCTGGAAGTTCAAGGCGGTAGGCGTTATCATTGATCTTCTCTAGAATCTTGAATGGGTCGTCTCCTCTTGGTTTTAGCTTTGAGCTTCGTTGATTTGGGAACCTTTCCTGCCTCATGTGTAGCCAAACCCACTCTCCTGGTGAAAACACAACTTCTTTTCGTCCCTTGTTGGCGTGCTTTGTATACTGCTCGGTCCTCTTTTCCAAGTTTTCTTTAGCCTTTTGATGCAACTTCTTGATAAACGCTGCTTTCTCTTCTCCTACTAAACTGACTGCTTCGGCTGGTGGAAATGGTGTTAAGTCTAAAGGAGTGGTAGACATAGAGTTCACAATTAAGCTAGCTAGATCCAATCTCTTGGTAAATAGCCCTTTGCTAAACATCTTAACAAGAACTAATTCTTATTAGTGCTAAAACATCAAGCAAGCAATAGTAAACAACTCTATTCAAGTCAAAATGCTCCTCAAACAGTCAATCTCTTGAGCCAAGGCCAGCAAATCCTCTATTAAACAAGATCAACATTTCATCAAACACTTGGTGGGCATAAGAGAAAGCTAACAACCTAGATAAGTTTGATCAAGACTAATCTAGCATTAATCACAGATTAATAGAGAAGAACCCATAAACTTAAGCACTTAACAAGTCTTAATCAAGTCCTAGATTCCCCTAATCTACCACATCTAGAAAATCTAAGAAAACTACTCACTCATACTCATGTTTAACACCAAATCACAAAGGAAAATGATGTTAATCATGATTAGAAGAGAGAATAAAGAAAGATTAAAGGCAAATATTCAAATATATTAAACAAAACAAAGGATTTTTCTTACAAACTTAAAGAAAATGCTTAAGAACAGTAAATTGACATGACATTTCGAAAATCTAGAAAAAAAGGCTATTTATAGCCTAGAGAAAGATGCCCTAGAGTAATGGCATAAGCTTAATTAAAACAGGTTCGGGCTGGGTCAGTATCAATCAGTTACATCGGTCATCAGTGATCGATATGGATCCCCATCGGTCCGGAGTGATCGACACATATGACCGAAATCAACTCGTTGTGTTTGTGTCGGTCACCCTTGACCGATACTGGTGATCGATACTGCTCTGTATCGGTCATCCTTGATCGATGTTCACCGTGCTCTGACCGAAAACTTCTGCAGAGATTGTCTGCTTTGATCATTCTTGCTCCCTTTTGCCCAGCTAGCATCCTGGATCATCCCCAAAACTCCTCCAAGCTCCTTTTAGCTCCAAAAGCACCTATAAACATCCAAAATGCAAAGAAAATGCAGACTATACTCTAAATGCAACCTAAGTCTAAAAAGAGAAGAAAATGGGACAATAGCTAAGGGAAAACATGCAAAAGATGATCAAAATATGTACTAAATGCAGTCCTAAATGGTGTAAATACAAAGGATATCAACACCCCCACACTTGCCTTTTGCTTGTCCTCAAGCAAATAAGAACAAATGGGAGAGTGAGGTTTGAAGGTGGGCTTTCAGATTCCAAAAATGCAAAGGTAAAGAGATGGTTTCAATGCTTAAGTGCCTAGTTGTAGGATGCAAACATAATCAGCTATACTTTAAAGAACTTAGCCATGCTCATCATGTTTCAAAATGATCTCAAATCTCAACCTAGGCAAATTCTCAAAACAACCAACTCTTTAACATTCAATTAAGTTCAGAACATGAATCATGCTTATGCAAATCAAGTGAAGACATTTTGTTGAAAAGGGGTAAGGTTATGAGATAAGAATGATCTCATTTAAGCACAGGGTTTTAAAAACATAAGGGATCACTCAATGAAATAACTTCATCTTAGGCAAAATGCTAAAGGTAAAAGCACATTTATGCATGCAATTCAAAACTCTCTTCTACCCTTATTTCCCAAAGATGAGTCCTAAGCATTTCTAAACCCAAGAATGAACCCCCCTAAGTCTACCCTTTCCTAAACTCTACCCTTTTCTTTCTTCTTCTTCATGGCTGGGGAAACTTCTTCTTTTTGCTTGTGTGGTTGCGTCTTTTTGGTTGGGACTTGCTCTTCTTTGTTGTGTTGGCACCTTCATCACCTTTGGTGGATTGCTTCTTGGTCAGATTTTTCTTCTTTTGGACCTTTTTAAGCATTGTTGTTGGCGTCAAATTCTTCTTTTTGAACTTAGAGCTTTTATTCTCCCTTTGCTTAACCACAATACTAAACTGTATCCCCTTTTCTACCATTTCAAATATTTTCCTTTTCTTTTCAAAAGATAAAAACATTAAGCTTAAACCACCTAACTCTACCCTTTTATTTCCCAAAGATCCTAACCTAGAATCAAGAATGCAAGCTGATATCTACAAGAGAGCTTATCACTGCCAGCCTTATTCCTAACACTTTTTGCCAAGACAAAATCGAAAATACAATGCAAAGGCCTCACAGCTGTCACAAAAGTATTTAGGCTCAAAAGGAGGTTTTGGTTAAGGGTGAGGATGTAACTGTCCCATAATTATGAGGATCAACTATTTGGATCAACAAGAGTGGTAGAATGGAGAAAGATGATCCAAATATGTATATGGTAGCCATGAAATCACTTTTCAATGCATAAGACATGATAATTGAAAGTCCAAATTAAACTTCAAATAGATAGAGTTGATTTTCAGAGAACAAGTGCTTTCAGTATGAGAAAAGAAGACCAAATCTAGCAATCTAAGCATGGTTCAGCCTTAACTTCTAGCAATCATATGATGCATCAAACAGCTAAGCACTTAAAAACTGACATCATCGCTAAACACTAAGCACTTTACAAGGAAAATTCATCATAATGCCCTATGCAAATGCAATGCAACCTATATGTCAACACTAGACTCAATCTTAGAAGAATGAAATGCAACTACATGCTTTCTTTTTGGTTTACAAAAATGCAAAATTTTTCAAATTTTTCGATTTTTTTGTGTTTTTCTATGCCTTACATGAATGCATGATATGCATGAGACTCAAAGTGAAAAGAAAAAGAAAAACTAAGAAAACAGAACACAAAGTCAAACCCCAAATCTCTCCCCCACACACAGTCTCTTGTGTAATGAAAGCAATGAGAGAGAGAAGCACAAAATATAATACAAAACTAAAAAGATGCAATGGTATAAACAGTGGAGAGGAAGTGGTACCTTGTTTAGTGGTAGGAGTGGTGGGAGGATTGATGAGGGAACATAAGGAATCAAAAGTGTGGGGGACAAAAACAAAAGTGTTCAGAAGCTAAGAAAGAGGTCAGAAAGAATCCCATGCGAAAATTTAAACTCCCTTGGCTCCAAACCAAAGGAGGTAAAAAAATTTGAAAGTTGAGATACTTACCTCAGATGGAATATCGGTCACACATGACCGATATAACTGGCCGAAATAGCAGTATCGGTCATGAGTGATCGATATTAGAGACTGATGTGCTTTCTGGGATTATTATCGGTCATCACTGATCGACACACTTGACTAAAATCCATCCAATGTGATTGTGTCAGTCATGAGTGATCGATACTGGTGACCGATATGTTTCCAAGAATCTCATCGATCACCACTGATCGATACACTGGACCGAAAATCACACGATGAGTTTATGTCGATCAAGTTTGATCGATGTGAATGACCGAAATGTGTCCTCCTTTCAAACTTCTTTCCATATCGATCACAAGTGACCGACATGTTGACTAGTGTAGACTGGCTCCACTGATATCGATTAAACATGATCGATACTGATGACCGAAAATCTGTGTATTGGTCTGTCATGACCGATACAAATGATCGATATCAGCCAGAATACACCTGTTCTTTGTCCCCTTCAGACTTTCTCAAACCCCAGTTCGAAATCTTGTTTCTATACACTAAAACAAAGCATAAAAGATAATCTAGAAAGCATAATATATACAAAAGGATACCATAGCACTACCTCCCAAGTGTGCTTGTTTAAAGTCACTAAGCTTGACTTTGAGTACCTCTTTAGTTGAGGTGAGGAGAAGGAGTCTTGGAACTCCTTGGTGGTGGCTTGCTCCTTTGGACTCTAGCAGAAACTCCATTCATCTTGATCTTGGCAAAAGGCATAGTCTTCCCCTCTTGCTGAAGCTTGAAGATGAACTCTCCCTTCTTAGAGACCCTTGGTTGCAAAACCAGCTCCCCTTTGTTAGTATCCAACTTGATCTCATTCAGATTCTTGTAACTATCAAGGACCTCCGTTTCAGTGGTGTCTTCAAACAACTTGTCCAAGCAGCAGCCATCAAAACTCTCTCCTTGGTAGCCTTCAAACTTTGGCCAATGTTTACCAAGCTGCTTCAGCTTCTTGATGTCCATTGAGAAGGCTTGCTTATTTTCCAGCTTATTCCCCTTGGAGTCAAACCTTAGAACCTTCTTCTTGGTCAGTTTCAGCTCAATTGTGCATTCCTTGGCATCAAACACTGCTCCAGCTGAGACCAGGAAAGGTCTTCCTAGAATGATAACATTCTTTATATGGCCTTCCACATCAAGCACCAGGAAATCAATGGGAATGGTTACTCCTTCTATCATCATTGGCACATCCTTGAGACTCCCAAGTGGTTTCTTCACTGTCCCATCAGCTATAGTAAGGGATACATTACTCTCCTGAAGTTGAGTGTAGCCAAGAGCTTTAGCAGTAGAGGATGGGAGAAGGTTGATACTTGCTCCAAGGTCACAAAGACAGTTTTTGAAAGTCTGTCCCTTAAGCTCACATGGGAGAGTAAAACATCCTGGATCTCCAAGTTTCTTGATAGTGAGCTCCTTAACCTCAGGTGTTCCAGCCTTTAGCTTCTCAAGTTCTTCTTGGCCATTCAAACCTCTCAATTCCATCTGAGCAGCATAGAGGGTTTAATATTTCTGAACTAGCTGTTCCTTGAACCTTCTTGGAAAAGGGATGGTTGGTTGATAGACAGGAAGAGTAGATGTTTGAGGTTTCTCCTTATCATCAGCAGATTCCACCAAGTAGTCCTTTGTGTTATCAACAACTTCATGTGGCGCCCACCACTCTTCATCATCTGAGTTTTCCCCATCTCCAAAGGGTCCTTCTTCTACAGCTCCTTGGTCATTTTCGATTTCTAAGAACTCTTCCCCCCCCCCCCCCCCCCCCCCCCTCAATGAACATGTAGAGGAACTCTTCAATGATAGCCTCCTCTTCAGCTGAGAAGCTTTCTTCTTCTAGGACAATAGCATTGCAGAACTCCTTTGGGTTAGCTTCTGGTTTTCCAGGAAATTGTCCTTGTGGTTTGGGATCAGCTATGCCTTTGTTGTTCTCCAGTGTTTTGACTCTTGCATCCAATCCATCAAACTTGTTGGTGAGCTCTACATGCACTGAATCAATTTTGTTGTGGACCTCTGTAAACTTCTTGTTCATTTCCAAGGTTGTGGTGACTTGAGTGATGATCATTTGTTGCATGAGAGTCTTGAGTTTAGTGTCTTGAGAGCTAGAGGAAGCTTGTCCTTGAGCTTGGGCATTGAATCCTGGAGGGTTGTAGGGCGCTCTAGGCTGATAGTTGTTGTTCCTCTATTGAAACCTTGATTGTTGTAGGGAACAAAAGGTCTTGGAGCAGCTTGCTGTTGCTGTTGAGGGTAAACCTGATCTTGTGGGTTGGCAACATTGTTGCTCCTGTAGGACAAGTTGGGATTTGGTCTGTAGTTCCCATAGTTGTTGTAGCCACCTTGGTTTCCCAAATAGTTCATCTCCTCAACTTGGCATTGTTCCTGATCATCAAGATGAACCATGTCTCCCACAAAGTGAACCTCTTTCTTTTCCCTTAGCAACAAGTCCAGCTTCTCATGTAGAGACTTGATTTCTTTCCTGCTAGACTCTAACTCATCCTTTGCACTCCTTGGTGCTCTATCAAACTCCTTATTGTAGTTTCCATCAGATTGAGCCAAGTTCTCTACTAACTCCAAACCTTCATCCACATCTTTTGACAGGAAGTTCCCATTCGATGCTGTGTCCAGAAGCATTCTTATCTTAGGCAAGGCTCCTCTGTAGAGAGTGGATAGCAAAGAGGCTTGTGAGAAGCCATGATAAGGACATTGCAGTGTGTAGCCCTTGAATCTCTCCCAAGCTTCTCCAAAGCTTTCATTGTTCCTCTGTGCAAACCCTGAAATCTCATTCCTTATTCTAGCAGTTTTTGAAGTAGAGAAGAACTTTGCTAGAAAGGCTTTCTTGCACTCATCCCAGCTGGTGATACTTCCTTGGAGAAGGTTCTTCTCCCACTGGTGTGCTTTGTCTCAAAGGGAAAAGGGAAACAACCTGAGCTTAAAGCCATCTTCACTCACTCCATTTATCTTTGTTAGTGAGCACAGCCTATCAAAATTATCCAGATGATCTAGAGGGTCTTCAAGTGGTAATCCATAGAATTTGCTGCTCTGAACCATTGAAATCAATCCAGACTTGATTTCAAACACTACAAGAATTAAGTAGCATAGCTACAAAATTTGCTACATCAAGAAATAGTTGCAAAATTTTGTTACAAATTGATACAAATTAGTGACGTTTTTAAAAAATCTAATTTTTGTGGCAAATTGGTGGAATTTCGTAGCGAATTAGAGACTAATTAGAGACAACTTTAAAATTGTTGCATATGTGCTACAACTTTATCACACAGTAGTTGTAACAATATTTAACATAACAAATTTGTAATAAAATTGTAACAAAATGTTACAAATTTATTACGATTTAGGTGTTGTTGCAAAATTCTTCACTATATGAAAACAACACATTTTCCTAGGGGCTATGTATTTTATCCAGATCCGAAAATCTGATCCAGATCCGATCCAAAAATCTGATCCCGATCCGATCCAAAAATCTGATCCGAAAATATCCGATTTTTCACAATACTCGATCAGATATAATTGTTACTGACTTCTGGGTACTCGGTAATATCCGAATCCGATCAGATATCCAAAAAATTATTCAAAATATCCGATTTTTCAAGTTCTCTTAGTATTTATGTTTTATGGTCTTTGTATCTATATCCTTTGGTGACAATTTGAAGTAGGAATTTGAATATTTATTTGTTTAAAATTTTTAAAGTTTAGTGTGAATTGAAATTGATACTATTTTAGTTATTTTTGAATTTTTATATATGTTTAGATTTTTGGTTATTTTTGAATATTTTTGGTCATATTTAGATATTTTCGATTATTTTTTGGAAAAGTACTTGAACTCGGACCGAATCCAAAAAAACCGGATCCATAAAATTATATCCAAACCAATCTGTATACAAAGAGATCCTAACCGAATCCAATCTGAAATATAATAATACATGATCGGTACCAAAGCTATAGTTCTGAAATATCTGAGATCCAAAATATCCGATCCGATCGGATTTGATTCCTATAAAAAATATCGTAGGAAGTTAGTTGATAATAACTGTTTCCTACTAATTTTCTATCAAAATATATAGTATCTTATTTGTCGTTTAAAATCGAATCTGGTAAATAACTCGTAGAAAATTTCTAACAAAATAGAGTTATATGAAAATACATCAGAAATAGTGGTAGGAACTTGGTGAAAATTAATTCCTACCACCGATTTCTTAGAAAAATTAATTCCTACCACTTATCTACTATAAATATTTAATTTTTTCCTACTATTTTCCTACCACTTTCTAACCCACTTAAATCTACAAATGTTTTGTAACAAAACTTTAAGAAATGAAAACATATAATTCTAACATATCAGATATTTACATTACTTATTCAATGTGAAAAGTTTCTATCTCCTTCGTTATTGCCGCTTTTTCTTTCAGAGAAACCTAGAGTTCTCCATTTCTCCCATCAAGCACTCGTCTCTCTCACTCTCCGATCAAACTTTCGACTCTCTCACTCGCTTTTTGTCCATCTTCCTTATCGCTCTCGTCAGATCTGTCAAGGGTTTTACCTGTTTCAAATCTCTCTCCATCTTCAACTCGATCGGCAATTGCATCTTATTCCTCAACCATTCGCTTCACAAGGTAAATAAATCATAACTCTGTCACTTGGATTGAGTCAAAGAAGCTCTATATTGATTTCTGGTACCTCATTGTTTAAATTATCATAGGATTTCGTTTACATCTATGTACACTAAACATGTTCTTTTTGATTGATCGGTGTCAGACGGCTCCCACAGCGTCGGCGTCGGTCAGTCCTTTCCTTTTTGCTGTTCTATTGGCTTGTAGTTTGTTTTTAGGCTTGTGATGAGAATCGATGGGTGGTTCGTTTGGTGTGGAGTTGAGGCAAAGAGGATTAGATCTGAACGGATCTCGGCTGTTGCTAAGCGGATGGTGCAGGATCTTTTGGATCTTTGGTGTGGCTGATTTTTATCTGTAGGTGGCAAAAGCTAGCTCGTTGTGTTCCCGTGTTTGAAGTGCTGATCCTCTCAGGTTTGTCACGGGTCAGATGTCAAGGTTTCTTTCAACTTGATCCTAAACCTTCTCGTGTTCCTTGCTTCCTGGTTATGGTATTGTTGTTGTTATCAAGTTTTCTTCCTGACTTCGATTGTTGTTTTTGCGTTGAAGTCTCGTGGTGCCTTTCCTACGACTAGGTGAAAAAGTCACTGGTGGACCTCATTTTCCTTTGACATCAGATGTCTTGAAAAAGGTTGTCACTGGTCAAGAAGTCTTTTTAAGCATTGGCAATGCGGTAAGTACCTAAAACTGAGACTCTTTTTTCTCTTAGCGTAAACCGCTTGTTGCATTCCCTAGCCTAATCTGATATGAACTTCACCTTAGTAACTTGCAAGACTGATGTTCTAAGTCTAAGTCTTTTGTTTTACTCTTATGGTTATTGGTTATTGCAGTTACTAGGGTGGCTTGTAGCACTATATTCAGCTTTATAAGAAATATTATGTATTCTCTGATTTTTCTTTGACTTGTTTTTTAGGGAGGGACTCGGAGAAGGGTATGATGCAGATATTGCCTTTATGAATGCATTTGAATCTTTCAGAGGTACCTTCTTTGTTTCTCTCTACTTTTCCTCACTTTAGTAACCTGAATTCTGCATTGTTTCTCTTTGTATCTGAAGGAAATCTTTTTATTTGCTCAGGCCTTGTATTGACAAAGTTCACAATTCCTCTAGGAAAAATTGGAACGTACAAGGAAGTTCTTCGTTCTCAGGTACCAAAATCCATTGCCTGCCTGCAATCTGATGCTTTCTTTCTTGGGCTTCATATTTGCTTATTTTAATTTGTAATTCCATGTACTTGTTTTGCTGTATTGGTAGTTCACCGGATGAAGCAAATGTTACAAATTTGCATATAATTATTTGTAAAGAGGAGAATTGAAAACTTCTTAAATGTGTAATTTTTAGATTAATACATTTTAATGGCATTTTTTATTTATTGTAATTTAATTTGGTTTGTTTTTTTTTATTAATTTTTTTTTAAAATACCTACATAATATTCATAGCTATTTGTGGGGGTTTTCCACATACATTGTAACGAAATGACTACAAGCGGTTGAAACAATTTGTCGCAATTGTTACCATAATTTTGGTAGAATTTTGTCTCTTTTTGCAACAATATCTACGAAGCAATTTGTAGCTAATTTGTTACACTCGATTTGAAACAATTTTGTAACAATTTAGCTACAACATATTTACTAACAAATTCGATTCAAAATGCGATAATGAACTGCTGTGACTAATTTGTAGCAATTTGCTTCAAATACATACAAAATCCAAATTTGCTACGATCGTATAGTTACGCCGGTAATTTGTAACAAATTTGTAGCAAATCTATTATTTGCTACTAAAACAAATTTATATCCACAAATAAAATTGTAGCTATGTTAACATTTTCTTGTAGTGAAAGTTGTTGTTTTGGGCAGCTGGTGGAATGATATCTGTCCTGTTGTTGTAGGTATTTGGTGCATCACCAGCGCCAATAAGTCTAGCTGCTCTTGGAGCTTGTGCAGCGCCTCTTGGTCTTTGCTCACCCTGTCAGCTTTGAACACCTTGATGTCCTTGTATATCCTGAGTGCCAGCAGCTCCTGGAGAATCCATGACTTGTTCCTGATTGTTCATACCAAGTCTTTGCAAGTGTTGCTGCCTTTCTTGCTGTCTCCTTGCTCTCTGTCCTCTATCCAGCAGATTGATGTTGTCTATGAAGTCCACAAGATTGCTTGAACCTCTGAATCTCAAGTTCATATACCTGAAAGACAGAAATGACAGTCAAAGAGAATTAGTAACCAAAAAAAATTAAAAGCTTGATCTTAAAAATTCTACAAACTCTAATGATTCAAACTTAGATCCCAAATGGCAACGGCGCCAAATTGATACAAGGGTTTTTTGGACACTTGTTGTCAATCACCCATTGTACTAGTCAGTTGTAGTATGGGTTTTAATGTCAATCCAATTTGGATTAGTTGAAAACAGAAGAGCTAAGAGTGAAATCTCTAAGTCAAGCAAGCAGGAAAAGGTTTTTGTTGCCTAGGCAACTGTTCTAACAACCTAGTGTGATCAATCAACAAAGAAAGTGAAAACAAAAGCAAACTAAGCAGATTTAAGCAAGAAAAACAGAGCAAAACATAGCAAATCCGAGATTCAAATAAGAGAAAGGCAAGTTCTTAGATGTGATTATTGACTTTGGGGAATTTCAGACACTAACTAAGGCTGTTTCAAACTACATTGATTAAGCAAGTAAGCAAGCAATGGTGATTCCTAGACATAGAGTTCACAATTAAGCTAGCTAGATCCAATCTCTTGGTAAATAGCCCTTTGCTAAACATCTTAACAAGAACTAATTCTCATTAGTGCTAAAACATCAAGCAAGCAATAGTAAACAACTCTATTGAAGTCAAAATGCTCCTCAAACAGTCAATCTCTTGAGCCAAGGCCAGCAAATCCTCTATTAAACAAGATCAACATTTCATCAAACACTTGGTGGGCATAAGAGAAAGCTAACAACCTAGATAAGTTTGATCAAGACTAATCTAGCATTAATCGCAGATTAATAGAGAAGAACCCATAAACTAAAGCACTTAACAAGCCTTAATCAAGTTCTAGATTCCCCTAATCTACCACATCTAGAAACTCTAAGAAAATTACTCACTCATACTCATGTTTAACACCAAATCACAAAGGAAAAGGATGTTAATCATGATTAGAAGAGAGAATAAAGAAAGATTAAAGGCAAATACTCAAATATATTAAACAAAGCAAAGGATTTGTCTTACAAACTTAAAGAAAATGCTTAAGAACAGTAAATTGACATGACATTTCGAAAATCTGGAAAAGAGGCTATTTATAGCCTAGAGAAGGAAACCCTAGAGTAATAGCATAAGCGTAATTAAAACAGGTTCAGGCTGGGTCAATATCGGTCAGTTACATCGGTCTTCAGTGATCGATATGGATCCCCATCAGTCCGGAGTGATCGACACATATGACCGAAATCAACTCGTTGCGTTTGTATCGGTCACTCTTGACCGATGTTCACCGTGCTCTGACCGAAAACTTCAGCATAGATTATCTGCTTTGATCCTTCTTGCTCCCTTTTGCCCAGCTAGCATCCTGGATCATCCCCAAAACTTCTCCAAGCTCCTTTTAGCTCCAAAAGCACCTAAAAACATCCAAAATGCAAAGAAAATGCAAACTATACTCTAAATGCAACCTAAGTCTAAAAGGAGAAGAAAATTGGACAAAAGCTAAGGGAAAACATGCAAAAGAGAATCAAAATATGTACTAAATGTAGTCCTAAATGGTGTAAATACAAGGGATATCATATATGTATAGCCGATCAGGTCGTTTTTCTATGTATATCCGAAATAGGAAAGTCTTCCTGCCGATAAGGCTAACCTTCCGTTTTTTCCGGATTCAGTGAAAGATTTCCATTTATTTGGCCGACCTAGATATTCTTCGAATTCCCAAAATGGGCCGACCAGATTTCATGTCGGGCTTTTAGAGATGGTACGAATCTCATCTCTAACAGTAAGTCCCCCCCCCCCCCCCCCCTAGTTTGGCAAGTGATGATAGGTTACTTGGCAAATTTTAGAAGAAGTAGCTCGGCATGCGATGAGGTCGACCGCTGCGAAAGTTAGGATATAAAACATAAAGTTACCTCGAGTTCAGATCGGCACGATGATGAGAGTCAGACAGCGAATCTTGGCGCGAAAAGTTCCCGCCTAAAGCAGTGTCGACAAGGTCTAGGTCTGCGCATGCAAAACTAGGTTTGACACGTGTCAAATGCTTGAGGAGGAAAGCGAAGAGGCCGATTTAAATAAAATGAGAAGAAATGTGAAAGGTCGCCGAACTCATGATGACTCTCGATAACCATCCTCATTTCTGTATAAATAAGAGGGGCTCATCTCATAAATTTTCACTTCTGCATTTTAGCGAAACTCTGTCGAAAGGTTTGCTCTCTTCTCTCTCTTCTTTGTTGTTTAATTTCTATATTTTCCAGTCCACTGCGTTTCGTTCAATCTCCGCCATTGTGATTTCTCCGATCTATTTGAAGCCACTGTCAAAGTTTTGATTTACGATGGGTAAAAGTTTGAGCATCAGAGAGGGCCGATCTAAATCAGGGAAGGACCAGTCGGCTCATGTGAGAGCCGATGAGATCGGCGTTTCTCTGGAAGAATTTATTCTGATGTCCAGAGACGACCAGGCCGTAAGAGGCCGATCAAAGGGAAAGCAGGTCGTCACCGAAGAGTCAGGTTCAGAACGGTCTTCGGACGCGAGCGACTTATCCGCACTAGATCGGGCCTACCAGGAACGGGTCAGAGAAGAAAACCAAAGAGCGGCGGCCAAGGGTTTTTACGCCGATCAGGTCGGATCCGTTCTGATGAGTGGAGAGGCATCGACAAGGGAACCATTTCTGATTCCTGAGTTGCAAGATGAGTCAGACGAAAGAGGGGGTTCGAACGAGATGGATATCTCAGACGAGTTGAATTCACTCATCGTGGTGGATAAAGCAAACAAATTTGGCATCATCGACATGAATCCTCCTATCAAGAAGATCAAGAGGAAGAAAGGCGAAGCAGTTGCGTAGCCGACCTACGACAACGCCCTTGGGTTAATTCCGATTAAATCCACGACGGAGTCGCTGGTGACGTTGAAAAAAGAATGTGATATCGGCCCTGCAGTAATTTTCATGGTCCCGAGCCCGTCAGAACGGCATGGGATGCTCCGGAGGGCTGGTTTTGCATCTACGAATGCTTCCTCAAGGATTTCCATCTCTGGTTCCCCCTGCCAAGGCTGTTTTTGGAGTTTGCTGAACACAGGGAGATGCCGATCTTGCAGTTCTCCCATTCGACGATCCGCCTGATCCTCAGTATACTGGTGATGTCTACCAAGCATAACATTCCCCTTAGTCGTGATGCGTTCTATGCGATGACGAACACCAGGAGAACAAAGGAAAAATTAAGGAACTGAGGCTTGTATTACACAAGCATGAAGACCCGGTTCAACATAGGTACTGGTGGACAGAAATCGAAGGTCAACAACTGGAGGGATCGTTATTTTTTCGTATTGATCAATGAATTCTCCATTGCCGACCGAGACATCGAGATTCGAACGAAATGGGCGGAGGTCATAGGTAGAGACGCACCCGATCTGAAAAGTATGTAAAACATCTACGCATATCTTAATTTTGCTGATCTGTCTCTTTGTTTTTGCAAGTAACAGGCATCTTCCAATCGTTGACGACCCTCTTGATATAGACGAGGTCTCTGAACCTGGCCAGAGATCACCGAAGAAAGGATCGAGAGAACAAAAGGTTACTATCATTTGTTCTCGTTGAATCTTGTATTTCGAGTTAAAAGTGTCGAGTCGACTAATCCTCTGGTTTTTCAGCTGCTCTTCTTCGTCGCCAAAACCGATCAGAACGAGTGAAATCACGCTCGTTCAGAGATCTTTCCACCGATCTGGAATCGATGTTTGAGTCCCCGGGTGCTAAGGAAGCCAAAAATCCTACGTCAGCAGCGCCATCGGGAGGGCGCGAGATGCCGGTCATCTCGGAGGGTGGTCCTGAGAGTGATTTGGCCAAGGCTAAAACGGCAGCCGACAAGAAAGATGAGAAGGATTTGGCCAAGGCTAAGAAATCGGCCAACAAGAAAGCTGCCAAAAAGGCAGAGAAGGCCCAGAAGAGGGCCGACCTGGAAGGGCGTACGAGCGAAGGCGCGCAAGATGCGGGGGACATGCCCGAGGATTCGCAGAGGTCAAAGAGACCTTGCATCGAACGGGAGCTTCTTCCATTCTGGTTTTCCTTTGATTATCGAGGAAGCATCCCATTGGTGACCGACCCTGTCTCCTGCCTAGACTACATTCTCAGGGTAAGGGATCACCCGGCTCTACCTCCAACTGATCTCCGAAGCTTAATCCGAAGCAAGGCGATCGCGTGATTCGCTAATGATAAAGCCAAGGTAAGAAAAATTAAGACGCTCTGCTTCCTTATTCTATGATGCAAATTCCAGACTGATCCTTAGAAGTATTTCTTGTGTTCGTGCAGGCTCTCAGCACCACACTAACAGTCATGTGCGAGTATGATCGCGACGCCAGGAATTGTCAGGTCGATCAGGCCGAAAGGGAAGCTGTCAGGGAAGCTCTCGAGGCTGAGAGGAAGAAAAACGCCGAGCTGGAAGCCGCGTTCCAAGAGTCTTCGGATGAAATCACGAAGATTTGTGCCGATAATTCCAAGAAGACCAGGGTTCTCAATCGAGCCGTGAGACAGATCACGAGGGAGAGAGCGAAAGCCCAAGAGAGGCTTGATGCCGAGCTGAAAGCGGCCGAAGAAGAGAAGCTTACCTTCAGACATGAGATGGCCAGGCGAGCAGCTGCCAAGGCGAACAACCAGTATGTCAGCCTAGTTGCGAAAGTGAAAGAGTCTCTTTCCCGGAAAAATAAGGCAGAGGAGCTAATTTCGACCGCAGCTCAATGGGTCGGTGCGAAAAAGGCTCTTGGCATTGTTCGCAAACAGGGCTATGAATTCCCAGCTTTGGTAGAGGAGAACGTGGATAAGATGATCGCCGACAGCAGGGCACAACAAGATGCCTTTGAGGAAATCAGCTTTACATACGATGAGCTTCAAATCCCAGAGCCAGAGATCTTCCTGGAAGTTTCAAGCAGAATTCTGTCTTCTGTAGATGGTCATTCTATCGCGGCAACTGAGCCTGGGCTGAAGGAGGCAGAAGCAGCAAAGACTCCAGAACGAGCCGAACAGGACGAGCATGAAGCCGACTAGGTAGATGGTCAAGAGGCCGATCAGCCTGACAGTCCAGAGACCGATCAGCATGACAGTCCAGAGGCCGATCAGCCTGACAGTCCAGAGGCCAAGCAGGAGGAAAGCGAGATCCAGGAAGAGATCGAGGCCGATGAATGACTTTTTTCTTTTTTTTGATAAGTATTTTTGTATCATTAGATGATGTACCCTATTTTGCCGTTATGTTATTTTATCAATGAAATGAATCTTTTGAAATCTAGAACATAAACTGCGATGCGATATCGACATAATTTGTGTATGCGATTTTACTTTCTAAGTATGAGAAGAATACGTGAATGAGGTCGGGCCATATTCAATACTTAGAAAGTTTTCTTAAGTCGAATGTAAGATGCGAACATGTCGGCTTAATAATTTTATATGACTTAAGAAGTGCAGAGCGGGTTCTGGCTTAGAGAAGTGTGAATACGAACGTGCGACGGGCTCGACTTATGTTGTTCGTACCACTTTTCTTCTAAGTGTGAATACTCGATGTGCGATTCAGGTCGGCGTCATTTCATCGGTACCACTTAGAAGTATCCGAGTCGAATACGGGTGCAAGACTGACTTGGCTGATAATTATGCATGACTTGAATCAATTGAAACAGGTAAACTGTATTATGCAAGGCGGACTTGGCTTTTAAGTTGCCGAGCTATAGTGGATCAGACTTCAGCTTTAGGTGAATCGAGCATCTTGCCAGGATGCCGATGTGAAATTAACAAGATACTTGAGGAAAATCTTTATTTTTCATTGAATCAAAGTAGAGACTAAAGACTTACAAACCAAAAAGGCTCGGAAAGGTAAAAATATTCGAAGTCCCCCCCCCCCTCGTTTTAGGAGGGGGAGCAGTTGCGCCATCCAGAGATAGGCTGCCTACAAACCCCTTTCGGGGATCAAACCGCTTCGTAGTTCATAAGTATTATTCCCTTCCTTTTTTTTGATGATGCCGACCTGAGGAAGATGCCGATCTAACTGTAGTACTTTTTTAAGGTTCAACGAATTCCAAGCTTGTGGAATTAGTTCGCCGGCCATTGTTTCGACGCTCATGAATTTGTCAAGTCTTGTGAAGCATGTCAAAGAGGTGGAAACATCACGAAGAGGAATGAGATACCTCAGGTGCCAGTCTTCGAAGTTGATGTCTTTGACGCTTGGAGCCGATAAACGCTCGGTTTGACTATGTTCGTAATTATATAAGGACCTTCCCAGTTAGCTCCTAGCTTTCCCGCATTGTCTTCCTTAGTGTTTTCGTAGACTTTTCGAAGGACGAGGTCGCCTTTGTCAAAATATCTATTCTGCACCTTCTTGTTCTAGTACCGATCTGCCTGGTTCTGATAGTTCTGCATTCTGAGCAAGGCTTGGTTGCGTGTTTCTTCAAATGTGTCAAGGTTATCGACCAGCATTGCTGCGTTCACGGTGGAAAAGTCCGGGAGTACTCTACATCGTAGGCTACCGACGTTGATCTCTGCAGGGACCATGGCTTCACATCGGTACTCGAGTGAGAAAGGAGTCTTTCCGGTGGCTGTGCGTGGAGTTGTCCGATGAGACCAGAGTACACCGTCCAGCTCGTCGGCCCAGAAACCCTTCTTAGAATTGAGACGCTTCTTGATGCCGTCTAGGATAGTCTTATTGGTGGCTTCAGCTTGTCCGTTGTCTTGCGGATGATGGGGTGTAGACTTATTGAGGCGGATTTTCCACTTGGCATAGAAATCTTCAAACTTCTTTGATATGAACTGGGAACCCTTTTCCGTGACGATCTCGTAGGGGAAGTGTCACAGAGGTTTTTAAGCTCAGTCATTCACCCCTCTATGTTAATCAGTTGTAGCATAGCATAGGGTTTTATATCAATCCAAATGGGTTTGGTTGAAAGCAGAAGAGTTGTGAGCAGAGATCTATAAGTCAAGCAAAGCAAAGAAGAGTTTTTGTTGCCTAAGCAACTTATCTAACTACCTAGAATGATCAATCACCAAAGAGAATTTAAAAGAAGACAGTATAGCAATGATCAAGAAGTAAAATAGAGCAAAATAAACAGAGAACTTAGCAAATTCCTAGATGCGGTTATTAATTTTGGGGAATCTAGAGACTAACCAAGGTTGTTTCAAACAGCATTGATCAAGCAAACAAGCTAGCAATGATGGTTCTAGACATAGAGTTCACAAACAAGCAAGCTAAGTCCAATCTCTAGTAAAATAGCCCTTTACTAAACACCTTAGCAAGATCTAACTCTCATTAGTGCTAAAACATCTAGCAAGCAATAACAACCAACTCTATTCATGTCAAAATGTTTCTCAAACAGTCAATCTCTTGAGCCAAGGCCAGCAACAAGATAAGCATTTCATCAAACACTTGGTGGGCATAAGAGAAAGCCTAAATCCTAGATAAGTGTGATCAAGACAAATCTAGCTTAGAAACAGAGTAATAGAGAGGAACCCATGAAATTAAACACTAAAAAATCTTAATCAATCCCTAAATCCCCTTAATCTATCACATTTAAGAACCCTGGGCAAACTACTCACTAATACTCATGTTTAACACCAAATCACAAGAGGAAAAGATGTTAATCATGATTAGAAGAGAGATTAGAGAGAAATTAATGGCAAAAACAAAATTGAATTAAATAAAGCAAGAAAATAGTTTACAAACCCAGAAAATAAACTCAAGAACAGTGTATTCAAGTCACTTCTCGAAAATTTCAGAAAAAGGTATTTATACAAAAGATAAGGAAGCCCTAAAGTAATGGCAAATATGTAAATAAAAATAGGCTCGGACTGGATTCCTATCGGTCAGTTGTGACTGATAAGAATGATCGATAGGGATCCTATCGGTCTGGAAGATGACCGATAGGGTGACTGAAATATAACCGGTGCACTGCTATCGGTCACTTCACTGACCGATAGGCCTGACCGATATGTCTTGTGCTTTGATCAATAGGCTCTGCAGAGATCGTCTGCCTTGGTCCATTTTGCTCCTCTTGGTCCAGCTAGCTTCCTGGATCATCCTCAAAGCTTCTCCATGCTCCTTATGGCTCCATAGGTACCTAAAAACATCCATAATGCATAGAAAATGCAAACTATGTCCTAAATGCAACATAAGTCTAAAAGGAGAAGAAAATGGAACAAAAGATAAGGAAAACATGCAAAAGAGAACCAGAACATGTACTAAATGGAAGCCTAAATGGTGTAAATACAAGAGATATCAACACCCCCACACTTGCTTTTTGCTTGTCCTCAAGCAAATAAGAACAAATGGGAGAGTGAGGTTTGAAGGTGGGCTTTCAGATTCCAAAAATGCAAAGGTAAAGAGATGGTTTCAATGCTTAAGTGCCTAGTTGTAGGATGCAAACATAATCAGCTATACTTTAAAGAACCTAGCCATGCTCATCATGTTTCAAAATGATCTCAAATCTCAACCTAGGCAAATGCTCAAATCAACCAACTCTTTAACATTCAATTAAGTTCAGAACATGAATCATGCTTATGCAAATAAAGTGAAGACATTTGGTTGAAAAGGGGTAAGGTTATGAGATAAGAATGATCTCATTTTAGCAAAAGGTTTTTCAACACAAGGGATCACTCAATGAAAAAGATTCCATCTTAGGCAAAATGCTAAAGGTAAAAGCACACTTATGCATGCAATTCAAAGCTCATTTCTACCCAAATATGAATCCTAATTACTTCTAAACCCAAAAGTGAACCCCTAAGTCTACCCTTTTCCTAAACTCTACCCTTTACCCTTCTTCATGGCTGGGGAAACTTCTCTTTTTGCTTGTGTGGTTGCTTCCTTTTGGTTGGGACTTGCTCTTCTTTGTTGCACTGGTACCTTTATCACCTTTGGTGGATTGCTCTTGGTCTGATTTTTCTCCTTTTGACCTTTATGAGCTTTGTTGCTGGCGCCTTTCTTCTTTACACTTAGAGCTTTTACTTTCCTTTACTTAACCACAACTATAGACTGTTTCCCATTTTCTATCATTTCAAACCTTTTCCTTTTCTTTCAAAACATAAATACATGAAGTTCAAACCACTTAACACTACCCTTTTAACCCAAAACTCCTATCCTAGAATCAAGCTCAAGATGCAAGCTGATATCTGCAAGAGAGCTTATTATTGCCAACCTTATTCCTAACACTTTTTGCCAAGACAAAATCGAAAATGATATGCAAAGGCCTCACAACTCTCAAGATAGTGTTTAGGCTCAAAAGAAGGTTTTGGTTAAGGGAGTGGATTAACTGTCCCATAAGTATGAGGATCAGCTACTTGGATCAAAAAGAGTGGTAGAAAGTAAAAAGATGATCCAAATATATGGTAGCCATGATTTCACTTTTCAATGCATAAAACATGATAATTAAAAGTCCAAATTAAAGTTCAAGTTGATAGAGTTGATTTTCAGAGAACAAATGCTTTCAGTATGAGATGAGATGATCAAAATTAGCATTTCAAGCATGGTTCAGTCTTAACTTATAGCTTTCTCATGATGCATCAAACAACTAATCACTTAAACACTAAAATCATCTCTAAACTCTATGCACTTTACAAGGAAATTTCATCATTATGCCCTACGCAAATGCAATGCAACCTATATTTCAACACTAGACTCAATCCTATAAGAATGAAATGCAACTATATGCTTTCTTTTTGGTTTGCAAAAATGCAAAAATTTTCAAAATTTTCAATTTTTTTGTGTTTTTCTATGCCTTAGATGAATGCATGATATGCATGTGACTCAAAGTGAAAGAAAATGAAAAACTAAGAAAACAAAACACAAAGTCAAACCCCAAACTTAAATTACACAGTCCCTTGTGTAATGAAAGCAATGAGAGAGAGAAGCAACAAAATATAATACAGAATTGAAAAAAATGCAATGGTATAGACAATGGATAGGATGTGGTACCTTGCTTAAGTGGAGTGGTGGGAGGATCCAGATGTCTGAGGTGACTTGCTAGCTCTCCTCTTGTTCCTCCTCTCATAAGTCTTTGAAGATGGCACTGCTTCTTGTGGTGGGGGAACCCAGCTTGACCATAATTGCTCAGCTTGAGAAGAAGTACCTTGGTAACCCCATTGCCATGTTTGTTGAACCTCAGAAGGGATGGGAGTTGGTTCCCATGCTGATGGAGTATGGGACCTTGGCTCATATGATGAAGCCCTTGGTTGTGCCCATGTCCCCCATTGATCACTTGGCTATGCATGAAAGGAATGTGTTCCATGGGGGTTCCAAACAGCCTCCTCTTCTTCAATTGGGTCAGCTTGTGGCATAGGCTCTTCTTGATGAGAAGTGTGCTCATAGGTGTGGCTCTGATGGGAAGCTCCTCCTGATGTAGCTTTGTTCTTCCTGAACTTCCCTTTAACCATTTTCACCAACCTCTTAATGGATTTGTCTTGCTACTTACACCATTTTTGAAGGGTGTTGATGTGTTCATGAGCAGACTTCAAAGAGCTCTCTTGACTTGGGCCTCCATAAGGTTTGAAGTGGAACTGCTTTGAACTGTAATTCAGCACTTCTTCTTCTTCTTGTGTTTCCCCTTGGCTTTCAGCGCCAGCAGTAGCTTCTTCATGAACTTCTTCTTGACCTTCTTCTCTTCTCTCTTCTCTTACTTCTTCTTCAACCTCTACTTGTTCTTCTTCCTCACTAGCTTTTTCTCTTTTTTCAGGGACAGGGCCGCCTTGGTAGAGCTGATAATCACTTGGATTGAAACTGATGTTGCTCCTTCTGGTGAAGGAGGTAAGCCTTGGATTAGGGAGAAGGACTCTTGCTGGCTCTTGGAGTTCATTGAGGAACTTGTAGACATGCTTGTCTTAAATGCTCTTCTCAATGTAATGGCTTCTTTTAAGGTAGTCCATATCTATCTATGAAGGACCCAGAGCATCATCAACATGTTCTTCAAAGTCCACCCCACTGGCCATTAGAACAGCAGTCACAATTCCTCCAATGTGAAGCTGTGGATTCTTCTCCCTTTTCCCCTTGTTTAAAACCCAGCTCTGATAGGTCAGCAGCTGCTCCATCAGTAATCTCACAAAGCATGAGAATCTGCTTGGTGGGCTTATAGGTGTCCCATTGTTGCTGGTATCCACAAGTGCAAATATTCCAGTGTAGATGAAGTCCCTCTCCTTGCCAGTTAGGTTTGTTGTTTCCTTCCTTGCAAAGAAAGTGTTTGCAAGCGCCTTGTGGGCATATCTCACTGCAGGATGCTTCAGGTGTTGATTCCTTGTGGTGCCAGCTATGAATTCCCCAGCTCCAATCATCCTACATAGCTTTGTGTGCTGCTTTTGATTGATTGAGAACTTGTTCCCTCTTTGTGCATAAGACATCAGCCCAAGCTCTTGAGAGAGGTCTAGGAAAGTTGTTGTGAACCTTTGCCTCCCAAGCTTGAAGGAGATCCATCCATCGTTGTTGGAGAGCTCACTTTCATCATATCCAACCACCTTGAGAGTAGAGAGGAATTGAATAGTGAGCTGCTGGTAGGAAGGAAGGGGCAATGACATCAATTCGCTAAGCCCCATGTGCTCAAAATGCACTTGCAGTCCATGTAGATCCCAAGTGATTTCATTATGGTAGCACAAGGGTATCTTGTTGGCTTGAAGGTGCACTGGTTGAAAGCTTCCATGAGCTCCCTAGCACTTGGCTCATGGTGTGGGACTTCCTCCTTTACAGTTTTTCCTTTTTTTTTCTGCTTGGCGCCTTTGTCTCCAACTGGTCTCTTTCCAGCAGCTTTTGATGAGTGTTCAGCAGCAGCACCCTTTTCTTTATCCCTTCTTGCTCTAGGAGAAGTGTGTGCTTCCTCCTGATGTGCCTTTTCCTTGCTTCCAGCAGTTGATTTTGTCTTACCCATGGTACCTACAAAATCAAAGCTTGAAGGTACTATAAGCACAAGAACAAAGGTTTGAGAAACCAATAACTGAAAGCCTTAAAATGAATTTCTCTAAGCTAAAAGAAGCTTATTTAGTCAATAAACAAGATTAAACTCCTACAAATCAAGATGAATTCACAAGCTAACAGTTTAAACATGCTAGAGTTCATAAAGATAAGACATTCATGCATGTGAGCCTAGCATGGTGGCTCTAAGCAAAAGAGAGAATGATCATGCAAAGAGATATCAAACTAGCAAGAACTGAGATTAAAAAACAGTAAACAAAGCTTTAACAGTAAACTTGATCAATTTAAACATATCCACCATGCAAAACTAAAGCACAACATCTTAAACTAAACAAAACTTGCTCTTAAAACCATATATTAAGCAATTATAAGCACATTCATTGATTAAGAGCAAAAGATGAATAGTTGAGGAAGCAAATCTCAATGAAGCTTCTGAGCACTTAGAGAAGATAAATAAAAGAGAAAAAGAGCTAAAATTTTCGTGCTATAAGTGAGAGAAGTATGAAGAGAAGAGGAGAAGATTGTTGTTTATATAGAGTGGAAAGGGGGAACCAAAAGAATCAAAAGTTGGTGAGGGAACCAAAGGAATCTAAAGAGTGGGGGACAAGAACAAAAGTGCTCAGAAACTCTGTAAAGTGGCAGGAAGGATCCAAAGTTTGAATTTAAACCTCATTGGCTCCAAGCCAAAGGAGGGAAATTTTTTTAAAAAATTGAAGCACATACCTCGCGTGGCTATCGGTCACAAGTGATCGATAGCAATGACCGATACCTTCCTGTGAATCCTATTGGTCTCTAGCCTGATCGATACACTGACCGAAATATATCTGATTGTTTTGTATCAGTCACTCTCTAGACCGATAGAGTGACCGAAAAACAACCGATACATTTCCATCGATCACTCTATGATCGATAGACTAGACCGATAGGGATTCACTTAGCAGACTCCTTCCCCATCAATCACAAGTGACCGATAGGTTGACTGGTAGCATCCTGGCTCTACTGCTATCGATCACAAGTGACCGATTGTCATGACCGATAGGGTCTGTATCAGTCCTGTCTAGACCGATACGGTGACCGATAGCAGCCAGAATGCACTTGTTCTTTGTCCCTTAGAGACTTTCTCAACCCCCAATTCGAACTCCTGCTTCTATACGCATTAATCAAGCATAAAAATAAACTAGAAAGCATAATATATACAAAGGATACCATGGGACTACCTCCCAAGTGTGCTTGTTTAAAGTCACTAAGCTTGACTTTGTTTACCTCTTTAGTGGAGGTGAGGAGAAAGAGTTTTGGAACTCATTGGTGTCATCTTGCTTCTCTTGACTTTGGCAGAGACTCCATTCATCTTGATCTCAGCAAAAGGCATTGTCCTTCCCTCCTGCTCAAGCTTGAAGCAAAACTCTCCCTTCTTAGAGACACTTGGTTGCAAAACCACCTCTCCTTTGTTAGTAGCCAGCTTAATGTCATTCAGATTCTTGTAACTAGCCACTTCAAAGACCTCCTTTTCAGTGGTGTCTTCAAACAACTTGGCCAAGCAGCAGCCATCAAAAATTGCTCCAACATAGCCTTCAAACTTTGGCCAATGCTTCCCAACTTTCTTCAACTTCTTGATCTCCATTGAGAAGGCCTGCTCATTTTCTAGCTTATTCTCTTTGGAGTCAAACCTCAGAACCTTCTCTTTGGTCAGTCTCAGCTCTATTGTGCACTCCTTGGCATCAAACACTGCTCCAGCTGAAGGTAAGAAAGGCCTTCCTAGGATGATGGCATTTTTTATCTTCCCTTCAGCATCTAGGACCAAGAAATCTGTTGGTATGACTACTCCTTCTATCATCATTGGAACATCCTTGAGAGTCCCAAGTGGTGTCTTTACTGTCCCATCAGCTATGGTTGAAGACACATTACTCTCTTGAAGTTAAGTGTAGCCAAGAGCTTTAGCAGTAGAGTATGGGAGAAGGTTGATACTTGCTCCAAGATCACAAAGACAGTTCTTGAAAGTTTGTCCTTTAAGCTCACATGGGAGAGTGAAACAACCTGGATATCCAAGCTTCTTGATGTTCAGCTTCTTAACCTCAGATGCTCCAGTTTTAGCTCTCAGCTTCTCAAGTTCCTCTTTACCATTCAGACCTCTCATTTCCATTTGAGGGGCATAGAGAGTCTCATACTTCTGTACTAGCTGCTCGTTGAACCTTCCTGGAAAAGGGATATTGGGCTGGTAGGTAGGGAGAACAGCAGCTTGAGTTTTCTTCTTAACATTAGAGACTTCAACAAAGTCGTCCTTGGTAGCATCAACAACTTCATGTGGTGCCCACCACTTCTCTTCTTCCTTGTTGGTTCCTTCTTCAAGAGAGTTCTCCCCAGTGGCAAAAGAGAACCAAAACATGTACTAAATGCAAGCCTAAGTGGTGTAAATACAAAAGATATCAGAAGGCCGTGTCGGCATATGATGTATCTCCAGACAAAGTTTTGCACTTCGGTTGCGGTGATGTCGGCGAACGCTTTTGCTTCAACCCATTTAGTGAAGTAGTCGGTCATTATGAGCACGTACTTGCGCTGCCGAGAAGAAATCATTGGTCTGATGATATCCATTGCCCAGCGTATAAAGGATATGGAGGGATCGCCGAAGTCAAAAACTCGGTTGATTGATGGATCATCGGGGCGTGTCGCTGACAGTACTCGCACTTCCGAGCACATTTGTTACAGTCTTCTTGCATAGTTGGCCAGAAAAAGCCATGTCGCTTTATCTTAAGAGCGAGAGCTCGTCCGCTGGAATGATTTCCACCTGCACCATCGTGAGTATCCTTGATGCACTGTTGTACTTCGTCGCCATGTAGACAAGTAAGCAAGACGCCTGAATCGGTCCTTCGGCACAAGACTTCTTCAATGATTTCGTACTTAGCACTGCGTGCACGAATCCATCGAGCTGCCCACTTCTCTGCTGGTAACTCCCCAGTTTCGAGAAAATGTCAGATCTCGATTCACCAGTCCGCTGATGGCTGTTCGGTAGTGGCTGTTGCAGGAACGGTTTCGTCTTCGTCGGCTGTGATCTGGAGAACCTCTTGGGTCGGGGCTATGCTGGGTTGGGAGATCCCTTGGACCGGGATAGTTCTCCGGAGGGTTGAGTCTCTGTTTGACTCTATAGCACCTAAAACATCGGCGCTGGTGTTCGGTCGATTTGGTGTAGCTCAAAGGTCACAAACTCTGCGGCCAGTTGCTTCACTAGCTTCAGGTAGGCGTCTATTCGAACGTCATTTGCATCGTACTCTCCGCTGAACTGCTTCGCGACGAGTTGTGAGTCGCTGAATGCCCGAATATATTTGACGTTCATCCCTCGGGCTAGGCGGAGACCTCCGAATAATGCTTCGTATTCGGCTTCGTTGTTGGATGCGCTAAACTCCAAGCAGAAGCATTGCTCGAGAAGTTCTCCGATGGGGGATTCCAACAGGATGCTGATTCCAGCTCCTAATCGGGATGATGCTCCATCGACGTATAGTGTCCACGTTTCTGAATTCGCCGGGTCGGCATTCCAGAGTACAGGTGACAGTTCGATCAGAAAATTCACCAAGACTTGGGATTTTGCAGAGGTGCGTGTTCGATATTCGATATCGAACTCGAACAGCTCGATGGCCCACTTCGCCATGCGACCGGATTGCATCGGACTATGTAAGATCGACTGGAGAGGTTGACTAGTCAGGACAGCTATCGAATGCGACTGAAAGTAGGGACGAAGTTTTCATTAGGCCACGACGACTGCGAGAGCAAGTTTTTCCAAGGTTGGATAGCGGGTTTCGGCACCATCCAATGTTTTGCTAAAGGAGAACATTGGCATCTGCTCTCCACGATCCTCTTGAACGAGGACGCCGCTGATTGCCGCATTGGAAACCGCTATGTAAAGTTGTAAGGTGTCGCCGTGTTCAGGTTTGGCCAGGATCAGAGGTGTTGAGAGATATGTCTTGAGTTGCAGGAACGCTTCTTCACACTTTTCGTCCCACTCAAATCGCTTGTTGCCTCGTAGAAGCTGATAGAAGGGCAGACACTTGTCCATGGACCGAGATATGAATCGATTCAGCGCGGCTATCATCCCTGTTAGGCGCTGGACTTCGTGAGTATTTCTTGGTGAGGGTAGTTCCAGGATCGCAGAGATCTGTTTGGGGTTGGCTTCAATCCGAGCTGCGTGACTAAGTAGCCCAAGAATTCTTCCAATGTGACCGCGAAGGTGCATTTCGCAGGGTTAAGCTCCATGCCGTATTTGTTTAGTATCAGAAAACATTCGCGGAGATGAACGATGTGGTCGGCTGCTTTAGTTGATTTGACGAGCATGTCGTCTATGTATACTTCCATCGTTTTCCCAAGCTGATCGGCGAACATCTTGTTGACAAGGCGCTGATAGGTGGCTCCTGCGTTCTTCAGACCGAACGGCATGACCTTGTAACAATAAGTTCCTCGATCCGTGATGAATGCGGTCTTCTCACTGTCGTCCGGGTTCATGAGAATCTGGTTATATCCTGAGAACGCATCCATGAAAGAGAGGAGTTCGTTGCCTGCGGTTGCCTCGACGAGCTGATCTATACGAGGAAGAGGAAAACTGTCCTTCGAGCAAGCTTTGTTGAGGTCTGCGAAATCTACACAGACTCACCACTTCTCGTTTTTCTTCTTGACCACCACCGGGTTGGCAAGCCACTCCGGGTACTTGACTTCGGCGATTGATCCGGCCTCTGATCGGCATCTTGATGCATTGGTGATAGGGAGACAGGACTGCTCGCATGGCGTTCAACCAAGGTGTTTCTAGAATGGCATTGTAGATTGCAGGTCGGTCGATAACTTCGAATGTGACTGTAATAGATTTTCCTCCTATGGTAACTGGCATTGTTATGGTCCCGATCGTCGAGATCAAATCTCCAGCAAATCCAGTGAGGGGTGACGGCGCGATTTTGATGTCTCTTTCGGTGATGCTCATCTTGTGCAGCATGTCCATGAAGATGAGGTCGACCGAGCTTCCTGTGTCAATATCTTCGAAACATCGTCTTCTCCGAGCCGAACCGAGATAACGAGTGGATCGTTGAGCGACCGGTCTATTCTGCACATCCTGCTCGATGAATACGATCGGGAGGTCGTCTTTAAACAGTGGTGGGGCGTCCTTCGGCGGATTAGCAGCTTTTCGCTCATGCCGTTTGATTGAGTTGATTGAATCGGTGCATGAGAGGAGTCCTCCCATAATCATGTTGATTCAACATCGAGGCGAAGTCGGAGGTGTGTGGTCGTCCTCACGATCGCGCTTCGCCTCTTTCCCCTCGCGTTTATCAGAAGGTTTATCAGCGTCGGGTCGTCTGTCTCGATCACTGTCAGGTCATCGATCCTGATTGTTGTCTGATCGTCGCCCTAGACTTCGTGGCTCCGGTATGGTACACTCACCATCCTTCCATATTTTCCTCAAAAGGACCATGAGAGTGCGACAATCATCGGTGTGGTGGCAGTGTGCTCTATGGTATTTGCACCACGGCTTCTTGCTCTCGGAATCCTTAGCGCTTTGCCGATCCCATGTATTCCAGCTTGACTGTCGAGCGACGGCGTTGATATTCTTGCGGCTTCTATCGTCCCTATCGTAGTGCTGCCGAGGCTCCTGATGGCTGTCCTGACTCGACGAACGTGGTTTCTTGTCGCGTGAAGTTTTCTCATTGGCCAACTTGGCTTTAGCCGCCTTGTCTTTCTCGAGCCTGATGTAGCTGTTTTCTTTATGCAAAGCATCTTCCAACGTCTTAGTTTTTCCCGTCTTCAACCTCTCGCAGTAGGACTGGTCGTGTCTCAAATTTCTGATCAAGATGTTGAGAGAGTTCGTCCGACAAGCTGCATCGGGAGACTGTGGATCAGAATCTATTGATGTAATCGCGCAATGGCTCTGTATCACCATGGACGCATGCACATAGATCGAGTGTTGTAGATTCCGCATCGATGTAGATCGAATAGTGCTTAAGAAAACGACTCGTGAGTTCTTTGTAACAGTCGATGAAATTTGGAGGGAGATGCGAAAATCAGGTGAGGGCACTTCCAGAGAGCGACTCTACGAAGTACTAACAGAGGCATACGTCTCGCTCTTCGTCCGTAGAGGGAGCTCGTCCCATGACAACATTAAACGCGGTCAGATGTCTGTTTATGGAAATAAAATCGAGAGCGAAGAACAATAAGATTGTCTGTTTGTCCTAGGTCTCGAGAGAGGATTTTTTTAGATGATTTGAGAAGTCGAGGACTACCTATATTTATAGCCGATCAGGTCGGTCTTCTATGTATATCCGAAATAAGAAAGTCTTCCTACCCATAAGGACCTAAATACCTGAAATGGACCGATCAGATTCATGTCGGGCTTTTAAAAATAGTATGAATCTCATCACTAACATATAGTACTTATATATTTAGTTTTAATAACATATTACTATTTGCATATACTCAATTTTAAAAGCATAATATAAATGAAAGCCATATATCAATAGAAATAAATTACCAAAAATAATAAACCAATTATAATTTACAATTAATTATTATATTACCAAATTACATAAATATTTATAAATTATTATTCATATGATCCATATGTATATCATTTGAACAGTCAATTTCAAAATTATATTATAAATTATATATGTCTATCATTTATATAGTCAATTCTAAAATCATTATACTAATAAAATCATATATTCAAAATATAAATAAATTACCAAAAAAATTAAGTCAATAATATTTTAAATTATTTAATATATTACTAAATTAAATAATAATATATTATTTACATGTGTTTCATTTACACAATCAGTTTTAACTATATATTGTTATATTTGCACATGTGTATCATTTATATAATCAATTTTAAAAGTATAATATTAATCAAATTCATATATTCAAATATAAATATATTACCAAACAATTAATTCAATACTTATTAATAATTCTTTAAAATATTACCAAATTATATAATTATATATAATATATTAATATATTACTAAAATTACATAATTATTTAAAATTCGTTATTCATATTATCTACGTGTATATCATATACTAAATTAATCTTAACATCATGTTATTATTTGCAATTAGATATTATTTAAATAGTTAAATTTAAAATACACTAATAAATGTCATAAATCAAAATATAAATAAATCAAAAATAAGTTAATATTTATTTATAATTCATTAATATTTTGCCAAACTACATGATTATAATGTCAACATATCTACTAAATATTCAATTAAAAAAATATCACACAGTATTAATATATTAAAAGAAAAATAGAATACTTTGAATAAATAATTAGGATAATATTAATTAGAAAACAAAATTAACAATTTTAAGACTATAAAAGTATTTCTGTATTTTTTCGCAAAAAGTAGTTAACATATTAACAAATGTAACTATTTTGCATGTTTTTGATTTTTGTGATTTAATTAATGTATCTTAATATAAGGTTTACTGTACCTATTACCATAAAATTTTATATTAGTTATTCACATAAAGTTATTTCTATATTTATACGTGAAAATATATAACATAAACTAATAAATACAATCACCAAGAAATATAAATTATATTTTTTATCACTAACATTTAACTACACTAATAAATATAGTCACCAAGAAATATAATACATTTTTATTACTAACATATAATTACTATATCTTTAAATATATTCTATTGTAGATATTATAATAAATTTATATTATAAATAGTATTTTTTATATTTACGAATGAAAATATATTTAATATTTCTAATGTCCATTAACAAAAAAAAATTGTGCATTTTAGTATTAAAATTTAATTACTTCATCCCATAAATACTATCTTAATTTTTTTATTCCTAAATATATCATTTAAATAATTTTTTTTATATTTACATATTAAAAAATTTACATAATATATTAACAAATGTAACGTTTATTAACTAAATAATATTTATTTCATGTTTTTCACTATTATCATTTAATTAGTGTATGTTTGAATATATTTTAGTGTAGTTATTACCATGAAATTTTATATATTTTACAGTTTTATCCATAGATCATTTACGTAAAAATATTTTTATATTTACCCATGAAAAAAGATTTAACATATGTTTATTATAAAAAATAAATAACTAAAAAAACTTTATTAAATATTTTTGAATATTAAAAATTAATTTGTGTATCCTTAAAAATATATTAGTAAAAATTAACACATGTTTCATATTATTCACATATATATAAATAATATAACAAATTGTTTCATATTTCACACGTTTTGAATATTATAGTTTCATTTTATTTATATATATATAATTTATATTAAAGTATTTTTATTTTTATCTCATAGAATAATTTAAACATATATTGATAACTGCAATGTCCACTAATAAAAAACTGTTTTACATTATATTATTTAGTGTATCTTTACATGTATTTTATTATTACTAGTGTAGATATTACCATAAATTTCATATATTACGTATATATTTTATTTTTACACTTAGTTTCAATAACATGCTATTATTTGCATATATTCAATTTTACAAGTATAATATAAATGAAAGTCATTTATAACAATATAGATAAATAACCAAAAAAAATAATCTATATGTTCGGGAGCAAATTTTGGGATGTCATGTAGAGGTGTGTGATTTGTTGGGGGTTAGAACTGTGCCTCTAAGTTTCGTTCTTTGGGGGGAAAGGGGGCGAGTCGTTGTTCTGGGGCGAAAGCTTCTTGTCTCGGGATGATGGGACGAACGCTGTGATAGATCCTATTAACACTTAAACAAAGACCAGGCGAGCCTTCGGGAGGACTGAAAGGGGGTTTTTCTTCTGAAGGTTCTTCGACGCCCAAGTCAGTGGGCATCCTACCGGGAACAGATACTCGGGAGGGGATTTTTCTACGGGTTAGTGGGCATCCTATCTGCTTTTGGGTGTTTCAAAGGGGTTTCTACACATGGCAGGGAAAGCGAAGCGAATACAAAGACGAGGTTCCAGGTGAGGAATAACTTAACCTGGTCGGCATTCACCCAGGAAAAACTTGAAGTTCACCCGAGATCCTGCTGCATGGTCGGGTCGACTATCTTAGATATCAGCTAATGCCCTCTCTTATTTCCATTTTCTCCTCTCTTTCCACTCCGTCTCCCCGTCCTTCTCTTCCCCCTTCCCTTTGAGGGGTTTCACCTCCTATTTATACTTGTGGACCTTTCGTTCTGTCTTTTTCATGCAGCGCGCTCGGGGAGTAGGTGAGAGTAATGATTCTGGCGTGTTTGGAGAAATCTGCCAACTGCCCCGGTACAGTACGCGGGAGTGGGTTGGCTGAGCTAGCGTGGCGTATGTCAGCGTCCGGTGCAGTCTAGGTCCACATGTTGAGTTCTCTTTCGACCCGGTAAAATGGGTCCCAACAGTTGCCCCCGACTTCTCGGCTGATCTGAAGATGAGTCGAGAAGTCGAATCCTTCTTGGAAACGAGCATGGTTTATCCGATTCACGAGGCTTTGTGCCGCTTAAGGGCTGGTTTGACGCGGCGATCTTGCTATGTACCGCGAGGGGTACGGTTCTAGCCTGGGCGAAGTTAAATCCTGAATCATAGCAAAAAATTTGGGAACTCATCGAAGTCGTACCACGCATCCCGGGGGTACGGTTCTGGCTAGATGGTCCGGACTTCCGAGGAAGTTAAATTGGGTATCGACTTCGACCTTGGTTCGCTCTGCGATGGAAGGAGCCCTTAGCCGAAAGAGTAGTCCGAGGCAGACTCTCAACCCCGACCATATTCGTTTTTCCCGGAGGAGTATGTTATTGGTCGAGGGAATTTTACTTCCGAGGAAACAAGCTGCGGGACAGCTCTTATTAGGTGTCAACTCTGACCTTATTCGCATCCGAGGGAGTACATTATTGATCGAAGGAATTATGCTTCCGGTGAAAACGAACCGTGAGATGGTCAGACTAGATACATATAGAGGGACTCGCCCAGTCTACGTTACGCATCCGATGGAGTACGCTCTTCGACCTGGAGAGTTAAAAAGATGGGGTCCTGTCCTGACTGGGGCGTGCATCTAGGGGAGTGCGACGCTTGTTCAGGATAGGAAGATAGGCGTTCCCAGGGGGAACTGATAGTTTGACCACATAGGGATTTTACTTCTCGTTTCATGAGACACTGGACGAGAAGCCGTCTTACCCCCGCTCATCGGGGTATGAGCGAGGTTATAGTCTTGTGTGATCATGGGGATCAGCACGAGGCAACGACGCGGGCTAAGACACCGGCCTAAGGGCCAGAGGTGGCGCCGTTGGATGGATGAATGGATGTTCCCTGCGTCGCAGGGCGCTAACGCAATGGGGAGTCGCTACTCGAATGCAGCTGGTGCGAGGTAGGACATTTCCCGAGGGCGTTACCTTGACTCCCTTACTGCCTGGACAGTCTTTGCATTGTGCTTATGCGGAAGTTGGTGGGTTTTGAGAACGTGCTTGTGGCGTACTCCGGAGGGGAAGATGTCGTGATATAATCAGGAAGAGAAAGCTTGCGAGTCGGCGACCTCAATTCCTGTCGCGCCTGAGTGGCAAGCGTGTCCTAATGAGGAGCACACTGATTTGTCGCTCTGCCCTTTGGTGGGGACTGACGGGGACGATCCGGAGATCTGAGAGGCATGAGCCCTAGGATCCCGTGGGGGTCCTGCCCCGGGGAGGTGAGCAAGTTCGCGGGGAAGTGTGCTCAGAGTGTGCGCGGTCTGCAGAGGGAGCTGGCACAGGGCGAGCCACTGGGGCCTGTCGGACCAGAGTCCTAAATTTCTGGTGGAATGGTGTCCCTGAGGATGAGCAAGTCCGCGGGGATGCATGCCAAGAAAAGGGGATTCGAAGGAGATTATGGACATGACAGAGGAGAAGAATTATTCGATTGGTGCGCGAGCGGGAAATCAAGTGATCGAGCGAGCAAGAAATCAGGCGATCAAGCAAGCAAGAGTTCAAATAAACAAGCAAGCAAGAAGTCTTGTCGGGGAGGGGGGAGGAGGGGGGGGGGGGGGGGGGGGGAAGGCGGCAAGTCGTCGTTCCAGGGCGGAAGCTTCTTGTCCCAGCACGATGGGACAAACGCTGTGCTAGATCCTGCTAACACTTAAACAAAGGTCAGGCGAGCCTTCGGGAGGGCCGAAAAGGGGTTTTCCTCCTGAAGGTTCTCCGACGCCCAAGTCAGTGGGCATCCTATCGGGAACAGGTACTCGGGAGGGGAGTTTTCTACGGGTTAGTCGTGAGAAGTCTCGTCCGGGGATCGAGGCTTCTATCTGCTTTCGTGTGTTTCAAAGGGGTTTCTACACATCGAAGGGAAAGCAAAACGAATACAAAGGCGAGGTTCTGGGTGATGAATGACTTAACCTGGTCGGCATTCACCCAGGAAGAACTTGAAGTTCACCTGTGATCCTGCTGTTTGGCCGGGTCGACTATCTTAGATATCAGCCGATGCCCTCTCTTGTTTCCCTTTTCTCCTCTCTCTCCACTCTGTCTCTCCGTCCTTCTCTTTTTCCCTTCCCTTTGAGGGGCTACTTGCGGACCCTTCGTTCTGTCTCTTCCATGCGGCGGGGAGTAGGTGAGAATAATGATTCTGGCGTGTTTGGGGAAATCCGCCAATTGCCCCGGTACAGTACGCAGGAGTGGATTGGCCGAACTAGCGTAGTGTATGTCAGCATCTGGTGCAGTCTAGGTCCACATGTTGAGTTTTCTTTCAACCTAGTAAAATGGATCCCAACACTATCAATTATGATTTATAATTCATTATTATTTTACAAAATTACATAATTATTACATATTATCCACATATATATCATTTGAATAGTGAATTTTAAGATTAGATTATGTTATTAATTACATATGTGCATCATTTATGAAGTCAATTCTATAATTATTATACTAGTAAAAGTCATATATCCAAATACAAATAGATTATCCAAAACAATAAGTCAATAATTACATAAAATTATTTAATAATTTACCAAATTAAATAATTATTTAATAGAAATTTAAGATTATAAAAGTATTTATGTATTTTTGCGCAAAAAGTAGTTAACATATAAATAGATATGACTATTTCGCGTGTTTTTCTATATTGCTAATTTAATTAGTGTATCTTTATATAAGTTTTATTGTATATATTACAATAAAATTTCATATTAATCATTCACATAAAGTTATTTCAATATTTACAATTATAGGTGAAAAAGATATAACATAAATTAATAAAAATATATAATAACTAAAGAAAATTAATTATATTTTTATTATTTAATTAGTATCTTTAAACGTATTTTATTGTCGATGTTATATTTAAGTGTGAAAATGGATTTAATATTTTTAAGGACCAATAACTAGAAAAAACATTATTTTATGTATTTTAGTATTAAATTAATTAATTGATCTTTAAATGTACTTTACCACATAGATACTACCTTAAATTTATTTTTATTCATGGATATATCTTTTAAATTTTTTTTTGTATATTTATGTATTAAACAATTTAACATGATATATTGACAAATGTAACGTTATTATTTACTTTATGTTTTTTTTTACTATTATCATTTAATCAGTGTATGTTTGAACATGTTTTAGTGTAGTCATTATCACAAAATTTCATATATTTTACAGTTTTATTCATATATTATTTACGTAAAAATATTTTTATATTACTAGTAAAAAAACAGGCTATAGCTACGACAGAATCACGACAGTGTCGTGGCTTTTCTGAAACAAGTCACGAAAAAATCACGAAAAAATCACGTAAACGGAAAAAAGAAAGAAACATGACAATTTCGTGACAATTCGTGACAAATATAGTCACGCTTTAGTCACAAAATCTGATGTAGCAAGGTTAGCCACTAATTAGCCACGAATATTTTGTGGCAACATAGTCATGAACAAATATCATGGCTTTTTGTGGCAACTATAGTCACGGTTTAGTCACGAGAATAACAGTGGCAAGGTTAGCCATTTTTAACCACTCTAATTTCGGGCAAATTTTGTATAATTAAACATTATTAACACATTTTCAACATATTTTCACTTTGTGATTATGATTCTGATATTGATACTGATTTTGCTTAAGTTTCAACATATTTTCAAGTATATGTATAATTAAACTTTGTTTTTCTTACTATTATAAAAAGATAAAAAATATTGTGTTTTAAATTAAAATATAACTAAACAGAATCAGTAAATTAAAATATAACTAAACATAACTAAACAATTTGTTTAATGGTTTCTATTTCTGGGTTTAAGGTTTGTATATTTAATCTTAGAAAGATACTATTTAGTTATATTTTATTTTAAAACTTAATCTTTAAAATAGTTTTAACACTTGCATAGTTATTTAGTTATAATCAAATATAACTAAACCTTTTAACCTTTAAACTCAAGCCATAAATCCAAAATACAAACCTTTAACCAAATTCAAACCCTATACCCTAATTATAAACACATATATGTACACCAAAATTCAAATCCTTAACTTAATTTAAACCTTTAACCAAATTCAAACCCTAGACCTTAAATGTAAAACACATCACCAAAATTCAAACACTTAACCCTAAATGTAAAACACATAAGTTGACCAAAATTTAAACCTGTAACCAAAATTCAAACCCGTAACCAAAATTCAAACCCTTAACCAAGTTCAAACTCTAGATCCTAAATGTAAAACACATATATACACCAAAATTCAAACTCTAACCAAAATTAAAACCCTAGACCCTAAATATAAAACACATATGTATACCAAAATTCAAATCCTTAAACATTTTGTTTAATATGTAGTTTTCTTTATTCCCTAAACTTTAAACTTTAAATCCAAAATAAAAACTCTAAATTTTAAAGTAAGCTGTAAATCATACACTTTAAACTTTAAATTTTAAGTATCTAAACATATATTAAGCCACAAATCAACATTTCTATTAATCTACTTCTTCAAACCCTTATATCTAAACCTTTGTATACAAAAAATGCAACCCTTATAACAAATAATAATTTTTTTTTTCATTATTTTGCATAATCTTTATCCAAACTTTATATACAATCTGCATATTCTCAAACACTTAACAAATTTTCAAATATAAATTATATTCAAAATCTTAGATTTTGAACCCTAAAGCCTTAACCCTCACCCTAAACCCTAAACCCTAAATCCTAAACCTTTAACATAACTAATCAATATATATATATATATATATATCCAAAATTCAAATCCATATATATAATAGATTTCATCTAATCATTTTTATAAATCTCAAATTCTATACCTAATATTTTCAATCTTAAAATTTAAATTTCATACCCTAAATTATGAACCCAATTCTTAAATTTTACATTCAAACATAAAAATTAAATACAAAATTACAAAACCAAAATATTTGAATTTTTAATTATTAGTGAGACATGTTTTTCAACTGACTTTGCAAATAATATTTAAGATCATAAATATTTTACAAAGAAACATAATATTTAAACTTTCAAAATGCAAATAAAGAAGGAGATTTCTCATTGGTTAATCCATAGTGATGAAGAAGATCACACCTAACTTTGATCCTCAACTGTTGATAAAAGTAAATCCAACGCTATTTCATTCATGCACTTCTAAAAAATATTAATTTTTTATTCTAGTAAATTAATGGAACAATATTTTATACACTAAATAATAATATACAGTTTATGATATTTGATAAAGCATTGACAAAAAGAAATAAATTAGATTAAAACGTTTATATGATGGTAATCAAAAAGAATTTTAGTAAATTAGATAACAAAAAGTTTTTTTAGTAAATTGGATCTCTAAATTAGAAAAATATAATATATGAAATAAAGTAATACATTTTGTAATACTTAGATGACATAAATAAGTATATTGAAAAATTCTAGTATATATATCATTAGTTTTCCAAGTAGCAAAACAAAAATTCCGTGCAAAAAATCATATATTTAATAGTAAATGGAGAAATAATATTATCCAAATAATTGAAATTCACTTTTATTCGCTAAGGAACAAAAAGTATGCAAAAACTTTAGAGGAGGTAAGTTTAAAGTGAAAGAAGATCATTTTAACCTGGATGATCTATCTATAACCAGGATGAAGCTTGAGTGAAACGAGTTCCTGGCTCATTACAAATCTGTCTTTAACACATCAGGTTAAACTTCTTGAGGACTTGAGTAAACGAAAAGTATAATAAAATAGCTTTGTTATTTTCTTGAGTAATGATATTTCTTTTGTTTTTGAGTAAAAATAATAGTTAATCACTATAAATATGGAGAAATGGCTATTTAAATACTCAACTATCTGATTTTCGCCAAAATAAGTACAGACTTTCTATTGAGCTAAAATCAGCACAAATTTATGTTGACCTAGCTAAAATAGGTACAAGATTAATCAAATTTAACAACGTTTAATTGATGTTAACTACCGTTTACTTTAATCTTAAATATCGCTTGCAAAAAAAAAAAGCTCACTCTAGAAACCAAAAATTCCCAATTCGATTTCCCAATTTTTAATTCCCAACTCAATTTTTTCTTCTTCAAATCTATTTTTTCTCTGAAAATAATCCTCACATGCGTCGAAATCATCATACTTTTCTCACAAATCTTGTAAGTTGTATCGTTTATGTTGTTTTGCATCGATTTTGAGATTTGCAAATCTGCTTTTCGGTACTGTAGTTGTGATCTTCTACAAGTTTGTTGTTGTAGTTTAGATATGAATTTGATTCTATAGGCTCGTGTAGTTTTGAAAAGTTCTATTGTGTAGTTTTGTTTGTGTGGTTTTCAAGTGGATATCATATAAATTCAAATATGGAGAAATCAACTGGCTTCTATTTTGCGTTTGATGTCACAATGTTGTCTTCTGACCTTTATTGTTGAGTATTGGTCTTTGATTCCTTTTGAAGAATTTTTGGTGAGAATTTTCCTGATTCTGTACATGGAAACATACAGAGAAGAGGCTCTCGAAGCGAAGCATATCGCTGAGAGAAGATTTGCAGAGAAAGAGTTTAGCAAGCGTAAAGAGTTATACACTAAGGGAGAGGTCAATGTATCTAGACTTGGAAGGTTTGTCTCAGGTGGTCACGATGTCTGAAGTGGTCACAGCGTCTGAAGTTTATATAGCTTTGCAGAAGGGAGATTGATTACTATGCATTTATTGGGCTAAAACCACCAACTGTGAAAAGAGAATTGAAGAAACAGTTTAAGAGGATGGTTGTATTGCTCCATCCAAACAAGAACAAATGCCTCGGGGCTAACAAGGCGTTCCAGATCATATGTGAAGTGTGGCCTTTCCTGTCAACTGAGTTTAAGAAAATCACTTTCGATTACAAAAGAAAGAAACTTACAAACTGCAACCAAAACAAAACAATTATACATGAGTAAATCAGTTTGTGTATGCCTTTGGTTCATGTTTATTGTCATTGCCTATCTTCTCTTTTTGAGTTTATGAAAATACAGGTAACTTAATCTTGACATTCCACCTGTCAGTGATCATCTATAGATAAAACACACGCATTGTTGGATCACTCATCAATTATCAATCATCAAACACCAACACGTAAAAAATGTGCATATGATATAATTTTGCTTTTTTGAGTATATGTAAGACCTTATGAATTTCATAATTAGAGATATTGAAAGCTAGTAGCACATATAACATTCAAAAATAACACGTTCCCACATTCGAGTTTACAAGTCCCACATCCAAAATAAAGAAGAATACAACCAATTGGTAATAACCAGAGAGAGAGAGAGAGAGAGAGAGAGAGAGAGAGAGAGAGAGAGAGAGAGACAAAGAGAGTTGAAGGAGAGTCAACAGCAAAAGACCACTTTATTCAGAGACGCATTCATGAAAACTACCAAGAGACCACAAGAGAGAACGATTTGAACCTCACTGAAATGAAAAGCCACTTTATTTAGAGACGCATTAACTTTAGCTCTCAAGAGCTCACGTGTCTGCATCATTGAATCTGGAAATAAAAACAACACAAACCATTTTAACATTAGAAGCAACAAGAGGTCACACGAGCAAACTTTTAACAACAAATTTTTATAATAACCTGATCTTTCTTTTGTCGACCCCTTGGTCTTTTAGCTTCAGGCTCAACGCTAGGTTTTGAACATGATAACTTATTATGCCCTTCTTCCCTACAGTTTGAACATGTAATGATACACTTCTCACGACTTAAATTGGTCTTTTGAGAGGTAGAAGTAGATACACCTTGACTTTTTGTCATATCGTAGTTACTTGGCCTACCGCGTTTGCCTAATCTGTTGGGTGGTGGCAAGACAGGTAACCTATTTAACCTCGACCACAACTTCATTCCTTCCATAGGCCTAATACCATGCTCATATGTTTGCTGCCATTTTTTAGTTGTGTAATACTCTGAAACATGATCTCTAAATTCCAAATTTTTGGCGGTGATAACACAAGCAGCATGATTACACGGTATACCATTCAACTGCCACTTCCGGCAGCCACACGTTTGTAGATTCATATCTACAGAATAAGAAACACCATGGAATTCTACCTCATGCAAACCATCAGTGGCAATGTGTCTAATATAATCCTTAGACTTATCCTTGGCCGATTCAATTTCAACATGTGCACTCTTTGTGAATCTTGTCTTTAACCTACTAGCAATCAGTTTTCTCTTTGCAGTACGCACCATACATTGTCTCCTAATATCCTCTAACAAATCAAGTAATGGTTTTCTCCTTGCTTCACGAATGGTTCTATTGAAAGACTCATTGAGATTGTTCAAATTATCATTGCAACAAGAACCAGCCTTAAAAAACACCCTAGACTATGCATGAGGATTGGTTTTCAGTAGAGAATCATACGCACTTTGACTGTATCTCCTCAATGCTTCCAAATTATCTTCATAATCCCCTTTGGTGTAACTACGTGCTATTTTCCAAAATAGTTTCTCTAGCTCTATATCGTGGCTGTTTCTCTTCCAGTTTCCTAAAATGTGTTTAGCACACATATGGTGTTCAGCTTGTGGGAGAAAATTATGAACTGCTTTCACCAAACCCTAGAATACAAACGAAAGACTATAAGTATGAATAATGCAGACACAAAAATGACAAAGAATACATAATCTAAGAAGATGAAGAGACATTACCTTTTGCTTATCTGATATGATTGTTATCTTTCTCCCATCATCTTGTCCTAAATCCACCTTGAGATGATTTACAAACCGATCACAATTACTCTCATTTTCTATCTCAACTACTCCCCATGCAATTGGAACAATTCTATTATCTCCATCTCTTCCAAATGCAGCTATCAATTGGCCTTTGACATCCCTTTTAAGAAAGGCATCATCTAGTCCTATGATAGGCCTACATGAAGACAGCCACAAATTTTTTTGTGCTTCAAAACAAACATAAAGACAATCAAACCTTTGTTTGCTTCCTGGAGCTGGCCCCGGAATAGTCTCAATTTCCATTTTGGTTCCTGGATTTTTCCCAAAGATTTCTGCTTGGTAATCCAAAATCCGAGAAAAATGTGCTTCGTGGCTAGCTCTTCTTTCCCTTGAAATTTTGGTCTTGACTTTCCGACATTGATCTTCAGTAACAATCAAATGATAGTTTCTCTTGATCTCATCAACCATGTCCTTTGCCGTGAGCTTAGGATTCACTCTTAACCTTTTCTCAAATAACTGAGCAATTGATGAACAACATCTTTGAGTAATCAGACCTGATACAAATGTGCTTATCCATGTATGCCTTAATCTACAACTTGTGTTTACTCTTTTCGTAAGAGAAATAAACTCCCCATGCACAATTATCTTCTTTATCAGAGCAAATCGAACCAAGCTTCTCTTGTGTGGATAAGAATAGGTTAATATCGTATCTGATTTTTAAAGAGTACCTTAGAAGTGTCTGCTTAAATTCAGAAGCAGAACCAAACGTTTTACCTAAGGCTAAAATTTCATCAGGTAATGTTGTATCTTCATGGGATTCTCTACGTGCTTCTTCTTCCTCATCGTTCGATTACAAAGGATCTGGTATATTGTCATCATTCCAGATGTCGTCTCCATTGTCTCCACTCTCATCTTCTCTTTGAATTTCTCCAAACTGGTTGGGTAACTCTTCAACCACTTCTTCTTCAACAGCCACACCATTGTCATCGTTCTCTAACTCACCACCTTTGTCGTCGTTCTCTTACTCACCACCTTTGTCATCGTTCTCTTACTCACCACCATCCCCATCAGTAATAATTGGGCAATCATCTTCTGGTATAGCTTCATGATCATCTCTGTTGTTCTCATCGTCAGCAGCAGCTTCTCGTTCCCTTCCACGACGTGGTGTAAGTTTCTTCATTCTGGTCATATCTCCACCGATAGCCGGCAACAATGATAATGATTTGACGTTGTATATGTGATTTTGAAGAAGAAGTTTAAAGAAATCGAGCTGTAGATTATGGGTTTTGGACGTTGATTTGAGAATTTTTGGTTTTCTAAAGTTGAGATTTTTTTGGTTTACAAACAACATCGTTTAACTAAACGGCAGCAATAAATGTGGTTAACACCAATTAAAGCTTGTTAAGTTTGACTAATCTTATACCTATTTTAGCAGTCAATATAAGTTTGTGCTTAGTTTAGCTCATTAGAAAGTTTGAGCTTATCTCAGATTGAGTATTTAAATAGTTGTTTTCCCCTATAAATATAGGCTAATTTTTCGAACAATAGAAAATAAATCATTTAAATTTAGAATGAGGTTCAAAAATTAATAATTATATAAATTACGTACATGATTTCAAAAGTTTTTAACTATGGTAAATAACATTTATTTTATATTTTTTTATTATTTATCATTTGATTAGTATATATTTGAACATATGTTAGTTTAGTTATTACCATAAAACTTCATATATTTTACAATTTTATTCTTATATCATTTAGGTAAAAGTATTTTTGCATTTATTAGTAATAAAATATATAAGATATATTCATTATAAAAAATAATAACTAAAACAACTTAACTAATATAACAATATTTTTATATCTCTAAAAATATTTTCTGAACAATTAACACAAACTTTGTATTATTCGTAAATCTGTTATTAATATGACAATATTTTCATATTTTACATGTTTTGAAAGTTACAGTTTCTGTTCGAGAGCAAATTTCGGGATGCCACGTGGAGAGATCTGACTGGTCGTCATTCATGCGGGGGAGATTTGAACTTTGGGGGGATGGGTCAGCCTGCAATGATAAAACAAAGAAGGAGGATCTCGGTGAACTGGAAAAGGGTTGCCTTTCCGATAACGCTCTGACGTTCTAGTCAGAAAAGACACGAGACTGGACGAAGCGTATTTAAGATATCGAAAGAACGGAGTATGGGGCGCTCTATCAACTCATAGAGATCTTGATAGAGCTTTTGGGAGTAGTGATCTCTAATGAAGATGAAGCTAGAAGATGAAATTATCGTTCTAGATGTCTCCTCCTCTCGTTGACGCGAGGAGTATGTTTTTATAGGGGATACTTGGTTCCGAATCGGGTCCGGGTTTGGGTCTCCAAGTTCCCCGGATCGTGTACTAACTCTCGTCCTTTGTCATGATTATCTCCATTCCCGGATTTTTCCATGCATGTAGTCAAAATAAAGATTGCCGACCTGCTCCGCTTTCTCCTAATCGCCATCATTGCAGTCTTCTTTAATAGGTGCAGCGCATTTAATGCACTTCAGGTTCCCGTCGGGTCCGTTGCCCAAGCGTTGGGTCCTCGTGGGCCGTAGTCTTATTTTGCAGCCCAACAATTTTACATTATTTATACATATGTATATTATTTATATTAAAGGTTTTACATCATTTTACATATTATAATTTAGTTAATGTATCTTTAAATGTATTTTACTAATTTAGTGTAGATATTACCATAAATTTCATATTTTACATATATATCTAATGTATATTCTTAGTTTTAATAACATGCTCTTATTTACATATACTCAATTTTAAAAATATAATATACTTAAAAGTTATATAGAATAATATAAATAAAATTACCAAAAAATCAATCAATTATCATTTATATTTTATTATTATATTACCAAATTACATAATTATTTATAAATTATTACATATTATCCACACATATATCATTTGAATAGACAATTCCAATATTATGTTATTAATTTCATATGTATATCATTTATAAAGTAATTTGTTTTTATGGACAAAAATTTATGTAAAATAGTTATATTAATAAAAGTTATATATCCAAATATAAATAAATTATCAAAAAAAAATTAAGTCAGTAATTTATATAAAATTATTTATAAATTATTATATATTATCCACACGTATATATATCCAATTTGAAGATTATACTAGTAACTATATATGTGAATTATTTATATAGTCAATTGTTTTGTTCTGAACAAATATTCATATAGTCAATTCTAAAATCATTATACTAATAAAAGTTATATATCATAATATAAATAGATTACCAAAAAAAAAATTGGTTAATAATTATATAAAGTTATTTAGTATATCAACAAATTAAATAATTATGTATAATTTATATTATTTATGTATGTATTATTTTTTTGAGCTTTTACCATGGTCAATTGGAAGGTGACATGTCATTAATAGACTCTATTCAAACGCTGACTTCTTTGCTTAGGTCTGCCAGCAGCTCCCTAGCTAACTGTTCATACGCAAGTAGTGGACTTCCCAAACCAGAGGCATGCTGTACTAGTCCACCTGCTCTGGCTATGCACCGCGTAGATGGGACATACCAGAGAGAAAGAAGTATAAAAAGTTAGTTAAGGCCACAAGAGAAGAGGAGGCCGGATCCGGGATCCAAACCCGGACGAGTCCCAATCTATAGAGAATATACTACTAACGAGAAAGGAGGAGGAGGAGGAATGGCCAATCTCCGTCTCACCAGACCCCGCCTAGGTCACGATCGCACAGCAGGACTGAAGGGGGTATGCTTGTCGTCCCCCGGAAGGAACACCAGCTTAGATAAGCGTTTCTATCCCCCTTTGTCAGCTACCATAACACCCATGAGAGAGAGTTCCTATCCCACTCTCGTCATGGTCCATGTATTACGATTTCACCCTCACCAAACATCAAATGGGTATCGCAATCCTTGGATGGGATACCCAAACTTTAATCACCTCCACAAGCCTACAATCCCGAGCTCATGTTCCCTTTGTGAAGGAAACTCCCTTCCGGTTCTCCCGGAGGTCTGACTTACTCGTTTGCTAGTATATGCAAGACTCAACCATAATTTTTCCCCGGAGCCGCATACCGCTCATCCCCCTAGAGGATGAAACTCGAAAACCCAACTCTGCTACCCGGACAAACACACTTCCCCTAGCATTCTATAATTTGCTCCTGAAAAACTGTCGATACAAGGGGGGGTTGGTGGGGGGGAGGGGGGGTTGGTGGGGAAGGCCGATAGGCGTCTAATAAAGAAAGTAGACAACCGAACGTTGGTGCAGCCCGGATCCCACAGCGGCCAAAGATGACGGAAGTCGTTTGGAAGGTACCGCACAACGGAAACCCGAAGACAAAGTAGAGCGGAAAGGAGACCCCCGCTCCTGGAGTTAAGTTGGAACGCCAGTCCTAGGCGTGGCCGTCGAAGTTGGCCTGCCCCCGAGAGTCTTCACCCTGTGAACGTTTGGCGAGAGGAGTTCGACCCCTCATGAAGCCTAAAGCTCCCATCGGTCAAGACTGCACGTGCCTTGGCACGCGCCGTCCAGCCAAAGCAAAGACCCCCAACCATCGTAAAAGGATGTGAACCGGGGCCAAAGAAACCTTCGCCTCATGCGTAGAACCAAGTATCGGGGTAAGGAAATCCTGAGGATCGAGTCAGACATTTGTCTTCTCCCCAAAACCGCGACGTGTTAAAGACATGCATGAGTCTTCCATTCCCCAGCCATTCTATGTGCTGAGCTCTTTCTTTTCTCCTTCTTGCTCTCACTCCTCTTTCTAAATGATGAATGTTATCCAAAGGAGCATGATGTGAGACTCTAGCAGCTTTAGGCACATGCCTTTGGTTCCCTTGAGCATGAGCTCCATGTGTTTGGGTGTCCATTTGTGGTCCTAGACCACAATGATCTTGAGGATCTTCCATTCCCAACCTTTCTATGTGCTGAGATATTTTTCTTTCCCTTCTTTCTCTCACTCCTCTCTCTAGATTATTAATGTTATCAAAAGGCTCAACAACATTTTAACTCCTCTAGACTTCAAGTTCATGCACCTTCAAGAGAGAATCAATGAAAAATGAAAAAGTTAGTAACTGAAGTAAAAGAAAACTTAGTCTCAAGAAGAATTAAAATTCTAATGCATCAAAACAAGTTCCAACTGGCAATGGTGCCAATTGATAAGTATATATTTTCACTGCTTTCAATACTCAACACCACTCATGTTGTTGTAGTAGTTAAGGTGTCAATCCATTTGGGAACGTAGATGACACTAGAAATGCATAGAAATTTTCAAGCTTAGCAAATAGAAGCATGTTGTTGTTTCACTACCAACCTAAATGTTCAAACAAGCAAAATTCAATGTTAAAAGAAGCAAGCTGAAACAATAGACTTCAAACAAAGCAAAAAACAAAGCAGTTACTTGAACAATATGATCAAAGATAAACAAATGGGACGAAAGAGCGGGTTATTTTGGGTATTCATGGTGACAATAAAAGATATTCAAACAATAATAATAATACTAATCCTTAGGAATAGAACTCTTAAACATGACTAATCCACTTTTATAGCACTAATCACTTTATTAATAACCTTAATCAAGATCTTATCATCATTAGTGAAAAGATAAACAACAAACAAGAAATCTCAGTTCTATAAAGCCAATAGACACCCTAAACATTCGTTATCATGAGCTAGAAATGTAAATTTCTTGACTTAGTTGGCTGGGACATTTCATCAAACACCTTATGGGTGGAAAATGTCCTAACGACTAAATCAACAAGATCAAGGCAAATCTAGCATTAAAAACACTAAAAAAGAAATGATTTATTGTATTTAAGTCATAAACATCAAATATCTATTATAATCTCACCATAATCTAATTCATCATCAATCCACAAAGAAAACTACTCACTAATCATGTTAAAACGACAAATCTAATGAAATAAATATGGATAAACGTGATTAGGGAGAAGATGAAAAATTATATAAACAAATACTTAGAATTGCATAAACTCTTAAATATTTCTTTAAAAAAAATGTGTTTAAGAACTCAAGAAAGAAAGTTTTGCTTAGAGAAGAACAAGGTTTAGAGACAAAAGATAAGATAAGCCATGAAAACAAGGTTTTAGATATATATAGTGAACAGTAATCTGACCCAAATTAACCCGGATTGGCTGGGTCGTGACTCAGTCTGGGTCATAAGCTGTGGTCTGGCCATCTGCATTCTTTTTCAGCCACCCTTGGCCGCGGTTTACCATCCCGCAATGTCTTGAGGCTAAGCCCACGCCCTTGACCGCGATCTGGTAGTACATCTTACAATTAATAACTTGGATATTGATTTGATTTCTTCTGTTGATATCTTTGGATTTGAGCTCCCACCTTCAAACCTCTTCTCCTAGTTGCTTATATTTGTTTGCTTGAGGACAAGCAAAATGCAAGTTTGGAGGAGTTGATATGTGTATACTTTGCATGATTTGAACACTTGTTTTTGTTAGTTTTGATCTCTCTTTTGATTATATTTTAGCCATTTTCATGCTTATGTATCTTGTTTCTCTTTGTCATGCATTTTAGAGTCGTATGTTATATTTGATTCATTTACTTAGTCTTTGAGTCTTTTTAAGTTACTATGAAGCTTAGTGGAGCTTGAGGACATGAGGTAGTAATGGAGAAATGAGTGAAGATAGGAAATTCGTGAAGAAGCAAAGGGATGACTCTCGCACAAATACTTAAACAGTAACACTCAAGCAAAACAAAAACAAAGCAATTACTAAACAAGCTTAATCAATAAAGGCAAATAATAGTGACGCGTCTAAACCGGCGGGTTTGTCAAAGTTTCAGAAGCAAAGAGATGACTCTTGCACACAAAAAAAGTGTTTGAGTTTACTTGTTATAAGACTTGTTTTCTTGTCCATTTAGATTGATAGAAACAACTTTATTAATCTCGATTGGATTAAAAAAACTTTATGCATTCTTGATGTTCACAACAAATCCTATTTGAATTACATTTCAATTACTACAATGACATGTGTAGTAAAAATTAATTTCTTAGTAAATCCTACTATCAGGATACGAGGACTGCATATTTTCAGAGGTGTCAATTTTGAGAGAAATATTTCTTGTATGTCATGCATTAAAAAAGAATGTTAGAGTTAATTTTTGATGTCATATTTAATGTTGTTAAGCTAATATAAATTGTTTTAGATTTAACTTCATCTCAAATAGTTTAGTTTCTTTTTTTTAATAAAACGACATATTCAATATATGCAAACTGACTTTAACTATGTTTTGAAATTAAAAATTTAAATCAGTTTTTGTAGTTGTCAATTTATGAGTTCTTTTAACCTAATACGACCACCACTATATATAGTTATATACCATATACTTTATATCAACTAGTCTTAACCAAAGCATGTAAAGATTTTTTATGGCATTGAAATCTACACTAGCAACACCTAACTTTCAAGATCCTGAATACATCACTAGATAGGTCAGCGTCGATCCAAACTTTAAGTTCTTAAACTGGTGCAATCTTCAAAATCACATGTTTAAAAGGTTTTTCATCTTCTTCTCAAGATGTTTTCAAAAAGTTAAGGATACAAGGCAAATACTATACAACTAAAGTACTTGCTAGAACTTAACAAAGACGAGTCCCAATCATCATCATCACTCACCAACACCACAAAACACTTCCATCACCACCATCACCAACAACAAGAACTTAATCAAATATCTTTTCCGAATATTATGCAGTGGTGAAAGACATTTAAACTTGTCTCTTATCACCTATAGAAGAACATGTGATCTTATAGAATATGAAAATATATTTTTCTATTTAAGCTAAGAAGATCCAACATTAATTCAAAGATCTGTCTCTCAACAAGGATTATAAACAAGTGTCAAGTACAATGCACAGCCACGCCTATTGGAGCTGGATTTCACCCCTGAAATCTGGCCCATGAACAACCCATCATTTTTATTCTAAAACCAAAACAAATTAATCGGGCCCAACAAAAGAACATGAGGCCCAAACATCCAAACCCAAGATAGTCATCTCCATAATGTCTAGGTCCAGCTAGAGTTCAATTAACACCAGGAACATCAGAAGAATTGAATGAGTCATAAGGAATATCCCTCATAATCCAAGGAGGTCTGACCTTCAAAGGATATTTAGCTGCACACTGGAGTTAGAAGCCCGACCTCAAGAGTTATAAAACGGGCTCGATAGCATTCGTTTTAGAGGGATCTTCCTGATATTTTTCACATAAGTGCAATCTCTGTACTTGCTTTCCAAGCTATTTTTACTTCATTTCTTTTATAAAAAACTTTGTAGCCATTTCATTCAACCGATTAATATCAATCCATATTTCATGAGTTACTCGTTTATACTTGGTTCTTCTCATAGAGAATCTACTCGTTGATTTCTATATAGTTTCTTCCTTACAAGAACACATAAATTTTAGAGTGTGAATTTGGGTATACACATTTAGGCATCTGTAGGGAAGAAATAGATTTCTCTAACTCAAGAGTCGATCTTAGACCAGTTCGGAACAAAATGGATTCAGTCCAACATTAATCCTCGGGAACAATCTTCAAAATATTGATTTCACTAGATCAAAATATCGCGACTGTTGGCACCAGCCACGCGGCCGACATATCAAACCCTTCGACCTCTGGTGTCATATAGACAATGGGCGGATCAAGTACTCCAATCACACCTCTGGTCAAGACCACCAGAACAAACCCCAATGTATCAAGCTGTGTGGATGTAGTCATGATCAACCTCGCCACTCCCATAGCACAAAGCGAACACCAATTCGCATACAAATAAGAGACCTCTCTCTCGAGTATGGGTTAGATCTAAAAAACCCCAACAATAATAGCACCACAAAGCAGAACATCGCGAACCCAGTCCATGTTATCGCTTTCTAGCACTGACACAAACACCTATAGATGATTCAGCTGAAATACTTCGGATGCTACGCCAGCTGGTTGATGGCCTATGCAATCACAAAACCAGAATAAAACAGCAGGAATGACGTCAAGCTGAATCAAGACCCTTCACGAGACCTCCTCCGCATACCCAGCTTGAATTTTCGTCAATCAATGCCTCTGGCAGTTCACCTGGATAATTTGTGGCACCTTTGCGTGCTCTAGATTTTCAGAACTTTGTCCCTACGATGAATTTGCCATTAATCACACCAGATATGCCAACTTTTTACATACCCGAGATAGATCCTCTGCCTTCACCTCGAGCTTGTCGGCAGAGCCTCAGCTCAGATCACAACCAATGTATACAGCACACAGACGTTCGCGACAGCCCGCGAGCATGTAGCTCGTAATAACCAGAAGCCCCTAAAAAGAGCAATATAAATGATCAATCTCCTAGATATCACGCTACTTGGTAGATCGTGAATCATTTCAAAGATCCTAGAACCAAACTGATTTTGCCTTTCAACAACTGAACTCGCTGTTTTACCAAGCAAAGAGCTCAGCTACTGATATCGATAAGGTGATTCGAGAAACACCATGAACTATGTTCACCTTTAAAATTGCCAACACTTTGATAAGTTGACACTTATCTGGGAGTCATAGAAAGGGAGTGAGAAGCAAGAAGAGAGAAAGAAAGAAGAATTTTTAGGAAAATTACTTAATTGTTCGATAATTAAACCCTTGCTCGGGTCTCTAATATTACATATGAGTTTGATAATTAAACGACAATGTCTTAAGAAAACTGAGATTATTTAAATATTCTAGATTTTATGAAAATTACTTAATTGTTCGATAATTAAACAATAAAGTCTTATTCCCTTCATTCACATCCTTGTTCACTTAGCCACTTTGTTTTCCCTCGAACTTGCGAGCAACCCGAGCAGACGTTCTTGGTTTCTTCCTCTCAAAAGCCCCCCCCCCCCTCTACGAAGGTGAAGATGTGGGCACTGATATAAGACTCGCAAGTGGTTCCCAAGTAGATTCAAATTAGGGCAAACCTTTCCATTTCACTAAAACTTTAGGTTCCTTATCGACGGCAGATTGGCGAAGGTCCACTATATCTTCAAGTTCTGTATTCCATTCCAAGGTAGAGGAGAGGATGAGAGGAATTTCTTGTACCTGATTGGGCACGTGCACAGCCTTCTTGAGTTGTGAAACATGGAAGACATGATGGATTAAACTATGAGCGGGTGATTGAAGCTTATACGCCACCTTTCCCAGCCTTTCCACAATCTCACACGGACCGAAATACCTTGGAGCTAGCTTTTCATTACGCCTCTGAGCCATCACCCTTCTGAATTCGAGATCTTGGTGGTGTTGATTAGCCGACGCCTGCATGCTCTTTTGTGCCGATTCTAGGTTCTCTCGGAGCTCCTGCAGAATGCTGTCTCAGCTCTGCATAAGTTCTTCAACCTCAGCATTTTTGGTAGAAACATCGCCGTATCTTAGTAGTCTCGGTGGATAGAAGTCGTATAGGGCTTTAAATGGTGTCATGTGACTAGAGGAATGATACGACGAGTTCTACCAGAACTCTGGCCAAGCAAGCCAATCCACCCATGTTTTCGGCTTTCTTCCCGCAAAACAGCGAAGATATGCTTCAACACACCGGTTGACCACCTCTGTTTGTCCATCCGACTGTGGATGATATGCAGAGCTCTTGCATAATGATATTCCTTGCCCTTTGAACAATGAGGACCAAAATTTACTGAGTAATACCTTATCTCGATCTGAAACCATGGTTTCGGGAAAGCCATGTAACCTAACTATCTCTTTAATGAATGAGTCAGCTACAGTCTTGGCGGTGAACGAATGTTTTAGTGGGAGGAAGTAGCGTATTTGCTAAGCCGGTTCATCACTACGAGAATCACGTCATCACTATCACTACGAGATAGCCTCTAGATATCGGTAATCCTTCCACAAAGTCAAGACTAATATCCGATCAGACCTGTGTCAAAATAGGTAGTGGTAAGAGTAATCCTGCTGGAGATAATGTGGAATACTTGTTTTTCTGGCACGTTTGGCAACTCTTGATAAATTTGGTAACATCCCTCTTCATCCCCTTCCAGAATACTTCCCTGGCAAGGCACTTAAACGTCTTAAGTACTCCTTCATGGCCACTTATAGGGCTTGAATGGAACTGCATCAACAAAGTTGGAATAAAAAGAGACTTCTCGGGAATGACTTACCTCCTTCCTTGAAAAGAAGGCCATTGTCATAGTTGATGCATATGTCCCTTCTTTAACGGACTTAATTACCTGTTGAAGGCTTATGTCTGCTTCCATTTGCATCGCAAGTTCATCCTGGTCAATAGAGATTGGAGCTGTTAATCGTAATTTTCAGATTTCTTTGCTCGGAGGTCTTCGTGACAGAGCATCTGCAGCTCGGTTCTCTGTACCACGTTTATATTCGATGTTGTAATTAAGCCCCAATAGTTTAGACGCCCACCTTTGTTGCTCCGCTGAAACTGATTTCTGATCTAGTAGAAATTCCAAACTCTTTTTGTCTGTCCGGATTACGAATTTGTTGTCGGTGAGATAATGCCTCCATTTGGTGATAGCAAATACTATCGCAAGCAGCTCTCTTTCATATACAGACTTCACCTTCCCCTTTGCAGAAAAAAACCTTGTTGATGTATGCTATATGCATTTTCCCTTGAGACAAAATTGCTCATATTCCTGCACTGGAGGCATCTGTCTCTACTACAAATGGCTGATTAAAGCCAGGCAACGTAAGAACCAGGATCTTAGTCATTTCTTGCTTGAGTAGGCGAAAAGCCTTTGCTGCTTCATTACTCTACAAGAACCCATTCTTTTTTAGTAGTTTCGTGAGTGGCCGTGCTTTTCTGCCATAGTCTTTCACAAACCTCCTGTAATACCTCGCCAGCCCCAAAAATCCTCTAAGCTCAGTAATGTTTCTTGGTTCAGGCCACTTCTGCATGGCCTCTAACTTTGATGAGTCTGCAGAAACTCCTTCATCAGAAATTATGTGTCCCAAATATGCCAATTCTGACTGTCCGAAAGTGCATTTCTGCTCATTAGCATAAAACTCATGTTTCTGCAATATCTCCAACACACTCTTCAGATGCTTCAAATGAGTTTCTAAGCTTTCGGTAACACTAAGATGTTATCAAGGAAGACCAGCACGTACCTTCTCAACATTGGCTTGAAGGTCTCATTCATGACTGATTGAAAGTTAGCCGGAGTATTAGTGGGCCCAAATGGCATTACTAGAAACTCATAGTGTTCCTCGTGGGTGCAGAAGGCTGTCTTCTCCATATTGCTTTGCTTCACCCTGATTTGATAGTACTCTGATTTGAGGTCTAGCTTGGAGAAGATAGTTGCTCATTTTAATTCATCTAAGAGTTCTTCAATGACAGGTATGGGGTATCTATCAGCCTGATTAACTACTATGTAATCTACACCGAATCTCCAGCCACCATCTTTTTTTCTTACCAACATAACAGGACTGGAATATGGGCTAATACTAAAGCGAATTATCTCTGCTTCTAGCATTTCTCTAACCAATTTCTCAATCTCATTCTTCTGCATTAATGACTATCTGTAAGGTCTTATATTGATTTTTATTGTCTTGGGTTGTAAAGTGATCGCATGCTCTCTATTTCTGCTTGGACGAAGACCTTTTGGCCTCTGGAACACCCCTACATCCAACAATCAGACTAAACTTTTTCAAGCTGCTTTTGTTTCACTCCTTTGTCCCCTCCGAAAAGCTTGATAAGTTCTAGCAAGCAAGCCAACTCACCTTCTTCCCAGACCTTTTCTAGTGAGTTTAACGAAACTTGCATTCTGAGTAAAGCTGGATCTCCCAGTATAGTCATCCACTGTTCGTGCACTTTGAAACTCAGCCTATGTAGCGACCAATAAATCCTTGTTCCTCCCAACATTGTCAACCAAAGGTATCCCAACACTACATCTGTTGTTCCAAGCCCAATAAGTATAAATTCTCCTACAATTTCCACACCTTGCACGATTAAAGTAATCTATGAACATTTTTCCCTATCGGAAATGACTTTTCCATTGCCAACTGAAACTCCAAATCCTTTTGTGTCTGTTACTGGTAAACTGATTCTTTCAACCAAACTTGAAGAGATGAAAGTACTTGTAGCACCAAAGTTAATGAGAATCACCACCTCCATCTTTCTAATCTTTCCTTTTATCCTCATTGATCGTTCAGCAGTGACACCTACCATAGATTGTAAGGATAAAGTCACCAACTCTTGTGTTTCATTTACATCATTATCTCCCCTTGGATCCTATTTTTGTTCTTCCTCATCGTCATCATGTTCATCTTCCTCGTCAACTTCCAGACACTTAAACCTGTGTTGTTTTGCACCGGTGTCCAGCAAAGAATCTCTCTCCACAGTGTCGACATGGGCTGTTTACCACCCTGCAGTTATCTCCATTTCCACCACCATAACCCTTATTATCCCGCAGACTATCAAAAAATCTCCTAGCTGGTGTAAACTCATTAATCATAAGTGGCGACTGAGTTTGAGTCCTCTGTGTAGCATTAAGAGCTGGAGCTGAACTGACTCTCTCAAATGGTTTAGAGTTGTAGCTCATCTTCTCGAGTTCTTTCTCTTCAATCAACTTAGCAGTGTCTACTATGTCGTCCATCCCAATAGGCCTGTATCTCACTACTTGCTCCCTCAATGACTTTGTCATTCCCTGAAGGAAAATCTCTTCCAGCACATCATTAGGCACATGGGGAACTTCTGCAGAGAGTTTTTCGAATCGCTCTCGATATTCAGCCTTAGATCCCGTTTTGCCTGAGCCTCAACATCTGACCTATCACCGAACCACCCCGTGAAGGTCGAAAACACTTCTTGATCTTGTCCTTGAAATCTCGCTAGTCACTTAAATCTTCACGGTCTTGAGTGATGCATAGCCACGTTACCGCACAGCCCGAGAGACTAACCAAGGCTAACTCTAACTTCTCTTCCTCTGGTGTATGGTTCACGTTGAAGCATGTCTCCACTCTGAAGATCCAGTCATCAAGATTTTTTCCGTCGTAACAGGGGATTTCCAGCTTTCTTTCCAGTGAGTCATTCGTAGGGTTTGTAGACTCCGACTTATTCAACGTCTTAGAGGACTCAGGGGTCGTTGACACTTGAAGACTAAGGAGTAACCCATCTCCTCGATCCTTCTCTGACGGCGTCAACTTTTTCCCGGTGACCAAGTTAACATTGGTTAGCGGCGAAGATTCACTCATTGCGCTTCCTAACTCTCGGATCTGAGATCTTGGAATAGCTAGTGAATCTTCTGCTTAAAGGACTCCTGCAGAGACATTACGAGGTTTTCCATATCCTCGCTCATCTTATTTTGCAAATATGCCATAGCTCTCTCCTGAAAATCCATATGTTCTTCCAATGCTGAAGCTTTCTTCAAGGCAGCGTTGGCAATAGCTAGATCTGGTTTTGGAGCCATCTCGCTCTGATTCCACTGATAAATTCACACTTATCTGAGAGTCATAGAAAGAAGAGGTTTTAGGAGAATTACTTAATTGTTCGATAATCAAACCCTTGTTCGAGTCTGCAATATTTTTGATAATTAAACGACAACACCTTAAGACAACTGAGGTTATTTAAGTATTCTAGAAAGACCCCTTCTCAGAGAGAGACTTATTCTTTTTATTCACATCCTTCTTCACTTAGCCACTTTGTTTCTCTTGAACTTGCGAGCAACCCAACCAAACGTTCTGGGTTTCTTCCTCTCAAAAGCGATGGACAATGCTAACTTATCACATTTATATCCGGGATACCAGCAAAGTCTGAATCCCATATTACTCTGGCTATATTGACCCCTGAGCTTATATCCAAGCAATCACTCGAAGTTCATCAATATCCGGGCTTGAAATTCATTTATCAATATCCCTGTTTTCTTTTCATCAGACAATTTTTAAAACCAGAAATTTTTGCTCATGGATCCCAAATCCCTACTTGAAATTCATTTCTTATTTGGATCACGTAGTCTTGTGGCTGCGGCTGCAACATACGGTCAAATGGTGTTTGTTTACTTGATGCAAATGTACAGAACCTGCAATCAAACACTGCGACTAACTGCAATAATTTGCATCTAATTTTTTTTTAAAAAAATTCAGTATTGCGGTTGAAACTATTGCGACTTGACGCTGCGACTATTTGCACAGCTTCCAAACGAATAACAATCACAGCATTTGGACACAGACTGCAGCGGCAACCACATTGGCAGACACATGTCCAATGTAAAATTATTTCAAAGATGAAACAATGGAAACAACTTGAAGATATCTCCAATAGTGAAGCCAATACAAATTCTCCTGTGCCGTCGCTAGGTTATGGTCGGAAAGAGGGTCAGAAAAATAAGAAAACGAGACATTGAATACTGGTTTAGAATCACTTCTGTGGGGGAAAAACGATTTTTATTTTTATTCTGATTTATGGTTTTTTTTAACCAACTTACATTTACAATCTCAAAGAAAATGTACAAAACCCAAGTATTCGGGCCTACGGGCCCTGATCAATACGAAACGGGCCTGTGAAATCTCAAACAACACCGAAAAGTTAAGCCTTATATACACTGAAATCTCTCGGCGTCAGATTTATCACTATCGCCACCGTTGAGACCGCCGCTTAGGGCGTCTCCTCCGTTATCCCCGCAACCAAACAACCCTCATCCGCCGGAATATCTCACTTCCGATTATCCGGGTACGCTCGATTTCTAAACTATTCGATCTCGTGTATTGTCGATCTGTTTCTGGTGAATTCTTGGGAGTTTTCTTTATCGTTTTTGCCATGTCTCGATCGATCTTCTGATATTTCTGTACTAGGTTATAACGATTTGATATTCTATTTGTTTTTCGCTTAATCTTTTTACTTATAATTCACAAGATCTCGACTTTTTGCCTTTTGTATTCTCTCTGTTTCATCATTCTCATACTGTTTCGCAAATTTATCAATCGAAATTTTGTATCTGTTTCTCTCTTTCGTGCTTGGAGTTTATGTTTGTACTTCATTTTCGTTTGAGCGATGCTTCACTCGTGAGGTTGTTTGATTAAGAATGCATACGGCTACAATTATTTAGATCAAATTTATTGTCAAAGGGGAGAACTTTGGGTTAGCTAAGCTTTCAGAATTCATAAATGAAAATAGGATCACTTTGGATTAGCTAAGAGTTCAGAAATGAAACCAGGATCACTTTGTTTAAGAACCCTGTTTTTGTTCCAAGAAGCAGTAGTTAGTGGATATCTTTTCTTCTCACTAGTTTTCGGTTTCTAATCTCTGGTGTTACGTCTGTTTTATCCAAAGTCTTATTTTTTCGAAGTTCCTGACCAGGAAAATCCTGTAGCATTTGAGCCAATGCTGTCGGCGAGAACCTTGAAAGTTGTGGTTTGTTACCCGCCGATAAAGCTCCGCTGGCATATATCATCGCATTAAGATGGGTTGAGTTTGGGTAGTATGGTGTGTAGGGCAAGGTAAGCATGCTTCACTTACGGAAAGAATCATTTAGGATTGTGTTCCTTCTTTGGGTTCCAAATGTGTTTTCTTGGGCTTATCCCATCTGCATTGATAAAAGTCTCTGTTTTGATTTTTGGAGTTGAAGCATTCTTGTCTTGGATTAGTTTCTGCTTTTTGTGGTATAATCAAAGATGTGAAACCCTTAAGTTATGAGAAACATGCTGTGTTGTACAGTGCCCTTTGACTCCACCAGTTTCATTGTGGATCATGATCAAATATGTAAAACTCTTAGGCTGTGAGAAAGATGCTGTGTTGCACAACGCCCTTTGACTCTTTCGTTATGACAGAAACGTAAACTCGGTTGCTGATAGAGTGTTGATTGCTCGGGAAGAGTCTTGTAAAGTGTATTATCAATTCTGTTTCTTAATATATATGATAATCTTTTATGTTGTCAGATGGGGAGAGTTAATGCAGATGGAGTCCATTATCGGTCTGGAGAGGGCCCTTACGCTCTTAACAAAATTAAAAAGGCTATTACCAAAGAAAACCAGGAGAAGCGACATAGGAAGGCTCTGAAAGGAAAAGCTTGGAAGAGTGTGACATGCCCTGTCTGTCTTGAGATCCCTCACAACTCGGTCGTCCTCCTTTGCGAATCTTACCACAAAGGGTGCCGTCCTTACATGTGTGCCACGGGAAACCGGTTCTCGAATTGTCTTGAGCAGTACAAAAAAGCCTATGCCAAGGATGAGAAAAGCGACAAACCACCAGAGCTATTGTGCCCGCTTTGTAGGGGTCAGGTGAAAGGCTGGACTGTTGTGACAGATGCGAGGAAGTATCTGAATTCCAAGAGAAGGGCATGTATGAATGACAACTGTTCGTTTTTGGGAAGCTATAGACAGCTCAGGAAACACGTTAAGGCGGTTCACCCGAGAGCTAAACCAAGAGCCATAGACCCTGTGCTAGAGGCAAAATGGAAGAAGCTTGAAGTTGAGAGGGAGAGGAGTGATGTAATTAGCACAGTCATGTCATCAACACCTGGAGCTATGGTCTTTGGAGACTATGTGATTGAGCCGTACAACAATGATTATGATGATGACGACCTTGACTCGGATGATTCTTTGGAAGGTGGTTACTTTGATCTGGCATCACTTGGAGCATTTGACATGAGCCGTCTTCAACCGCGTTCTGCTGCAGCCATCTCGAGCAGAGGACTTCGCAATTTCGTCATGAGCAGCCACAGAATCCGTAGTAGAGGTGGGAACAGGAGGCGGCAAACGCAAGGTTGATGATTGATGTTTAAAACCAGATGATTCTACCTTCGGACTAAGATTAAGCTTTTGAGCTTTATGAAGAAGCCTTGAAGGGAAGGGCAAGTGGGAACAAAACTAAGGTTTGCCTTTTTGAGTCAGCGGTTTAAGGTTTCAGATTTGGAAGATTTGATAGGGTATTCCCTTGACCTTTGATTTTAAAGAAACGTTTCATATATGCTTTTTGGTACTATTGTTTCATTTGAAAATGTATTTTCTTTAGCTCTTCGTTTTTTTTTTTCTTCAACAATTGGATGAAGAGAGGAAAAATATAGGAAGGTTAACTCACAAAATACACACTAGTTTGAAAGAGAAAATTTAACCAATGTTTTGAAACCTGACTTGGAAAGTAAACCGAAATGTATATCGGGTTTTCGGATTTTTCTGGGTTGATCTAGATCAATTGCAGATTAATTAATTAATTTTATATAATATATATATATATTATATGATTTTAAAAATAAAGAAAATAAATTTAAAATAAAAAATAACACAAATTATTCAATAACAGTAATAAAATATAAAATTTAACTAAAATAAGTAGTAAAACTGTAAAAGTCATTTAAAAACTAAGAACTTAAAAAATCACATTAACCAATCTTCATTGTTTTTTTCGCCATTGCCATTGTTCTTATGTTCTTCAGGTGGTAGAGCGAAATCTTCATCAATTTGAAATTCTAAAAGAAAACAAATCACATAGTTTAGTCAATATATTATATATAACTAAAAGATAAATTATAAAGTTTACCATTAGAATTGTCTGGGTTTGTCTCTTCATCAGTTTTAAGATATTCTTCAGCAAGAGCCTTTTCTAATTCATCATAATCAAGTTCACCTGGTTCTTCTTCTTCTACGATCTAAAACTCCGTTTTATTAATAGACTCATAGTCAACAAGATCATACGATCTTTTTCTTTTTGTCCTGTATTACAAAACTTGTAAGAAACTTGTTAAAATTTAAGCTAGATAAAGACATATAGCTTCATATTATACTCACATATCTTGTAAACGTAAATTGTAGTGAACAAATACGAGATCGTTAAGTCGCTGATGCTCTAATCGATTCCTCTTTTTGGTATGAATCCGTCAAACACACACCAATTACGCTCACATCCAGATGAAGAAGTGGTTTGACTAAGAATCTGTATTGCTAACTTTTGCAAAGTAGGAGCATCACAACCAAAATATCTCCACCATTCATCTAAATATTATTAAAACTATATCAGAATACTATGTATACACATAATATGATAATAATCATGTCTAATATTATGAATTACCTGGCTGAGAAGTTTTGCTGCAAGTTAAAGCCATTTCTCGGGAAAAGCTGCCCTCACATTTTCTATAAACCTTAAGCTCTTGAAAGAGCTTTGTTTTGCTACTCTCTTTTTGCTTTTCAAATAGGTTCATCAAACCTCTCAAAATTTCAGGCTTCTCACAAAACGTATCTTGCGCATACATGAAAGCCGGGTTCAAATAGTATGTTGCAGCATGAAGATCCTGGCGTAACATACGATCCCATCGTCGATCAGTGATATTTGTATAAGGCTTGTAGTGAGCTTCCTTTTTCTGGAACCTCTTCTTAATGCCTAATCTTGCTCGGTACATCCCTTCATACACATATGGTAGAGAAGGCTTCTCATCAGCATCACAAATACGCAACAGACGGATGATATGCGTCATAATCTTGACAATTATCAAGCAGTCATTCCACATATGCTCATCCAAGACAGTCAATTTAACTGCCTTTGCTTTAGCTGTTTTTAAAAGCTGCTTAAACTCCAAATCTCTGCTTGTAACTAGAGCTTGTAAATCGTCTTTATGTTGATGAAGACTTTGTAAAGCAATGAAAGTTGTAGCAAAACGTGTTTCTCCAGGATGAATGATCTCTCTCCAGCCAGGTCTTTTCCTCACCCAATTTAAAGTTGACTTATGGTTGTATACAAAAATGGTTACCTTGGACATGCGTTGCACTAGATTCTCAACCACTGGTAGTTTTGATACATCTTCCAAAATCAGATTGATACAATGAGCTGCACATGGAGACCAAGCTATGGTGGGAAACTTTTCAACGAGAAGCTTTCCAGCAGCTTTATAATTGGCTGCATTATCAGTCACTAGATGAACGGCATTCTCTGGACCAATCATGCCCACAGCCTCAGCAAACAAATTGCATAAATTCTCAGCACTTGCATAGATATCAGAAGCATCAACCGACTTAATAAATGTAATTCCTCTGGGACAATAAACTAAGAAATTAAACAGTGGTGTTTGTCTTGTGTCCTTCCATCCATCTCCTATTACAGTACAACCAGTATTCGCCCAGGTACTTCTAAATTTATCAATGATCAAAGAAACTTGCACTTTAGCATCACGCAACAATCCAACACGCAAAGCATGGTATGAAGAACCTACATACCCATGACCCATGCTTGCTACCTTACTCATCATAGGCTGGAAAAACCGAGAATTCACAGCATTCATAGGAACGCAAGCGTCATAAAACCACAATGCAACAGACATGTCCACATCATGTGTTTTCTCTTTACATTGCATGCATGCCTATATAGTGGGTTGGGTCGGATCATGCACACCTCGTTTAAAGTATGCGTGAAGATCAGTACCTTGTTTCCTCTTTTGACTTGCGCGAAAATCAACTCCACTATCATCCCCGTCAACATCTTGAATTTCAGGACCCTCTAAGTTTGAATCATCAAAATGTATATTCTTCCTCTTCTTGCCCTCAATTTCTTTCAGTGCGCTCATTATCTTGAATCGCACATCTGCAGGAACCTTCGTACACGCATTTGTATCCCCTTTCACACCAGCAAGATGGTGTTTCATCCGATTAATGCCACCTCCTAATTTCTTTTTGTGGCGAAAGCCACATTCTAAAACCGATTTCCCTCTTGAATCCTTTGATTGAATCACATAGGCCCAAGCAACATCATTTTTTGCTCGGATCGAACGGTTTGCAGCTGCTATTTCTTCATAGTTTTCGTTTGATTCTGGATCCATTGCCTGTTTAAATCACAAAAAAAAAACAAATTTCACTAAGACAATCAATTTTGGAGAGACACACAAACATGAGAAAGGGATACACTTAAAATTTAGAAATAAAATCGATGATCAACTAAAACAAAAAGAAATCTTAAACAAATAAGAGAGATTAGAGAAAACGAGACATACGGTTTTGTTCCTTGATTTGGAAGACACGAAATTTATTCTCAAGTGGCTTAAGAACTGCAGAAGTTCAATGTTGATATACAAACCCTAAAAGTTAAAAGTTTTAACTTAAAACAATCGACAAAAGTCACTAAGTGACGAAACGGTTTCGTGTAAACCCTATAGTTTAATTAATTATTTACTAAAGACTAATCAGATTTGTTTTTATTTTTTTAAAAAAAATTGCTGGTTCAACCGGATCGCTAAGTCGCGGATTGATCACGGGTTTTGCTGAATTTTACCGGTTTAATAAGTTTTTTAAGACGAGAACCGGCTCGGAAGTCTGAACAGGTCCCGGTTCAACCGGGCGGTCTGAGTGTTTAACTATGCAAAGTATTTAATAGTATGGAGTCTGGACTAGTTTCTGTTTTTTTCCTAATGATATATAAGAAAACCTTCATATTTTAGTTGTTCCATAATCATCTTAAATTGACTAGCAGCAACATGTATTCATGAAATCATTAGAAAAACCAAAATTGAGTATGTGGCACATGCCACACCCCTGTTGTACCTGCATCCGCCCCTGTCTACATGTATTTATGAAATCAAAACCACATTCTCTCTATCAATACATTGAACTTAAAAATGCCAACTTCTTCGCAAATCAAACACGATGAACATCCCACCAAGAACATAATTATAGGTGCAAATGGATATTGTAACACCGCATCCCATCCATCTTTTTCCTTTTAAGACAGCGTGCTACCCATTTAGTTTTCCAACCAACTTACCAAATCTTAACTCAAAATCAACACTCTTTTATAAATAAAATTCAAAGTAATCTTACAAAATCCAAATTAAACTACAAATTCTATCTTAAGTAAATCTTAAAAAGTCAGAAAATCATTTAAATTGAAAGCTAAGTGTTTTGGTCTCCAAGATTGGACTAATGAATACTAACATCACCACCACTCAATCACTGATGCTGCTTCTGCTCACTTGCGAAAGATGAAAAAGGGACAAGGAGGGGTTGAGTAATATAAATTACCCAGGAGAATGTATACACGTGGTCCACCACACATATCACAACATAAACATGTTGCTAGCGAACAGCTAAACAAACAAGCATTCACAACTCTCTATTAATCAACAATCAACAAACAATCTTAAAAGGTATAGGTAGGTACTGCATCTACCATAATCTCAACAACCCTACAAGTGGAATTGCATCACTTTTAACTATCAGTATAGGTATGAACTGCATCTACCGTAACCCCAAACAATCCGACAAGTGGATCTGCATCACTTTCGGCTCCTAATACAATTGTGCTTTCAACACTCTACATGCAATGCAACCCACAGTTCACAAAAGCAATCAAACACCAAACAACAATCAACAATACTAACCATGGTCCTAGACCTATGTTCAGAAACAAGTAAAAGTAAATCATAGCACACAACAATCAATTACAAGTTACGCTATAAGTGCAACCTGCAGGGAAGGAAATCCGCTTATCCTTAACCAAAGACAAGCAAGGAAGATAACACAGAAGGGAAGGCATGTGTATACATCCTCACCTTAGCCTAATCGAATGAAAGGTTAATGGATTAGGGTTTAGGGATCTAACGACGAGAAGCTGCAAACTCAAGAAGGCGGCGGCTCGGAACAACGAACAGCGACGACTCCTATCCTCACCGACGGCGGTGGTCGGTGGCTCGTAAGTGGCTTCTCAGCTAGGGTTTAAGGTTTTGCTCTTTAAGTGTGACACCAAGATTACAAGATGATTTTTAACCCAAACAATATCAAAGAAACTGTGTTTTTATCAATCTAGTGAACAAGAAAACAAAACTAAAACCAAACAAATTCAAACTCTTAAGCAATTAAACTCAAACAAAGCAAGAACAAAGCAACTAATTGAAAAAGATAATCAAATAAGATAAATGGGTCTAAGGATTGGTTTATTGACTTTGGATGATCATGGGACAATCCAAGATGTTCAAAAAATCATATAACTCTTAAACAAGACTAATCCACTCTCATGACACTAATCATTTTGTTAATTATCTAATCAAAATCTAATCATTATTAGTGAAAAGATAATCAATAAACATGAAATCTCAGTTCTATAATACCAATAAACACCCTAAACATTCATTATCATGAGGCTACAAATGTAAATCTCTTGACTTAGATGGTTGAGACATTTAATTAAACACCTTGTGGATGAAAAATGCCCTAAAGACTAAATAAACATGATTAAGGCTAATCTAGCATTAAAAACACTAAGTAAGAAACAATATATTGTTATTAAGCCCTAAACATCAAGAATCTACTATAATCTACTATAATCTACTATAATCTAATCATATTGAAACCCACTAATCCAAGGATAGAAGTATGGATAAACATCATTAGAGATAAGAAAGATGAAAGATTATATGATGGAAACACTTAGAATTGCATAAACTCTTAAAGATCTCTTACAAAATATGTTTAAGAACCCAAAAGAGAAAGTTTTGCTTAAGGAAAAACAAGATTAAAAGATAAGCCATAAAAATTAGGTATTTGGCTTATATAGTGAAGAGTAATTCATCCCAGGTCAACCTGGAATAGCTGGGCTTTGACCGAGTTTGGGTATGGGTCATGGTCTGGTGCAGCTCGGTATGTCCGCGCCCTTGGGCTGCACTGAGCTTCTGTTTTTAGGCTGCGGTTTGGCTCATCCGTGCTGTCCTGAAGCTGGTGTCACGCCCGTTCTCATTCTTGGCCGCGGTTCATTCTGATCGCGTCCTCCGTCCGCGCCAGATCTCTGGTTTTTAGCCATGGGTTGTGCTGTCTGGGCTCTGATAGGCTCAAAGTTTCACCAAAATAAAACTACTGCAAGTGCACAACAATGCAGATGTAGTATAAAGGGTATCGAAATCCTAAAAAATTTAAGGAAGCCACACAACAGATTCTAGATTTGGATTAAGATAAGAATAAATAAAGTGTAATGCAAATAAACTAAAGAAAAGCAGCAGATTTGATTTGTGGGTTTTAAAATCAAGAAGACAAAACGCTAGACATTGGGAAATTCGCACGTTAAAATCAAAATTGCAGAATGAAAACTGTTAGGATATTTATTAATAACTATTCTAGAACTCGAAGCACAATTGTAAAAACCAATGAACTCTCGTTGTAGAGATTATCTATGTCTAAATCCTAAAATCTCAAATCTCTTTGCAAATTCAAACAATTCAGACAAGCAACAAAGTCAAGTTTAATTTGTTCACAAAATTCGTAAATCAAATCTCTTTGCAGATAATAATTTTGCTCATCTAAGATTAGCTCTGGTGATGAACAATACTCTCGCATCTATTAATCAACCTAATATCAGATTATAGGTCGTGAAGCTAGAATAAGCAATAAACACAAATCTAGATGAAGAACTAATAGATTAATCCCAACAGTAGTTTAATTCTAACATTTTATTATCAACCTTTGAAAAACACAAAACTTAACTAACAAGCTACACAGCCATGGTGAATGAAACAAACATCATGAATAGAATAGATTGCATAAATGAAATAAGAATTAGAGATAAAGGAGTTCAAAATCTGCTCTGAAGGAGTCTGATTTGTCTCTCCAAAAGCTCTGAAACAAATATCTCTCTTTTTCTCAATAGAAAATAATATACAAGCCAAAAGTGGCTGAAAAACCTAAGTATACAGGTTAAAACAAATTGGGGCCTTTTTGTAATTAATAAAACTTCTGGGTCAGAACTGTAATTTTTCCATCATATTTTAATTAACACGCGATGCTTCCTCAGGAGTAGGTGACGAGCGTCACCCATTAGGTGGTGACGATCGTCACCAAGGCACAATCATGTCTTCTTGTTATTCAACTTGGGAAGAACTCCTGTTTTGCTCAGTAATGCCTCAGAATCTCCATTTGAGCTTCAAACGTACATTAACATGTAAAGACTCTAATAGGACTCTAAAAAGACCAAAAAGACTAAATAAAAAGAACTTATATCATGGTTAAAAACTATAAAAACCATGATATATCGACTCTCCCAGACTTAGCTTTTGCTTGCCCTCAAGTAAACATAAAACTAAGTACATAGTCGAGGTTTAAAAACGCGAGAACTCACCTTCTCTGTAGATCATTGTACTGACTCCTTATCCTGTAATCCACATACTGCAAGAATCAATCCAAATTGACCCACCATATACTTCTCTTTAGGTATTCACAACATCCCAAATTCAACTCATAAATTCAAAGCATTATCCAATAACCATCTTTGGTAAACCTCATCAATGGTTTAAATGTTCAAGAACCTTCTAGACTTATTTCCATTCTATACCTTAACCAAATAACACTGCAATCTATCAACCTTTGGTACTCTTTCTCTCCCCCAGACTTATTCTTTTCTTATATTTCATTTTTTTTAATTTATTACTTTAAGTGTAGGTAAATAATGGTATCACAGGATAATCCTAACCTTACTTCCACTTGTGATAATCTCTTTAAAATGAAATATTCAGATCATTGGAAATTTTCTACCATTCACCCTAAAACAGGTTTTCGACACAACTGGCTCTCAAAACAAAACACAATGTCAGTAACTATCTACCCCAGATTTTAAACAACAATATCCCCAGTGTTATCAAACCTGAAGGTGGCATAATAGAAGAAGTGGAACGGAAAGAAGAGAGAAAACCAAGTGTTTACCTGAGTCTACAGTTGGTGACGAGTGTCACCAGGTAGTGACGGTCCTCACCCCTCCTTGGTGTCCACCTTGGTGACTATCTAGGTCGTCACCCCTTCGTCAAACCACTCGAATTTTTTTTTGTTTTTTTGTTTTCTTGTTTTTGTTTTTGCATAGGACTGTTCGAAGAATGAAAATAAGCATATGCACAAGAAGTAGATGACTTATCAGTGGATTGCCTCACACTAAGCACTTGTTTTAAGTCATTAGCTTGACTGTGTTGGGATTCAGACATCTGGAGGATCAGAGAGTGGCAGTAAATGCCTCTGAGAAGAATGTCCTCATCCATAATGGCGTATAAGCAGCAGCAGGGTGGGATTTGTCTTTGGGTGGGACACTTATTTTCCCTGTGGAATCATCAAAATAAACACCAAACCTTCTACGAGAATCTCGTTGCTTGCATAAGTGTGAAACAGATTTTGCACCTTTCCGAGAATTATCAATCAATGCCTCTTGAACAATCAGCTTGTTCACTTGCTCACTAGTATCCAACTTCTTGACAGATCCAACTTCTTGCCTGATTGGTTCTTCATCCATTGAAGTCTCTGCAGAAAAAGTCTGACCATCAATGGTGGAACTCCCTCTTAACTTGTCCATGTCAAAATTTATGACAACATCATCCAAATCAAGCTCTATCATCATCCAAATCAAACTCTATCATCATCCAAATCAAGCTCTATCTTCCCCTTTTTCACATCCATGATGGCACCAGCTATAGCCAAAAATGATCTTCCCAGAATAAGAGGATCTTTAGGTTCTTCAGCATATTCCAAAACCACAAAGTCTGTGAGAATCATGCAGCCTTCAATTTTGATAGGATAGGAACATCCTCTAAGATACCTTATGACATCTTTATGGATCGATCAGCTAGGATAAGAAAGATCCCAGCTGGCTTGAAATCAGTCATTCCAAGTCTAGCAGCAGCAGAGGAAGGCTTTTTCTTCTTCTTCTTCTTCTTCTTAGTGCAGGTGAAAGCTTGACTGCATCAAGTAAGGGTATCTCAACTATCAGCTTGTCTATCATTGCCTTGCATCTGGCTTCTTCTATCTCTGTCACCGGCTGGTCCATTGGATCTACCTAAAATTATGTAACCCTATATTCGTATATAATTATTCGAAATATTGGTTTAATTCATTTAAAAAATTCCTCATGATTAATATTTTCAAGTCGTATCCTAAACTAAGCTTTTCTTTTATTTTCATTTTTATAGATTTGTCTCATTAAATAATATTTGAATCTTTAAAAACATTCTATTATAAAGAAAATGAGCACATTTCCTAAAAGGCGTTCTCTAGCAATAACCTAAACCCATCAAAAACCAGAAGAACTGCGCCGACCTAGCTCGGATAAAAGGAAAACTTCTAAAAGATAATCTTAGAAGTTCAGAAGCATCGGATTAACTCAAAGGATAAAGAAAAATTTCCATATTCTTCGGAGAATAAGGGATATTTCCATATCGCAAATATGGAAATATTCACCAAAAGGAAAAGGAAAAAGAGTTCGGAGCAACCGACCTCCTATCCCTATAAATAAGAAGACCCTGAAGCTATAAAGAACAACTCATACAATCTAGAGAGCAGCAGAGCTAAAACTAAGAACTCCAACGCTTTTTAGTTTACTTCGCAAACACTTTCTTTCCATTTCGGCATAACCACTCGGTTAAGCCATCTCTTGTAATCGCTTCGCTTTATAGCTATTAATAAAAGATCTTGTTTTCCAAAACCCACAACTGTTAATCAAATCCTTAGTGGTGATTTTCTGGTTCAACAGTTGGCGCCGTCTGTGTGGACTAGGAGAACACATTCTTAAAACTAGCAACTAAAGAACCGGAGCAATGAGCCTTCCGACCGATAACAGCGACCTCACCCTCAACAACGAGGACACCACCACACATACTGATACATCTACTCTCGACGAGCACGGCAACCCTACCATCGCGATCCCACCCGCGGGAGCACCTTCGGCTACTATCCTCGCCACCGATCTCGCAGCAGCGATCCAAGACGCCTTACTCCCTCTCACACAAACCCTGGTGTCCAAGCTGGACACTCTTCAGGCCCAGCAGGCCAAGTACGACGAGCAACTCAGCACCTTGGCAGCCGCGACTACCGCGAGATCAGAACCGCTATGACGACGCTTGGTCTTCGAGACGCCGGAGCAAGGCAACACTTGGGGCGCAGCACCAACTAATGAGAAACCATCCGACGAACTGAATTCCGAGATCGCAAGGTTACATCAACGAATTAACGCAATCGGATCCCAAGTCCACCGCGCCACCAGTTCGGCACCTGAGATCTCGGCCATACTGTCAGACGCCGAACGCAACCCGTTCGCCTTGCGGATCACCGACGTTTATCTCGGCACGGCGATCAAACTGAAACTCCCAGACTACAACGGGACGGAAAATTCAACATCACCATGAAGGGGCACTGGTTCGAAACCGACCTCGAACGCGAAGCTAATCACTGCCAAACCTTCGTGGAGCACCTCAGCAAGGACGCTCTCAAGTGGCTCTCCAACCTCCCGCTAGCATCGATTAAATCCTTCAAGGAATTGTCCCATGCTTTCATAAAGCATTATTTGATGTTCATCACAAAAAGGACGGTCAACCTCTTCACCCAAATACAGGAGCGCGACCAGTCCCTCTGAGATTTCATTGAGAAGTTCAAGGACGCCGCCACGGTATACGGTCAGATCCCGTAAGCTTTAGCCATCGAGGCACTCATAAACGGCTTATAGTTCAAATCCTCCTTTAAAGAGGATTTGCACTAAATCCAAAGGATACCATAGAAGACGCACTCCACCGAGCTCAATCTTTCATACGAATGGAAAAGGAGAAAACTTTCTACGCGAAAAAGCACGGCATAGACGTGGCAAGCACTTCGCGAGACAAGAATCTGGCGGGCAAAAGCAAGCCGTCCTCCCATGCCACCGTCGCCACCGGAGAGAAGCCCTGGAATCAGTGGACCCGCGGCGATCCTCCAAGGAGTTCAGACGATAGGGACGACAACCACGATCTCTACTGCTCCTTCCATGGGCGAACAGGGCACGCTACTTCGACCTGTCGACACCTCCATAACTCATTGTACGAAAAATACAAGGAAGGCAAAATTGACGTCGGTGGCAACCGATCCCAGAAAAAAAGTTCCTTCTCGCACAGCTCCAACTCTAAAGACTCGTGCCGAAGTACCTCCAGCATGGATCACCGAGATCAAGGGAAAGGCAGCAGCCAAAGCAGTTCAGGAGGAAGGCGCCGAAGCCGTTCACCCGAGAAAAAGCAAGAGGAGAAAGAAAAAGAAAAGGGAGCAGAGCACAAGACCGACGATGGCGAATATGACAATCCTCCCCCTCCGTCCAAGCGATGGGTTAATATGATTATGGGAGGACTTCCCGACTGTGACGATTCGGTTCGCGCCATCAAGGAGTATGACTGAAAAGCGATTACTTCGTGAAAGTTCCCTCGCCCCGTGGACTACCATCCGACGATCACGTTCACATCGAAGGACATGCATGGGTTACATACCCCGCATAACGACCCGCTGGTTGTCGAGTTGCACATCCACGATAGCGAAGTGGCCAAAATATTGGTGGATACCGGCAGCATGGTCAATATCATCTTTAAAGATACTTTGACCAAGATGGGACACCAGGATAAAGACATCAAGACAGCGCCAAAGCCGTTAACTGGTTTTGCCAGCGAGTCCTTCTTCAGCCTCAGCACCATACGTCTGACAGTTTACGTCGGCGGAGTGACAAAGATTGTTAAATTCACTTTCATGGATAAACCAGCGATCTATAATGTTATACTTGGCACATCTTCGATCCACGAGATGAAAGCTATCGTGTCGACCTACCACCAATGCATGAAGTTTGCTACCTCGGTCAGCATCTTCATGCTTCGTGGCAATCAGCAGATGGCAAGATCCTGCATTATTAGCGAACGCAAGGTGCGACTCTCCGTGGCAAAAGCCCTCAAAGACACCAAACTAGCGGAATAGATTCAACAAAGAATCTTGCAGCTTTTATATTTAGTCTTTTTTATTTTATCAATAAGGGCCGGCTTGGCCCCTGAGTGATAACACTCATTCAATAATTGTAGCGAACTACGAACGGCTTGATCCCAACTTGGGTACGTAGGCAACCTTCAGGTGCAGCTGTAAATTTAATAAATTTTTATTTTGGAAAATAAAGCTCGGCACGTAGAGCAATCTTCCTTTATGCGAATGCATCTTTCTGAATCGATGTTCAGGCCAAACATTCGATTCAAGAAAGCAAAAAGCAAAAATTAAAGTAGTGGCTGATCACCACTCTTTTGATACTTCGGTTTGAGTTAATTACTTCCGAAGTAGATAAGACGAAAGCCGAGGGCAATACTCGCACGACCCTCGATCATACCTTTCAGGCCGAAGTGAATCCTGAAAGCTTGGTATTCGATCTTGATTGTCGTTTGGTATAAAACGGGCAAAAAAATCCCGCTCCCAACTCCGAACTAAAAAGTTTCATCGCATAACGGAAACTTTAAAAGTTTAGCGAACACTTTGGTTTACTTTGGCAAAAAAAAAGAAGAAAGAAGAGCAAAACAAAAATTCCATTATAAAAACCCTTTCGGGAAATGTCATTACAAAAAAAGGGGCTATACAAATACAAGGAAGGCAGCCGCTCAGCTCGAATCATCCCTTGGCTCTAACTTCCTTCCTTGCGCCTGCTTTAACAACTCCTCAATGACAGATCTGCAAGCAAAAAATAACACGAGCTTAACCAAAAAAGCGAAGTCTTTTTCTACAAACCACGTAGTGGTAATACTAACCTGCTCGGCAGACTAAGATCGTCATCGGTAATAGCTATCTCGTCGATAGCACTACTTGCGGCCTGCCACTTCGAGAATTTCTTCTCGAAGGCTGGGAGCGTGCCAGTAGGGAGTTCCCACCCCTTTTTAAGCATTTTCTTAATATACGCCACCATGGCACCACTCTTTTCCACGCCAATCAAGGCAGCTTCGACCTCCTCTCGCTAGGCAAGCGACGCTTGAACCCGCTCTATTCGTGATTTAAACCAGGCAACCATGCTGTCAAAAACCTTGTCAGCAACATCGCATCGCCTCGTCGCGAGAACCTCGGATTTTCTCTCTTGGCAAAGAACTTTTGCGAAGACTCCGCGTTCCGCTTTTCGAGGACCTTATTCTGCGCTTGGAGGGCCGCGACTTGCTTGCGAAACTGGGATGCCTCCGCCACCTCGTCCCGAAAGGCTTTGATGGTGCCTTCGAGCTGGGAACACTTCTCTTTGAGAAGCAGATTCTCCTCTTCCGCTTTTTTGAGCTCCTTGATCTCGACACAGGCGACATCCAGCATCAACTCTTCTTGACAAAAATTGTTGTTGTATGTCGCGAATGCGGACATATACACTCCCAAACCCTGCACCACGATCTACTGTTAGAAACGCACAATAAAACAAAGCAGAAACACACTAGCATCAAATAATAAATATATACCCGGGCTATCAGATGATTCGCCGAGGATATCGACTCCGCCAACTTCCGCTCTCGCAAAGGTTTACCCCACCTTGGGTTCCTTCTGCACTTCCAGATCAGATTTGCGGCAAAATTGCGGTTGAGAATTGCCGGAGTAGCTCCATCCCACTTCAAGCTGAACCGATGAGGGTTGTAGTCAAAGAGCTCCTCTTCCTGCTTAGGTTCGGTAGGAGCGCTTGGACCGGCACCATCAGCACTTGGAGCGCCAGTACCTTCTGGGGAAGCAAAACCCTTGGGTGGAAGTTCGGCCTCCTGACGAGCCGCAGCGGCTTCTTCAGCCTTGGACGACCTGTATCTTCTGTATCCTGAACCCCGGGACTCTGAGGAACGTTAGCCTGGGGCGACGAAGGAACAGCTTCGCGACAGCTCGCGGCAGCATTCTGGGAGTCTCCATCACCCCCATCCTCGGTTCGAGGAGTGGCCTCTTGAGACGCCCCGCCTTGAGGATCTTCAGTAGTCTTATCGGCCATGGCTTGCCTCAATCTTTCCAGCGCTGTGGCCCTAGAGAAACTGTATCACCGCCAAAATTGTCAAAAAATCACCTCGGCTGGCCAAAACAAAACATACAATGAGGATAAGGGTTTACCTCGCAAGAGTCTCATTTTCTGCAGTCGGCTCGGCTTCGTCAGAATCCACCCAAATGGACGAATCTCGAGGAGTTTTCCTCCTCCGCTTCGCGGGGGAGCTCGCAGGGATTTCTCCTCCTATTGCTGTAACCGCTCTTCTCCTTTTTTGACCGACCCCTTCGGATCTCGGCTGTGATGCCTTTTTAGCGACTGAAATATCAAAAACACGTAAATAAGGCGTCGTGCTCCAAAAAGGGAGGAAATGAACAAGTTACTTTGATCGGGTAACACACCCGCTTTCGAAGATTTGGCTCCCTTCTCAGCCGACTTGGCCAACTTCTTCTTCTTCTCGGCGGCCCCTTTTTTCTCCTTCTCGGGCCATAATTTCTGGCTCAAGTTGCACAGCTTCATGATGTCGACATCGAAGCCAAACGAATCCTTCCCAAGGCTGATCGACACTGTCACAGCAAAGGAAGGAACGAACACGTCAAGCATCTCAAAATTGGCTATAAAAAAAAAAAAAAAAGAAGCAGAAGTTCAGTTCGGCTTACAAGGTTTCAACCTCCAAGTCCTGAATAAGTCAAGCCCGGAGCTACCGGTAGATGCTTCATTTATCTTCACATAGAAAAAGAAGCGGTCCCACTCGTGAACCTTGCTTGTCGGATCCCCACCAACGATTCCCTGCTTCAGCGTGGTATAAAAGTGGCACCACCCTCCGTGATTTAATCTTCCGCTCTTCAAAATAGATATCCCTTCAAAGATATCCCAGTTGAAAGGCACCTTCGCCATACGGGCCACCGCTGTCAAACTGACGAAATGAGGAATTACAGCATGGGAGAGCTGCGCCACTGGCATCTTCCTTCGTTCGCAGTAATGGAGAAGTGATGAAATTGGAAATTGGAGGCCAAAATCTGCAAAGTGGCATTCGTAAATGCAGAAGTGACCCTCCGGTGGCGTCGTTACTTTCTCATGGACTTGAGGAAGCAAAAGCTCAACTCCCTCAAGAAAACAGCACTTCGACCGAAGCTCCTGGAGCCTCTCCGCGGTCATCCAGGTCCTCCCGTCTTTGATGTCAGTCTTGTGCTTCGACATTGCAATCTTCCGCGGAAGATCCTCGATCCTACCCACTAACTCTGAGCTCTCTGATTCCATCTCGGAATCTATGTCAGGGTTATTCGGCGAGATCTCATCTCGATAACATGAAGACCCCCCGCAATTTGAAGAAGAAGGAGCGGGATTAACCCAGGCTCGCCGTGCGGCGAGAGAAATCTCATCGTCGTCGAAAGAAGAATTGTGCAATGAAATCGACATTTTTCAAAAGAGAAATTTCTGGGAAAATAGAAAAAGAAGAAGGAACATCGGCAAGAAAGTAAGAATTTTTGCAGCAACGAAATAATTTTCGCAGAAAGTTCAAGGAGAGTGAAAATTCTGGAGCAAGAAGACGAAGAGATAAATATTCAGTAAAATGAAATCGAAAGAAATATCAACAGTTTCCTAAAAGGACGCGTGTCGAGATTCACACAATCTCGGCGTTTGGCAAACCTTTCGCCTTTCCCGCTTGAAGCAAAACCCTAATAGGTCGAAATATTTAATAATTTATTTAAGGGAAGCGCCACGTGGCAAATCTATCTAAAATCGGGCCGAGCTGGCCATCGCGAAAAAGCGCTATTGATGAACTAATGGTTATTGCGAGATCAAACCCATTTAACTTCATGAAGTCCGCCGACCTGCTTTGCAATCAATCTCGCCGAACTGGGGTGGGGGGGGGGGGGGACTTACTGTTAGAGGGGAAATGAGCATATTTCCTAAAAGGCTTTCTCTAGCAATAACATAAGCCCAAGCCCATCAAGACCAGGAGGACCGCGCCGACCTAGCTCGGATAAAAGGAAAACTCCTAAAAGATAATCTTGGAAGTTCGGAAGCATCGGATTAACTCAAAGGATAAAGGAAAATTTTTCATATTCTTCAGAGAATAAGAGATATTTCCATATCGCAAATATGGAAATATTCACTAAAGGGAAAAGGAAAAAAAGTTCAGAGCAACCGACCTCCTATCCCTATAAATAAAAAGACCCTGAAGCTGAAAAGAACAACTCATACAATATAGAGAGCAGCAGAGCTAAAACCAAGAACTCCAATGCTTTCTAGTTTACTTTGCAAACACTTTCTTTCCACTTCGGCATAACCGCTTAGTTAAATCATGTCTTGTAATCGCTTCGTTTTATAGCTATTAATAAAAGTTCTTGTTCTTCGAAACCTCCAACTGTTAATCAAATTTTTAGTGATGATTTTTTTATTGAGCACGTTATTTTTTATTTAGTGATAAGGTTATCTTGAAAATAAATGACATTTCTCTCCATGGCTAAAAGATATCCATAGTTTCTTATAAAGCTTTGTGAACATAAAACTAGACATAGAAATTATTTCTTATCGTATTCTGTGATTACCTGCAAGTTGTTAGGCATACAATTTGCACAAGCCCAAGAAAAACTCACGTGTTAGGCGCGTGAGAAGCAATGACTGATTATATGAGTTTTTATGAATAATTAATCTCTATTATTAATATCATTGTAGTATTTAACATATCAATTTAAATTGTCATAAAAAACAAGAAACTTCTAAATGCAAGCAAAACTAATAAAAGAGTTTTGTTGTAACAATCTAAATAGCAATCAAACTAAGTAACAAAGCTAAATAATCACTAGCAATCTTTATAAGCACTAATTCAAACCAAGAAAAATAAAAGCATATATTATTCAAGACTAACAATTGAAGATAAATGATCTTAGGATAAGATAATTGATTATGATTACAATATCTATTTACATATTTTCTAAATATTACTAAAAAATTTATTATATAAAATTAAATGCGCCAAAGTTAATAATTCACATAATCGCAACATGTATCAAGTTTTTTGATTAAAAACGTATCGCGATTAAATTAAAAGTATAGCGTAAATTTAGGAAATATCACCATTACTAAAAAAGAAAATTAAAAACATCACTACAATATCTAAAAGAAAATATTAAAAAAAACAAATAATAAATTGTATATTTCAATCAAAAAAGGAATTTTTATTTTAAAAAAAATAAAGACTAATCTTAAAAGGAAAAAAAAACATTACTCGCATTTGTATAAACACATAAAACCTTTTATATTTTTACTAGATCGATTTTTCTCTTAAACTCGAATCAAACAGATAAGATGAAAGATTGATAAATCGATGAAAACCAATAAAAATTACAGAAGAAGAATGAAGACAATCGTGTGAATTACTTACTTTGATGCATCCAACTTTATATAAAAAATTAACTAAATTTATATCTATTTTTATATTTTTATTTAGTTATTCTATTTAACTGCTATAATGTTATTAACCATTGTTAATAATTACATCACCTTTCCTTTACAAACACTACCTTCTAAATCCGCTATCTATTTTGAAAAATTTGCCTGGGTTAGCCGATTCCACGGTGAGAAAACGTATGACGGCTGTTGAGCGTGGCGATCATACTTGGTATAAAAATCGAATCTTTAGATAAACTTCAAAAATTCCTTCAATTCAAGTCACGAATCAATACTAACTTGGTGGATTTATCATATATGCTTATTAAACAACATGAAAAACAAGACAAAATCATGAAAATCATGAAAAATAGGGAGGCGGCAGATTAGATTATCAGATCACATGATTTTACTAGAGAAAAAGATGGTATAACAGTAATTTTGTCATTCACTAATCTAAAATCAGAAAAAATCACTCCACCATAGCTAAAGAGAAACAAACAGTTAAACCTGCTAAACAACCTAAAACTATTTAACCCTCAGACAACACCATATTATTGGCCAATACCACCAAACTAATATATATAATAGAAGACTGTTAAAAGTAAATAATCATACTTCGGTTAACAAAATGTGGTATACTATAACTTTTCTTTGTATATTTGTTTAGCTTCTGTATGGTGTAGACAACAAAAATGGATTCTTTACTAAAACATTAATTGTTAAATTAATGTTACTTTAGATTATATAGTCGGTGCATGTGATGAAGATATAATTTTTATACAATTTAATGTGTACAAATCTGTGCATATAATAAATAAATATAACATATGTTTTGTGCATGTGATAAAAAATGACGGTTTACAATTTATATTAATAATTAAATATTTTATATTTTTCAGTTTTCATAAAATAATTATTGGAACTAAAATAAATTAAACACATAATTTATTTGTTGCCATGTCATAATCCACATGTGTTAGCAAATGCCATGTTACAATTACATCATCATTACACATCATCATTTCCATGTCATATTTAATTAGGGTAGATTGATATTTTTAACCAATGAAATTAAAACAAATCAGCATATTTCATTAAACTACATTGTCAATTAATAGGTAGAGGATGTATTCAAATATTTAGTTATTTGATTAAATATCTCATTGAAGTTGTATACTTATGCATATATAATTCATGATTCATGTTCATTCACATTTATTTTTGTTAGGAAACTGCAATGATCGTACAAAATCGTTTCCTACTTCTCCAGCAGGTCTTCCACGAGTTTTAGTTTATGTCTTTATTCAGTTTAACATTGAGATTTATTTTTTGGCAGTCTAATATTTGATAATTTTAGTTTTTAAACTTGTAAGATCGGTGGTGTGGAGTCTTCACATTATTTTTTATACTTTTTTTTATCTTTTGTGTGTTTTTGCATATTATGATTTAATTTTTTTTCTAGATATATCAATTTGATTTTGATTCATAATTCTATCATATTTCATTATTTAAATAGAATTTAAGATGGTGTTTCTCATGTCTTATTGATGTTGGTTCAGATATAAATAGTAGGTATGTATAAAAACCATATTTTACTATTTGTTAAATTTAGTGTTTAAAGCTACTTATGTAGTACTTTTTTTTTTAGTTTTTAAATCAGAAACATCAACTGTATTAATCTTTGTATATTCAAAGTATATGTTTGATTTAGAAACTTATGCAAACATATTGCAACTTTAGATAGTTATCCATTGTCGATATCAATATTTTAGAAATCTGATATTTTACATCTTCTAATAGTAAATTTATATTTTATTTTAATTTATACAAATTTTTTTTATATGTTTGATATACTTAGGACTTATATTCTGTTTTATGATTAAGCTCTTTTGTTGTTGATTCTCAAAATAGATAAAATACATATCAAGTTAATTTCTTTTACTTGAATGCTTTTTTTTTAAAAATTTTCTTTTTAAATATTATTTTATTATTTTAATTATAATGCTGATTTGCAATACTATAACAGTTTATTTTAAATCTTATGTCGACTTTTCTTAAAATATTACTTCATCATTTGTTTGTCTTTGCTAATTTTTCTTGTGTTATTTTTAAAAAATGTTAGTCTAAATATCAAATTAGTTTTCTTATAAAACTTTTTTTTTGTTAATTTACCTTTTTTATATTGATTGCTATTTTATTTTGATATATAATTTGTTTGTAAATATTGAAGTTTTTACAGATATAATTTTCTCATTTTTTCTGATAATGACACTCTTTTATATTGATATCTAAAATAATTAGCATAGATATCAAGTCAAATTTTTAAGATGATTTTTTAAAAAAATATTTAACTTTCCGATATTAATTTTGATTTTTGTATTTACATTTTATTATTTTTGTTCATTTTTATATTAATTCTTAAATAGTTACTTTAAAGCTAAATTTAAATAAAATTACTCATTATATATGTTAAATTTTTTATTTTGTTAATTTAACTATTTGTTATTGATTTTCATATTTTTTTTGTTAGTTTAACTTTTGTGATATTAAATTTCCATTTTATTTTGACAAATGCTATAGATTTGGATTTTTGACATAAATTTCTTTTATCTGCTTTGTTAGTTAAACTTTTTAATCTTAATTTTCTATTATACTATACTAATTTGCTATTTTATGTATTTTAATTTATTGAAATTATTAATTATATTTAATATTTTTGTGTTTAATGAAAACACTGATGTAGACCAATTAGATTGAGTTTCTTTGTTTTATGTGAATATTCTCAATGGTCTAAGGCTTCAGCTTTTATATAGTAACTAGGTGATGACCCGCAGTATATATTTTATTATATATTTTTTAATATATAATTAATATAATATTTTATTTCAAATATAATAATAAAAGGATTTTGTAATTGCTGACTACGGTAATATATAAATATTGTTTGAACTATCTTATATATTTTTATTTATATTTTTTAATTTTTTAATACTAAATTTTTTCTCGAAACTTTTGACTTAAACTTATAAAGAAAAAGAATATTTTTTTTATCATTTTTTAAACACTGTAGATTTGCTTTAAATTGCGTTAAATTTTTATTATAACTTTATATTATTTTATATATGTATCTTTTAACAAATTTTAGTGTTGATTTTATATTTATTAGTAAGTAATAAAAATTACAAAAACTGATGAAAAAACTATTATATGTTAAATAGAAATTGATAATAATTTATTAACTTTCATATATCTTCAAAAGTTGTATTTATCGAAATTGATTTATGTATATCCTCAAAATTTGTGTTTATCAAAATTTATATCTCATCGTGAATTCTCTCATATATGAATACACATATAATAATTAAATTTAGTTATTATCGTATTCTCCATCTTGGCTTCTTTATCAGGTTTTTTTTTTTCACAATTCCACTTCTATGTTGGTCTGCTTTGTTAGCTATTTTCCTCTTCCTACCACAATACATACATACGTAACTGGCTTTTCTTATGATATTATAATAAAATTCATGCTTTGATATGTATATCAATTTTTATGACATTTTAAGTAAATATTTATAAAAATATTAAAAAATAAGCTGAAGCAATTAGAACTGCATCTTCAACGTAAAGAAGTTGATAATTTAGCATATACGATAATCATTTTCGAAAGAGAAAAAGAAAACGTATACTATACGATTTTGACTCTTCTCGATCCTAGAAAACCCATATGATTTCTGTGTTATTGTGGTTTTGAGGCTTTTGTAGTTGGCTTTTGAATAACTCACACACATTTTACCATTTCACATGATAACACAATAACAACTCTATAATACAAATAAATAGATTACTTATATCCTTACATATTATTAACTATTTCGAGAATTAAAATCATTTAATATCTAACACAGCTAGGCATATGTCTCATCTTAAGTTTTATTTATTTATTTGTGTTTTGTACCTTACTATCTTATCACAAGTTGGATATAAAATGACTGTTTGGTGAAGAGACGTATTTGTTACTGTTAATTTCAAATATTAGCACGCTGTTGTACGGTATATGTATGTCTATATTTTTTTCAGATCGAAATGAATATGATTCCGAACTATCCCATGTATTGTCCCGTGGCTTGAGCTTCATAGCTCGTGTCCCGTGTGTCGGTTCGAACTTAATGATGATGATGATGAGACTAAGGTTGAATCGGAGAGACCAGTGAGAATGAAAGCTCTTCCTGAGATTAGTAACAGAAACATTGCTGAGAATGTAGGTGTTGAACCAGAAAATCACCAGTAGGTTTAAGTGATTTACAGTTTGGGTTTTGAAGAATATCAAATGGGAGCTCGGAGATTAGGTCATTGAAAAAATGAACTACTTGAAGTTTTTATCAAGTTATATCTAAACATTTAAGAAAAACTGCCTACGTACCCTTGCAAAGGGATCAAGCCACGTAGTTCAGTTGCGAAGTGTTTAGACAGAAGAAATCTAGAAAATTCTCTCTAGATCTCGGATTTTTAGGTGGTTGCTTTAGATGAGGATTTTCTCCCGTTTTTCTCGTGATCTTCAATTTATGAGGAGCTCTCTATTTATAAGAAGTCCAAGTCGGTTTCTTTGACCTCGTTTCCCTTTTTTATTTAGGAATATTTCTCCTTTTCCGTTTTGGAAAAGTTATTTTTTTCCTTATTCTTCGGAGATTTCACCATTATCCTCAAGTATATCCTTTTTACTTGAGGAGGTTAATCTGACGGACTTCGGCTTGATGGGCTATCATTGTCAATCCGTAGCACTCGTTTGTTATAGTATCATTGTAGAAGTTGGTGCTCTAATGCTTGCTTCGAGCATATTACTTATGCTTCAAATAAAGCGATGCTTCAATCTCATACCGAGATCATGTCGGATATTTCAGAATCTTGATGTAAATTTTCACATCGGAAAATTAAATCACGTCGGGATGACTTGGAACTCAGCTTTATAAGAGTTATGGAACTCATTTTTCCTTGCTATGTGCGAGGTTTACGATGCTCGCGCGATGGAGGCTTATTTCTGCTAGGCTTATTTTCTTGGTGGATTGCGAGCTGATAGAGCTTAAGCTAGAGACAGTTGAATGGCGAGCTCTGATGAGCTGTGTTTTGAAACTTCTTTTGCGAGTTATGTTCCTTGACACTGATTCGCCTTTAGATGCTGTGATGACGAGCTCACAGAGTTTGGTGTTGACGTTCTTCTGGTTGAAATTTTTAATATATTCCAAACGCAAAGCTATGCGTTTAATGCTGCCACTTTCTTGTGAATATGTTCTTAATAAACTGATTTTCAAAGCTTAAGAGCTCGTTCTTCTTGGAGGTTTTCTTGAGGTTGGGTTGTTGATGATTTGCTCAATCTTCTCGTGAATGTGAGCTATTCTTTCTTCTTCTTTTGAGATTCCAAGCTTTAAAGCTTGTTTTTGTTGGAGGGTGGTCTAGAGAGTTTGTTTATGAACTCGCGTTTGAGCTAAACGCGGGCTGGAGAAGCTGTAATGCTAAGCGTCATGGCAGAGTTGGAGATCGATAATCGTGGTAGAATGCACACGAGCCTCCCATGTTTGTTTGAAGAAGATGCATTGAAATTGGTTTTCTGAAAAACTCAAATTGCAGTGATTTTGCTTCAACTTGCGAGCTAATTTTCGGATCGCGTATACCTTAGAATATGTAACGGAAAGAAGATCGGAATAGCTGATAGCAAGAGCTTTCCAACCGTATGTAAATCGTTTTCTGGATCCTTCTGAGTCGTCTGGAAATTTCCCCTAAAAACTCTCTCAAAATCTCTTCTCTCGGGTTAAAATTGCAGGTTTTTGTGATTTTTTACGAACTTGTGAAGCATTTTTTGGATGGAGTTTAACTCCGATTGATATGACGTAAGTTCCTGTAGATTCTATGCAAAGAGATCTATCCATAGGAACCTCGGACGCAATCTGAATCTTCTTGGTTGTTCGGGAATTTGCCTCGAAATATTAGTACCTGCACTGTTTTTCTGGGTTGCAGGTTGCAGGTTTCAGGTTTTCTGAGATTTCTTGTCAGAGAAGCAAAGTCTGCAAGCGGCTTTTCTGCCATAGTTAGGGTTCCGTCTTGATCTTTTTGGACTCATGGGTTGACAATATTGCTGGTGGTAACTTCTATGCACCCAGCCGGTGTTTACTCTGCTTTCGACCAGTTTTCGAAGTAGACACTTCTGCACTGTTCTTCTTTTCTTTTTTTTAGAGAGAGATCGTAGAAATCTATGGTGGTCCTTGTTGGTTGAGAATTGGAGCGTGATCTTAGCGCGGTGCTACGATGTGCTTATATCTACATTTAATCGAGGAAGTGATCAGCTACGTTACTTCTAAAGGATATTCATCTTCACTCCGTTGCAGGACCATCTCGGTTTTCAGGGATTTGATTTTGAATCCTGGATAGTTGCTGAATCTATTGTTGTTAGATCCATAATTTGCGCCTATAACTTCATAGTTCTTGTGAGAATTATTTGCAGTTTCCCGATCAGCTTGGGGGTGTATTCTCCATCGTGAAACAAGTAATGATGCAAAGCGTTCTTGGAGCATATAATATTGACGTGATTCTTTGATGAATTGTTGACCTTGACTTAGTGGGTTGTGATCCGATTCTTCTATGTCGGAGATAGTTGAATGAAACGTGATTCTCATCGCAGCATGTGATTTTAATCAGGTCGAAATTTCTGAGAGATTGAACGTGAGCTAGCTTGGTAGTACTAGCCCCCTCCTTTTTTTTACGTCAGGAGAGAAGATGCATTATCCAATGATATCATGAGACAGTGATGTGGGATAAGCTCGTATGAGACGTCTTGAAAGACTTTGTTTGATGGCTAAGTAATAGCACATGAATTTAAATCACGTTGGAATCTTTGATGAGCCGAGCTGACTTCCTTTTTTTTTTTTTTTTTTTCTAGCTGAGAAGAGGGACGGCGTTTATCGTCTCATGTCGGTTTTGATTTCTTCGTTCTGATGCAGAATTGTTGAGCTCTGTTTTTTTTAAGAGCTTGGCTTCTGGCTTCTCCGATTTTTTCGTCTTTACCGTGTTAATGATTTGTAGACCATTCCTTCCTTCTTTTGGGAGCTTGATTTGTTTGTCTTTGGTAAGCAGCCAAAGTGATCTCTTCAGGATTGCCTCCCTTCTGCTTTGATTAGAATTTTGCTCGTTATTTTTTTATTTGCGAACAAAGCATGGATGGGGGTGTCGATGAACGTCGGCAAGTCAGCATCTATTCAATCTCGATAGAGACAAAGGGATGAATTAATTCAATACTCACGCTATTTGAGATCACCCACTATGACGATAAATAATGAAGCAATATTGGAGTTTGAAGACAAATAACCAAGTATGGATATGTGAGGTGTAGCAGCCTCCGGTTAAACATAATCACATTATTTAATGTGATTATGTTATGATTATGCATATTAATTAAATACAAAAGTATGTAGCACTTATCTTAACTTTTTGGCGTGATGCATGAAGGTGAAGACATCGTTTGAGATGTGATGACCAAGTTGCCGGGGTGGCTAGGCTTCAGAGTTGACGTTCTCTTTATTCGATAATTCTCCATGTCCCACGGTGAGCGCCAATTGTTGAACCAGAAAATCACCAATAGGTTTAAGTGATTTACAGTTTGGGTTTTGGAGAATATCAAATTGGAGCTCGGAGATTAGGTCATTGAAAAGATGAACTGCTTGAAGTTTTTATCAAGTTATAGCTGGACCTTTAAGAAAGGCTGCCTACGTACCCTTGCAAAGGGATCAAGCCATTCGTAATTCGGTTGCGAAGTGTTTAGAAAGAAGAAATCTAGAAAATTCTCTCTAGATCTCGGATTTTTAGGTGGTTGCTTTAGATGGGGTTTTTCTCCCGTTTTTCTCATGATCTTCAACTTACGAGGAGCTTTCTATTTATAAAAAGTCCAGGTCGGTTTCTTTGACCTCGTTTCCCTTTTTTATTTAGGAATATTTATCTTTTTCCATTTAGGAAAACTTGTTCTTTTCCTTATTCTTTGGAGATTTCACCATTATCCTCAAGTATATTCTTTTATTTGAGGAGGTTAATCTGATGGACTTCAGCTTGATGGGCTATCATTAATGGGGAAAAGCCTTTTTAGTAAATGTGTTCATTTCTCTTCTAACAGTGGGGAATGTGGAAAGAGGAAGAGAAGATGATGCGAAAAACATGAATGGAAGAAGGTTTTAGTTTCCATGGCCATTCAGTGGTTTGTTCTCTTCTTCTTCTTCGTTTTCGTCTTCTTCATCCTCTGGATCTTAATCTGGTGAGAACAATTCCTACTCAAGAACTTCTGGCTCTTCTCGCTGATTAAAGAATCAGAGAACAAAACATCCAGAAACTAAAAACATCTTGGTTTTGTTCTTGTTCTTTCTTTTGTTGTTCTGTCAATTTTTTCATTTTTAGCTCTTGAATTTGTTTTGTTCTCTGTATTTCATTCTCAGCTTTTAATGTACATAAAAAAATGTTTTTTCACTCAGATTGTTCAATTAAGATAAATCCATGGAGTCTGATGGTATTATTGTTTCAAACTTCTTTCATTGTTGCTGTTATCAAATTCGGTTTGTTTGTCTCCATCGTTTCATTTTTTTTTATAATTGTGTATTTTTAATATAAAGTATGTCATTCGGTGTCCAAATAATGATGAAAATGCTACAAAATAGAGAGATTCATTACATTTTTGTCGGAATGATTTTTATATGGGCGATGGTTATTCAATCTTTCATGTTCTAAGACTTTTCACAGAGATGATCAAATTTTGTTTCCAACACAGCTCCTTCTCTTTCCCGTACTGTGTCGCAAACTTAATAGCCTTTTCTGTCGATTCATCGTGCGAGGCTCTTGCAGACCCTGCGTAGAGTACAAGAATCAGGCCACGGAAGATGTGGCTGTGCCTTGCGGGTGATTCTTTGCTGCAAGACCAGTCGAAGAAGTCGGTTTTGCTTAGGGACAACGACAAATAAAATAGGCATTCCTGGTCTGTACTTAGCCACAAGCCTCGCCGTGCTTCCTCCTCTGGTTAGGACCATGATGAGTGTGGCTCTAGCTGAGTTAGTGGTTCTCACTGCAGAGGACGCGAGTGACTCGAGCGGGCTCATTGAAACAGGCGAGTACTGCATAATCCTCTTGAAGACATCTCCGTAGTCGAGTGTGCTCTCGGCTTCAACGCATATCAAAGAGTAGTACATATGAAAGCACACACCAAACTTACTGGTTATTCCACTAAAACGAACTATAAGGCCTTCATATAGCTAGGCCACGCTTCAACAAATTTTGTGTAACGACTCGGGTTTGGAAAAATGGGCCAATTTTGTATTTTCTCATGAAGGCCCATTAAACCCATCTCCTCCTTCCTTTGTCACGATTGTAAACCCTCGGAAGAAAATGAGAGAGGGGGAGCGACGATGTGAAGCCGCCGTCTCTGTCTCCGTTCGTTTACTCTGCCGCTACCATTCACCACCACCGGCGATATGCTGCTCCTAGTCACTGTCGTTGTTCATAAGTCTCATTGTTGGTAAGCGATCCATATCTCTTCATCATCCTCACCATTTGGTTTTTCTCCCGAGAATGATCATGCTTTGAAAATCACCATTGTTGTAGTTGCTTAAGCTCCAAGCTTCGCCCTCTCCATCTAGTTTTGTTGCTGGTGTTGCTACATCATCGTGCGGGAATTATTGATGTGGTAAGAGATCTGATTTGTCCTTCACCACTTTGTTGCATATATTTTCCCCGTGAGTTGCTGAATATTGATCCGCCACTGTTGTTGCACCTTCAGCCATAAGCTTCCTCCTTTCCCACGTTGAGCTTTGTTGCATTGATGAGGTCATCGTCATCATCCGTGGTGAGAAAGAGTTATGTTTCCCCTCACGTCATGATCTCCGAGAGTAAGATTTTGAATGGAATATTCAATTGTTGCTTCAGGCCCAAGTAACAAGTTGTTGTCTTCTCTGCCGTGTGTTATCTCCAACCGTATTCATCCATTCACTTCCTTTCATCAAACCAAAAATCAAAGGCGAGGGTGGGATCCGTGGATTCTAAAGCTTCTAGTTAATTAGTATTCATAAATGCTAGGTTTAGAGAATTGTGTGTTGATTGTGGTGATTGAGAAAATGATATTAAGTGATTGTTATGTGTTTAGATGATAAAATGTTAAGTTGATATCATGTGTTGGTGGAGAGTATATGTTATATTTTGTGAAGTCGGATTGAGAGCGAGGACATGATGATCATGATGATCCCCGTTTAAGTCTGTATTTTGGTGAAGTCGGACTAAGAGCGAGAACATGGTGATCTCGTTTAAGTCTGTACTTCAGTGCAGTCGAACTAAGAATGAGGACATGACGATTCCATTAAAGCCCGTTAACCGGCTGACGAGCCAAAGGGTGGTGGAAGACCTTTTGAGGTGCCCGACCAGCCCAGTGTCATGCTAATTTATATTAAATTAATGGTTGCGGAAGACCTTTCGAAATGTCCGACCAGCCAAGTTGTGATGTGAATTGTGTTGAGTCGTGTTGTGATTAGTATAATATTGATTAGCTGTTATTGGAAGTCCGTGTTGATTGCTGTTTGTTCTAGAGTTAGTATTTGCGTGTATTGTTAGATAATGGCGCTGAGAATCATGTGGGCGGAAATGACCTTCTTCATTGAGTGACTTTGTTACTCACCCCCTCCTTTTCTCCTTGCAAGTGTGTTTCTTGTGGAAAAAGTTAGGGTGCGAGACCTAGAAAACAAAACTGACGGAAATGGGTGTTACATTTTGTCTTTGGCTCTCATCCATCCAATGCAGGAATTTCATGTAAGCAGACCAATTCCTGGGACGAGAGTCGTTCTCGTCGAAGTCTGGCTCTGCCATTTCGAAGCATTTTAGAGCAGATTCATAGCCTTTAATCTTACCAAGGAGATCCACATAGAGTGCGAGCTGGGAGGGAGAAAATTTCATCTTCTTTTTATCCATCCACTCAAAGACTTTTATCTCACGAACGAAACCATCACAACTGATAAAGAATAGAGTTCAGTAAACAGAACACGAAAACGTAACAGCATTATTACATGCATCTGATAAACTGCCTCGTTAGAAACATAAAATCTGGAGATAACCTACAAATATAAAAAGAAGAGAATTCAGAGAAGAACATATTGATTCACAGCCAGTCTAAGTACTGAACAAGTCTCTATTATCCAAACTATATCCTCGCCAATCAAAAGATTCATGTCAAACTAACATGGGATACAAGTGTATCATTGCGAGGTTTGCTGGCTGATTTAGCAGGTACTTCTTGTTTCAGTTGCTTAATTTCAGAAAAGCATTATACACACATGGAATCGTCAAGCTGTTGCAAAATATTGAGATTTTGATTACCTTAAAAGCACCCGAGACCAAGTTTAAGACATCTGGTTAGCTCCCTTCTTTAGCAAGTCCTAAAGTAACATTTGGAAAGACACATAATTTATAATATATAAAAGTTGATGGCATAGTGCATTGAGTGCATCCACATGAGATTAAAAACTCGATCTGATTGGCCCACATCAGCATATTCTTTAAATAAAAAATGTTAAGTATGATTAAAACATTAAAACACTAATTTCTAATTTTTTAAAACATTAATTTTGTTTTACATATAAAAAATTAAAATAAAAGATTATGTAACAAATAGAAAAGAAAATAATGTTATAAAAACACAAAATATAGTATCTTTCAAAATTAAATGAAAATTTAATATCAAAAGAGTTAAACTAACAAAAAAACCAGTGACATAAAAGCTAAAATTTATAATATAGATTAGGAAAATTTCTTAAGAAACTCAATTTGATTGGTCCACATCAGTGTTTTTATTAAATTAAAAAAATATTAAGTATGATTAAAACATTAAAACATTAATTTCTAATTTTTAAAATATTAATTTCGTTTTATATATAAAAAATTAAAATAAAAAGCTTAAGTAACAATCTATTACTAATAAAAGTTGATGCTAAATGCCTATAAGGGTGTCCACATAGGATTTAAAGATTTAATTCTATTGGTACATATCATCATTATTTTTAGTTAATTATATATTTTACATTAAAATTAATTTAATTCATTTTAATTGTTATAAGGAAAATTTCTAAATTTTAATTAATTTTGTTTTTGTTGTTATTAGGAAAGTTTCTAAATTTTAAGTTAGCAATTAATAAAAAAGAGTTTTGAAAATAGATCTTATTTTTCTATTAACATATAAATAGATTATGAAAGAAAAATCATATATATTGAACAAAATAATTAAAAACTGTATTTAAAACCATAATTAAATTATTTTAAAATTTTAATCATGACAAACAATTAAAATCTGAACTGCTAACTTAAAATATATTAGTTGTGGTCCGTGTTGATATCTTAGGCAGGCCATTGAGAGCGTCTACATAGAACATATATAATCAATCTGATTGGTCTATATCCGCGTTTTTCATTGATTAAACATAAAAAAATAAAAATATGCAAAGATATAAAATTATCACACTAGAATGCAAAATTAAGTTAAAATTTTTTTAACTAAATAAAATAAATTTATGTCAAAAATCCAAATCTATAATGTTTGTCAAAATAAAATAGAAACTCATTGTCACAAAAACTAAACTAACAAAAACAAATATGTAAATCAACAATGAAAAAGTTAAATTAAAAGAAAGAAAAAATTTAGCATATATATTTTAAATGAGTAATTTATTTAGAAAAATATTAAGATTAAATTTTTATATAAACTTATAAAATTGTTATTTAAAAATATCAATACTACCAAAAAAAATATTCATGTTAAATTATCAAAAGAAAAAGTCATCTAAAACGTGATATTTAAAGTAATTATTTAGAAAATTAACACAAAAAGTTTAACGAATCAAAAATGATATTTTATGTTAATTACTGAAGAAAGCAATGTGAAAAAATGTTTAACTAACAAAAAAATAAAACATAAATTATTTCTTGCAACATGTCAATACAATTAAAATAAAAGTCCATATCGAGAAAGTTAAATTAACAAAAAAAGGATTTTAACTTGATATTTAGGTTATTTATTTAAAAAATCAATATAAACATAATAAGTAAGAGAATAAAAAAGCTTAAGTAATACTAAAAAACTTAACTAACAAAAAATAATATAAATATTTAAGCTAATTATTTAAAAAATCAATATTAAAAAATTAATTAACTAAAAAACTAAAATGAAAATTAAGTTTACATAATGTTAATTTTTTTAAAAAACACTTAAAAATATATTGACTTGATATCTGACTAACTACTTAAAAAAATATATAAAAACATTTAACTTACAAAAATAAAAAATGAAATTATGTCTTCAAAATATCAATATTTTCAAAACAATTGTGTGTTAAAATAAAATAAAAATCAATATCAAAAGAGGTAAATTACCAAAGGAAAAAGTCGTATAAAGTAAAATTAGCTTGATATTTAAGCTAACTACCAAAAAAACATTAACTAAAAAAATCAAATGATGGTATAAGCTTTTAAGAGAAGTTTACTTAAAATTTAGAATAACCAGTTATAGCATGTCAAAATATCATTTTAATAAATTTTAAAAGTAAATTTAACAAATAAAAAACATTTATGTACAAGATATAAGATTAATATATATGCTACATATTTAGAAAATCAATAAGAAAAGATATTAATTAAAAAAAATTATATGTTTTAAGTATATCAAACATTTAATAAATAAGATAATTAAAATAAAATACAAAATTACCATCGAAGATATTTTACATAACAAAAACAAGATCTAAGAAGAAAATTAGTTTGAAATTTAGTTCCAAAAAATTCATGGTTTATAAAATATTGGTATTGATTATGAATAACCATATAAAGTTATAGTAGGTTATACAAGTTTCAAAATCAAACATATTATTTAAATTTACAAAAATTAATACCTTAGATGCGTCTGGTTTAAAAACTAACTAAGTAAAATTCTACACAAGTAACTTTACATTCAAAATATAACAATAAAGTCTGATTTGTATACATATTTGCTAGCTTATAACTTAGCCAACATGAACAACACATGAACAACATCTTCTAAAATTTAATTTTAATAATAAAATATGAAAAAGTTATGAATCAAATTCAAATAGGAATATATGTAGATAAACTATTCAAATCAAAATATGAATACAATACATACAAGATAAAAAAACATTGAAATGTGAAGTCTCCACACTATCTTACATGTTTAAAAATAAAAATTAGCAAATAGTTGACTGCAAATAAAACAGATCTTATAAACTGAATAAAGATATAACCTAAAATTCATTGAAGATCTGGTGGAGAAGCAAAAAACAGTTTTACACGATTAGATTACGTAGCTTACTAACAAAAGTAAATCTGAATCAACATATATCATATATTATATATGTATAGGTACATAACATCAATGAGACATTTAGTAAAAAACTAAATATTTAAACATATAAACCTTTAAAAAAAAGAACTATAGAAATTCTAAGGACACAAAACAAAACACCAAAAATTTAGTAAAGAAATCATTTTCTAAATCAAAAGTATGCACATCAAAGTTGGATAATTCGTTCGGTGTCATTACTATGATTTTGCTTAATAAGATTTATTATTTTATAAATAAAAAATAGGAAAAACTACATATTATATTTTATTTTTATTATATATAGAAGAAAATTTTTATAAATATATTATAGTTTTGATAATTTAAAAGATATTAGCCAAAAAATAAGTAAATTATAAATACAGACTCGCGCGTAGCGCGAGTTAAAAACCTAGTCTATACTATATAAAAGTTGATGGCATAGTGCATTGAGGACATCCACATAGGACGAAGAAACTCGATATGATTGGTCCACATCAGCATATTCATTAAATAAAAAATGTTAAGTATGATTAAAATATTAAAACATTAATTTCTAATATTTTTAAAAATTAATTTCGTTTTATATATGAAAAAATTAAAATAAAAAGATTAAGTAATAAATAGAAAATAAAATAATGTTAAAAAACAAAATATAGTATCTTTCAAAATTAAATGGAAATTAATATCAAAAAGTTAAACTAACAAAAAAACCAATAAGGTAAAAGCTAGAACTTAAAATATAAATTAGGAATTTTTTTTTAAAAAACTCAATTTGATTGGTCCACATCAGTTTTTTCATTAAATCAAAAAATATTAATAATGATTAAAATATTAGTGTATAATTTTTTAAAACGTTAATTTCATTTTATAGATGAAAAAATTAAAATTAAAAGCTTAAATAACAAATAGAAAAGAAAATAATGTTTAAATAATAAAATATACTATCTTTCAAAACTAAATAGAAATTTAATGAAAGAGTTAAACTAAAAAAAAACCAATAAGGCAAAAGCTAAAACTTATAATATAGATTAGAAAAATAATTAATATAAACTCATTAAATAAAAAAATGTTAAGTATGATTAAAACATTAAAACATTAATTTTTATTTTTTTTAAAAGGAAATTTTTTTCTAAAACTCAATTTGATTGGTCCACATCAGTGTATTCATTAAATCAAAAAATGTTAAAATGATTAAAACACTAGTTTATAATTTTTTAAAACATTAATTTCGTTTTAAAGATGAAAAAATTAAAATAAAAAACCTAAGTAACAAATAGAAAATAAAATAATGTTAAAAAATAAAATATAGTATCTTTCAAAACTAAATGGAAATTTAATGTCAAAAGAGTTAAACTAACAAAAAAACCAATAAGGTTAAAGCCAAAACTTAAAATATAGATTAGAAAAATTATTAATATAGACTCATTAAGTAAAAAAATGTTAAGTATGATTAAAATATTAAAAAATTAATTTCTAATTTTTTAAAACATTAATTTCGTTTCATATATGAAAAAAATTAAAATAAAAGGATTACGCAACAAATAGAAAAGAAAATAATCTTAAAAAACAAAATATAGTATCTTTCAAAATTAAATAGAAATTTAATATCAAAAGAGTTAAACTAACAAAAAACTAATAAGGTAAAAGCTAAAACCTATAATATAGATTAGAAAATTTCTTAATAAACTCAATTTGATTGGTCCACATCAGCGTTTTCATTAAATCAAAAAATGTTAATGTTGGAGCTGGATTTATCACCCTAAATCCGGTCCACTCAAGCCCTAAGGATAGATCCAAACTAAGCCGAATTGACTGGGCTTTAGCCCTACGGCCCAGGCCCATTCAACTCTCAACGATCCATTCACAACAAGACGTTCCGTTCGACGAGGTCGAGCTCCAGCTCGACCAAATCCCGAAAACAAGGGAGGATCCGAGCCGAATCAGAGCATATTCTTGCCAGTTCAAATAAGTCTGAAGATCGCAGAGGAAGCTGCTGCACTTGGCGAGATTTCCGGCTGAAGCCGCTGCACGTGGCTGAGATACGCGCTGGAGTTCGAAGCTCGACGAGGCGAGCTATATAAAGGAGGCAAGCGGCTTAGTTTGGGGGACCTTTGGCTTGATCTTTTTCTACGCTTTTCACACCTGAAAACTCTGTAACTGCTCTCAGAGCTCTTTTCAGTTCATCTTTTCTATCGAAATCTTTGTAACCGTTTTATTCGACCGATTAATATCAAGTCCTTATTTCAGTTAGTGCTAGCTTATACTGTCAATCTGTTCGAGAGATTCTAGCCCTGAATCCTTTAAAGTTCCTTCCTTAGAAAAACACATAAATTTCTGAGTGTGAATTTCTGTATCCATATTTTGGCACCGTCTGTGGGGAAGATCTATAGATTTCTCTTACTCAAGAGCAGATCCTAAGCCAGCTGAAATCGAAATGGATTAAACTCAACAAACCTCGGGAAACGTCTCACCGATTACGATCTCTCCAGATCAAGTCACTCCGACCGGCAACGTCAGCCAGACAGCCGGCAGAAACGAATCTAGGGTTACGACCCTCGTCGACACCACCGGCACGAACTCCAACGCTCCCAGCCGTGTGGAACCGATCGTGATCAACCTCGTCACCCCACCGGGAACGACGAGTAACCAGTCACAAACAGCCGAAAGGCCTTCCTTTCGAACCTGGGTGAGATCCGAGAATCCACCTATAGCTTTGGCATCTCAGAGCCGAGCAGCTCCCGTCTCTCCACCGCTACCCGTAGCGTCTAGGAGCACATCGGAGTCGGTGGAGATACTCCAAATGTTCACGCATCTGATCGATCGACAACGAGATCAGGAGATCAGATTAGAAAGACAGGAAAAGCGTCAAGCCGCAGCTCGATCCGCTGCGAGTCCACCTCTGCAGACTCAGCTCGACTTTTTGTCGATCCCTGCTCCGAGTAATCCACCCGGATAATTCGTGACACCTCTGCGTGCTCCAGGTCCACCAAACTTTGCCCCCGCGGTGAACCAGACACCAATCACCATGGATATTCTGGCTTCAGTAATACCAGAGATGGACCTCGTCCCGCAACGAAATATCCATCTCCACCTGTGCCAACACCAGGAATACCCGAAATGGGACCCCGTCCCAACACGAGATATCCATCTCCACCCTTAATACCACCTGGAACCGAACCACCTCGACAGAGATGGCTCGGGTCCTCGGCATTCGCCTCGAGCTCGCAGACACCACCCCAGTTCGGCCAACAACCGAACACGACCTCGAGCTCGAGACTTCCTAGCGGGATCCGCGAATAATCAATAGGGTTCGTTCACCAACAGCTCGGAACCCAGATTCCAAATGACCCGACTCGGGCTAACCACCTCGGCGTCGGCTCAAGAAACCTAGTCGACTGCGAATCCTTTGAAAGATTCCATAACCAGACCGACTATGCTATTCGGCAGATGGACTCTATGTTCCACCAAGCTACGAGCTCGGCTCCTGACATTGATCGAGTAATTCGCGAGACCCAACGGACTCTGTTCACCTACCCGATCATGAACACGTACCTCCGAACACTACTAGAGTACGAGTCTCGGAGTACGCTGGAAACAGCGACCCAAAAGCTCACATCCGACTCTTCAATCTCGCAGCTACCTGAGCTAATTTCTCACCAGAAGAAAAAGAAGCAGGATACTGCAGGCTCTTCGCCGAAAACTTAGTCGGACCAGCTCAGGAATGGTACGCGACGCTGGAAGAAAATCCAATCTCGAATTATAACGAGCTCGCAATAGCCTTCCTCAAGCAATATTTGATCTCTGGAAGCTAGTCCAAGCTCCAGACGAACCGCTTCGATCATACATTGCTAAGTTCAAGGCGATCAAAGCAAAAATCGCTAACCCGAATGAAGCAGTAGCCCTGCTCGCCCTCTGAACTAACCTTTGGTACCAGTCGAGGTTCAAGGCGGAGCTCACGCTCCGACCCACAGACTCACTCGACGATGCACTCCATCGCGCGTCCATATTCGCCAACTTTAAGGACGAAACGGCTGCCTGCGAAGCAAAATACTGCAACTCACAGCTCCAACTCGCACCTTCCGGGTCGAGGAAAGCTAACGTCCCACCTCCCAAAATGGAGTCGCAAGGCAAAGGTCAGCATTCATATGCTATAGAAAGCTCGTCTCCCGAAAAGGAGTCGAGCTTCGACCAAAGCAAATATTGCTAGCACCACAAAAAGAACGGACATTGCACTGAGGAATGTCGAACTCGAGCAAGAATCCTGGCCAAAAAGCTCGCCAAGGAAAAAGCCAAGAAGGCCGAGGGAAAAAGAAAAAAGCCTAAAAAGACCTCGACCAGAAACAGGGAAGAGGACCCCGACAAAGCGTCTCAAAAGCGAGATCGCGAAGTCCAAGTCGAAGTCTAAACTCCTGACTCTCCTCCATCAGCGAGGAAAAGGATCGACCTGATCTTCAGAGAACTAAACCTTTGTGGTAGATCAATGAAATCAGTAATCACCCCCCCCCACCCGCACCTAGGAAACCATCGAGCTCTTGCTCAACCAGGCTCCATAAAGTCGCGGGGGGGGGGGGGGGGGGGGGGGGGGGGGGGGGGGGGGGGGGGGGGGGGGGAGGGGGGGGGGCGTGCTACACCAACTCGGTGGCTCGTCAAAACCGAGCATCACTCAACTCTCGACACCTCGAATCCAAGCGAGCTCTAGCTCACGCATCGCTCACTCGTTCGGGGGGGGGGGGGGGGGGGGGGGGGGGGGGGGGGGGGGGGGGGGGGGGACTACCTACAATGAAGCGAATCGACTTCATCTGCGGAGGCTCGAAGATGTGCCAAGACTCAATCAACTCAATCAAGATATATCAACGTGATACAGAGTTTTTAGGCTCTTGATGTCAATCACCCAAGCATGTACTAGTCAGTTGCAGCATAGCATAGGGTTTTATGTCAATCCTAAAGGGTTTTGTTGAAAGCAAAAGAGTTGCAAGCAGAAATCCTTAAGTCAAGCAAGCAAAGAAGGTTTTTGTTGCCTAAGAAACTAAACTAGCAACCTAAAATGATCAATCACCAAAGAGAACTCAAAAGAGACAGTTTAGCAATGATCAAAGAAGTAAAACAGAGCATATAAACAGAGTACTAAGAAAATTCGAAATTCAATAAAAGAGAAAGCATGTTCCTAGATGTAGTTATTGACTTTGGGGGAATTCAGAGACTAACTAAGTTTGTTTCAAACAGCATTGATCAATCAAACAAGCTAGAAATGGTGATTCCTAGACATAGAGTTCACAAACAAGCAAGCTAAGTCCAATCTCTTGGTAAATAACCCTTTACTAAACACCTTAACAAGAACTAACTCTCATTATTACTAAATCATTCAGCAAGCAACAACAATCAACTCTATTCATGTCAAAATGCTCCTCAAACAGTCAATCTCTTGAGCCAAGGCCAGCAAATCCTCTATCAAACAAGATCAGCATTTCATCAAACACTTGGTGGGCATAAGAGAAAGCTCAAATCCTAGATAAGTGTGATCAAGACAAATCTAACTTAAAAAAAGATCAATAGAGAAGAACCCATGATATTAAACACTAAACAAACATTATTCAATCCCTAAATCCCCTTAATCTACCACATCTAAGAACCCTAAGCAAACTACTCACTAATACTCATGTTTAACACCAAATCACAAGAGGAAAAGATGCTAATCATGGTTAAAAGAGAGATTAGAGAAAGATTAAAGGTAAATACAAACTTATATTAAATAAAGCAAGAAATGTTTCTTACAAACTCAGAAAAATAACTCAAGAACAGTGTTATGACATGACTTGTCGAAAATCCCAGAAAAGGGGTATTTATACATAAAAGAAGGAAGCCCTAAAGTAATGGCAAAAGTGTAATAAAAGACAGGTTCGGACTGGGTTCATATCGGTCAGTTGTGACCGATAGGGATCCTATCGGTCTAGAAGATGACCGATAGGGTGACCGAAATCCATACGGTGCACTTCTATCGGTCACTTCTCTGACCGATAGGTCTGGTCGATAGTCCTTCTATTGGTCACTCCTTAACCAATAAACCTTGTGTCTTGACGGGCTCTGCAGAGATCGTCTGCCTTAGTCCCTTTTGCTCCTCTTTGCCCAGATAGCTTCCTGGATCATCCCCAAAGCTTTTCCATGCTCCTTATAGCTCCATAGGTACCTAAAAACATCCATAATGCATAGAAAATGCAAACTATATCCTAAATGCAACCTAAGTTTAAAAGAAGAAGAAAATGGGACAAAAGATAAGGAAAACATGCAAAAGAGAACCAAAACATAAATTAAATGCAAGCCTAAATAAAGTAAATACAAGAGTTATCAACACCCCCACACTTGCCTTTTGCTTCTCCTCAAGCAAATAAGAACAAATGAGAGAGTGAGGCTTGAAGGTGGGCACTCAAATCCAAAAGTGCAAAGGTAAAGAGATGATATCAATGCTTAAGTGCCTAGTTGTGGGATGCAAACATAATCAGATATACTTTAAAGAACCTAGCCATGCTCATCATGTTTCAAAATGATCTCAAATCTCAACTTAGGCAAATGCTCAAATCAATCAACTCTTTAACATTTAATTAAGCTCAAAACCATGAATCATGCTTATGCAAATCAAGTGAAGACATTTGGTTCAAAGGGTAAGGTTATGAGATAAAAATGATCTCATTCAAGCAAAGGGTTCTCAAACATAAGGGATCACTCAATGAAATGATTCTATCTTAGGCAAAATTTAAAGGTAAAAGCACACTTATGCATGCAATTCAAAGCTCCCTTCTACCCAAAGATGAATCCTAAACACTTCTAAACCCCAAAGTGAACCCCTAAATCTACCCTTTTCCTAAGCTCTACCCTTTTACTCTTCTTCATGGCTGGAGAAACTTCTTCTTTTTCCTTGTGTGGCTGCTTCTTTTTGGTTGGGACTTTCTCTTCTTTGTTGCATTGGCGCCTTCTTCACCTTTGGTGGATTGCTTTGAGTCTGATTTCTTCTTTGGATTGACCCTTCAAAACTTTTAAGTTGCTGGCGCCATTCTTTCTAAACACTTAGAGCTTTTACTTCCCTTTACTTAACCACAATGCTAAACTGTTTCCCCTTTTCTACCATTTCAAACTTTTCTCTCTTCTTTTCAAAGCATATAAACATGAAGTTCAAACCACTTAACTCTACCCTTTCAAACCAAAACTCCTAACCTAGAATAAAGTTCAAGATGCAAGCTGATATCTACAAGAGAGCTCATTATTGCCAGCCTTATTCCTAACACTTTTTGCCAAGACAAAATTGAAAATGATATGCAAAGGCCTCACAGCTCTCAAGATAGTGTTTAAGCTCAAAAATGAGGTTTTGGTTAAGGGAGAGGATTAACTGTCCCATAAGTATGAGGATCAGCTATTTGGATCAACAAAAGTGGTAAAAAGGAAAAAGATGATCCAAATATGTATATGGTAGCCATGAATTCAGTTTTCAATGCATAAGACATGATAATTAAAAGTCCAAATTAAAGTTCAAGTTGATAGAGTTCATTTTCAGAGAACAAATGCTTTCAGAATGGGATGAGATGATAAAAATTAGCAATCCAAACATGGTTCAGTCTTAACTTCTAGCTTTCTTATGATGCATCAAACAACTAATCACTTAAACACTGAAATCATCTCTAAACTCTAAGCACTTTACAAGGAAGATTAATCATTATGCCCTATGCAAATGCAATGCAACCTATATGTCAACACTAGACTCAATCCTAAGAGAATGAAATGCAACTACATGCTTTCTTTTTGGTTTGCAAAAATATGCAAAATTTTTCAAAATTTTTGATTTTTTTTTTGTGTTTTCCTATGCCTTAGATGAATGCATGATATGCATGTGACTCAAGATGAAAGAAAATGAAAAACTAAGAAAACAGAACAGAAAGTCAAACCCCAAATATCTCCCCCACACTTAAATTATACAGTCCCTTGTGTAATGAAAGCAATGAGAGAGAGAAGCAACATAATATAATACAAAATCGAAAAATATGCAATGGTATAGACAATGAATAGGATGTGGTACCTTTTCTTTAGTAGGTGGAGTGGTGGGAGTATCCAGATGCCTGTGGAGACTTGCTAGCTCTCCTCTTGTTCCTCCTTACATAAGTCCTTGAAGATGGCGCTGCTTCTTGGGGTGGAGGAACCCAGCTTGACCATATCTGCTCAGCTTGAGAAGAATCACCTTGATTACCCCACTGCCATGTTTGTTGAACTTCAGAAGGGTTGGGAGCTGGTGCTTCCCATGCTGATGGTGTATGGGTTCTTGGCTCATATGATGAAGCCCTTGGTTGTGCCCATGTTCCCCATTGATCACTTGATTGTGCATGAAAGGAATGTCTTCCTTGGGGGTTCCAAACAGCTTCCTCTTCTTCAGTTGGGTCAGCTTGTGGCATTGGCTCTTCATGGTGAGAGGTGTACTCATGATTGTGGCTCTGATGGGAATATTCTCCTGATGTAGCTTTGTTCTTCTTGAACTTCCCTTTAACCATCTTCCCCAGCTTCTTAATGGCTTTGTCTTGCCACTTACACCATTTCTGAAGGGTGTTGATATGCTCATGAGCAGACTTCATAGACCTCTCTTGGCTTGGGCCTTCATAAGGCTTGAAGTGGAACTGCTTTGAGTTGTAGTTCATCACCTCATCTTCATCAAGTTCTTCTTCTTGGGTTTCTCCTTGGATTTCAGCGCCAGCAGTAGCATCTTCTTGGACTTCTTCTTCACCTTCTTCTCTTCTCTCTTCTTCAACCTCTTATGGTACTACTGCCTCACTAGCTTCTTCTATCTCTTCAGGGACAGGACCTCCATGGTAAAGCTGACTCTCATCCTTGCAGAAACCAAAGTTGCTCCTGATGGTGATGGATGTGTGCTGTGGGTTTGGTAGGAGGATTTTCGCTGGCTCTCTGAAACCCTTGATGAAGTTGTAGATATGCTTCCCACTGATGCTTTTCTCAAGGAAGTGGCTCTTCCTAAGATAGTCTATATCTATCTATAATGGCTCCAAAGCATCTTCTTCATACTCTTCAAGGTCTACACCACTGGCCATGAGAATAGCAGTCACAACCCCTCCAATGTGGAGCTGTGAGTTCTTCTCTTTCCTCCCTTTACTTTAAGACCCAGCTCCTGTAGGACTGGAGCTGCTCCATCAACATGGTCACATAACATAAATAGCTGCTTGGCGGTGTTAGAGGTCTTCCATCTTCGCTGGTACCCACAAGTTCATACACCCCTTGGTATATCAAGTCTCTCTCCCTTCCTGTGAGGTTTTTTGTTTCCTTCCTTGCAAAGAATGTGTTTGCAAGTGCCTTGTGAGCATATCTCACAACAGGATGTCTCAGGTGCTGATTCCTTGTGGTTCCAGCAATGAATGGCCCAGCTCCAATCACGCACCATAGCATGGCGTGCTGCTTCAGAGAGAAATCAAACTTGTTCCTCTTGTGGGCATCAAACCTTAGACCAAGCGCTTCAGAGATAGTCTGGAAGACTGGGGTGAACTTTTGCTTGCCTATCTTGAAAGAGATCCACCCATCTCCATTAGAAAGCTCACTGTCTTCATACCAAATCACCTTGAGAGTGGAGTGGAACTGGTAAGTGAGCTGTTGGTAGGAGGGGGGCGGTTTTTCCATGAAGTCTCCAAGTCCCATGTGCTCAAATATTGTTTTACAGTCCATGTAGATCCCAAGTGCCTTCATTGTGGAGGTGCAAGGGTATCTTGTGGGCTTGAAAACACATTGGTTGAAGAGTTCCATGAACTCTCTAGCACTTGGCTCCTTGTAATGAACCTCTTCCTCAGCAGCCTTGCTCTTTCCTTTATTCTTGGCAGCCTTGTCCCCAATAGGTTTCTTCCCAGCAGCTTTTGATGACTGTCCAGCAGTGGTACCTACAAAAAAAAAAATCTTAAAGATACTATAAGTAAAAGAGCAAAAGTTTGACAAACCAATAACTGAAAGCTTTAGAAGGAATTTCTCTAAGCTAAATGAAGTTTAACTAGTCACTAAACAAGAATAAACTATCAAAAAGCAAGAGGAATTCACAAGCTAACAGTTGAGACATGCTAGAGTTCATAAAAATAAAACATTTATGCATGTGAACCTAGCATGGTGGCTCTAAGCAAAAGAGAAAATGATTATGCAAAAGGATATTAAACAAGCAAGAACTAAGATTTAAGAACAGAAAACAATGCTTTAACAATTAACTTGCCTATTTTAAACATATCCACCATGCAAAATCAAAACACAACATCTTAAACTAAACAAAACTTGCTCTTAAAACCATAGATTTAACAATTTTAAGCACATGCAAAGTGTAAGAACAAGAAGTGAATAGTTGAGAAACCAAACCTTAATGAAGCTTCTGACAACTTAGAAAAGATAAATAAAAGAAAGAGAGAGTTAAAAATTTCGGATTTTGGTGAGAGAAGTAGTAAAATGAAGTGTGAAGAGAAGAGAAGAGATTGTTGGTTCTTAAAGAGGGGAGTGGAGAACCAAAAGAATCAAAAGTGGGTGGGGGACAAGAATAAAAATGCTCAGGAGCTCTGCAAAATGTCAGGAAGGAGCCAAAATTAGAATTTAAACCTCCTTGGCTCCAAGCCAAATGAGGGAATTTTTTTTGAAAAATGGAGCACTTACCTCGCGGGGCTATCAGTCACATTGTGACTGATAGGGTGACCGATAGCTTCCTGTTGAATCCTATCGGTCAGTATCTGATCGATACACTGACCGAAATACATCCGATTGCTTTGTATCGGTCACTATCTAGACCGATAGAGTGACCGAAATGCAACCGATGTATTTCATCGGTCAGTATCTGATCGATAGCATGACCGATAGAACACACACTTAGCAGACTCCTTTCCCTATCGATCACAAGTGATCAATATGTTGACCGGTGCATTCTGGCTCTACTACTATCGATCACAAGCTGACCAATAGCATGACCGATAGGGTCTGTATCGGTCTTGTCTTGACCGATACGGTGATCGATAGTAGCCAAAATGCACCTGTTCTTTGTCCCTTAGACACTTTCTCAGTCCCCAAACCGAATTCCTGCTTCTATACACATTAACTAAGCAAACAAATGAACTAGAAAGCTTAATATATACAAAGGATACCATGGGACTACCTCCCAAGTGTTCTTGTTTAAAGTCACTAAGCTTGACTATGCTTACCTCACTAGTGGAGGTGATGAGAAGGAGTCTTGGAACTCCTTGGTGTTGGAGTGTCCACTTTGATCTTTCTGGTGACTCCATCAATCTTCAACACAGCAAAGGGCTTTGGCTTACCTCCCCCTTTCATCTTGTAGTGGACTTCACCATTCTTAGAAACAAAGGGCTTCAAGACAACCCCATCTTCTTTGTTACCCAACAGAATTTCATTCATGCAATCAGAAACACCCACCTTGAGGACCTCCTCTTCAGTGGTATCAGCAAAAAACTTGGATAAGCAGCAGCCATCAAAACTTGCACTAACATAGCCTTCAAACTTTGGCCAATGCTTCCCAACTTTCTTCAACCTCTTGATCTCCATTGAGAAGGCCTGCTCATTTTCTAGCTTATTCCCTTTGGAGTCAAACCTCAGAACCTTCTCTTTGGTTAGTCTCAGCTCTATTGTGCACTCCTTGGCATCAAACACTGCTCCATCTGAAGCTAATAAAGGCCTTCATTGAATGATGGCGTTTTTGATCTTTCCTTCAACATCTAGGACCAAGAAATCTGTTGGTATGACTACTCCTTCTATCATCATTGGAACATCTTTGAGAGTCCCAAGTGGTGTCTTTACTGTCCCATCAGCTATGGTAAAAGACACATTACTCTCTTGAAGTTGAGTGTAGCCAAGAGCCTTAGCAGTAGAGGATGGGAGAAGGTTGATACTTGCTCCAAGATCACAAAGACAGCTTTTGAAGGTCTGCCCTTTAAGCTCACATGGTAGAGTGAAACAACCTAGATCTCCAAGCTTCTTAATGTTAAGCTCCTTAACCTCAGATGCTCCAGCTTTAACTATTTGCTTCTTAAGCTCTTCTTGACCATTCAGACCTCTCATTTCCATTTGAGAAGCATAGAGGGTCTCATACTTCTGTACTAGCTGCTCTTTGAATCTTCCTGGAAAAGGGATAGTGGGCTGATAGATAGGGAGAACAGCAGCTTGACTTTTCTTCTTGACATCAGAGACTTCAACAAAGTCTTTCCTTGTAGCATCAACAACTTCATGTGGCGCCCACCACTCTTCTTCTACTAGAGATTCTTCTTGTGCAACTCCTTGGTTAGCCTCAACTTCCAAAACCCTTCCCCCCCCCCCCCCCCCCCCCCCCCCCCCCCCCCCCCCCCCCCCCCCCACCCCCCCACTCTGGAGTTCAGTGTCCTCAGTGAACAGAGAGAGAAACTCTTCAATGATAGCTTCCTCTTCAGCTGAGAAGCTATCTTCTTCAGTGATAATGGCATTGCAGAACTCCTTTGGGTTAGCTTCTGGTTTTCCAGGAAAGTGTCCTTGAGGTTTTGGACCAGCTATGCCTTTGTTGTTTTCCAGTGTTTTGACTATTGCAGCCAACCCTTCAAACTTGTTGGTTAGTTCAACATGTACTGAGTCTATTTTGTTATGAACCTCAACAAACCTCTTGTTCAATTCCAAGTTGTTAGTAGTCTGATTCTGAAGCAACTGCTGAACCATAGTCTTGAGCTCATGATCTTGAGAGCTGGAAGAAGCTTGTGCTGGAGCTTGTACACTGAATCCTAGAGGATGATAAGGCACTCTTGGCTGGAAGTTGTTGTTTCTCTGCTGAAAACCTTGATTGTTGTAGGGAACAAAAGGTCTTGGAGCAGCTTGCTGTTGTTGTTGTGGTGGGTACACTTGATCCTGTGGATTGGCAAGTTGGGATTGGGTCTGTAGTTCCCATATCCATTGTATCCACCTTGATTGCCCAAGTAGTTCATCTCTTCCACTTGGCATGTCTCTTGATCATCAAGCTGAACCATATCACCAACAAAGTGAACTTCTTTCTTCTCCATTAGCAGCATATCCAGCTTCTCATGTAAGGCCTTGATCACTTTCCTGCTAAACTCCAGTTCATCTTTAGCACTTCTTGTAGCTCTGTCATATTCGTCATTATAGTTTCCATCAGACTGAGCTAGATTCTCAACAAGCTCCAATCCTTCATCTACATATTTTGACAAGAAGTTCCCATTTGATGCAGTGTCCAGAAGCATTCTTATCTTTGGCAAAGCTCCTCTGTAGAGAGTAGAGAGCAGAGAAGCCTGTGAGAAGCCATGGTGAGGGCATTGCAGTGTGTAGCCTTTGAATCTTTCCCAAGCTTCACCAAAGCTTTCATTGTTCTTCTGTGCAAACCCTGAAATCTCATTCCTGATTCTTGCAGTTCTTGAGGTTGAGAAGAACTTTGCTAAGAAGGCTCTCTTGCACTCATCCCAACTAGTGATGCTTCTTTGGCGCAAGTTCTTCTCCCACTGGTGTGCTTTGTCTCCAAGAGAAAAAGAAAACAACCTCAGCTTAAAGCCATCTTCACTTACTCCATTTATCTTTGTAAGGGAGCAAAGTCTGTCAAAATTATCCAAGTGATCTAGAGGATCTTCAAGTGGCAAACCATGGAACTTACTGCCCTGAACCATTGAAATCAATCCAGACTTGATTTCAAAGTTGTTGTTTTGGACTGCTGGTGGAATGATGCCAGTTCTGTTATTGTAGGCATTTGGTGCATCACCAGCGCCTATGGGTCTTGCTGCTCTTGGAGCTTGTGCAGCGCCTCTTGGTCCTTGCTCACCTTGTAAGCCCTGAACACCTTGCTGTCCTTGTATACCCTGAGCGTCAGCAGATCCTTGAGAACCCTGAAATCTGATGTCATCAATAACAGGTTCCTGATTATTCATCCCAAGTCTCTGCAAGTGTTGCTGCCTTTCTTGCTGTCTTCTTGCTCTCTGACCTCTGTCCAACTGATTGATGTTGTCTATGAAGTCTACAAGATTGCTTGAACCTCTAGATCTCAAGTTCATATACCTGAAAAACAGCAATGAGAGTCAAAGGAGATTAGTAACCAAAAACTAAAGAAACTTAATCTTAAAAGACTCTATAAACTCTAACGATTCAAACAGAAAACCCAATTGGCAATGGCGCCAAATTGATACAGAGTTTTTAGGCTCTTGATATCAATCACCCAAGCATGTACTAGTCAGTTGTAGCATAGCATAGGGTTTTACGTCAATCCAAAAGGGTTTTGTTGAAAGTAAAAGAGTTGCAAGCAGAAATCCTTAAGTTAAGCAAGCAAAGAAGGTTTTTGTTGCCTAAGCAACTAAACTAGCAACCTAAAATGATCAATCACCAAAGAAAACTCAAAAGAGACAGTTTAGCAATGATCAAAGAAGTAAAACAGAGCAAATAAACAGAGTACTAAGCAAATTCGAAATTCAATAAAAGAGAAAGCAAGTTCCTAGATGTGGTTATTGACTTTGGGGAATTCAGAGACTAACTAAGGTTGTTTCAAACAGCATTGATCAAGCAAACAAGCTAGCAATGGTGGATCCTAGACATAGAGTTCACAAACAAGCAAGCTAAGTCCAATCTCTTGGTAAATAGCCCTTTACTAAACACCTTAACAAGAACTAACTCTCATTAGTGCTAAATCATTAAGCAAGCAACAACAATCAACTCTATTCATGTCAAAATGCTCCTCAAACAGTCAATCTCTTGAGCCAAGGCCAGCAAATCCTCTATCAAACAAGATCAACATTTCATCAAACACTTGGTGGGCATAAGAGAAAGCTCAAATCCTAGATAAGTGTGATCAAGACAAATCTAGCTTAAAAACAGATCAATAGAGAGGAACCCATGATATTAAACACTAAACAAACCTTAATCAATCCCTAAATCCCGTTAATCTACCACATCTAAGAACCCTAAGCAAACTACTCACTAATACTCATGTTTGACACCAAATCACAAGAGGAAAAGATGCTAATCATGGTTAAAAGAAAGATTAGAGAAAGATTAAAGGCAAATACAAACTTATATTAAATAAAGCAAGAAATTTGTCTTACAAAATCAGAAAAATAACTCAAGAACAGTGTTATGACATGACTTGTCAAAAATCCCAGAAAAGGGGTATTTATACATAAAAGAAGGAAGCCCTAAAGTAATGGCAAAAATGTAATAAAAGACAGGTTCGGACTGGGTTCCTATCGGTCAGTTGTGACCGATAGGGTGATCGATAGGGATCCTATCGGTCTAGAAGATGACCGATAGGGTGACCGAAATCCATACGGTGCACTTCTATCGGTCACTTCTCTGACCGATAAGTCTGGTCGATAGTCCTTCTATCGGTCACTCCTTGACCGATAGGCCTTGTGTCTTGACCGATAGGGTCTGCAGAGATCGTCTGCCTTGGTCCCTTTTGCTCCTCCTGGCCCAGCTAGCTTCCTGGATCATCCCCAAAGCTTCTCCTTGCTTCTTATAGCTCCATAGGTACCTAAAAACATCCATAATGCATAGAAAATGCAAAGTATATCCTAAATGCAACCTAAGTCTAAAAATAGAAGAAAATGGGACAAAAGATAAGGAAAACATGCAAAAAAGAACCAAAACATGCACTAAATGCAAGCCTAAATGAAGTAAATACAAGAGATATCACAACGCAAGGCCGAGTCCGCCACCGTAAACCTACCTCTGGATGGACCCGACCACCAAATAAGTTTTCTAGAAAGCAAAACGCTATCTCTAGATAAACTACATGACGACACGCTCATCATCCAGATTGCTATAGGCGGCTTCGACCTCACTAGGGTCATGATCGACACTGGTAGCTCGGTAGACGTGCTGTTCTTTGACACTTTTAGACGCATGGGATACCAAACGTCCATGCTAAACGATCGAACTCCACTCACAGGCTTTGCAGGAGAAACCACCTACCCGCTAAGAACCATCCAGCTTCCAGTTAAAGCTGGCGGGATCATAAAAACAGTTGACTTCATAGTCGTAGATCGCCCAGCTCCCTTCAACGCCATACTTGGCAGAACATGGCTCTACGCGATGAAAGCTGTAGCTTCCACATACCACCAATGTGTCAAGTTCCCGACCCCTTGGGGAACCAAAGCGATACGCGGCTCCCAACGAGCCTCAAGGGATTGCTACATGGGCAGCTTCTTGCGAGCCGAGAAAGCTCCCGTATACCAATTACAGAAAGAGGAGGAGCTCGCAGTCCGACAACTCAAACACAATAAAGACCCTTCCGTATGCGAGCCTCGAACAAAACTAATCGAGCAAGTATGCATAGACGACGCCAACCCCGAAAGGTGCGTTGGAATCGGGGTCGATCTCACAAAAACAATTCGCAACGAGCTAATAGTGTTGGAGCTGGATTTAGCACCCTAAATCCGGCCCACTCAAGCCCAAAGGACAGATCCAAACTAAGCCAAATTGACTGGGCTTTGACCCTACGGCCCAGGCCCATTCAGCTCTCAACGATCCAATCCTGAACAACAAGACGTTCTGTTCGAAGAGGCTGAGCTCCAGCTCGACCATATCCCAAGAAACAAGGAAGGATCTGAGCCAAGTCAGAGCATATTCTTGCCAGTTCAAGCGAGTCCGAAGATCGCAGAGGAAGCTGCTGCAGGATACAAGAGTTTTGACTCTCTTGGTCAATCACCCATTGTACTAGTCAGTTGTAGCATATCATAGAGTTTTATCAATCCAAATGGGTTTGTTGAAAACAATAGAGTTGTGAGTAAAAATCCTTAAGTCAAGCAAGCATAGAAGGCTTTTGTTGCCTAAGCAACCAATCTAACACCCTAAGATGATCAAGCAACAAAGAGAATAAAGAAAAAGGCAATTTAAACAAGATTAAACAAGCAAAACAGAGCAAATTCGAAATATAACAAAAGAGAAAAGTAAGTTCCTAGATGTGGTTATTGACTTTGGGGAATTCATGAACTAATTAAGGTTGTTTCAAACAGCATTGATCAAGCAAGCAAGCTAGCAATGGTGATTCCTAGACATAGAGTTCACAAACAAGCAAGCTAAATCCAATGTCTTGTAAAATAGCCATTTTCTAAACATTCTAACAAGAACTAACTCTCATTAGTGCTAAAACATTCAGCAAGCATTAATAAACAACTATATTCAAGTCAAAATGCTCCTCAAACAGTCAATATCTTGAGCCAAGGCCAGCAAATCCTTGATATACTCATATATTTCGCATATTTAGCATGCATTTAGAGTAGTTTTCATGCATTCATCTTACATAATAGGCTAGGTTTGCGCCATTTATCTCATTTTAGGTCCTAAGTGCACTTTGCATTAGCATTTGCATATTTCTTGCATTTTTGCATCATATTCAGGTTGTTTTGGACACACTATGGAGAGTTCGTGGACATGCTAAGGATCGAGAAGGAGCTTGTGGACACTTGGGAGAACTCCGCCATGCTACAAGGAAACCGAGATCGAGAGACAGATCGAGCTAGGCAGGTCGATCTAGATGAGATCGACCAGAAGATCGAGTAAGCTCGGGTCATTTCAAGGAAAGGTTCGAGTTCAAGATCGACCGAGGTGATCGATCGTGAGTACGGACGTGGACTAAGCCATGCAGAACGACAGCCATATCGAGTTCACGAGTAGATCATCCGAGGATCGACAAGCAGATCGATTGAAGTATTCGATCCATCCGACCGAATCGACCCAATGATCGAGCAAAAGCAGACGTTCTAGCCGGAAGATCGAGTGATCAGATCGACGACCCAGCTCGATCTCTACACTTTTTCCGGCCAGGTCACTTTTTGATTCTAGTGGGGGTGACCATTTCTCTTGTTGGCCTATTTTGGGCGTAAAACATTATCACTTTTCATACTCACGCTTTGTCTCCAAGTTTTCTATCTTTCTTTTAGGCAAATTGCCATTGTTGAAGTTTTAAGCTTTTTTTAGTTTTGTAAACTCTTAATCTTGCTTAATCTTAAGTATTTTTCCATTAATCTTCTTTCTTACTAGTTTACTCATGTTTAGCTTTTCATCCTTTGCATTTTCGTGTGTTTTAACAATATGTAGCGTGTAGTTTCCCTTGGGTTTAAGGTTGGGGCGATTAAGAAGGGTTTAAAGGGTTTAAGCTTGGGAATTTTCTTGTTCTTAATCTATTCTCTTCTTGGATTTGGGCTCTTAATGCTTAGAGAGTCTTGGGAAAGATCTCTTTGATCTCAGAGATCTCCTTACCTTGGCAGGATTCAGGAATCTCTTAAAACCAAATCCAAGAGACTAACTATCCTTTTTCAAACGCCATGAATGCTTAGAGAGCTAGTTAGACCATTATTTGAGATCTATGCTTAATATTCTTTGACCCATCTTTCCACCACACGCCATGGGTTAAGAGGAAGGGTTGAGGAAAGGGTTTATACCACACGCCATGGATAAACCTCTTTTAGCTTCTCAAGGCTTAGAGATAGCACAAAAAGTGTAGATCTAATGTTTTCAAAACCCAAGCTTGAATCTTGAACCTTCTTAACATGACCCTCAACCTTGAATCCTCTTTTAGTATTTTAAAAACTCAAGTTATCATTTCCTAGTCGTAAAGTTTGCTTCTTTAGTCTTTAAAATCATTGCTCTAGGTTGTTAAAAATTTCTCTGTTTATCTGCTTTTAGAGTTTGATTTCTAATAATAAGTAGTCTTGCATTTTAAATTCTTAGAGTTCATCGAGTAGTTGTTTAACCCTTCAGAGGGGATTTTAAAATAGTTTTCTTGGTCATTTAGTACTTGCATTTAGTTTTCATAGAATTTCTCATCCATTTATCCGAATCTGACTTAGATTTACAAAGTTCTTGCACTCTTAGTAACTTTCATCCACCTAGGCTGAATTGATACCCCTCACCACTATACTACATCATTATCTTGGTTTGGGTTTGATTCTAAAACAGTTGCTAAAAATCCTGTTTATCAAATGGCGCCATTGCCAACTTGTGTTTGAGTTGAAAGTATTAGGATTTGGAGCTTAGTAAAGACTAAGTTCTTATATTTACTTTGGTTACTAATCTATCTACCTTCATACTTGTCTTTTCAGGTACATGAATTTGAGGTATAGTGGTGACAACAACCTACTACCACCTCTAGACAACATTCATCAACTTGGAAGTGCACGGTTAAGAAGGACAGTAGAACAAGCACAAGACTTTAAGGAGATATTGCAACCGGATATTCTTGACTTTGAGGTCATGGCTGAGCAAGACCAAGCTGAGGCTCCACCTCACCGTGCTGCTGCTGGAAGGGGCAATGGAAACCCCAACCACGCCCCAAGGCAACCAAGGATCATTGGTGCGGGTGATGCTCCAAACACTCATCACAACCGTTTTGGCATCACACCACCACCAGTGCAAAACAACAACTTCGAGATCAAGCCAGGCTTTGTCCCAATGGTGCAGAACAACAAGTTCCATGGACTTGCAATGGAGGAACCTTTGGAGCATCTTGACAACTTTGAGCAAGTGTGCGGTATGATCAAGATCAATGGAATCTCGGAGGACAGCTTCAAGCTTAGGCTTTTCCCTTTTTCACTTGGGGATAAAGCAAGACATTGGGAGAAGACCTTACCTCAGGGGACTATAACATCATGGGCTGATTGCAAGAAGCCATTTCTGTCTAAGTTCTTCTCCAGCATAAGAACAGCTTGGCTAAGGAGTGAGATCAGCGGTTTTATACAAAGGCAGAATGAGACCTTTAGTGAAGAAATGGAGCGGTTCAAGGACTACACCATTGCATGTCCTCATCATGGCTTCAGTGAGGAGACACTCTTGAGCACCATCTATAGAGGAGCTCTTCCCAAGATTCACATGCTCCTAGACACGGCGAGTAAAGGCAACTTTCTTGGTCAAAATGTAGAAGAGGGAATGGAGCTCATTGAGAATCTTGCTTTGAGTGATGGGAACTATGCTGAAGACTATGATAGAACACCTAGAGGGTCTGACCTTGAGGCAAACAAGAAGGAGCTGAAATCTCTCCATGAAAAGATTGACAAGTTAGTACTTGCAAATCAAAAGCATGTACACTTTGTGGGAGAAGCTGAAGATTGTCTAGATGAGTTAGAGCTGAGCCAAGAAGCGAATTGGGTTGGAGGCCAGAATTATACTAAGCCACAGGGAAATGCTCAAGGGTATCAAGGCAACAACAACCTCTCTTACCGAAGTCCCAATGTGGAGAACCCTAAAGATCAAGTGTACCCTCCACAACAAGGCAAACCTTTTGTTCCTTATAATAAAGGAGGGTTTACACAACACAGTGGGTACCAAGGGCAAATACAAGGGAACTTCCAAGATCAGCAACAGGAAGGGAACAAGAGTTACTCTCCTGTGTTTCCTCCTGGTTTCATGCCTCAGCAGCAACAAGTTCAACAACCACCTCAAGATCTGATTCAAGCAATGTTTCAACAATTGCTTCAGGGCCAAGCAACTACAAATCAGAAGTTTGTTGATATGAACAATAGGCTGGACTCTTCTCTGACTTAGGTATCTACACAAATCACCAACCTGAACAACAAGATCTGCCAGCTAGAGAAAGGAAAAGCCAGTTCAAGCGGTCAAGGTAGCTTACCCGGGAAGTGTGAAGCCAACCCTAAGGAGTATGCCAACGCTATTACTTTGAGAAGTGAGAAAGAGCTACCACCACGGTCTACACCTGAAGACAATGAGGACATTGTGGTTCAAGAGAGGGGGAGTAATCTCTCAAATGATCAAGAGATCACGTTTGACAATGTCTACATTGCAAGGCCAAGGAAGGGCAAAGAAGCGGTTTTGGAGAAAAAAGTGGAAGAGGTTAGCAAGGAGAAAGAAGCTTTTGTACCTCCACCTTACGTACCAAAGCTCCCCTTCCCTGGACGTTTCAAGTAGCAGCTGATTGAGAAGCATAAAGCCTTGTTTGAGAAGCACATAAGAATCGTTGAGATTAAGCTGCCTTTGGTTGATTGTTTAGCAATGATGCCAAAGTATGCTAAGTTTTTGAAGGATACCCTAGCTAAGAAGGATAAAGAGAGTTAAGAGGTCTTGGTGTTGAGTCAAGAATGCGTGCAATCATCCACAAGGAGATAGCACCAAAGAAGCTAGGAGATCCGGGGTCATTCACTATCCCTTGTGCACTAGGTCCTTTGAAGTTTGAAAGCTGCTTATGTGATCTTGGTGCAAGCATTAATCTTATGCCTCACTCCATTTCCAAAAAGCTAGGCTTTACCAAGTTTAAGGAGTGTAGAATCTCTCTCATTCTGGCTGATAGAAGTATAAGGCTCCCTGTAGGCTTGCTTGAAGACCTACCCGTGAGGATCAGCAATGTGAATGTGCCAACAGATTTTGTAGTGCTAGAAATGGATGAGGAACCAAAAGACCCTCTAATCCTTGGTAGACCCTTTCTAGCAACTGCTGGAGCCATCATAGACGTGAAGAATGGCAAGATCTCGCTACACCTTGGCAAAGACATCAAGCTGAACTTTGACATCAATGAAGTCTTGAAGAAGCCAACGATTGGTGGACAAGCATTCTACATTGAAACTTTGGATGAATTGGCTGATGAGTTGCTTGAAGAATTGGCACAAGAAGATCATCTAAAGCTGGCTTTGACTAAGGAGTGTGGAGAGTATGGTTTCCTGAGTGAACAGACCAAGGAGTATGTACACATCCTTGATTCTCGCAAGGTTGTGAAAGAAGATGAAGGCGAGTGCCTAGAGATCGACCTGGAAATCGATCAGATTACTCGATCCAGGAAGAAGATCGATGAGACGATCCATCGGGACAACTCGATCTTTTCAGAGAACGACTCAGCGAATCGATCTCCTGCTCGATCCATATCAAATCAAGCAAGTGAATCGAGAGAGTGCAATCGATCCAGCCTAGAACGAGGGAGCGATCGACTGGTTGACTCGATCTCTGCGGTAGGGACGGTCCAAGATGGCAGCCTGAAAGCTCATGACTCGGGTTCAAAAGGGGCTAATGAGTATGGCAACGTCAACACAAGCCACGATAAGGACTGGAGCGAGCTGCTAGCCCCAAAGGTGGACCTAAAGGAGCTCCCAAATGGGCTAAGGTACGCTTTCTTGGGACCAAATGACACTTATCCTGACATTGTGAATTAAAATCTGAGTGATGATAAGTTAGACTCACTCCTTAAGGAGTAGAGGAAGTATAGAAGGGCCATTAGGTACTCTCTAAGTGACATCAAGGGCCTTTCACCAATGCTTTGTACTCATAGGATTCACTTAGAGAATGAAAACACTTCTTCAATAGAACATCAAAGACGTTTGAACCCGAACTTAAAAGAAGTAGTGAAGAAAGAGATCTTAAAACTTTTAGAAGCTGACGTGATATACACTATCAGTGATAGCACATGGGTCTCTCCCATCCATGTGGTACCAAAGAAAGGGGGTATCACGCTTATAAAAAATGAAAAAGATGAGTTGATTCCTACAAGAACAATAACTGCACATAGAATGTGTATTGATTATAGGAAACTTAACTCAACCACTAGATAATATCATTTTCCTCTTCTTTTCATTGATCAAATGCTAGAGAGATTAGCTAATCACCCATACTACTGTTTTCTTGATGGCTATAGTGGTTTCTTTCAAATTCCCATTCATCCCAATGACCAAGAGAAGACAACTTTCACATGCCCCTATGGTACCTTTGCTTATCGAAGGATGCCACTTGGGTTATGTAATGCACCAGCAACCTTTCAAAGGTGCATGATGTCTATCTTCTCTGACCTCATAGAGGAAATGGTGGAAGTTTTTATGAATGATTTTTCTGTGTATGGTGCTTCCTTTGGTGGTTGTTTGTCAAATCTTTGCAGGCTTCTAAAGAGATGTGAGGAGACAAACTTGGTGCCTAATTGGGAAAAGTTTCACTTCATGGTGAAGGAAGGCATTGTACTTGGGCACAAGATTTCTGAGAATGGGATTGAGGTTGACAAAGCAAAGATAGAGGTCATGATGAGCTTAGAGCCTCCAGTTAATGTGAAAGAGATTAGGAGCTTCTTGGTGCACGCTGGCTTCTACAGGCGATTTATCAAGGATTTCTCCAAGATAGCACGTCCTCTTACAAGGCTACTGTGCAAGGAAGCCGAGTTCATCTTTGATGAAGAATGCCTTCAAGCCTTTAAGACGATCAAGGAAGCTCTAGTCACCGCGCCTATAGTTCAAGCTCCGGATTGGGACCTGCCGTTTGAGATAGTGTGCGGCGCGAGTGACTACGCCGTGGGTGCTGTTTTGGGTCAGAGGAAGGATAAGAGGCTGCATGTGATCTACTATGCAAGTCGTACCTTGGATGACACGCAAGTGAAGTATGCTACCACCGAGAAAGAGCTCCTAGCCGTTGTCTTCGCTTTTGAGAAGTTCAGATATTACTTGGTGGGTTCTAAGGTCATTGTATACACTGATCACGCCGCCTTGAGGTACATATACTCCAAGAAAGACACCAAGCAGAGACTCTTGAGATGTATCCTTCTTTTACAAGAGTTTGATATGGAGATCAAGGATAAGAAGGGTATAGAGAATGATGTAGCTAATCATCTTTCAAGGATGAGAGTGAATGATGTCTTACCTTTGGATGACTCACTCCCTGAAGAGCAGCTTATGATGGTCAAAACAGTGGTATGTGCACGGCTAGAGGAGAAGTTTGAAGAAGTCTTGAGCTTCAAGGAAGAAGATTTGCCTTGGTATGCAGATATTGTAAACTACTTGGCTTGTGGGGAAGAGCCTACTCACCTGGACTACTACCATAAGAAGAAGTTCATGAGGGACATCTCTCATTACTTTTAGGATGACCCTTATCTCTACAAGAGGGGTGTGGAGCTTATACTGAAGATGTGTTTCAAGAGAAGAAGCTAGAGACATTCTTCTACATTGCCACGGTATGACTTATGGAGGACACTTCGCTTCTTTCAAGACGGCTACAAAGGTTCTACAAGCCGGGTTTTGGTGGCCTACACTCTTCAAGGATGCTCATGAGTTTGTAAAAGCATGTTAAGCTTGCCAAAGAGCTGGGAACATCACAAAGAGGAATGAGATGCCGCATGTACCTATCTTTGAAGTGGATGTCTTTGATGCTTGGGGGATTGATTTCATGGGTCCATTCCCATCTTCATACGGCAACAAATATATCCTGGTGGCTGTAGACTATGTGTCTAAGTGGGTTGAGGCTATAGCTTCCCCAACTAATGATTCAAAGGTGGTTGTCAAGCTCTTCAAGACAATCATCTTTCCAAGGTTCGGAGTTCCAAAGGTAGTGATCAGCGATGGGGGCAGCCACTTCATCAACAAGGTCTTTGAGGGTCTCTTGAAGAAGTATGAAGTTAAACACAAGGTAGCTACGCCCTATCACCCTCAAACCAGTGGTCAAGTGGAGGTCTCGAATAGGCAAATCAAGGCTATCCTAGAGAGGACCGCAGGAGTAACTAGAACGGATTGGGCAAGCAAGCTTGATGACGCTCTATGGGCGTATTGAACAGCTTCCAAAACTCCCATTTGTACTACTCCTTTCAACCTTCTCTATGGCAAGTCTTGTCACCTCCCTGTGGAGTTAGAGCACAGAGCTCTTTGGGCCGTGAAGCAAGTGAACTTCAATCTCAAGACGGCACAAGAGAAAAGGCTGGTGCAACTCCATGAGCTTGATGAACTAAGGCTGGATGCTTATGAGAGTGCCAAGATCTACAAAGAAAGGACCAAGGCGGTTCATGACAAGAAGCTGGTGCTTAAGGAGCTCAAGGAGGGAAGTCTGGTGCTGCTCTACAACTAACGGTTGAAGTTGTTCCCTGGCTCAAGTCTAGGTGGAGCAGTCCTTTTGAGATTAAGGAAGTGTTACCGTATGGGGCGGTTACTTTGGTTGGCAAGAGTGGAGAGAGCTTCACGGTGAATGGGCATAGAGTCAAGCCCTACATGGCAAGTGAATGCAGCAAGGAGAGCACCACGTTGCTTCTCCAAGACCCACCTCTAGCCTAAACCAAGTAAAGTCAAGCTAAGGGACGTAAAACAAGCGCACTTGGGAGGTATTCCTATGTCTATTATTGTACATATTTCTGCTTTATTTTGTTTCAATTTTATGCTTTTTTAGTTTAAGTGTGTAGGTGAAAGGATAAGGGAACCGGAGGTCATGATCTTGGAGTCAATAAGGCAAGGAAAGGAGAAGTAGAGACAAGCGATCGAGCGATGGATCGACCTAAACTAGTTCGATCTTTACTAGATCGAGCTAGTGGATCGAGTGAGGTCACTCGATCTAGATGAGATCGAGTAGACAATCGAGTGAGTCAGTCGATTGCGAGAGGATGACCCACCCATGTGTTTAGCTTGAAATGTAAATGGGGTGTGGATCGACTGACCTCACTCGATCCTCGAACTGGATCGATCAGTTCACTCGATCAGCTCACTCGATCCTTGCCAAAACGACCTAAAAATCGATCAAGGAGCTCGATATTCTGAGCAAGGCCATAATCACGTAGCATCTTGGAACGAGAGGGCACACTCGATTTAAGGCTCAATTCAAATCAAATCGAGCCCCCTATCGATCAACTCTCTCGATCACAACCAACATGGGCATGATATCGAGGTCAAGATCGACCAATTTGAATCGATCTCATGCCGAGGTTAGTTCAAAATTTTCCCCCTCTTTCTCTTTCCCTCCCATTTTAAATTTGAATTTTGGTCAAGGCAAACATCTTTGACCATGAAAGATGTGCCTTGACCAAACTTTTTCAGAACCACTTGTTTGCATACATCCAAAGATTCTTGTCTTTATAAACACTTGCATCCTCACTCTCTCCCATTGCATTTCAAACTGATTTCTTAGAAAGAGAGAGTGAGAGTTCGGTTTTCAAGGGCAAAGAGCATTTCATTTTCATCTCACTTTAAAGGTATTTTCGAGTTTATTGAATTGCATGCTTAAGTTTTTAGAAAATTTCCTTTTTGTTGATTTGGTTGAAAAGATTTTCTAGCGATTAGGATAAATTTTTAAAAAAATATCTAAGCGTTAGGGAAATTTTCTGGATTTAATCCTATCTCTTGAAATTTTCCCTTTCTATTTATTGATTTATTCTAGCATATCCTAAAAATATAGGATTTAAAATTAGAGATTTTCTCTTATTGCTATATCTTCTTCTCTTAAATCGTCGCCTATACTTACTTTCTCTTTGAGAATTTGTATTTCAGGTACTATGGCACCCAAGTGAAGCAGAGATTTGGCAACTTCAACTCAAGAGGAAGCTCAACAAGTGGTGGAACAGATGGTTAGATGGAGCAAGGAGGAGAATAAGGCAAAGAAAAGGCTAGAAAGGCTCCGGTTTGAACCCACCAAGTTTACAAGCAGGGACCTCTTGGAGAGGCTGGGATTGCTAGAGGATTTTGACGAGCTGCTCAAGGACATGGGGCTTACGTGCTTGTCAAGGATGGACTGCCCTACTTACCCCGAGGCAACGCTGGACTTCCTCTCAACCTTGGACTTCTCTTATGAAGACCCAAGCCTTCCAGCCCCCTCCAAAGGTCACCTCACGTTCAAGATCAGGAGGCAGGCTTACCACCTCTCCATCACCGAGCTGTGTCAAGCCTACGGTCTTAATGCTGCGGCCAAGCAAGTGGAGTTTGATATTGCTGCATATTTCATGTGTTTTGCATGCATATAAGATAGTTTCGCATGCATTTACCTTGCACTTCGGGCTAGTTTGCATCACTTTAGGTCCTAGAGTACTTTTGCACCAGTATTCGCATGTTTCTTGCATTTTGCATCGCATTCAGGTTGTTTTCGGCTACTTTGGAGCTATGGAGGATTCGTGGACGTGCTAAGGCTCGTGAGGAAGTTCGTGGAGACTTGGAGAGATCAGGATTGCATGCTTGGGACCCGAGATCGAGTAGCAGATCGAGCAAGGCAGGTCGATCTAGACGAGATCGACCAGAAGATCGTGTAATCAAGTCGATGCAAGCAGATGGATCGAGACCAAGATCGAGTGTGGAGATCGATCTGAAGTACGGACGTAAATGACCCCATGCAGATCGAGGACCGGATCGAGCTTCCAACCCGATCAGCGCAAGATCGACTCAGAGATCGACTAAGAGCCATCCGATCCAAGATAAGATCGACTGCCAGATCGAGCTTCGTACTCGATCCCAGACCAACCTTATCTGTCCAGCTAGTATTGGACCGTAGCGAAGGGGGGGGGGGACCATTTGCGGTTTTGCCATTTTTGGCAAAAGGAAACGATCCCTTTCATTATCCCCATTCTGTCTTCTACCTTTTTCATCTCTCTCGTTTTTAGGCGAATCGCCATTGTAGACTTTCGAAGCTTTTCTTGTTTTTTACATTTTGAATAATGAATCTTTGCTTTGAATCTATCGTTTTTTATGTTCAGTCTATCGTCTATTGCATTTTGTTCGGTTTACTTTATGAGTAGTGAGTAGTCTTGTTGGGTTTCGGGGTTGGGGCGATTCGAAAGGGTCAAAAAGGTCAAAGTTTTGTGTTTTCTTGTTCTTCATCGCCATCTCTTCTAGGATATCGAACGCTTAAGGCTTAGAGACTCTCACGCCAAGATCTCTAAGATCCGAGGGATGTCTAACCTTGACAGGATCCATATGTCCTGGAAAATCGAATCCTAGAGGCTAGTCTACCTTTCACACACGCCATGGTTGTAAAGGGGACTAGTTAGGCCGTGTGTTTGAAATCTATGTTTTATGCCCTTCAATCTCTTTTTCCACCAAACGCCATGGGTTTGGAGAAGAGAATGAAGGAGTGATCCATACCAAACGTCATGGATGGATCTTGTTTTGTTTTCAAGGCCTAGGGAGCCTCTAAAAAAGAGTAGATCTAATGTTTTCAAACAAGCTTGACCTTTGAGACCCACGAACGTGACCCTCAACCCTAGACCCTCTTTCTAAGTATCTTAAGTCGTTTAATATAATTCCATCATCATAAAGTTGTGTTCTTGTCAATCGCATTCTACATCGTTTCATCATTCTAGGTTGTTTAGACGAGATCAATCGTTGTTGCTCGATCTAGTGGTCGATCCCGTGGTAGATCCACTAGTCGATTTTTAATAATTAGTAGCTTTGCATTTTAATCATTCTGTCTGTTCTTCGTGGTAGTTAACTTGCTTCTAGTATTTTTAAAATAGTTTTGCTTTGCATTTGACCATTGCATCTAGTTTTTAGGGATTTTACAAAATCGTTCATCATTTCCTTAGCTTTCCATGATCCTTGCATTCTCATTGCACTTTCTAGCTCCTAGGTTGGATTGATTCCTCTTGCACTATACTACGACTGTGTGCTGCTTGAGTTTTGATAACCTCCTGCTGCATTGCTCCTATAGACCTTAAAAGATTGTTATCAAATGGCGTCGTTGCCATCTTAGGGGATAGAAAGCATTAAGATTTGGGGTTTGGTAAAGACTAAGCATTTACTTTAAGTTAGATACTGATTTCTCTACCTTCACACTTGTGTCTATCAGGTACATGAATCTACATTCAAGGGGAGACAACAATTTGCTACAACTCTTGGTAAACATTCATAAACTCGGACATACAAGATCAAGAAGAGTTAGAGAGCAAGCTAGAGCTTTTGAGGAGATTGTTCAGCAAGGTTCAGTGGATTTTGAAGCTATGGCTGAGCACGAACATCCAGAGGGACCTCCTCTGGCTCGCGGGGCAGTGGGAAGGGGTAATGGAAACCCCCACCACGCGGCTAGACCCCCACGGATCATTGGAGCGGGAGATGCTCCCAACACTCATCATAATAGGTTTGGGATCACTCCTCCTCCTGTACAGAACAACAACTTCGAGATTAAGCCAGGATTCATCTCAATGGTGAAAAACAATAAGTTCCACGGGTTAGCAATGGAAGATCCCTTGGAGCATCTTGACAACTTCGAACAAGTATGTGGGATGATCAAGATTAATGGCATATCCGAAGATGCTTTCAAGCTGCGTCTCTTTCCATTTTCTCTTGGAGACAAGGCTAGACATTGGGAGAAGACCCTTCCACAAGGCACCATTACCTCTTGGGCTGAGTGTAAGAAGGCGTTCCTCTCAAAGTTCTTCTCTAGTACCATAACAGCAAGGTTGAGAAGTGAGATCAGCGGCTTCACTCAAAGGAACAATGAGACGTTCAATGAAGCCATGGAGCGGTTCAAGGACTACACCATTCAGTGTCCTCACCACGGCTTCAGCGAAGAGACTCTCCTAAGCATTATCCACCGCGGAGCTTCACCAAAGATACGCTTGCTACTTGACACGGCTAGTAAGGGAAACTTCCTTGGTCAAGAGGTAGAAGAGGGCATGGAGCTGATTGAAAACTTGAAATTGAGTGACAGCAACTATGCTGAAGACTACGACTGTGCACCGAGAGGTTCTGAGCTAGAGTCTCACAAGAAAGAGCTTAAGTCATTACATGAGAAAATTGACAAGCTAGTGTTGGCTAACCAGAAGCATGTTCACTTCGTTGGTGAAGCGGATGAGACCTTAGAGGAGCTTGAGTTGAGTCAAGAAGAAGCCAATTGGGTGGCGGGTCAGAACAACTACAAGGGTATTCACAAGGCTACAACCAGAACAACAATCTCTCCTATGGAAGCACCAATGTCGCGAACCCTAAAGATCAAGTGTACCCTGCTCAGCAAGCAAAGCCTTTCGTCCTATACAACAAAGGTTTTCAGCCGAGTAGTGGTTTCCAAGGGCAAGGCAACTTCACAGGACAACAGCAAGGAAACAAGGGTTATACGCCAATGTACCCTCCGGGCTTTGTTCCTCAACAACAACCGATGCGACCGCAACAAGTTGATCCTGTCCAAGCAATGTTTCAACAATTGATTCAGGGGCAAGCCTCCACAAACCAGAAGTTTTCCGAGATGAACACTCGCTTAGACTCCTCCCTCACTGATTTCTCTACTCAGATTACAAACTTGAATAACAAGATCAAACAGTTAGAGAAAGGAAAGGCGAGTACAAGTGGTCAGAATAGCTTACCGGGCAAGTGTGTGCAGAATCCCAAGGAATACGCCAACGCCATTACACTAAGAAGTGGGAAAGAGCTTGCACCGACGGTTACTCCTACGAACAACGAGGATGTTGTAATTCAAGAGGGGGAGGGTAAGCCTTCAGCTGATGATGAGATCAACTTTGACAATGTTTGGATTCAAGGGCCAAGGAGAGGTGAGAAAGCGGTTGTAGAGAAGAAAGCGGAGCAAGCTGCTAAGGAGAAGGATGCTTATGTGCCTCCACCGTATGTACCCAAGCTACCTTTTCCTGGCCGCTTCAAGAAGCAACTTATAGAGAAGCACCGAATCTTGTTTGAGAAGCATCTAAAGGACGTAGAGATCAAGCTACCTCTCGTAGATTGCCTTGCCATGATGCCTAAATGTGCAAAATTTTTCAAAGACACGCTTGCAAAGAAAAATAAGGAAAGCAAGGAAGTGCTGGTTCTTAGTGAGGAATGTAGTGCTATAATACACAAGGAGATAGTCCCCAAGAAGCTGGGAGACCCTGGAAGCTTCACTTTACCTTGCGCTTTAGGTCCATTGGAGTTCAAGAGTTGTCTCTGCGATTTGGGAGCTAGTATAAATCTGATGCCTCATTCTATAGCAAAGAAGTTGGGATTCACGCGATTCAAAGATTGTAGAATCTCCTTGGTGCTAGTTGACAGAAGCGTGAGGTTACCTGTGGGTTTGCTTGAGGACTTGCCAGTGAGAATCAGTAATGTAAACGTGCCTACGGACTTCGTTGTGTTGGAAATGGATGAAGAACCTAAGGATCCGCTCATCCTTGGTAGACCGTTCTTAGCCACTGCTGGAGCCATCATCGACGTCAAGAATGTGAAGATAGTTCTACATCTAGGCAAGGACATCAGGCTTGATTTTGACATCAATGAGGTTTTGAAGAAGCCTACCATAGAAGGGCAAGCTTTCTACATTGAGACGTTGGACGCTTTGGCGGATGAACTGCTAGAAGAGCTTGCACAAGAGGATCATTTGAGGCTGACATTGACTAAGGAGCCAGGAGAGTATGGTTCTGTGGATCATAGGAATCAGGAGTACGTTAATCTCCTTGATTTGAGGAAAGTTATGCTAGAAGATGAAGGCGGCCGTCTAGAGATCGACAAGAAGATTGAGGATACTGGTCGATCCAGAGAAGAGAACGACTTAGACACCCGATCCACTACTCGATCCCATCTAAATCGAGTGAGTAATCGAGTTGAGAGTAGTCGATCCAGAAAAACAATCGAAGGAATGATCGAGGGAAGTCAACCGATCATTTCAGAGATCGAAACGGGGACTCGATCTCCTGCTCGATTCCAATTAAATCGAGTGGGAGAATCGAGTGAAATTGCTCGATCCGGGCCAGAACGAGTGCAAGATCGACTGGAAGACTCGATCTCGGAGAGGACAACGGTTCAAGAAAGCAGTCTTTTGGGTCATGTCTCGGGTTCTAAGGAGGGTTCCAAGGAAGAAAACAACAACAACAGCCACGAGGATGATTGGAGCGAGCTGCTAGCCCCAAAGGTGGACCTTAAGGAGCTCCCAAAAGGGATAAGGTATGCTTTCTTAGGGCTTAACGAAACCTATCCTGTGATTGTGAATCAAAACTTAAGTGATGATGAGTTGCACTCGCTCCTAACTGAGCTGAGAAAGTATAGGAAGGCCATTGGGTACTCTCTAAGTGACATCAAAGGCCTTTCACCAATGCTTTGCACTCATAGGATTCACTTGGATAATGAGAACGCCTCTTCTATAGAACACCAAAGGCGTTTGAATCCGAATTTAAAAGAGGTCATTAAGAAGGAGATTCTTAAGCTGTTAGAGGCTGACGTGATCTATCCCATAAGTGACAGCGCATGGGTTTCTCCCATACACGTGGTGCCTAAGAAGGGAGGGATCACAGTCATTAAGAATGATAAAGATGAGCTTGAACCTACTAGGACTATTACAGGACACCGTATGTGTACTGATTATAGGAAGCTTAATCTTGCTACTAGAAAGGATCATTTTCCTTTACCCTTTATTGATCAAATGCTTGAAAGACTTGCTAATCATCCCTACTATTGCTTTCTTGATGGATATAGTGGATTTTCCAAATACCAATCCATCCAAACGATCAAGAGCAGATGACCTTTACATGCCCTTATGGCACCTTCGCATATCGAAGGATGCCATTCGGGTTGTGTAACGCACCGGCTACGTTTCAGCGGTGTATGATGTCGATCTTCTCTGATCTAATAGAAGAGATGGTAGAGGTGTTTAAAGACGACTTCTCTGTACATGGTGCGTCTTTTTCTGTGTGTTTGTTGAATCTTTGCAAGGTACTAAGGTGTTGTGAAGAGACGAATCTGATGTTACTGCATATTGCATGTATTTTGCATACATATAAGTTAGCTTTTCATGCATTTACATCACACTTTAGGCTAGATTGCATCACTTTAGGTCCTAAAGCACTCTTGCACCAGCATACGCATGTTCCTTGCATTTTGCATCATATTCAGGTTGTTTCTGGCTACTTTAGAGTCGTGGAGGTTCGTGGACGTGCTGAGGCTAACGTGGAGATTCGTGGGAACGTCGGATGTTTGCTAAGGACCAGAGATCGGGGAGCAGATCGAGCATGGCCGGTCGATCTGGATGAGATCGACCAGAAGATCGAGTAGTCCTTCCGATCCAAGGAATCTAATCGAGACGAAGATCGAGTGAAGCAATCGATCAAGTGGTACGGACGTAAATGACGCCATGCAGAGCGAGAGCCGGATCGAGTCCACCACTCGATCCGCCGAAGATCGATACCAAGATCGGATGCAACACTCGATCCACCAGAGAAGATCGAGACACAGATCGAGTTGAAGACACGATGTCCGAAGATGATCGAGCAGCATGCTCGATCTCGAGGTCAATCTCAGTCCTTTCAACCGCTTTTGGCCGCTAGCGAGGGGGGGGGGGGGGGGGGGGGACCATCGAGCTGTTTGGCCCATTTTGGGAAGGCGGCGATGATCTTTTCCCACACACTTTTTCATTCTTATCTTTTTATGCTTTTTCTCTCTGGGTTTGAGACGGGAGGCCATTGTTAGACCTTAGAGCTTTTTCCTTGAATCTTGATATTTTAAGCTTAATCAATCGTTTTTATGTTTATGAGTTTATCGTTCATGCTTATTTCGGTTATTTCCATGTGTAGCGAGTAGTTTCATATGGGTTTCGGGGTTGAGAGGATTCACGGGGTCTAAAAGGTTTCCAAAGCTTGGTGTTTTCTTGTTTTTAAAGGCTATCTCTTCTAGGATGTCGAGTTCCTAAGGCTTAAAGAGTCTTACGCTAAGATCTTTATGATCAGAGAGGTCTCTTACCTTGACAGGATCCAGAGATCTCTGAAAATCACATCCTAGAGACTAGTTACCCTTTCCCAAACGCCATGATAGTTTAGGGGACTAGTTAAGCCATGTTTTTGAAATCCGAGTTCATTGCCCTTCAACCTCTCTTTCCACCAAACGCCATGGGTTTGGAGGAGAGGATGAAGGAGTGATCCATACCGCAAGCCACGAATGGGTCTTGTTTTGTTTTCAAAGCTTAGAAAATCTCACAAAGTGAGTAGATCTAGAGTTTTCAAACCAAGCTTGGACCTTTGAAACCCCTAAACATGAATCTCAACCCTAGACCCATCTTTCTTAGCATTCTTACATCTTCGTTAATCTTTCGCTTGATACTCGTCGCATCCTGGTCCTTAGTTTCATTGCACTTGCACTTTTAGACGAGATCGATCCAAACTGCTCGATCTAGTGGTCGATGCCGTGGTCGATCCACTAGTCGATTTTTATAAATTCATAGCCTCGCATTTTAATCATTCTGTTTATTTGTCGTGGTAGTTTACTCAGTCCTAGTAATTTTAAAATAGTTTTGCATTCCATTTTACTGTTGCATCTAGTTTTTAGGATTTTTACAAAATCGCTTGTCATTCGCTTAGCTCTACACTGTCCTTGCATTCTCTTTGCACTTTCTAGCTTCTAGGATTGGATTGATTCCTCTTGCATTATGCTACAACTGTATGCTGCTTGAGTTTTGATAACCTCCTGTTGCATAGTATCACACTAGCCGTTGCCATTCTAGGAGTGTTTGAAAGCATAGAGATTTGGGGCTTAGTTAAAACTAAGCTTTACTTTGTTTAAGTTACTAATTTCTCTACTCTTCAACGTGTGTCTTTCAGGTACATGAATCTTCGTTCAAAGGGAGACAACAATCTACTTCAACCCTTGGACAACATTCATCAACTTGGTCATTCACGGAAAAGAAGAGTACGAGAACAAGCTAGAGCTTTTGAGGAGATTGTTCAGCACGGTTTGGTTGACTTTGAAGCTATGGCTGAACACGAGCATCCAGAGGGACCTCCTCCAGCTCACGGGGCAGTGGGAAGGGGCAATGGAAACCCCCAACACGCGGCTAGACCCTGAAGGATCATAGGAGCCGGAGATGCTCCCAATACTCATCACAATAGGTTTGGGATTACTCCTCCTCCTGTACAAAACAACAACTTCGAGATTAAGCCGGGTTTCATCTCAATGGTGCAAAACAATAAGTTTCATGGGCTAGTAATGGAAGATCCCTTGGAGCACCTCGACAATTTCGAGCAAGTATGTGGGATGATCATGATAAACGGCATATCCGAAGATGCTTTCAAGCTGCGTCTCTTTCCATTCTCTCTTGGAGACAAGGCTAGACATTGGGAGAAAACACTTCCTCAATGCACCATCACCTCATGGGCCGAGTATAAGAAGGCTTTCCTCTCAAAGTTCTTCTCTAGCACCAGAACGGCAAGGCTAAGAAGCGAGATCAGCGGCTTCACGCAAAGGAATAATGAGACTTTCAATGAAGCCATGGAACGATTCAAGGACTATACTATCCAATGTCCTCACCACGGCTTCAGCGAAGAGACTCTTCTAAACACTATCTACCGAGGAGCTTCACTAAAGATTCGCTTGTTGCTTGACACGGCCAATAAGGGGAACTTCCTTGGTCAAGAGGTAGAAGAAGGCATGGAGCTGATTGAGAACTTAGCACTAAGTGACGACAACTATGCTGAAGATTATGACCATGCACCGCGAGGTTCTGAGCTAGAGTCTCACAAGAAAGAGTTGAAATCATTACACGAGAAGATTGACAAGTTGGTTTTGGAAAATCAGAAGCATGTTCACTTTGTTGGTGAAGCGGATGAGAGCCAAGAGGAGCTTGAGTTGAGCCAAGAAGAAGCCAATTGGGTGGCGGGTCAAAACAACTACAAACCTCAAGGCTATTCACAAGGGTACAACCAGAACAACAATCTCTCATACCGCAGCACCAATGTAGCAAACCCTAAGGATCAAGTGTACCCTGCTCAGCAAGCAAAGCCTTTCGTACCTTACAACAAAGGCTTTCAGCCGAGTGGTGGCTTCCAAGGGCAAGGGCAGAACAACTCACAAGGACAACAGCAAGGAAACAAGGGTTATACGCCAATGTACCCTCCGGGCTTTGTACCTCAGCAGCAACAACCGATGCAACAACAAGTTGATCCCGTCCAAGCTATGTTCCAACAATTGATTCAAGGGCAAGCCTCTACAAACCAGAAGTTTGCCGAGATGAACACTCATTTAGACTCGTCTCTCACTGACTTCTCTACTCAAATCACCACCTTAAACAACAAGATCAAGCAGCTAGAGAAGGGGAAGGCGAGTACAAGTGGTCAGAATAGCCTACCGGGCAAGTGTAAGCAAAACCCTAAGGAATATGCCAACGCCATCACGTTAAGAAGCGGAAAGGAGCTTGCACCTACGGTTACTCCCAAGAACAACGAGGACGTTGTAATTCTAGAGGGGGAGGGTAAGCTTTCAGCTGATGATGAGATCAACTTTGACAATGTCTGGATTCAAGGGCCAAGAAGAGGAGACAAAGAGGTTGTCGAGAAGAAAGCGGAGCAAACTACTAAGGAGAAGGATGCTTATGTACCTCCACCGTATGTACCTAAGCTACCTTTTCCTGGCCGTTTCAAGAAGCAACTCATAGAAAAGCATAGAGTCTTGTTTGAGAAGCATCTTAAGGACATGGAAATCAAGCTACCTCTCGTGGACTGCCTTGCAATGATGCCTAAATGCGCCAAATTCTTCAAAGACACTCTCGTGAAGAAGAATAAGGAAAGCAAGGAAGTGCTTGTTCTAAGTGAGGAGTGTAGTGCTGTAGTACACAAGGAGATAGTCCCTAAGAAGTTGGGAGACCCCGGAAGCTTCACTATACCTTGCGCTTTAGGTCCTTTGGAGTTCAAGAGTTGCCTTTGTGATCTCGGAGCTAGCATAAATCTGATGCCTCATTCCGTGGCAAAGAAACTTGGCTTTACCCGTTTCAAGGATTGTAGAATCTCGTTGGTACTAGCTGACAGGAGTGTGAGGTTACCCGTGGGATTGCTTGAGGACTTGCCAGTGAAGATCAGTGGAGTGAACGTGCCTACAGACTTCGTTGTGTTGGAAATGGATGAAGAACCAAAGGATCCACTCATTCTCGGTAGACCTTTCTTAGCCACCGCCAGAGCTATAATAGACGTCAAGAACGGGAAGATTGCCTTGCACTTGGGTAAAGATATAAGGCTAGACTTCGATATCAATGAGGTTTTGAAGAAGCCTACGATAGAAGGGCAAGCCTTCTACATTGAGACGTTGGATGCTTTAGCGGATGAGTTGCTGGAAGAGTTGGCTCAGGAAGATCATTTGAAGCTGGCACTGACTAAGGAGTCGGGAGAGTTTGGTTATGTGGATCAGAGGACTCAGGAGTACGTCAACTTGCTTGATTCGAGGAAGGTTGTGCTTGAAGATGTAGGCGTTTGCCTAGAGATCGACTCCGAGATCGATGACATTACTCGATCCAGGGGTAAAATCGACAAGACAATTGAGAGCACAACTCGATCCGGTGCAGCAATCGACAGTCAGATCGAGCAAGGTGATCGATCCATGAAAACAATCGAGTCCAAGATCGAGAAAGGCCTTCCGATCAGTTTGGGGTCTAATCTGGAGATCGACTCAGCGTCTCGATCCCTCACTCGATCCACATTAAATCGAGTGAGTGAATCGAGCGAAACTGCTCGATCTAGACGACATCGAGAGCGAGATCGACCTGACGACTCGATTTCAGAAGGGATAGCGGTTGGAGAAAGCAGCTTCAAGGGCCATGTCTGGGGTTCTAAGGAAGGTTCTAACAAGGACGATTGGAGCGAGCTGTTAGCCCCAAAGGTGGACCTTAAGGAGCTCCCAAAAGGGCTAAGGTATGCTTTCTTAGGGCTTAATGAAACCTATCTTGTGATTGTGAATGAAAACTTGAGTGATGATGAGTTGCAATCACTCTTAACTGAGTTGAGAAAGTATAGGAAGGCCATTGGGTACTCTCTAAGTGACATCAAGGGCCTTTCACCAATGCTTTGCACTCATAGGATACACTTGGATAATGAGAACGCCTCTTTTATTGATCAAATGCTTGAAAGACTTGCTAATCACCCCTACTATTTCCTTTTTGATGGATATAGTGGATTTTTCCAAATACCAATCCATCCCAATGATCAGGAGAAGACGACCTTTACATGCCCTTATGGCACCTTCGCGTATCGAAGGATGCCATTCGGGTTGTGTAACGCACCGACTACGTTTCAGCGGTGTATGATGTTGATCTTCTCCGATCTTATAGAAGAGATGGTATGGGTGTTTATGGATGACTTCTCGGTCTATGGTGCATCCTTTTCTGCGTGTTTGTTGAATCTTTGCATGGTACTAAAGCGTTGTGAGGAGACAAAATTGGTGCTCAATTGGGAAAAATGCCACTACATGGTCAAGGAGGGGATCGTGCTTGGACATAAGATATCAGAGAAGGGTATTGAAGTCGACAAAGCAAAGATTGATGTGATGACAAGCCTTGAGCCGTCAGTTAACATCGAAGGGGTGAGAAGCTTCTTAGGACACACCGGCTTCTACTGGCGCTTCATTAAAGACTTCTCTAAGATTGCACGCCCTCTCACTCGGCTGTTGTGCAAGGAGGCTGAATTCGTCTTTGATGAGGAGTGTTTGCAAGCTTTCATGACAATCAAGGAGGCCCTAGTATCCGCGCCTATAGTGCAAGCACCAGACTGGACTCTACCTTTCGAAATTATGTGCAATGCTAGTGACTATGCCGTGGGAGCCGTTCTAGGCCAAAGGAAGGATAAGAAGCTGCACGTGATATACTATCCTTCAAGAACCTTGGATGACACGTAAACGAGGTACACCACTACTGAGAAGGAGCTATTGGCGGTTGTATTCGCCTTTGAGAAGTTCAGGGCTTACCTCGTGGGTTCCAAGACCATAGTTTACACGGATCACGCGGCTTTGCGCTATATCTATTCCAAGAAGGACACTAAGCCGAGGCTTTTGAGATGGATCCTCTTACTTCAAGAATTTGACATGGAAATCAAGGACAAGAAAAGGATAGAGAACGGCGTTGCTGACCATCTCTCTCGGTTAAGGATCAACGAGTCTCTTCCTTTGGACGATTCTCTCCCCGAGGAACAACTCATGGCAATCACTACGGCTGTTTGTGGGACCTTAGAGGGGAAGTTTGAGGAAGTTCTGAGCTTCAAAGAGGAGGATCTCCCTTGGTACGCGGATATTGTGAACTACTTGGCATGTGGGGAAGAGCCGTCGCATCTTGACAACTACCATAGGAAGAAGTTCATGAGAGACGTTAGCCACTCTATTGGGATGATCCCTATCTATACAAGAGAGGAGTAGATAGCCTGTACAGAAGATGCGTGACAAAGGAAGAAGCAAGAGATATCATCTTTCATTGCCACGGATCCTTGTATGGAGGGCACTTTGCTTTGTTCAACACCGCTACAAAGGTCTTGCAAGCCGGCTTCTGGTGGCCGTCCATCTTCAAAGACACCCATGAGTTCGTGATGAGCTGCGAGGCATGTCAAAGAGCAGGGAATATTACTAAGAGGAACGAGATGCCCTAAGTTCCCATATTTGAGGTAGACGTCTTTGACGCATGGGGCATAGACTTCATGGGGCCATTTCCTTCATCATACGGCAACAAGTTCATACTAGTGGCTGTTGACTACGTCTCTAAGTGGGTTGAGGCCATTGCTTCCCCAACAAATGACTCTAAGGTGGTGATCAAGCTCTTTAAGAGCATTATTTTCCCGAGGTTTGGAGTTCCCAAGGTGGTGATAAGCGACGGAGGGAGCCATTTCATCAACAAGCTGTTTGAAAATCTGTTAAAGAAGTATGGAGTGAAGCATAAGGTAGCTACGCCTTACCATCCTCAAACGAGTGGCCAATTGGAGGTCTCTAACCGTCAGATCAAGGCAATACTCGAAAGAACAGTTGGGACTACTCGGAAAGATTGGGCAGTGAAGTTGGATGACGCTTTGTGGGCGTACCGGACTGCTTTCAAAACGCCTATTGGTACCACTCCTTTCACCCTTCTCTACGGTAAAGGGTGTCATCTTCCTGTTGAGTGGGATATAGGGCGTTGTGGGCTGTGAAGCGGCTGAATTTTGATCTGAAGACGACTCAGGAGAAGCGTTTGATCCAGTTGCACGAGCTTGATGAGCTAAGGCTGGACGCTTACGAAAGCGCTAGGATCTACAAGGAGCGTACCAAGGCTGCTCATGACAAGAAACTGGTGCCTAAGGATCTTAAGGAATGGAGTTTGGTGCTGCTTTACAACTCAAGGCTCAAGCTCTTTCCAGGAAAGCTGAAGTCACGGTGGAGCGGTCCGTAAGAAATCAAGGAAGTATTACCTTACGGAGCTGTCACGTTGGTCGGCAAGAGTGGGAGTGCATTTATAGTGAACGGACACAGGGTTAAGCCATACATGGCGAGTGCATTTGACAAGGAGAGCACCTTAATACTTCTCCAAGACCCACCATCTGCCTAAACCAAGTAAAGTCTAGCTAAAGACGTTAAAGAAAACGCACTTTGGAGGCATTCCCATGTTTATCCTGTACATATCCTTGCTTTGTTTCTTTTCCAGTTTTATGTTTTTGTCTTATGAGTGTGTAGGAAAAAGTGTGAGAGACGCAGGACATGATCCGAGTTCAAAAAGGAGTAAGAAGGGGGCGAGTATAAGCTAGAGATCGAGTGCTAGATCGACTCATCCTGGCTCGATCTTTGCTAGATCGAGCTGGTGAATCGAAGGAGCCAGTCGATCTAGACGAGATCGAGTAGACAGATCGAGTGACGAACTCGATCTAAAATGTCTCGGGAAATTCTTGGAGTTTAGATCGATCGATCCAAAAATGGATCGACCGATCTATTTTCTCTCGGGAAAGTCCCTCATAGACAGATCGATTAGTCAACTCGATCCACCACTCGATCCAAGCTGAATCGACCCCTGAATCGATAGCATGGCTCGATCACGAGGACTTAGTCGCGATTTCCAAAACTCAAGGAACGAGAGAGCCAATCGATCCATGACTCGATTCAAATCGAATCGTGTCCTAAATCGAGGAACCCTCTCGATCCAAGCCATTATGGGCATGAGATCGAGTCCTAGATCGACCAAAGGGACTCGATCTCGTGCCGAGGTAACATTTTCATTTCCCTCCTTTACTCTTTCCCTCCAGTTTTTGAATTCAAAACTTGGTCAAGGCAAGCATCTTTGACCATGAAAGATGTGCCTTGACCAAGACTTTTATCAGAAAACCACTTCTTTTACCCATAGTTTTGTTTCTTGTTAGCCTTTAAATGTTTTCAACAACTTCACACTCTCTCATTCTTGTTTTCTCGAACTTTTAAGCAAAGAGAGTGAGAGTTATTTGTTTCTAAAGGTTAACAAGCTTCTTTAACAATCTTTGCAAAAGGTATTTTCGGATATTTGATAAAAATCTTTAGGAAAATCTCCTTTTATTTCGCAATTGATTGTTTTAGATGCTAGGGCGGTTTTGAATTTTTAAATTTAACTAAATAATAAGAAAAATTCTGGATTTTCTAGTATCTCTAGATTTAATTCTCTATTATTTTGTTATGATTTTTATAAATTCCCCAAAATTCTAGGGTATTAAGTATAAGTTTTCTTCTTTGCCTTTCTTCTTCTCTCATCCGATCGCCGTTTTGCTCATTACCTTGCTTGAGAAACTTGTTTCAGGCACGATGGCTCCCAAGAGAACGAGAGAGGAGACGGCACAAGAAGGAGAAGGTCAGGAAGTGGCGGTTCAAGAAAGGATTCGATGGAGTAAGGACGAGAAAAGGGATAAGAAGCGGCTGGAAAGGACGAGAAAAGGGATAAGAAGCGGCTGGAAAGGCTTCGGTTCGAGCCTACTAAGTTTGCGGACCGGGAGCTGCTGTTCAAGCTAGGGATCCTTGGAGATTTCGACCAACTCCTCAAGAACATTGGCCTGAGATGTCTATCACGAATGGATTGCCCAACCACTCCAGAAGTGACAATAGACTTCTTTGCCACGTTGGAGTTTCGTTACGAGAACCCTAGCGCCCATGTTCCTTCACAAGGCCGTCTCTCTATCAAAGTTGGACGTCAAGCTTTCAGCCTCTCAATCCCTGAGCTGTGTCAAGCATATGGTCTCAACGCAGCCGCCACCAAGATCACGTTCCCCTCCTTCACGCGAGCAAACAATTTTTGGGACCTGATCAGCAAGAAGACTACAAGGCCAACACCGCCAAAATCAAGAGAGTGAGAAGCCCGGTGCTGGGGTACACCTTGAAGCATTTGTTGTGTGATCCGGCGGAGAATGATGAGCCTATGGAGGATGAACTCGGTGATGACGTGAACTATGAATGCGTACTTGCTGCCTCTTTGGTGAAGTACAAGGCATATGCCTTGCGGTGCAAGGCAAGCTCTTCATTCATTGGCGGTTTCCTCACTCCTCTGTTCATACAAGCCGGCGTACCTATACATGATTTCACACCCGTCCCGGCTAGAGCTTTCATGGATGAGGTCCACATGAGGAATACCGACAGCTTGGGACGCACGCCAGCAGAAGGGTTCTACGCTTATCTTTTCATCGACGACGAAAATGAGAAGAGAGTATGCATCCTACGAAACAAGGACGAGACCGAGCTGCTTGGTGTTGGGAACATCGAGTTCTTGCCAACCGTAGAAGAGTGCTTTGCTCCTCTAGGAGGAACGCCTGCCCCAACGATTGCTCCACGTCCAAGGTCTGAGTCCCCAGCCATGGAAGATGAGATGCCCGAGGCTTACACCCTTCCCAAGATCGATTTCGAGCCGAGAACCAAGACGGAGAAGTTCCTAGCATCTGTTGTGGAGATGCAAAGGAAGATCAACAAATGGCAAGGCAAAATGCTCAAAGAACTTGCCAAGAAGGTCAAATCGCTTCAAGGAGGCTCGCCTAAGCAAGCTGCAAGTGAGGAGGTTCAGCAACCCGAGAAGAGGAGGCTTTCAACCGGAGGAGTTGTCATCCGTGACACCCAAGGCAGCAACATTCAACCGGCGCGTCTCTCTCTTCAAGAGCCTGGCTCCAAAGGCAAAGCCGTAGTATCTAGCTCCTCTGGAACATCCTCAAGCTCCAGCCGAGACTAAACCCGAGGTAACAACCTTCTTCCATTGTATATACCGCTCATATTTGCTTCATTTTGCTTTGTGTTTTGGTGCTCCTTTGAATTTGTTTGCCACCGGGACGGTGTCAAGCAAGTTTGGGGGAGTATGTGTGTGGTTTGACATGTTTATTCTGATCTTATTTTCCCTTTAGCATCCTTGAGTCTTCATTGCATGAAAAATTGGTAAAATTTTTAAATTTTTTTCTAAGATTTATGTAGTTGCATTCATCTTGTTAAACATTTTAGGATTGAGTCTAGGATTTTTAAGCATATAGGTTGTTTGCATTTGCATAAGGGGTTAAAGTTTTCTCAAAAAGGTGTTTTAAACTCATGAATTGTTTCAATGACCTAGTTAGTAGTTCTCTAATGCCTTGCTCATACTTTGAAAGTAAGTTCTTACCATGCTTGGATCACTTGCTATGATTTTCATGACTTGAATTGAACTCTCATGATTTAAAACTTGTCCTAATAAGTGAAAACCTTAATCTGAAATTTTAATTATCATCCTTATGCATTTGAAAATGAACACATGGATTCAAAAATATTTAGGCTCTCTTCTTCCTTTCACCACTCTTTGTGAGCCTAAGTAGAACTCCCACCTTGACCCTTACCTTTCTTTGAAGCCAAGTTTTCTTGTGTGACATCATTGTGAGGCCTTTTTCCGGTTTGAACTTAGCATAAAGTGTTAGGTTTATGCGACATGATTAGGTTCTCATATGATTGCTAGCTTTGCATTTTGAAGCTAGATTTAGGCTTAGAATGAGTTTGGGGGTTTAAGGGGTTGTTTTCATGTTTATGTGCTCTCGGTTTCAAAAGAGTTTGGTATTTGAAGAAAAAAAAATGTTTTAAGTGAAAGGTTTGTGTTTTAATTTTTACGCTCTAATAATTTCAGAAGGTAGCTCTCTCAAAATAAAAATAAAAAGAAAAAGAAAAGAGCCTAAGTGCCAAAATAAAAGAAAAGAAAAAAAAAATAAATATAAATAAACAGAGAGCTACCAATAAGAAATATGTAAAGAGCAAATTATTTTCAACCTTTTCACTAACCTAAAAGAATTAAAAATGCTTTATGTTTTGAATTGGGGAATGCTAAGCTTTTGCTTTGAGAAAAGGATAGATTCTAAGTGGTGAGTGAGCTTAAAAGATAATAAATGAGAGGTGTTTATGATCATTGTTAGTTTACATGGGTAGATGAGAATCTGATCATGTATGCATCAATTCCCTTCACCTTTAGCATTATGCATAAAGTTCTTACCATTTTTGAGAAAACCCTTGTTTTAAATGAAAACCCTTTTCACATGAGATCATTCTATGCTCATAACCTGCACCCTTATCCAAATGTGTTCTGCTTTAAAATGCATAAGTTTGATTCATGGTTCGGTTATTAATGAATGTTAAAGGATGAGTTTCTTTGATTGTTTGGAATATGAGAGTCATGATCTGAATTTCTTTGTGTGATGAGTATGGCTAAGTTCTTTGGAGTATGACTGTGCGCATTGCATTTTAGAACTAGTAACTAGGACATTGAGATTGATTCATTTGAAAGGCACCTTTGCAAGAAGCTTAAAGCCCCGTCTTTTCTAAAACCTCTCTTCCTTTCTTATTTTCTGTTGCTTGAGGGCAAGCAAGAAGTAAGTTTGGGGGAGTTGATGTTACTACATATTGCATATATTTTGCATACATATAAGTTATCTTTTCATGCATTTACATCACACTTTAGGCTAGATTGTATCACTTTAGGTCCTAGAGTACTCTTGCACCAGCATACACATGTTTCTTGCATTTTGCATCATATTCAGGTTGTTTCTGGCTACTTTGGAGTCGTGGAGGTTCGTGGACGTGCTGAGGCTAGCGTGGAGATTCGTGGGAACGTCAGATGTTTGCTAAGGACCAGAGATCGGGGAGCAGATCGAGCGTCGATCTGGATGAGATCGACCAGAAGATCGAGTAGTCCTTCCGATCCAAGGAATCTAATCGAGACGGAGATCGAGTGAAGCAATCGATCAAGTGGTACGGACGTAAATGACGCCATGCAGAGCGAGAGCTGGATCGAGTCCACCACTCGATCCGCCGAAGATCGATACCAAGATCGGATGCAACACTCGATCCGCCAGAGAAGATCGAGACACAGATCGAGTTGAAGACACGATGTTCGAAGATGATCGAGCAGCATGCTCGATCTCGAGGCCGATCTCAGTCCTTTTAACCGGTTTTGGCTGCTAGCGAGAGGGGGGGACCATCGAGTTGTTTGGCCCATTTTGCGAAGGCGGCGATGATCTTTTCCCACACACTTTTTCATTCTTATCTTTTTATGCTTTTTCTCTCTGGGTTTGAGACGGGAGGCCATTGTTAGACCTTAGAGCTTTTTCCTTGAATCTTGATATTTTAAGCTTAATCAATCGTTTTTATGTTTATGAGTTTATCGTTCATGCTTATTTCGGTTATTTCCATGTGTAGCGAGTAGTTTCATCTGGGTTTCAGGGTTGAGAGGATTCACGGGGTCTAAAAGGTTTCCAAAGCTTGGTGTTTTCTTGTTCCCAAACGCCATGGTAGTTTAGGGGACTAGTTAAGCCATGTTTTTGAAATCCGAATTCATTGCCCTTCAACCTCTCTTTCCACCAAACGCCATGGGTTTGGAGGAGAGGATGAAGGAGTGATCCATACCGCAAGCCACAGATGGGTCTTGTTTTGTTTTCAAGGCTTAGAGAATCACACAAAGTGAGTAGATCTAGAGTTTTCAAACCAAGCTTGGACCTTTGAAACCCCTAAACATGAATCTCATCCCTAGACCCATCTTTCTTAGCATTCTTACATCTTCGTTAATCATTCGCTTGATACTCGTCGCATCCTGGTCGTTAGTTTCATTGCACTTGCACTTTTAGACGAGATCGATCCAAACTGCTCGATCTAGTGGTCGATCCCGTGGTCGATCCACTAGTCGATTTTTATAAATTTATAGCCTTGCATTTTAATCATTCTGTTTGTTCGTCGTGGTAGTTTACTCTGTCCTAGTAATTTTAAAATAGTTTTGCATTCCATTTTACTACTGCATCTAGTTTTTAGGATTTTTACAAAATCGCTTGTCATTCGCTTAGCTTTACACTGCCCTTGCATTCTCTTTGCACTTTCTAGCTTCTAGGATTGGATTGATTCCTCTTGCATTATGCTACAACTGTATGCTGCTTGAGTTTTGATAACCTCCTGTTGCATAGTATCACACCTAAGAAAAGATTGTTATCAGAATCCTGTGCTTAACTGGGAGAAATGCCACTTCATGGTGATAGAAGGGATCGTGCTTGTTCACAAGAATCAGAGAAGAGCATTGAGGTTGATAAGGCTAAGGTTAAGGTCATGATGAGTCTTGAGCCGCCGGTTAATGTCAAAGGAGTGAGGAGTTTTCTAGGCCATGCTGGCTTCTACAGGCGCTTCATCAGGGATTTTTCCAAGATTGCACGCCCTCTCACACGGCTGTTGTGCAAGGAAGCTGACTTTGTGTTCGATGAGGATTGCCTTCATGCTTTCGTGACCATCAAGGAAGCTCTAGTATCCACGCCTATAGTGCAAGCACTGGACTGGACTCTACCGTTCGAGATAATGTGTGACGCGAGCGACTACGCCGTGGGGGCGGTTCTTGGTCAAAGGAAAGACAAGAGGCTGCACGTGATTTACTATGCTTCAAGAACCTTGGATGACACACAAACAAGATACACTACTACGGAGAAGGAGCTATTGGCAGTAGTGTTTGCCTTTGAGAAGTTCAGAGCTTATCTAGTAGGAGCCAAGGTTGTTGTTTAGACTGATCACGCGGCGCTTAGATACATCTATTCCAAGAAAGATACTAAGCCAAGGCTTTTGAGATGGATACTTCTTCTTCAGGAATTTGACATGGAGATCAAGGATAGGAAAGGAATAGAGAATGGTGTTGCTAATCACCTCTCTAGGATGAGAATCAATGAATCTTTGCCCGTACATGATTCGCTTCCGGAAGAACAACTTATGGTGATCACTACGGCTGTTTGTGGAAGGCTGGAAGGGCGGTTTGAGGAGGTTCATAGTTTCAAAGAAGAGGATCTTCCTTGGTACGCTGACATTGTGAACTACTTGGCATGTGGAGAGGAGCCTTCGCATCATGACAACTATCACAAGAAGAAGTTCATGAGAGACATGGGTCACTACTTTTGGGACGAACCTTACCTGTACAAGAGGGGCAAGGACTGTTATACATGAGATGTGTTACAAAGGAAGAAGCTAAGGACATTCTCTTTCATTGCCATGGCTTTTCGTACGGCGGACACTTTGCTGCATTCAAGACCGCTACAAAGGTCTTGCAAGCCGGTTTCTGGTGGCCGTCTATCTTCAAGGATGCCCATGAGTTCGTGAAGAGTTGTGAAGCTTGTCAACGAGCAGGAAACATCACCAAGCGTAACGAGATGCCTCAGGTTCCTATGTTTGAGGTAGACGTGTTTGACGCATGGGGCATAGATTTCATGGGGCCTTTCCCATCTTTCTACGGCAACAAGTTCATCCTAGTAGCGGTTGGTTACGTTTCTAAATGGGTTGAGGCCATGATAACGATTTTGTTATGCAAGGGTTTAAATTGCAGTGAGGTTATCAAACTCAAATGCAAGACATGTTGTAGTACAGCAAGCAAGAGAGAGTCAATCCATGCCTAGGATGATAGAGAATGCACAAAGAATACAAGGACTAATGCAAATCTAAGCGAAATGAGATGATTTATGAGAAAATCTCTAAAAAATAGATGCAGCAACTTAAATGGAATGAAACCTATTTTAAAAATACTAGAAAGGAAGAAACTACCACGAGAAACAAACAGAATAATTAAGGAGAAAGCTTCGAATTATTAAAATTCGACTAGTGGATCGACCATGAGATCGACCACTAGATCGAGCAGTAACAATCGATCTCGTCTAAAAAATGCAAGAACAGTAAAACTAAGGACCAGGATGCTATCAGAGATCAAGCGAAAGACGAGATAAGATGTAAAGATACTAAAAGAAAGGGCCTAGGGTTGAGATTCATGGTCAGGGGTTTCAAAGGTTCGACCTTGGGTTTAAAAATTTAAATCGACTCATTTGGTGAGGATCTCTAAGCCTTGAAAACTAAGCAAGATCTATCTGTGGCTTTCGGTATAGATCACTCCTTCATCCTCTCCTTCAAACCCATGGCTTTTGGTGGAAAGAGAGGTCGAAGGGCAAGGAAAACAGATTTCAAACGAATGGCTTAACTAATCCCCCAAAATTCCATGGCTTTTGGGAAGGGGTAACTAGTCTCTAAGGTATGATCTTTCGAGGCTCCTGGATCCTGTCAAGGAAAGGAACCTCTCGGATCATGAAGCTCTTTGCGTGAGAGTCTTCAAGCATTGAGATCTCAACACCTTAGAAGAGATAGCCATTGAAAACGTTTAGAAAAACCCCAAGATCGAAACCCTTTAGACCCCTTAATCCTCTCAACTCCGAACCCAAATAAACTACTCGCTACACATAGAGTAAATCAAGCAAAGCATGTAAAACAAAACGATGAACATGAAAAGAAAACTAGATTGAAACGGAAAAGATTTGATTACAAAGCTTAAGAAAAACGCGAGTTCAACAATGGTGTTCTTCACGAAAACGAGAGAGAAAACATAAGGGAAAAGATAAGGATCTAAAGTTGTGCTGGGAAAAGAACGTCGCCGCCTTCCCAAAATGCCGAAACAAGCTAATGGTCCTCCCTTCGCTAGCGGCCAAAAACGGTTGAAAGAACAGAGATCGATTCCAAGATCGAGCGGTTCTCTCGATCATATCCGGACATCGTGTCTTTGGCTCGATCTGGGTCTCGATCATCATCGGCGAATCGAGTGTTGCATCCGATCTCGGTATCGATCTTCGGCTGGATCGAGTGGTGTACTCGATCTGACTCTCGCTCTGCATTGCGTCATTTACGTCCGTACCATTTGATCGATTGCTTCACTCGATCCTTGTCTCGATCATTCTCCTTGGATTGCCTGGTTGGCTCGATCTTCTGGTCGATCAACTCCTAGATCGACCGGCCATGCTCGATCTGCTCCTCTGTCTCTGATCCTTAGCATACATCCGAGCTCCCACGAACTGCTACATCAGCCTCAACACGTCCACGAACGTCCACGACTCCAAAGCAGCCAGAAACAACCTGAATATGATGCAAAATGCAAGAAAAAATGCGTATGCTGATGCAAGAATGCTCTAGGACCCTAAGTGATGCAATCTAACCTAAAACGTGATACAAATGCATGAAAAGCCAACTATTGAGTATGCAAAATGTATGCAATATGCAATAACATCAACTCCCCCAAACTTACTTCTTGCTTGCCCTCAAGCAACAGAAAATAAGTAAGGAAGGGAGGTTTTCCGAAAAACGAATGGGGGTTTAAACTTTTTGCAAAGGTGCCTTTCAAATGAATCAATCTCAATGTCTTAGTTAACAGTTCTAAAATGCTATGCTTACACTCATACTCCAAAGAACTTAGCCATACTCATCACACAAAGAAATTCAAATCATGACTCTCCTATTCCTAACAATCAAAGAAACTCATCCTTTAACATTCATTAACATTCGAACCATGAATCAAACTTATGCACTTTAAAGCAAAACACATTTGGCTAAGGGTGAAGGTTATGAGCATTGAATGATCTCATTTGAAAAGGGTTTATGATTAGAACAAGGGTTTCTCTCAAAAATGGCTGAACTTGTGCATAATGCTAAAGGTAAAGACAATTTATGCATACATGATAGATTCTCATCTACCCATGTAAACTATCAAACGATCCTATACCCCTCTCATTTAACAAATTTATCCTCACTCACCACTTAAGAGTCTACCCTTTTTCTTCACAAAACTTAGCAATCCCCAATTCGAAACAAGAACATTTTTAAACTTTTTAGGCTAGTGAAAAGGTTTTGAAAATAATATTGCTCTTTAGATATTTCTTATTGGTAGCTCTCTTATTATTTTTTTTTCTTTTTATTTTTATTTGGCACTTAGGCTCTTTTATTTATTTTTCTTTTATTTTTCTCTTTTTTTTATTTTAATTTGGGAGAGCTACCTCCTGAAATTTATTAGAGCATACTTAGTTTTTAAAACACAACCTTTCACTTAAAACCCATTTCTTTCTTTAAAACACAAAGCTCTTAGAAACCGAGAACAAATAGGAAAGGAAACAACCCCAATGATCCCCCAAACTTATCCTAAGCCTATATCTAGCTTCAAAATGCAAAGCTAGCAATCATATGAAAACCAAATCATATCGCCTAAACCTAACACTTTATGCCAAGTTCAAACCGAAAGGAAGGCCTCACAAAGATGTCACACAAGAACAATTGGCTTCAAAGAAGGGTAAGGTTCAAGGAGGGAGTTCTACTTAGGCTTACAAAGAGTGGTAAAAAGGAAGAAGAGAGCCTAAATATTTTAAAACCATGTGTTCATTTTCAAATGCATAAGAATGATAATTAGAATTTCAAATTAAGGTTCTCACTTATTAGGATGAGTTTCAAATCATGAGAGTTCAATTCAAGCCACGAAAATCCTAACAAGTGATCCAAGCATGGTAAGAACTTACTTTCAAAGCATAGACAAAGCATTAGAGAACTACTAACTAGGGCATTGAAACAATCCATAAGTAAAAACACCTTTTTAAGAAATTCTAACCCCTTATGCAAAATGCAAACAACCTAGATGCTATGAGAAACTCTAGACTCAATCCTAACATGTTTTAAAAAGATGAATGCAACTACATGAATCTTTGAAAAAATTTTAAAAATTTTACCAATTTTTTATGAACTAAAGACTCAAGAATGCTAAAGGAAAATAAGATCAAAGAACACAAGTCAAATCACACATGTACTCCCCCAAACTTGCTTCACACCGTCCCGGTGGCAAACTCATTTGAAGGAGCATCAAAACACAAAGCAAAAAGAAGCAAATATGAGAGGTTATGTACAATGGAAGAAGGTTGTTACCTCTGGTCTAGTCTCGGCTGGAACTTGAGGATGTTCCAGAGGAGCTAGAGACTATGGTCTTGCCTTTGTCGGCTGGTTCTTGGAGAGAGTGGGGCGCCGGCTGAATGGTGGTTTCTTGGGTCTCGCGGATGACAACTCCACCGGTTGAGAGCCTTCTCTTCTCGGGTTGTTGCACCTCTTGGCTCGCAGCTTTCTTAGGTGAGCCTCCCTGAAGTGCTTTGACCTTCTTTCCAAGATTCTTGAGCATCTTGCCTTGCCACTTGTTGATCTTCCTTTGCATCTCCACAACTGATGCTAGGAACTTCTCGGTTTTTGTCCTCGGCTCGAAGTCTAGCTTGGGAAGTGTGTAGGCCTCGGGCATCTCATCTTCCGTGGCTGGAGACTCTGACCTTTGACGAGGGGCAATTGCTGAAGCAGGTGGTCCTCCTAAAGGGGCAAAGCATTCTTCCTCTGTGGGCAAGAACTCGATGTTCCCAACACCAAGCAGCTTAGCTTCATCTTTGTTGGGCAGGATGCACACTCTCTTCTTATCTTCATCGTCTATGAAGAGGTAGGCGTAGAACCCTTCCGCTGGCGTGCGTCCCAAGCTGTCAGTGTTCCTCATGTATGCCTCGTCCATGAAAGCTCTGGTTGGGACGTGAGCAAAGTCGTGAATGGGCACACCAGCTTGCACGAACAGAGGAGTAAGGAAACCGCCAATGTAAGAGGAAGTTGCCTTGCACCTCAAGGCATAAGCCTTGTATTTCACCAAGGAAGCCGCGAGCACACACCCGTAGTTCACTTCATCACCGAGTTCATCCTCCATGGGCTCGTCATTTGCATCCGGATCACACACCAAGTGCTTCACACCTTGGAACAGGAAGCACAGCTCTGTCTTCGTGACCGTAGGAGCAACAGATCTTCCACTAAACGTGTTGGCAATCAGCTTCAGAGTGTACCTTAGCACCGGGCTCCTTACTCGCTTGATCTTGGCGGTGTTGGCTTTGTAGTCTTCATTGCTGATCAGGTCCCAAAAGTCATCGGCTTTCTTGAAGGCGGGGAACTCGACCTTGTAGGCATCCGCGTTGAGACCATAAGCTTGGCATAGCTCAGGGATGGAGAGTGTATAGGCTTGATGTCCAACCTTGAAGTAGAGGCGACCTTGAGAAGGGACCGGTGTGCTAGGATTCTCGTAACGGAACTCCAGGGTGACGAGGAAGTCTATTGTCACTTCAGGAATGGTTGGGCAATCCATATGTGACAGACATCTCAAGCCAATGTTCTTGAGGAGTTGGTCGAAATCCCCAAGAATCCCTAGCTTAGACAACAGCTCTCGATCAGCAAACTTGGTAGGCTCAAACCGAAGCCTTTCTAGCCTTTTCTTGTCCCTCTTCTCATCCTTAGTCCATCTGATCCTCTCTTGAACTGCCACTTCTTGTCCTTCTCCTTCTTGTGCTGTCGCTTCTCTTGTTCTCTTTGGGGCCATTGTTCCTGAAACAAGTTTCTAAAGAAATTTCATAAGCAAACGGCGGTTTTGATGAAAATGAGAGAAGAGAAGGAGAGAACTTATAAAAAATACCCTAGAATTTTGGGGAATAAATAAAAATCATAGCTAAATAAAGGAGAATCATATCTTTAGATACTGAAAAATCTAGAATTATCCCTTTTACTTAGCTAGTTTTTAAAAATCAAAACCGACCCTATATTCTAGAACAAGATCTTGCGAATTTAAAGGAAATTTTCTAAATTAAATGATTAAATTTTTGAAAATACCTTTGCAAGAAATGCAGAATATCTTTGCTAGCTTTTGAAAACCGAAACTCTCACTCTCTTTGTTTAAAATTTTCGAGAAAAACAGGAATGAGAGGGTGAGAGGTTGTTGAAATATTTAAAGGCTAGCAAAAATCAAAACAATGGGTAGTAAAAGTGGTTTTTCTGACAAAGTCTTGGTCAAGGCACATCTTTCATGGTCAAAGATGCTTGCCTTGACCAAGTTTTGAATTCAAAAGTTGGAGAGAAAAGAGTAAAGGAGGGAAAGAAAATGTTACCTCGGCATGAGATCGAGTCCATTTGGTCGATCTAGGACTCGATCTCATGCCCATAATGGCCTAGATCGAGAGGGTTACTCGATTTGAGATTCGATTCATGGTGAATCGAGTCTTGGATCGATTGGCTCTCTCGATCATTGAGATGTTGGCTCCACGGCTAAGTCCTCATGATCGAGCTATGTCCTCGATTTAGGGGTCGATTTGCCATAGATCGAGTGATGGATCGAGTCGAGTGATCAATCTATTTTCAACAGATTTTCCCGAGAGAAATTAGATCGGTCGGTCCGTTTTGGATCGATCGATCTTTTTTCGTCAAGGTCGATCTTGTCACTCGTTCTCGTCTAGATCGACTGGCTCCTCTCGATTCACTGACTCGATCTAGCAAAGATCGAGCCAGGATCAGTCGATCTAGCATTCGATCTCTAGCCTTATCTTAACTCCTATCGCCCCTTTTAGACCTCAAGATCAAGATTTAGACTCCTTATACCTGTTCCTACACACTTGCATAATAAAAACATAAAACTGAAAGGGAAACAAAACAGGAATATGTACAAGATAAACATGGGAATGCCTCCCAAGTGCGCTTTCTTTAACGTCTTTAGCTAGACCTTACTTGGTTTAAGCGGATGGTGGGTCTTGGAGAAGCACCGAGGTACTCTCCTTGTCATAGCCGTCTGCCAAGTAAGGCTTGACTCTGTGTCCGTTGACGGTGAATGCACTGCCACTTTTTCCCATCAGAGTAACAGCTCCATAAGGCAACACTTCTTGAATCACGAACGGTCCGCTCCACCTTGATTTCAACTTGCCCGGGAAGAGTTTGAGCCTCGAGTTGTATAGCAACACTAGCCCTCCTTCCTTAAGCTCCTTGGCAACCAACTTCTTGTCATGAGTCTCCTTAGTCCGCTCCTTGTATATCCGAGAGCTCTCCTAAGCGTTCAACCTCAACTCATCCAATTCGTGTAGCTGAATAAGGCGCCTCTCCTGAGCAGTCTTGAGGTCAAAGTTCAGCCTCTTCGCAGCCCACAACGCACGGTGTTCCAGCTCAACCGGGAGATGACAGCCCTTGCCATAGAGTAGAGTGAAAGGAGTTGTACCAATCGGCGTTTTAAAGGCGGTACGGTAGGCCCAAAGAGCGTCGTCCAGCTTCACTGCCCAGTCTTTCCTTGTTGCTCCGACGGTCTTCTCTAGTATAGCCTTGATTTGCCGGTTGGAGACCTCTACTTGACCGCTTGTTTGAGGATGATACAGTGTAGCCACCTTATGCTTAACTCCATACTTTCTCAAGAGGTTCTCGAAGACCTTGTTTATGAAGTGGCTTCCTCCATCGCTTATGACAACTTTAGGTACCCCAAACCTCGGGAAGATGATACTCTTGAACAGCTTGATTACCACCTTAGAGTCATTTGTAGGGGAAGCAAACAGCCTCAACCCATTTAGAGACATAATCCACTGCTACTAAGATGTATTTGTTGCCATATGAAGAAGGGAATGGCCCCATGAAGTCTATCCCCCACGCGTCGAACACGTCAACCTCGAGGATAGGAACTTGAGGCATTTCGTTCCTCTTAGTTATATTCCCTGCTCGTTGACATGCCTCACAGCTCTTCACAAACTCGTGTGCATCTTTAAAAATGGACGGCCACCAGAAACCGGCTTGCAACACTTTCGTGGCAGTCTTGAAAGAGGCGAAGTGTCCTCCGTAGGAAGAGCCATAGCAATGATAGAGGATATCCCTAGCTTCTTGCTTTGTAACACATCTCCGGTACAAACTGTCCACTCCTCTCTTGTACAAGTAGGGCTCGTCCCAAAAGTAGTCACTAGCTTCTCTCATAAACCGCTTCTTGTGATAGCTGTTGAGATGTGTTGGCTCCTCACCACATGCTAGATAGTTCACTACATCAGCATACCACGGTAGATCCTCCTCTTTGAAACTCAACACTTCCTAAAACCTCCCTTCTAGCTTTCCACAAACAGCTGTGGTAATCGCCATAAGCTGCTCTTATGGAAGAGAGTCATCTAAGGGGAGAGACTCGTTGATCCTTAGCCGTGAGAGATGGTCAGCGACTCCATTTTCTATTCCTTTTTTTGTCTTTAATCTCCATGTCAAACTCCTGGAGTAAGAGAATCCATCTTAAAATCCGAGGCTTAGTGTCTTTCTTCGAGTAGATGTATCGCAAGGCAGCGTGATCTGTGTATACAATAGCTTTGGAACCAACGAGATACGATCTGAACTTCTCAAAGGCGAAGACAACTGCAAGCAACTCCTTCTCCGTAGTGGTGTATCTTGTTTGCGTGTCATCCAAGGTTCATGAAGCATAGTAGATCACGTGCAGCTTCTTGTCTTTCTTCTGACCAAGAACGACTCCTACGGCGTAGTCACTAGCATCACACATGATCTCAAAGGGAAGAGACCAGTCTGGTGCTTTGGACTATAGGAGCTGATGTAAGGGCTTCCTTGATGGTCACGAAAGCTTTCAAACACTCCTCATCAAACACAAACTCAGCTTCCTTGCACAACAGCCGTGTAAGAGGGCGTGCAATCTTGGAGAAATCTTTGATGAAGCGCCTATAGAACCCTGCGTGTCCCAAGAAGCTTCTGACTCCCTTAACATTAACCGGCGGCTCAAGACCCATCATGACCTCCACTTTAGCCTGATCAACCTCAATGCCCTTCTCTGATATCTTGTGACCAAGCACGATCCCTTCCTTAACCATAAAGTGGCATTTCTCCCAGTTCAGCACCAAGTTTGTCTCTTCACAACGTTTTAGTACCCTGCAAAGATTCAACAAACACGCAGGAAAGGACGCACCATAGACAGAGAAGTCATCCATGAACACCTCTACCATCTCCTCTATAAGATCGGAGAAGATCGACATCATACACCGCTGAAACGTAGCCGGTGCATTACACAATCCAAACGGCATCCTTCGATATGCAAAGGTACCGTAGGGACATGTGAAGGTCGTCTTCTCCTGATCATTTGGGTAAATTGGTATTTGAAAGAAACCGCTATACCCATCGAGAAAACAGTAGTAAGGGTGATTAGCAAGTCTCTCGAGCATTTGATAAATAAAAAGCAAAGGGAAATGGTCTGTCCTAGTCGCAAGGTTAAGTTTCCTATAATCGATACACATCCTATGACCAGTGATGGTTCTAGTAGGAATAAGCTCATCCTTTTCATTCCTTATGACCGTGATCCCTCCCTTCTTAGGCACCACGTGTACAGGAGAAACCCACGTGCTGTCACTTATGGGATAGATCACGTCAGCCTCTAAAAGCTTAAGGATTTCTTTCTTGACAACCTCTTTCAAATTAGGATTCAAACGCCTTTGGTGTTCTATAGAAGAGGCGTTCTCATTATCCAAGTGAATCCTATGAGTGCAAAGCATTGGTGAAAGGCCCTTGATGTCACTTAAAGAGTACCCAATGGCCTTCCTATACTTTCTCAGCTCAGTCAGGAGCGAGTGCAACTCATCATCACTAAGGTTTTCATTCACAATCACGGGATAGGTGTTATTAGGCCCTAAGAAAGCATACCTTAGCCCTTTTGGGAGCTCCTTAAGGTCCACCTTTGGGGCTAACAGCTCACTCCAGTCATCCTCGTGGCTGTTGTTGTTGCTTTCCTCCTTGGACCTCTCCTTTGAACCCGAGGTATGGCCCTTTAGACTGCTTTCCTCCATCGCTATCCCTTCTGAGATCGAGTCCTCTGGTCGATTCTCCTCTCGATGTCGTCTAGATCGAGCCATTTCGCTCGATTCACTTACTCGATTTGATGTGGATCGAGTGAGGGATCGAGACGCTGAGTCGATCTCTTGATTGGACCCCAAAATGATCGGGAGGTCTCTCTCGATCGCCGACTCGATTGTTTTTCCTGATCGAGCGTTCTTCTCGATCTGTCCCTCGATTGTTGCACCAGATCGAGTTGTGTTCTTGATTTCCTTGTCGATCTGACTCCTGGATCGAGTGATAGCGTCGATCTCAGGGTCGATCTCTAGGCAGCAACTTTCATCCTTCTTGATAATCTTCCTAGAATCCAGCAGGTTGACGTACTCCTGGGTCCTCTGGTCCACATAGCCAAACTCCCCTGGCTCCTTAGTCAGTGCTAGCTTCAGATGGTCTTCTAGAGCCAGCTCTTCCAGCAACTCATCCGCTAAAGCATCCATCGTTTCAATATAGAAGGCTTGCCCTTCAATGGTCGGCTTCTTCAGAACCTCATTGATGTCGAAGTCAAGCCTTATCTCCTTTCCCAAATGCAAGGCAATCTTCCCATTCTTCACATCTATGATAGCCCCGGTGGTTGCAAGGAATGGTCTCCCTAAGATGAGTGGATCCTTAGGCTCTTCATCCATCTCTAACACGACAAAGTCTGTAGGCACGTTCACACCGCTGATTCGCACCGGTAAATCTACAAGCAGCCCCACTGGTAGCCTCACACTCCTATCAGCCAGTACCAACGAGATCCGACAGTCTTTGAAACGAGTAAAACCAAGCTTCTTAGCCATGGAGTGAGGCATCAGGTTTATACTAGCTCCGAGATCACATAAGCAACTCTTGAACTCTAGAGGTCCTAAAGCGCAGGGTATAGTGAAGCTTCCAGGGTCTCCCAACTTCTTAGGGACTATCTCCTTATGTATTACAGCACTACACTCTTCACTTAGAACAAGTACATCCTTGCTTTCCTTATTCTTCTTCACGAGAGTGTCTTTGAAGAATTTGGCGCATTTAGGCATCATTGCAAGGCAGTCAACGAGAGGTAGCTTGATCTCCACGTCCTTAAGATGCTTCTCAAAGAGGATTCTATGCTTCTCTATGAGTTGCTTCTTGAAGCGGCCAGGAAAAGGCAGCTTAGGTACATAAGGTGGAGGCACATAAGCATTCTTCTCCTTAGTGGTTTGCTCAGCTTTCTTCTCAGCAACTGCTTTGTCTCCTCTTCTTGGCCCTTGGATCCAAACGTTGTCAAAGTTAATCTCATCATCATCAGCCGAAGGTTTACCCTCCCCCTCTTGAATTACAACGTCCTCGTTGTTCTTGTTAGAGACCGGAGGTTCGAGCTCTTTACCGCTTTTCAACGTTATGGCATTAGCATACTCCTTGGGATTCTGCTCACACTTTCCCAGAAGACTATTCTGACCACTCGTACTCGCTTTCCCTTTCTCTAGCTGCTTGATCTTGTTGTTTAAGTTGGTGATCTGAGTGGAGAAGTCAGTGAGAGACGAGTCTAGACGAGTGTTCATCTCGACAAACTTCTGGTTTGTAGAGGCTTGCCCTTGTATTAGCTGTTGAAACATTGCTTGAACCGGATCAACTTGTTGTTGCATCGGTTGTTGCTGCTGAGGTGCAAAGCCCGAAGGGTAGTTAGGTGTATAACCCTTGTTATTTTGATGTTGCCCTAGGAAGTTGTTCTGCCCTTGACCTTGGAAACCACCACTCGGTTGAAAACCTTTGTTGTAAGGGATGAAAGGTTTTGCTTGCTGAGCAGGATACACTTGATCTTTAAGGTTGGCTACGTTGGTGCTTCGGTAAGAGAGGTTGTTGTTCTGGTAGCCTTGGTTGTAGCCTTGAGATTTGTAGTTTTTCTGTCCCGCTACCCAATTGGCTTCTTCTTGGCTCAACTCTAACTCCTCTTGGTTCTCATCAGCTTCACCAACAAAGTGAACATGCTTCTGATTGGCTAACACCAGCTTATCTATCTTCTCATGCAAAGATTTGAGCTCCTTCTTGTGAGACTCTAACTCTGATCCTCTCGGTGCACGGTAATAATCCTCAGCGTAATTGCCATCACTCAATGCCAAGTTTTCTATCAGCTCCATACCCTCTTCAACCTCCTGACCGAGGAAGTTCCCTTTGCTAGCTGTGTCAAGCAACAACCTGATCTTTGGTGAAGCTCCACGGTATATGGTACTGAGTAGTGTCTCCTCGCTGAACCCGTGATGAGGACATTAGATCGTGTAGTCTTTGAAACGCTCCATTTCCTCGTTGAATGTCTCATTGTTCTTTGAGTGAAACCGCTGATTTCGCTTCTCAACCGTGCTGTCCTGGTGCTTGAGAAGAACTTTGAGAGGAAAGCCTTCTTACACTCGGCCCATGATGTGATGGTGCCTTGTGGGAGGGTCTTGTCCCAATATCTAGCTTTGTCTCCGAGTGAAAAGGGGAAGAGACGCAGCTTGAAAGCATCTTCGGATATGCCATTGATCTTTATCATTCCACATACTTGCTCGAAGTTGTCTAGGTGCTCCAAGGGGTCTTCCATTGCTAAGCCGTGGAACTTGTTGCTTTGCACCATTGAGATGAAACCTGGCTTGATCTCGAAGTTATTGTTTTGCACAGGAGGAGGAGTGATCCGAAACCTATTGTGATGAGTATTGGGAGCATCTCCGACTCCTATGATCCTTGGGGGTCTAGCCGCGTGTTGGGGGTTTCCATTGCCCCGTCCTGCTGCCCCGTGAGCTGGAGGAGGTCCTTCTGGATGCTCGTGTTCAGCCATAGCTTCAAAGTCAACCAAACCGTGCTGAACAATCTCCTCAAAGGCTCTTGTTTGTTCTCTGACTCTCCTTTGCCGTGAGTGACCAAGTTGATGAATGTTGTCTAAGGGTTGTAGTAGATTGTTGTCTCCCCTTGAACGAAGATTCATGTACCTGAAAACACACGGTTGAGAGTAGAATGATTAGTAACTTGAAAAAGGTAAAGACTTAGTCTTTGCTAAGTCCCAAATCTCTATGTTCTCTAAACAGTCCTAGGATGGCAACGGCGCCATTTGATAACGACTTTGTTATGCAAGGGTTTAAATTACAGTGAGGTTATCAAACTCAAATGCAAGACATGTTGTAGTACAGCAAGCAAGAGAGAGTCAATCCATGCCTAGGATGATAGAGAATGCACAAAGAATACAAGGACTAATGCAAATCTAAGCGAAATGAGATGATTTATAAGAAAATCTCTAAAAACTATAAGAAAATCTCTAAAAACTACATGCAGCAACTTAAATGGAATGAAACCTATTTTAAAAATACTAGAAAGGAAGAAACTACCACGAGAAACAAACAAAATAATTAAAGGAGAAAGCTTCGAATTATTAAAATTCGACTAGTGGATCGACCATGAGATCGACCACTAGATCGAGCAGTAACAATCGATCTCGTCTAAAATATGCAAGAACAGTAAAACTAAGGACCAGGATGCTATCAGAGATCAAGCGAAAGACGAGATAAGATGTAAAGATACTAAAAGAAAGGGCCTAGGGTTGAGATTCATGGTCAGGGGTTTCAAAGGTTCGACCTTGGGTTTAAAACTTTAAATCGACTCACTTGGTGAGGATCTCTAAGCCTTGAAAACTAAGCAAGATCTATCCGTGGCTTTCGGTATAGATCACTCCTTCATCCTCTCCTCCAAACCCATGGCTTTTGGTGAAAAGAGAGGTCGAAGGGCAAGGAAAACAGATTTCAAACGAATGGCTTAACTAATCCCCTAAACTTCCATGGCTTTTGGGAAGGGGTAACTAGTCTCTAAGGTGTGATCTTCCGAGGCTCCTGGATCCTGTCAAGGTAAGGAACCTCTCGGATCATGAAGCTCTTGGCGTGAGAGTCTTCAAGCATTGAGATCTCAACACCTTAGAAGAGATAGCCATTGAAAACGTTTAGAAAAACCCCAAGATCGAAACCCTTTAGACCCCTTAATCCTCTCAACCCCGAACCCAAATAAACTACTCGCTACACATAGAGTAAATCAAGCAAAGCATGTAAAACGAAACGATGAACATGAAAAGAAAACTAGATTGAAACGGAAAAGAGTCGATTACAAAGCTTAAGAAAAACGCGAGTTCAACAATGGTGTTCTTCACGAAAACGAGAGAGAAAACATAAGGGAAAAGATAAGGATCTAAAGTTGTGCTGGGAAAAGGACGTCGCCGCCTTCCCAAAATGCCGAAACAAGCTAATGGTCCCCCCTTCGCTAGCGGCCAAAAACGGTTGAAAGGACAGAGATCGATTCCAAGATCGAGCGGTTCTCTCGATCATATCTGGACATCGTGTCTTTGGCTCGATCTGGGTCTCGATCATCATCGGCGAATCGAGTGTTGCATCCGATCTCGGTATCGATCATCGGCTGGATCGAGTGGTGTACTCGATCTGACTCTCGCTCTGCATGGCGTCTGTACCGTTTGATCGATTGCTTCACTCGATCCTTGTCTCGATCATTCTCCTTGGATCGCCTGGTTGGCTCGATCTTCTGGTCGATCAACTCCTAGATCGACCGGCCATGCTCGATCTGCTCCTCGATCTCTGATCCTTAGCATACATCCGAGCTCCCACGAACTGCTACATCAGCCTCAACACGTCCACGAACCTCCACGACTCCAAAGCAGCCAGAAACAACCTGAATATGATGCAAAATGCAAGAAAAAATGCGTATGCTGATGCAAGAATGCTCTAGGACCCTAAGTGATGCAATCTAACCTAAAACGTGATACAAATGCATGAAAAGCCAACTAATGAGTATGCAAAATGTATGCAATATGCAATAACATCAGGCCATTGCTTCCCCTACAAACGACTCAAAGGTGGTGATCAAGCTCTTTAAGAGCATCATATTCCCGAGGTTTGGAGTACCCAAGGTGGTGATAAGCGACGGAGGTAGCCATTTCATCAACAAGTTGTTTGAAAACCTTCTAAGGAAGTATGGCGTGAAGCACAAGGTAGGTACGCCTTAACATCCTCAAATGTGGCCAAGTGAAGGTCTCCAACCGGCAGATGAAGGCGATACTTGAGAGAACAGTTGGGACAACTCGGAAGGATTGGGCAGTGAAGTTAGACGACGCTTTATGGGCTTACCGGACCGCTTTCAAAACGCCCATTGGTACTACTCCTTTCACTCTTCTCTACGGAAAAGGATGTCAGTTGAGCTGGAACATAGAGCATTGTGGGCTGTGAAGCGGCTGAATTTTGATCTAAAGACAGCTCAGGAGAAGCGCTTGATCCAGCTACACGAACTTGATAAGCTAAGGTTAGATGCTTACGAAAGCGCTAGGATCTACAAGGAGCGCACTAAGGCTGCTCACGACAAGAATCTGGTACCCAAGGAGCTTAAGGAAGGGAGTTTGGTGCTGCTTTAAAATTCAAGGCTCAAGTTATTCCCTGGGAAGCTGAAATCTAGGTGGAGCGGACCGTATGAAATCAAGGAGGTATTACCCTACGGAGCTGTCATGTTGGTAGGCAAGAGTGGGAATGCATTTACAATGAACAGACAGAGAATTAAGCCATACATGGCGAGTGAATTTGACAAGGAGAGCACCTCAATGCTTCTCCAAGACCCACCATCTGCCTAAACCAAGTAAAGTCTAGCTAAAGACGTTAAAGAAAGCGCACTTGGGAGGCATTCCCATGTCTACCTTGTATATATTTTTACTTTATTTCACTTTCAGTTTTATGTTTTTATCTTATGAGTGTGTATGGACAGGTATAAGGGATTGCAGAGCATGATCTTAGATCGTAAAGGAGTAAGAAGGGGCGAATATAGGCTAGAGATCGAGTGCTAGATCGACTCATTCTGGCTCGATCTTTGCTAGATCGAGCTAGTGAATCGAGAGGAGTCAGTTGATCTAGACGAGATCGAGTAGACAAATCGAGTGGAATGGTCGATCATGAGAGGACAATTCACCAATGCGTTCAGCTTGAAAAGCGAACAAGGTGTAGATCGACCGAGTCACTCGATACTTGAAAAGATCGAGCAGTCTACTCAGCAAGTTCACGAGAGGATCCGTTGGACTAAGGAGGAAAAGTCAGCAAAGAAGAGGTTATAGAGGCTGCGCTTTGAGCCTACCAAGTTCGCGAGTAGAGACTTGTTGGCAAGAATGGATCTTCTGAAGGATTTTGACTCTCTTCTCCAAAACATGGGACTTGCTTGCCTTTCAAGGATGGATTGCCCCACATATCCGCAAGTCACCTTGGATTTCCTCTCTACCTTGGCGTTTTCTTATGAGAATCCGAGCCTCCCTACCCCCTCACAAGGACATCTCACCTTCAAGGTCAAAAAGCGGTCTTATCATCTTTTCATTGAGGAGCTTTGCCAAGCATATGGACTCAACGCCGCAGCTAAGCAAGTGGAGTTTCCCCCTCTCAAGAACGCCAGCATCATATGGGACGTGCTTGGTGATGAAGAATACAAAGCCAACACGGCTAAGATCAAGAAAGTAAGGAATCCTGTTCTGAGGTACACTCTCAAGCTGTTGGCAAACACTTTCAGCGTGCGGGCCGTGTCTCCTACAGTGAAAAGGACCGAGTTGTGCTTCCTCTTCCAAGGGATCAAGAGGATATTATGCAGCAGCGAAGAAGAGAACCACGATCCGCTGATGGATGACCTTGGGAATGATGTTAACTACGGGTGTATTCTAGCATCCTCCTTGGTGAAGTACAAGGCATACGCTCTGAGGTTCAAAGCGAGTTCAGCATACATTGGAGGGTTTCTCACGCCACTCTTTATCCAAGCCGGTGTACCCCTTCAACGGTTAGAGCCTTGCGCGGATATATCATTCATGGACGAAACCTACATGCGCAATACCGATAGCTTGGGACCTACGCCAGCTCCAGTATTATTTGGCTATCAGTTCTACAATGACGCGGGGAAGAAGAGCGTGTGCATCTTACCCAACGTTGAGGAGACACACTTGGATAGCATCGGTACGATCCAGTTCTGCCCAACCCACAAGGAGTGTTACGCCCCACTTGGTGCAACCATGATGCCAATTCAGTCCGCGCGTGAGCAGTCACAGTTGCCACCCTCAGATGGCGCAATGCCAGCCCACTTTGAGCTTCCGAGGATGGAATTTGAGCCCCGGACCAAGGCGGAGAAGTTTCTTACTTCGGTGGTGGAGGTGCAGCGAAAAATAACTAAGTGGCAAGGGAAGATGATCAAGAAGCTTGCCAAGAAAGTCACGGCGCTTCAAGGGAGCTCATCCGCGAAGTCTGAGGGGTCCATGAGTGTAGAGGTCGACCAGCCCGAGAAGAGGAGGAGATCGACTGGCGGTATTGTCATCCGTGAGCCACAAGGTAACACGCAACAAGCACGTCATTCAGTCCATGGCTTCTCGACCAAGGATAAAGGCAAGGACATAGCCCGACGCTCCTCTAGCAAGAGCAGCTCCGCTGGAACATCCTCAAGTTCCAGCCGAGTTTAGCTCTAAGGTACCAACAACCGATCCTTGTAAATACCATCATCTGTTTTTGCTTTCTTTTGCTTTGTGTTTTGAACTCCTTTGAATTTTTTTGCCACCGAGACGATGTCATTTAAGTTTGGGGGAGTATGTGTGTGGTTTGATATGTTTTTTTTGCTCTTATTTTCTCTTTGTATCCCTTGAGTCTTCATTGCATCTAAGGCATAGAAAAGAACAAAAAATTGGTAAAATTTTTAAAAATTTTCAAAAATAAAATTCATGTAGTTGCATTCACTTTGTTAAATATTTTAGGATTGAGTCTAGAATTTTTAAGCATCTAGATTGTTTACATTTGCATAAGGGGTTAAAGATTTTCTTAAAAAGGTGTTTTAAGCTCATGAATTGTTTCAATGCCCTAGTTAGTAGTTCTCTAATGCTTTGCTCACGCTTTGAAAGTAAGTCCTTACCATGCTTGGATCACTTGTTTTGATTTTCGTGGCTTGACTTGAACATTCATGATTTGAAACTTGTCCTAATAAGTGAGAACCCTAACCTGATTTTTAAATATCATTCTTATGCATTTGAAAATGAACACATGAATCTTACACATATTTAGGCTCTCTTCCTCCTTTTACCACTCTTTGTGAGCCTAAGTAGAACTCCCACCTTAACCCTTACCTTTCTTTCAAGCCAAGCTTTCTTGTGTGACATCATTGTGAGGCCTCTTTTCTGTTTGAACTTAGCATAACGTGTTACGTTTAGGCGACATGATTAGGTTTTCATATGATTGCTAGCTTTGCATTTTGAAGCTAGTTTTAGGCTTAGAATAAGTTTGGGGGTTTGATGGGATTGCTTGCTTGTTTATATGCTTACGGTTTCAAAAAGATTTGGTGATTGAAGTGAATAAAAGGTTTTAAGTGAAAGGCTTGTTTTCAAAATGTATAAAGCTCTAAGTATTTCAGAAGATAGCTCTCTCAAGAAAAAGAAAAAGAAAAGAAAAGAGTCTAAGAGCCAAATAAAAAAAAAAAAAAAAAAAGAGAAAAGAAAGAAAAGAGTAGAGAGCTATCAATAAGAAAAAAATAAAGAGCTAAAATGTTTTCAGCCTTTTTCACTAGCCTAAAAGAGTAAGGATGTTTTCTGTTTTTATTTGGGTTTGAGCTTAATAAGGGTAGTTTCTAAGAGGGTGAGTGAGCTGAAAAGAAAAGAAAATGAGAGGGGTTTTAGGATCATTGTTAGTGTACAAGGGTAGATGAGAGTCTAATCATGTATGCATCAATTGCCTTTACCTTTAGCATTATGCATAAAGTTCATACCATTCTTGAGAGAAACCCATTGCATTGTGAAAACCTTTTTAAAATGAGACCATTATATGCTCGTAGCCTTCACCCTTAGCAAAATGTGTTCTGCTTTAAAGTGCATAAGTTTGATTCACGGTTTGATCATTAATGAATGTTAAAGGATGAGATTCTTTGATTGTTTGGAATAGGAGTCATGATTTGAAATTCATTGTGTGATGAGTATGGTTAAGTTCTTTGGAGTATGAGTGTGTGCATTGCATCTTAGAATTATTAACTAGGACATTGAGATTGATTCATTTGAAAGACACCTTTGCAAGAAGCTTAAACCCCGGTTCGTTTTTAAAACCTCTCTCCCTTCTTGGATTTTGTTTGCTTGAGGGCAAGCAAAAGGCAAGTTTGGGGGAGTTCATATTACTGCATATTTCATGTATTTTGCATGCATATAAGATAGTTTCGCATGCATTTACCTTGCACTTTAGGCTAGTTTGCATCACTTTAGGTCCTAGAGTACTTTTGCACCAGCATTCGCATGTTTCTTGCATTGTGCATCGCATTCAGGTTGTTTTCGGCTACTTTGGAGCTATGGAGGATTCACGGACGTGCTAAGGCTCGTGAGGAAGTTCGTGGAGAATTGGAGAGATCAGGATTGCATGCTTGGGACCCGAGATCGAGTAGCAGATAGAGCAAGGCAGGTCGATCTAGACGAGATCGACCAGAAGATCGTGTAATCAAGTCGATGCAAGCAGATGGATCGAGACCAAGATCGAGTGTGGAGATTGATCTGAAGTACGGACGTAAATGCCCCCATGCAGATCGAGGACCGGATCGAGCTTCCAACCCGATCAGCACAAGATCGACTCAGAGATCGACTAAGAGCCATCCGATCCAAGACAAGATCGACTGCCAGATCGAGCTTCGTACTCGATCCCAGACAAACCTTATCCGTCCAGCTGGTTTTGGACCGTAGCGAAGGGGGGGACCATTTGCGGTTTCGCCATTTTTGGCAAAAGGCAACAATCCCTTTCATTATCCCCATTCTGTCTTCTACCTTTTTCATCTCTCTCGTTTTTAGGCGAATCGCCATTGTAGACTTTTGAAGCTTTTCTTGTTTTTTTACGTTTTGAATATTGAATCTTTGCTTTGAATCTATCGTTTTTCATGTTCAGTCTAACATCTATTGCATTTTGTTCGGTTTACTTTATGAGTAGTGAGTAGTCTTGTTGGGTTTCGGGGTTGGGGCGATTCGAAAGGGTCAAAAAGGTCAAAGTTTTGTGTTTTCTTGTTCTTCATCGCCATCTTGATATTGCTGCATATTTCATGTATTTTACATGCATATAAGTTAGTTTCTCATACATTTACCTTGCATATTAGGCTAGTTTGCATCACTTTAGGTCCTAGAGCACTTTTGCACCAGCATTTGCATGTTTCTTGCATTTTGCATCGCATTCAGGTTGTTTTCGACTACTTTGGAGCTATGGAAGATTCGTGGACGTGCAAAGGATCATGAGGAGGCTCGTGGAAACTTGGAGAATTCAGGAATGCTTGCTAAGGATCAGAGATCGAGAAGCGGATCGAGCATGGCCGGTCGATCTAGATGAGATCGACCAGAAGATCGAGTAGCCCATCCGATCCAAGGTGGTATGATCATGGCCCATGCTAAAGAAGAAGGACTTGTGGCTGAGGAAGGATGTGAAGATAACAAAGGCATTGGCGTTGAGGAAGCCTTTCCTAAAGGCCCAATGATCCAAATTCTCAAAGCCTTTCCTAAAGCGGAGCTGCATGAACCTGATGAAAATATGCTTGTAGCTGAGGAAGCAGCTCGTTCTGGAGTTAATCTTGAAGCACCATGGAGAAGACATGATCCTAAACCTCCCTGGTTTTTGATCCAAGAATATCAACAAATGGACAAGTGGTTCATATGCACTCTTTTTCCCTTACCTTTGGTTTTGTCCCAATGGGTTTTCCAAGGAAGGTTTTTAATGAGGCTTATGGATCACTTTCACATCATCCATTTGTTGATCAAGACCCAAAGGCCCATTTCATTTTGTGGCCACGAAATAAAGAGTTCAAGGGTCATTTTTTTTTATGTTCAAACTTGTTTAATTATCTTGTTATTCCCTAGGCAAGTCAAGGAGCATGTTCCAAGACTTTTTGCTTTGTTTTCTGCTTCTTTTCTTCTCTTTATAATCCCCCCTTGTACTCTGGCCGAAAATCATCTATCTTTTTAATAAAATTTCTTTCAAAGTAGATCATCTCTTTGGTGTGTAATATCTAAAGAAATCCTGTTAATCTTATGATGTGTAGTATCTTTAAGATTATCAGTTTGGTTTGCAAGAGACTTTCACATCTTTTGTAAACTTTCCTCTCAAACTTCTTCCATCATTCCCCCCCCCCCCCCCCCCCCCCCCCCAAAATCGTCCATATGTCCTTGCTTAACTTTCAAAGTCAAGGTCTTGGCAAGATCATATTATTTGGTATCAGAGCAAGCTTTGAAAGTTAAGTTTTTCTATCCCTTTTATTTGCATAATGTTTGTTTATATATATTTTTTTTTTCTATTTTTTTTAAGTTTTCTGCAATTTTTCTTGTTTGATTTTTCATTATCTTAGTTCGAATTTGCTTTAAAAAAAAAAAAAATTCTGTTCATCTGATCATTTTGGCTGTTCATCTTCTGATTTTTTTTGTTGTGATTTTCGTTTGGAACTTTTTACTTGTGTTTTGTTCTTCTAATTACAGGATGGAGTCCAAACTTGAAGACAAACTCAGTGAAAAGGACAAGCTCATGCTCAAGGAATTCACTACGTATCTACAAAAGCTGAACAGCACTTCTGCAGCACTTCAAGAGGAGAGATCTTGCACAAAAAGGAAAATCCGCCAGCCATGAAGAGCTGAAGCCCAAGAAGCCAGACAAAACTCAGAGCAGACCACATCATGCTTCTCACACTCCTAACTCAAAGGTTTATTTCAATTATGATTATCAAGCTCCTAATAAAATTCAACTCAACTCTTTTTCAGGAGAAGGAGACTACTTAAAGTGGGAGAAAGACCTTGATGATTAGTTCTACAACAACCACATCCTGAGGGAGCATAAACTTGATTATGCTATCAGTTTCCTTACTGGAAAAGCCCATAGATGGTGGATTAAAGAAAAAGATGAGCGCTGGTCTTACAATGAGCCAAGAATCACCACTTGGAGGGAACTTAGAAGATTATTAAGGAATAAGTATGCTCCAAAGGATCAGAAAGCTCAGAAGCACACGCCTATCTACTGCCAAGAAAGGGCTGAAACAGGTACTCTTGAAGAGCACACGCCCAAAGGAGAAAAGACAGAATCAGCAAGCTTTGCAATGGAGCTAAAACAGGATGTACTTCCTGAAAACAAGAAATTGTTTCAGCTTCTAAAGAGGTACAAACTAAACTTTCTCCATATGTTTTTGATGATTCCATGACTGTATTGATGCACTTGTCTAGTCCAAAGGAAGCTGAATTAGGTACAGGAACAAATCGAGCTGAAACTGTCCAAAAAGAAGAAATGGCAGCTCTTGTGATTATTGTTTCAGAACAGCAGCATGGCCAACGAAAATATGAGGAGAACAACGTTCAAATATTTGTTGGAAAACAGATATGTCCTCAACATGATTATTTTGGTCATAATAATTCCATAATGAGGATAATACATTTGTCTTGTTCAAGAGATGCTGAAGAAGAACAGGAGCATGGCCGGTCGATCTAGTCCAAGATCGAGTGAAGAGATTGATCAAGGAGTACAGACGTAAATGACACCATGCAGAGCGAGAGTCGGATCGAGTCCACCACTCGATTCTGCAAAGATCGACTCCAAGATCGAATGAAGCACCCAATCCATCAGAGAAGATTGATACACAGATCGAGCTGAGACCGCGGTTCCCGAAGATGATCGAGTGAGATGCTCGATCTCGAGGTCGATCCCAGTGCACTTTAACCGTTTTTGGCTTCTAGCGAGGGGGGACCATCGAGCTGTTTGGCCTATTTTGGGAAGGCGGCGATCCTGCTTTTCGACACACGTTTTCACTTTATCTTTTTAGAGTTTTTCTCTCTGTTCGAAGGCGATTTCGCTATTGTTAGACTTTGAAGCTTTTTCTTGCTTTGTTCTTGAATATTGAATCGTTTAAGTTTAAAGCAATCGTTTATAATGTTTATTAGATCATCTTCTATGCTTTGTTCGGTTTACTTTATGTGTAGCGAGTAGTCTTATCGTGTTTTGGGGTTAAGAGGATTCAAAGGGGTTGAAAATATTTTTAAACCTTGGTGTTTTCTTGTTCTTCATGGCTTTCTCTTCTAGGATATCGAGTTCTTAAGGCTTAGAGACTCTCACGCCAAGATCTTTATGATCAAAAGGGCCTCTTACCTTGACAGGATCCAGAGGTCCTTGAAAATCAAATCCTAGAGGCTAGTCTACCTTTCCCAAACGCCATGGTAGTTTAGGGGACTAGTTAGGCCGTGTGTTTGAAATCTAAGTTTTATGCCCTTCAATCTCTTTTTCTGCTTAACGCCATGGGTCTGGAGAAGAGAATGAAGGAGTGATCCATACCACACGCCATGGATGGATCTTGTTTTGTTTTCAAGCCCTAGAGAATCTCACAAAGTGAGTAGATCTAAGGTTTTCAAACCAAGCTTGAACCTTTGAAACCCTTGAACATGAATCTCAACCCTGGACCCTCTTTCTTAGTATTTTCACATCTCTGTTAATCATTCGCTTGCTATCTGTTTGCATCCTGGTCTTTAGATTCATTTCTGTTGAACTTTTAGACGAGATCGATCGTTGTTGCTCGATCTAGTGCTCAATCCACTAGTCGATTTTTATTAATTCATAGCTTTGCATTTTAGTCATTTTGCTTGTTCCTCGTGGTAGTTCACTCGTTTCTAGTATTTTTAAAATAGTTTTGCTTTGCATTTAACCGTTGCATCTAGTTTTTAGGATTTTTACAAAACTGTTCATCATTTGCTTAGCTTTGCATGATCCTTGCATTCTCATTGCACTTTCTAGCTCCTAGGTTGGATTGATTCCACTTGCACTATACTACGACTGTGTGCTGCTTGAGTTTTGATAACCTCTTGCTTGCATTACTCCTATAAACATAAAAAGCCTGTTATCAAATGGCGCCGTTGCCATCTTAGGAGTGTTTAGGAAGCATTGAGATTTGTGGTTTAGTAAAGACTAAGTCTTTGTTTTTCTTTTGGTTACTGATTTCTCTACTCTCAAACTTGTGTCTTTCAGGTGCATGAATCTACGTTCAAGGGGAGACAACAATCTACTTCAACCCTTGGACAATATTCATCAACTCGGACATTCAAGACAAAGAAGAGTTAGAGGGCAAGCTAGAGCTTTTGAGGAGATTGTTCAGCAAGGTTCAATGGATTTTGAAGCGATGGCTGAGCACGAACATCCAGAGGGACCTCCTCCAGCTCACGGGGCAGTGGGAAGGGGCAATGGAAACCCCCACCACGCGGCTAGACCCCCACGGATCATAAGAGCGGGAGATGCTCCCAAGACTCATCATAATAGGTTTGGGATCACTCCTCCTCCCGTACAGAACAACAACTTCGAGATTAAGCCAAGATTCATCTCAATGGTGCAAAACAATAAGTTCCACGGGTTAGCAATGGAAGATCCCTTGGAGCATCTTGACAACTTTGAGCAAGTGTGTGGGATGATCAAGATTAATGGCATATCCGAAGATTGCTTTCAAGCTGCGTCTCTTTCCATTTTCTCTTGGAGACAAGGCTAGACATTAGGAGAAGACCCTTCCACAAGGCACCATTACCTCTTGGGCCGAGTGTAAGAAGGCGTTCCTTTCAAAGTTCTTCTCTAGCACCAGAACGGCAAGGCTGAGAAGTGAGATCAGCGGCCTCACTCAAAGGAACAATGAGACGTTCAATGAAGCCATGGAGCGGTTCAAGGACTACACCATCCAGTGTCCTCACCACGGCTTCAGTGAAGAGACCCTCCTAAGCACTATCTACCGCGGAGCTTCACCAAAGATACGATTGCTACTTGACACGGCTAGTAAGGGAAACTTCCTCGGTCAAGAGGTAGAAGAGGGCATGGAGCTGATTGAAAACTTGGCATTGAGTGACGACAACTATGCTGAAGAATACGACCGTGCACCGAGAGGTTCTGAGCTAGAGTCTCACAACAAAGAGCTTAAGTCATTGCATGAGAAGATTGACAAGCTAGTGTTGGCTAACCAGAAGCAAGTTCACTTCGTTGGTGAAGCGGATGAGACCTTAGAGGAGCTTGAGTTGAGTCAAGAAAAAGCCAATTGGGTGGCGGGTCAGAACAACTACAAACCTCAAGGCTATTCACAAGGCTACAACCAGAACAACATTCTCTCCTATAGAAGCACCAATGTCGCGAACCCTAAAGATCAAGTGTACCCTGCTCAGCAAGCAAAGCCTTTCGTCCCATACAACAAAGGTTTTCAGCCGAGTGGTGGTTTCCAAGGGGAAGGGCAAGACAACTTCCAAGGACAACAGCATGGAAACAAGGGTTATACACCAATGTACCCTCCAGGCTTTGTTCCTCAACAACAACAGATGCAACCGCAACAAGTTGATCCTGTCCAAGCCATGTTTCAACAATTGATTCAAGGGCAAGCCTCTACAAACCAGAAGTTTGCCGAGATGAACACTCGCTTAGACTCCTCTCTCACTGATTTCTCTACTCAGATTACAAACTTGAATAACAAGAACAAGCAGCTAGAGAAAGGAAAGGCGAGTACAAATGGTCAGAATAGCTTACCGGGCAAGTGTGAGCAGAATCCCAAAGAATACGCCAACGCCATTACACTAAGGAGTGGGAAAGAGCTTGCACCTATGGTCACTCCTAAGAACAACGAGGATGTTGTAATTCAAGAGGGGGAGGGTAAGCTTTCAGCTGATGATGAGATCAAATTTGACAATGTTTGGATTCAAGGGCCAAGGAGAGCTGAGAAATCGGCTGTAGAGAAGAAAGCAGAGCAAGCTGCTAAGGAGAAGGATGCTTATGTGCCTCCACCGTATGTTCCCAAGCTACCTTTTTCTGGCCGCTTCAAGAAGCAACTTATAGAGAAGCACAAAATCTTGTTTGAGAAGCATCTTAAGGACGTAGAGATCAAGCTACCTCTCGTAGGTTGCCTTGCCATGATGCCTAAATGTGCAAAATTTTTTAAAGACACGCTTGCAAAGAAAAATAAGGAATGCAAGGAAGTGTTGGTTCTTAGTGAGGAATGTAGCGCTATAATACACAAGGAGATAGTCCCCAAGAAGTTGGGAGACCCCGGAAGCTTCACTATACCTTGCGCTTTAGGTCCATTGGAGTTCAAGAGTTGTCTTTGCGATTTGGGAGCTAGTATAAATTTGATGCCTCATTCTATAGCAAAGAAGTTGGGATTTACGAGGTTCAAAGATTGTAGAATCTCCTTGGTACTAGCTGACAGGAGCGTGAGGTTACCCGTGGGTCTACTTGAGGACTTGCCAGTGAGAATCAGCGGTGTAAACGTGCCTACGGACTTCGTTGTGTTGGAATTGGATGAAGAATCTAAGGACCCACTCATCCTTGGTAGACCGTTATTAGCCACTCCTGGAGCTATCATCGACGTCAAGAATGGCAAGATAGCTCTACATCTAGGCAAAGACATCAAGCTTGATTGACATCAATGAGGTTTTGAAGAAGCCTACGATAGAAGGGCAAGCTTTCTACATAGAGACGTTGGACGCCTTGGCGGATGAACTGCTAGAGGAGCTTGCACAAGAGGATTATTTGAAGCTGGCGTTGACTAAGGAGCCAGGGGAGTACGGTTTCGTGGATCAGAGGACTCAGGAGTACGTTAATCTCCTTGATTCGAGGAAAGTTGTTCTAGAAGATGAAGGCGGGTGCTTAGAGATCGATCAGGAAATCGAGAAAATCTTTCGATTTAAGTCAACAATCGACAAGAAGATCGAGGATACTGGTCGATCCAGAGAAGAGAACGACTCAGACACCCGATCCACTACTCGATCCCATCTAAATCGAGTGAGTAATCTAGTTGAGAGCGGTCGATCCAGAAAAACAAACGATGGAAAGATCGAGGGATGCCTCCCTATCTGTTCAGGGTCCATTCCGGAGATCGACCCAGCGTCTCGATCTTTCACCCGATCCACCTTAAATCGAGTGGTAGAATCGAGTGAAATTGCTCGATCTAGACGACATCGAGAGCAAGATCGACCGGAAGACTCGATCTCGAAGGGGACAACGATTCAAGAAAGCAGCCTTAAGGGTCATGTCTCGGGTTGTAAGGAGGGTACTGAGGATGGGGACGTCAACAAGAGCCATAAGGAGGACTGGAGCGAGCTGCTAGCCCCAAAGGTGGACCTTAAAGAGCTCCCAAAAGAGCTAAGGTATGCTTTCTTAGGGCTTAACGAAACTTATCCTGTGATTGTGATTGAAAACTTAAGTGATGATGAGTTGCACTCGCTCCTAACTGAGCTGAGAAAGTATAGGAAGGCCATTGGGTACTCTCTCAGTGACATCAAAGGCCTTTCACCAATGCTTTGCACTCATAGGATTCACTTCGATAATGAGAACGCCTCTTCTATAGAACACCAAAGGCGTTTGAATCCGAATTTAAAAGAGGTTGTTAGGAAGGAGATTCTTAAGCTATTAGAGGCTGACATGATCTATCCCATAAGTGACAGCACGTGGGTTTCTCCCGTACACGTGATGCCTAAGAAGGGAGGGATCACGGTCATTAAGAATGATAAAGATGAGCTTATACCTACTAGAACTATTACAGGACATCGTATGTGTATTGATTATAGGAAGCTTAATCTTGCTACTAGAAAGGATCATTTTCCCTTGCCTTTTATTGATCAAATGCTTGAAAGACTTGCTAATCATCCCTACTATTGCTTTCTTGATGGATATAGTGGATTTTTCCAAATATCAATCCATCCAAACGATCAAGAGAAGACGATCTTTACATGCCCTTATGGCACCTTCGCGTATCGAAGGATGCCATTCGGATTGTGTAACGCACCGGCTATGTTTCAGCGGTGTATGATGTCGACCTTCTCTGATCTAATAGACGAGATGGTAGAAGTGTTTATGGACGACTTCTCTGTATATGGTGCATCTTTTTCTGCATGTTTGTTGAATCTTTGCAAGGTACTAAAGCGTTGTGAGGAGACAAACTTGGTGCTTAATTAGGAGAAATGTCACTTCATGGTGAAGGAAGGGATCGTGCTTGGTCATAAGATATCAGAGAAGGGCATTGAGGTTGATAAGGCTAAGGTTGAGGTCATGATGAGTCTTGAGCCAGCCGGTTAATGTCAAAGGAGTGAGGAGTTTCCTAGGCCATGCTGGCTTCTACAGGCGCTTCATCAAGGATTTTTCCAAGATTGCACGCCCTCTCACACGGCTGTTTTGCAAGGAAGCTGACTTTGTGTTTGATGAGGATTGCCTTCATGTTTTCGTGACCATCAAGGAAGCTCTAGTATGCACACCTATAGTGCAAGCACCGGACTGGACTCTACCGTTCGAGATAATGTGTGACGCTAGTGACTACGCCATGGGAGCGGTTCTTGGTCAAAGGAAAGACAAGAGTCTGCATGTGATTTACTATGCTTCAAGAACCTTGGATGACACGCAAACAAGGTACACTACTACGGAGAAGGAACTATTGGCAGTAGTGTTTGCCTTTGAGAAGTTCATAGCTTATCTAGTAGGAGCCAAGGTTGTTGTCTACACTGATCACGCGGCGCTTAGATACATCTATTCCAAGAAGGATATGAAGCCAAGGCTTTTGAGATGGATCCTCTTGCTCCAAGAATTTGACATGGAAATCAAGGACAAGAAAGGGATAGAGAACGGTGTTGCTGATTACCTCTCTAGGTTGAGGATCGATGAAGCCTTACCTCATGATGATTCGCTTCCGGAAGAACAACTTATGGCGATCACTACGGCAGTTTGTGGAAGGCTAGAAGGGCGGTTAGAGGAAGTTTTCGACACACGTTTTCACTTTATCTTTTTAGAGTTTTTCTCTCTGTTCGAAGGCGATTTCGCCATTGTTAGACTTTGAAGCTTTTTCTTGCTTTGTTCTTGAATATTGAATCGTTTAAGTTTAAAGCAATCGTTTATAATGTTTACTAGATCATCTTCTATGCTTTGTTCGGTTTACTTTATGTGTAGCGAGTAGTCTTATCGTGTTTTGGGGTTGAGAGGATTCAAAGGGGTTGAAAATGTTTTTAAAGCTTGGTGTTTTCTTGTTCTTCATGGCTTTCTCTTCTAGGATATCGAGTTCTTAAGGCTTAGAGACTCTCACGCCAAGATCTTTATGATCAAAAGGGCCTCTTACCTTGACAGGATCCAGAGGTCCTTGAAAATCAAATCCTAGAGGCTAGTCTACCTTTCCCAAACGCCATGGTAGTTTAGGGGACTAGTTAGGCCGTGTGTTTGAAATCTAAGTTTTATGCCCTTCAATCTCTTTTTCTGCTTAACGCCATGGGTCTGGAGAAGAGAATGAAGGAGTGATCCATACCACACGCCATGGATGGATCTTGTTTTGTTTTCAAGCCCTAGAGAATCTCACAAAGTGAGTAGATCTAAGGTTTTCAAACCAAGCTTGAACCTTTGAAACCCTTGAACATGAATCTCAACCCTGGACCCTCTTTCTTAGTATTTTCACATCTCTGTTAATCATTCGCTTGCTATCTGTTTGCATCCTGGTCTTTAGATTCATTTCTGTTGAACTTTTAGACGAGATCGATCGTTGTTGCTCGATCTAGTGCTCGATCCACTAGTCGATTTTTATTAATTCATAGCTTTGCATTTTAGTCATTTTGCTTGTTCCTCGTGGTAGTTCACTCGTTTCTAGTATTTTTAAAATAGTTTTGCTTTGCATTTAACCGTTGCATCTAGTTTTTAGGATTTTTACAAAACTGTTCATCATTTGCTTAGCTTTGCATGATCCTTGCATTCTCATTGCACTTTCTAGCTCCTAGGTTGGATTGATTCCACTTGCACTATACTACGACTGTGTGCTGCTTGAGTTTTGATAACCTCTTGCTTGCATTACTCCTATAAACATAAAAAGCCTGTTATCAAATGGCGCCGTTGCCATCTTAGGAGTGTTTAGGAAGCATTGAGATTTGTGGTTTAGTAAAGACTAAGTCTTTGTTTTTCTTTTGGTTACTGATTTCTCTATTCTCAAACTTGTGTCTTTCAGGTACATGAATCTACGTTCAAGGGGAGACAACAATCTTCAACCCTTGGACAACATTCATCAACTCGGACATTCAAGACAAAGAAGAGTTAGAGGGCAAGCTAGAGCTTTTGAGGAGATTGTTCAGCAAGGTTCAATGGATTTTGAAGTGATGGCTGAGCACGAACATCGATGAAGCCTTACCTCATGATGATTCGCTTCCGAAAGAACAACTTATGGCGATCACTACGGCAGTTTGTGGAAGGCTAGAAGGGCGGTTAGAGGAAGTTCTGAGTTTCAAAGAAGAGGATCTTCCTTGGTACGCTGACATTATGAACTACTTGGCATGCGGAGAATAGCCAACTCATCTCGACAGCTACCACAAGAAGAAGTTCATGAGAGACGCAAGCAACTACTTTTGGGACGAGCCTTACTTGTACAAGAGGGGCGTGGACAGTTTATACAGGAGATGTGTTACAAAGGAAGAAGCCAAGGACATTCTCTTTCACTGCCATGGCTCTTCATACGGAGGACACTTTGCTTCGTTCAAAACCATTACAAAAGTCTTACAAGCCGGTTTCTGGTGGCCTTCTATCTTCAAGGATGCCCATGAGTTCGTGAAGAGTTGTGAAGCTTGTCAACGAACAGGGAACATCACGAAGAGGAACGAGATGCCTTAAGTTCCTATCTTTGAGGTTGACGTCTTTGACGCATGCAGAATAGACTTTATGGGGCCTTTCCCATCCTCTTAAAGCAACAAGTTCATCCTAGTAGCGGTTGATTACGTTTCTAAATGGGTTGAGGCCATTGCTTCCCCTACAAATGACTCAAAGGTGGTGATCAAGCTCTTTAAGAGCATGATATTCCCAAGGTTTGGAGTACCCAAGGTGGTGATAAGCGACGGAGGGAGCCATTTCATCAGCAAGTTGTTTGAAAACCTTCTAGGGAAGTATGGCGTGAAGCACAAGGTAGCTACACCTTACCATCCTCAAACGAGTGCCAAGTGGAGGTCTCTAACCGACAGATCAAGGCAATACTTGAGAGAACAGTTCGGACAACTCGGAAGGATTGGGCAGTGAAGTTAGACAACGCTTTGTGGGCTTACCAGACTGCTTTCAAAACGCCCATTGGTACTACTCCTTTCACTCTTTTCTATGACAAAGGATGCCACCTCCCCGTTGAGCTGGAACATAGAGCATTATGGGCTGTGAAGCGGCTAGATTTTGATCTAAAGACAGTTCAGGAGAAGCGCTTGGTTCAGCTACACGAACTTGATGAGCTAAGGATGGATGCTTACGAAAGCGCTAGGATCTACAAGGAGCGCACTAAGGCTGCTCATGACAAGAAGTTGGTATCCAAGGAGCTTAAGGAAGGGAGTTTGGTGCTGGTTTACAATTCAAGGCTCAAGCTATTTCCAGGAAAGCTAAAGTCACGATGGAGTGGGCCGTATGAAATCAAGGAGGTATTGCCCTACGGAGCTGTCACGTTGGTAGGCAAGAGTGGGAATGCATTCACAGTAAACGGACACAGAGTTAAGCAATGCATGGCTGAGTGCATTTGACGTTAAACCAAGTAAAGTCTAGCTAAAGACGTTAAAGAAAGCGCACTTGGGAGGCATTTCCATGTCTATCTTGTATATATTCTTGCTTTATTTCTCTTTCAGTTTTATGTTTTTATCTTATAAGTGTGTAGGAACAGGTATAAGGGATGGCAGAGCATGATCTTAGATCCAAAAATAGTAAGAAGGGGCGAGTATAGGCTAGAGATCAAGTGCTAGATCGACTCATCCTGGCTTGATCTTTGCTAGATCAAGCTAGTAAATCAAGAGGAGTTAGTCGATCTAGACGAGATCAAGTAGACGGATCGTGTGACACAGTCGATCACGAGAGGACGAATACCCTATACGTTTAGCTTGAAAAGCAAACTAGAGGTGGATCGACTGAGTCGCTCGATTTTCAAGGCTAGATCGAATAGTCTACTCGATCTGCCACTCGATCCAAGCTTAAATCGACCCCTGAATCGAGAACGTGGCTCGATCACGAGGACTTAGCCGTCGTGCCAAAACCCAAGGAACGAGAGGTGTTATCGATCCAAGACTCGATTCAATCCGAATCGAGTCGCAAATCGAGCAACCCTCTCGATCCAAGCCATTATGGGCATGAGATCGAGTCCTAGATCGACCAAAAGGACTTGATCTCGTGCCGAGGTAACATTTTCTTTTCCCTCTTTTCCTCTTTCCCTCTGGTTTTTAAATTCAAAAATTGGTCAAGGCAAACATCTTTGACCATGAAAGATGTGCCTTGACCACAGTTTTTGTCAGAAAACCACTTCTTTTACCCAAGGTTTTGTGTTTTGTTAGCCTTTATATATTTTCAACTACTTTCACACTCTCTCATTTCTGTTTTCGCGAATTCTAAAGCAAAAGAGAGTGTGAGTTCTTTGTTTTCTAAAGGCTAACAGCATCTTTTTCAATCCTTGCAAAGGTATTTTCGAATCTTTAAGAAAATCTTCAAGAAAATTTTCTTCTTTATTCACTTTGATTGTTTTAGATGCTAGGGCGGTTTGAATTTTTAAAAATAGCTTGGTAATAGGAAAAATTTTAGATTTCTTTATATCTCTAGATATGATTCTCTATTATCTCATTATAATTTTTATAAATCCTCCAAAATTCTAGGGTATTAGTTATAAGTTTTGTTTCTTGCTTCTCTCCTTCTCGCTACAATCGCCGATTTGCTTATTCTCTTGCTTGAGAATCTCGTTTCAGGCACCATGGCTCCCAAAAGAACAAGAGAAGACACAGCACAAGAGGGAGAAAATCAAGAAGTGGCTGTTCAGGAGAGGGTTCGTTGGAGTAAAAATGAGAAACGGGACAAGGAACGGCTTCAAAGGCTGAAGTTCGAGCCAACTAAATCCGCGGACAGATGATTGCTGGCTAAGATGGGGATTTTAGGAGATTTTGATCAACTCTTCCAGAAGATAGGGCTGAGGTGTTTGTCACGGATGGATTGCCCAACCTTTCCCGAAGTGACAATAGAATTCCTTGCCACTTTGGAGTTTGCGTACGAGAACCCTAGCGTCCCAACTCCTTCTCAAGGCCGCCTCTCTTTCAAGATAAAACGTCAGGCCTTCAGTCTCTCAATCCCCGAGCTTTGCCAAGCTTATGGCCTCGATGCAGCTGCCACGAAAGTTGATTTTCCCTCCATCACTCAAGCAAACGATTTTTGGGACCTCATAGCCAATGACGACTACAAGGCGAATACCGCGAAGATCCAGAGAGTGAGGAACCCGGTGCTACGTTACACTTTGAAGCTGATGGCCAACACCTTTAGTGGTCAGTCAGTAGCCTCCACGGTCACCAAGAAGGAGCTTTGCTTTTTGTTCCAAGGCATTAAGCATCTCGTGTGTGACTGATAACAACTTTTCTTTGCAAGGGTGAGGATGCAATGAGGCTATCAAACTCAAATGCAACAGGTTGTAGTACAGTATGCAAGTGAGAGTCAATCCATTTCTAGGAGCTAGGAAGATCAAAGAGAATGCAAGAGCAGTGTAAAGCTAAGCGAATGATAGGCGATATTGTGAAAATCCTAAAAACTATGTGCAACGACCGAATGGAATGCAAAACTATTTTAAAATTACCAAGAGTGATTGAACTACTACGAGGAACAAACAGAAAAATTAAAATGCAAGGCTATGATTTAACAAAAATCGACTAGTGGATCGACCACAGGATCGACCACTAGATCGAGCAGTTTGGATCGATCTCGTCTAAAAATGCAAGTATGAAGAAACTAACGACCAGGATGCGGCGAATATCAAGCGAATGACTAACGAAGATGTAAGAATGCTAAGAAAGAAGGGTCTAGGGTTGAGATTCATGTTAGGGGTTTCAAAGGTCCATCCTCGGTTTGAAAACTCTAGATCTACTCACTTTGTGAGATTCTCTAAGCCTTGAAAACAAAACAAGATCCATCCATGGCGTGTGGTATGGATCACTCTCTCATTCTCTCCTCCAGACCCATGGCGTTTGGCCGAAAAAGAGATTGAGAGGCAAGGAAAACAGATTTCAACCACGCGGCTTAACTAGTCCTCTAAACTACCATGGCGTTTGGGAAAGAGTAACTAGCCTCTAAGATGTGATTTTCAGAGATCTCTGGATCCTGTCAAGGTAAGAGCTCTCTCTGATCATAAAGATCTTGGCGTGAGACTCTTTAAGCCTTAAGAACTCAACATCTTAGAAAAGAAAGCCATTAAGAACAAGAAAACACCAAGCTTTGAAAACCTTTTCAACCCCGTGAATCCTCTCAACCCCGAAACCCAAATGAAACTACTCACTACACATTAAATAAACTAAGCAAAGCATGAAGATTGAAACGATAAACATAAGAACGATGGATTAAACTTAAACAGTTCAGAATATTCAATAACAAAGCTCAAAGTCTAACAATGGCGGATCGCCTCCAAAACCAGAGAGAAAGCATAAAAAGATAAGAAAATGAAAGTGTGTGCGAAAAAATCATCGCCGCCTCCCCAAAATGGTAAAAACAGCTCGATGGTCCCCCCCTCGCTAGCGGCCAAAAATGGTTGAAAGGACAGAGATCAACTTCGGGATCGAGCGGCTCTCTCGATCACTTTCGGACATCGTGTCTTCTACTCGATCTGGGTCTCTATCTTCTTCGGCGGATCGAGTGTTGCATCCGATCTTGGTATCGATCTTCGGTCGGATCGAGTGGTGGACTCGATCCGGCTCTCGCTCTGCATGGCGTCATTTACGTCCGTACAACTTGATCGATTGCTCCACTCGATCTTCGTCTCGATCATTTCCCTTGGATCGCCTGGGCTTCTCGATCTTCTGGTCGATCTCATCTAGATCGACCTGCCATGCTTGATCTACTCCCCGATCTCTGGTCCTTAGCAAACATCCGACGTTCCACGAACCTCCACAACAGCTTCAGCACGTCCACGAACCTCCACGACTCCAAAGTAGCCAGAAACAACCTGAATGTGATGCAAAATGCAAGGAACATGCGTATGCTGGTGCAAGAATGCTCTAGGGTCTAAAGTGATGCATGATAGATAGCTTTTTTCACAGTTCTAATTATCAATCCTAAAGCCTCTTAGTGTTGCTGTAGTACTTTAGGTGTCAATCCAGCCTAGGTGAGAAAGATACTTGGAATACAAGAGCAAAGTAAAGCTAAGTCAAATTCAGGTAAATGAGGGAGAAATTCAACAAAAACTAAATGCAATACGAAATGAGCAAGAAAACAATTTTAAAATCCCCTCTTAAGGGTTAGCAACTACTAGAAGAAAACTAGGTATTTAAAGTGTAAGAGTACTGATTATGAAAATTTGAAAACTGAAAACAGGCAATTAAGGCTATTTCTAGCAACTTGAATGAGCAAACTTTAAATCTAAAGGAGAAAGCTTTTAAAACTACTTGAATGATAAATAACAGATCCAAAGATGAGGTTCATGCTTTGGGAAGCCCAAGGTTCGATCTTGGTTTGCAAAAAGTAAATCTACACATTTCAAAATGAGCTATCCTTAAGCCTAAGAAGCAATCTTCCCATGGCTTGTGGGTTAGATAAATTCCTCTCATCATTCATCCCCTCCAAACCCATGGGTTGTGGTGGAAAAGGATGGTAGATGGAGCTGAAGCACGGATCTTAACATGGCTTAACTAGCCCTTACTTGCCACTTCCGTGGTCATTAAGGCATACTAGTCTCTTGGTTTGGACATAAGAGATCTCCTAAGTTCTTATGAGAAAAGGAAATCTCTTGGTTAATAAAGCCTCTCTCAAGGTCTTTAAGCATTTGATACTCCAAACCAAGAAAGGATAAAGTTAAGAGCAAGAAAATACCAAGATCTAATCTTTAAAACCTTCCTAATCACCTCATCCTTAATTCCTAAAGAACTACTCTATTATCATTTTCAAACCCCTCTTAATCATAAGATAAGAGGAGTTAAACATGATTAAGATAACAAAAAAGAAAGATTAAAGCTTAAAGAGAAGTTCTTAAATTCAAAATCAAAGTTTTTACAAAAGATAAAGCTTGAAAATAGAAAAAGATGCTTTAATGGTGATCCAAAAAACCCAAATATGGGGATGGAGGCTGTAAAATTCGTGGATCCCCCAAAATTTTAGGTTTAGAGTGTTCATATAGGACCACACAACTGGTCCCCTCACTAAAAGACAAAGTCTGAGCTGTCCAAGGAAGGAAGCAGAAATCTGGGCCGAAGATCGACACGCCTGGTCGATCTAGTGGTCGATCTGAGCTGAAACGAGTGGCCTGGTCGATCTACTGGTCGATCTGAGGCTGAAACGAGTGGGATGGTCGATCTGGTGGTCGATCTCTGCCTGAAACGAGTGGGATGGTCGATCTGGTGGTCGATCTCTGCCTAATTCTTTTTGGCCGAACTCTTTCTCGACTCCCAGCAACTCCCAAGCTCTTCTTTTGACTCTTTATCTAGGCTCAGCATCCAATAACAGCTCCATGTACTCCATATTACCTAAAAACAATGCATATATGCAAGAAATATGCAAATGCTAATGCAAACATGTCTAAAACCTAAAATGGAGCAAAAGTAACAAATAATCTAAATATGAATACAATTTGAATGCAAAATCTATCCTAAATGAGTGCTAAAATATGCTAAATTATGAGTTTATCAACTCCCCCAAACTTGCCTTTTTGCTTGTCCTCAAGCAAACAAAGACAAATCCAAGAGAGAGGTTTTAAAAATGGGAGTTCAAATTTCTTGAAAAAGTGTTTTTCAAATGAATCATCTCAATGGTCCTTGTTCTTAATTCTAGGATGCATTATACAAACCCTACTTCAAAGAACTTAGCCATATTCATCACATGTTGAATTTCAGATCATGACTTTCATATTCCAAACAATCCAAGAATCCTAACTTTTAACATTCAATTAATGATCAAACCGTGAATCACACTCATGCACTTAGAACATAATACATTTGGCTAAGGACAAAGTTATGAGACAAAGATGATCTCATTCAAGTGGGTAATTCAAACAATGGGTTATCTCAAAAGGATTAAACTTATGCATAATGCTAAAGGTAAAGACAATTGATGCATACATGACTAGACTCTCATCTACCCATATACACTAACAATGATCCTAAACCCCTCTCATTTTCTTTCTTTTTCAAGCTCACTCACCCTCTAGAAACTACCCAAACAACAAGGCAAGAAGCCAAGCATAACCCACAAAAACAGAAGACATCGTTACTCTTCTTAGGCTAGTGGTGGTCAATCACAAACTTAAAGCTCTTTCTTTATATCTTGGTAGCTCTCTTCTCTTATATTTTTTTTTTCTTTTTAAACTTTGGCCTTTGGCTCTTTTCTTTCTGATTTTCTTTTACTTTTGAGACCTACCTCCTTTTCTTTTAAAAACTGAGCTTTTATTTAAAAAAAACAGAACAACACCACCACTTAAAACCATGAGTCTTTTCTTTTCAAACCCCAAACACCATTTCTTTTTAAACTGAAAATACATAAGCAAAATTCTTTTAACACCAGCAAATCCCTTCCCAAAACAAACCTAAAACTAGCTTCAAAATGCAAAGCTAGCATCAATATGAAAGCCTAATCATGTCGCTTAAACCTAAAACTTTATGCCAAGTTCAATCCGAAAATAAGGCCTCACATCACACAAGAAATATTTGGCTTGAAAGGAAGGCGAGGTTCAGGGTGTGGAGTTCTATTTAGACTTACAAAGAGTGGTAGAAAGGGGTAAGAAAGCCTGAATATGTATATGTGATCCATGTATTTCATTTCAAATGCACAAGTGTGATAATTCAAATTCAGATTAAGGTTCTCACTTAGCAGGAAAGGATTCAATTCATGTCTGTTCAACTTAAGCCATGAAAATCAAAACAAATGATCTAAATATGGTTAGAACTTAACTTCAAGTTTGCACAAGCATCAAAGAACTACTAACTAGGGCCTTGAACCAATTCATGAGCATAAAACACTTTTTTTTAAAGAAAAATTGCCCCATATGCACGTTAATGCAAGCAACCTATATGATAATATCTAGACTCAATCCTAAAATATTTACCAATGCAAGTGCAAGCTACATGAATTTTTTCAAAAATTTTGAAATTTTTTCTGATTTTCTATGCAAATGTATATGCATGAAGACTCAAATATGCTTAAAGGAAAAATAAGAAAACAAGACACAAATTTAAATCTCTCAACCTCTCCCCAAAACTTAAATTACACAGTCCTTTGTGTAATAAAAGTTCAAGAGAGACCAGCAACAAGAAATAAAATTCAAAAAGCCAAGAATTCATGATATATACAAGGTGTTGGAATGGTGTACCTTGGGCTGTGTTGTGGATCGAGCTAGAGGATCGATCTGAGGGTCGTTCTGGGCAGAAGATCGAGGATCATGCTTCAGTTTTCCTGTATTTAAGAGCTTCCAAGAGCGTGCCTTTGAATCTCCATCTTCCTTGGTCATGTTGAGGCTTGTATCACCAGGCTCATACTCATCATAGAACCATCCCTCAAATGTGTGCATCCTTATCTCCTCAAAGGGTAGCTTCCATGGATCCTCATGGCTCTCCTCCTCGGTCATGTTGAGGCTTGTATCACCAGGCTCATACTCATCATAGAACCATCCCCCAAATGTGTGCATCCTTATCTCCTCAAAGTGTAACTGTCGTGGATCCTCAATGCTTTCTTCATTGGTGAGGGTGAAACCGAGGTGCTTGGCAAAAGGTTTTTGCATTGGAGATTCTTCTTCTTCACCCTCCTTGGAGGCTAATGTAATGGGATTCTCCTTTGTCTCCTTCCTGGGAATGAGTTGCAAATGTGTTTCTTTCTTGGTGGAGGGATCTTGCTCAACAAATGAGATCTCACTAGCATCCTCTAAACATTCAACAACCGAACTTTCTTCACAAGGATCTTCAAAGCTTTGCTCAAGATTTTCATCAACAATGTATCTAAGAAGAGCTTCAAGTTCTTCAGCTTCTTGTTGGAGTTCATCTCTGGTTAGAGCTTTATTCTCTTGTTCCTCATTCTCTTGTGTGATTTCGGTGTTGATAGACTCTACATGTGTTGTTGCAGCAACTCTTGAAAATGGAGCAGGAGAGCCTAGTGTGAAGTCAAGCATGCTAATGCTCTCATTAAGCTGTTCTTGCTGCTCCAAAAGCAACTTCATCATGTTGAGAGTTTCTTCCTCCTTAGAGATGTGGGAAGAATAGGCTGCTCCTTGCTGCTCCAAAAGCAACTTCATCATGTTGAGATTTTCTTCCTCCTTAGAGATGTGGGAATAATAGGCTGCTCCTTGCTCGTACTCCATATCCCAGGATTGGTATTCCTCAACATATCCATAGTGATTCTCTGGAGCAGAATGTTCATCTATAAGCCCTCTTTGATAAGAGGATGACCTTTCAAAACCATGGTTGCTAGTTGGGTCCCAAGCCAGCATTCTCTCTTGATTCGCTAATAAGGCCTCAAACATTAATGCTATATCCGAATCCATACTGTCTTCCTTGTGATTGTGCCTTGCAAAAAAAGCAAACACTTGAAAGAGAGTTAGTAACCAAAATGAAAAATAAAAACTTAGTCTATACTAAACTCTAAATCCTAGTAATTTCAGCAAAACCTAAGTTGGCAACGGCGCCAATTGATAGATAGCTTTTTCACAGTTCTAATTATCAATCCTAAAGCCTCTTAGTGTTGCTGTAGTACTTTAGGTGTCAATCCAGCCTAGGTGAGAAAGATACTAGGAATAAAAGAGCAAAGTAAAGTTAAGTCAAATTCGGGTAAATGAGGGAGAAATTCAACAAAAACTAAATGCAATACGAAATGAGCAAGAAATGAATTTTAAAATCCCCTCTTAAGGGTTAGCAACTACTAGAAAAAAACTAGGAATTTAAAGTGCAAGAGGACTGATTATGAAAATTTGAAAACTGAAAACAGTCAATTAAGGCTATTTCTAGCAACTTGAATGAGCAAACTTTAAATCTAAAGCAGAAAGCTTTTGAAACTACTTGAATGATAAATAACAGATCCAAGGATGAGGTTCATGCTTTGGGAAGCCCAAGGTTCGATCTTGGTTTGCAAAAAGTAAATCTACACATTTCAAAATGAGTTATCCTTAAGCCTAAGAAGCAATCTTCCCATCGCTTGTGGGTAAGATAAATTCCTCTCATCATTCATCCCCTCTAAACCCATGGCTTGTGGTGGAAAAGGATGGTTGATGGAGCTGAAGCACGGATCTTAACATGGCTTAACTAGCCCTTACTTGCCACTTCTGTGGTCTTTAAGGCATACTAGTCTCTTGGTTTGGACATAAGAGATCTCCTAAGTTCTTATGAGAAAAGGAAATCTCTTGGATCATAAAGCCTCTCTCAAGGTCTTTAAGCATTTGATACTCCAAACCAAGAAAGGATAAAGTTAAGAGCAAGAAAATACCAAGATCTAACCTTTAAACCCTTCCTAATCACCTCATCCATAAATCCTAAAGAACTACTCTATTATCATTTTCAAACCCCTCTTAATCATAAGATAAGAAGAGTTAAACATGATTAAGATAACAAGAAAGAAAGATTAAAGCTTAAAGAGAAGTTCTTAAATTCAAAATCAAAGTTTTTACAAAAGATAAAGCTTGAAAATAGAAAAATATGCTTTAATGGTGATCCACAAAACCCAAAAATAGGGATGGAGGCTGTAAAATTCGTGGATCCCCCAAAATTTTAGGTTTAGAGTGTTCATATAGGACCACACAACTGGTCCCCACACTAAAAGACAAAGTCTGAGCTGTCCAAGGAAGGAAGCAGAAATCTGGGCCGAAGATCGACCCGCATGGTCGATCTAGTGGTCGATCTGAGCTGAAACGAGTGGCCTGGTCGATCTACTGGTCGATCTGAGGCTGAAACGAGTGGGATGGTCGATCTGGTGGTCGATCTCTGCCTGAAACGAGTGGGATGGTCGATCTGGTGATCGATCTCTGCCTAATTCTTTTTGGCCGAACTCTTTCTCGACTCCCAGCAACTCCCAAGCTCTTCTTTTGACTCCTTGTCTAGGCTCAGCGTCCAACAACAGCTCCATGTACTCCATATTACCTAAAAACAATGCATATATGCAAGAAATATGCAAATGCTAATGCAAACATGTCTAAAACCTAAAATGGAGCAAAAGTTACAAATAATCTAAATATGAATGCAATACGAATGCAAAATCTATCCTAAGTAAGTGCTAAATTATGCTAAATTATGAGTTTATCAATGCAATCTAGCCTAAAGTGTGATGTAAATGCATGAAAACCTAACTTATATGTATGCAAAATGCATGCAAAATGCATGCAAAATGTAGTGACATCAACTCCCCCAAACTTACTTCTTGCTTGCCCTCAAGCAACAGAAAATAAGAAAGGAAAAGAGGTTTTAAAACAAACGGGGCTTTTAAGCTTCTTGCAAAGGTGCCTTTCAAATGAATCAATCTCAATGTCCTAGTTACTAGTTCTAAAATGCAATGCGCACACTCATACTTCAAAGAACTTAGCCATACTTATCACACAAAGAAATTCAGATCATGACTCTCCTATTCCTAACAATCAAAGAAACTCATCCTTTAACATTCATTAAAGACCGAACCATGAATCAAACTTATGCACTTTAAAGCAGAACACATTTGGCTAAGGGTGCAGGCTATGAGCATAGAATGATCTCATTCGAAAAGGGTTTTTTTATTTAAAATAAGGGTTTCTATAAAAAAAAATGGCAAGAACTTTATGCATAATGCTAAAGGTGAAGGCAATTGATGCATACATGATCAGATTCTCATCTACCCATGTAAACTAACAATGATCCTAAACCCCTCCATTTATCATCTTTTAAACTTACTCACCACATAAAATCTACCCTTTTCTCAAAGCAAAAGCTTAGCATTCCCCAATTTAAAACAGAAAGCATTTTTAACTCTTTAGGCTAGTGAAAAGGTTGAAAATAATTTGCTCTTTACATATTTCTTATTGGTAGCTCTCTATTTATTTATATTTAAATTATTATTTTATTTTTTCTTTTTTTTCTTTTATTTTGGTATTTAGGCTCTTTTCTTTTTCTTTTTATTTTTATTTTGAGAGAGCTACCTTCTGAAATTATTAGAGCATAAAATATTTTAAACACAAACCTTTCACTTAAAACCTTTTGCTTTCTTTCAAATACCAAACCCTTTTGAAACCGAGAGCATATAAGCATGAAAGCAACCCCTTAAACCCCCAAACTTATTCTAAGCCTAAGTCTAGCTTCAAAATGCAAAGCTAGCAAACATATGAGAACCTAATCATGTCGCCTAAACCTAACACTTTATGCTAAGTTCAAACCGGAAAAAGGCCTCACAATGATGTCACACACAAAAACTTGGCTTCAAAGAAAGGTAAGGGTCAAGGTGGGAGTTCTACTTAGGCTCACAAAGAGTGGTAGAAGGAAGAAGAGAGCCTAAATATTTTAAAATCCATGTGTTCATTTTCAAATGCATAAGGATGATAATTGAAATTTCACATTAAGGTTTTCCCTTATTAGGACAAGTTTCAAATCATGAGAGTTCAATTCAAGTCACGAAAATCATTGCAAGTGATCCAAGCATGGTAAGAACTTACATTCAAAGTATGAGCAAAGCATTAGAGAACTACTAACTAGGGCATTGAAACTATTCATGAGTTAAAAACACCTTTTTATAAAAAACTCTAACCCCTTATGCGAATATGAACAAACTAGATGCTTTAAGATTCTAGACTCAATCCTAAGATGCTTAATGAGAAGAATGCAACTACATGAATTTTTAAAACTTTTACCAATTTTTCATGCAATGAAGACTCAAGGATGCTAAAGGGAAAATAAGATCAGAATAAACATGTCAAACCACACACATACTCCCCCAAACTTGCTTGACACCGTCCCGGTGGCAAACAAATTCAAAGGAGCACCAAAACACAAAGCAAAAAGAAGCAAACATGAGCGGTATGTACAATGGAAGAAGGTTGTTACCTCGGGTCTAGTCTCGGCTGGAACTTGAGGATGTTCTAGAGGAGCTAGATGCTACGGCTTTGCCTTTGGAGCCTGGCTCTTGAAGAGAGAGACGCGCCGGTTAAATGTTGCTGCCTTGAGTCTCACGGATGACAACTCCACCGGTTGAAAGCCTCCTCTTCTCGGGTTGTTGAACCTCTTTATTTGCAGCTTTCTTAGGCGAGCCTCCTTGAAGCGATTTGACCTTCTTGGCAAGTTTCTTGAGCATTTTGCCTTGCCATTTGTTGATTTTCCTTTGCATCTCCACAACAGATGCTCGGAACTTCTCCATTTTGGTTCTCGGCTCAAAGTCTATCTTGGGAAGGGTGTAAGCCTCGGGCATCTCATCTTCCGTGGCTGGGGACTCAGACCTTTGACGAGGAGCAATCGCTGGGGCAGGCGTTCCTCCTAGAGGAGCAAAGCACTCCTCTACTGTTGGCAAGAACTCGATGTTCCCAACACCAAGCAGCTCGGTCTCGTCCTTGTTTAGTAGGATGCATACTCTCTTCTCGTTTTTGTCGTCGTTGAAAAGATAAGCGTAGAACCCTTCTGCTGGCGTGCATACCAAGCTGTCGGTATTCCTCATGTAGACCTCATCCATGAAAGCTCTAGCCGGGACGGGTGTGAAATCGTGTATAGGTACGCCAGCTTGTATGAATAGAGGAGTGAGGAAGCCGCCAATGAAAGAAGAGCTTGCCTTGCACCACAAGGCATAAGCCTTGTACTTCACCAAAGAGGCAGCAAGTACGCATCCATAGTTCACCTCGTCGCCGAGTTCATCCTCCATAGGCTCTTCATTCTCCGCCGGATCACACAAAAAATGCTTCACGCCTTGGAACAAGAAGCAAAGCTTGGTCTTCGTGACCGTGGGAGCAACTGACCTTCCGCTGAATGTGTTGGCGATCACCTTCAAGGTATACCTCAGCACCGGGCTTCTCACTCTCTTGATTTTGGCGGTGTTGGCCTTGTAGTCTTCGTTGCTGATCAGGTCCCAAAAATCGTTTGCTCGCGTGAAGGAGGGGAACTCGATCTTGTTGGCGGCTGCGTTGAGACCATATGCCTGACACAGCTCGGGGATTGAGAGGCTGAAGGCTTGACGTCCAACCTTGAAAGAGAGACGGCCTTGTGAAGGAACAGGGGTGCTAGGGTTCTCGTAACGAAACTCCAACGTGGCAAGGAAGTCTATTGTCACTTCAGGAATGGTTGGGCAATCCATTCGTGACAGATATCTTAAGCCAATGTTCTTGAGGAGTTGGTCGAAATCTCCAAGGATCCCTAGCTTGAACAGCAGCTCTTGGTCCGCAAACTTAGTAGGCTCGAGCCGAAGCCTTTCCAGTCGCTTCTTATCCCTCTTCTCGTCCTTACTCCATCGGACCCTCTCTTGAACAGCCACTTCCTGACCTTCTCCTTCTTGTGCCGTCTCCTCTCTCGTTCTCTTGGGGGGCATCGTGCCTGAAACAGGTTTCTCAAGCAAAGTAATGAGCAAAACGGCAATCAGATGACAGAAGAAGAGAGGCAAAGAAGAAAACTTATACTTAATACCCTAGAATTTTGGGGAATTTATAAAACTTATAGCAAAATAATAGAGAATCAAATCTAGAGATACTAGAAAATCCAGAATTTTTCCTATTATTTAGCTAAATTTGAAAATTCAAAACCGTCCTAGCATCTAAAACAATCAATTGCGAAATAAAAGGAGATTTTCCTAAAGATTTTTTATCAAATATCCAAAAATACCTTTTGCAAAGATTGTTAAAGAAACTTGCTAGCCTTTAGAAACAAATAACTTTCACTCTCTTTGCTTAAAAGCTCGAGAAAACAAGAATGAGAGAGTGTGAATTTGTTGAAAACATTTAAAAGCTAACAATAAACAAAACTATGGGTAAAAGAAGTGGTTTTCTGACAAAAGTCTTGGTCAAGGCACATCTTTCATGGTCAAAGATGCTTGCCTTGACCAAGTTTTGAATTTAAAAACTGGAGAGAAAGAATAAAGGAGGGAAAGAAAATGTTACCTTGGCACGAAATCGAGTCCCTTTGGTCGATCTAGGACTTGATCTCATGCCCATAATGGCTTGGATCGAGAGTGTCACTCGATTTAGGACACGATTCGATTTGAATCGAGTCGTGGATCGATTGGCTCTCTCATTCCTTGAGTTTTTGAAATCATGACCAAGTCCTCGTGATCGAGCCATGCTATCGATTTAGGGGTCGATTCAGCTTGGATCGAGTGGTGGATCGAGTTGACTAATCGATCTGTCTATGAGGGACTTTCCCGAGAGAAAATAGATCGGTCGATCCATTTATGGATCGATCGATCTAAACTCCAAGAATTTCCCGAGACAATTTAGATCGAGTTCGCCACTCGATCAGTCTACTCGATCTCGTCTAGATCGACTGCCTCCTCTCGATTCACTAGCTCGATCTAGCAAAGATCAAGCAAGGATGAGTCGATCTAGCACTCGATCTCTGGCTCATATACGCCCCTTTCTTACTCCTTTTGGAACTCGGATCATGGCTTGCGTCTCCCATACTTTTTCCTACACACTCACAAGAACAAAAAACATAAAACTGGAAAAAGAAATAAAGTAAAAATATGTACAGGATATACATGGGAATGCCTCCCAAGTGCACTTTCTTTAACGTCTTTAGCTAGACTTTACTTGGTTTAGGAAGATGGTGGGTCTTGGAGAAGCATTGAGGTGCTCTCCTTGTCAAATGCACTCGCCATGTACGGCTTAACTCTGTGCCCGTTCACTGTGAATGCATCTCCACTCTTGCCGACCAACGTGACAGCGCCGTAAGGGAGTACTTCCTTGATCTCATACGGACCGCTCCACCGTGATTTCAGCTTTCCTGGAAAGAGGTTGAGCCTTGAGTTGTAAAGCAGCACCAAACTCCCTTCCTTAAGCTCCTTAGGTACCAGCTTCTTGTCATGAGCAGCCTTGGTACGTTCCTTGTAGTTCCGAGCGCTTTCATAGGCATCCAGCCTTAGCTCATCAAGCTCGTGCAGTTGGATCAAACGCTTCTCCAGAGCCGTCTTCAGATCAAAATTCAGCTGCTTCACAGCCCACAACGCCCTATGCTCCAGCTCAACAGGAAGGTGACAGCCTTTACCGTAGTGAAGAGTGAAGGGAGTGGTACCAATAGGCATCTTGAAGGCAGTCTGGTACGCCCACAAAGCGTCATCTAATTTCATAGCCCAGTCCTTCCGAGTAGTCCCAACTGTTCTCTCGAGTATCGCCTTGATCTGACGGTTAGAGACCTCTACTTGGCCACTCGTTTGAGGATGGTAATGCGTAGCTACCTTATACTTCACACCATACTTCTTTAGCAGATTTTCAAACAGCTTGTTGATGAAATGGCTCCCTCCGTCGCTTATCACCACATTGGGAACTCCAAACCTCGGAAAAATAATGCTCTTAAAGAGCTTGATCACCACCTTAGAGTCGTTTGTTGGGGAAGCAATGGCCTCAACCCACTTAGAGACGTAGTCTACAGCTACGAGTATGAACTTGTTGCCGTATGATGAAGGGATCGGCCCCATGAAGTCTATGCCCCACGCGTCAAAGACATCTACCTCGAAGATAGGAGCTTGAGGCATCTCGTTCCTCTTAGTGATATTCCCTGCTCGTTGACACGCCTCACAGCTCTTCACAAACTCGTGTGCATCCTTGAAGATAGACGGCCACCAGAAGCCAGCTTGCAACACTTTCGTAGGGGTCTTGAACGAAGCAAAATGTCCTCCGTAGGAAGAGCCATGGAAGTGAAAGAGAGTGTCCTTGGCTTCTTCTTTCGTAACACACCTCCGGTATAAACTGTCTACGCCTCTTTTGTACAGGTAGGGGTCATCCCAATAGTAGTGGCTCACGTCTCTCATGAGCTTCTTCCTATGGTAGTTGTCAAGATGCGAAGGCTCCTCACCACATGCCAAGTAGTTCACAATATCCGCGTACCAGGGAAGATCTTCCTCCTTGAAGCTCAGAACTTCCTCAAACCGCCCCTCTAAGCTCCCGCAAACAGCCGTAGAGATCGCCATGAGTTGTTCCTCGGGGAGAGAATCGTCTAAAGGAAGAGACTCGTTGATCCTTAACCGAGAGAGGTGGTCAGCAACCCCGTTCTCTATTCCTTTCTTGTCTTTGATCTCCATGTCAAACTCCTGGAGTAAGAGGATCCATCTCAAAAGCCTCGGCTTAGTGTCTTTCTTGGAATGGATGTAGCGCAAAGCTGCCTGATCCGTGTAAACTATGGTCTTGGAACCCACGAGGTAAGCTCTGAACTTCTCAAAGGCGAATACAACTGCCAATAGCTCCTTCTCAGTAGTGGTGTACCTCGTTTGCGTGTCATCCAAGGTCCTTGAAGCATAGTATATCACGTGCAGCTTCTTATCCTTCCTTTGGCCTAGAACAGCTCCCACGGCGTAGTCACTAGCATCGCACATAATCTGGAATGGGAGAGTCCAATCTGGTGCTTGCACTATAGGCGCGAATACTAGGGCTTCCTTGATTGTCATGAAAACTTGCAAACACTCCTCATCAAAGACGAATTCAGCCTCCTTGCACAACAGCCGAGAGAGAGGGCGTGCAATCTTAGAGAAGTCTTTAATGAAACGCCTGTAGAAGCCGACGTGTCCCAAGAAGCTTCTCACCCCTTTTACGTTAACTGGCGGCTCAAGGCTTGTCATAACATCAATCTTTGCTTTCTCGACTTCAATGCCCTTCTCTGATATCTTATGTCCAAGCACGATCCCCTCCTTAACCATGAAGTGGCATTTTTCCCAGTTGAGCACCAAGTTTGTCTCCTGACAACGCTTTAAAACCCTGCAAAGATTCAACAAACACGCAGAAAAGGACGCACCATAGACCGAGAAGTCATCCATAAACACCTCTACCATCTCTTCTATAAGATCGGAGAAGATCGACATCATACACCGCTGAAACGTAGCCGGTGCGTTACACAACCCGAATGGCATCCTTCGATACGCGAAGGTACCATAAGGGCATGTAAAGGTCATCTTCTCCTGATCGTTGGGATGGATTGGTATTTGGAAAAATCCACTATATCCATCAAGAAAGCAATAGTAGGGGTGATTAGCAAGTCTTTCAAGCATTTGATCAATAAAAGGCAAGGGAAAACGATCCTTTCTACTAGCAAGATTAATCTTCCTATAGTCAATACACATACGGTGTCCAGTAATAGTCCTAGTAGGTATAAGCTCATCTTTGTCATTCTTAACGACCGTGATCCCTCCCTTCTTAGGCACCACGTGTACGGGCGAAACCAACGTGCTGTCACTTATGGGATAGATCACGTCAGCCTCTAAAAGCTTAAGAATCTCCTTCTTGACTACCTCTTTCAAATTTGGATTCAAACGCCTCTGATGTTCTATAGAAGAGGCGTTCTCATTATCCAAGTGAATCCTATGAGTGCAAAGCATTGGTGAAAGGCTCTTGATGTCACTTAGAGAGTACCCAATGGCATTCCTATACTTTCTCAACTCAGTTAAGAGTGATTGCAACTCATCATCACTCAAGTTTTCGTTCACAATCACAGGATAGGTTTCGTTAAGCCCTAAGAAAGCATACCTTAGCCCTTTTGGGAGATCCTTAAGGTCCACCTTTGGGGCTAACAGCTCGCTTCAATCATCCTCATGGCTATTGCTGTTGTTCTTCTTCTTAGAACCTTCCTTAGAACCCGAGATATGGCCTTTGAGGCTGCTTTCTCCAACCGCTATCCCTTCTGAAATCGAGTCGTCTGGTCGATCTTGCTCTCGATGTCGTCTAGATCGAGCAGTTTCGCTCGATTCACTCACTCGATTTGATGTGGATCGAGTGAGAGATCGAGACGCTGAGTCGATCTCCGGATTGGACCTCAAATTGATCGGAAGGCCTTTCTCGATCTCGGACTCGATTGTTTTCCTGGATCGATCACCCTCCTCGATCTGACTGTCGATTTCTGCACCGGATCGAGTTGTGCTCTCGATTGTCTTGTCGATTTGACCCCTGGATCGAGTAATGTCATCGATCTTGGAGTCGATCTCTAGGCAAACGTCTACATCTTCAAGCACAACTTTCCTCGAATCAAGCAAGTTGACGTACTCCTGAGTCCTCTGATCCACATAACCAAACTCTCCTGGCTCCTTAGTCAGTGCCAGCTTCAAATGATCTTCCTGAGCCAGCTCTTCCAGCAACTCATCTGCTAAGGCATCCAATGTATCAATGTAGAAAGCTTGCCCTTCAATCGTAGGCTTTTTCAAAACCTCATTGATATCGAAGTCTAGCCTTATATCTTTACCCAAGTGCAAGGCAATCTTCCCGTTCTTGACGTCTATTATGGCGCCAGCGGTAGCTAAGAAAGGTCTACCAAGAATGAGTGGATCCTTTGGCTCTTCATCCATTTCCAAAACAACGAAGTCTGTAGGCACGTTCACTCCACTGATCTTCACTGGCAAGTCCTCAAGCAATCCTACGAGTAACCTCACACTCCTGTCAGCTAGTACCAATGAGATTCTACAGTCCTTGAAACGGGTAAAGCCGAGTTTCTTTGCCACAGAATGAGGCATCAGATTTATGCTAGCTCCGAGATCACAAAGGCAACTCTTGAACTCCAAAGGACCTAAAGCGCAGGGTATAGTGAAGCTTCCAGGGTCTCCCAACTTCTTAGGGACTATTTCCTTGTGTATCACAGCACTACACTCCTCACTTAGAGCAAGCACTTCCTTACTTTCCTTATTCTTCTTCACGAGAGTGTCTTTGAAGAATTTGGCGCATTTAGGCATCATTGCAAGGCAGTCCACGAGAGGTAGCTTGATCTCTACGTCCTTAAGATGCTTCTTAAACAAGACTCTATGCTTCTCTATGAGTTGCATCTTGAAACGGCCAGGAAAAGGCAGCTTAGGTACATACGGTGGAGGTACATAAGCATCCTTCTCCTTAGTAGTTTGCTCCGCATTCTTCTCAACAACCGCTTTGTCTCCTCTTCTTGGCCCTTGAATCCAGACATTGTCGAAGTTGATCTCATCATCAGCGGAAAGCTTACCCTCCCCCTCTTGAATTACAACGTCCTCGTTGTTCTTAGGAGTAACCGTAGGTGGTAGCTCTTTGCCGCTTCTTAATGTGATGGCGTGTGCATATTCCTTAGGATTCTGCTCACACTTGCCCGGTAGGGTATTCTGACCACTTGTACTCGCCTTCCCCTTCTCTAGCTGCTTGATCTTGTTGCTTAAGTTGGTGATCTGAGTAGACAAGTCAGTGAGAGACGAGTCTAGATGAGTGTTCATCTCGGTAAACTTCTGGTTTGTAGAGGCTTGCCCTTGAATCAATTGTTGGAACATAGCTTGGACAGGATCAACTTGTTGTTGCATCGGTTGTTACTGCTGAGGTACAAAGTCCGGAGGGTACATTGGCGTATTACCCTTGTTTCCTTGCTGTTCCTTGGAAGTTGTTCTGCCCTTGCCCTTAGAAGCCACCACTCGGCTGAAAACCTTTGTTGTAGGGTACGAAAGGCTTTGCTTGCTGAGCAGGGTACACTTGATCCTTAGGGTTTGCTACATTGGTGCTGCGGTATGAGAGATTATTGTTCTGGTTGTAACCTTGTTAATAGCCTTGAGGTTTGTAGTTGTGTTGACCCGCCACCCAATTGGCTTCTTCTTGGCTCAACTCAAGCTCCTCTTGGCTCTCATCCGCTTCACCAACAAAGTGAACATGCTTCTGATTTGCCAAAACCAACTTGTCAATCTTCTCGTGTAATGATTTCAAATCTTTCTTGTGAGACTCTAGCTCAGAACCTGGTGGTGCACGGTCATAATCTTCAGCATAGTTGCCGTCACTTAGTGCTAAGTTTTCAATCAGCTCCATGCCTTCTTCTACCTCTTGACCAAGGAAGTTCCCCTTACTGGCCGTGTCAAGCAACAACCTTATCTTTGGTGAAGCTCCGCGGTAGATAATGCTTAGAAGGGCCTCTTCGCTGAAGCCGTGGTGAGGACATTGGATAGTATAGTCCTTGAATCGTTCCATGGCTTCATTGAAGGTCTCATTATTCCTTTGCGTGAAGCCGCTGATCTCGCTTCTTAGCCTTGCCATTCTGGTGCTGGAGAAGAATTTTGAGAGGAAAGCCTTCTTACACTCGGCCCATGAAGTGATGGTGCCTTGAGGAAGTGTTTTCTCCCAATGTCTAGCCTTGTCTCCAAGAGAGAATGGAAAGAGATGCAGCTTGAAAGCATCTTCGGATATGCCGTTTATCTTGATCATCCCACATACTTGCTCGAAATTGTCGAGGTGCTCCAAGGGATCTTCCATTGCTAAACCGTGGAACTTGTTGTTTTGCACCATGGAGATGAAACCTGGCTTAATCTCGAAGTTGTTGTTTTGTACAGGAGGAGGAGTCATCCCAAACCTATTGTGATGAGTATTGGGAGCATATCCGGCTCCTATGATCATTGGGGGTCTAGCCGCGTGGTGGGGGTTTCCATTGCCCCTTCCCACTGCCCCGTGAGCTGGAGGAGGTCCCTCTGGATGCTCGTGTTCAGCCATAGCTTCAAAGTCAACCAAACCGTGCTGAACAATCTCCTCAAAAGCTCTAGCTTGTTCTCGTACTCTTCTTTGCCGTGAATGACCAAGTTGATGGATGTTGTCCAAGGGTTGAAGTAGATGGTTGTCTCCCCTGGAACGAAGATGCATGTACCTGGAAGAAACACGTTTGAGAGTAGAGAGATTAGTAACTTAAACAAAGTAAAGCTTAGTCTTTACTAAGCTCCAAATCTCTATGCTTTCTAACACTCCTAGAATGGCAACGACGCCATTTGATAACAACTTTTCTTTGCAAGGGTGAGGATGCAATGAGTCTATCAAACTCAAATGCTACAGGTTGTAGTACAGTATGCAAGTAAGAGTCAATCCATTTCTAGGAGCTAGGAAGATCAAAGAGAATGCAAGAGCAGTGTAAAGCTAAGCGAATGATAGGCGATATTGTGAAAATCCTAAAAACTATGTGCAACGACCGAATGGAATGCAAAACTATTTTAAAATTACCAAGAGTGATTGAACTACTACAAGAAACAAACAGAAAAATTAAAATGCAAGGCTATGATTTAACAAAAATCGACTAGTGGATCGACCACAGGATCGACCACTAGATCGAGCAGTTTGGATCGATCTCGTCTAAAAATGCAAGTATGAAGAAACTAACGACCAGGATGCGGCGAATATCAAGCGAATGACTAACGAAGATGTAAGAATGCTAAGAAAGAAGGGTCTAGGGTTGAGATTCATGTTAGGGGTTTCAAAGGTCCATCCAAGGTTTGAAAACTCTAGATCTACTCACTTTGTGAGATTCTCTAAGCCTTGAAAACAAAACAAGATCCATCCATGACGTGTGGTATGGATCACTCTCTCATTCTCTCCTCCAGACCCATGGCGTTTGGCGAAAAAAGAGATTGAGAGGCAAGGAAAACAGATTTCAACCACGCGGCTTAACTAGTCCTCTAAACTACCATGGCGTTTGGGAAAGAGTAACTAGCCTCTAAGATGTGATTTTCAGAGAACTCTGGATCCTGTCAAGGTAAGAGCTCTCTCTGATCATAAAGATCTTGGCGTGAAACTCTTTAAGCCTTAAGAACTCAACATCTTAGAAAAGAAAGCCATTAAGAACAAGAAAACACCAAGCTTTGAAAACATTTTCGACCCCGTGAATCCTCTCAACCCCGAAACCCAAGTGAAACTACTCACTACACATTAAATAAACTAAGCAAAGCATGAAGATTGAAACGATAAACATAAGAATGATGGATTAAACTTAAACGGTTCAGAATATTCAATAACAAAGCTCAAAGTCTAACAATGGCGGATCGCCTCCAAAACCAGAGAGAAAGCATAAAAAGATAAGAAAATGAAAGTGTGTGGGAAAAAATCATCGCCGCCTTCCCAAAATGGTAAAAACAGCTCGATGGTCCCCCTCCTTGCTAGCGGCCAAAAACGGTTGAAAGGACAGAGATTGACTTCGGGATCGAGCGGCTCTCTCGATCACTTTCGGACATCGTGTCTTCTACTCGATCTGGGTCTCGATCTTCTTTGGCGGATCGAGTGTTGCATCCGATCTTGGTATCGATCTTTGGTCGGATCGAGTGGTGGACTCGATCCGGCTCTCGCTCTGCATCGCGTCATTTACGTCCGTACCACTTGATCGATTGCTCCACTCGATCTTCGTCTCGATCATTTCCCTTGGATCGCCTGGGCTTCTTGATCTTCTGGTCGATCTCATCTAGATCGACCTGCCATGCTCGATCTACTCCCCGATCTCTGGTCCTTAGCAAACATCCGACGTTCCACGAACCTCCACAACAGCTTCAGCACGTCCACGAACCTCCACGACTCCAACGTAGCCAGAAACAACCTGAATGTGATGCAAAATGCAAGGAACATGCGTATGCTGGTGCAAGAATCCTCTAGGGTCTAAAGTGATGCAATATAGCCTAAAGTGTGATGTAAATGCATGAAAAGCTACCTTATATGTATGCAAAATGCATGCAATATGTAGTGACATCAGTGACCCGGATGAGAACGATGAGCCGTTGGAAGACCAGCTCGGAGATGACGTGAACTACAGGTGTATCCTGGCTGCTTCGTTGGTGAAATACAAGGCATATGCCTTGAGATGCAAGGCAAGCTCGTCGCTTATTGGCGGTTTCCTCAGACCTTTGTTCGTGCAAGCCGGCATACCGCTTCAGAACCTCACTCCCGTTCCGGATAGAGCCTTCATGGACGAGACATATCTAAGGAACACTGACAGCTTGGGACGCACTCCAGCCGAGGGCTTCTTTGAATACTTATTCATTGATGAGGAGAATGAGAAGAGGGCGTGTATCCTGCCAAACCAAACCAAAACCGAGCTGTTGGGAATTGGGAACATCGAGTTTCTTCCAAGCGTAGAGGAGTGCTTTGCTCCTCTAGGAGCCGCAGAAACCATTCAGCAAGCTACTCGCCCTAGATCAGAGTCTCCAGCCACGGATGATGAGATGCCCGAAGCCTTTATCCTCCCTAAGCTTGACTTTGAGCCGCGGACTAAGACGCAGAAGTTCTTTGCTTCTGTTGTGGAGATGCAAAGAAAGATCAACAAGTGGCTGAGTCATCAAGAAGCTTGCCAAGATGGTCAAGGCGCTTCAAGGAGCTTCGCCAAAGCAGGCTGCAAGTGAGGAGTTTCAACAGCCCGAGAAAAGGAGGCTCTCAACCGGTGGAGTTGTCATCCGTGAGACTCAAGGAAGCAACATTCTGCCGGCGCGCCTTTCTCTCCAAAAGCCAGCCTCCAAAGGCAAAGCCATAGTATCTAGCTCGTCTGGTACATCCTCAAGTTCCAGCCGAGGCTAGACCCGAGGTACCAACAACCTTCCATTGTACATACCGCTCATGTCTTCTTGATTTTTGCTTAGTGTTTTGAACTCTCTCGACTTTGTTTGCCACCGAGACGGTGTCATTCAAGTTTGGGGGAGTGTGTGTTATTTGACATGTTTTTTGTGCTCTTATTTTCTCTTTGCATCCCTCGAGTCTTCATTGTATCTAAGGCATAGAAAAGAAAAAAAAATTGGTAAAATGCTTTAAAAATTTTCAAAAAAAAAAAAAAATTCATGTAGTTGCATTCACTTTGTTAAACATTTTAGGATTGAGTCTAGAATTTTTAAGCATCTAGGTTGTTTACATTTGCATAAGGGGTTAAAGTTTTTTTAAAAAGGTGTTTTAAGCTCATAAATTGTTTCAGTGCCCTAGTTAGTAGTTCTCTAATGCTTTGCTCACGCTTTGAAAGTAAGTTCTTACCATGCTTGGATCACTTGTTTTGATTTTCGTGACTTGAATTGAACATTCATGATTTGAAACTTGTCCTAATAAGTGAGAACCCTAATCTGAATTTTTAATTATCATTCATATGCATTTGAAAATGAACATATGGATCTTATACATATTTAGGCTCTCTTCCTCCTTTTACCACTCTTTGTGAGCCTAAGTAGAACTCCCACCATCACCCTTACCTTTCTTTCAAGCCAAGTGCTCTTGTGTGACATCATTGTGAGGCCTCTTTTCGGTTTGAACTTAGCATAACGTGTTACGTTTAGGCGACATGTTTAGGTTCTCATATGATTGCTAGCTTTGCATTTTGAAGCTAGTTGTAGGCTTAGGATAAGTTTGGGGGTTTGATGGGATTACTTTCTTGTTTATATGCTTACGGTTTCAAAAGAGTTTGGTAATTGAAGTGAACAAAAGGTTTTAAGTGAAAGGCTTTGTATTCAAAATGTATAATGCTCTAGGTATTTCAGAAGATAGCTCTCTCAAGTAAAATAAAAAAAAAGAGAAAAGAGCCTAAGTGCCAAAATAAAAGAAAAGAAGAAGAAGGAAAAGAATAAGAGAGCTATAAATAAGAAAAAAATAAGGAGCTAAAATATTTTCAAGCCTTTTCACTAGCCTAAAGAGTAAAGATGTTTTCTGTTTTTTTGGGTTTGAGCTTAATAAGGGTAGTCTATAGGAGGGTGAGTGAGCTGAAAAGAAATGAAAATGAGAGGGGTTTTAGGATCATTGTTAGTGTACAAGGGTAGATGAGAATCTAATCATGTATGCATCAATTGCCTTTACCTTTTGCATTATGCATAAAGTTCATACCATTCGTGAGAGAAACCCATTGCATTGTGAAACCTTCTTTAAAATGAGATCATTCTATGCTCATAACCTTCGCCCTTAGCCAAATGTGTTTTGCTTTAAAGTGCATAAGTTTGATTCACGGTTTGATCATTGATGAATGTTAAAGGATGAGATTCTTTGATTGTTTGGAATAGGAGAGTCATGATTTGAAATTCCTTGTGTGATGAGTATGGCTAAGTTCTTTGGAGTAGGAGTGTGTGCATTGCATTTTAGAATTAATAACTAGGACGTTGAAGTTGTTTCATTTGAAAGACACCTTTACAAGAAGCTTAAACCCCCGTTTGTTTTAAAACCTCTCTCCCTTCTTTAGTTTTGTTTGCTTGAGGGCAAACAAAAGATAAGTTTGGGGGAGTTGATATTGCTGCATATTTCATGTATTTTGCATGCATATAAGTTAGTTTCTCATACATTTACCTTGCATATTAGGCTAGTTTGCATCACTTTAGGTCCTAAAGCACTTTTGCACCAGCATTTGCATGTTTCTTGCATTTTGCATTACATTCAAGTTGTTTTCGGCTACTTTGGAGCTATGGAAGATTCGTGGACGTGCTAAGGCTCGTGAGGAGGCTCGTGGAAACTTGGAGAATTCAGGAATGCTTGCTAAGGATCAGAGATCGAGAAGCGGATTGAGCATGGCCAGTCGATCTAGATGAGATCGACCAGAAGATCGAGTAGCCCATCCGATCCAAGGGAACCGATCGAGACCAAGATCGAGTGAAGAGATCGATCAAGGAGTACAGACGTAAATGACGCCATCCAGAGCGAGAGTCGGATCGAGTCCACCACTCGATCCTCCAAAGATCGACTCCAAGATCGAACGAAGCACCCGATCCATCAGAGAAGATCGAAACACAGATTGAGCTGAGACCGCGATTCCCGAAGACGATCGAGTGAGATGCTCGATCTCGAGGTCGATCCCAGTGCACTTTAACCGTTTTTGGCTTTTAGCAAGGGGGACCATCGAGCTGTTTGGCCTATTTTGGGAAGGCGGCGATCCTGCTTTTCGACACACGTTTTCACTTTATCTTTTTAGAGTTTTTCTCTCTGTTCGAAGGCGATTTCGCCATTGTTAGACTTTGAAGCTTTTTCTTGCTTTGTTCTTAAATATTGAATCATTTAAGTTTAAAGCAATCCTTTTCATGTTTACTAGATCATCTTCTATGCTTTGTTCGGTTTACTTTATGTGTAGCGAGTAGTCTTATCGGGTTTTGGGGTTGAGAGGATTCAAAGGGGTTGAAAAGGTTTTTAAAGCTTGGTGTTTTCTTGTTCTTCATGGCTTTCTCTTCTAGGATATCGAGTTCTTAAGGCTTAGAGACTCTCACGCCAAGATCTTTATGATCAAAAGGGCCTCTTACCTTGACAGGATCCAGAGGTCCTTGAAACTCGAATCCTAGAGGCTAGTCTACCTTTCCCAAACGCCATGGTAGTTTAGGGGACTTGTTAGGCCGTGTGTTTGAAATCTAAGTTTTTTGCTCTTCAATCTATTTTTCCGCCAAACGCCATGGGTCTGGAGAAGATAATGAAGGAGTGATCCATACCACACGCCATGGATGGATCTTGTTTTGTTTTCAAGGCCTAGAGAATCTCACAAAGTAAGTAGATCTAAACTTTTCAAACAAAGCTTGAACCTTTGAAACCCTTGAACATGAATCTCAACCATGGACCCTCTTTCTTAGTATTTTCACATATCTGTTAAACAGTCGCTTGCTATTTGTTCGCATCCTGGTCTTTAGATTCATTTCTGTTGAACTTTTAGACGAGATCGATCGTTATTGCTCGATCTAGTGGTCGATCCTGTGGTCGATCCACTAGTCGATTTTTATTAATTCATAGCTTTGCATTTTAGTAATTTTGCTTGTTCCCCGTGGTAGTTCACTCGTTTCTAGTATTTTTAAAATAGTTTTGCTTTGCATTTGACCGTTGCATATAGTTTTTAGGATTTTTACAAAACCGTTCATCATTTGCTTAGCTTTGCATGATCCTTGCATTCTCATTACACTTTCTAGCTCCTAGGTTGGATTGATTCCTCTTGCACAATAATACGACTGTGTGCTGCTTGAGCTTTGATAATCTCCTGCTTGCATTACTCCTATAAACATAAAAAGCCTGTTATCACATCTCTTCTAGGATTTCGAACGCTTAAGGCTTAGAGACTCTCACGCCAAGATCTCTAAGATTCGAGGGATGTCTTACCTTGACAGGATCCAGATGTCCTGGAAAATCGAATCCTAAAGGCTAGTCTACCTTTCCCACACGCCATGGTTGTAAAGGGGACTAGTTAGGCCGTGTGTTTGAAATCTTTGTTTTATGCCCTTCAATCTCTTTTTCCACCAAACGCCATGGGTTTGGAGAAGAGAATGAAGGAGTGATCCATACCAAACGCCATGGATGGATCTTGTTTTGTTTTCAAGGCCTAGGGAACCTCTCAAAAAGAGTAGATCTAATGTTTTCAAACAAGCTTGCCTTTGAGACCCACGAACGTGACCCTCTTTCTTAGTATCTTAAGTTGGTTAATATCATTCCATCATCATAAAGTTGTGTTCTTGTCAATCGCATTCTACATCGTTTCATCATTCTAGGTTGTTTTGACGAGATTGATCGTTGTTGCTCGATCTAGTGGTCGATCCCGTGGTCGATCCACTAGTCGATTTTTAATAATTTGTGGCTTTGCATTTTAATCATTCCGTCTGTTCCTTGTGGTAGTTAACTTGCTTCTAGTATTTTTGAAATAGTTTTGCTTTGCATTTGACCATTGCATCTAGTTTTTAGGGATTTTACAAAATCGTTCATCATTTGCTTAGCTTTGCATGATCCTTGCATTCTTATTGCACTTTCTAGCTCCTAGGTTGGATTGATTCCTCTTGCACTGTACTACGACTGTGTGCTGCTTGAGTTTTGATAACCTCCTGCTGCATTGCTCCTATAGACCTAAAAAGATTGTTATCAGAGTTCCCTCAGCTAAAATCTGCCAACGACCTTTGGGACTTGATCTACGATGATGACTACAAAGCCAACACCGCCAAGATCAAGAAGGTCTGCAACCCCGTGCTGAGATATGCCCTCAAACTCCTAGTCAACACTTTCAGTGGGCGATCCGTGGCTTCAACGGTCACTATGAATGAGTTGTGCTTTTTCTTCCAAGGAGTTAAGAAAGTTGTTTGCAGCCGTGAGGAGAATGATGAGCCGATGGAGGATGATCTTGGAAATGACGTCAACTATGGTTGTATCTTGGCCTCCTCTTTGGTCAAGTACAAGGCGTGGGCGTTGAGGTGTAAGGCGAGCTCTGCACTCATTGGAGGTTTCCTCACACCATTGTTTATACAAGCCGGAGTACCTCTTCAAGAGTTTGAGCCTTGCGCGGAGAGAGCTTACATGGACGAGACCTACATGCACAACATTGACTCCTTGGGTCCTACACCAGCTCCAGGATTTTATGCTTACTTGTTCTACTACTGTGAGCAAGAGAAGAAGGTGTTCATCTTGCCCAACCAAGAAGAGACGAACCTAGACAGCATGGGACCCATCGAGTTCTTGCCAAGTAATGAGGAATGTTTTGCACCTCTAGGAGGCACGACTGCACCACCTCAGATAACTCGTGCACCTTCAGAGTCGCCTCCTTCGGATGCTGAAATGCCGCCGAGCTTCGATTTACCAAGGCTAGACTATGAGCCGAGAACTAAAGCTGAGAAGTTCCTTGCTTCAATTGTGGAAATCCAGCGCAAGGTCAACAAATGGCAAGGAAAAATGATTAAGAAGTTGGCAAGGAAGATCAAGGACCTACAAAGAAGCTCATCCGAGAAAACCGTGAGTGAAGAGGTTGAGCAACCGGAGAAGAGAAGAAGATGAACCGGAGGCGAGGAGATCCGTGAGCCCCAAGGCAACAATCAAGCCGCACGCCTTTCTCTACAAGAAGGCACAAGCAAGGGGAAGGGAAAGGAAATCATCCACGACTCTCCTCGAAAGAGCAGTAGGACTGGAGCATCCTCAAGCTCCAGCCGTGCCTAGCTCTAAGGTACTAAACACAACCCTTGTAAATATCATGCATTTTTCTTATTTTTGCTTTGTGTTTTTGTCTCCTCTTGAATTTGTTTGACATCAAGACGGTGTCATTCAAGTTTGGGGGAAAGTGTGTGGTTTGACTTATTGAGTCATCATGCATCATCTAAGTACATAGAAAAATACAACAAAATCATAAATTTTTTAAAAATTTCAAAAAAAATTCATGTAGCTTGCATTTGCATTGTTCAACATTTTAGGATTGAGTCTAGAATTTTAATCATTTAGGTTGCTTGCATTTGCATAAGGGGCGAAATTTTTTCTTGAAAAGTGTTTTAAGCTCATGAATTGTTTCAAGGCCCTAGTTAGTAGTTCTTTGATGCTTTACTCAAACTTTGAAAGTAAGCTCTAACCATATTTGGATCATTTGTTTTGATTTTCGTGGCTTAACTTGAACATTCATGAATTGAATCCTTTCCTAACAAGTGGAACCTTAATTTGAATGTTTGAATTATCATACTTGTGCATTTGAAAAAGGATACATGGATCACATATATATATTTAGGCTTTCTTACTCCCTTCTTACCACTCTCTTGTAAGCCTAAATAGAACTCCTTACCATTACCCTTATCCTCCTTTCAAGCCAATTTTCTTGTGTGACATCAATGTGAGGCCTTATTTTCGGTTTGAACTTGGCAGAAAGTGTTACGTTTAGGCGACATGATCAGGCTCTCATATGATTGCTAGCTTTGCATTTTGAAGCTAGTTTTAGGCTTAAGGTTAGGATGGGGATTCATGGGTGTTCTTGAATTTGCTTACTTGTTTCGGTTTAAAAAGAAGTTGATGTTGGGAGTTTCTTTAAAAGGGATTCATAGTTTTAAGTGGGTGGCATTGTTTTGTATTGTAAAAGCTCAACTTTAAATGAAAAGAAGGTAGCTCTCAAAAAGAAAAAAAAAATTATGAGAAAAGAGCCAAAAGGCCAAGTGTTTAAAAAAAAAACAAAAAAAAAAGGTATTTGAGAAGAGAGCCACCAAAAAGAAAAGAAAAGAGCTAAGTTTATGAGAGGCCATCCCACTAGCTATAAGGTTTAAGATGTTTCCCTAAGTTGTGTTTGAAAAATGATAGTATTTATTTGGGTTTTGCTTGGCGTCTTGCCTTGTTTGATATGGGTAGTCTCTAGAGGGTGAGTGAGCTTTAAAAAGAAAGAAAAAAAATGAGAGAGGGTTTTAGGATCATGGTTAGTGTATATGGGTAGATGAGAGTCTAGTCATGTATGCATGAATTGCTTTTACCTTTAGCATTATCCTAAGTCCATTCCTTTTTGAGATAAACCATTGCTTGGAGTACCCATTTGAATGACATCATTTTATCTCATAATCTTTGTCCCTAAGCCAAATGTATACAGTTTAAAAATGCATAAGTGTGATTCACGGTTTGATCTTAATGAATGTTAAAGGTTAGGATTCTTGGATTGTTTGGAATATGAGAGTCATGATTTGAGATTCAACATGTGATGAATATGGCTAAGTTCTTTGGAGTATGAGTTTGTGCATTTCATCTTAGAATTGAGAACTAGGACCATTGAATTGATTCATTTGAAAAACACTTGTCAAAGAATTTGAGCTCCCACTTTTTAAACCTCTCTTCCTTTCTTGAATTTTGTTTGCTTGAGGGCAAGCAAAAGGCAAGTTTGGGGGAGTTGATATACTCATATATTTCGCATATTTAGCATGCATTTAGAGTAGTTTTCATGCATTCATCTTACATAATAGGCTAGGTTTGCACCATTTGCCTCATTTTAGGTCCTAAGTACACTTTGCATTAGCATTTGCAAATAACTTGCATTCTTGCATCATATTCAGGTTGTTTTGGACACACTGGAGCTATGGAGAGTTCGTGGACATGCTAGGGATCAAGAAGGAGCTTGTGGACACTTGGGAGAACTCCGCCATGCTACAAGGGAACCGAGATCGAGAGACAGATCGAGCTAGGCAGGTGGATCTAGATGAGATCGACCAGAAGATCGACTAAGCCCGGGTCGTTTCAAGGAAGGGATCGAGGTCAAGATCGACCGAGGTGATCGATCGTGAGTTCGGACGTGGACTAAGCCATACAGAATGACAGGCAGATTGAGTTCACGACTCGATCATCCGAGGATCGACAAGCATATCGATTGAAGTACTCGATCCATCCGACCGAATCGACCCAAGGATCGAGCAAAAGCAGACGTTCTAGCCGGGAGATCAAGTGATCAGATCGACGACCCAGCTCGATCCCTACACCTTATCCGGCCAGCTCACTTTTGAATTCTAGTGGGTGGGACCATTTCTCTTGTTGGCCTATTTTAGGCGTAAAACATTATCACTTTTCATACTCATGCTTTGTCTCCAAGTTTTCTATCTTTCTTTTAGGCAAATCGCCATTGTTGAAGTTTTAAGCTTTTCTTAGTTTTGTAAACTCTTAATCTTGCTTAATCTTAAGTATTTTTCCAATAATCTTCTTGCTTACTAGTTTATTCATGTTTAGCTTTTCATCCTTTGCATTTTCGTGTGTTTTAACAATGTGTAGTGAGTAGTTTCCCTTGGGTTTAAGGTTGGGGCGATTAAGAAGGGTTTAAAGGGTTTAATCTTGGGATTTTTCTTGTTCTTAATCTATTCTCTTCTTGGATTTGGGCTCTTAATGCTTAAAGAGTCTTGGGAAAGATCTCTTTGATCTCAGAGATCTCCTTACCTTGGCGGGATTCAGGAATCTCTTAAAACCAAATCCAAGAGACTAGCTCATCCTTTCCCAAACGCCATGGATGCTTAGGGAGCTAGTTAGGCCATTATTTGAGATCTATGCATAATGTTATTTGAACCATATTTCCACCACACGCCATGGGTTAGGAGGAAGGGTTGAGGAAAGTGTTTATACCACACGCCATGGATAAACCTCTTTTAGCTTCTCAAAGCTTATAGATAGCACAAAATGTGTAGATCTAATGTTTTCAAAACCCAAACTTGAATCTTGAACCTTCTTAACATGACCCTCAACCTTGAATCCTCTTTTAGCATTTTAAAAACTCAAGTTATCATTTCCTCATCGTAAAGTTTGCTTCTTTAGTCTTTAAAATCATTGCTCTAGGTTGTTAGAAAGTTCTCTGTTTATCTGCTTGTAGAGTTTGATTTCTAATAATTAGTAGTCTTTCTTTCTAAATTCTTAGAGTTCATCTAGTAGTTGTTTAACCCTTCAGAGGGGATTTTAAAATAGTTTTCTTGGTCATTTAGTACTTGCATTTAGTTTTCATAAAATTTCTCATCCATTTACCCGAATCTGACTTAGATTTACAAAGTTCTTGCACTCTTAGTAACTTTCATCAACCTAGGCTGGATTGATATCCCTCACCACTATACTACATCATTATCTTGGTTTGGGTTTGATTCTAAAACAGTTGCTAAAAATCTTGTTTATCAATCCTCTATCAAACAAGATCAGCATTTCATTAAACACTTGGTGGGCATAAGAGAAAGCCTAAATTCTAGATAAGTTTGATCAAGACAAATCTAGTTTAAGAACAGATCAATAGAGAGGAACCCATATAATGAAGCACTAAAAAAACCTTAATCAAGCCCTAAATTTCCCTAATCTACCACATCTAGAAACCTTAAGCAAACTACTCACTAATAGCCATGTTTAACACCAAATCACAAGGGGAAAAGATGCTAATCTTGATTAAAAGAGAGATTAAAGAAAGATTAAAGGCAAATACAAACTTATATTAAATAAAGAAAAAGATTTGTCTTACAAACTCAAAAAAATTGCTTAAGAACAGTAAATTGACAAGCCTTTTCAAAAATCCCAGAAAATGGGCTATTTATAGGCAAAAGAAGGAAGCCCTAGAGTAATGGCAAAAGTGTAAATAAAACATGCTCTGATTGGGTTCCTATCAGTCAGTTGTATCGGTCTAGGCTTGATCGATATGAATCCTATCGGCCTGGAAGGTGACCGATATGGTGACCGAAATATACTCGGTGCATTTCTATCGGTCACTTCCTGACCGATAGCTTTGATCGATATGGCTTGTATCGGTCACTCCTTGACCGATAGCTTTGATCGATATGGCTTGTATCGGTCACTCCTTGACCGATAGCCTCCGTGCACAGACAGATAGGCTGTGCAGAGATCGTCTGCCTTGGTCCCTTTTGCTTCTTTTGGCCTAGCTAGCTTCCTGGATCATCCTCAAAGCTCCTCTAAGCTCCTTTTAGCTCCATAAGCACCTAAAAACATCCATAATACAAGAAAAATACAAATTATATCCTAAATGCAACCTAAGTCTAAAAGGAGAAGAAAATGGGACAAAAACTAAGGAAAATATGCAAAAGAAACCCAAAACATGTACTAAATGCAAGCCTAAATGGTGTAAGTACAAGAGATATCAACACCCCACACTTGCCTTTTGCTTGTCCTCAAGCAAATAACGACAAATGGGAGAGTGAGGTTTAAATGTGGGCATTCAGATCCAAAAATGCAAAGGTAAAGAGATGGTATCAATGCTTAAGTGCCTAGTTGTAGGATGCAAACATAATCAGCTTTACTTTAAAGAACCTAACCATGCTCATCATGTTTCAAAATGATCTTAAATCTCAACTTAGGCAAATGCTCAAATAAACCAATTCTTTAACATTCAATTAAGATCAGAACCATGGATCATGCTTATGCAAATCAAGTGAAGACATTTGGTTTAAAGGTTAAGGTTATGAGATAAAAATGATCTCATTTAGACAAAGGGTTCAAAAACATAAGGGATCACTCAATGAAATGATTCCATCTTAGGCAAAATGCTAAAGGTAAAAGCACACTTATGCATGTAATTCAAAGCTCTCTTCTACCCAAAGATGAATCCTAAATACTTCTAAACCCAAAAGTGAACCCCTAAGTCTAACCTTTTCCTAAACTCTACCCTTTACCCTTCTTCATGGCTGGGGAAACTCCTCATTTTGCTTGTGTGGTTGCTTCCTTTTGGTTGGGACTTGCTCTTCTTTGTTGTATTGGCACCTTCATCGCCTTTGGTGGATTGATCTTGGTCTGATTTTTCTTCTTCTGACCTTTCTAAGCTTTGTTGCTGGCGCCTTTCTTCTTTACACTTAGAGCTTTTACTTCCCTTTACTTAACCACAACTCTAGACTGTTTCCCCTTTTCTACCATTTCAAACCTTTTCATTTTCTTTCAAAACATATATACATGAAGTTTAAACCACTTACACTACCATTTTAACCCAAAACTCCTATCCTATAATCAAGCTCAAGATGTAAGCTGATATCTACAAAAGAGTTTATTGTTGCCAGCCTTATTCCTAACACTTTTTGCCAACACAAAATCGAAAATGTAATGCAAAGGCCTCACAACTCTCAAGATAGTGTTTATGCTCAAAAGGAGGTTTTGGTTAAAGGTGTGGATGTAACTGTCCCATAAATATGAGGATTAGCTATTTGGATCAACAAGAGTAGTAGAAAGGAAAAAGATGATCCAAATATGTATATGGTAGCCATGAATTCACTTTTCAATGCACAAGACATGATAATTAAAAGCCAAATTAAAGTTCAAGTTGATAGAGTTGATTTTCAGAGAACAAATGCTTTCAGTATGAGATGAGAAGACCAAATCTAGCAATCTAATCATGGCTCAGCCTTAACTTCTAGCAATCTTATGATGCATCAAACAACTAGCCACTTAAACACTGAAATCATCTCTAAACTCTAAGCACTTTACAAGGAGAGTTCATCATTATGCCCTATGCAAATGAAATGCAACCTATATGCCAACACTATACTCAATCTTAAGAGAATGATATGCAACTACATGCCTTTTTCTTTTGTTTGCAAAAACATGCAAAAAGTTTCAAAATTTTCGATTTTTTTTGTGCTTTTCTATGCCTTACATGAATGCACGATATGCATGAGACTCAAGATGAAAGAAAAAGAAAAACTAAGAAAACAAAACACAAAGTCAAACCCCAAATCTCTCCCCCACACTTAAATTACACAGTTCCTTGTGTAATGAAAGCAATGAGAGAGAAGAAACAAAATATAATACAGAATTGAAAAAAATAATGCAATGGTATAGACAATGGATAGGATGTGGTACCTGGTTTAATAAGTGGAGTGGTGGGAGGATCCAGATGCCTGAGGAGACTTGCTAGCTCTCCTCTTGTTCCTCCTCTCATAAATCCCTGAAGATGGCTCTGCTCCTTGTGGTGGGGGAACCCATCTTGACCATAACTACTCACCTTGTGAAGAAGTACCTTGATGACCCCATTGCCAAGTTTGTTTAACCTCAGAAGGGTAGGGAGCTGGCGCTTCCCAAGCTGATGGAATGTGGGTCCTTGGCTCATATGATGAAGCCCTTGGTTGTGCCCATGTCCCCCATTGATCACTAGGCTGTGCATGAAAGGAATGTATTCCATGGGGGTTCCAAACAGCCTCCTCTTCTTCAGTTGGGTCAGCTTGTGGCATAGGCTCTTCTTGATGAGGAGTGTGCTCATGAGTATGGCTCTGATGGGAAGCTCCTGCTGATGTAGCCTTGTTCTTCTTGAACTTCCCTTTAACCATTTTCACCAACCTCTTAATGGCTTTGTCATGCCATTTACACCATTTCTGGAGAGTGTTGATGTGTTCATGAGCAGGCTTCATAGAGCTTTCTTGGCTTGGGCCTCCATAAGGTTTGAAGTGGAACAGCTTTGAACTGTAGCTCAACACTTCTTCTTCTTCAATCTCATCTTCTTCTTCTTGTGTTTCCCCTTGGCTTTCAGCGCCAGCTGGAGCATCTTCTTGGACCTCTTCTTCACCTTCTTCTCTTCTTTCTTCTTCAACCTCTTCTTCTTCTGCTTCCTCAATATCCTCTTCTCTTTCTCCAGGAACAAGGCCGCCTTGGTAGAGCTGATCATCACTTGGATCGAAACTGATGTTACTCCTTGTGGTGAAGGAGGTAAGCTTTGGATTAGGGAGAAGGACTCTTGCTGGTGTTCTGAAGTCCTTGATGAAGTTGTAGGCATGCTTGCCACTAATGCTCCTTTCAAGGAAGTGGCTTCTCCTAAGATAGGCTAGATCAATCCATTGTGGCTCAAGAGCATCATATGCATGTTCCTCAAGGTTTACTCCACTAGCCATAAGAACTGCTGTCACAACTCCCCCAATGTGGATCTGTGGGCTTTTCTCCTTTTTCACCTCACTCGGAACCTAGCTCTTGTAGGAATAGAGCTGCTCCATCAGCATATACACATAACATGGATATCGTTTCGGCGCCTAGAGAGGTCTCCCATCTTTGCTGGTACCCACAAGATCATACACCCCTTGGTATATCAGGTCTAACTCCTTTTCTGTGAGATATGTTGTCTCCTTCCTTGCAAAGAGTGTGTTTGCAAGTGCCTTGTGAGCATATCTCACAGCAGGATGCCTCAGGTGCTGATTCCTTGTTGTTCCAGCAATGTATTGTCCAGTCCCAATAGCGCCCCACAACATGGCGTGCTGCTTCATGGAAATGTCGAACCTGTTCCACTTGTGGGTGTAGGACCTTAGACCAAGAGCTTTAGCAATAGTCCGGAAGGTTGGGGAGAACTTCTGCTTGCCAATCCTGAAAGAGATCCACCCATCTCCATTAGAGAGCTCACTTTCTTCATACCAGACCACTTTGAGAGTGGAGAGAAATAGGTAAGTGAGTTGTTGGTAGGATGGGAGCGGTTTTGTCAAGAGGTCTTCAAGTTCCATGTTCTCAAACACTGCCTTGCAGTCCATGTAGATCCCAAGTGCCTTCATTGTACTAGCACAAGGGTACCTTGTTGGCTTGAAAGTGCACTGGTTGAAAGCCTCCATGAGTTCCCTAGCACTTGGCTCATGGTATGGGACTTCTTCCTCTACAGTTTTGTCCTTCTTTTTCTGCTTGGCACCTTTATCTCCAACTGGTCTCTTTCCAGCAGCTTTGGATGAGTGCTCAGCAGCAGCGCCCTTTCCTTTATCTCTTCTGGCTCTTGGTGAAGTGGGTGTTTTCTCCTGTGGTGCCTTTCCCTTGCTCCCAGCAGCTGTTTTTGTCTTCCCCATGGTACCTTCAAAAACAAAGCATGAAGATAAAGTGAGTAAAAAAAACAAAAGCTGAAAAACCAAATAACTGAAAGCTTTAAAAAGAAAACTCTCTAGGCTAAGATAAGCTTAACAAGCCTTAATAACAAGATTAAACTTCCAAAAAGCAAGAGGAATTCAAAAGCTAACAGTTCAGACAAGCTAGAGTTTATAAAAATAAAACAGCTATGCATGTGAATCTAGCAAGGTGGTTCTTAAGCAAAAGAGATGATGATCATGCAAAGGGATAGTAAACAAGCAAGTAATGAGATTTATGAACAGTAAACAAAGCTTAAACATCTAACTTGCTCACTTTAAACAAATCCACAATGCAAGACCAAAGCACAACAGTTAAAACTAATCAAAACATGCTCTTAAAACCATAGATTAAGCAATTATAAACACATGCATTGATTAAGAGCAAAGAATGGATAGTTGAGGAAGCAAACCTTAATGAAGCTTCTGAGCACTTAGAGAAGGCAAATAAAAGAGAGAAAGAGCTAATATTTTCGTGCTATAAGTGAGAGCAGTAGTGAACTGAAGTGTGAAGAGAAGAGGAGAAGATTGTTGGTTTAAATAGAGTGGAAAAGGGGGAACCAAAGGAATCAAAAGTTGGTGAGGGAACCAAAAGAATCTAAAGAGTGGGGGACAAGAACAAAAGTGCTCAGGAGCTCTGCAAAGTGGCAGGAAGGATCCAAAGTTTGAATTTAAACCTCCTTGGCTCCAAACCAAAAGAGGGAAATTTTTTTGAAAATTGAAGTACTTACCTCGCGGGGCTATCGGTCACAAGTGACCGATACGAATGACCGATGAGGTCTGTATCGGTCACAAGTGATTGATAGGTTTGATAGCAATGACCGATACCTGCCTGAAAATCCTACCGGTCTCCATCTGATCGATACAGTTGACCAAAATATATCCGATGGATTTCTATCGGTCAGTGCTTGATCGATACGAATGACCGATAGGACACTCACTTACAAACTCCCTTCCCTTTCGATCACAAGTGACCGATAGGTTGACTGGTGTAATCTGGCTCTACTGCTATCGATCACAAATGACCGCTAGAAATGACCAATACGGTCTGTATCGGTCTCGTCTTGACCGATACAGTTGATCGATAGCAGCCAGAATGCACCTGTTCTTTGTCCCTTAGAGACTTTCTCAACCCCCAATTCGAACTCCTGTTTCTATACACATTAACTAAGCATTCAAATAAACTAGAAAGCATAATATATACAAAAGGATACCATGGGACTACCTCCCAAGGGTGCTTGTTTAATGTCATTAAGCTTGACTTTGCTTACTTGAGGGCTAGTGAGTAGAGGTTGATGGAGCTGGTGCTCCTACCTCTTTCTTCCTGTAAACCCATGTTCCCACTGATAGTAGTTTCTTTTTGTCACGAGCTGACATCCTATACCTCTTCTTTTTGACACTTGGTGTGATTGAAGGTTTAACTTCCTTGGTGGTCAAGCTCTCATTATCCTTCAAACCCTCTTCAAGCTTCAACTCAGCATCCAGTTTCTGTCCTGGTTTAGCAGGGAAAGCATCATTCATCAACATGCTCATAGTGAGATTTATAACATTTGCCACATGATCTGGAAGCTTCCATTGTTCATTCTCTTGCTCAGTTGCCCCACAGAAAACTATGGAAGGAGAGTCAATCTTGTAGACTTTGAACTCATCAACATTCTTTAGAATCACTGAACCTCTCTTGAAGTCTAAATGAGCTTCTACTGTTGCCAAGAATGGTGTGCCTAGAAGAAGTGGCACCTCTCTGGAATATGTTTTCTCCATGACTACAAAATCTGTTGACACTAAGCATTTTCCAATCTTTAAAGGGTAATCTTTCACCATGCCCAAAGGTCTTGTGGAGGTGTTGTCCACAAAAGTGATAGAGGCCCTGCATGGCTGTAATTTCTTGATTCCCAGAGTTTGGCTTAGGTGGAGAGACATGACATTAACAGTTGATCCTGAATCACATAAGGCCTTAACATTGTCAAGCATCTCTAGCTCACAAGTGATGAGGAACTTCCCTGGGTTGGGGAGCTTTGTCAATGACTTCATCACCTTGCTTCTTTTCATATGAGCCCCCACATTCTCTAGGATTGGTTCCACTACCTCTAGCTTGTCAAAACCGTCTTTCAGAAACCTAATTTGATCTTTCACTTCTAGCAAAGTGGTACCATGTGGGAGCTTTATTCCAGCATCTTGTATGTCTTGCCTGAACTTTGTGTAGACTTCCATCCTAGCTTTTGTGAAATGCATTGTGGGGTAAGAAACTGGTGGTTTGTAGTCTTGAACTGCAGATCCTTTACCCTTCTCATTACTGCTTGAAGAGTTTCCCACTTGGTGATGATATAGCTCCTTGGAGTCTTGAGGATTGTTGTTAGACAAGACCATCAAAGCATGGCGTGTTTCTAGTAGTTCTTCATCAGCATCTATGTGCTTTGGTGTGGTGTCTTCTTCTTGAGCAGCAAGGGCTTTCTCAGCCTCCTCTTTCTGAGCAGCTTCCTTTGCTGTTCTTTCTTGTTCTTCTTCTCTGTTCAAGCTTTCATCAAGTCCACGAAGAAACTTCTCTACAACTTCTTGAGCTTCTTGATCATCAATGTTGCTACTTCTGACTTCCCCTCCAAACTCAACCCTTAGCCTGTCCATATGTAACAGCATTTCTTGGATCATGATGCCAAGCTCTTCCAATGAGGCATCTTCATCAGTGAATTATTCTTCCTCTTCAGTGAGTAAGTAACAGAAATCCTGAGGATTGTGTGCAGATTTTCCAGGAAGAGTGTCTTGAATTCGTGGTGTTGGTGCAGCTTCTTGCCTGATCTCCAAGAGTTGTATCCTTGAGTCTAGGTCATCAAACTTGGCATGAAGGTCATCATGAACATAATCGATCCTGTTGCACAGCTCAGCAAATTTCTTGTTCATCTCCAGAGTTCCAATGGTTTGGATATTGATGCTTTCCATGATCATGCTCTTGATGTCAGCTGTTCTAGATGCAGAAACAGAGAATTGGTCTTGAGGGAGGGAAAGAGTGTTTACATACTGTGGGTGGGGAGTGTAGCTGTCTTCAAAGTAGTGCATAGATAGAGGCTCTTGGAAGAAGTTGTTGTAAGTAGTGCTTCAAAGTAAAATATCTTTGCTGTTTGTGGATCCTCTCCTGAAATGAAAACACTTGGAATGCAGTGAGTAACCAAATAAAATTAAAAGCTTGATCTTAAAGATTCTACAAACTCTAATGATTCATACTATAAACCCAAATGACAACGGCGCCAAATTGATATAAGAGTTTTGACTCTCTTGGTCAATCACCCATTGTACTAGTCAGTTGTAGCATAGCATAGGGTTTTATCAATCCAAATGGGCTTGTTGAAAACAATGGAGTTGTGAGTAAAAATCCTTCATAGAAGGCTTTTGTTGCCGAAGTAACCAATCTAACACCCTAAGATGATCAAGCAACAAAGAAAATAAAGAAAAAGGCAGTTTAAACAAGATTAAGCAAGCAAAACAGAGCAAATTCGAAATATAACAAAAGAGAAAAACAAGTTCCTAGATGTAGTTATGGACTTTGGGGAATTCAAGAACTAATAAAGGTTGCTTCAAACAGCATTGATCAAGCAAGCAAGCTAGCAATGGTGATTCTTAGACATAGAGTTCACAAACAAGCAAGCTAAATCCAATGTCTTGTAAAATAGCCCTTTGCTAAACACCTTAACAAGAACTAACTCTCATTAGTGCTAAAACATTCAGCAAGCATTAATAAACAACTCTATTCCAGTCAAAAATGCTCCTCAAACAGTCAATATCTTGAGCCAAGGCCAGCAAATCCTCTATCAAACAGGATCAGCATTTCATCAAACACTTGGTGGGCATAAGAGCAAGCCTAAATTCTAGATAAGTGTGATGAAGACAAATCTAGTTTAAGAACAGATCAATAGAGAGGAACCCATATAATGAAGCACTAAACAAACTTTAATCAAGCCAAAAATTCCCCTAATCTACCATATCTAGAAACCCTAGGCAAACTACTCACTAATAGCCATGTTTAACACCAAATCACAAGGAGAAAAGATGCTAATCATGATTAAAAAAGAGATTAAAAAAAGATTAAAGGAAAATACAAATTTATATTAAATAAAGCAAAAAATTTGTCTTACAAACTCAAAGAAATTGTTTAAGAACAGTAAATTGACAAGCCTTTTCTAAAATCCCAGAAAATGGGCTATTTATAGGCAAAAGAAGGAAGCCTTAGAGTAATGGCAAAAGTGTAAATAAAACAGGCTTTGACTGGGTTCCTGTCGGTCAGTTATATCAGTCTAGGCTTGATCGATATGAATCCTATCGGTCTGGAAGGTGACCGATATGGTGACCGAAATATACTCTGTGCATTTCTATCGGTCACTTCCTGACCGATAGCTTTGATCGATATGGCTTGTATCGGTCACTCCTTGACCGATAGCTTTGATCGATATGGCTTGTATCGGTCACTCCTTGACCGATAGCCTCCGTGCACAGACCGATAGGCTTTGCAGAGATCGTCTGCCTTGGTTCCTTTTGCTCCTTTTGGCCCAGCTAGCTTCCTGGATCATCCTCAAAGCTCCTCTAAGCTCCTTTTAGCTCCATAAGCACCTAAAAACATCCAAAATGCAAGAAAAATGCAAACTATATCCTAAATGCAACTTAAGTCTAAAAAGAGAAGAAAATGGGACAAAAACTAAGGAAAACATGCAAAAGAGAACCAAAACATGTACTAAATGCAAGCCTAAATGGTGTAAATACAAGAGTTATCACTGCACGTGGCGAGATTTCTGGCTTAAGCCGCTGTACGTGGCCTAGATACGCGCTGGAGTTTGAAGCTCGACGAGGCGAGCTATATAAAGGAGACAAACGGCTTAGTTTAGGGGACCTTCGGCTTGATCTTTTTCTACCCTTTTCACACCTGAAAACTTTATAACTGCTCTCAGAGCTCTTTTCAGTTCATCTTTTCTATCGAAATCTTTGTAACCGTTTCATTCGACCGATTAATATCAAGTCCTTATTTCAGTTAATGCTAGCTTATACTGTCAATCTGTTCGAGAGAATCTAGCCTTTAATCCTCTAAAGTTCTTTCCTTACAAAAACACATAAATTTCTGAGTGTGGATTTCTGTATTCACATTTTGGTGCCGTCTGTGGGGAAGATCTATGGATTTCACTTATTCAAGAGCAGATCCTAAGCCAGCTGAAACCGAAATGGATTCAACTCAACAAACCTCGGGAAACGTCTCACTGATTCTGATCTCTCCAGATCAAGTCACTCCGACCGGCAACGTCAGCCATACAGCCGACGGAAATGAATCCAGGGTTACGACCTTCGTCGACACCACCGGCACAAGCTCCAACGTTCCTGGCCGCGTAGAACCGATCGTGATCAACCTTGTCACCCTACCGGGAACGGCGAGTAACCAATCACAAACAGTCGAGAGGCCTCCCTCTCGAACCTGGGTGAGATCCGAGAATCCACCTACAGCTTCGGCATCTCGGAGCCGAGCTGCTCCCGTCTCTCTACCGCTACCCGTAGTTTCTAGGAGCACATCAGAGTCGCCGGAGATACTCCAAATGCTCACGCATCTGATCAATTGATAACGAGATCAGAAGATCAGATTAGAAAGACAGGAAAGGCGTCAAGCCACAGCTCGATCCACTGCGAGTCCACCTCCGCGGACTCAGCTTGACTTTTCGTCGATCCCTGCTCCGAGTAATCCACCCGGACAGTTCGTGACATCTCTGCGTGCTCCAGGTCCATCAAACTTCGCCACCGCGGTGAACCAGACACCAATCACCACGGATACTCCGGCTCCAGGAATACCAGAGATGGGACCTCGTCCCGCAACGAGATATCCATCTCCACCTGTGCCAGTGATATTACCATATATTTTGCATATTTTGCATGCATTTGGGATAGTTGTCCATGCATTCATCTTGCATTATAGGCTAATTTGTTCCATTTGTTGCATTTTAAGTCCTAGGTCCCTTTGCATTAGCATTTTGCATATTTTTTGCACTTTTGCATCATTATCAGGTTGTTTGGAGCACTCTGGAGTTGTGGAGGTTATGTGGACGTGAGGAGGAACAAAACTAAGCTTGTGGACACTTGGAGAGCTCAACCATGCATGCGAAGGACCCGAGATCGAGTAGCGGATCGAGCAAGGCAGGTCGATCTATATGAGATCAACCAGAAGATTGAGTGAGCCAAGTCGATTCAAGAGGAAGGATCGAGACCAAGATCGAGAGAGTAGATCGATCTGGAGTACGGACGTGAATGACGCCATGCAGGACGAGAGCCAGATCGAGACCACGACTCGATCATCCAAGGATCGAGAAGAAGATCGATGAAGGTGCTCCGATCCATCCAACCAAATCGACTGGAAGATCGAGCAAAGGAAGGCGATCCAGCAAGAAGATCGAGTGAGCTGCTCGATCCAGAGATCGATTCCTGAGGAGCCTTATCCGTCCAGCTGGTTTTGGCATCTAGCGAGGGGACCATTGAAAGATGTTCGGCCATTTTAGGAAAAGACTGCAAAACCTTAAGCTTTCTTTTAGTTTTTGAACTTGAATCCTTTAATATTAAGCAGTTTTTCTTTAATCGCTCTTTAATCATGCTTAGTTCTTTGTTTATTGCTTTTCAATCGGTTTCTTTCATGAGTAGCGAGTAGTTCCTTTTGGGATTTGGGGTTGAGGTGATGCAAAGGGTATAAGAGGTTTAAGTTTTGTGTTTTTCTTGTTCTTCATTCCTTCTCTTCTAGGATCTTGGGGTCTTAAGGCTTAGAGAGTCTTGGAAAAGATCTCTATGATTCCAAGGCTATCTTACCCTGACCTGATTCAGATGTCCTAGAAAACCAGATCCTAGAGACTAATATTTCCTCTCCCAAACGCCATGGCTGTAGAGGAGGTTAGTTAGGCCATAGATTGAAATCTGTATTCCTTGATCTTCGATCTCTTTTTCCACCAAACGCCATGGGTTTGGAGAAGAGATTGAGGAAGTGAATCATACCACAAGCCATGGATGGTTCTTGTTTTGTTTTCAAGGCTTAGAGAAAACTCATATATGAGTAGATCTACATGTTTTCAAACCAAAGCTTAAACCTTTGACACTCTTGAATATGACCCTCGACCCTAAACCCTCTTTTATCATTTTAAAACCTCTGTTCATCATTCTGTTGTCATAAAGCTTGCATCTTGTTCTTTAGAAGTCATTTTGCTTTAAGTTGTTAGATCGGTCTGTTTTACTCGATTCAGTGCTCGATTTTTAGTTCTTAGTAGATTTGCTCTTTTGTTGTTCTGTTTTCTTTCAGTATTAGTTAACCCTCTTCCAGGGAGTTTAAAATAGTTTTGCATTTCATTTGGTCATTGCATTTAGTTTTCTTCGATTTTACCAAACATTTTCCCGATTTGCTTAGATTTGCTTCACACTTGCATTCCTAGTGTTCTTCCTTCTACCTAGGTTGGATTGATACCCCTTACTGCTATACTACATCATTGATTGTGGTTTGGGATTTGGTACTTCACCTTGCTTGCAAAAATTCTAGTATCAAATGGCGCTGTTGCCATCTTAGGATTGTTATGAAGCATTAGAATTTGGTGTTTGCCATAGACTAAGCCTTTTACTTTTATTTTGATTACTCATTGTTCTACCTTCTTGTTTGTGATCTCAGGTACATGAACCTACGCTCCAGGGGTGACAACAACTTACTTAGACCCCTGGACAATATTCACCAACTCGGTCACGCAAGACAAAGAAGAGCAAGAGAGCAAGCTCAAGCCTTTGAAGAGATTGTGCAAGCTGGTTCAGTAGACTTTGCAACAATGGATGAGCAAGAACATCCTGAGGGACCTCCAACAGCTCACGGTGGTGTAGGAAGGGGTAATGGAAACCCCAACCACGCAGCTAGACCACCACGGATCATAGGTGCTGGAGATGCTCCAAATACGCATCATAGCCGCTTTGGGATCACTCCTCCCCCAGTCTAGAATAACAACTTCGAGATAAAGCCTGGATTCATCTCTATGGTTCAGAATAGCAAATTCCACGGGCTGGCTATGGAATACCCCTTGGAGCACCTTGACAACTTTGAGCAAGTGTGTGGGATGATAAAGATCAATGGGATCTCGGAAGATGCTTTCAAGCTACTGTTCTTCCCATTTTCTCTTGGAGACAAGGCCAGGCATTGGGAGAAGACCCTTCCATAAGGCACCATTACCTCTTGGGCTGAATTTAAGAAAGCGTTCATCTCCAAGTTTTTATCAAGCACAAGAACAGCTCGGTTGAGAAGTGAGATTAATGGCTTCACTCAAAGGCAGAGCGAGATATTCAATGAAGCTATGGAGAGATTCAAAGACTATACCATTCAGTGTCCTCACCACGGCTTCAGTGAAGAGACTCTCTTGAGCACTATATACCGAGGAGCATTACCCAAGATCCGAATGCTACTTGATACGGCAAGCAAGGGTAACTTTCTTGGTCAAGAAGTGGAAGAGGGTATGGAACTCATAGAAAACTTGGCTTTGAGTGATGGGAATTACGCCGACGATTATGACCGAGCACCTAGAGGTTCCGAGCTTGAGTCACACAAAAAAAGCTTAAGTCCCTCCATGAGAAGATAGACAAGCTCGTTCTTGCAAATCAGAAGCACGTGCACTTCGTGGGTGAAGCCGAATAAGTTCTAGAGGAGCTAGACTTGAGTCCAGAAGAAGCTAACTGGATTGCTGGTCAGAATTACAACAAGCCTCAGGGTTATTCACAAGGTTACCAAGCCAACAACAATCTCTCTTACAGGAGTACAAACGTTGAGAACCCTAAAGATCAGGTGTACCCCCCTCAGCAAGCAAAGTCGTTTGTTCCTTATAACAAGGGCTTTCAACCGAATAGTGGCTTTCAAGGGCAGAGGCAAGGGAACTTTCAGGGTTTGCAGCAACAGCAAGGCAACAAAGGCTACACTCCTATGTTTCCTCCTGGCTTCGTTCCACAACAACAACAGATGCAACCCCAACCTCAAGATCCGGTACAAGCAATGTTCCAGCAGTTGCTTCAAGGTCAAGCTTCAACTAATCAGAAGTTTTCCGAGATGAACAACCGCCTTGACTCCTCTCTTACTGACGTCTCAACACAGATAAACAAATCTGAACAACAAGATAAAGCAGTTAGAGAAGGGCAAGGCTAGTACAAGCGGTCAGAGCAGCTTACCGGGCAAGTGTGAGCAGAATCCCAAAGAGTATGCAAACGCTATAACACTAAGAAGTGGGAAAGAACTACCACCGCGAGTTGCTCCTAAAACCAATGAGGACATTGTGATTCAAGAGGGGAAGGGTAAGCTTTCAGCTGATGAGGAGATTACTTTTGATAATGTGTGGATTGAGAGACCAAGAAAGGGCAAAGAAGTGGCTGTAGAGGAGAAAGTGGAGCAAGCTACTAAGGAGAAGGATGCTTATGTGCCTCCACCGTATGTACCAAAGCTTCCTTTTCCTGGGCACTTCAAGAAACAGCTGATAGAGAACCACATACTCTTATTTGAGAAGGATTTAAAGGATGTTAAGATCAAGCTTCCTCTTGTGGATTGTCTAGCTATGATGCCGAAGTGTGCTAAGTTCTTAAAGGACACCCTTACAAAGAAGAACAAGGAGAGTAAAGAAGTTTTGGTGCTTAGTGAAGAGTGTAGTGCTATTATTCACAAGGAGATTGTCCCTAAGAAGCTAGGAGATCCAGGATCATTCACCATACCTTGTGCTTTGGGTCCATTGAAGTTTAATTGCTGTTTATGTGATTTGGGAGCAAGTATCAATCTCATGCCCCACTCTATAGCAAAGAAGCTAGGTTTCACACGGTTCAAAGAGTGTAAGATCTCCCTAGTGTTAGTTGACAGAAGCGTAAGACTTCCAGTGGGTATGCTAGAAGATCATCCAGTGAGAATAAGCGATGTCAATGTACCAACCGACTTTGTGGCGCTTGAGATGGATGAAGAGCCTAAGGATCCGCTTATACTTGGAAGACCATTCCTTGCAACCGCCGGAGCAATCATTGATGTAAAGAATGGGAAGATTGCCCTGCACCTTGGCAAAGACATCAAGCTGGATTTTGATATCAATGAGGTCCTGAAGAAGCCAACCATTGAAGGACAAGCATTCTACATAGAAACGTTGGATGCTTTGGCTGATGAATTGCTAGAAGAGTTGGCACAAGAGGATCACTTGAAGCTAGCTTTGACTAAGGAGAGAGGGGAGTATGGTTTCTTAAGTGAGAAGACCCGAGAGTATGTTAATCTCCTTGATTTTAGAAGAGTTGTCTAAGGAGATGAAGACGGGTGCCTAGAGATCGATCAGGAAATCGAGAAGATCACTCGATCCAGGACAGCAATCGACAAGAAGATCGAGGAGGCTGGTCGATCCAGAGAAGAGAACGATGAGAAGATCGAGAGAAGCCAATCGATCAGTTCAGAGAACGAGTCAGGGACTCGATCTCCTGCTCGATCCACATCAAATCGAGTAGGTGAATCGAGTGAAGTTGCTCGATCCGGACCAGAACGACTGGATGACTCGATCTCTGAGGGGACAACGGTTCAAGAAAGCAGTCTTAAGGCTCATGTCTCGGGTTCTAGGGAGGCTATTGAGGACGAGAACGTCAACACAAGCCACGAGGAGGACTGGAGCGAGCTGCTACCCCCAAAGGTGGACCTAAAGGAGCTCCCAAAAGGGCTAAGGTATGCTTTCTTAGGGCTTAATGAAACCTACTATAACCATAACTGGTCACCGAATGTGTATAGACTATAGGAAGCTCAATTCAGCTACTAGAAAAGATCATTTTCCTCTTCCTTTTATTGATCAGATGCTTTAGAGACTTGCTAATCATCCTTACTGTTGCTTTCTTGATGGTTATAGTGGTTTCTTTCAAATACCAATTTATCCTAACGATCAAGAGAAGACGACTTTTACATGCCCTTATGGTACCTTCGCATATCGAAGGATGCCATTTGGGTTATGTAACGCACCAGCAACATTCCAGTGGTGCATGATGTCGATCTTCTCTGATCTTATAGAGGAGATGGTAGAAGTGTTTATGGATGACTTCTCTGTATATGGTGCGTCCTTTTCTGCTTGTTTGTTGAATCTTTGCAAGGTACTTAAGCGATGTGAGGAGATGATATATCATGGTTTTTGCTGGTTTTTGACCATGATATCTTGTTTATAGAGTCTTTTTGGTATTTTTCGAGTCCTATAGAGTCTTTGCAGGTTTAGGTACGAATGGAGCATAATTGTGGATTCTGGAACCTTTTGGAGCTATACTGAAGTTGTTGCTGAAAAGACCAAGTCGAAGGGCATTAAAGAGCAAGGTGTCGATCGACACCCACCTCTTGGTGTCGATCGACACCGATCGTGGTTGCGAAGAAGCGTTAAATCTCATTAGAAGAAATTGCAACTTGGCCCAGAAGTTTCCCACTATTTTGCACTTTTGCCCCAGTTCGTGTTTAGACTTGTATTTAGGTTTTCTAAGCCATTGTTAGCGAGGTATTCTGAGAATTATTGAGACAAAGAGAGAGATTAGATTGAGAGCTTTTGGGGAGACAAATCCATACTCTGTAGAGAATAATTTCGAACCCCTTTAATCTTGTACTCTATTTTCTTAATGCAATATTATTCAGTCATGATCTGTGTTTCACTTGCTATGTCTGAGTAATCTGCTAGTTAGGTTTTGGGTTATTCAAAAGTTGATAATGAATTGTTAGAACTACAAAACTGGAAGGATAAATCATTTGGTTCTTCATCTTGATTGCTTTAATACTGGTTTTAAGATTGATCACCTAGAAATCAGATCTTAGATTGTTTAATAGATGTGGAAACATTGTTAATCACCAGAACTATCTTAGATGAGCAAAATAACTAGTTGCAAAGGAATTTGAACTAGTGGTTTTGTGAACATATCGAATCTGATCTATAATGCATGTTTAGGTTGTTAGAGTTTGCAAAGGAATTTGGAATTCTGGAATCTGATCATAGTTAATCTCTGCGACGGAAGTCGATTGGTTTTACACTAGTGTTTCGAGTTATAGAACGGTTTTAATTAATATTCCTTTCAGTTCGTGGTCTGCGATTTATGTCAACCTGCGAATTTCCCATTGCCTAGCGCTTGTCTCTATTGATTTTAAGGACCAACAAACCATTCCGATCTCATTGATTTCGCCACTATCTTAGTTGTATTTTATTATCTACTGCTTAGCTTTATTTCAATCTAAAATCTGTTGAGTGATAGTTTCAAGTCCTTGTGGATTCGATCCCTAAGTACTACCGTGACCTCTTAATTTGAGAGAGTAGCTCTAAGGATTAATTTGAGCATATCAAATTTTGGCGCCGTTGCCGGAGACTTAGATATGGCTTTCAAATTTTTAGTATTAGAATTTTGACTAAGTTTTTATTTTCTGTTTACTAATTTCTTTCACTTTTCTGTTGTCTGTTTCAGGTGTATGCATAATCGCAGTACCAGGAGCAATAAAGACAAAGAACTTGTGACTTTAGACATCGACGAACTCGCCAAGTTAGAGAGAACCATCAGAAAAGCCAAAAAGCAGACTAAAATGGTTGGACCACTTGTTCTGAGGACAGATGCTGAAGGTCATTTAGTTGACAGAGAAGGGAACATAAGGAATGAGGATGGGCAGAGGATAGATGACAATGGCGTTGTAATTGAGGAGCAGAATGTACAACAGCAAGCTGCTGGAGATGCTGATGGGCGTCATCCACAGAGGACTCTGGGAGATTACAACAAGCTAGATCAGTTCTATGCAAATAGAGCTGCAATCCGCCCACCTGCCTTTCAGAGGAATGACTTTGAGCTGAAACCCAGTTACTATCAGCTTGTAGGTCAGCATCCTTTCCATGGGCTTCCACATGAACACCCAATAGACCACATTGAGAAGTTTGAAGACCTGGCTTCAAGTGTTAAAGCCAATGGAGTCACCAATGACTTCCTATTCTGCAAGCTTTTCCCTCACTCTTTGGAAAGAGATGCAGCACATTGACTCAAACAGCTGGCACCTGCTTCTTTGACTACATGGAAGGACACTAAATCTGCTTTCCTCAACAACTTCTATGATGATGCAAGGTCAGAAGAGTTGAGGAGAAATATCGCCACATTCTCCCAAGGTCCAACAGAAGCTTTTAAAGCAGCATGGGTTAGATTTAAGCTGTACCAAAGGGACTGCCCACATTATAGATTTAATGAAGTACAGCAGCTGGGAATCTTTTTCAGAGGTGTTGACTGGAAATACCAGATGGCTCTGGATGCAGCAAGCAATGGGAACTTCAACACAAGAGTCCCAGCTGATGCCATCAAGTTGATAGAGAACCTAGCTTCCAGCAACAGCACAAAGAATGCTGATTTTGAGAGACAGAAAAACGCTGGGGGTGCAGGAAGTAATCAGTTTGTTGGTGAGATGAAAGCCAAGTTGGACTCTGTGCATAATCTCCTGGTTGGGAAGAAGTCTGTTCAGTTTGCTGCTAAGGTTGAGACATTTGAGCCAGTTGAGGAGTTTGAAGAAGAAGATGTCAATTACATAAATGGAGCTGGTTTCCAAGGACAAAGGTACAACAATCAGCAAGGAAACAGAGGATTCAGTGGGAATATGCAGAGAAACAACTTCACAGGAAACCAGAGTTCTACTGGCTACACTCCGAAGCCTCAGTTTCAGAAGTCTGAGTACCAGAAGCCTTATCAGAACAGCAACTTCAACAGGAACTATGGTTCCTCATCCTATCAGCCTGCACCAGCACCATCAGCTTCAAGCAAAATGGAAGCAATGCTTGAACAGTTGCTAGAAGGTCAGCAAAAGATTACAGTTGACTTCAATGGCAAGATTGATGCCCTGTATCAAGATCATCTGAATGGGAAAATCGAAGCTCTGAACACTCATGTGAAGACTTTGGATACTCAAGTGGCTCAAACTGCTGGGGCTGTGAAAAGACAGGATGGATTCCTTCCAGGAAGGACATACACCAATCCAAGACACTCTATCAACGCCATTACGCTGAGGAGTGGAAAGAATCTGCAACCAGTGCAGAAAAAGGGCTTTAGTACAGAAGGTTTCGAGCAGCTGCAGGAGTTTGAAGATGAAGATTTCGAAAATTTCGAAGAGTGTCGATCGACACCAACCCCTCAGTGTCGGTCGACACCAGAGGAAATTCGCAACTCCTCGACTCGAAGCGAACGGATATCGACCGAGGTCGACAAGCTGCCCGACACCGGATCGACACAACTCTCAGGAACCAGTGTCGATCGACACCCACCCCCTGGTGTCGATCGACGCCCACCACAGAAGCAAACTCCGAGTTCTCAGACTCCAGAAAGTGCAGAAGAAAGGGTCTACAAGCTAAAGGTGCCTTATCCAAGGAGCCAGAGGAAGTCTAAACAGGAACTGGAGGATGCTAGGATCAAAGCTATCATGGATAAGCTTGTGGTGGAAATCCCTTTGATAGATGCCATAAAGACTACTCCTGTGATAAAGAGATATGTGAAAAGGATGATGACCAAGAATTTGGGGCTGGAACAAGGAACAATGATGATTTCAGAGCAAGTGAGTGCAGTGATTCAGAATAAGATACCAGAATAGCTGACTGATCCTGGGAGTTTTGTTCTGGATTGCACAATCTTTTCTGAAAGGTTTGAGAGGTCATTATGTGATCTAGGGTCAAATGTCAACCTAATGCCTCACTCAGTTGCTGTCAGTTTAGGTATGACTGACTTCCAGCCAACCAGAATATCTCTTATTCTAGCAGACAGGTCTGTGAGGATTCCTGAAGGCATTTTAGAAGATGTACCAGTCAAAGTGGGAGACTGCGTGATTCCCACAGACTTTATGGTTCTGGCTTATGGTGAAGAACCAAAGGATCCCTTGATATTGGGAAGACCATTTCTGGCTACTGCAGGCGCCATCATCGATGTCAGGAAAGGGAGAATTGCTCTGAATGTGGGCGATTTGGTGATGCATTTTGACATGGACAAATTGATGCAGAGGCCAACAATAGATGGCCACACATTCTATGTGGACTCTCTCACCGGTCTTGCAGAAGAAATCTTCCAAGAGATGCATCCTGTAGACCCTTTGGAGAGGGCATTGACAGTTTCTGCAGAATCAACAGAGCATCTAGACAACATTGCTGCTGGGTATGTCAAGATGATGGATGCAAATGAGCAAGTCATGCAGCTGGTTGCACAACAAGAGCTGGTTGGGACATCTGTAAAAGCTGCAAAGCTAGGTGATTGGAGTGAAGAAAAAGCTCCCAAAATCGAACTCAAACAGATTCCTGCAGGTCTAAGGTATGCCTTTCTAGGACCTAACTCTACTTATCCTGTCATAGTTAGTGCTACCTTAAACAATGCAGAGCTCACCTTACTGCTAAGCAAGCTGCGCACTTTTCGCAAGGCTCTTAGCTATTCTCTTGATGACATTTCAGGTATCTCTCCAGAGTTGTGCATGCACAGGATACATCTTGAGGATGAGTCGAAGTCGTCAATCGAGAACCAGAGGAGGCTGAATCCGAACTTGCAGGATGTGGTGACGAAGGAGATCATGGAGCTTCTGGCTGCTGGGATCATTTACCTGATTTCAGACAGCACTTGGGTCAGTCCAGTACATGTGGTTCCCAAGAAGGGAGGAGTGACAGTGGTGAAAAATGAGAAGAATGAGCTAATCCCCACAAGAACCATCACTGGGCACAGGATGTGTATTGACTACAGGAAGCTCAACTCTGCTACAAGAAAGGATCACTTCCCACTGCCATTCATTGATCAGATGCTGGAGAGGTTGGCGAATCACTCCTATTACTGCTTCCTGGATGGCTACTCTGGCTTCTTTCAGATCCCCATCCACCCAGATGATCAGGAGAAGACTACATTCACTTGTCCTTATGGTACATTTGCATATCGCAGAATACCATTTGGACTTTGTAATGCTCTTGCGACATTCCAGAGATGCATGCTGTCCAACTTCACAGACATGATTGAGAAGTATATGGAGGTCTTCATGGATGACTTCTCAGTGTATGGATCATCTTTTAAGGACTGCCTTGACAACCTCTGTCAAGTGCTCGCTAGGTGTAAAGAGAAGCATCTGGTTCTGAACTGGAAAAAATGCCATTTTATGGTCAGAGATGGGATTGTGCTTGGGCATCGAGTTTCTGGAGAGGGTATTGAGGTAGACAGAGCAAAGATTGACGTGATGACCAGTTTACAGACCCCAGATTGTGTGAAGTCAGTCAGGAGCTTTCTAGGACATGCCGGATTTTACAGAAGGTTCATTAAGGATTTCAGTAAGATTGCAAGAGCACTCACAGCTCTGCTTTGCAAGGATGTGAAGTTTGAATTTACTGAAGAATGTCATTCAGCCTTCCAGCAAATCAAGCAGGCTTTAGTAAGCACCCCTATTGTACAACCTCCTGATTGGGATCTACCATTTGAAGTGATCTGTGAGGCTTCAGACTTTGCAGTGGGCGCAGTATTGGGTCAGAGAAAAGACATGAAGCTTCATGCAATCTACTATGCAAGCAGAACACTGGATGATGCTCAAAAGAACTATGCAACTACAGAGAAGGAATTGTTGGCTGTAGTATTTGCATTTGAGAAGTTCAGACAGTACCTGGTTGGATCTAAGGTAATTGTGCACACTGATCACTCTGCTCTCAAGTTCTTGATGCAGAAGAAAGATGCAAAACCAAGACTGCTGAGATGGATTTTGTTGCTGCAAGAATTTGACATTGAAATAAGAGACAAAAAAGGGATTGAGAATGGAGTAGCAGACCATCTCTCAAGGATTAGAATTGAAGATAACGTCCCCATTGATGATTTCCTGCCGGAGGAGAACATATGTCTCATTGAGGCAAGATTGCAGACTTCAGATACGGATGCACTGCAGTCTTCTCAAACTGCAAACAGAGTGTCGATCGACACCCACCACTTGGTGTCGATCGACACCAATCTCGACACGAGCCATAATCAACCAGGATCGACATCTCCCTCGCCACTCAGGTCGTTGCTACCCAGTGTCGATCGACACCAGTCCCGAACTGCAACTAAGCTTCAACAGATCCTGCGTGATGTTTTCTCTCAGCCTATCTTCACAGTTGCAACCTCTTCTAGGCCTTGGTATGCTGATATTGCCAACTACCTAGCTGCAGACGAGGTCCCTGACTCTCTCAAAGGATATGAGAAGAAGAAATTTATGAGGGAACTAAGGAGATATTACTAGGATGAACCATACCTGTACAAGTACTGTTCAGATGGAATCTACAGAAGATGCCTTGCAGAAACTGAGGTTCAGAATGTGCTTTTCCACTGTCATGGCTCTGAGTATGCAGGACACTTTGCTACCTTTAAGACTGTCTCCAATGTTCTACAAGCAGGGTTCTGGTGGCCTACAATGTTCAAGGATGCTCAGACATTCATCTCACAATGTGATGTTTGCCAAAGGAGAGGGAAGATCAGTAGAAGACATGAGATGCCACAGAACTTCATACTTGAAGTTGAAGTTTTTGACTGCTGGGGTATAGATTTCATGGGACCTTTTCCTTCATCCTATGGGAACAAATACATCCTGGTTGCAGTGGATTATGTCTCCAAATGGGTAGAAGCAATTGCCAGTCAACACAATGATGCTGCAGTGGTCCTGAAGCTGTTCAAAACCATCATTTTCCCCAGGTTTAGAGTGCCACGGATTGTGATCAGTGATGGTGGAAAACACTTTATCAATAGAGTGTTTGAGAAGCTGCTGCACAAGTATGAAGTTCATCACAAGGTTGCTACACCTTATCACCCTCAGACAAGTGGTCAAGTTGAAGTTTCCAACAGGCAAATCAAGGAGATCCTGGAGAAGACAGTAGGGAAGACTAGAAAAGACTGGCCTGCCAAGCTAGATGATGCACTTTGGGCCTACAGGACAGCATTCAAGACAGCACTTGGCGCCACACCATTCCATCTACTTTATGGGAAAGCATGTCACCTTCCAGTGGAGCTTGAACACAAGGCAAGTTGGGCTGTTAAGAAGATGAACTTTGACTGGAAATCTGCAGCAGAGAGGCGCCAGATACAGCTCAATGAGTTAGATGAGATCAGGCATCATGCTTATGAGAACTCAAAGCTGTACAAGGAGAGGACCAAAGCTTACCACGACAAAAAGATCCTTGCCAGACACTTTGAACCAAATGACCAGGTACTTTTGTATAACTCACATTTACAATTATTTCCTGGAAAATTGCGTTCTCGTTGGTCAGGTCCTTTCACAGTCAAAGAAGCTAGACCATATGGCGCAGTTGTTCTGTCAACTCCAGAAGGCAGGGAATTTGTTGTCAATGGGCAAAGGGTGAAACATTACTGGGCGCAAGCCGCAATTCCCGAAGGACAGATTGTACCTTTTGCAGATGCACCCACAGCCTGATCCTGAGGACAGTCAAGCTAATGACGTTAAACGAGCGCTTGGTGGGAGGCAACCCACTGGTAAGTATACATACTTAGTCTAATTTTTGATTTTTACTAACTTATTTTCGTGGTATTCAGTCACAAAAAAAAAAGAGCAGGGTGTCGAGGCGAGCACCTGTCGACCACGGTCGACACCCTGATCGGCACTGACCAGTGTCGATCGACACCCACCCCCTGGTGTCGATCGACACCCTCATTAATCAGGTAAGTTTTCTTTAACTCACCGGGTTCTTCGTCTTCTTCCTCATTCTCCATAAACCCGAAAACTCTCATACTTTCCCCAAATTCGCAGTTTCCTTGTTTGTTGACGGATTTGAGTGATTCAAAAGCCTAACCTGGACGGAATTTCGTGCTGGTTCTGAATATATAACTCACTCATTCGATCTGCAAGATGGCTCCACGAAACAGCAAACGATCACGCACGGAGACCGAAGAATCCTCCAACCCCGCACCTGCTATACCAGCTCTTCCTCCATGGCCTCGGAGAGAAGGGTTGATGATCCCAATTGAGAGAGCTTGGGAGGATACTCCGGCGAAGGAAGTCGCAAAGCGCGATTGCATCTTCCGCGATATCAGCGAAGAGTGGGATGACTACGATACGTTGTTCTACAACGCATGGCTCAAGATGGACTTTGCGTCGACACGGTTCGCAGATGAGGCTACATTGCGCCGCCTCGGGCTCAAGGAGGAGGCTCTGTGCGTGCTGCAGAAGATTGGCTTGGGTACCATGGCGACCAAGCAGTACGATCTATACACTGAGCTAGTCCGCCAGTTCATTGCCACAGCGAGGGTGTATTACACCAATGACATCGTGAGGAGAGCAGATGAGGGCACTCTCACATTCCTCATCAGAGGCATCAGATACAGGATCACATTTCCTGAGCTCTGTACCATCTTCGGGTTCAATCCACAGCGCACTGGCGTCTCACTCCCGACGCTGTTTCCTGACCTGCAGAGTTACTGGTCCCATTTCGGGAATGGAGTTTATGACTCCAAGCGGTCTACTCAGACTGATGTGCGCCACCTGCTGCTGCGCTACCTGGTCCGCCTTTTCTCCACTACCCTCTGTGCAAGTCTGAGCCAGGGAAGATGAGAGTTTCTGAGCTGACTCTCCTGTATTACGGCATTGAGGATGTTCTGACAAAGGAGTACCCAGTTGACAGCGATGTCAACATGGGGGCCATTTTTGCCCATCACTTGGCTTCGCTGAAGACCAAGGCGTTCACTGGAGCTCGGGACAAGCCCGAGAGTATTGGCAGTCTCCTCACCCCCATCTTCCGCCATTTCCGCATTGACACTTCGACTTGCAGAGTTGTGTCTGAGCGCCACCTCATTGACCTGGATTATTTGAGGAGGACACATTGGATCGCAGGAGATGAGCCACTTTGGAGCTTTGTTAGTCACACTGGTCAGCGATGCCTCATTCCGCTACCTCAGACTGCTCTCACTACACTGCAGACGGACTCCCTCAGCTTCCAGCCTGATGCTACACTGATACGATCTGCGCCAGCTACTAGGCGTAGAGGAGGATCTTCCCGCGCTGCTGCTTCTGCTGCTGAGGATGCGCCTGTTGAGAGTCATGCTGGAGGTTCCTCTCGTCACCCGTCACTACCACGTACGATGCCTCTGCCGATTGGTCCCCATACACTTCCACCGACCCCCGAGATTCCGATGGAGCAGGCCACTTTTCAGCGCTACATGGTGCAGAGTATTCAGGCATTGTGGAACGCTGTCTCGGTGATCTCCAACTGCAGTTGTGTGCGCCCCCATTCACCTGATACTGAGGATGAGGACTAGTTCCTCTATGTTACCTGGTTACTTTTCCTTTTCCCTTTGTCCTTTTTTATTTTCTGTTGAGTCAGTTTTGTGTCTTTGTTTTGAGTCAGTTTGTCAGCTTGGTATTTGGTTTTGAAATCTGTTTGAACTGATGAGATTATAGATTATGTTGTTGCTTTTATTTGTTTGCTTGAGTGTTCTTAACAGTCCTGACTTTGGAGAACATCAGCTAACCATCTAATTTGCAACAAGTATACATGTTTGGGTCATCCCATTCTGTTTTCGGACAGGGTGTCGATCGACACCAACCATGTGGTGTCGATCGACACCACGCGCAATCACAGGTACCACTTTCTCATCTCTGTACAAACCGTTTCCTTTACCTCTTTCTACCAACTCCTTGCTTAATAACACTGGGAACAGTGTTGTTTAAGTCTGGGGGAGGTCGTTGCTGACATTGTTTACATTGTTTTGTATTTATAGAGTCTCAAAGTTGAGTCAAAACTTGTTTTGTTGAGTCAAAATTTTTGAAATTATCAGTTTTTCTTGGAACAAACCACAAAACATTGATGCTTATAAGAACCATTGCCACAGGTGTTGATTACAAGTCTTACTAAGTTGAAAGTCATAGGTAGATCAGTCTAGCAATGAAGGTTTAGGTTCTTAGAGAATCTGGAAAATTTGCTGCTAACTCCACTTAAATGAACTTAAACTTATTGTCTTGGTTCTGGATTCTCTTTGATCTTGATTCTCTCTTCTAACTCTGACAAGTGTGTTAAGACACAGTTTCTCTTTGATCTTCCCTGAATGAGCTTAAAAGTTTTTGAGTCAAAAGTTTGGTGCATCCATGACCCTGTCTCCTCACAAGGAACAACAGTAGTGAACACACTCAAGAACCTATCTCCTCACAAGGAACACAAGTATTGAGTAGCACCAATTCTTAGACTATTACAAAAAAAAATAAGAAAGAGCTTAATATAAAAAAAATTATCAGAGAGAAAGATCAAGGGAAGAGAAAATAAGAGAACTGTGATGAGACTGCTTAGTTCAGTTGTTTAGGAAGGGAAAAGAATCTATAAGTGATTGAGATGATAAAACCTTGGTGAAACATCACTTAGACAAAAATAAGGAGTTTAGCAGTAGAGATTTCGGATTTCTTGAAGGAGCTTGAGCTGGATTTGAAAGATTCGCTAACCTGTGATGATTAGACTGAAATTTGATCATGTGTTGACTCTGTGGTATGTGGATTCGAAAGTGTTAATCAATGTGGTGTTCCTAATGTCTGACTGGCTTTTTCTGTGTTTTCAAATCTCTACTCTAGGCCATGTCTGATGTTTACTTGAGGGCAACCAAAAGATAAGTCTGGAGGAGTTGATATATCATGGTTTTTGCTGGTTTTTGACCATGATATAAGTCTTGTTTATAGAGTCTTTTTGGTATTTTTCGAGTCCTATAGAGTCTTTGCAGGTTTAGGTACGAATGGAGCATAATTGTGGATTCTGGAACCTTTTGGAGCTATACTGATGCTGTTGCTGAAAAGACCAAGTCGGAGGGCATTAAAGAGCAAGGTGTCGATCGACACTCACCTCTTGGTGTCGATTGACACCGATCGTGGTTGTGAAGAAGCGTTAAATCTCATTAGAAGAAATTGCAACTTTACCCAGAAGTTTCCCACTATTTTGCACTTTTACCCCAGTTCGTGTTTAGACTTGTATTTAGGTTTTCTAAGTCATTGTTAGCGAGGTATTCTGAGAATTATTGAGACAAAGAGAGAGATTAGATTGAGAGCTTTTGGGGAGACAAATCCATACTCTGTAGAGAAGAATTTCGAACCCCTTTAATCTTTTACTCTATTTTCTTAATGCAATATTATTCAGTCATGATCTGTGTTTCACTTGCTATGTCTGAGTAATCTGCTAGTTAAGTTTTGGGTTATTCAAAGGTTGATAATGAATTGTTAGAACTACAAAACTGGAAAGATAAATCATTTGGTTCTTCATCTTGATTGCTTTAATACTGGTTTTAAGATTGATCACCTAGAAATCAGATCTTAGGTTGTTTAATAGATGTGGAAACATTGTTAATCACCAGAACTATCTTAGATGAGCAAAATAACTAGTTGCAAAGGAATTTGAACTAGTGGTTTTGTGAACATATCGAATCTGATCTATAATGCATGTTTAGGTTGTTAGAGTTTGCAAAGGAATTTGGAATTCTGGAATCTGATCATAGTTAATCTCTGCGACGGAAGTCGATTGGTTTTACACTTGTGTTTCGAGTTATATAACGGTTTTAATTAATATTCCTTTCAGTCTGTGGTCTGCGATTTATGTCAACCTGCGAATTTCCCATTGCCTAGCGCTTGTCTCTATTGATTTTAAGGACCAACAAACCATTCCGATCTCATTGATTTCGCCACTATCTAAGTTTAATTTTATTATCTACTGCTTAGCTTTATTTGAATCTAAAATCTGTTGAGTGATAGTTTCAAGTCCTTGTGGATTCGATCCCTAAGTACTACCGTGACCTCTTAATTTGAGAGAGTAGCTCTAAGGGTTAATTTGAGCATATCAGGAGACAAACTTGGTTCTCAACTGGGAGAAATGTCACTTCATGGTGAAGGAAGGGATTGTCCTCGGTCACAAGATATCGGAGCTAGGAATAGAGGTTGACAAGGCGAAGATTGAGGTCATGATGAGTCTTGAGCCGCCGGTTAATGTGAAGGGTATAAGGAGTTTCCTAGGACACGCTGGCTTCTACATGCGGTTTATCAATGATTTCTCCAAGATAGCTCGCCCTCTTACACGGTTGTTATGCAAGGAAGCTGACTTTGTCTTTGATGAGGAATGTCTTCATGCTTTCAAGACCATCAAAGAGGCTCTTGTCACGGCATCTATAGTACAAGCACCAGATTGGAGCTTACCGTTCGAGATCATGTGTGACGCGAGCGACTACGCCGTGGGAGCTGTTCTAGGGCAGAGAAATGACAAGAGGTTGCATGTAATACTATGCCAGCCATACCTTGGATGACACGGAAGTGAGATATGCTACAACCGAGAAGGAGCTGCTGGCCGTTGTGTTTGCTTTTGAGAAGTTCAGATCATACTTGGTGGGCTCTAAGGTTTTTGTGTACACGGATCATGCTGCTTTGAGATAGATCTACTCTAAGAAGGATACCAAGCCGAGGCTGTTAAGATGGATTCTCCTTCTACAAGAGTTTGATATGGAGATAAAAGACAAGAAGGGGATAGAGAATGGTGTTGCTGATCACCTTTCTAGGATGAGAGTGAATGAAGCTTTGCCATTAGATGATTCACTTCCTGAAGAGCAGCTCCTGATGATCACCACGGCAGTATGTGGAAGGCTTGAAGACAAGTTTGAAGAGGTTTTGAGTTTCAAGGAAGAAGACTTACCTTGGTATGCTGATATAGTAAACTATTTAGCTCCTGGAGAGGAGCCTTCTCATCTAGACCATTACCACAAGAAGAAATTCATACTTGTACAAAGGAGGAGTGGACAGCTTATATAGAAGGTGTGTAACAAGGGATAAGCTAAGGACATACTTCTACATTGTCACGGCTCTTCATATGGTGGTCATTTCGCTTCTTTCAAGACCGCTACAAAGGTGTTACAAGCTGGCTTTTGGTGGCCATCGCTGTTCAAAGACGCTCATGAATTTGATAAGCCTTGTGAAGCTTGTCAAAAGGCAGGGAACATCACGAAGAGGAATGAGATGCCTCAGGTACCAATCTTTGAAGTTGATGTTTTTGACGCATGGGGGATAGACTTTATGGGTCCTTTCCCATCTTCTTACGGCAACAAATTCATCTTGGTAGCCGTTGATTATGTGTCTAAGTGGGTTGAGGCTATAGCTTCTCCAACCAATGATGCTAAGGTGGTGATAAAGCTCTTCAAGACCATCATCTTCCCACGGTTTGGAGTTCCCAAGATAGTTATAAGCGACGGGGGAAGCCACTTTATCAACAAAGTGTTTGAAAGCCTCTTAAAGAAGTATGGCGTGAAGCACAAGGTAGCAACTCCCTATCATCCTCAAACTAGTGGGCAAGTAGAGGTTTCTAACAGGCAGATCAAGGCTATACTTGAGAGGACAGTTGGGGATACTAGAAAAGATTGGGTGGTCAAACTCGATGATGCTTTGTGGGCTTACCGAACCGTTTTCAAAACCCCTATTGGTACCACTCCCTTCACTCTTCTATACGGCAAGGCATGTCATCTTCCTGTTGAGTTGGAGCATAGAGCACTATGGGCAATGAAGCAGATGAACTTTAGTCTCAAGACAGCACATGAGAAGCGTTTTATTCAACTCCATGAGCTAGATGAGCTACGGCTAGAAGCTTACGAGAGTGCAAAGATCTGCAAGGAAAGGACCAAGGCGGTTCACGACAAGAAGCTGGTTCATAAGGAGTTAAGAGAAGGCAGTCTGGTGCTACTCTACGACTCGAGGTTGAAGCTGTTCCCAGGCAAGCTCAAATCAAGGTGGTGTGGACCGTTTGAGATCAAGGAAGTTCTGCCCTATGGAGCGGTTACATTGGTTGGCAAGAGCGGTAATGCTTTCACTGTCAACGGGCACAGGGGTAAGCCCTACTTGGCGATTGAATACAGCAAGGAGGACACTACAATGCTCCTCCAAGACCCCCCTCAGGCCTAAACAAAGTAAAGTCTAGCTAAAGACGTTAAAGAAAGCGCACTTGGGAGGCATTCCCATGTTTATCCTGTACATATTTTTGTTTTCTTTCAATTTCAGTTTTATGTTTTTACTGTTTATGTGTGTAGGTGAGAGGATAAGGGGCTGTAAGCCATGATCTTGGAGTCAAAAGAGGCAAGAAAGGTTAAGTAGAGGCTAGAGATCGAGTGCTAGATCGACCTATCCTAGCTCGATCTTTACTAGAACGAGCTAGTGAATCAAGAGGAGTAAGTTGATCTAGACGAGATCGAGTAGATAATCAAGTGGAACGATCGATCCTGAGAGGATAAGCCACCTACGCGTTTAGCTTGAAAAGCAAACTCGATCTAAGCCAAAACGACCCCCAAATCGATCACGTGGCTCGATCCAAGGAGCATAGCCTAAGTGACCAAAAATCATGGAACGAGAGGGTACAATCGATCTAAGACTCGATGCAATCTGAATCGAGTCCCTGATCGATCAAACCTCTCGATCCTAGTCAACATGGGCATGAGATCAAGTCCTAGATCGACCAAATGGACTCGATCTCGTGTCGAGGTAAGTAATTTCTTTCCCTCTTATCTTCTTTCCCTCCTATTTTTAAATTTGAATTGTGGTCAAGGCAAGCATCTTTGACCATGAAAGATGTGCCTTGACCACACTTTTGTCAGAAACCACTTGTTTTGCCCATGGTTTTACATTTTTTGTTAGCCTTTATATTTATAAGCAACAGCACTCTCTCTCATTTGTATTTCGAGTTTTCTAAGGAAAGAGAGAGTGTGATTTTCTTTTCATAAAGGTTAACAACAACTCTTTCATCCTTGCAAAGGTATTTTCGGTTCAAATTGTTTAAAATCTTTTAGAAAATCTCCTTTTATTTGCCTTGGTTAATGGTTAGTTGTTAGGGAGTTTAATTAATTTTTAAAAATAGCTAGATATTAGGAAAATTTCTAGATTTAATCCTATCTCTAGATTCTCTCCTTTATTATCTAGCTAAATGTTTTTATAAATTCTCCAAAAATCTAGGGTAGTTGTTAAAAAGTTTTTCCTTCTACCTTGTCTTTCTCTCAACATTCGCCGCCTTTACTCATCCTCTTTCTTGAGAATTGTGTTTCAGGCACCATGGCTCCAAAGAGAACGAGAGAAGAGACAGCACAAGAAGGAGAAGCTCAAGAAGTGGTTCAAGAGAGGATTAGATGGACCATTGAGGAGAAACAAGCCAAGAAAAGGCTAGAGAGGTTCCGGTTTGACCCCACAAAGTTCGCAAGCAGGGATCTGTTGGCAAAGATGGGGATATTGGGAGACTTTGATCAGCTTCTCAAGAACATTGGGCTCCGGTGCTTGTCAAGAATGGATTGCCCAACCTATCCCGAGGCAACCCTAGACTTCCTCGCTACTTTGGAGTTCACTTATGAGAATCCAAGTCTTCCTACTCCTTCTCAAGGTCAGCTAACCTTCAAGATCAGGAAACAAGCCTACCATCTCTCCATCCAAGAGCTTTGCCAAGCATACAGTCTGAAGGCTAACGCTAAGCAAGTGGAGTTTCCTTCTTTCACTCAAGCCAACGACTTGTGGGATTTGATAAGCAATGATGATTACAAGGCCAACACGGCTAAGACCAAGAGAGTGAGGAGTCCAGTGCTGAGATACACGCTCAAGCTCATCGCCAACACCTTCAGTGGACGGTCTGTGGCTCCTACAGTCACCAAGAACGAGCTGTGTTTCTTGTTCCAAGGCGTTAAGCACCTCCTTTGCGATCCTAAGGAGAATGACGAGCCGATGGAAGATGAGCTTGGGGATGATGTGAATTACGGCTGCATCTTGGCTGCCTCTTTGGTGAAGTACAAGGCATGGGCATTGGGATGCAAGGCGAGTTCAGCTTTGATAGGAGGCTTCCTCATGCCTATGTTTGTTCAAGCCAGAGTGCCACTTGCTGACTTTGTACCTGTCGCGGAGAGAGCCTACATGGACGAGATTTATATGAGGAACACGGACAGCTTGGGACGCACACCAGCCGAGGGTTTCTACGCCTACTTGTTCATCGATTGCGAGAATGAGAAGCGGGTGTGCATATTGCCGAACAAGGAGGAAACCGAGCTGCTAGGGGTTGGCAATGTAGAGTTTCTGCCGAGTGTAGAGGAGTGCTTTGCACCACTAGGAGGCACAGCCGCTCCCACACAAGCTTCTCACCCTCGATCGGAGTCGCCTACATCCGATGCTGAGATGCCCGAGAGTTTTGTTCTTCCCACGCTTGACTTCGAGCCAAGAACCAAAACCGAGAAGTTCCCTTCTTCAGTCGTCGAGATGCAGCGCAAGATCAACAAATGGCAGAGCAAGATGATTAAAAAGCTTGCCAAGAAGATCAAGGACTTGAAGAAGAAATCATCTGAGGCATCTTCAAGCGAAGAGGTAGAACAACCCGAGAAGAGAAGGAGATCCACCGGTGGGATAGTAATCCGTGAGCCCCAAGGCGAGAACCAAGCTGCACGCCGCTCTCTACACGAAGGAGCAAGCAAGGAGAAAGGCAAAGCGGTCACCCAAGACCCTCCTAGCAAGAGCAGGAAGTCTGGAGCATCCTCAAGCTCCAGCCGAGCCTAGCTCCAAGGTACCAACAACCGAACCCTTGTATATACCACACATCATTTGATTTTTGTTTGTGTTTTGACTCCTCTTGAGCTTTGTTTGCCACCGAGACGGTGTCATTCAAGTTTGGGGGAGTGTGTGGTGTGTTTGACATGTTTTCTATGATCTTATTTTCTGTTATCATCCCTTGAGTCTTGCATTGCATCATAAGGCATAGAAAACACCAAAAAATGATAAAAGTTTTAAAATTTTTCAAAACATTCATGTAGTTGCACTTGCATTGTAGAATATTTTAGGATTGAGTCTAGAATTTTTTAAAAAATCATTTAGGTTGTTGCATTTGAATAGGGAGCGAATGATAAACACTTGTTAAGTTGTCAACGTTTGAATTGTTTTCAATGCCTAGGTTGTTTGTTGTTTGATTGCATCTAGTGAGTTTGAAGTTAAGGCTGCACCATATCGTGATTACTTGCATTTGATACTCTAGTCTTATGTTAAAACTCGCTTTGATTTGATGCCAACTCCATCTTAGTAGAACCTTAATCTTGACATTGAATTATCTTGTTTGTGCATTAAGAGTGATTGCATGGCTTACCCATATACATACTTGAATTATCTTCTTCCTTTCTTACCACTCTTGTTAATCCAAGTAGCTGATCCTCATCATAATGGGACAGTTAACCACGCCCTAAACCAAACTTTCTTTCAGACCTAAACACTTTTGCGTGAGTAGTGAGGCCCTATTTTGCATCATTTTTAATCATATTTTAGCAAAAAGTGTTAGGAATATGGCTGGCAAGGAAAAGCTCCCTTGTAGACACCAACTTGCATTTTGAGCTTGATATTAGGTTAGGAGTTTGGTAAAAGGGTTGTTTGAGTGGTTTAAGAGTTTGTTGTTTATATATTTTCAAAAGAAGAAGAAGTATAGGATTAGTAGCAAAGGGGGAACAAGTAAATTGTGGTTAAGTAAAATAGAAAAGAATGCTCTTAGTGATTTATTAGAAAGGCACCAGCAGCAACAAGGCTTACAAAGGTCATTCAAAAAGAAGAAAAATCTGACCGAGCCATCCACCAAAGGTGAAGAAAGCGACGCCAAACATACAACAAGGAAAAACATACAACCACACGGCAAAGCAAAAAGGAGTTTTCCCCATTGTGAAGAATGAAGATGATCAAGCGCTTTGGGAAAGGGTAGATTTAGGGGTTACACTTTGGGTTTTAGAAGTCTTTAGGATCATCTTGGGTAAAAAGGGTAGAAGGGAGCTTTGACTTGCATGCATAAGTGTGCCTTCACCTTTAGCATTTTGCCAAAGATAGGATTCTTTCTTTGAGTGATCCCCTGAATTTTTAAACCCCTCTTTAAATGAGATCATTTTCATCTCATGACCATATCCTTTTGACCAAATGCTTTCGCTTGATGTGCAGAAACTTGATCCATTGGTTATCGCTTAATGAATGTTAAGGAGTTGGTTGATTTGAATGCTTGCGTAGGCTAAGCTAGAGTTCATTGTTTGCTTTGATGGGTATCGCTAAAGCTTTTGAAGTAGAACAACCTCTTTTCATCTTAGAACTTATAACTTGGGCGTTGAATCGGTTTTTCCATTGACATCTTTCGTTTTGAGCTTCCGCTTTCAAACCTCTCTTCCTATCTTGAATTTTGTTTGCTTGAGGGCAAGCAAAAGTCAAGATTGGGGGAGTTGATATTACCATATATTTTTCATATTTTGCATGCATTTAGGATAGTTTTCCATGCATTCATCTTGCATTATAGGCTAGTTTGTTCCATTTGTTGCATTTTAGGTCCTAGGTCCATTTGCCTTCACATTTTGCATATTTCTTGCACTTTTGCATCATTATCAGGTTTGTTTGGAGCACTCTGGAGTTGTGGAGGTTATGTGGACGTGAGGAGGATCAAAACTAAGCTTGTGGACACTTGGAGAGCTCAACCATGCATGCAAAGGACCCGAGATCGAGTAGCGGATCGAGCAAGGCAGGTCGATCTAGATGAGATCGACCAGAAGATCGAGTGATCGAAGTCGATTCAAGAGGAAGGATCGAGACCAAGATCGAGAGAGGAGATCGATCTGGAGTACGGACGTGAATGACGCCATGCGGAACGAGAGCCAGATTGAGACCATGACTCGATCATCCAAGGACCGAGAAGAAGATCGATGAAGGTGCTCGATCCATCCAACCAGATCGACTGGAAGATCGAGCAAAGGAAGGCGATCCAGCAAGAAGATCGAGTGAGCTGCTCGATCCAGAGATCGATTCCTGAGGAGCCTTATCCGTCCAGCTGGTTTTGGCATCTAGCGAGGGGACCATTGAGAGATGTTCGGCCATTTTATGAAAAGAGGGCCATCACTTTCTATTATCTACACTTTGTCTTAGCTTTTTCTGTTCATCACTTTAGGCGAATCCGCCATTGCAAAACCTTATGCTTTCTTGTAGTTTTTGAACTTGAATCCTTTAATATTAAGCAGTTTTTCTTTAATCGCTCTTTTATCATGCTTAGTTCTTTGTTTATTGCTTTTCAATCGGTTTCTTTCATGAGTAGCGAGTAGTTCCTTTTGAGATTTGGGGTAGAGGTTTAAGTTTTGTGTTTTTCTTGTTCTTCATTCCTTCTCTTCGAGGATCTTGGGGTCTTAAGGCTTAGAGAGTCTTGGAAAAGATCTATATGATTCCAAATCTATCTTACCCTGACCGGATTCAGATGTCCTAGAAAACCAGATCCTAGAGACTAATCTTTCCTCTCCCAAACGACATGGTTGTAAAGGAGGTTAGTTAGGCCATAGATTGAAATCTGTTTTCCTTGCTCTTCGATCTCTTTTTCCCCCAAACGCCATGGGTTTGGAGAAGAGATTGAGGAAGTGAATCATACCACACGCCATGGATGGTTCTTGTTTTGTTTTCAAGGCTTAGAGAAAACTCTTAAATGAGTAGATCTACATGTTTTCAAACCAAACCTTAAACCTTTGACACTCTTGAATATGACCCTCGACCCTAAACCCTTTTTTATCATTTTAAAACTTTTGTTCATCATTCTGTTATCATAAAGCTTGCATCTTGTTCTTTAGAAGTCATTTTGCTTTAAGTTGTTAGATCGATCTGTTTTACTCGATTCAGTGCTCGATTTTTAGTTCTTAGTAGATTTTCTCTTTTGTTATTCTGTTTTCTTTCAGTGTTAGTTAACCCTCTTTCAGGGATGTTAAAATAGTTTTGCATTTCATTTGGTCATTGCATTTAGTTTTCTTTGATTTTACCAAACATTTTCCCGATTTGCTTAGATTTGCTTCACACTTGCATTCCTAGAGTTCTTCCTGCTTCCTAGGTTGGATTGATACCCCTTACTGTTATACTACATCATTGATTGTGGTTTGGGATTTGATACTTCACCTTGCTTGCAAAAATTCTAGTATCAGCCAGCACCAGGAATACCCGAAATGGGACCTCGTCCCAACACGAGATATCCATCTCCACCTTTAAGACCACCTGGAACTGAGCCACCTCGACAGAGATGGCTTGGGTCCTCAGCCTTCCCCTCGAGCTCGCAGACACCACCCCAGTTCGGCCAACAACTGAACACGATCTCGAACTCGAGACTTCCTATCGGGATCCGTGAACAACCAATAGGCTTCGTTCACCGACAGCTCGGACCTTAGATTCCAAATGATCCGACTCGGGCTAACCACCTCGGCGTCAGCTCAAGAAACCTAGTCGACTGCGAATCCTTTGAAATGTTCCAGAACCAGACCGACTACGCCATTCGGCAGATGAACTCCATATTCCATCAAGCCACGAGCTCAGCTCCCGACATCGATTGAGTAATTTGCGAGACCCAACGGACTCCATTCACCTACTCGATCATGAACACATACCTCCGAGACACTACCAAAGTACGAGTCCCGGAGTACGCTGGAAACAGCGACCTAAAAACTCACATCGGACTCTTCAACCTCGCAGCTATCCGAGCTAACTTCTCCCCATAAGAAAAAGAAGCAGGATACTGCAGGCTCTTTGCCGAAAACTTAGTCGGGCCAGCCCAGGAATGGTTCTGACGCTGGAAGAAAATTCAATCTCAAATTTCAACGAGCTCGCAATAGCCTTCCTCAAGCAATATTCGATCTTCATCGAAAAACGAGAGACCAAAGCAGACCTTTGGAAGCTAGTCCAATCCCCAGATGAACCACTTCTATCCTACGTTGCCAAATTCAAGGCGATCAAAGCAAAAATCGCTAACCCTAACGAAGCAGTAGCCCTGCTTGCCCTTCGAACCAACCTTTGGTACTAGTCGAGGTTCAAGGCGGAGCTCACGCTTCGACCTATGGACTCACTCGACGATGCGCTCCATCTCGCAACCATATTCGCTAACTTCAAGGAAAAAATGGTTGCCTGCGACGCAAAATACCGTAGCTCACAGCTCCACCTCGCACCCTCCGGGCCGAAGAAATCTAACGTTCCACCTCCCAAAAGGGAGTCGCAGGGCAAAGGTCAGCATTCGTATGCTATAGAAAGCTCGTCCCCCGAAAAGGAGTCGAGCTTCGTCCAAAGAAAATATTGCGAACACCACAAAAAGAACGGACATTCCACCGAGGAATGTCGAACTCGAGCTAGAATCCTGGCGAAAAAGCTCGCCAAGGAAAAAGCCAAGAAGGTCGAGGTAAAAAGCGAAAAGACCAAAAAGACCTCGACCAGAAGCATGGAAGAGGACCTCGACAAAGCCCCTCAAAATGAGATCGCGAAGTCGAAGTCGATGTCCAAACCCCTGACTCTCCTCCTCGAAGTTAGCAACCATATTCGCTAACTTCGAGGAAAAAACGGTTGTCTGCGAAGCAAACTACCGTAACTCACAGCTCCACCTCGCACCCTCCGGGCCGCAGAAATCTAACGTTCCACCTCCCAAAAGGGAGTCGCAGGGCAAAGGTCAGCATTCGTATGCTATAGAAAGCTCGTCCCCCGAAAAGGAGTCGAGCTTCGTCCAAAGCAAATATTGCGAACACCACAAAAAGAACGGACATTCCATCGAGGAATGTCGAACTCGAGCTAGAATCCTGGCGAAAAAACTCGCCAAGGAAAAAGCCAAGAAGGTCGAGGTAAAAAGCGAAAAGACCAAAAAGACCTCGACCAGAAGCATGGAAGAGGACCTCGACAAAGCCCCTCAAAACGAGATCGCGAAGTCGAAGTCGATGTCCAAACCCCTGACTCTCCTCCATCAGTGAGAAAAAGGATCGACCTGATTTTCAGAGAGCTAAACATTTGCGGCGGATCAATGAAATCAGTAATCACCCCCCCCCCCCCCCCCCCCCACTCGCACCTAGGAAACCATCGAGTTACGGCTCAACCAGGCTCCATAAGGTCGCGGGGGGACACGTGTTAAAACTACTCGGAAGCTCGTCAAAACCGAGCATCACCTAACTCTCGACACCTCGAACTCAAGCGAGCTCTAGGTCATGCATCGCTCACTCTTTCGGGGGGGGGGGGGGGGGGGGGGGGGGGGGGGGAGAGAGCTATCCACAATCAAGGCATATCAACGCAAGGTCGAGTCTGCCACCGTAAACCTACCTCTGGACAGACCCGACCACCAAATAAACTTTCTAGAAAGCATAACGCTGTCTCTAGACAAACCACATGATGATGCACTCGTCATCCAGATCGCTGTAGGCGGTTTCGACCTCACAAGGGTCATGATCGATACCGGTAGCTCGGTAGACATGCTTTTCTTCGACGCTTTTAGACGTATGGCATACCAAACATCCATGCTGTCGAACGATCGAACTCCACTCACCGGCTTTGCAGGAGAAACCACCTACTTGTAAGGAACCATCCAGCTTCTAGCTAAGGCCGGCGTGGTCATAAAAACAATCGACTTCGTGGTCGTAGATCGCCCAGCTCCATTTAATGCCATACTCGGCAGACCGTGGCTCTTTGCGATGAAAGCTGTAGCTTCCACATACCACCAATGTGTCAAGTTCCCAACCCCTTGGGGAACCAAAGCGATACGCGGCTCCCAACGAGCCTCGAGGGATTGCTACATTGGCAGCTTCTTGCGAGCCGAGAAAGCTCCCTTATAGCAATTACAGAAAGAGGAGGAGCTCGCAGTCCGACAACTCAAACACAATAAAGACCCCTCCGTATGCGAGCCTCGAACAGAACTGATCGAGCAAGCATGCATAGACGAGGCCAACCCTGAAAGGTGCATTGGAATCGGGGTCGACCTTGCAAAAACAATTCGCGACGAGCTAATAGATTTTCTAAACGAAAACATAAGCACTTTCGCATGGTCCACTGCGGATATGCCGGGCATCGACACCGAGGTCACCGCGCACGAACTTAACATCGTTCCAACTATCAAACCCGTCAGACAAAAACGCTGCAAGCTCGGTCCAGATCGAGCTAAAACAGTCAACGACGAGGTAGACAGACTACTGAAAATGGGATCGATCAGGGAGGTGGAATACCCCGACTGGTTAGCAAACCCCGTGGCCGTCAAAAAGAAAAATGGAAAGTGGAGAGTCTGCGTTGACTTCACCGACCTAAACAAAGCATGTCCAGAAGACAGCTTCCCACTTCCACACATCAACCGCCTGGTCGAGGCCACAGCTGGCCATCAACTCTTGTCCTTCATGGATGCCTTCTCCGGATACAATCAGATCAAGATGAAGACCAAAGAAAAACAGCCTTCATTACCGATCGAGGTACCTACTGCTACAAAGTAATGCCCTTCGGCCTGAAAAACACAGGAGCAACCTATCAAAGGCTAGTGAACCAAATGTTTGCTAACCAGCTCGGTAAAACCATGGAAGTCTACAAAGACGACATGCTGGTCAAGTCTTCGAGAGACACAGACCACGTCGCACAACTTAGGGAATGCTTCAAAATCTTAAACCAATACGAGATGAAGCTCAACCCCACTAAATGTACCTTCTGAGTCACCTCAGGAGAATTCCTCGGTTATCTGGTAACCGAACAAGAAATCGAGGAAAACCCGAAGCAGATCACGACTTTCCTCGAAATGCCTTCTCCTAGAACAACTGGGGAAGTACAACGCTTTACCGGTCGAGTTACAGCCCTCAACCGGTTCATCTCGCAGTCAACTGACATATGTCTCCCATTCTACCAGCTCCTCAAGGGAAACAAAAAATTCCAGTGGGACGAAAACTGCGAGGAGGCACTAACCCAACTCAAAACTTACCTCATCGAGCCTCCTATCTTAGCTAAGCCAATCGAAGGAGAACCCTTATACCTTTATACAACGGTCTCTCCGGCTGCAGTAAGTGGCGTGCTAGTTCGAGAGGAGCTCAACGAGCAAAAACCCATATTTTACGTAAGTAAAACACTTATCGATGCCGAGACCAGGTATCTGGCTATGGAAAAGTTAACACTAGCTGTAGTAATGTCAGCTCGCAAGCGTCGATCTTACTTTCAGTCACACTCAATCGTGTTAATGACCTTGCAACCTTTGCGAACTATACTCCACAGTCCCAGCCAGTCGGGATGCCTCGCGAAATGGGCCATCAAGCTCAGCGAGTACGATATCGAATATCGGACCAGGAAATGCGCCAAAGCCTAGGTCCTGACAGACTTTATGGTCGTGCTGGCTCCAGATGCCAGCTCCGAGAACCCATCCTCCAAAACCTGGACTCTCTACGTCGACGGAGCATCGTCCAAACAAGGCTCCGAAGTCGGGGTTCAGCTCACTTCTCCAACTGGAGAAGTGATGGAACAATCTCTTGAGGATAAATGACAAGTTATTAGGCAATGATGTTGTAGAAACACTTGCCTCGTTAAAAACCTTAGTGAGAAAACCCAATGGGACAAAACTTACTAAGGGAAAAAGAGCACAAAATGCTTCTACAAACCCTTTAACTAGTCATCGGCTATAATGCATACCAAAGCAGTATTTATAGCCTTTTTATTATCACATGCTTCATGAATGGACCGATTAAGCAATACTTCTAAGGCATTATGAAATGCCTTAGCCTTTGAACGGGTCATGGGACCTTCATGAACCTCTAGAACGTCATCAACTCCATGTTTGTTTAGATCTTGGTCATCCTCGGCTGGAAGCTCACCAATGTCTTCCATGATCATATCAGAGTACAAGACGAGAGAGGAACGCATGGAAGCCTACTTAACCATAGTTCGCAGCCTCGCAGAACAGTTCACTCGTTTCGAGCTCGTCCACATACCCCAAGGGGAAAATACAGCAGCATACGCTTTGGCAGCTGTAGCTTCTACCTCGGACCCAGCGGTAAAGCGAATAATTCCAGTCGAAGGGATTGAGAAACCTACCATAGATCTAGCACTCAAAACTCTGACTGTGAGCGCAATTACCACACGACCATCAACCCGGTCACAAACGCAACAGTCCCAAGTTTCGGGACTATCCAACGCTGCCAGCCATCCCGACGAGGATGAGCCAGCTAACTCTACACCAGAGGACACGGAGTCGAACCCAACCTCCTCGCAAAAGACTCAGGAATCAACAATCCACACAGTACCAACTGCACTCGCAGACGAATCGACCTTCAAGGATAAATCATCGCCATAGTGGACTGTAGGATACCCATCCTTGAGTACATCTTACACGGAATAGCTCCCCCGACAAGTGGGAAGCTCGAAAGCTCAAGGTCAAATGTGCCCGCTATAGCGTGTTATTCAACGACAAGCTATACAAGCGAGATCTATCTGAACCATACCTTAGATGCGTACATATTGAGGAAGCCTACACAGTAATATCCGACACTCACCAAGGCCCCTGCGGAAGTCATGCTTGAGATCGAGTGCTCGTCATTCGAATTAAAAAACTTGGCTATTTTTGGCCAACCATGATAGCGGACTGTCAAAGATTAACCAAGAGCTGCGACAAATGTCAGAGGCACGCCTAGATCATTCATTGTCCAGCAGAAAGACTGTCGTGGATCTCCGCACCTTATCCATTCATGAGGTGGTCAATGGACATAGTAGGGCCTATGGTCCCTTCGGGACCCAACCAATTCAGGTACCTGCTGGTGCTCACCGATTACTTCACCAAGTGGAAAGAAGTTAAAGCTTATCAGCAAACAACCGAGCTCCAGATACGCGGCTTCATCTGGAAAAACGTGATTTGCTGTCACGGGCTTCCCTACGAAATCGTAACGGACAACGGTTCGCAACTCATATCGCGAAACTTCAAAAACTTCTGCGCGAAGTAGAAGATAAAAATATCCTACTCCACACCTCGTTATCATCAAGGAAATGGGCAAGCCGAAGCAAAGAACAAAACCATCTTGAGCAATCTCAAGAGACGGCTCGACGCCAAAAAAGAAAGGTGGTCCGAACACATCTTGGCCATACTCAGCGCTTGTCGAACCACACCTCACAAAGCAACCAGCGAAACACCGTTCTCACAATCTTATGGGCTGGAAGCTGTGATCCCAACCGAAACTGCAATTCTTAGCTTTCGTCGGACTCTGTGCCCGACAAACACCGAACTCAACGAGCAGCTGTGAAGGGACCAGCTCGATCTGATTGACGAACGTCGAGATCAAGCATTGATCAGGATCCAAAATTATCAGCAGGCCGCAGCTCGCTACTACAACTCCAAGGTTAAACACCAGAGATTCAATGTAGGAGACTTGATCGTGCGCAAGGTACAAGATTACACCAAAGAGCCCGGTGCTGGGAAACTAGGAACCAACTGGGAAGGTCCCTATCGCATCACCGAAGTAGTTCGCGACGGCGTCTACAAACTCAAGAAAGTACGAAACGGGGTGCCCGAGATACGACCTTGGAACGTAATGAACCTCAAGAGGTATTTGATAACAGATTTTTTATCTAGGGTGAGAAAATGCAACAGGAGGTTATCAAAACTCAAGCAGCATACAGTTGTAGCATAATGCAAGAGGTATCAATCCAATCCTAGGGGCTAGAAGGTGCAATGAGAATGCAAGGGTCATGTAAAGCTAAACAAATGATGAATAATTTGAGAAATTCCTAAAAACTACATGCAATGACAAAATGCAGAGCAAAACAATTTTAAAAATACTAGAAGGGATTAAACTACTACTAGGAACAGACCAAACAATAAAAATGCAAAGCTAGGAATTTATAAAAATTCACTAGTGGATCGACCACTAGATCGACCACTAAATCGAGCAATACTGATCGATCTAAAAAGCAGTTTATGCAAAAGCGAATCTAATGACCAGGGTGTGAGCAACAAGCGAATGATCAACAGAGACTAAGAAATACTAAAAGGAGAGTCCAGGGTTGAGATTCATGTTCAGGGGTTTCAAAGGTTTAAGCTTGGGTTGAAAACTTTAGATCTACTCACTTTGTGAGATTCCCTAAGCCTTGAAAATAAAACAAGATCACTCCTTTATTCTCTCCTCCAGACCCATGGCGTTTGGCGGAAGAAGAGATTGAAAGGCAAGGAAACCAGATTTCAAACACGCGGCTTAACTAGTCCTCTAAACTACCATGGCGTTTGGGAAAGAGTAACTAGTCTCTAGGATGCGATTTTCAGAGATCTTTGGATCCTGTCAAGGTAAGAGGTCTCTCTGATCATAAAGATCTTGGCGTGAGACTCTTTAAGCCTTAAGAACTCGACATCCTAGAAGAGAAAGCCATGAAGAACAAGAAAACACCAAACTTGAAAACCTTTTCGACCCCTTTGAATCCTCTCAACCCCAAAACCCAATGAAACTACTCGCGACTCATGAGATAAACCGTACGAAATGCAATAAACGAAGAACTAAACATGAAAGACGATTGATTTAACTTAAACGATCCAATATTCAAAAGTAAAACAAGAAAAAGCTCGAAGTCTAACAATGGCGAATCGCCTAAAAACGAGAGAGATGATAAAAAGTAGTCGACAAAACGGGATAATGAAAGGGATCGTTGGTCTTTGCCTAAAATGGCCAAACCGCAAATGGTCCCCCCCTCTGCTACGGTCCAAAAACAGGCTGGATGGATAAGGTTGGTCTGGGATCGATCATGAAGCTCGATCTGGAAATCGATCATATCCTGAATCGGGTGGCTCTTGGTCGATCTTCGTGTCAAACTTGTGCTGATCGGGTTGGAAGCTTGATCTGGTCCTCGATCTACATGGCGTCGTCTATGTCCGTACTCCAAATCGATCTCCATACTCGATCTCTGGTCGATCTCGTCTAGATCGACCTGCCTTGCTCGATCTGCTTCTCGATCTCAGGTCCTTAGTGTGCAATCCTGATTTCTCCAAGTGTCCACGAACTTTCTCACGAGCCTCAGGACGTCCACGAACCCTCCAAGACTCCAAAGTAGCCGAAAACAACCTGTATGCGATGCAAAATGCAAGAAATATGCATATGCTGGTGCAAGAACACTCTAGAACCTAAAGTGATGCAAACTAACCTAAAATGTAATGTATATGCGTGAGAAACTAACTTATATGTATGCAAAATGCATGGAATATGCAGCTATATCAACTCCCCCAAACTTACCTTTTGCTTGCCCTCAAGCAAACAAAATCTAAGAAGGGAGAGAGGTTTTAAAACAAACGGGGGTTTAAGCTTCTTGCAAAGGTGTCTTTCAAATGAATCAATCTCAACGTCCTAGTTACTAGTTCTAAAATGCAATACACACACTCATACTCCAAAGAACTTAGCCATACTCATCACACAAAGAATTTCAAATCATGACTCTCATATTCCAAACAATCAAAGAAACTCATCCTTTAACATTCATTAATGACTGTACCATGAATCAAACTTATGCACTTTAAAGCAAAACACATTTGGCTAAGGGTAAAGGCTATGAGCATAAAATGATCCCATAATGCCTTTACCTTTAGCATTATGCATAAAGTTCTTACCATTTTCTGAAAAATTTTAAAAATTTTACCAATTTTTCATGTAATGAAGACTCATGGATGCAAAAGGGAAAATAAGATCAGAATAACACATGTCAAACCACACACATACTCCCCCAAACTTGAATGACACCGTCCCGGTGGCAAACAAATTTAAAAGAGCTAAAAACACAATGCAAAGACAAAGAAAATATGAATGGTATGTACAATGGAAGGTTGTTGGTACCTTGGAGCTAAACTCGGCTGGAACTTGAGGATGTTCCAGCGGAGCTGCTCTTGCTAGAGGAGCGTTGGGCTATGTCATTTCCTCTATCCTCGGTGGGGAAACTATGAACGGAATGTCGAGCTTGTTGCGCGGTGCCTTGCTGCTCACAGATGACAATACCGCCAGTTGACCTCCTCCTCTTCTTGGGCTGGTTAACCTCTTCACTCTTGGACCCCTTTGACTTTGCGGATGAGCTCCCTTGAAGCGCCTTGGCTTTCTTGGCAAGCTTCTTGATCATCTTCCCTTGCCACTTGGTTATCTTTCGCTGCACCTCTACCACCGTAGCAAGAAACTTCTCTGCCTTGGTCCGCAGCTCAAAGTCCATCCTTGGAAGCTCAAAGTAGGCTGGCATTGGAAGCTCGAACTTTTTAGAATATGGATCGAACTGCTTTGCGGTGACGTTTTGGTGTTCGAGATGAAGTTTGCTTTCTTTTGAACTAGGCATTTCTCAGTTTCGGCTTTTAGATGGAGAAGGGCGTTCGATTTTATTCTGAATTTCCAAATATAGGGCTCAGTCATCCTTGACAAACTGCGACCTGCGTTAGGCTCGTCGATTCGAGGTCCGGAGCTCCGGCTATGGTTGGAGTCGAATTGTAAATCTGGCCGCACATGTGAAGCGGAGTAGGACTCCGAACTTAGTTGGTTTGCAAAATGAGAGGTGTGTACCTTGTGTTGTTTGGAAAGGAATCTAGGATAGGTGGCTCCCCCTACCCCCCACCCCCCGAAGGAGTGAGGTACGTGTGTACTGTAGCTCGCTTATGTCAAGGTGTGGGAGATTGGGAGTGCTTGGACATCGAGGTCGGTTGGATAGGACTTTAACCTCGGAGATGAGCAGTGGAGCTCGAGTTTGACAAATATAATTGGTGCTGAGTAAATGAATTATTATTCCAAGTAAAAATAAGAAAAGGAGATGATACAATGTAGGGTCGTCGCGCGTAGCTCGCATATTGATGTTGTTGTGCTGTGGAATAAAAGTTTGATAAAAATGGTGGCTGAACTCGTGGGTCGAGCTGCCTACATACCCCGTAAGGGGATCAAGCCATGACGTAGTTCGGTTGTTTAAAGTGCTTTTAGCGATAATACCTCTTGAGGTTCATTACGTTCTAAGGTCTTATATCGGGCACCCCGTTCTGTTCTTTCGTGAGCTTGTAGACGCCGTCGCGAACTACTTCGGTGATGCGATAGGGACCTTCCTAGTTGGTTCCTAGTTTCCCAGCACCGGGCTCTTTGGTGCAATCTTGTACCTTACGCAGGACCAGATCTCCTACGTTGAATCTCTGGTGTTTGACCTTGGAGTTGTAGTAGCGAGTTGCGGCCTGCTGGTAATTTTGGATCCTGATCAGTGCTTGATCTCGACGTTCATCGATCAGATCGAGCTGGTCCCTTAACAACTGCTCATTGAGTTAGGTGTTCGTCGGGCATAGGGTCCAACGAAGTCTAAGAACTGCAGTTTCGGTTGGGATCTTAGCTTCCAGCCCGTACGATAGTGAGAATGGTGTTTCGCTGGTGGCTTTGTGGGGTGTGGTCCGACAAGCCCAGAGTATGGCTGAAATGTGTTCGGACCACCTCTCTTTCTTGGCGTCGAGGCGTCTCTTGAGATTGCTCAAGATGGTTTTGTTTGTTGCTTCAGCTTGCCCGTTTCCTTGTGGATAACGAGGTGTGGAGTAAGAGATTTTTATCTTCCACTTCGCGCAGAAGTCTCTGAAGTTTTGCGATATAAACTGCGAACCATTGTCAGTTACGATTTCATAGGGAAGCCCGTGATGGCAAATCACGTTTTTCCAGACGAAGCCTCGCACCTGGAGCTCGGTTGTTTGCTGATAAGCCTTAGCTTCTATCCACTTGGTGAAGTAATCAGTGAGCACCAGCAGGTACCTGAATTGCTTAGGTCCCGAAGGGACCATAGGTCCTACTATGTCCATTGACCACCTCATGAATGGGTATAGTGTGGAGATCGACGACAGTCTTTCTGCTGGACAATGGATGATCGGGGCGTGTCTCTGACATTTATCGCAGCTTTTGGATAGTCTTTGACAGTCCGCTATCATGGTTGGCCAGAAATAGCCAAGTTTTTTAATTCGAATGACGAGCACTCGACCTCCAGCGTGACTTCTGCAGGGGCCTTGGTGAGTGTCGGACATTATGGTATAGCCTTCCTCACCGTGTACACATTTAAGGTATGGTTCGGATAGACCTCGCTTGTATAGCATGTCATTGAATAACACGCTGTAGCGGGCACTTTTGACCTTGAGCTTTCGAGCTTCCCACTTATCGGGGGGAGCTATTCCATTTATGATGTACTCAAGGATGGGTATCCTCCAGTCCGCTTTGGTGACGAACTCGTCCTTGAAGGTCGATTAGTCTACGAGTGCGGTCGGTACTGTGTGGATTGTTAATTCCTGAGTACTTTGTGAGGAGGTCGGGTTCGACTCCGCATCCTCCGGTGTAGAGCTAGCTGGCCCATCCTCGTCGGGATGGCTGGCTGTGTTAGAAGGTCCCAGATCTTAGGACTGTTCCGTTTTTGACCGGGTTGATAGTCGTGTGGTAATCGCGTTCACAGTCGGAGTCTTGAGTGCTAGATTTATGCTAGGTATCTCAATGCCTTCGACTGGGATTATTCGCTTTACTGCTGGGTCCGAGGTGGAAGCTAGAGCTGCCAAAGCGTCTGCTGCCGTATTCTCCCCTCGAGGTATGTACACGAGCTCGAAACGAGCGAACCGTTCTGAGAGGCTGCGAACTATGGTTAAATAGGCTTCCATGCGTTCCTCTCCCGTTTCGTACTCACCGCTGTAGTGGCCGGTTACGAGTCTCGAGTCGCTGTGAGCTTTGATCTCGTTTGCACCGACGCCGATTGCGAGCCGGAGCCTGGCTATTAGTGCTTCGTACTCGGACTCGTTGTTAGACGAGGTGAATTCGAGACGGAAAGATTGTTCCATCACTTCTCCGGTTGGAGAAGTGAGCTGGACCCCGACTCTGGAGCCTTGTTTGGACGATGCTCCGTCGATGTAGAGAGTTCAGCTTTTGGAGAAAGGGTTTTTGGAGCTGGCTTCTGGAGCCAGTTCGACCATAAAGTCTGCCAGGACCTGGGCTTTCGCGCATGTCCTGGTCTGATATTCGGTGTCGTACTCGCTGAGCTCGATGGCCCATTTCGCGAGGCGTCCCGACTGGTTGGGGCTGTCGAGTATAGTTCGCAAGGGTTGCGAGGTCATTACCACGATTGAGTGCGACTGAAAGTAAGGTCGAAGCTTGCGAGCTGACATTACTACCGCTAGCGCTAGTTTTTCCATAGCTGGATACCTAGTCTCGGCATTGATAAGTGTTTTACTTACGTAAACGATTGGTTTTTGCTCGTTGAGCTCCTCTCGGACCAGTACGCCGCTAACTGCAGCTGGAGAGACCGATGTATAAAGGTATAAGAGTTCTCCTTCGATTGGTTTAGCTAGTATGGGGGGCTCGGTGAGATAGGTTTTGAGTTGGGTTAGTGCCTCCTCGCATTTCTCGTCCCACTGAAATTTTTTGTTTCCTTTAAAGAGTTGGTAGAATGGGAGATACTTGTCGGTTGACCGCGAGATGAACCGGTTGAGCGTTGTACTTCCCGAGTTGTTTTGGGAGATGGCATTTCGAGGAAAGCCGTGATCTGCTTCGGATCTGCTTCGGGTTTGCCTCGATTCCTCGTTCGGTTACTAGGTAACCAAGGAATTCACCTGAGGCGACTCCGAAGGTACATTTAGCTGGGTTGAGCTTCATCTCGTATTGGTTTAAAATTTTGAAGCATTCCCTGAGTTGTGCGACGTGGTATGTGTCTCTTGAAGACTTGACCAGCATGTCGTATATGTACACTTCCATGGTTTTACCGAGCTGGTTAGCGAACATTTTGTTCACTAGCCTTTGATAAGTTGCTCCTGCGTTTTTTAGGCCAAGGGGCATTACTTTGTAGCAGTAGGTACCTCGATCGGTAATGAAGGCTGTTTTTTCTTGGTCTTTTGGACTCATCTTGATCTGATTGTATCCAGAAAAAGCGTCCATAAAAGATAAGAGTTGGTGGCCAGCTGTAGCCTCGACCAGGAGGTCGATGTGTGGAAGTGGGAAGCTGTCTTTTGGACACGCTTTGTTTAGGTCGGTGAAGTCGACGCAGACTTTCCAATTTAGAGATTTGGGTCTTAGCAAAGACTAAGTCTTTACCTTTTTCAAGTTACTAATACATCTACTCTCAAACGTGTGTTTTCAGGTACGTGTGAGGTTGGTCTCGTCTATGCATATGATACAAGACTTTTTAGGACTTGATTCAATCACCCAAGCTTGTACTAGTCAGTTGTAGTATAACATAGGGTTTTATCAATCCAAAAGGGGAGAATGAAGCAGTAAGAATGCAATAGAGCTCTTAATTCAACCAAACATAGATAGTTTTAGAAGTCTAACAACCTATGTGATCAAGCAAAGAAGCAAAAGGAAACAAGCAAAGAGCAGTAATGGCAAAGAAAAACAGAACAAGAACAGAGTAAAAGCTAAACTAAACAGAGTAAAAGCAAGACTTCAAAGATTAAAAGATGGTTCGAGATCAAGGCAATGGTGATAGGGTGATTCATGTTCATTTCTAGGGTGATCAAAACAAGCAATTTTAAACACTTAACCTTAGGTAAGGAACACTAATACAGACTAATCCAATCTCTTGGCATTAATCCATTTTCTAATCACATATTCAAGATAAATCTCTTTACTCAAACACATAATCATCAAGCATTAAAATCAAGTTCCATAAAACCAATTAGCATGCTAGACATCTAATCTCTTACGCTAGGTTTACTAATCTCTTATAGAATATATCAAACATCAACTCACATTCTCATGCATAATCAATGTCTAAAGGCAATTTCTCATCAATATGGTACTAGGCAATAAGCACATTCAAGCAAGAAATGATAGATGCAAAGACTCATGATTATCTGAACACCATTTTCAAGCATTGAACTTCATTCAGGAATTTTATCAAACACTTGGTGTGCATGTGAAAACCTAAAATCAACTTTTCCAACAAAGAGGTACTAAGCATTAAACACAATCATATAAGAAAGGGAATGAGAAGATCTAAGCCCTAATCAACCTAAGCAATCACTAAAATCACCCTATCTGCCCTAATCTCGAACCTAAAGCAAACTACTCACTAATCATGGTGAAAACCATCAAATCTATGAAGAAAAGATAGTTAATCATGATTAGGGAGACAAAAGATTAAGGGAAATGCAAACTATTATTGAAATAAGCAAAGATTCAAATACAAAATTATTCAAATTTTAGAGAAGAAAAGAAGAACTGCTGGATAAAGAGTTGTTCCCAAAAATTAGGAATTTTAAGTATTTATAGGAGTCTCAGCGAAAATGGTAAAATTGTAAATAAATGGTCTTCAGTTTGGGATCATATCTGTCAATTGTATCGGTCTGGACTTGATCGATATGAATCCTATCGGTCAGTTGTATCGGTCTAGGCTTGATCGATATGAATCCTATCAGTCTGGAAGGTGACCGATACAACTGACCGAAATATATACGGTGCACTTCTATCGGTCACTTCTCTAACGGGTAGGCTTGCTCGATAGGAGTTGAACAGATTCACGAAAACTTCTTTAACTTTCTAACCGCTGATGGGAATGACCTGAAACCAACTCCAGACGCAAGCTACTCACGGGGCTGTAACATTGATGAAGACTGTTGAATCTTAATCGGGTTGGAGATGCTTTGTCCGAGGCAGTTTTGTCAGGTGAAGTTTCTGACCGCTTTAACAAGGTGCACCTTCTTCTTGGCTCTTTTGATGTCTTGTGCTGCACCCACCATCATCTCCTATGCTCCTTATAGTCTCAAAACTCTCCAAACATACCTGCCAAACTTCTCAAATGCACAAAACATGCAATGCTCACCCTAAATCTACACTAAGTCCTAATTGAATGCAAATGGGACAAAAACAAGCAAAAATGAATGTTTAAAGACTATAAAACAATGCAGAATGTATGCTAAAATGGTGTAAATAATGAGTATATCAACACCCCCACACTTGCCTTTTGCTTGTCCTCAAGCATACAAGAACAAATGGGAGAGTGAGGTTTGATAGTGGGAGCTCAAAACTAAAGATGCCAATCAAAAACTGATTTAATGCCCAAGTTATAGGTTTTAAGATGCAAAGAGATTGTTCTACTTTAAAAGCTTATCCATACCTATCATAGCAGACAATGAACTCTAGCTTAGCCTACACAAGCATTCAAATCAACCAACCCTTTAACATTCATTAATCAGTAACCAATGGATCATGTGTGTGCAAATCAAGAGAAAACATTTGGTCAAGGGACATGGTTATGAGATGAAAATGATCTCATTCAAATAAGAGTTCAAGGATTCAGGAGATCACTCAATGAAATGATTCTATCTTAGTCAAAATGCTAAAGGTAAAAGCACACCTATGCATGCAAGTCAAAGCTCTCTTCTACCCTTTTTCCCCAAGATGAACCTAATAACTTCTAAAAACCCAAGTGGAACTCCTAAATCTACCCTTTCCCAAAGCACTTGATCTCTGATATCTCTTGTATTTACACCATTTAGGACTGCATTTAGTACATGTTTTGGTTCTCTTTTGCATGTTTTCCCTTAGTTTTTGTCTCATTCTCTTCTCCTTTTAGACTTAGGCTGCATTTAGGATATAGATTGCATTTTTCTTGCATTTTGGATGTTTTTAGGTGCTTTTGGAGCTAAAAGGAGCTTGGAGGAGCTTTGGGGATGATTCAGGATGCTAGCTGGATCAAAGGGAGCAAAAGGGATCAAAGCAGACAATCTCTGCAAAAGGTTTTCGGTCAGAGCACGGAAAACATCGATCAAGGGGGTGACCGAGACCAGATTTTTGGTCGGAAGCATCGATCATCAGGTGACGATACGAGCACATCGATCAACAGCATCGATCACTTGTGATCGACACAAAGGCCCCAGATGATTTTTGGTCACCACATCGATCACTGCCCAGACCGATGAGATTTACATCGATCACCAGCATCGATCACTTATGACCGATGTAAACCCAGTCCGAAACCTGTTTTATTTACACTTTTGCCATTACTCTAGGGCTTCCTTCTCTAGGCTATAAATAGCCTCCTTTTCTAGATTTTTGACAAGTCTTGTCAAATTACTGTTCTTAAGCATTTTCTTTAAGTTTGTAAGACAAATCTTTTGCTTTATTCAATATATTTGAGTATTTGCCTTTAATCTTTCTTCATTCTCTCTTCTAATCATGATTAACATCCTTTTCCTTTGTGATTTAGTGTTAAACATGAGTATTAGTGAGTAGTTTGCTTAGAGTTTCTAGATGTGGAAGATTAGAGGGATTTAGGACTTGATTAAGGCTTGTTTAGTGCTTTAGTTTATGGGTTCCTCTCTATTAACCTGTTATTAATGCTAGATTTGTCTTGATCACACTTATCTAGGTTGTTAGCTTTCTATAATGGCCACCAAGTGTTTGATGAAATGCTGATCTTGTTTAATAGAGGATTTGCTGGCCTTGGCTCAAGAGATTGACTGTTTGAGGAGCATCTTGACTGAAATAGAGTTGTTTATTAATGCTTGCTTAATGTTTTAGCACTAATGAGAGTGAGTTCTTGTTAAGATGTTTTGCATAGGGCTATTTTACAAGAGATTGGATCTAGCTTGCTTGATTGTGAACTCTATGTGTAGGAATCACCATTGCTTGCTTGTTTGCTTGATCAATGTAGTTTGAAACAGCCTTAGTTAGTCTATAAATTCCCCAAAGTTAATAAGCACATCTAGGAACTTGCCTTTTCTCTTATTTGAATCTTGGATCTGCTCTGTTTTGCTTGCTTAGTTTTGCTTAGTCTGCTTTAGTCTTTGCTCTCTTTGCTGCTTGATCATATTAGGATATTAGGTTGGTTGCTTAGGCAACAAAAATACTTTTCTGCTTGCTTGACTTAGAGATTTTTACTCTCAACTCTTCGGTTTTCAACTATAACCCATTTGCATTGATAAAAACCCTATGATATACTACAACTGACATTACAAGCTTAGGTGATTGAATCAAGACCTCAAAAAGATCTTGTATCATTTTGGCACCATTGTCATTTGGGTTTTGTGTTTGAATCATTAGAGTTTGTAGAATCTTTAAGATCAAGTTTTTAACTTTATTTGGTTACTCACTCCATTCCAAGTGTTTTCATTTCAAGTGAGTCACAACAAACAACAAGATGTTGTACTTTGAAACACTACCTACAACAACTTCTTCCAAGAGCCTCTACTTATGCACTACTTTGAAGAGAGCTACACTCCATCCCTCACTCAAGATCAACCCTATGTTTCTGCATCTGGAACAGCTGACAGCAGGAGCATGATCATGGCAAACATGAGTCTCCAGACCATTGGAACTATGGAGATGAACAAGAGATTTGCTGAGCTGCACAACAGGATAGATTATGTTCATGATGAACTTCATGCCAAGTTTGATGACCTGGACTCAAGGATACATCTCTTGGAAACCAGCCAAGATGATGCACCAACACCAAGACTTCAGGGCACTCTTCATAGACAAGCTGCACACAATCGTCAGGAATTCTGCCACTTACTCACTGAAGAAGCAGAGGAAGAAGAAGAGGAATTCACGGATGAAGATGCCTCATTGGACGAGCTTGGCATCATGATCCAAGAATGATATTACATATGGACAGGCTAAGGGTTGAGTATGGAGGGGAAGTCAGAAGTAGCAACATCACTGATCAAGAAGCTCAGGAAGTTGTAGGGAAGTTTCTCCATGGGCTTGACGAAAGCTTGAACAGAGAAGAAGAACAGGAAAGAGCAGCACTGGAAGCTGCTCAGAAAGAGGAGGCTGAGAAAACCCTTGCTGCTGCTGAAGAAGCCGCCACACCAAAACACACTGATGATGATGAAGAACCACTTGAAACACACCATGCTTTGATGGTCTTGTCTAACAACAATCCTCAAGACTCCAAGGAGCTATATCATCACCAAGTGGGAAACTCTTCAAGCAGTAATGAGAAGGGTAAAGGATCTGCAGTTCAAGACTACAAACCACCAGTTTCTTACCCCACAATGCATTTCACAAAAGCTAGGATGGAAGTCTACACAAAGTTCAGGCAAGACATACAAGATGCTGGAATAAAACTCCCACATGGCACCACTTTGCTAGAAGTGAAACATCAATTTAGGTTCTTGAAAGAAGTTTTCGACAAGCTGGAGGTGGTGGAACCAATCCTTGAGAATGTGGGGGCTAAAATGAAAAGAAACAAGATGATGAAGTCATTGCCAAAGCTCTCCAACCCAGGAAAGTTCCTCATCACTTGTGAGCTGGAGATGCTTGACAATGTCAAAGCCTTATGTGATTCAGGATCAACTGTGAATGTCATGTCTCTCCATCTAAGCCGAACTCTGGGAATCAAGAAACTACTGCCATTGATAGAGAGACTTTTTTACAGTTCTAATTATCAATCCTAAAGCCACTTAGTGTTGCTGTAGTACTTTAGGTGTCAATCCAGCCTAGGTGAGAAAGATACTAGGAATACAAGAGCAAAGTAGAGCTAAGTCAAATTCGGGTAAATGAGGGAGAAATTCAACAAAAACTAAATGCAATACGAAATGAGCAAGAAAACAATTTTAAAATCCCCTCTTAAGGGTTAGCAACTACTAGAATAAAACTAGGAATTTAAAGTGTAAGACTACTGCTTATGAAAATTCGATAACTGAAAACAGGCAATTAAGGCTATTTCTAGCAACTTAAATGAGCAAACTTTAAATCTAAAGGAGAAAGCTTTTGAAACTACTTGAATGATAAATAACAGATCCACGGATGAGGTTCATGCTTAGGGAAGCTCAAGGTTCGATCTTGGTTTGCAAAAAGTAAATCTACACATTTCAAAATGAGGTATCCTTAAGCCTAAGATGCAATCTTCCCATGGCTTGTGGGTAAGATAAGTTCCTCTCATCATTCATCCTCTCCAAACCCATGGCTTGTGGTGGAAAAGGATGGTTGATGGAGCTGAAGCACGGATCTTAGCATGGCTTAACTAGTCCTTACTTGCCACTTCCGTGGTCTTTAAGGCATACTAGTCTCTTGGTTTGGATATAAGAGATCTCCTAAGTTCTTATGAGAAAAGGAAATCTCTTGGATCATAATGCCTCTCTCAAGGTCTTTAAGCATTTGATACTCCAAACCAAGAAAGGATAAAGTTAAGAGCAAGAAAACACCAAGATCTAACCTTTAAAACCTTCCTAATCACCTCATCCTTAAATCCTAAAGAACTACTCCAATATCATTTTCAAACCCCTCTTAATCATGAGATAAGAGGAGTTAAACATGATTGAAATGACAAGAAAGAAGGATTAAAGAATAAAGGGAAGTTCTTAAATTCAAAATCAAAGTTTTCACAAAAGATAAAGCTTGAAAAATGGAAAAAGATGCTTTAATGGTGATCCACAAAACCCAAATATGGGGATGGAGGCTGTAAATTTCGTGGATGCCCCAAAATTTTAGGTTTAGAGTGTTCATATAGGTCCACATAACTGGTCCCCTCACTAAAAGACAAAGTCTAAGCTGTCCAAGGAAGGAAGCAGAAATCTGGGCCGAAGATCGACCCGCCTGGTCGATCTAGTGGTCGATCTGAGCTGAAACGAGTGGTCTGGTCGATCTAGTGGTCGATCTGAGGCTGAAACGAGTGGGATGGTCGATCTGGTGGTCGATCTCTGGCTGAAACGAGTGGGATGGTCGATCTGGTGGTCGATCTCTGCCTAATTCTTTTTGGCCGAACTCTTTCTTGACTCCCAGCAACTCCCAAGCTCTTCTTTTGACTCCTTGTCCATGCTCAGCGTCCAACACAGCTCCATGTACTCCATATTACCTAAAAACAATGCATATATGCAAGAAATATGCAAATGCTAATGCAAACATGTCTAAAACCTAAAATGGAGCAAAAGTTACAGATAATCTAAGTATGAATGCAATATGAATGCAAAATCTATCCTAAATGAGTGCTAAATTATGCTAAATTATGAGTTTATCAACTCCCCCAAACTTGCCTTTTTGCTTGTCCTCAAACAAACAAAGACAAATCCAAGAGAGAGGTTTGAAAATGGGGGTTCAAATTTCTTGAAAAAGTGTTTTTCAAATGAATCTTCTCAATAGTCCTTGTTCTTAATTCTAGGATGCAGTATACAAACTCTACTTCAAAGAACTTAGCCATATTCATCACATGTTGAATTTCAGATCCTGACTCTCATATTCCAAACAATCCAAGAATCCTAACTTTTAACATTCACTTAATGATCAAACCGTGAATCACACTCATGCACTTAGAACAGAATACATTTGGCTAAGGACAAGGTTATGAGATAAAGATGATCTCATTCAACTGGGTAATTCAAACAATGGGTTATCTCAAAAATGATTGAACTTATGCATAATGCTAAAGGTAAAGACAATTGATGCATACATGACTAGACTCTCATCTACCCATATACACTAACAATGATCCTAAACCCCTCTCATTTTCTTTCTTTTTCAAGCTCACTCACCCTCTAGAAACTACCCAAACAACAAGGCAAGAAGCCAAGCATAACCCACAAAAACAGAAGACATCTTTACTCTTCTTAGGCTAGTGGTGGTCAATCACAAACTTAAAGCTCTTTCTTTAACTCTTGGTAGCTCTCTTCTCTTATTATTATTTTTTTTTCTTTTTAAACTTTGGCATTTGGCTCTTTTCTTTCTGATTTTCTTTTATTTTTGAGAGCTACCTCCTTCTCTTTTAAAACTGAGCTTTTATTTAAAAACAGAACAACACCACCACTTAAAACCGTGAGTCCTTTATTTTCAAACCCCAAACGCCATTTCTTTTGAAACTGAAAACACATAAGCAAAATTCTTTTAACACCAGCGAATCCCTGCCCAAAAACAAACCTAAAACTAGCTTCAAAATGCAAAGCTAGCATCAATATGAAAGCCTAATCATGTCGCCTAAACCTAACACTTTATACCAAGTTCAATCCAAAAATAAGGCCTCACATCACACAAGAAATATTTGGCTTGAAAGGAAGGCAAGGTTCAGGGTGTGGAGTTCTATTCAGACTTACAAAGGGTGGTAGAAAGGGGTAAGAAAGCCTGAATATGTATATGTGATCCATGTATTTCATTTCAAATGCACAAGTGTGATAATTCAAATTCAGATTAAGGTTCTCACTTAGTAGGAAAGGATTCAATTCGTGTATGTTCAACTTAAGCCACGAAAATCAAAACAAATGATCCAAATATGGTTAGAACTTAACTTCAAGTTTGCACAAGCATCAAAGAACTACTAACTAGGATCTTGAACTAATTCATAAGCATAAAACACTTTTTTAAGAAAAATTGCGCCATATGCACTGAATGCAAGCAACCTATATGATAATATCTAGACTCCATCTTAAAATATTTACCAATGCAAGTGCAAGCTACATGAATTTTTTCGAAAATTTTGAAATTTTTTCTGATTTTCTATGCAAATGAATATGCATTAAGACTCAAATATGCTTAAAGGGAAAATAAGAAAACAAAACACAAAGTTAAATCTCTCAACCTCTCCCCCAAACTTAAATTACACAGTCCCTTGTGTAATAAAAGTTCAAGAGAGACCAGCAACAAGAAATAAAATTCAAAAAGCCAAGAATTCATGATATATACAAGCTGTTGGAATGGTGTACCTTGTTCTGTGTTGTGGATCGAGCTAGAGGATCGATCTGAGGGTCGTTCTGGGCAGAAGATCGAGGATCATGCGCGATCAAGAGGTCAATCTAGATAGGACCGATCAGTCCAAACTCTGAGAATTTCCCGAGAGAAATTAGATCGGTCGATCCATTTTTGGACCGATCGATCCGTTCTCTTAGATCGACCTTGTCACTCGATCTAGCCATCGATCTACTGGACATGCTTCAGTTTTCCTGTATTTAAGAGCTTCCAAGAGCATGCCTTTGAATCTCCATCTTCCTTGGTCATGTTGAGGCTTGTATCACCAGGCTCATACTCATCATAGAACCATCCCTCAAATGTGTGCATCCTTATGTCCTCAAAGGGTAGCTTCCATGGATCCTCAAGGCTCACCTCCTCGGTCATGTTGAGGTTTGTATCACAAGGCTCATACTCATCATAGAACCATCCCCCAAATGTGTGCATCCTGATAAACACTTTTTGGTGCAAGGGTTAAAATTGCAGTGAGGTTATCAAACTCAAATGCAAGACATGTTGTAGTACAGCAAGCAAGAGAGAGTCAATCCATGCCTAGCATGATAGAGAATGCACAGAGAATACAAGGACTAATGCAAATCTAAGGGAAATGAGATGATTTATGAAAAAATCTCTAAAAACTAGATGCAGCAACTTAAATGGAATGAAACCTATTTTAAAAATACTAGAAAGAAAGAAACTACCATGAGAAACAAATATAATAATTAAAGGAGAGAGCTTCGAATTATTAAAATTCGACTAGTAGATCGACCACTAGATCGAGCAGTAACAATCGATCTCGTCTAAAAATGCAAGAACAGTAAAACTAATGACCAGGATGCTATCAGAGATCAAGCGAAAGACGAGATAAGATGTAAGATGCTAAGAGAAAGGGCCTAGGGTTGAGATTCATGGTCAGGGATTTCAAAGGTTCGACCTTGGGTTTAAAACTTTAAATCGACTCACTTGGTGAGGATCTCTAAGCATTGAAAACTAAGCAAGATCTATCCGTGGCTTTCGGTATAGATTACTCCTTCATCCTCTCCTCCAAACCCATGGTTTTGGTGGAAAGAGAGGTCGAAGGGCAAGGAAAACAGATTTCAAACGAACGGCTTAACTAATCCCCCAAACTTCCATGGCTTTTGGGAAGGGGTAACTAGTCTCTAAGGTGTGATCTTCCGAGGCTCCTGAATCATGTCAAGGTAAGGAACCTCTCGGATCATGAAGCTCTTGGCGTGAGAGTCTTCAAGCATTAAGATGTCAACACCTTAGAAGAGATAGCCATTGAAAACGTTTAGTAAAACCCCAAGATCGAAACCCCTTAGACCCCTTAATCCTCTCAACCCCGAACCCAAATAAACTACTCGCTACACATAGAGTAAATCTAGCAAAGCATGTAAAGTGAGACGATGAACATGAAAAGAAAACTAGATTGAAACGGAAATGATTCGATTACAAAGCTTAAGAAAAACACAAGTTCAACAATGGTGTTCTTCACGAAAACGAGAGAGAAAACATAAAGAAAAAGATAAGGATCTAAAGTTGTTATGGGATAAGGACGTCGCCGCCTTCCCAAAATGCCGAAACAAGCTAATGGTCCCCCCCTCGCTAGCGGCCAAAAACGGTTGAAAGGACAGAGATCGATTCCAAGATCGAGTGGTTCTCTTGATCATATCCGGACATCGTGTCTTTGGCTCGATCTGGGTCTCGATCATCATCGGCGAATCGAGTGTTGCATCCGATCTCGGTATCGATCTTCGGCTGGATCGAGTGGTGTACTCGATCTGACTCTCGCTCTGCATGGCGTCATTTACGTCTGTACCGTTTGATCGATTGCTTCACTCGATCCTTGTCTCGATCATTCTCCTTGGATCGCCTGGTTGGCTCGATCTTCTGGTCGATCAACTCCTAAATCGACCGGCCATGCTCGATCTGCTCCTCGATCTCTGATCCTTAGCATATATCCGAGCTCCCACGAACTGCTACATCAGCCTCAACATGTCCACGAACCTCCACGACTCCAAAGCAGCCAGAAACAACCTGAATATGATGCAAAATGCAAGGAAAATGCGCATGCTGATGCAAGAATGCTCTAGGACCCTAAGTGATGCAATCTAACCTAAAACGTGATACAAATGCATGAAAAGCTAACTAATGAGTATGCAAAATGTATGCAATATGCAATAACATCAACTCCCCCAAACTTACTTCTTGCTTGCACTCAAGCAACATAAAATAAGTAAGGAAGAGAGGTTTTCCGAAAAACGAATGGGGGTTTAAACTTCTTGCAAAGGTGCCTTTCAAATGAATCAATCTCAATGTCCTAGTTAACAGTTCTAAAATGCTATGCTTACACTCATACTCCAAAGAACTTAGCCATACTCATCACACAAAGAAATTCAAATCATGACTCTCCTATTCCTAACAATCAAAGAAACTCATCCTTTAACATTCATTAACATTCGAACCATGAATCAAACTTATGCACTTTAAAGCAAAACACATTTGGCTAAGGGTGAAGGTTATGGGCATTGAATGATCTCATTTGAAAAGGGTTTATAATTAGAACAAGGGTTTCTCTCAAAAATGGTAAACTTGTGCATAATGCTAAAGGTAAAGACAATTTATGCATACATGATTAGATTCTCATCTACCCATGTAAACTATCAAACGATCCTATACCCCTCTCATTTAACAAATTTATCCTCACTCACCACTTAAGAGTCTACTATTTTTTTTCACAAAACTTAGCAATCCCCAATTCAAAACAAGAACATTTTTAAACTTTTTAGGGTAGTGAAAAGGTTTTGAAAATAATTTTGCTCTTTAGATATTTCTTATTGGTAGCTCTCTTATTTTTTTCTTTTCTTTTTATTTTTATTTGGCACTTAGGCTCTTTTATTTCTTTTTCTTTTCTTTTTCTCTTTTTTTTTTCTTTATTATGGGAGAGCTACCTCCTGAAATTTATTAGAGCATACTTAGTTTTTTTTTTAAAACACAACCTTTCACTTAAAACCCATTTTTTTCTTTAAAACACAAAGCTCTTTGAAATCGAGAACAAATAGGAAAGGAAACAACCCCAATGATCCCCCAAACTTATCCTAAGCCTATACCTAGCTTCAAAATGCAAAGCTAGCAATCGTATGAAAACCAAATCATGTCGCCTAAACCTAACACTTTATGCCAAGTTCAAACTGAAAATAAGGCCTCACAAAGATGTCACACAAGAACATTTGGCTTCAAAGGAGGGTAAGGTTCAAGGAGGGAGTTCTACTTAGGCTCACAAAGAGAGGTAAAAAGGAAGAAGAGAGCCTAAATATTTTAAAACCATGTGTTCATTTTCAAATGCATAAGAATGATAATTAGATTTTCAAATTAAGGTTTTCACTTAGTAGGATGAGTTTCAAATCATGAGAGTTCAATTCAAGCCACGAAAATCCTAACTAGTGATCCAAGCATGGTTAGAACTTACTTTCAAAGCATAAACAAAGCATTAGAGAACTACTAACTAGGGCATTGAAACAATTCATAAGTAAAAACACATTTTTAAGAAATTCTAACCCCTTATGCAAAATGCAAACAACCTAGATGCTATGAGAAATTCTAGACTCAATCCTAACATGTTTTAAAAAGATGAATGCAACTACATGAATCTTTGAAAAAAATTTAAAACTTTTACCAATTTTTCATGAACTAAAGACTCAAGGATGCTAAGGGAAAATAAGATCAAAGAACACAAGTCAAATCACACATGTACTCCCCCAAACTTGCTTGACACCGTCCCGGTGGCAAACTCATTTGAAGGAGCATCAAAACACAAAGCAAAAAGAAGCAAATATGAATGGTTATGTACAATGGAAGAAGGTTGTTACCTCTGGTCTAGTCTCGGCCGGAACTTGAGGATGTTCCAGAGGAGCTAGAGACTATGGTCTTGCCTTTGTCGGCTGGTTCTTGGAGAGAGTGGCGCGCCGGCTGAATGGTGGCTCCTTGGGTCTCGCGGATGACAACTCCACCGGTTGAGAGCCTTCTCTTCTCGGGTTGTTGCACCTCTTGGCTTGCAGCTTTCTTAGGGGAGCCTCCCTGAAGTGCTTTGACCTTCTTTCCAAGCTTCTTGAGCATTTTGCCTTGCCACTTGTTGATCTTCCTTTGCATCTCCACAACTGATGCTAGGAACTTCTCGGTTTTTATCCTCGGCTCGAAGTCTAGCTTGGGAAGTGTGTAAGCCTCGGGCATCTCATCTTCCGTGGCTGGAGACTCTGACCTTTGACGAGGGGCAATCGCTGAAGCAGGTGGTCCTCCTAAAGGAGCAAAGCATTCTTCCTCCGTGGGCAAGAACTCGATGTTCCCAACACCAAGCAGCTCGGTTTCATCTTTGTTGGGTAGGATGCACACTCTCTTCTTATCTTCGTCGTCTATGAAGAGGTAGGCGTAGAACCCTTCCGCTGGCATGCGTCCCAAGCTGTCAGTGTTCCTCATGTATGCCTCGTCCATGAAAGCTCTGGTTGGGACGTGAGCAAAGTCGTGAATGGGCACACCAGCTTGCACGAACAGAGGAGTAAGGAAACCGCCAATGTAAGAGGAAGTTGCCTTGCACCTCAAGGCATAAGCCTTGTATTTCACCAAGGAAGCCGCGAGCACACACCCGTAGTTCACTTCATCGCCGAGTTCATCCTCCATGGGCTCGTCATTTGCATCCGGATCACACACCAAGTGCTTCACACCTTGGAACAGGAAGCACAGCTCTGTCTTTGTGACCGTAGGAGCAACAGATCTTCCACTAAACGTGTTGGCAATCAGCTTCAGAGTGTACCTCAGCACCGGGCTCCTTACTCGCTTGATCTTGGCGGTGTTGGCTTTGTAGTCTTCATTGCTGATCAGGTCCCAAAAGTCGTCGGCTTTCTTGAAGGCTGGGAACTCGACCTTGTAGGCATCCGCGTTGAGACCATAAGCTTGGCATAGCTCAGGGATGGAGAGTGTATAGGCTTGATGTCCAACCTTGAAGTAGAGGCGACCTTGAGAAGGGATCGGTGTGCTAGGATTCTCGTAACGGAACTCCAAGGTGGCAAGGAAGTCTATTGTCACTTCAGGAAAGGTTGGGCAATCCATCCGTGACAGACATCTTAAGCCAATGTTCTTGAGGAGTGGGTTGAAATCCCCAAGAATCCCTAGCTTAGACAACAGCTCTCGATCAGCAAACTTGGTAGGCTCAAACCGAAGCCTTTCCAGCCGTTTCTTGTCCCTCTTCTCATCCTTACTCCATCTGACCCTCTCTTGAACTGCCACTTCTTGTCCTTCTCCTTCTTGTGCTGTCGCTTCTCTTGTTCTCTTTGGGGCCATTGTTCCTGAAACAAGTTTCTAAAGAAATTTGATCAGCAAACGGCGGTTTTGATGAGAATGAGAGAAAAGAAGGAGAGAAATTATAAAAACCACCCTAGAATTTTGGGGAATAAATAAAAATCATAGCTAAATAAAGGAGAATCATATCTTTAGATACTGAAAATCCTAGAATTATTCCTTTTACTTAGCTAGTTTTTAAAAATCAAAACCGACCCTATATTCTAGAACAAGATCTTGCGAATTTAAAGGAAATTTTCTAAAATTAAATCATTAAATTTTTGAAAATACCTTTGCAAGAAATGTAGAATATCTTTGCTAGCTTTTGAAAACCGAAACTCTCACTCTCTTTGTTTAAAATTTTCGAGAAAAACAGGAATGAGAGGGTGAGAGGTTGTTGAAATATTTAAAGGCTAGCAAAAATCAAAACAATGGATAGTAAAAGTGGTTTTTCTGACAAAGTCTTGGTCAAGGCACATCTTTCATGGTCAAAGATGTTTGCCTTAACCAAGTTTTGAATTCAAAAGTTGGAGGGAAAAGAGTAAAGGAGGGAAAGAAAATGTTACCTCGGCATGAGATCGAGTCCATTTGGTCGATCTAGGACTCGATCTCATGCCCACAATGGCTTAGATCGAGAGGGTTACTCGATTTGAGACTCGATTCATGGTGAATCGAGTCTTGGATCGATTGGCTCTCTCGATCATTGAGATGTTGGCTCCACGGCTAAGTCCTCATGATCGAGCTTTGTCCTCGATTTAGGGGTCGATTTGGCATAGATTGAGTGATGGATCGAGTCGAGTGATCGATCTATTTTCAACAGATTTTCCCGAGAGAAATTAGATCGGTCGATCCATTTTGGATCGATCGATCCTTTTTCGTCAAGGTCGATCTTGTCACTCGTTCTCGTCTAGATCGACTGGCTCCTCTCGATTCACCGACTCGATCTAGCAAAGATCGAGCCAGGATCAGTCGATCTAGCACTCGATCTCTTGCCTTATCTTAACCCGTATCGCCTCTTTTAGACTTCAAGATCAATGTTTAGACTCCTTATACCTGTTCCTACACACTTGCAGAATAAAAACCTAAAACTGAAAGGGAAATAAAGCAGGAATATATACAAGATAAACATGGGAATGCCTCCCAAGTGGGCTTTCTTTAACGTCTTTAGCTAGACCTTACTTGGTTTAAGCGGATGGTGGGTCTTGGAGAAGCACTGAGGTACTCTCCTTGTCATGGCCGTCTGCCAAGTAAGGCTTGACTCTGTGTCCGTTGACGGTGAATGCACTACCACTTTTTCCCATCAGAGTAACAGCTCCATAAGGCAACACTTCTTGAATCACGAACGGTCCGCTCCACCTTGATTTCAGCTTGCCCGGGAAGAGTTTGAGCCTCGAGTTGTATAGCAACACTAGCCCTCCTTCCTTAAGATCCTTGGCAACTAACTTCTTGTCATGAGTCTCCTTAGTCCGCTCCTTGTATATCCGAGAGCTCTCGTAAGCGTTCAGCCTAAACTCGTCCAGTTCGTGTAGCTGAATAAGGCGCCTCTCCTGAGCAGTCTTGAGGTCAAAGTTCAGCCTCTTCACAGCCCACAATGCACGGTGTTCCAGCTCAACCGGGAGGTGACAGCACTTGCCATAGAGTAGAGTGAAAGGAGTTGTACCAATCGGCGTTTTGAAGGCAGTACGGTAGGCCCAAAGAGCGTCGTTCAGCTTCACTGCCCAGTCTTTCCTTGTTGCTCCGACGGTCTTCTCTAGTATAGCCTTCATTTGCCTGTTGGAGAATTCCACTTGACCGCTTGTTTGAGGATGATACGGTGTAGCCACCTTATGCTTAACTCCATACTTTCTCAAGAGGTTCTCGAAGACCTTGTTTATGAAGTCGCTTCCTCCATCGCTTATAACAACCTTGGGTACCCCAAACCTCAGGAAGATGATACTCTTGAACAGCTTGATTACCACCTTAGAGTCATTTGTAGGGGAAGCAACAGCCTCAACCCATTTAGAGACATAATCCACTGCTACTCAGATGTATTTGTTGCCGTATGAAGAAGGAAATGGCCCCATGAAGTCTATCCCCCACGCGTCGAACACGTCAACCTCGAAGATAGGAACTTGAGGCATTTCGTTCCTCTTAGTTATATTCCCTGCTCGTTGACATGCCTCACAGCTCTTCACAAACTCGTGTGCATCTTTAAAAATGGACGGCCACCAGAAACCGGCTTGCAACACTTTCGTGGCAGTCTTGAATGAGGCGAAGTGTCCTCCATAGGAAGAGCCATGGCAATGATAGAGGATGTCCCTGGCTTCTTCCTTAGTAACACATCTCCGGTACAAACTGTCTACTCCTCTCTTGTATAAGTAGAGCTCGTCCCAAAAGTAGTCACTAGCCTCTCTCATAAACCGCTTCTTGTGATAGCTGTTGAGATGTGTGATATATCATGGTTTTTATGGTTTTTAACCATGATATAAGTCCTTTTTATTGAGTCTTTTTGGTATTTTTAGAGTCCTGGAAGAGTCTTTGCAGGTTATAGCATGTCTGGAGCATAATTGGAGATTTTGGAACCTTTTGGAGCATTCTGAGTGGAAGCCACGAAGTACCAAGCTCGAAGCAGAAAAGTATCGCATATGGTGACGATCGTCACCCCTTCAGTGACGCTCGTCACCCACTAAGGAAGGAGCGTGGCGTTTTATTAAAAGTATCAAGAAGAATTGCAGAATTTATCCAGAAGTTTCCTTTATTTACATGAAGACCCCAGGTCGTGTTTAGCTTCTATTTATTAGGTTTTTCAGCCATTGTTGGCTATTATCTAAGTTTTTAAGAATTCAGAGAGCTAGAGAGAGATTTATTAAGAGCTTTTTGGGGAGACAAATCCTGTACTCTTTTGAGAAGATTTCGAACCCCCTTTGTTTCTTACTCTTTCTCTTAATGCAATTTTATTCAGTTATGCTTTGTGATCTCATAATCATGTCTGAGTAATCTACTAGTTAAGTTAGGGTTTTTCAAAGGTTGATGAAAAGAGTGTAGAATCGCTATCTGTTAGGAATATCTCATGGTTTTTCATCTCTGCTTGCTTTAAAATCGAATTTCTGAGACACATCATCTAGGAATCCGAAAATCATAGGTTGTTAAATATATGTGAGAGCATTATTCATAACCTGAACTAGTATTTGATGAGCAAAACAACTTAGTACAAAGAGATTTGGCTTAGGAGTTTTTGTAAACAATTGAACCTGATCATTACTGCATGCTTAGGTTTCTAGGGTTTGCAAAGAGATTTGAAACTCTGTAATTTAAGCATAGATAACTTTTACAATGAGAATTGATTAGTTATGCATTAGAGATTCATGTTTAAAACTGTTCTTAATCATTCCTGATTTCCTGCATCATACATTCTTGGATTCAAACCTGCGAATTACCCTGGCTTAGCGCTTTTAATCTTCTTGAACTTAGATAACTTCACACATTCGTTTGCTTACTTTTATTAATTCATTCGCATTACATACATCATATTTTGCTTAGCTTAGTCCGAATCTATACTCGATAGTGTAGTTTGCATTACTCTCTTGGGATTTCGATACCCCTTATACTACATCTGCTTTTGCTGTGCACTTGCAGTAGTTTTATTTGGGTAAAACATTGACCCTATCAAGTTTTTGGCGCCGTTGCCGGGGAGTAATAGCTGCCTATCAATTTTTAGTATTAGGATTTTGTCTAAGTTTTTATTTCTTTACTGATCTTCAGCTACTTTTCTTTGTTCCTGTTTCAGGTGTATGCCTAATCGCAGAACCAGAAGCAACAAAGAGAAGGAGCTTGTGACTTTGAGCATCGACGAGCTTGCTAGGTTGGAGAGAACTAACAGGAAAGCTAAGAAGCAATCTGCAATGGTCGCTCCACTGATCTTGGTTGAAGATGCAGAAGGTCACTTGGTTGACAGGGAAGGAAACAGGAGGAACGAAGAGGGGCAGAGAATTGATCAAGAGGGGAATGTCATTGTTGAACAGCAGGTTCAGCAAGTGGCTGAGAACGTGGGAGTCCCTGCTGCTGTCAATAACGCTGCTGGGCGTTTTGTTCAGAGGACTCTAGGTGATTACAACAGACCTGATCAGTTCTATGCCAACAGAGCTGCAATCCGACCTCCTGCCTTCCAGAGGAACGATTTTGAGGTTAAACCTGTCTACTATCAGCTAGTTGGACAGCATCCCTTCCATGGTTTACCTCATGAGCATCCTATGGATCACATAGAGAGATTTGAGGACTTGGCTTCCAGTGTCAAAGCTAATGGGGTTAGCAATGACTTTCTGTTCTGCAAGCTTTTTCCATACTCTCTTGAAGGAGAAGCTGCATATTGGCTGAAGCAACTGGAACCTGCTTCATTAACTACTTGGGAGGACACCAAGAATGCCTTTCTGAACAATTTCTATGATGATGCCAGATCAGAAGACATGAGGACGAAAATTGCATCATTTACACAAGGCCCTACTGAAGCTTTCAAGGCTTCTTGGATCAGGTTCAAGTCTTATCAAAGGGACTGCCCTCATCATGGTTTCAGTCAGGTGCAATTACTTGGGATCTTTTTCAGAGGCATTGACTGGAAATATCAGATGGCGCTGGATGCAGCAAGTGCAGGGAACTTCAACACCAACAGACCAGAGGAGGCGGTGAGACTGATTGAGAACTTGGTCTGCAGCAACAGCACTAAAAATGCAGACTTTCAGAGAATGAAACAAGCTGGTGTAGCTGATGGAAATCAGATTGCTGAAGTTAAGGCTAAGTTGGATGATATGCACAGCCTTTTGGTAGGGAAGAAGTCAGTTCACTTTGCTGCAGAAGTAGAGACTTTCGAAGCTCCAGAGGAAGTTGAGCAGGAGGATGTAAATTTCATCAATTCTGGCGGATTTCAGGGACAAAGGTATGGGAATCAGCAGTGGAACAGAGGATACAATAATAACAATCAGAAAAACGCCCCTACAGGAGGACAGAACACGCCTGGTTTCACTCCTAGACCCCCTTTCCAGAAGACAGAGTATCAGAAGCCATTCCAGAACAGTGGAAATTACAGAAACTATGGTTCTACTTCCTATCAACCAGCACCTCCACAAGAGAACAAAATGGAAGCAATGTTCGAACAGATCTTGGAAGGACAACAGAAGCTTACTGTGAACTTCAATGGCAAGATAGATTCGCTCTATTAGGACTTGAATGGGAAAATTGAGAGTCTGAACTCTCATATGAAGAAGCTTGATGTTCAAGTTGCTCAAACTGCAGGAGCTGTTCAGAGGCAAGAAGGATTCCTTCCAGGAAGAACTGATGCTAATCCCAAACACCACGTGAATGCCATCACATTGAGGAGTGGAAGGAACCTGCAACCAGTGTTGCAGAAGGATTTAACCTCAAGAAATTTCGTAGGTATGGAAGAGTATGAAGATGAAGAAAATTTTACTGCAGACCCATTGGTGACGCTCGTCACCAATAATGGGTGTCGCTCGTCACCCATTGAGGACGACCCCGACCCCGATTCGTCCAAAGGGGGTGACGCTCGTCACCCATATCCAGTACTCGACCCCGACTCGTCCAAAGTGAGTGACGCTCGTCACCAACCCAGTGACGCTCGTCACCAGACACCACATGTTGCAGTTTCGCCTAAGACTTCAGATAATGCTAAGGAGACCGTGTATAAACCCAAGATACCCTATCCTAAGCATCCTAAGAAGTCTAAGCAGGAGCTTAAGGATGCAAGATGCAAGGCTATCATGGACAAGTTGGTAATAGAGATCCCATTGATTGATGCTGTAAGGATAACTCCTGTTATTAGGAGGTATGTGAAGAGAATGGTGACCAATAACTTGAGTCTTGAGGTTGGGGCTATGATGATCAACGAGCAGGTCAGTGCAGTGATTCAGAACAGAGTTCCAGAGAAGCTTTCAGACCCAGGAAGCTTTGTTCTAGACTGCACCATCTTCAATGAGAAGTTTGAGAGGTCATTGTGTGACCTTGGGTCTAGTGTGAACCTCATGCCTCATTCTGTTGCCAAGAGTTTGGGGATGACCGATTTTAAAGCTACAAGAATATCTCTTGTCCTAGCTGATAGATCAGTTAGAGTTCCTGAAGGGGTGATAGAGGATGTTCCTATCAAAGTAGGAGATTGTATGATCCCTACTGATTTTGTGGTTTTAGAGTATGGAGAAGAGCCCAAAGACCCCTTGATTCTTGGCAGACCCTTCTTAGCCACTGCAGGAGCTATTATTGACGTCAGGAAGGGTAGAATAGAGCTGAATGTTGGCGATTTAGTGATGAAATTCGAAATGGATAAGCTGATGAAGAGGCCAACCATAGATGGACAGACTTTTTATGTTGATGTTCTCACAAACATTGCTGATCAGATCTTCCATGAGATGAATTCAGAGGACCCCTTGGAAAGGGCGTTGACCATTTCTACAGCTGAGTATGAGCATTTAGATGCTGCTGCAACAGGCTACACAAAGATGATGGATGCTACTGCACAAGTTATGCAACTGGTTGCACAGGATGAACTTGTCTCCACATCTGCAAAAGCCGCCACAATGGGTGACTGGTCAGCAGCAAAAGCACCAAAAGTTGAGCTTAAACAGCTCCCTGCAGGGCTAAGGTACGCATTTCTAGGAGAAAACTCCACCTATCCTGTTATTGTTAATGCTTCATTGAACAATGCAGAGCTCACCCTACTGCTAAGTAAGCTGCGAAAATTTCATAAAGCTCTTGGCTATTCTCTTGATGACATTTCAGGTATCTCTCCAGACTTGTGCATGCATAGAATACACTTGGAGGATGAGTCGAAATCATCAGTTGAGCACCAGAGGAGGATAAATCCGAATTTGCAGGATGTAGTCAAGAAAGAGATCATGAAGTTGTTGCAGGCTGGTATCATCTATCCTATTTCAGACAGTGCTTGGGTGAGTCCAGTGCACGTGGTGCCTAAGAAAGGAGGTGTCACCGTGGTAAAGAATGACAAGGATGAGCTGATTCCAACCAGGACTGTGACAGGACACAGGATGTGTATAGACTATAGGAAACTGAATGCAGCAACAAGGAAGGATCATTTTCCTCTACCTTTCATCGACCAGATGCTAGAGAGGCTGGCGAATCACAAGTATTACTGCTTCCTTGATGGGTATTCAGGCTTCTTTCAGATCCCCATCCATCCAGATGATCAGGAGAAGACCATTTTTACCTGTCCCTATGGCACTTTTGCATATCGCAGAATGCCTTTCGGTCTGTGTAATGCTCCTGCAACCTTCCAGAGATGCATGATGTCGATTTTCACAGACATGATAGAGAAGTTTATGGAGGTGTTCATGGATGACTTCTCTGTTTATGGATCTTCTTTCAAGAGCTGTTTGGATAATCTGTGTGCAGTTCTGCAGAGATGTGAAGAGAAGCACTTGGTTTTAAACTGGGAGAAGTGTCATTTTATGGTGCAGGATGGTATTGTACTTGGCCACAGAGTCTCAGGAGACGGTATAGAGGTGGATAGGGCAAAAATTGAGGTGATGACGAGTCTGCAAGCACCTGATTCCGTCAAAGCAGTGAGGAGTTTTCTGGGACATGCAGGCTTCTACAGAAGGTTCATCAAGGATTTTAGCAAGATAGCACGCCCACTTACTGCTCTCCTCTGCAAGGATGTGAAGTTTGAGTTCACAGAAGAGTGCAAATCCGCTTTTGAACAGATCAAACAGGCTTTGGTCACAGCCCCTGTTGTGCAGCCTCCTGATTGGGACTTACCTTTTGAGGTAATGTGTGATGCCAGCGATTTTGCAGTTGGAGCAGTGCTGGGACAGAGGAAAGATAAGAAACTCCACGCCATCTACTATGCAAGTAGGACTTTGGATGATGCTCAGCAGAATTATGCAACAACTGAGAAGGAATTGTTAGCTGTTGTGTTTGCTTTTGAGAAGTTCAGGCAGTATCTTGTTGGCTCCAAGGTCGTGGTTCATACTGACCATTCAGCACTGAAGTACCTAATGCAGAAGAAGGATGCAAAACCAAGGCTGTTAAGATGGATCCTGCTTCTTCAGGAATTTGATATTGAAGTGAAGGACAAGAAAGGGGTGGAGAATGGAGTTGCTGACCATTTATCCCGGATTCAGGTCGAAGACAGTGTCCCCATCAATGATTTCTTGCCTGAAGAGAATGTTTACTTAGTAGAAACCAGAGAGCAGGAGGAAAGTGTTGAAAACCTGCAGTTTTCACGCAACTGCAGGGGAGTGACGAGCGACACCAGGAGGGTGACGCTCGTCACCAACCAAGACCATTCGCGACAAAAGTATACGAGCGAGGTGACGCTCGTCACCAACATTGGTGACGCTCGTCACCGATCTCCACACTTATCTGCGATTTGTGCAAGCTTGGGGAAAGCTTTTGAAGAGCCTGTTTATGCTTTACATGATCCAAAGAGACCCTGGTATGCTGATATTGCCAATTATCTTGCTGCAGAGGATGAACCACATGATTTTAAAGGCTATGCTAAGAAGAAGTTCTTGAGAGAACTTAGGAGATTCTATTGGGATGAGCCATACCTCTACAAGCATTGTGCTGATGGTATTTACAGAAGATGTTTAGCAGAAGAAGAAGTTTAGGACGTGCTCTTCCACTGTCATGGATCAGACTATGCTGGACACTTTGCTACATTCAAGATTGTCTCTAAGGTTTTGCAGGCTGGATTTTGGTGGCCTACCATGTTCAGGGACGCCCAAGCCTTCATCACAAGCTGTGATACTTGTCAGAGAAGAGGAAAAATCAGCAGGAGACATGAGATGCCACAGAACTTCATTCTGGAAGTTGAAGTTTTCGATTGTTGGGGTATTGACTTCATGGGACCTTTTCCCTCATCTTATGGGAATAGATACATTCTGGTTGCTGTTGATTATGTATCTAAGTGGGTAGAGGCGTTGGCTACTCCTACTAATGATGCTGCAGTTGTTTTGAAGCTGTTTAAGACCATTATCTTTCCCAGATTTGGTGTCCCACAGATTGTCATAAGTGATGGGGGTTCTCACTTTGTCAACAAGGTTTTTGACAAGCTGTTGAAGAAGTATGGTGTACAGCACAGAGTGGCCACGCCCTATCACCCCCAAACAAGTGGACAAGTTGAGGTTTCCAACAGACAGATAAAGCAAATTCTGGAGAAGACAGTTGGGAAGACAAGGAAGGATTGGTCTGCAAAGCTGGATGAGGCATTATGGGCTTACAGGACTGCTTACAAAACGCCACTTGGGACTACTCCATTCCACCTTCTCTATGGCAAGGCGTGCCATCTACCAGTAGAGCTGGAGTTCAGAGCAGAATGGGCAATCAAGAAGCTGAATTTCGATCTGAAACCTGCTGCAGAAAGGCGCTTGATTCAGCTCAATGAACTGGATGAGATCAGATATCTAGCCTATGAAAACTCCAAGTTATACAAGGAGAGGACAAAGGCATATCATGATAAGAAGATCATCTCCAGGCATTTCGAGCCCAATGACCAGGTACTACTCTATAACTCTCGTTTACAGCTTTTTCCTGGTAAACTGCGTTCTAGATGGTCAGGTCCTTTCACTTTCAAAGAAGCTCGCCCACATGGTGCAATTGTCCTGATAAACTCCAAAGGAGAGGAGTTCACTGTCAATGGACAAAGGGTAAAGCATTACTGGGCACAAGCAGAGATTCCAGCAGGACACATTGTGTCTCTGAATCAGGCACCAGCTGTCTAAACAGCCAACCAAAGTCAAGCTAATGACTTTAAAAGAGCGCTTAGTGGGAGGCAACCCACTGGTAAGTTGTCGATATATTACTTAGTATTTATTTTCGTGCTTAGGATTATTCAGTTATAAAAAAAAAAAAAAAATGGTGACGATCGTCACCCTTATGGTGACGGGACTTAAGCTTTTCTCTTCTTCTTCCTCGAGCACACCTGCAAAATAACCGAAACTAGTTAGAAAATAGGAATTTCATAACTTTTGATTTTCTTAACCAAATTGAGTGATTTAAGAGTCTAATCCGTGTGGATTTTACTCCTCTTTCTGAATATCAACTCAGTTTTTACGATCTGCAAGGTATGTTTTCGGAATCCCCAATTTTCAGTTCGCCATAGGTTTGGTAAAATCCGAATTTTGACTTGATTGGCTTGATTTAACTGTTGAATCATGGTTAGTTAGGTTGTATTAGAGGAATGGAACCATCTTTGTGAGCTTTTATCGATTGAATGCACTATTTTGAATTTTCGAGTTCATGATGAAAGTTTCAAAAATCTGAAAATTTTGGGTGATTTAGGTCGAACTGATGCTTGAATTGTGCTCTTGGTAGTACAGTAGTTAATCGCCATCAGCTATTTCATCCTGTTTGGTTGATTTTTCGAATTTTGAAAAATTTGCTAATTTTTGAGATGGTTTTGGTCGATTTTGGTGTTCAATTTTCAGATGCCTCGTCAGGAGAAACGACCAAGACAAAGCTCGTCTTCCACCACTGCAACAGGGTCTACAGATTCCTTCAGTCAGCACCCGGTTTGCAGGCCCCCATGGCCCAAACGAGAGGATCGGAAAATAGCCTCAGGAGTGGTTTGGGCAGGGACTCCGAAGCAAGAAGTGGCTCGGGATACCTGTGTATTCCGTGATATTCAGGAGGAGTGGGATGAGTATGACACGCTGTTCTACAATGCGTGGTTGGGAGTTAAGATTATCCCCACTCGACTCGCGGATCCTGCTGTTCTGCAGAAGATGGGGATCTTTGAGGAGATTTATGAGATTCTGGAGCGCATTGGCATGGGGACTATGCCATTCCAGCAGTACGATCTGTACCCAGATTTGGTCCGCCAGTTTCTCTCTACAGTTCGCGTCTACTACGCGAATGAGCTGGCGAAGCGTGCTCAGGAAGGCACTATGACATTTCTGATCCGAGGGATTCGATACCAGATCAGTCTGATGGAGCTTTGTGGGATTTATGGCTTCTCTGACCATCCCACAGGCGTTCTCCTTCCCTCTCAGTGGACCCATATGAGGACATTCTGGTCCAAGTTCGGGAATGGAGTCTATGATAGCAAGACCAGCACGCAGACAGAGGTTAGACATCCGGTTTTGAGGTACCTTCTGCGCCTCTTTGGTCATACTATTCTGTGCAAGTCTGCGCCCAGCAAGACTCGAGTTAGCGAGCTGATTCTCCTCTACTACGGATTTTATGAGATGCTGGATGATTCGATACCAGTTGATAGTATGGTTCGCGCCAACTTAGGTGCTGTTTTCGCTGAGCATTTGGTCTCTTTGAAGACCAAGCCATTTACCAGTCCAGGGGAGAAGACTGAGAGTGTGGGCAGCTTGTTGACACCGATCTTCCATCATTTCCAGATCGATGTTACCCCTTGCAGTCTGCGCAGTGATAGATCGCTTATGGATGAGCAGTATCTGCGTCATGTCACTTGGATGAAGACTGGAGTTGTCTGGACTTTTACTACTACTTTTGGAGAGTATGTTGGCATTAAGTTGCCACAGAGAGCCCTCACTACTATCCAAACAGACCCACGCCAGCTATTCTTCATGCCAGCACAGACTCTTCTGCGCCCCTTGACTCTGCGTCCTGCTAGAGCTGCTACAGCTGGTCCCTCTGCTTCTACTGCTGCTGCTACTGATGCTGGACCTTCTACGCGTCAGAGTGGCTCTTCTGCTGCCTTCAGGCGTCCTCCACGACCACAGACACCCATGGATATGGCTGCTTTTCAGGAGTATGTCATTGATAGCTTTGAGGGACTCTGGGATGCTGTTGCTACACTTAGCAACTGTGGTTGTGTCCGCCCCCACTACACTACTGAGCCTTGTGAGGATGAGGATTGAGGTTTCACTATCTGGTTACTTGTTTCTTTTTCCCTTTTATTTTTCCTTCTCTTGAGTCATTTTTATGTTTACTTTGAGTCAGTTGTCAGTTTCTTTGATGATGTTTTGTGAGATTGTTGAACCAGGTTATTATTGCTATGGTTGGATGTTGTTAATTATGTGTTTGAATGCTCAAAAAGTCTAACTTTCGAGTACACATGCAAACACTTCGTTAATTAACATCTAACATAAGATTTGGGCAATACAGGTCGTGGTGACGCTCGTCACCCGACCCCACGCGAGGTAACACTTTTCTGACTTGGTTTTTCGACTTCTCATTCATTTTTCTGACCAACTCTTGGCTTAATAACACTGGGGACAGTGTTGTTTAAGTCTGGGGGAGGTGGTTACTGACGTTGTGTGCTTTGTGTCATGTTTATAAAGTCTTAAAGTTGAGTCAAAAACCTGTTTTTCTAGAGTCAAAAATTTTGAAACTGTTAGTTTTTCTTGGAACTAGCCATAGGACGTTTTTGCTGATAAGAAACATTGCCACAGTAGTTGATTACAAGTCTTACTAAGTTGAAAGTCATAGGTAGATCAGTCTAGCAATGAAGGTTTAGGTTCTTAGAGAATCTGGAAAATTTGCTGTTAGCTCCACCTTAATGAACTTTAAATTTTTTGTCATGGTGATTGATTCTTATTGATCTTGATTCTCTCTTTAAGCACTGACAATAAGGTTAAGATACAGTCTCTCTTTGATCTTCCCAGATGTGGTTTTTAAAAGTTTAAGTTCAAAGAATGGTGCATTCATGACCCTGTCTCCTCACAAGGAACAACAGTAGTGAACTCACTCAAGAACCTGTCTCCTCACAAGGAACACAAGTATTGAGTAGCACCATATCTTAGACTGAAAAAGTTGAGAAAAAGAAGTGAAAAATCGAAAATATCCTAAGGAAAAAGATTAAGGGAAGAGAAAATAGGAGAGCTGTGTTGAGATTGATTTGTTCAGTTGTTAGGAAGGGAAAAGAATCTGTAAAGTGATTAAGATGATAGAGCTTTGATGAGACTTCACACTTAGATAAAAATAAGGAGTTGATAGTAGAAATTTCGGATTTCTTGAACGGATTTGGACTGGACTTGAGAGATTTGCTAAGCTTGTGATAATTAGACTGAAATTTGATCTTGTGTTGACTCTGTGGTATGTGGATTCGAAAGCTTTAACTAGTGTGGTGTTTCTGATGACTGACTGACTGTTTCTTGTTTTCAAACCTCGACCTTATTCTTTATCTAATGTTTGCTTGAGGGCAAGCAAAAGCTAAGTCTGGGGAGTTGATATATCATGGTTTTTATGGTTTTTAACCATGATATAAGTCCTTTTTATTGAGTCTTTTTGGTATTTTTAGAGTCCTAGAAGAGTCTTTGCAGGTTATAGCATGTCTGGAGCATAATTGGAGATTTTGGAACCTTTTGGAGCATTCTGAGTGGAAGCCACGAAGTACCAAGCTCGAAGCAGAAAAGTATCGCATATGGTGACGATCGTCACCCCTTCAGTGACGTTCGTCACCCACTAAGGAAGGAGCGTGGCGTTTTATTAAAAGTATCAAGAAGAATTGCAGAATTTATCCAGAAGTTTCCTTTATTTACATGAAGAACCCAGGTCGTGTTTAGCTTCTATTTATTAGGTTTTTCAGCCATTGTTGGCTATTATCTAAGTTTTTAAGAATTCAGAGAGCTAGAGAGAGATTTATTAAGAGCTTTTTGGGGAGACAAATCCTGTACTCTTTTGAGAAGATTTCGAACCCCCTTTGTTTCTTACTCTTTCTCTTAATGCAATTTTATTCAGTTATGCTTTGTGATCTCATAATCATGTCTGAGTAATCTACTAGTTAAGTTAGGGTTTTTCAAAGGTTGATGAAAAGAGTGTAGAATCGCTATCTGTTAGGAATATCTCATGGTTTTTCATCTCTGCTTGCTTTAAAATCGAATTTCTGAGACATATCATCTAGGAATCCGAAAATCATAGGTTGTTAAATATATGTGAGAGCATTATTCATAACCTGAACTAGTATTTGATGAGCAAAACAACTTAGTACAAAGAGATTTGGATTAGGAGTTTTTGTAAACAATTGAACCTGATCATTACTGCATGCTTAGGTTGCTAGGGTTTGCAAAGAGATTTGAAACTCTGTAATTTAAGCATAGATAACTTTTACAATGAGAATTGATTAGTTATGCATTAGAGATTCATGTTTAAAACAGTTCTTAATCATTCCTGATTTCCTGCATCATACATTCTTGGATTCAAACCTGCGAATTATCCTGGCTTAGCGCTTTTAATCTTCTTGAACTTAGATAACTTCACACATTCGTTTGCTTACTTTTATTAATTCATTCGCATTACATACATCATATTTTGCTTAGCTTAGTCCGAATCTATACTCGATAGTGTAGTTTGCATTACTCTCTTGGGATTTCGATACCCCTTATACTACATCTGCTTTTGCTGTGCACTTGCAGTAGTTTTATTTGGGTAAAACATTGACCCTATCAATGTGTTGGCTCCTCACCACACGCTAGATAGTTCACCACATCAGCATACCACTGTAGACCCTCTTCTTTGAAACTCAACACTTCCTCAAACCTCCCTTCTAGCTTTCCACAAACAGCCGTGGTAATCGCCATAAGCTGCTCTTCTGGAAGAGAGTCATCTAAGGGGAGAGACTCGTTGATCCTTAGCCGTGAGAGATGGTCAGCGACTCCGTTTTCTATTCCTTTCTTGTCTTTAATCTCCATGTCAAACTCTTGGAGTAAGAGAATCCATCTTAAGAGCCGAGGCTTAGTGTCTTTCTTCGAGTAGATGTATCGCAAGGCAGCGTGATCTGTGTATACAATAGCCTTGGAACCAACGAGATATGATCTGAACTTCTCAAAGGCGAACACTACTGCAAGCAACTCTTTCTCCGTAGTGGTGTACCTTATTTGCGTGTTATCCAAGGTTCTTGAAGTATAGTAGATCACGTGCAGCTTCTTGTCTTTCTTCTGACCAAGAACGGCTCCTACGGCGTAGTCACTAGCATCACACATGATCTCAAAGGGAAGAGACCAGTCTGGTGCTTGGACTATAGGAACTGATGTAAGGGCTTCCTTGATGGTCACGAAAGCTTTCAAACACTCCTCATCAAACACAAACTCAGCTTCCTTGCACAACAGCCGTGTAAGAGGGCGTGCAATCTTGGAGAAGTCCTTGATGAAGCGCCTATAGAACCCTGCATGTCCCAAGAAGCTTCTGACTCCCTTAACATTAACCGGCGGCTCAAGACCCATCATGACCTCCACATTAGCCTGATCAACCTCAATGCCCTTCTCTGATATCTTATGACCAAGCACGATCCCTTCCTTAACCATAAAGTGGCATTTCTCCCAGTTCAGCACCAAGTTTGTCTCTTCACAACGTTTTAGTACCCTGCAAAGATTCAACAAACACGCAGGAAAGGACGCACCATAGACAGAGAAGTCATCCATGAACACCTCTACCATCTCCTCTATAAGATCGGAGAAGATCGACATCATACACCGCTGAAACGTAGCCGGTGCATTACACAATCCAAACGGCATCCTTCGATATGCAAAGGTATTGTAGGGACATGTGAAGGTCGTCTTGTCCTGATCATTTGGGTGAATTGGTATTTGAAAGAAACCGCTATACCCATCGAGAAAACAGTAGTAAGGGTGATTAGCAAGTCTCTCAAGCATTTGATCAATAAAAGGCAAAGGGAAATGGTATTTCCTAGTCGCAAGGTTAAGTTTCCTATAATCAATACACATCCTATGACCAGTGATGGTTCTAGTAGGAATAAGCTCATCCTTTTCATTCCTTATGACCGTGATCCCTCCCTTCTTAGGCACCACGTGTACAGGAGAAACCCACGTGCTGTCACTTATGGGATAGATCACGTCAGCCTCTAAAATCTTAAGTATTTCTTTCTTAACAACCTCTTTCAAATTAGGATTCAAACGCCTTTGATGTTCTATAGAAGAGGCGTTCTCATTATCCAAGTGAATCCTATGAGTGCAAAGCATTGGTGAAAGGCCCTTGATGTCACTTAAATAGTACCCAATGGCCTTCCTATACTTTCTCAGCTCAGTCAGGAGCGAGTGCAACTCATCATCACTAACGTTTTCATTCACAATCACGGGATATGTGTTATTAGGCCCTAAGAAAGCATACCTTAGCCCTTTTGGGAGCTCCGTAAGGTCCAACTTTGGGGCTAACAGCTCACTCCAGTCATCCTCGTGGCTGTTGTTGGTGCTTTCCTCCTTGGAGCTCTCCTTTGAACCCGAGGCATGGCCCTTCAGACTGCCTTCCTCCATCGCTACCCCTTCTGAGATCGAGTCCTCCGGTCGATTCTCCTCTCGATGTCGTCTAGATCGAGCCATTTCGCTCGATTCACTTACTCGATTTGATGTGGATCGAGTAAGGGATCGAGACGCTTAGTCGATCTCTTGATTGGACCCCAAAATGATCGGGAGGTCTCTCTCGATCGCCGACTCGATTGTTTTTCCTGATCGAGCATTCTTCTCGATCTCTCCGTCGATTGTTGTGTTCTCGATTTCCTTGTCGATCTGACTCCTGGATCGAGTGATAGCGTCGATCTTGGGGTTGATCTCTAGGCAGCAACTTTCATCCTTCTTGACAATCTTCCTAGAATCCAGCAGGTTGACGTACTCTTGGGTCCTCTGGTCCACATAGCCAAACACCCCTGGCTCCTTAGTCAGTGGTAGCTTCAGATGGTCTTCTAGAGCCAGCTCTTCCAACAACTCATCCGCTAAAGCATCCATCGTTTCAATATAGAAAGCTTGCCCTTCAATGGTCGGCTTCTTCAGAACCTCATTGATGTCGAAGTCAAGCCTTATCTCCTTTCCCAAATGCAAGGCAATTTTCCAATTCTTCACATCTATGATAGCCCTGGCGGTTGCAAGGAATGGTCTCCCTAAGATGAGTGGATCCTTAGGCTCTTCATCCATCTCCAACAAGACAAAGTCCGTAGGCACGTTCACACCGCTGATTCGCACCAGTAAATCTTCAAGCAGCCCCACTGGTAGCCTCACTCTCCTATCAGCCAGTACCAACGAGATCCGACAGTCTTTGAAACGAGTAAAACCAAGCTTCTTAGCCACGGAGTGAGGCATCAGGTTTATGCTAGCTCCGAGATCACATAAGCAACTCTTGAACTCTAGAGGGCCTAAAGCGCAGGGTATAGTGAAGATTCCAGGGTCTCCCAACTTCTTAGGGACTATCTCCTTATGTATTACAGCACTACACTCTTCACTTAGAACAGGTACCTCCTTGCTTTCTTTATTCTTCTTCACGAGAGTGTCTTTGAAGAATTTGGCGCATTTAGGCATCATTGCAAGGCAGTCAACGAGAGGTAGCTTGATCTCCACGTCCTTAAGATGCTTCTCAAAGAGGATTCTATGCTTCTCTGTGAGTTGCTTCTTGAAGCGGACAGGAAAAAGCAGCTTAGGTACATAAGGTAGAGGCACATAAGCATTCTTCTCCTTAGTGGTTTGCTCAGCTTTCTTCTCAGCAACTGCTTTGTCTCCTCTTCTTGGCCCTTGGATCCAAACGTTGTCAAAGTTAATCTCATCATCATCAGCCGAAGGTTTACCCTCCCCCTCTTGAATTACAACGTCCTCGTTGTTCTTGTTAGAGACCGGAGGTTCGAGCTCCTTGCCGCTTCTCAACGTTATGGCATTAGCAAACTCCTTGGGATTCTGCTCACACTTTCCCGGAAGACTATTCTGACCACTCGTACTTGCTTTCCCTTTCTCTAGCTGCTTGATCTTGTTGTTTAAGTTGGTGATCTGAGTGGAGAAGTCAGTGAGAGATGAGTCTAGACGAGTGTTCATCTCGGCGAACTTCTGTTTTGTAGAGGCTTGCCCTTGTATCAGCTGTTGAAACATTGCTTGAACCGGATCAACTTGTTGTTGCATCGGTTGTTGCTGCTGAGGTGCTGATGTTATTGCATATTGCATACATTTTGCATACTCATTAGTTAGTTTTTCATGCATTTGTATCATGTTTTAGGTTATATTGCATCACTTAGGATCCTAGAGCATTCTTGCATCAGCATATGCATTTTCCTTGCATTTTGCATCACATTCAGGTTGTTTCTGGCTGCTTTGGAGTCATGGAGGTTCGTGGGCGTGTGAAGGCTGATGTAGCAGTTCGTGGGAGCTCGGAAATATGCTAAGGACCAGTGATCGAGCAGCAGATCGAGCATGGCCGGTCGATCCAGGAGTTGATCGACCAGAAGATCAAGCCAACTAGGCGATCCAAGGAGAATGATCGATACGGAGATCGAGTGGAGCAATCGATCAATCGGTACGGACGTAAATGACGCCATGCAGAGCGAGAGCCAGATCGAGTACACCACTCGATCCACCCAAAGATCGATATCGAGATCGGATGCAACACTCGATTCACCAAAGAAGATCGAGACCTGGATCGAGCCGAAGACACGATGCCCAGATGTGATCGAGAGAACCACTCGATCCAGTGGTCGATTTCTGTCCTTTTAACCGTTTTTGGCTGTTAGCGAAGGGGGGACCATTGGATTGTTTGGGCATTTTAGGCAAGGCGGCGAGTTGCTTTTTCGATAACTTTTAGATTTCTTATCTTTTCTTTCATGTTTTCTCTCTCGTGGAGCGAAGAACACCATTGTTGAACCAGTTTTCTTTTGAAGCTTTTGTATTCGAATCTTTATCTTTTAATCCAGTTTTCCTTTCATGTTGATCGTCTCGTTTCTTCTGCCTTTCTGGATTCACTCTATGTGTAGCGAGTAGTTTACTTTGGGTTCGGGGTTGAGAGGATTAAAGGGTAGAAAGGGTTCGATCTTGGTTTGTTTTCTAAACGTTTTTAAGGCTATCTCTTCTAAGGTGTTGAAAGCTTAATGCTTGAAGACTCTCACGCCAAGAGCTTCATGATCCGAGAGGTTCCTTACCTTGACAGGATCCAGGAGCCTCGGAAGATCACACCTTAGATACTAGTTACCCCTTCACGAAAGCCATGGAAGTTTGGGGGACTAGTTAAGCCATCTACTTGAAATCTGTTTTCCTTGCCTTTCAACCTCTCTTTCCACCAAAAGCCATGGGTTTGGAGGAGAGGATGAAAGAGTGATCTATATCGAATGCCACGGATAGATCTTGTTTCGTTTTCAAGGCTTAGAGATCCTCACCAAGTGAGTCAATCTAAAGTTTCAAACCCAAGATCGATCTTTTGAAACCCTTTACATGAATCTCAACCCTAGCCCCTTTCTTTTAGAATCTTTAAGTCTTATTTCATCTTTTGCTTGTTACCTGATAGCATCCTGGTCATTAGATTTGTTGTTCTTACGGTTTTAGACGAGATCGATCGTTACTGCTCGATCTAGTGGTCGATCTTGTGGTCGATCCACTAGTCGATTTTTAACAATTCGAAGCTCTTTCCTTTAATTAATCTGTTTGTTTCTCGTGGCAGTTGCTTCCTTTCTAGTATTTTTAAAATAGGTTTCGTTCTGTTTAGGTTGCTGCATCTAGTTTTTAGTTAATTTCTCATAAACTGTCTCATTCTGCTTAGATTTGCTTAGTACCTTGCATTCTTTGTGCATTATCTGCCTCCTAGAAGTGGATTGACACTCTCCTGCTTGCCTTACTACAACATTGCATGCATTAGAGTTTTGATAACCTCTCTGCTGCATAAAACCTGCTTGAGAAAATTAATCTATCAAATAGCGCCGTTGCCGTTCTAGGAGTGTTTAGAGAACATAGAGATTTGGGTCTTAGCAAAGACTAAGTCTTTACCTTTTTCAAGTTACTAATACATCTACTCTCAAACGTCTGTTTTCAGGTACATGAATCTTCGTTCAAGGGGAGACAACAACCTTCTACAACCCTAAGACAACATTCATCAACTTGGTCACTCACGGCAAAGGAGAGTCAGAGAGCAAACAAGAGCCTTTGAGGAGATTGTTCAGCACGGTTTGGTTGACTTTGAAGCTATGGCTGAACACGAGCATCCAGAAGGACCTCCTCCAGCGGGACGGGGCAATGGAAACCCCCAACACGCGGCTAGACCACCGAGGATCATAGGAGCCGGAGATGCTCCCAATACCCACCACAATAGGTTTGGGATCACTCCTCCTCCAGTGCAAAACAATAACTTCGAGATCAAGCCTGGTTTCATCTCCATGGTGCAAAACAACAAGTTCCACGGCTTAGCAATGGAAGACCCCTTGGAGCACCTAGACAACTTCGAGCAAGTATGTGGGATGATCAAGATCAATGGCATATTCGAAGATGCTTTCAAGCTGCGTCTCTTCCCTTTTTCACTCGGAGACAAGGCTAGACATTGGGAGAAGACCCTCCCACAAGGTACCATCACATCATGGGCTGTGTGTAAGAAGGCATTTCTCTCAAAGTTCTTCTCAAGCACCAGGACAGCTCGGTTGAGAAGCGAAATCAGCGGTTTCACTCAAAGGAACAACGAGACTTTCAACAAGGCAATGGAGCGTTTCAAAGATTACACGATCCAATGTCCTCATCACGGGTTCAGCGAAGAGACTCTACTCAGTACCGTATACCGTGGAGCTTCACCAAAGATCAGGTTGTTGCTTGACACAGCTAGCAAAGGGAACTTCCTCGGTCAAGAGGTAGAAGAGGGTATGGAGCTGATAGAGAACCTGGCGTTGAGTGATGGAAACTATGCTGAAGATTATGACCGAGCACCGAGAGGATCCGAGTTAGAGTCTCACAAGAAAGAGCTCAAATCGTTGCATGAAAAGATTGACAAGTTGGTCTTAGCTAATCAGAAGCATGTGCACTTTGTTGGTGAAGCTGATGAAAACCAAGAGGAGTTAGAGCTAAGCCAAGAAGAAGCAAATTGGGTAGCTGGACAGAACAACTACAAGTCTCAAGGCTACAACCAAGGCTACCAGAACAACAACCTCTCTTACCGAAGCACCAATGTAGCCAACCCTAAAGAGCAAGTGTACCCTGCTCAACAAGCTAAACCTTTCATCCCTTACAACAAAGGTTTTCAACAGAGTAGTGGTTTCCAAGATCAAGGGCCAAGCAACTTCCAAGGTCAACAACCACACAACAAGGGTTATACTCCTAACTACCCTCCGGGCTTTGCACCTCAGCAACAACAACCGATGCAACAACAAGTTGACCCGGTTCAAGCAATGTTCCAACAGCTAATACAAGGGCAAGCTTCAACCAACCAGAAGTTCGCTGAAATGAACACTCGGCTAGATTCATGTCTAACCGACTTCTCCACTCAGATCACCAACCTAAACAACAAGATCAAGCAGTTGGAGAAAGGCAAAGCAAGTACGAGTGGTCAGAACAGTCTTCCGGGAAAGTGTGAGCAAAATCCCAAGGAGTATGCCAATGCTATAACGTTGAGAAGTGGCAAAGAACTCGCAACTCCGGTCTCTACCAAGAACAACGAGGACGTTGTAATTCAAGAGGGGGAGGGTAAACTTTCGGCTGATGATGATGAGATAAACTTTGACAACGTTTGGATCCAAGGGCCGAGGAGAGGAGATAAGGCTGTCGCTGAGAAGAAAGCTGAGCTAACCACCAAGGAGAAGAATGACTACGTGCCTCCACCTTACGTGCCACAGTTGCCATTTCCCGGTCGTTTCAAAAAGCAGCTTATAGAGAAGCACCGGATCTTGTTTGAGAAGCACCTAAAAGACGTGGAAATCAAGCTGCCTCTTGTAGACTGTCTCGCTATGATGCCCAAGTCCGCCAAGTTTTTCAAGGACACCCTTGTGAACAAGAACAAAGAAAGCAAAGAGGTACTTGTACTAAGTGAAGAGTGTAGTGCGGTTATTCATAAGGAGATAGTGCCTAAGAAGCTGGGAGATCCTGGAAGCTTCACTATACCGTGTGCTTTGGGTCCTTTAGAGTTCAAAAGTTGCTTGTGTGATCTCGGAGCTAGCATAAACTTGATGCCTCACTCCGTGGCTAAGAAGCTTGGTTTTACTCGGTTTAAAAAACTGTCGGATCTCATTGTAGTATTGGAGATGGACGAGGAACCTAAAGACCCACTTATCTTAGGGAGACCGTTCCTTGCAACCACCGGGGCTATAATAGATGTGAAGAATGGGAAAATTGCCTTGTATTTGGGGAAGGAGATCAGGCTAGACTTTGACATCAACAAGGTTCTAAAGAAGCCAACCATTGAAGGACAAGCTTTCTATATTGAAACGATGGATGCATTGGCGGATGAGTTGCTGGAAGAACTAGCTCTAGAAGACCATCTGAAGCTAGCACTCACTAAGGAGCCAGGGGAGTTTGGCTATGTGGACCAGAGAACCCAAGAGTAAGTGAACCTGCTGGATTCGAGGAGGATTATCAAGAATGAAGAAGGTTGCTGCCTAGAGATCGACCCCGAGATCGACGCTATCACTCGATCCAGGGGACAGATCGACAAGTCAATCGAGAGCTTAACTCGATCCGGTGCAACAATCGACTGACAGATCGAGAAGGATGCTCGATCAGGAAAAATAATCGAGTCAACAATCGAGAGAGACCTCCCGATCATTTGGGAGTCCAATCAAGAGATCGATTCAGCGTCTCGATCCCTTACTCGATCCATATCAAATCGAGTAAGTGAATCGAGTGAAATGGCTCGATCTAGACGACATCGAGAGGAAAATCGACTGGAGGACTCGATCTCAGAAGGGATAGCGATGGAGGAAAGCAGTCTGAAGGGCCATGCCTCGAGTTCAAGGGAGAGTTCCAAGGAGGAAAGCAACAACAACAGCCACGAGGATGACTGGAGTGAGCTGTTAGCCCCAAAGGTGGACCTAAAGGAGCTCCCAAAAGGGCTAAGGTATGCTTTCTTAGGACCTAATGACACCTATCCCGTGATAGTAAATGAAAACCTTAGTGATGATGAGTTGCACTCGCTCCTAACTGAGCTGAGAAAGTATAGGAAGGCCATTGGGTACTCTTTAAGTGACATCAAGGGCCTTTCACCAATGCTATGCACTCATAGGATTCACTTGGATAATGAGAACGCCACTTCTGTAGAACATCAAAGGCGTTTGAATCCTAACTTGAAAGAGGTTGTTAAGAAGGAAATCCTTAAGCTTTTAGAGGCTGACGTGATCTATCCCATAAGTGACAGCACGTGGGTTTCCCCTGTACACGTGGTGCCTAAGAAGGGAGGGATCACGGTCATAAGGAATGAAAAGGATGAACTTATCCCTACTAGGACCATTATTGGTCACAGAATGTGTATTGAATATAGAAAGCTTAACCTTGCGACTAGAAAAGACCATTTCCCCTTGCCTTTTATTGATCAAATGCTTGAGAGGCTTTCTCGATGGGTATAGTGGTTTCTTTCAAATTCCTATCCACCCAAACGATCAGGAGAAGACGACTTTCACATGTCCCTACGGTACCTTTGCATATCGAAGGATGCCGTTTGGATTATGTAATGCACCGGCAGCCTTTCAGCGGCAATCTTCTCTGATCTTATAGAGGAGATGGTAGAGGTATTCATGGATGATTTCTTTGTGTATGGTGCGTCCTTTCCTGCTTGTTTGTTGAATCTTTGCAGGGTACTTAAACGTTGTGAAGAGACAAACCTGGTGCTGAACTGGGAGAAATGCCACTTCATGGTCAAGGAAGGGATAGTGCTCGGTCACAAGATTTCAGAGAAGGGTATTGAGGTTGATCAGGCTAAGGTGGAGGTCATGATGGGTCTAGAGCCGCCGGTTAATGTTAAAGGGATCAGAAGCTTCTTGGGGCACGCAGGGTTCTACAGGCGTTTCATCAAGGATTTCTCCAAGATTGCACGCCCTCTTACACGGCTGTTGTGCAAGGAAGCTAAGTTTGTATTCGATGAAGAGTGTTTGAAGGCTTTCGTGACCATCAAGGAAGCCCTTACATCAGCCCCTATAGTCCAAGCACCAGACTGGTCTCTTCCCTTTGAGATCATGTGTGATGCTAGTGACTACGCCGTAGGAGCCGTCCTTGGTCAGAAGAAAGACAAGAAGCTACATGTGATCTATTATGCTTCAAGGACCTTGGATGACACGCAATCACGATACACCACTACGGAGAAGGAGCTGCTTGCAGTAGTCTTCGCCTTTGAGAAGTTCAGATCATATCTCGTAGGCTCCAAGGCTATTGTATACACGGATCACGCTGCCCTACGATACATCTACTCGAAGAAAGACACTAAGCCTCGGCTCTTAAGATGGATTCTTTTACTCCAGGAGTTTGACATGGAGATTAAAGACAAGAAGGGGATTGAAAATGGAGTCGCTGACCACCTCTCAAGGCTAAGAATCAACGAGTCTCTCCCTTTAGATGACTCTCTTCCAGAAGAGCAGCTTATGGCGATTACTACTGCTGTTTGTGGGAAGCTAGAAGGAAGGTTTGAGGAAGTGTTGAGTTTTAAGGAGAAGGATCTACCGTGGTATGCTGATGTGGTGAACTATCTAGCTTGTGGTGAGGAGCCAACACATCTCAATAGCTATCACAAGAAGCGGTTTATGAGGGAGGCTAGTGACTACTTTTGGGACGAGCCTTACCTATACAAAAGAGGAGTAGACAGCTTGTACCGGAGATGTGTTACAAAGGAAAAAGCCAGAGACATTCTCTATCATTGCCATGGCTCTTCCTACGGAGGACACTTCGCCTCATTCAAGACTGCCACGAAGGTGTTGCAAGCCGGTTTCTGGTGGCCCTCCATTTTTAAAGATGCACACGAGTTTGTGAAGAGCTGTGAGGCATGTCAGCGAGCAGGGAATATAACCAAGAGGAACGAAATGCCTCAAGTTCCTATCTTCGAGGTTGACGTGTTCGATGCGTGGGGGATTGACTTCATGGGGCCTTTTCCCTCTTCATACGGCAACAAGTACATATTAGTAGCTGTGGATTATGTCTCCAAATGGGTTGAAGCTATTGCATCCCCTACAAATGACTCTAAGGTTGTGATCAAGCTGTTCAAGAGTATCATCTTCCCAAGGTTTGGGGTACCCAAGGTTGTTATAAGTGATGGAGGAAGCCACTTTATAAACAAGGTCTTTGAGAACCTCTTGAGAAAGTATGGGGTTAAGCACAAGGTGGCGACACCGTATCATCCTCAAACAAGCGGTCAAGTGGAGGTCTCCAACAGGCAAATCAAGGCCATATTAGAGAAGACTGTCGGAGCAACAAGGAAGGACTGGTCAGTGAAGCTGGATGACGCTCTTTGGGCCTACCGTACCGCTTTCAAGACGCCGATTGGTACAACTCCTTTCACCTTACTCTATGGCAAGGGCTGTCACCTCCCGGTTGAGCTGGAACACCGCGCATTGTGGGCTGTGAAGAGGCTGAACTTTGATCTCAAGACTGCTCAGGTGAGGCGCCTTATTCAGCTACACGAACTGGACGAGTTGAGGCTGAATGCTTATGAGAGTTCCCGGATATACAAGGAGCGGACTAAGGAGGCTCATGACAAGAAGCTGGTCGCCAAGGAGCTTAAGGAAGGAGGACTGGTGTTGCTGTACAACTCGAGGCTCAAGCTCTTCCCGGGCAAGCTGAAATCAAGGTGGAGCGGACCGTTCGTGATTCAAGAGGTCTTGCCGTATGGAGCCGTTACTCTGATGGGAAAAAGTGGCAGTGCATTCACCGTCAACGGACACAGAGTCAAGCCCTACTTGGCAGACAGCTTTGACAAGGAGAGTACCTCGGTGCTTCTCCAAGACCCACCATCCGCTTAGACCAAGTAAGGTCTAGCTAAAGACGTTAAAGAAAGCGCACTTGGGAGGCATTCCCATGTTTATCTTGTACATACTCCTGCTTTCATTTCTCTTTCAGTTTTATGTTTTTATGTTGCAAGTGTGTAGGAACAGGTATAAGAAGTCTAAACCTTGACTTTGAGGTCTTAAAGAAGCAATAGGGGTTAGAATAAGGCTAGAGATCGAGCGCTAGATCGACTGATCCTGGCTCGATCTTCGCTAGATCGAGTCAGTGAATCGAGAGGAGCCAGTCGATCTAGACGAGATCGAGTGACAAGATCGACCTTGACGAAAAAGGATCGATCGATCCAAATCGGATCGACCGATCTAATTTCTCTCGGGAAAATCTGTGAAAAACTGATCGATCACTCGACTCGATCCACCACTTGATCTATGCTAAATCGACCCCAAAATCGAGGACATAGCTCGATCACAAGGACTTAGCCGAGGAGCCAACATCTCAATGATCGAGAGAGCCAATCGATCCAGGACTCGATTCACTATGAATCGAGTCTCAAATCGAGTAACCCTCTCGATCTAAGCCATTTTGGGGATGAGATCGAGTCCTAGATCGACCAAATGGACTCGATCTCATGCCGAGGTAACAATTTTCTTTCCCTCCTATACTCCTTTCCCTCCAATTTTTAAATTCAAAACTTGGTCAAGGCAAGCATCTTTGACCATGAAAGATGTGCCTTGACCAAGACTTTGTCAGAAACCACTTTGACCACCCATTGTTTTGGTTTTGCTAAGTCTTTAAATGTTTCAATCATCCTCTCACCCTCTCATTCATGTTTTGCTCGAGATTTTTAAACAAAGAGAGTGAGAGTCTTACTTTTTAAGAGCTAGCAAAAGATATTCTAAACCTCTTGCAAAGGTATTTTCAAATCTAATGATTTTATTTTAAGAAAATCTCTTTTAAATCCGCAAGATCTTGTTTTAGAATATAGGATTGATTTTGAATTTTTAAAACTAGCTAAGTATTTGGAATAATTCCAGATTTTTCAGAATCTAAAGATTTAATTTCCTTTTATTTAGCTATGATTTTTTATTTATTCCCTAAAATTCTAGGGTAGTTATTATAAATTCTCTCCTTCTCCTCTCTCATTCTCATCAAATCGCCTCTTACTTATCAATATCCTTAGAATCTTGTTTCAGGAACAATGGCACCAAAGAGAACCAGAGAGGAGCAAGCACAAGAAGGAGAAGGACAAGAAGTGGTTGCTAAAGAGAGGGTCAGGTGGAGCAAAGATAAAAAGAGGGATAAGAAGCAATTGGAGAGGCTCCGGTTTGAACCCACAAAGTTTGCTGATCGAGAGCTTTTGTCTAGGCTCGGGATTCTTGGGGACTTCGATCAACTCCTCAAGAACATTGGCTTGAGGTGTTTGTCACGGATGGATTTCCCAACCATTCCTGAAGTGACAATAGACTTCCTAGCCACCTTGGAGTTCCGGTATGAGAATCCTAGTGCACCCGCCCCTTCTCAAGGCTGCCTCTACTTCAAAGTCGGACGTCAAGCCTATACACTATCCATCCCTGAGCTATGCCAAGCCTACGGTCTCAACGCTGATGCACACAAGGTCGAGTTCCCAGCCTTCAAGAAAGCCGACGAGTTTTGTGACCTAATCAGCAATGAAGACTACAAGGCCAACACCGCCAAGATCAAGCGAGTTAGAAGTCCAGTGCTGAGGTATACTCTGAAGCTGATTGCCAATACATTCAGTGGAAGGTCTGTTGCTCCTACTGTCACAAAGACAGAGCTATGCTTCCTGTTCCAAGGTGTGAAGCACTTGGTGTCTGATCCGGATGCGAATGAAGAACCCATAGAAGATGAACTCGGCGATGAGGTGAACTATGGCTGTGTGCTCGCGGCTTCCCTGGTGAAGTACAAGGCTTATGCCTTACGGTGCAAGGCAACCTCCTCCTACATTGGCGGTTTCCTTACTCCTTTGTTCGTGCAAGCCGGTGTGCCCATCCATGACTTTGCTCACGTTCCAAACAGAGCTTTCATGGATGAAGCATACATGAGGAATACTGATAGCTTGGGACGCACGCCAGCAGAAGGGTTCTATGCCTACCTCTTCGTAGATGACGAAGACAAGAAGAGAGTATGCATCCTTCCCAACAGAGATGAAACCGAGCTGCTTGGTGTTGGGAACATCGAGTTCTTACCCACAGAGGAAGAATGCTTTGCCCCTTTAGGAGGACCGCCTGCTTCAGCCATTGCCCCACATCAAAGATCAGAGTCTCCAGGCACGGAAGACGAGATACCCGAGGCTTACACACTTCCCAAGCTGGACTTTGAACCAAGGACAAAAACCGAGAAGTTCCTAGCATCGGTGGTAGAGATGCAAAGGAAGATTAACAAGTGGCAAGGGAAGATGCTGAAGAAGCTTGGGAAGAAAGTTAAAGCACTTCAGGGAGGCCAGCCTAAGCCAGCTGCTAGCCAAGAGATACAACAACCAGAGAAGAGAAGGCTCTCCACCGGAGGGATTGTCATCCGCGAGACCCAAGGAGACAACATTCAGCCGGCGCGCCATTCTCTACAAGAACCAGCTGACAAAGGCAAAGCAACGATCTCTAACTCCTCTGGAACATCCTCAAGTTCCAGCCGAGCCTAGACCAGAGGTAAACAACCTTCTTCCATTGTATATAACCGCTCATATTTGTTTCTTGCATTGTGTTTTGATGCTCCTTCGGATGAGTTTGCCACCGGGACGGTGTCAAGCAAGTTTGGGGGAGTACTTGTGTGATTTAATCTTGTGTTCTTTGATCTTATTTTCCTTTGTGCATCCTTGAGTCTTAGGTAATGAAAAATTGGTAAAATTTTTAAAATTTTTTCAAAGATTCATGTAGTTGCATTCATCTTTTTAAAAACATGTTAGGATTGAGTCTAGAGTTTTTCATATCACCTAAGTTGTTTGCATTTTGCATAAGGGGTTAGAATTTCTTAAAAAGGTGTTTTTACTTATGGATCATTTCAATGCCCTAGTTGGTAGTTCTCTTATGCTTTGTTTATGCTTTGAAAGTAAGTTCTAACCATGCTTGGATCACTAGTTAGGATTTTCGTGGCTTGAATTGAACTCTCATGATTTGAAACTCATCCTACTAAGTGAAAACCTTAATTTGAAACTCTAATTATCATTCTTATGCATTTGAAAATGAACACATGGTTTTAAAATACTTAGGCTCTCTTCTTCCTTTTTACCACTCTTTGTGAGCCTAAGTAGAACTCCCTCCTTGAACCTTACCCTCCTTTGAAGCCAAATGTTCTTGTGTGACATCTTTGTGAGGCCTTACTTTCGGTTTGAACTTGGCATAAAGTGTTAGGTTTAGGCGACATGATTTGGTTTTCATATTGATTGCTAGCTTTGCATTTTGAAGCTAGGTGTTGGTTTAGGATAAGTTTGGGGGATCATTGGGGTTGCTTTCTTGTCTATTTGTTTCGGTTTCAAAGAGTTTGTGTTTTAAGGAAAGAAATGAGGTTTTAAGTGAAAGGTTTGTTTTTAAAACTAAGTATGCTCTAATTTCAGAAAGTAGCTCTCTCATAATAAGTAAAAAATAAAAAAAAGGAGAAAAGAAAAGAAAAAGAAATAAAAAGAGCCTAAGTGCCAAATAAAAAAAAATGAAAAGAAAAAAAAAATAATAATAATAATAAGAGAGCTACTAATAAGAAATTTCTAAGAGCAAAAGTATTTTTCAAAACCTTTTCACTAGCCTAAAAAGTTTAAAAATGTCTTTGTGTTTGAATTGGGGATTGCTAAGAGTGAGAAAAAAGGTAGACTCTTAAGTGGTGAGTGAGGATTAAATTTCTTAGATGAGAGGGGTATAGGATCATTTGATAGTTTACATGGGTAGGTGAGAATCTAATCATGTATGCATGAATTGTCTTTACCTTTAGCATTATGCATAAGTTCAAACCATTTTTGAGAGAAACCCTTGTTATGATTATAAACCCTTTTCAAATGAGATCATTCTATGCTCATAACCATAACCCTTAGCCAAATGTGTTTTGCTTTAAAGTGCATAAGTTTGATTTATGGTTCGAATGTTAATGAATATTAAAGGATGAGTTTCTTTGATTGTTCGGAATAGGAGAGTCATGATTTGAATTTCTTTGTGTGATGAGTATGGCTAAGTTCTTTGGAGTATGAGTGTAAGCATAGCATTTTAGAACTGTTAACTAGGACATTGAGATTGATTCATTTGAAAGGCACCTTTGCAAAAAGTTTAAAACCCCACTCATTTTTTCTGAAAACCTCTCTTCATTACTTATTTTCTGTTGCTTGAGGGCAAGCAAGAAGTAAGTTTGGGGGAGTTGATGTTATTGCATATTGCATACATTTTGCATACTCATTAATTAGTTTTTCATGCATTTGTATCATGTTTTCTCTCTCGTGGAGCGAAGAACACCATTGTTGAACCAGTTTTCTTTTGAAGCTTTTGTATTTGAATCTTTATCTTTTAATCCAGTTTTCCTTTCATGTTGATTGTCTCGTTTCTTCTGCCTTGCTGGATTCACTCTATGTGTAGCGAGTAGTTTACTTTGGGTTCGGGGTTGAGAGGATTAAAGGGTAGAAAGGGTTCGATCTTGGTTTGTTTTCTAAACATTTTTAAGGCTATCTCTTCTAAGGTGTTGAAAGCTTAATGCTTGAAGACTCTCACGCCAAGAGCTTCATGATCCGAGAGGTTCCTTACCTTGACAGGATCCAGGAGCCTCGGAAGATCACACCTTAGAGACTAGTTACCCCTTCCCAAAAGCCAAGGAAGTTTGGGGGACTAGTTAAGCCATCTACTTGAAATCTGTTTTCCTTGCCTTTCGACCTCTCTTTCCACCAAAAGCCATGGGTTTGGAGGAGAGGATGAAAGAGTGATCTATACCGAAAGCCACGGATAGATCTTGTTTCGTTTTCAAGGCTTAGAGATCCTCACCAAGTGAGTCAATCTAAAGTTTCAAACCCAAGATCGATCTTTTGGAACCCTTTACATGAATCTCAACCCTAGCCCCTTTCTTTTAGAATCTTTAAGTCTTATTTCATCTTTCGCTTGTTACCTGATAGCATCCTGGTCATTAGATTTGTTGTTCTTACGGTTTTAGACGAGATCGATCGTTACTGCTCGATCTAGTGGTCGATCTTGTGGTCGATCCACTAGTCGATTTTTAACAATTCGAAGCTCTTTCCTTTAATTAATCTGTTTGTTTCTCGTGGCAGTTGCTTCCTTTCTAGTATTTTTAAAATAGTTTTCGTTATGTTTAGGTTGCTGCATCTAGTTTTTAGTTAATTTCTCATAAACTGTCTCATTCTGCTTAGATTTGCTTAGTACCTTGCATTCTTTGTGCATTCTCTGCCTCCTAGAAGTGGATTGACACTCTCCTGCTTGCCTTACTACAACATTGCACGCATTAGAGTTTTGATAACCTCTCTGCTGCATAAAACCTGCTTGAGAAAATTAGTCTATCAGGTGCAAAGCCTGGAGGGTAGTTAGGTGTATAACCCTTGGAAGTTGTTCTGCCCTTGACCTTGGAAACCACCACTCGGTTGAAAACCTTTGTTGTAAGGGGTGAAAGGTTTTGCTTGCTGAGCAGGGTACACTTGATCTTTAGGGTTTGCTACGTTGGTGCTTCGGTAAGAGAGGTTGTTGTTCTGGTAGCCTTGGTTGTAGCCTTGAGATTTGTAGTTGTTCTGTCCCGCCACCCAATTGGCTTCTTCTTGGCTCAACTCTAACTCCTCTTGGTTCTCATCAGCTTCACCAACATAGTGAGCATGCTTCTGATTGGCTAACACCAGCTTATCTATCTTCTCATGCAAAGATTTGAGCTCCTTCTTGTGAGACTCTAACTCTGATCCACTCGGTGCACGGTCATAATCCTCAGCGTAATTGCCGTCACTCAATGCCAAGTTTTCTAGCAGCTCCATACCCTCTTCTACCTCCTGACCGAGGAAGTTCCCTTTGCTAGCTGTGTCAAGCAACAACCTGATCTTTGGTGAAGCTCCACGGTATATGGTGCTGAGTAGTGTCTTCTCGCTGAACCCGTGATGAGGACATTGGATCGTGTAGTCTTTGAAACGTTCCATTGCCTCGTTGAATGTCTCATTGTTCCTTTGAGTGAAACCGCTGATTTCGCTTCTCAACCGTGCTGTCCTGGTGCTTGAGAAGAACTTTGAGAGAAAAGCCTTCTTACACTCGGCCCATGATGTGATGGTGCCTTGTGGGAGGGTCTTCTCCCAATGTCTAGCTTTGTCTCCGAGTGAAAAGGGGAAGAGACGCAGCTTGAAAGCATCTTCGGATATGCCATTGATCTTTATCATCCCACATACTTCCTAGAAGTTGTCTAGGTGCTCCAAGTGGTCTTCCATTGCTAAGCCGTGGAACTTGTTGTTTTGCACCATTGAGATGAAACCTGGCTTGATCTCGAAGTTATTGTTTTGCACGGGAGGAGGAGTGATCCCAAACCTATTGTGATGAGTATTGGGAGTATCTCCGGCTCCTATGATCCTTGGGGGTCTAGCCGCGTGTTGGGGGTTTCCATTGCCCCTTCCTGCTGCCCCGTGAGCTGGAGGAGGTCCTTCTGGATGCTCGTGTTCAGCCATAGCTTCAAAGTCAACCAAACCGTGCTGTACAATCTCCTCAAAGGCTCTTGTTTGTTCTCTGACAATCCTTTGCCGTGAGTGACCAAGTTGATGAATGTTGTCCAAGGGTTGTAGTAGATTGTTGTCTCTCCTTGAACGAAGATTCATGTACCTGAAAACACACGGTTGAGAGTAGAATGATTAGTAACTTGAAAAAGGTAAAGACTTAGTCTTTGCTAAGTCCCAAATCTCTATGTTCTCTAAACAGTCCTAGGATGGCAACAGCGCCATTTGATAAACACTTTTTGGTGCAAGGGTTAAAATTGCAGTGAGGTTATCAAACTCAAATGCAAGACATGTTGTAGTACAGCAAGCAAGAGAGAGTCAATCCATGCCTAGGATGATAGAGAATGCACAGAGAATACAAGGACTAATGCAAATCTAAGCGAAATGAGATGATTTATGAGAAAATCTCTAAATGGAATGAAACCTATTTTAAAAATACTAGAAAGGAAGAAACTACCACGAGAAACAAATAGAATAATTAAAGGAGAGAGCTTCGAATTATTAAAATTTGACTAGTGGATCGACCATGAGATCGACCACTAGATCGAGCAGTAACAATCGACCTCGTCTAAAAATGCAAGAACAGTAAAACTAATGACCAGGATGCTATCAGAGATCAAGGGAAAGACGAGATAAGATGTAAAGATGCTGAGAGAAAGGGCCTAGGGTTGAGATTCATGGTCAGGGGTTTCAAAGGTTCGACCTTGGGTTTAAAACTTTAAATCGACTCACTTGGTGAGGATCTCTAAGCCTTGAAAACTAAGCAAGATCTATCTGTGGCTTTCGGTATAGATCACTCCTTCATCCTCTCCTCCAAACCCATGGCTTTTGGTGGAAAGAGAGGTCGAAGGGCAAGGAAAACAGATTTCAAACGAATGGCTTAACTAATCCCACAAACTTCCATGGCTTTTGGGAAGGGGTAACTAGTCTCTAAGGTGTGATCTTCCGTGGCTCCTGAATCCTGTCAAGGTAAAGAACCTCTCGGATCATGAAGCTCGTGGCGTGAGAGTCTTCAAGCATTAAGATCTCAACACCTTAGAAGAGATAGCCATTGAAAACGTTTAAAAAACCCCAAGATCGAAACCCCTTAGAGCCCTTAATCCTCTCAACCCCGAACCCAAATAAACTACTCGCTACACATAGAGTAAATCAAGCAAAGCATGTAAAGCGAGACGATGAACATGAAAAGAAAACTAGATTGAAACGGAAATGATTCGATTACAAAGCTTAAGAAAAACGCGAGTTCAACAATGGTGTTCTTCACGAAAACGAGAGAGAAAACATAAAGAAAAAGATAAGGATCTAAAGTTGTTATGGGATAAGGACGTCGCCGCCTTCCCAAAATGCCGAAACAAGCTAATGGTCCCCCCCTCGCTAGCGGCCAAAAACGGTTGAAAGGACAGAGATCGGTTCCAAGATCGAGCGGTTCTCTCGATCATATCCGAACATCGTGTCTTTGGCTCGATCTGGGTCTCGATCATCATCGGCGAATCGAGTGTTGCATCCGATCTCGATATCTATCTTCGGCTGGATCGAGTGGTGTACTCGATCTGACTCTCGCTCTGCATGGCGTCATTTACGTCCGTACCGTTTGATCGATTGCTTCACTCGATCCTTGTCTCGATCATTCTCCTTGGATCGCCTTGTTGGCTCGATCTTCTGGTCGATCAACTCCTAAATCGACCGGCCATGCTCGATCTGCTCCTCGATCTCTGATCCTTAGCATATATCCGAGCTCCCACGAACTGCTACATCAGCCTCAACATGTCCATGAACCTCCACGACTCCAAAGCAGCCAGAAACAACCTGAATATGATGCAAAATGCAAGGAAAATGCGCATGCTGATGCAAGAATTCTCTAGGACCCTAAGTGATGCAATCTAACCTAAAACGTGATACAAATGCATGAAAAGCTAACTAATGAGTATGAAAAATGTATGCAATATGCAATAACATCACATCCTTATCTCCTCAAAGTGTAACTGCCGTGGATCCTCAATGCTTTCTTCATTGGTGAGGGTGAAACCGAGGTGCTCGGCAAAAGGTTGTTGCATTGGAGATTCTTCTTCTTCACCCTCCTTGGAGGCTAATGCAATGGGATTCTCCTTTGTCTCCTTCCTGGGAATGAGTTGTAAATGTGTTTCTTTCTTGGTGGAGGGCTCTTGCTCAACAAATGAGCTCTCACTAGCATCCTCTAAACATTCAACAACAAAACTTTCTTCACAAGGATCTTCAAATCTTTGCTCAAGATTTTCATCAACAATGTACCTAAGAAGAGCTTCAAGTTCTTCAGCTTCTTGTTGGAATTCATCATTGGTGAGAGCTTTATCTTCTTGTTCCTCATTCTCTTGTGAGATTTTGGTGTTGATAGACTCCACATGTGTTGTTGCAGCAACTCTTGAAAATGGAGCAGGAGAGCCTAGTTTGAAGTCAAGCATGCTAATGCTCTCATTAAGCTGTTCTTGCTGCTCCAAAAGCAACTTCATCATGTTGAGAGTTTCTTCCTCTTTAGAGATGTGGGAAGAATAGGCTGCTCCTTGCTACTCCAAAAGCAACTTCATCATGTTGAGAGTTTCTTCCTCCTTAGAGATGTGGGAAGAATAGGCTGCTCCTTGCTCGTCCTCCATGTCCCAGGATTGGTATTCCTCAACATATCCATAGTGATTCTCTGGAGCAGAATGTTCATCCATAAGCCCTCTTTGATAAGTGGATGACCTTTCAAAACCATGGTTGCTAGTTGGGTCCCAAGCCAGCATTCTCTCTTGATTCGCTAATAAGGCCTCAAACATTGATGCTATATCCGAGTCCATACTGTCTTCCTTGTGATTGTACCTTGCAAAAAGAACAAACACTTGAAAGAGAATTAGTAACCAAAATGAAAAATAAAAACTTAGTCTATACTAAGCTCCAAATCCTAGTAATTTCAGCAAAACCTAAGTTGGCAACGGCGCCAATTGATAGAGAGACTTTTTTACAGTTCTAATTATCAATCCTAAAGCCTCTTAGTGTGGCTGTAGTACTTTAGGTGTTAATCCAGCCTAGGTGAGAAAGATACTAGGAATACAAGAGCAAAGTAGAGCTAAGTCAAATTCGGGTAAATGAGGGAGAAATTCAACAAAAACTAAATGCAATACGAAATGAGCAAGAAAACAATTTTAAAATCCCCTCTTAAGAGTTAGCAACTACTAGAAGAAAACTAGGAATTTAAAGTGCAAGACTACTGATTATGAAAATTCGAAAACTGAAAACAGGCAATTAAGGCTATTTCTAGCAACTTAAATGAGCAAACTTTAAATCTAAAGGAGAAAGCTTTTGAAACTACTTGAATGATAAATAACAGATCCAAGGATGAGGTTCATGCTTAGGGAAGCTCAAGGTTCGATCTTGGTTTGCAAAAAGTAAATCTACACATTTCAAAATGAGCTATCCTTAAGCCTAAGATGCAATCTTCCCATGGCTTGTGGGTAAGATAAGTTCCTCTCATCATTCATCCTCTCCAAACCCATGGCTTGTGGTGGAAAAGGATGGTTGATGGAGCTGAAGCACGGATCTTAGCATGGCTTAACTAGTCCTTACTTGCCACTTCCGTGGTCTTTAAGGCATATTAGTCTCTTGGTTTGGATATAAGAGATCTCCTAAGTTCTTATGAGAAAAGGAAATCTCTTGGATCATAAAGCCTCTCTCAAGGTCTTTAAGCATTTGATACTCCAAACCAAGAAAGGATAAAGTTAAGAGCAAGAAAACACCAAGATCTAACCTTTAAAACCTTCCTAATCACCTCATCCTTAAATCCTAAAGAACTACTCTAATATCATTTTCAAACCCCTCTTAATCATGAGATAAGAGGAGTTAAACATGATTGAAATGACAAGAAAGAAGGATTAAAGCATAAAGGGAAGTTCTTAAATTCAAAATCAAAGTTTTCACAAAAGATAAAGCTTGAAAAATGGAAAAAGATGCTTTAATGGTGATCCACAAAACCCAAAAATGGGGATGGAGGCTGTAAATTTCGTGGATGCCCAAAAATTTTAGGTTTAGAGTGTTCATATAGGACCACACAACTGGTCCCCTCACTAAAAGACAAAGTCTGAGCTGTCCAAGAAAGGAAGCAGAATTCTGGGCCGAAGATCGACCCGCCTGGTCGATCTAGTGGTCGATCTGAGCTGAAACGAGTGGCCTGGTCGATCTAGTGGTCGATCTGAGGCTGAAACGAGTGGGATGGTCGATCTGGTGGTCGATCTCTGGCTGAAACGAGTGGGATGGTCGATCTGGTGGTCGATCTCTGCCTAATGCTTTTTGGCCGAACTCTTTCTTGACTCCCAGCAACTCCTAAGCTCTTCTTTTGACTCCTTGTCCATGCTCAGCGTCCAACACAGCTCCATGTACTCCATATTACCTAAAAACAATGCATATATGCAAGAAATATGCAAATGCTAATGCAAACATGTCTAAAACCTAAAATGGAGCAAAAGTTACAGATAATCTAAGTATGAATGCAATATGAATGCAAAATCTATCCTAAATGAGTGCTAAATTATGCTAAATTATGAGTTTATCAGCCATCCAGGACCTCTATCACTTTTGTGGACAACACCTCCACAAGGCCTCTGGGCATGGTGAAAGACTACCCTTTAAAGATTGGAGAATGCATGGTACCAACGGACTTTGTAGTCATGGAGAAAAGATATTCCAGAGAGATGCCACTTCTTCTAGGCACACCATTCTTGGCAACAGCAGGAGCTTAGTTAGACTTCAAGAGAGGTTCAGTGATTCTAAAGAATGTTGTTGAGTTCAAAGTCTACAAGATTGACTCTCCTTCCATAGTTTTATGTGGGGCAACTGAGCAAGAGAATGAACAGTGGAGGCTCCCAGATAATTTGGAGGATGTTATGAATCTCACTATGAGCATGTTGATGAGCGACGCTCTCCCTGCTGAACCAGGAAAGACACAAAATGTTGTGTTGAAGCTTGAAGAGGGTTTGGAGGAGAATGAAAGCTTAACCACCAAGGATGTGAAACCTTCAACCACACCAAATGTCAAGAAGAAAAGGCATAGGATGTCAGCTCGTGGCAAACCCAAGCAACTATCAAAGGGAACATGGATCTGGAGGAAGAAAGAGATAGGAGCATCAGCTCCATCAACCTCTACTCACTAGCCCTCAAGTAAGCAAAGTCAAGCTTAGTGACTTTAAACAAACACACTTGGGAGGTAGTCCCATGGTATCCTTTTGTATATATTATGCTTTCTAATTTCTCTTTTATGCTTTGTTATATTGTATAGAAGCAGGATTTCGAATTGGGGGTTGAGAAAGTCTGAAAGGGACAAAGAACAAGTGTTTTCTGGCTGACATCGATCAAGTGTATCGGTCATGGCAAGACCAATACACACATTTCGGTCATAAATATCGATCATGTTTTATCGATGTCAGTGGAGCCAGTCTACACCAGTCAACATATCGTTCAGTCTACACCGATACTGACATTTCGGTCAGTTACAACAGTCATTTGTGATCGATGTTCCACCCGAGGTAAGTACTTCATCTTTCAAAAATATTTCCCTTCTTTGGTTTGGAGCCAAGGAGGTTTAAATTTTCACATTGGATTCTTCCTGACCTCTTTCATAGCTTCTAAGCACTTTTGTTTTTGTCCCCCGCTCTTTTGATTCCTTTGGTTCCCTCACCAACCATTGATTCCTTTGGTTCCATATATCTCTCTCTATTTAAACCAACAATCTCCTTCACTTCTCTTCACACTTCAATTCACTACTTCTCTCACCTAAAGCTCGAAATTCTTAGTTCTCTCTCTGTTATTTGCTTTCTCTAAGTGCTTAGAAGCTCCACAAAGGTCTGCTTCCTAAACTATTCTTTATTTGCTTTTAATCTATGCATGTGTTCAAAATCGATTAGTATATGTCTTTAAGAGCAAGTTTTGATTAGTTTTAAGTGTTGTTTTTTGGTTTTGCAATGTGGGTTTGTTTAAGATAAGCAAGTTAGATGTTTAAGCTTTGTTTACTGTTCATCTATCTCATTACTTGCTTAATTATCATCTCTTTGCATGGTCATTATCTCTTTTGCTTAGGAACCATTTTGCTAGATTTACATGCATAACTGCCTATTCTTTGTGCATTCTAGCTTATCTAAACTGTTAGCTTTTGATTGTCTCTAGCTTTATAGAAGTTTAATCTTGTTGCTAAGACTTGTTAAGCTTTTCTTTAGCCTAGAGAGTTTTCTTTTTAAAGCTTTCAGTTATATGGTTCTTCAGCTTTTGTTCTTTCACTTACCCTGTTTTCAAGCTTTGCTTTTGAAGGTACAATGGGGAGAACAAACATAGCTGCTGGGAAAAAGGGAAAGGCACCAAAGGAAGGAGCGACCATTTCACCAAGAGCTAAGAAAGATAAGGAAAAAGGCGCTGCTGCTGAGACTTCATCCAAGGCCGCTGGAAAGAGGCCAGTAGGAGATAAAGGCGCCAACAGAGAGGCAAGAGAAAAGCTGCTGAGGAAGACACGCCATCCAGGAGATACAGTGCTAGGGAACTCATGGAGGAATTCAGTTAATGCACCTTCAAGCCAACAAGATACCCATGCCCCACCACAATGAAGGAGCTAGGGATCTATGAAGACTGCATTTGCCTTTTTGAGCACATGGGGCTTACACAGCTGTTACAGCCTCTTCCCTCCTATGAGCGCTTCACTCATCAGTCCCTCTCCACTCTCAAGGTGGTCAAATATGATATGAGTGAGCTCTCTGACCATGATGGATGGTCTCCTTCAAGCTTGGGAAACAGCGGTTTACAATCACCTTCCAAGAACTCTCTAAGGCGCTGGGGCTAAGCACTTATTTTCAAAGAGGAAAGAAGTTCTCAATCCATGAATCACAGTACACAAAGCTATGGAAAATGATTGGAGTTGGGGGATTCAGAGCTGGAATTACAAGGAACCAACAGTTGAAGCATCCTGCAGTTAGATATGCACAAAAGGCGCTTGCAAACACTTTCTTCGCAAGGAAGGAAACCTCACACCTAACTGGCAAAGAAAGAGACTTCCTCTACACCGGATTGTACACCAGTGTGGACACCGACGAAAATGCAACACCTATTGGTCCACCAAGCACATTCCCTTGCTTTGTAAGACTGTTAATGGAGCAGCTGCTGACCTATCAGAGATGGGTTATTAACAAAGGAAAAAGGGAGAGGAATCCACAGCTTCACATTAGAGGAGTTGTGACAGCCATACTCATAGCCTATGATGTGAATCTTGAGGAGCATGCTGAAGATGCTCTAAGCCCTTCCTGGATAGACATGGACTATCTGAAGAGAAGCCATTACCTTGAGAAGAGTGTTCAAGACAGGCATGTCTACCTATTCCTCAATGATCACCAAGAGCCAGTAAGAGTCCTTCTCCCTAACCCAAGGCTCACCTCCTTCACCACACTAACAAACATCAACTTCAATTTGAGTGAGGAGAAGCTCTACAAAGGCGGCCCTATCCCTGGAGAGAGAGAACAAGACAGTGAGGAAGCAGAAACTGAAGAGATTGAAGAAGAAGATGAAGGAGATCACCAAGAAGATGCTGTTGCTGGCCCTGAAGGCCAAGGAAGAACCTATGAAGAAGATGAGCTTGTAGAAGAAGAAGTGTTGAGCTACAGTTCAAGACAGTTCCACTTCAAACCCTATGAAGCACCCAGCCAAGGAGGCTCTTTGAAGGTTGCTCATGAGCACACCAATGCCCTCTAGAAATGGTGTAAATGGCAAGATAAAGCCATTAAGGGATTGGTGAAAATGGTTAAGAGGAAGTTCAAGAAAGACAAAGCTACATCAGCAAGAACTTCCCACAAAAGCCATACTCATGAGCACACTCCTGATCAAGAAGAGCATCTACAACATGCTGAGCCAACTGAAGAGGAGGAAGCTGTTTGGAACCTCCATGGAAGACACTCTTTCCATGCACAGACAAGTGATCAATGGGGAACATGGGCACAACCAAGAGCCTCATCTTATGAGTCAAGTACCCATGTACCATCAGCCTGGGAACCAACTCCCACTCCTTCTGAAGTTCAGGAGACATGGCAATGGGGTCAACAAGGGAACTCTTCTCAGGCTGAGCAGTTATGGTCAAGTTGGGTTCAACCACCTCAAGAAGCAGAGCATTCTACCAAAGTTTATGAGAGGAGAAACAAGAGGAGAACTAGCAAGTCTCCTCAGACCTCTAGATCATCCCACCACTCCTACCACTGAACCAAGTACCACATCCTCTCCACTGTTTATACCATTGCATCTTTTTCAGTTTTGTATTATATTTTGTGCCTCTCTCTCTCATTACTTTCATTACACAGGAGACTGTGTAATTTAAGTGTGGGGGAGAGATTTGGGGTTTGACTTTGTGTTTTGTTTTCTTAGTTTTTCTTTCTCTTTCACTTTGAGTCTCATGCATATCATGCATTCATGTAAGGCATAGAAAAACACAAAAAAAAATCGAAAAAATTTGAAAATTTTTGCATTTTTTGCAAACCAAAAAGAAAGCATGTAGTTGCACTTCATTCTTCTAGGATCGAATTTAGTGTTGACGTATAGGTTGCACTGCATTTGCATAGGGCAGTATGATGAGTTTTCCTTGTAAAGTGCTTAGTGTTTAGAGATAATTGCAGTGTTTAAGTGGCTAGTTGTTTGATGCATCATATGATTGCTAGAAGTTAAGGCTGAACCATGCTTAGATTGCTAGATTTGGTCTTCTCAGCTCATCCTGAAATCACTTGTTCTCTGAAAATCAACTCTATCAACTTGAACTTTAATTTGGACTTTTAATTATCATGTCTTATGCATTGAAAAGGGAATTCATGGCTACCATATACATATTTGGATCATCTTTTTCCTTTCTACCACTCTTGTTGATCCAAATAGCTGATCCTCATACTTATGGGACAGTTACATCCTCACTCTTAACCAAACCTCCTTTTGAGCCTAAACACTATTGTGAGAGCTGTGAGGCCTTTGCATTGCATTTTCGATTTTGTCTTGGCAAAAAGTATTAGGAATAAGGCTGGCAATGATTAGCTCTCTTGTAGATATCAGCTTGCATCTTGAGCTTGATTCTAGGATAGGAGTTTTAGGATTTAAAAGGGTAGTGTAAGTGGTTTGAACTTCATGTATACATGTTTTGAAAGAAAAGAAAAAGATCTGAAATGGTAGAAAAAGGGAAACAGTCTAGAATTGTGGTTATGTAAATGGAAGAAAAAAACTCAAAGTACAAAGAAGAAAAGCGCCAGCAATAAAGCTCAGAAAGGTCTAAAGAAGAAAAATCAGACCAGGAGCAATCCACCAAGGGTGATGAAGGTGCCAGTACAACAAAGAAGAGCAAGTCCAAAACAAAAAGAAGCAACCACACAAGCAAAAGGAAGATCCTTTTCATTGAGTGATCCCATATGTTTATTAACCCTTTGCTAAAATGAGATCATTCTTATCTCATAACCTTACCCTTTTTAACAAAATGTCTTCACTTTATTTGCATAAGCATGATTCATGGTTCTGATCTTAATTGAATGTTAAAGAGTTGGTTGATTTGAGCATTTGTCTAAGTTGAGATTTGAGATCATTTTGAAACATGATGAGCATGGCATGGTGATAACAACTTTTCTATGCAAGGGTGAGGATGCAATGAGGCTATCAAACTCAAATGCAACACTTAGGTTGTAGTACAGTATGCAAGTGAGAGTCAATCCATTTCTAGGAGCTAGGAAGATCAAAGAGAATGCAAGAGCAGTGTAAAGCTAAGCGAATGATAGGCGATATTGTGAAAATCCTAAAAACTATGTGCAACGACCGAATGGAATGCAAAACTATTTTAAAATTACCAAGAGTGATTGAACTACTACGAGGAGCAAACAGAAAAATTAAAATGCAAGGCTATGATTTAACAAAAATCGACTAGTGGATCGACCACTAGATCGAGCAGTTTGGATCGATCTCGTCTAAAAATGCAAGTATGATGAAACTAACGACCAGGATGCGGCGAATATCAAGCGAATGACTAACGAAGATGTAAGAATGCTAAGAAAGAAGGTTCTAGGGTTCAGATTCATGTAAAGGGGTTTCAAAGATCCATCCTTGGTTTGAAAACTCTAGATCTACTCACTTTGTGAGATTCTCTAAGCCTTGAAAACAAAACAAGATCCACCCATGGCGTGTGGTATAGATCACTCTCTCATTCTCTCCTCCAGACCCATGGCGTTTGGCGGAAAAAGAGATTGAGAGGCAAGGAAAACAGATTTCAACCACGCGGCTTAACTAGTCCTCTAAACTACCATGGCGTTTGGGAAAGAGTAACTAGCCTCTAAGATGTGATTTTCAGAGATCTCTGGATCCTGTCAAGGTAAGAGCTCTCTCTGATCATAAAGATCTTGGCGTGAGACTCTTTAAGCCTTAAGAACTCAACATCTTAGAAAAGAAAGCCATTAAGAACAAGAAAACACCAAGCTTTGAAAACCATTTCGACCCCGTGAATCCTCTCAACCCCGAAATCCAAATGAATCTACTCACTACACATTAAATGAACTAAGCAAAGCATCAAGATTGAAACGATAAACATAAGAACAATGGATTAAACTTAAACGGTTCAGAATATTCAATAACAAAGCTCAAAGTCTAACAATGGCGGATCGCCTCCAAAACCAGAGAGAAAGCATAAAAAGATAAGAAAATGAAAGTGTGTGGGAAAAAATCATCGCCGCCTTCCCAAAATGGTAAAAACAGCTCGATGGTCCCCTCCTCGCTAGCGGCCAAAAACTGTTGAAAGGACAGAGATCGACTTCGGGATCGAGCGGCTCTCTCGATCACTTTCGGACATCGTGTCTTCTACTCGATCTGGGTCTCGATCTTCTTCGGCGGATCGAGTGTTGCATCCGATCTTGGTATCGATCTTCGGTCGGATCGAGTGGTGGACTCGATCCGGCTCTCACTCTGCATGGTGTCATTTACGTCCGTACCACTTGATCGATTGCTCCACTCGATCTTCGTCTCGATCATCTCCCTTGGATCGCATGGGCTTCTCGATCTTCTGGTCGATCTCATCTAGATCGACCTGCCATGCTCGATCTACTCCCCGATCTCTGATCCTTAGCAAACATCCGACATTCCACGAACCTCCACAACAGCTTCAGCACGTCCACAAACCTCCACGACTCCAAAGTAGCCAGAAACAACCTGAATGTGATGCAAAATGCAAGGAACATGCGTATGCTGGTGCAAGAATGCTCTAGGGTCTAAAGCGATGCAATCTAGCCTAAAGTGTGATGTAAATGCATGAAAAGCTAACTTATATGTATGCAAAATGCATGCAATATGTAGTGACATCAACTCCCCGAAACTTACTTCTTGCTTGCCCTCAAGCAACAGAAAATAAGAAAGGAAGAGAGGTTTTAAAACAAATGGGGGTTTTAAGCTTCTTGCAAAGGTGCCTTTCAAATGGATCACTCTCAATGTCCTAGTTACTAGTTCTAAAATGCAATGCATACACTCATACTCCAAAGAACTTAGCCATACTCATCACACAAAGAAATTCAGATCATGACTCTCCTATTCCTAACAATCAAAGAAACTCATCCTTTAACATCCATTAAAGACCGAACCATGAATCAAACTTAGGCACTTTAAAGCAGAACACATTTGGCTAAGGGTGCAGGCTATGAGCATAGAATGATCTCATTCGAAAAGGGTTTTTTTATTTAAAATAAGGGTTTCTCTCAAAAAATTGCAAGAACTTTATGCATAATGCTAAAGGTGAAGGCAATTGATGCATACATGATCAGATTCTCATCTACCCATGTAAACTAACAATGATCCTAAACCCCTCTCATTTATCATCTTTTAAGCTCACTCACCACTTAAAATCTACTCTTTTCTCAAAGCAAAAGCTTAGCATTCCCCAATTCAAAACAGAAAGCATTTTTAGCTCTCTAGGCTAGTGAAAAGGTTCAAAATAATTTGCTCTTTACATATTTCTTATTGGTAGCTCTCTGCTTATTTATATTTATATTATTTTATTTTTTTCTTTTATTTTGGGACTTAGGCTCTTTTCTTTTTTTTTTTTTTTTTTTTATTTTGAGAGCTACCTTCTGAAATTATTAGAGCATAAAAATTTTAAACACAAAGCTTTCACTTAAAACCTTTTGCTTTCTTTCAAATACCAAACCCTTTTGAAACCGAGAGCATATAAGCATGAAAGCAACCCCTTATACCCCCAAACTTATTCTACGCCTAAGTCTAGCTTCAAAATGCAAAGCTAGCAAACATATGAGAACCTAATCATGTCGCCTAAACCTAACACTTTATGCTAAGTTCAAACCGGAAAAAGGCCTCACAATGATGTCACACACAAAAAACTTGGCTTCAAAGAAAGGTAAGGGTCAAGGTGGGAGTTCTACTTAGGCTCACAAAGAGTGGTAGAAGGAAGAAGAGAGCCTAAATATTTTAAAATCCATGTGTTCATTTTCAAATGCATAAGGATGATAATTGAAATTTCAGATTAAGGTTTTCACTTACAAGGACAAGTTTCAAATCATGAGAGTTCAATTCAAGTCACGAAAATCATAGCAAGTGATCCAAGCATGGTAAGAACTTACTTTCAAAGTATGAGCAAAGCATTAGAGAACTACTAACTAGGGCATTGAAACAATTCATGAGTTAAAAACACCTTTTTAAGAAAAACTCTAACCCCTTATGCGAATATGAACAACCTAGATGCTTTAAGATTCTAGACTCAATCCTAAGATGCTTAATGAGAGGAATGCAACTACATGAATTTTTAAAAATTTTACCAATTTTTCATGCAATGAAGACTCACGGATGCTAAAGGGAAAATAAGATCAGAATAAACATGTCAAACCACACACATACTCCCCCAAACTTGCTTGACACCGTCCCGGTGGCAAAAAAATTCAAAGGAGCACCAAAACACAAAGCAAAAAGAAGCAAACATAAGCGGTATGTACAATGGAAGAAGGTTGTTACCTCGGGTCTAGTCTCGGCTGGAACTTGAGGATGTTCCAGAGGAGCTAGATGCTACGGCTTTGCCTTCGGAGTCTGGCTCTTGAAGAGAGAGACGCGCCGGTTGAATGTTGCTGCCTTGAGTCTCACGGATGACAACTCCACCGGTTGAAAGCCTCCTCTTCTCGGGTTGTTGAACCTCTTCACTTGCAGATTTCTTAGGCGAGCCTCCTTGAAGCGATTTGACCTTCTTGGCAAGTTTCTTGAGCATTTTGCCTTGCCATTTGTTGATTTTCCTTTGCATCTCCACAACAGATGCTAGGAACTTCTCCGTTTTGGTTCTCGGCTCAAAGTCTATCTTGGGAAGGGTGAAAGCCTCGGCCATCTCATCTTCCGTTGCTGGGGACTCAGACCTTTGACGAGGAGCAATCGCTGGGGCAGGCGTTCCTCCTAGAGGAGCAAAGCAATCCTCTACTGTTGGCAAGAACTCGATGTTCCCAACACCAACCAGCTCGGTCTCGTCCTTGTTTGGTAGGATGCATACTCTCTTCTCGTTTTCGTCGTCGATGAAAAGATAAGCGTAGAACCCTTCTGCTGACGTGCGTCCCAAGCTGTCAGTATTCCTCATGTAGACCTCATCCATGAAAGCTCTTGCCGGGACGGGTGTGAAATCGTGTATAGGTACGCCAGCTTGTATGAATAGAGGAGTGAGGAAGCCGCCAATGAAAGAAGAGCTTGCCTTGCACCGCAAGGCATAAGCCTTGTACTTCACCAAAGAGGCAGCAAGTACGCATCCATAGTTCACCTTGTCGCCAAGTTCATCCTCCATAGGCTCTTCATTCTCCGCCGGATCACACAACAAATGCTTCACGCCTTGGAACAAGAAGCAAAGCTCGGTCTTCGTGACCGTGGGAGCAACTGACCTTCCGCTGAATGTGTTGGCAATCAGCTTCAAGGTGTACCTCAGCACCGGGCTTCTCACTCTCTTGATTTTGGTGGTGTTGGCCTTGTAGTCTTCGTTGCTGATCAGGTCCCAAAAATCGTTTGCTCGCGTGAAGGAGGGGAACTCGATCTTGGTGGTAGCTGCGTTGAGACCATATGCCTGACACAGCTCGGGGATTGAGAGGCTGAAGGTTTGACGTCCAACCTTGAAGGAGAGACGGTCTTGTGAAGGAACGGGGGCGCTAGGGTTCTCGTAACGAAACTCCAACGTGGCAAGGAAGTCTATTGTCACTTCTGGAATGGTTGGGCAATCCATTCGTGACAGACATCTTAAGCCAATGTTCTTGAGGAGTTGGTCGAAATCTCCAAGGATCCCTAGCTTGAACAGCAGCTCTCAGTCCGCAAACTTAGTAGGCTCGAACCGAAGCCTTTCCAGCCGCTTCTTATCCCTCTTCTCGTCCTTACTCCATCTGACCCTCTCTTGAACAGCCACTTCCTGACCTTCTCCTTCTTGTGCCGTCTCCTCTCTCGTTCTCTTGGGGGCCATCGTGCCTGAAACAGGTTTCTCAAGCAAAGTAAAGAGCAAAACGGCGATAGGATGAGAGAAGAAGAGAGGCAAAGAAGAAAATTTATACTTAATACCCTAGAATTTTGGAGAATTTATAAAAATTATAGCAAAATAATAGAGAATCAAATCTAGAGATACTAGAAAATCCAGAATTTTTCCTATTATTTAGCTAAATTTAAAAATTCAAAACCGCCCTAGCATCTAAAACAATCAATTGCGAAATAAAAGGAGATTTTTCTAAAGGTTTTTATCAAATATCCGAAAATACCTTTTGCAAAGATTGTTAAAGAAACTTGCTAGCCTTTAGAAACAAATAACTTTCACTCTCTTTGCTTAAAAGCTCGAGAAAACAAGAATAAGAGAGTGTGAAGTTCTTGAAAACATTTAAAGGCTAACAAGAAACAAAACTATGGGTAAAAAAAGTGGTTTTCTAACAAAAGTCTTGGTCAAGGCACATCTTTCATTGTCAAAGATGCTTGCCTTAACCAAGTTTTGAATTTAAAAACTGGAGGGAAAAGAATAAAGGAGGGAAAGAAAATGTTACCTCGGCACGAGATCGAGTCCCTTTGGTCGATCTAGGACTCGATCTCATGCCCATAATGGTTTGGATCGAGAGGGTCACTCGATTTAGGAGACGATTCGATTTGAATCGAGTCGTGGATCGATTGGCTCTCTCGTTCCTTGAGTTTTTGAAATCGCGACTAAGTCCTCGTGATCGAGCCATGCTATCGATTTAGGGGTCGATTCGGCTTGGATCGAGTGGTGGATCGAGTTGACTAATCGATCTGTCTATGAGGGACTTTCCCGAGAGAAAATAGATCGGTCGATCCATTTTTTGATCGATCGATCTGAACTCCAAGAATTTCCCGAGACATTTTAGATCGAGTTCGCCACTCGATCAGTCTACTCGATCTCGTCTAGATCGACTGCCTCCTCTCGATTCACTAGCTCGATCTAGCAAAGATTGAGCCAGGATGAGTCGATCTAGCACTCGATCTCTGGCTCATATACGCCCCTTTCTTACTCCTTTTGGAACTCGGATCATGGCTTGCGTCTCCCATACTTTTTCCTACACACTCACAAGACAAAAAACATAAAACTGGAAAAAGAAATAAAGTAAAAATATGTACAGGATAGACATGGGAATGCCTCCCAAGTGCACTTTCTTTAACGTCTTTAGCTAGACTTTACTTGGTTTAGGCAGATGGTGGGTCTTGGAGAAGCATTGAGGTGCTCTCCTTGTCAAATGCTCTCGCCATGTACGGCTTAACTCTGTGCCTGTTCACTGTGAATGCATCTCCACTCTTGCCAACCAACGTGACAGCCCCGTAAGGTAGTACTTCCTTGATCTCATATGGACCGCTCCACCGTGATTTCAGCTTTCCTGGAAAGAGCTTGAGCCTCAATTTGTAAAGCAGCACCAAACTCCCTTCCTTAAGCTCCTTAGGTACCAGCTTCTTGTCATGGGCAGCCTTGGTACGTTCCTTGTAGATCCGAGCGCTTTCGTAGGCATCCAGCCTTAGCTCATCAAGCTCGTGCAGTTGGATCAAACGCTTCTCCTGAGCCATCTTCAGATCATAATTCAGCTGCTTCACAGCCCACAACGCCCTATGCTCCAGCTCAACAGGAAGGTGACAGCCTTTACCGTAGAGAAGAGTGAAGGGAGTGGTACCAATAAGCGTCTTGAAGGCAGTCCGATATGCCCACAAAGCGTCATATAACTTCATAGCCCAGTCCTTCCGAGTAGTCCCAACTGTTCTCTCGATTATCGCCTTGATCTGACGGTTAGAGACCTCTACTTGGCCACTCGTTTGAGGATGGTAAGGCGTAGCTACCTTATGCTTCACACCATACTTCTTTAGCAGATTTTCAAACAGCTTGTTGATGAATTGGCTCCCTGCGTCGCTTATCACCACCTTGGGAACTCCAAACCTCGGAAAAATAATGCTCTCAAAGAGCTTGATCACCACCTTAGAGTCGTTTGTTAGGGAAGTAATGGCCTCAACCCACTTAGAGACGTAGTCTACAGCTACGAGTATGAACTTGTTGCCGTATGATGAAGGGAACGGCCCCATGAAGTCTATGCCCCACGCGTCAAAGACATCTACCTCAAAGATAGGAACTTGAGGCATCTCGTTCCTCTTAGTGATATTCCCTGCTCGTTGACACGCCTCACAGCTCTTCACAAACTCGTGTGCATCCTTGAAGATAGACGGCCACCAGAAGCCAGCTTGCAACACTTTCGTAGCGGTCTTGAACGAAGCAAAGTGTCCTCCGTAGGAAGAGCCATGGCAGTGAAAGAGAATGTCCTTGGCTTCTTCTTTCGTAACACACCTCCGCTATAAACTGTCTACGCCTCTTTTGTACAGGTAGGGGTCATCCCAATAGTAGTGGCTCACGTCTCTCATGAGCTTCTTCCTATGGTAGTTGTCAAGATGCGAAGGCTCCTCACCACATGCCAAGTAGTTCACAATATTCGCGTACCAGGGAAGATCTTCCTCCTTGAAGCTCAGAACTTCCTCAAACCGCCCCTCTAAGCTCCCGCAAACAGCCGTAGAGATCGCCATGAGTTGTTCCTCGGGGAGAGAATCGTCTAAAGGAAGAGACTCGTTGGTCCTTAACCGAGAGAGGTGGTCAGCAACCCCGTTCTCTATTCCTTTCTTGTCTTTGATCTCCATGTCAAACTCCTGGAGTAAGAGGATCCATCTCAAAAGCCTCGGCTTAGTGTCTTTCTTGGAATAGATGTAGCGCAAAGCTGTGTGATCCGTGTAAACTATGGTCTTGGAACCCACGAGGTAAGCTCTGAACTTCTCAAAGGCGAATACAACCGCAAATATCTCCTTCTCAGTAGTGCTGTACCTCGTTTGCGTGATATCCAAGGTCCTTGAAGCATAGTATATCACGTGCAGCTTCTTATCCTTCCTTTGGCCTAGAACAGCTCCCTCGGCGTAGTCACTAGCATCGCACATAATCTCGAATGGGAGAGTCCAATCTGGTGCTTGCACTATAGGCGCGGATACTAGGGCTTCCTTGATTGTCACGAAAGCTTGCAAACACTCCTCATCAAAGACGAATTCAGCCTCCTTGCACAACAGCCGAGTGAGAGGGCGTGCAATCTTAGAGAAGTCTTTAATGAAACGCCTGTAGAAGCCGGCGTGTCCCAAGAAGCTTCTCACCCCTTTTACGTTAACTGGCGGCTCAAGGCTTGTCATAACATCAATCTTTGCTTTGTCGACTTCAATGCCCTTCTCTGATATCTTATGTCCAAGCACGATCCACTCCTTAACCATGAAGTGGCATTTTTCCTAGTTGAGCACCAAGTTTGTCTCCTCACAACGCTTTAAAACCCTGCAAAGATTCAACAAACACGCAGAAAAGGACGCACCATAGACCGAGAAGTCATCCATAAACACCTCTACCATCTCTTCTATAAGATCGGAGAAGATCGACATCATACACCGCTGAAACGTAGCCGGTGCGTTACACAACCCGAATGGCATCCTTCGATACGCGAAGGTACCATAAGGGCATGTAAAAGTTGTCTTCTCCTGATCGTTGGGATGAATTGGTATTTGGAAAAATCCACTATATCCATCAAGAAAGCAATAATAGGGGATTAGCAAGTCTTTCAAGCATTTGATCAATAAAAGGCAAGGGAAAATGATCCTTTCTAGTAGCAAGATTAAGCTTCCTATAGTCAATACACATACGGTGTCCAGTAATAGTCCTAGTAGGTATAAGCTCATCTTTGTCATTCATAACGACCGTGATCCCTCCCTTCTTAGGCACCACGTGTACGGGCGCAACCCACATGCTGTCACTTATTGGATAGATCACGTCAGCCTCTAAAAGCTTAAGAATCTCCTTCTTGACTACCTCTTTCAAATTTGGATTCAAATGCCTCTGATGTTCTATAGAAGAGGCGTTCTCATTATCCAAGTGAATCCTATCAGTGCAAAGCATTGGTGAAAGGCCCTTGATGTCACTTAGAGAGTACCCAATGGTCTTCCTATACTTTATCAACTCAGTTAAGAGTGATTGCAACTCATCATCACTCAAGTTTTCATTCACAATCACAGGATATGTTTCGTTAAGCCCTAAGAAAGCATACCTTAGCCCTTTTGGGAGCTCCTTAAAGTCCACCTTTGGGGCTAACAGCTCGCTCCAATCATCCTCATGGCTGTTGCTGTTGTTCTCCTTCTTAGAACCTTCCTTAGAACCCGAGATATGGCCCTTGAGGCTGCTTTCTCCAACCGCTATCCCTTCTGAAATTGAGTCGTCTGGTCGATCTTGCTCTCGATGTCGTCTAGATCGAGCAGTTTCACTCGATTCACTCACTCGATTTGATGTGGATCGAGTGAGAGATCGAGACACTGAGTCGATCTCCGGATTGGACCTCAAATTGATCGGAAGGCCTTTCTCGATCTCGGACTCGATTGTTTTCCTGGATCGATCACCCTCCTCGATCTGACTGTAGATTTCTGCACCGGATCGAGTTGTGCTCTCGATTGTCTTTCGATTTGACCCCTGGATCGAGTAATGTCATCGATCTTGGAGTCAATCTCTAGGCAAACGCCTACATCTTCAAGCACAACTTTCCTCGAATCAAGCAAGTTGACGTACTTCTGAGTCCTCTGATCCACATAACCAAACTCTCCTGGCTCCTTAGTCAAAGCGAGCTTCAAATGATCTTCCTGAACCAGCTCTTCCAGCAACTCATCCGCTAAGGCATCCAATGTATCAATGTAGAAAGCTTGCCCTTCTATCGTAGGCTTTTTCAAAACCTCATTGATATCGAAGTCTAGCCTTAGATCTTTACCCAAGTGCAAGGCAATCTTCCCGTTCTTAACGTCTATTATGGCGCCGGCGGTAGCTAAGAAAGGTCTACCGAGAATGAGTGGATCCTTTGGCTCTTCATCCATTTCCAAAACAACGAAGTCTGTAGGCACGTTCACTCCACTGATCTTCACTGGCAAGTCCTCAAGCAATCCTACGGGTAAACTCACACTCCTGTCAGCTAGTACAAACGAGATTCTACAGTCCTTGAAACGGGTAAAGCCGAGTTTCTTTGCCACGGAATGAGGCATCAGATTTATGTTAGCTCCGAGATCACAAAGGCAACTCTTGAACTCCAAAGGACCTAAAGCGCAGGGTATAGTGAAGCTTCCAGGGTCTCCCAACTTCTTAGGGACTATTTCCTTGTGTATCACAGCACTACACTCCTCACTTAGAACAAGCACTTCCTTACTTTCCTTATTCTTCTTCACGAGAGTGTCTTTGAAGAATTTGGCGCATTTAGGCATCATTGCAAGGCAGTCCATGAGAGGTAGCTTGATCTCTACGTCCTTAAGATGCTTCTCAAACAAGACTCTATGCTTCTCTATGAGTTGCTTCTTGAAACGGCCAGGAAAAGGCAGCTTAGGTACATACGGTGGAGGTACATAAGCATCCTTCTCCTTAGTAGTTTGCTCCGCTTTCTTCTCAACAACCGCTTTGTCTCCTCTTCTTGGCCCTTGAATCCATACATTGTCGAAGTTGATCTCATCATCAGCGGAAAGCTTACCCTCCCCCTCTTGAATTACAACGTCCTCGTTGTTCTTAGGAGTAACCGTAGGTGGTAGCTCTTTGCCGCTTCTTAATGTGATGGCGTTGGCATATTCCTTAGGATTCTGCTCACACTTGCCCGGTAGGGTATTCTGACCACTTGTACTCGCCTTCCCCTTCTCTAGCTGCTTGATCTTGTTGTTTAACTTGGTGATCTGAGTAGAGAAGTCAGTGAGAGAGGAGTCTAGACGAGTGTTCATCTCGGCAAACTTCTGGTTTGTAGAGGCTTGCCCTTGAATCAATTGTTGGAACATAGCGTGGACAGGATCAACTTGTTGTTGCATCGGTTGTTGCTGCTGAGGTACAAAGCCCGGAGGGTACATTGGCGTATAACCCTTGTTTCCTTGCTGTTGTCCTTGGAAGTTATTCTGCCCTTGCCCTTGGAAGCCACCACTCGGCTGAAAACCTTTGTTGTAGGGTACGAAAGGCTTTGCTTGCTGAGCAGGGTACACTTGATCCTTAGGGTTTGCTACATTGGTGCTGCGGTTTGAGAGATTGTTGTTCTGGTTGTAACCTTGTGAATAGCCTTGAGGTTTGTAGTTGTGTTGACCCGCCACCCAATTGGCTTCTTCTTGGCTCAACTCAAGCTCCTCTTGGCTCTCATCCGCTTCACCAACAAAGTGAACATGCTTCTGATTTGCCAAAACCAACTTGTCAATCTTCTCGTGTAATGATTTCAACTCTTTCTTGTGAGACTCTAGCTCAGAACCTCGTGGTGCACGGTCATAGTCTTCAGCATAGTTGCTGTCACTTAGTGCTAAGTTTTCAATCAGCTCCATGCCTTCTTCTACCTCTTGACCAAGGAAGTTCCCCTTACTGGCCGTGTCAAGCAGCAACCTTATCTTTGGTGAAGCTCTGCGGTAGATAGTGCTTAGAAGGGTCTCTTCGCTGAAGCCGTGGTGAGGACATTGGATAGTATAGTCCTTGAATCGTTCCATGGGTTCATTGAAAGTCTCATTATTCCTTTGCGTGAAGCCGCTGATCTCGCTTCTTAGCCTTGCCACTCTGGTGCTAGAGAAGAATTTTGAGAGGAAAGCCTTCTTACACTCGGCCCATGAAGTGGTGGTGCCTTGAGGAAGTGTTTTCTCCCAATGTCTAGCCTTGTCTCCAAGAGAGAATGGAAAGAGACGCAGCTTGAAAGCGTCTTCGGATATGCCGTTTATCTTGATCATCCCACATACTTGCTCGAAATTTTTGAGGTGCTCCAAGGGATCTTCCATTGCTAAACCGGGAACTTGTTGTTTTGCACCATGGAGATGAAACCTGGCTTAATCTCGAAGTTGTTGTTTTGTACAGGAGGAGGAGTGATCCCAAACCTATTGTGATGAGTATTGGGAGCATCTCCGGCTCCTATGATCCTTGGGGGTCTAGCCGCATGGTGGGGGTTTCCATTGCCCCTTCCCACTGCCCCGTGAGCTGGAGGAGGTCCCTCTGGATGCTCGTATTCAGCCATAGCTTCAAAGTCAACCAAACCGTGCTGAACAATCTACTCAAAAGCTCTAGCTTGTTCTCGTACTCTTCTTTGACGTGAATGACCAAGTTGATGGATGTTGTACAAGGGTTGAAGTAGATGGTTGTCTCCCCTGGAACGAAGATGCATGTACCTGGAAGAAACACGTTTGAGAGTAGAGAGAGTAGTAACTTAAACAAAGTAAAGTTTAGTCTTTACTAAGCTCCAAATCTCTATGCTTTCTAACACTCATAGAATGGCAACGGCGCCATTTGATAACAACTTTTCTTTGCAAGGGTGAGGATGCAATGAGGCTATCAAACACAAAGGCAACACTTAGGTTGTAGTACAGTATGCAAGTGAGAGTCAATCCATTTCTAGGAGCTAGTAAGATCAAAGAGAATGCAAGAGCAGTGTAAAGCTAAGCGAATGATAGGCGATATTGTGAAAATCCTAAAAACTATGTGCAACGACCGAATGGAATGCAAAACTATTTTAAAATTACCAAGAGTGATTGAACTACTACGAGGAACAAACGGAAAAATTGAAATGCAAGGCTATGATTTAACAAAAATCGACTAGTGGATCGACCACAGGATCGACCACTAGATCGAGCAGTTTGGATCGATCTCGTCGAAAATTGCAAGTATGAAGAAACTAACGACCAGGATGCGGCGAATATCAAGCGAATGACTAACGAAGATGTAAGAATGCTAAGAAAGAAGGGTCTAGGGTTGAGATTCATGTTAGGGGTTTCAAAGGTCCATCCTTGGTTTGAAAACTCTAGATCTACTCACTTTGTGAGATTCTCTAAGCCTTGAAAACAAAACAAGATCCATCCATGGCGTGTGGTATGGATCACTCTCTCATTCTCTCCTCCAGACCCATGGCGTTTGGCGGAAAAAGAGATTGAGAGGCAAGGAAAACAGATTTCAACCACGCGGCTTAACTAGTCCTCTAAACTACAATGGCGTTTTGGAAAGAGTAACTAGCCTCTAAGATGTGATTTTCAGAGATCTCTGGATCCTGTCAAGGTAAGAGCTCTCTCTGATCATAAAGATCTTGGCGTGAGACTCTTTAAGCCTTAAGAACTCAACATCTTAGAAAAGAAAGCCATTAAGAACAAGAAAACACCAAGCTTTGTAAACCATTTCGACCCCGTGAATCCTCTCAACCCCGAAACCCAAATGAAACTACTCACTACACATTAAATAAACTAAGCAAAGCATGAAGATTGAAACGATAAACATAAGAACGATGGATTAAACTAAAACGGTTCAGAATATTCAATAACAAAGCTCAAAGTCTAACAATGGCGGATCGCCTCCAAAACCAGAGAGAAAGCATAAAAAAGATAAGAAAATGAAAGTGTGTGGGAAAAAATCATCGCCGCTTTCCCAAAATGGTAAAAACAGCTTGATGGTCCCCCCTTCGCTAGCGGCCAAAAATGGTTGAAAGGACAGAGATCGACTTCGGGATCGAGCGGCTCTCTCGATCACTTTCGGACATCGTGTCTTCTACTCGATCTGGGTCTCGATCTTCTTCGGCGGATCGAGTGTTGCATCCGATCTTGGTATCGATCTTCGGTCGGATCGAGTGGTGGACTCGATCCGGCTCTCGCTCTGCATGGCGTCATTTACGTCTGTACCACTTGATCGATTGCTCCACTCGATCTTCATCTCGATCATTTCCCTTGGATCGCCTGGGCTTCTCGATCTTCTGGTTGATCTCATCTAGATCGACCTGCCATGCTCGATCTACTCCCCGATCTCTGGTCCTTAGCAAACATCTGACGTTCCACGAACCTCCACAACAGCTTCAGCACGTCCACGAACCTCCACGACTCCAAAGTAGCCAGAAACAACCTGAATGTGATACAAAATGCAAGGAACATGTGTATGCTGGTGCAAGAATGCTCTAGGGTCTAAAGTGATGCAATCTAGCCTAAAGTGTGATGTAAATGCATGAAAAGCTAACTTATATGTATGCAAAATGCATGCAATATGTAGTGACATCACTAGATTCTTTAAAGTATAGCTGATTATGTTTACATCCTACAAGTAGGCACTTAAGCATTGATACCATCTCTTTACCTTTGCACTTTTGGAATCTGAATGCCCACCTTCAAACCTCACTCTCTCATTTGTTCTTATTTGCTTGAGGACAAGCAAAAGGCAAGTGTGGGGGTGTTGATATCTCTTGTATTTACACCATTTAGAACTGCATTTAGTACATGTTTTGGTTCTCTTTTGTATGTTTTCCCTTAGTTTTTGTCTTATTCTCTTCTCCTTTTAGACTTAGGTTGCATTTAGGATATAGTTTGCATTTTGGATGTTTTTAGGTGCTTTTGGAGCTAAAAGGAGCTTGGAGGAGCTTTGGGGATGATTCAGGATGCTAGCTGGATCAAAGGGAGCAAAAGGGATCAAAGCAGACAATCTCTGCAAAGATTTTCGGTTAGAGCACAGAGAACATCAATCAAGGGGGTGACCGATACCAGATTTTTGGTCAGAAGCATCGATCATCAGGTGACCGATACGAGCACATCGATAAACAGCATCGATCACTTGTGATCGACAAAAAGGCCCCGGATGATTTTCGGTCACCACATCGATCACTGCCCAGACCGATGGGATTTACATCGATCACCAGCATCGATCACTTATGACCGATGTAAACCCAGTCCGAAACCTATATTATTTACACTTTTGCCATTACTCTAGGGCTTCCTTCTCTAGACTATAAATAGCCTCTTTTTCTAGATTTTCGACAAGTCTTGTCAAATTACTGTTCTTAAGCATTTTCTTTAAGTTTGTAAGACAAATCTTTTGCTTTATTTAATATATTTGAGTGTTTGCCTTTAATCTTTCTTCATTCTCTCTTCTAATCATGATTAACATCCTTTTCCTTTGTGATTTGGTGTTAAACATGAGTATTAGTGAGTAGTTTACTTAGAGTTTTTAGATGTGGTAGATTAGGGGGATTTAGGACTTGATTAAAGCTTGTTTAGTGCTTCAGTTTATGGATTCCTCTCTATTAATCTGTTATTAATGCTAGATTTGTCTTGATCACACTTATCTAGGTTGTTAGCTTTCTCTTATGCTCACCAAGTGTTTGATGAAATACTGATCTTGTTTAATAGAGGATTTGCTGGCTTTGGCTCAAGAGATTGACTGTTTGAGGAGCATCTTGACTGAAATAGAGTTATTTATTAATGCTTGCTTAATGTTTTAGCACTAATGTGAGTTAGTTCTTGCTAAGATGTTTTGCATAGGGCTATTTTACAAGAGATTGGATCTAGCTTGCTTGATTGTGAACTCTATGTCTAGGAATCACCATTGCTTGCTTGTTTGCTTGATCAATGTAGTTTGAAACAGCCTTAGTTAGTCTATAAATTCCCCAAAGTCAATAACCACATCTAGGAACTTGCCTTTTCTCTTATTTGAATCTCGGATCTGCTCTGTGTTGCTCTGTTTTGCTTGCTTAGTTTTGCTTAGTCTGCTTTAGTCTTTGCTCTCTTTGCTGCTTGATCATATTATGATATTAGGTTGGTTGCTTAGGCAACAAAAACACTTTTCTGCTTGCTTGACTTAGAGATTTTTACTCTCCACTCTTCTGTTTTCAACACTATAACCCATTTGGATTGATAAAAACCCTATGCTATACTACAACTGACTAGTACAAGCTTGGGTGATTGAATTAAGACCTCAAAAAGATCTTGTATCAATCTCTTCCTTCTTCATATTTAGGGGAAACTCCTTCTTCTCTTGCTTGTGTGGTTGACTTCTTTTTGGAATTTTCTCTTCTTTGTCGTATGATTGGTGCCATTTTCATCACCTTTGGTGGATTCTTTGGTCTTATTTCTCCTTTTGGATGACCTTTTGTAAGCTTTGTTGTTGTTGGCACCTTTCTTCTTTAACACTTAGAGCTTTTTTCCTAATTAACTTAACCACAAAATGAACTGTTCCCCCATACTACCAATTCCATACTTCTTCTTCTTCTTCTCAAAGATGTAAACAATTAAAGCTCAAACCACTTACACTACCCTTTCCCAAACTCCTAACCTAATACCAATCTCAAAATGCAAGCTGGTGTCTACAAGAGAGCTTCTCCTTGCCAGCCTTATTCTTAACACTTTTTGCCAAGATAAGATCGAAAATGATGCAATGCAAGGCCTCACAACTCTCACAATAGTGTTTAGGTTCAGAGAGAATGATTGGTTTAGGGTGTGGTGGATAACATGCTTTTAGTGTGTATGTGTGTGTTGTGAAGATGATGCAAGAGAGTATCAATCCACACTTAGGAGCTAGAAAGTGCAATGAGAATGCAAAGGTTATGCAAATCTAAGCAAATGACAAATGATTTGTAAAATCCCTAAAAACTAGATGCTACGATCAAATGCAAAGCAAAACTATTTTAAAAATACTAGAAACGAGTTAACTATCACGAGGAACAAGCGAAACGATTAAAATGCAAAGCTATGAATTAATAAAAATCGACTAGTGGATCGACCACAGGATCGACCACTAGATCGAGCAACAACGGTCGATCTACTAACAGTTTGAACAGAAATGAATCTAACGACCAAGATGCGAACAGATAGCAAGCGAATGATTATCAGAGATGATAAAATACTAAAAAAGAGGGTCCAGGGTTGAGGATCATGTTCAAGGGTTTCAAAGGTTCAAGCTTGGTTTGAAAACTTTAGATCTACTCACTTTGTGAGGTTCTCTAGGCCTTGAAAACAAAACAAGATCCATCCATGGCATGTGGTATGGATCACTCCTTCATTCTCTTCTCCAAACCCATGGCTTTTGGTGGAAAAAGAGATTGAAGGGCATAAAACATAGATTTCAAACACACGGCCTAACTAATCCCCTAAACAACCATGGCGTGTGGGAAAGGAAGGATTAGCCTCTAGGATTCGACTTTCAGGGACATTTGGATCCTGTCAAGGTAAGACATCCCTCAGATCATAGAGATCTTGGCGTGAGAGTCTCTAAGCCTTAAGCACTCGATATCCTAGAAGAGAAAGGCAAGCTTTAAACCTTTTCAACCCCTTTGAATCCTCTCAACCCCGAAAACCCGATGAAACTACTCACTACTCATAAAGTAAACTGAACAAAACGCAATAGATGATAGACTAAACATGAAAACAATAGATTAAAAGCAAAGATTCAATATTCAAAACGTTAAAGCAAGAAAACGCAAGGTTCTACAATGGCGGAGATAATCGCCTCCAAAACTAGAGAGAAGATAAAAAGATAAAGTGAAAAACGCTCCTCCAAAAGCAGGATCGCCGCCTTCCCAAAATGGGCAAACAGCTCGATGGTCCCCCCTGGCTAGAAGCCAAAAACGGTTAAAGTAGTCTGGGATCGAGCAGGAGGCTCTATCTGGTTCTCGGTCTTTGGCTTGGATCGGGTGACTTTGGTCGATCTCTGAGTCGATCTTGTGCTGATCGGGTTGAAAGCTCGATCCGGTCCTCGATCTGCATGGTGTCATTTATGTCCGTACTCCAGATCGATCTCTTCTCCCAATCTTGATCTCGATCCCTTCCTTCGCATCGACTCGTGTCACTCGATCTTCTGGTCGATCTCATCTATATCGAGCTGCCTTGCTCGATCTGCTACTCGATCTTGGGTCCTAAGCATGCAATCCTTATCTCTCCAAGTGTCCACGAACTTCCTCACGAGCCTTAGCACGTCCACGAATCCTCCATAGCTCCAAAGTAACCGAAAACAACCTGAATGCGATGCAAAATGCAAGAAACATGCAAATGCTGGTGCGAAAGTGCTCTAGGACCTAAAGTGATGCAAACTAACCTAGTATGCAAGGTAAATGCATGAGAAACTATCTTATATATATGCAAAACACATGAAATATGCAGCAATATCAACTCCCCCAAACTTGCCTTTTGTTTCCCTCAAGCAAACAAAATTCAAGAAGGGAGAGAGGTTTTAAAACAAACGGGGGTTTAAGCTTCTTGCAAAGGTGTCTTTCAAATGAATCAATCTCAACGTCCTAGTTACTAATTCTAAGATGCAATGCACACACTCATACTCCAAAGAACTTAGCCATACTCATCACACAATGAATTTCAAATCATGACTCTCCTATTCCAAACAATCAAAGAATCTTATCCTTTAACATTCATTAATGATCAAACCGTGAATCAAACTTATGCACTTTAAAGCATAACACATTTGGCTAAGGGTGAAGGCTATGAGCATAAATTGATCTCATTTTAAAAAAAAGAGTTTCACAATGCAACGGGTTTCTCTCAAGAATGGTATGAACTTTATGCATAATGCTAAAGGTAAAGGCAATTGATGCATACATGATCAGATTCTCATCTACCCATACGCTAATTAATCATCCTAAAACCCCTCTCATTCCTTTTATTTTAAGCTCACTCACCCTCTTAGATACTACCCTTATCAACAAAGCATTAGCTTAGCAAACCCCAAATCAAAACAAAAAACATCTTTACTCTTTAGGCTAGTGAAAAGGCTTGAAAATATTTTAGCTCCTTATTTTTTTCTTATTGATAGCTCTCTATTCTTTTTTTTCTTCTTTTCTTTTCTTTTTATTCGGTATTTAGGCTCTTTTCTTTTCTTTTTATTTTACTTGAGAGAGCTATCTTCTGAAATACTTAGAGCTTTATACATTTTGAAATCAAAACCTTTCACTTAAAACCTTTTATTCACTTCAATCACCAAGACTTTTTGAAACCGTAAGCATATAAACAAGAAAGCAATCCCATCAAACCCCCAAACTTATCCTAAGCCTATAACTAGCTTCAAAATGCAAAGCTAGCAATCATATGAGAACCTAATCATGTCGCCTAAACGTAACACGTTATGCTAAGTTCAAACCGAAAAGAGGCCTCACAATGATTTCACACAAGAATACTTGGCTTGAAAGAAAGGTAAGGGTAATGGTGGGAGTTCTACTTAGGCTCACAAAGAGTGGTAAAAGGAGGAAGAGAGCCTAAATATGTGTAAGATCCATGTGTTCATTTTCAAATGCATAAGAATGATATTTAAAAATCAGGTTAGGGTTCTCACTTATTAGGACAAGTTTCAAATCATGATTGTTCAACTCAAGCTACGAAAATCAAAACAAGTGATCCAAGCATGGTAAGGACTTACTTTCAAAGCGTGAGAAAAGCATTAGAGAACTACTAACTAGAGCACTGAAACAATTCATGAGCTTAAAACACCTTTTTAAGAAAACTTTAACCCCTTATGCAAATGTAAACAACCTAGATGCTTAAAAATTCTAGACTCTATCCTAAAATGTTTAAAAATGTGAATGCAACTACATGAAAATTTTTTTTGAAAATTTTTAAAAATTCTACCAATTTTTTTTGTTCATTTCTATGCCTTAGATGTAATGAAGACTCAAGGGATGCAAAGAGAAGATAAGAGCAATATAAATATGTCAAACCACACACATACTCCCCCAAACTTGAATGACACCGTCTCGGTGGCAAACAAATTCGAGAGAGTTCAAAAACACAAAGCAAAAACAAAGAAATTATGAGTGGTATGTACAAGGATCGGTTGTTGGTACCTCGGATCTAGTCTCGGCTGGAACTTGTGGATGTTCCAGACGAGCTAGATGCTATGGCTTTGCCTTTTGTCGCTGGCTCTTGGAGGGAGAGACGCGCCGGCTGGATGTTGCTTCCTTGAGTCTCACGGATGACACCTCCACCGGTTGAAAGCCTCCTCTTCTCGGGCTGTTGAACCTCTTCACTCGCAGCTTGCTTTGGCGAACCCCCTTGAAGCGCCTTGACTTTCTTGGCAAGCTTCTTGATGACCTTGCTCTGCCATTTGTTGATCTTCCTTTGCATCTCCACAACAGAAGCAAAGAACTTTTCTGTCTTGGTCTGCGGCTCAAAGTCGATCTTGGGGAGGACAAAGGCTTCGGGCATCTCATCATCCGTGGCAGGAGACTCTGATCTTGGTCGAGCAGCGCGGCTGTGAGTTTCTTTGAATACCTATTCATTGATGCGGAGAATGAGAAGAGGGTGTGTATCCTGCCAAACAAGATCAAAACCGAGCTGTTGGGAGTTGGGAACATCGAGGTTCTCCCAAGCGTAGAGGAACTCGATGTTCCCAACTCCCAACAGCTCGGTTTCGATCTTGTTTGGCAGGATACACACCCTCTTCTCATTCTCCGCATCAATGAATAGGTATTCAAAGAAACCCTCAGCTGGCGTGCGTCCTAAGCTGTCCGTGTTCCTTAGCTATGAGGGAGTGAAGTTCTGAAGCGGGACACCGGCTTGCACGAACAAAGGCGTAAGGAAGCCTCCAATAAGTGACGAGCTTGCCTTGCATCTCAAGCAATATGCCTTGTATTTCACCATTGAAGCAGCCAGGATGCATCCGTAGTTCACGTCATCTCCGAGCTGGTCTTCCAACGGCTCATCATTCTCATCTGGGTCCCACACGAGATGCTTAATGCCTTGGAACAAGAAGCAAAGCTCCGTCTTGGTGACCGTGGGGGCTATTGACCGTCCGCTGAAGGTGTTGGCCATCAGCTTCAACGTGTAACGCAGCACCGGAATCCTCACCCTCTTTATCTTCGCGGTATTCGCCTTGTAGTCATCGTTGGCTATGAGGTCCCAAAGATCGTTTGCTTTAGTGAAGGAGGGAAACTCAACCTTCGTGGCAGCAGCATTGAGGCCATAAGCTTGACAAAGCTCGGGGATTGAGAGGCTGAAGGCTTGACGTTTGATCTTGAAAGAGAGGCGGCCTTGAGAAGGAGTTGGGACGCTAGGATTCTCGTACGCAAAGTCCAAAGTGGCAAGGAAGTCGATTGTCACTTCGGGAAAGGTTGGGCAATCCATCCGTGACAAACACCTGAGCCCTATCTTCTGGAGGAGTTCATCAAAATCCCCCAATATCCCCATCTTAGTTAGCAATCCTCTGTCCGCAAACATTGTTGGCTCGAACTTCAGCCTTGAATCCGCTCTTTGTCTCGTTTCTCCTCTTTAGACCATAGGACCCTTTCTTGAACAACCACTTCTTGTCCTTCTCCCTCTCTTGCTGTCTCTTCTCTCGTTCTTTTGGGAGCCATGGTGCCTGAAACAAGATTCTCAAACAAGAGAATGAGCAAGGCAGCGAAAAACCGGAAAAGAGACTAGCAAGAAGGAAAACTTATAACTAATACCCTAGAATTTTGGGGAATTTATAAAAATCCTAGCAAGATAACAGAGAATCAAATCTAGAGTTATAGTTAAATCTAGAATTTTCCCTAATATCAAGCTAGTTTTAAAAAATATAAACTGCCCTCGCATCTAAAACAATCAAAGCGAATTAAAAGGAAATTTTTTTAAAGATTTTCTTGAAGATTCGAAAATACCTTTGCAAAGATTGAAAGAGATTGCTGTTAGCCTTTAGAAAATAAAAATTCACACTCGTTTTTGCTTAAGAACTCGCGAAAACAGAAATGGGAGAGTGTGAGAGATGTTGAAAATATAAAGGCTAACAATTTTACAAAACTATGGGTAAAAGAAGTGGTTTTCTGACAAAAGTTGTGGTCAAGGCACATCTTTCATGGTCAAAGATGCTTGCGTTGACCACTTTTTAAATTTAAAAACCGGAGGGAAAACAGAAAAGAGGGAAAGGAATTGTTACCTCGGCAGGAGACCGAGTCCATTTGGTCGATCTAGGACTCGATCTCATGCCATAATGGCTTGGATCGAGAGGGTTGCTCGATTTGGGACTCGATTCGAATTGAATCGAGTCTTGGATTGAAACACATCTCGTTCCTTGAGTTTTTGGCACAACGGCTAAGTCCTCATGATCGAGCCACGTTCTTGATTCAGGGGTCGATTTAGGCTTGAATCGAGTGGCAGATCGAGTAGACTACTCGATCTAGCCTTGAGAATCGAGTGACTCAGTCGATCCACCCGTCGTTTGCTTTTCAAGCTAAACGTATAGGGTATTCATCCTCTCGTGACCGACTGTGGCACACGATCTGTCTACTCGATCTCGTCTAGATCAACTAACTCCTCTCGATTCACTAGCTCGATCTAGCAAAGATCGAGCCAGGATGAGTCGATCTAGCACTCGATCTCTAGCCTATATTCGCCCCTTCTTACTCCTTTTGGATCTAAGATCATGCTCTGCAATCCCTTATACCTGTTCCTACGCACTCATAAGATAAAAACATAAAACTGAAAGGGAAATAAAGCAAAAATATATACAAGATAGACATGGGAATGCCTCCCAAGTGCGCTTTCTTTAACGTGTTTAGCTAGACTTTACTTGGTTTAGGTAGATGGTGGATCTTGGAGAAGCATTGAGGTGCTATCCTTGTCAAATGCATTCGCCATGTATGGCTTAACTCTGTGTATGTACACTGTGAATGCATTCCCACTCTCGCCTACCAACGTGACAGCTCCGTAGGGCAATACCTCCTTGATTTCATACGGCCCACTCCACCTAGATTTCAGCTTCCCAGGGAATAGCTTGAGCCTTGAATTTTAAAGCAGCACCAAACTCCCTTTCTTAAGCTCCTTGGGTACCAACTTCTTGTCATGAGCAACCTTAGTGCGCTCCTTTTAGATCCTAGCGCTTTTGTAAGCATCTAGCCTTAGCTCATCAAGTTCGTGTAGCTGGATCAAGCGCTTCTCCTGAGCTGTGTTTATATCAAAATTCAGCCGCGTCACAGCCCACAATGCTCTATGTTCCAGCTCAACGGGGAGGTGACATCCTTTGCCGTAGAGAAGAGTGAAAGGAGTAGTACCAATGGGCGTTTTGAAAGCAGTCTGGTAAGCCCACAAAGCGTCGTCTAACTTGGCTGCCCAATCCTTCCGAGTAGTACCCACTGTCCGCTCGAGTATGGCCTTGATCTGTTGGTTAGAGACCTCCACTTGTCCACTCGTTTGAGGGTGATACGGAGTAGCCACCTTGTGCTTCACACCATACTTCCTTAGAAGGCTTTCAAACAACTTGTTGATGAAATGGCTACCGCCGTCACTAATTACAACCTTGGGGACTCCAAATCGTGGAAATATGACGGCTTTGAAAAGCTTTATCACCACCTTAGAGTCGTTTGTAGGGGAAGCAATGGCCTCAACCCATTTAGAAACGTAATCAACCGCTACTAGGATAAACTTGTTGCCGTAGGAAGATGGGAAAGGCCCCATGAAATCTATGCCCCATGCGTCAAACACGTCTACCTTAAAGATAGAAACCTGAGGCATCTCGTTCCTCTTCGTGATGTTCCCTGCTCGTTGACAAGCTTCACAACTCTTGACAAACTCATGGGCGTCTTTGAATATAGACGGCCACCAGAAGCCGGCTTGTAAGACTTTTGTAGCGGTCTTGAATGAAGCAAAGTGGCCGCCGTATGAAGAGCCAAGGCAGTGAAGGAGAATGTCCTTAGCTTCTTCCTTGTTACGCACCTCCTGTATAGACTGTCCACGCCCCTCTTGTACAGGTAAGGCTCGTCCCAAAAGTAGTGGCCCACGTCTCTCATGAACTTCTTCTTGTGATAGTTGTCAAGATGCGAAGGCTCCTCTCCACATGCCAAGTAGTTCACAATGTCAGCGTACCAAGGAAGATCCTCTTCTTTGAAACTCAGAACCTCCTCAAACCGCCCTTCTAGCCTTCCACAAACAGCCGTAGTGATCATCATGAGTTGTTCTTCGGGAAGCGAATCATCTAAGGGCAGAGACTCATTGATTCTCATTCTAGAAAGGTGATCAGCAACACCGTTCTCTATCCCTTTCTTGTCCTTGATCTCCATGTCAAACTCCTGAAGAAGAAGAATCCATCTCAAGAGCCTTGGCTAAGTGTCCTTCTTGGAATAGATGTATCTAAGCGCTGCGTGATCCGTGTAGACGATGGCCTTGGAACCTACGAGGTATGACCTGAACTTCTCAAAGGCGAATACAACTGCCAACAACTACTTCTCAGTCGTAGTGTACCTGGCTTGCGTGTCATCCCAGGTTCTTGAGGCATAGTAAATCACGTGTAGCCGCTTGTCTTTCCTCTGACCAAGAACAGCTCCCACGGTGTAGTCACTCGCGTCACACATTATCATGAACACATTATCAAGAACAGCTCCCACGGTATATTGCAGTGAGGTTATCAAACTCAAATGCAAGACATGTTGTAGTACAGCAAGCAAGAGAGAGTCAATCCATGCCTAGGATGATAGAGAATGCACAGAGAATACAAGGACTAAAGCAAATCTAAGCAAAATGAGATGAGTTATGAGAAAATATCTAAAATCTAGATGCAGCAACTTAAATGGAATGAAACCTATTTTAAAAATACTAGAAAGGAAGAAACTACCACGAGAAACAAACAGAATAATTAAAGGAGAAAGCTTCGAATTATTAAAATTCGACTAGTGGAACGACCATGAGATCGACCACTAGATCGAGCAGTAACAATCGATCTCGTCTAAAAATGCAAGAACAGTAAAACTAAGGACCAGGATGCTATCAGAGATCAAGCGAAAGACGAGATAAGATGTAAAGATGGTAAAAGAAAGGGCCTAGGGTTGAGATTCATGGTCAGGGGTTTCAAAGGTTCGACCTTGGGTTTAAAACTTTAAATCGACTCACTTGGTGAGGATCTCTAAGCCTTGAAAACTAAGCAAGATCTATCCGTGGCTTTCGGTATAGATCACTCCTTCATCCTCTCCTCCAAACCCATGGCTTTTGGTGGAAAGAGAGGTCGAAGGGCAAGGAAAACAGATTTCAAACGAATGGCTTAACTAATCCCCGAAACTTCCATGGCTTTTGGGAAGGGGTAACTAGTCTCTAAGGTGTGATCTTCCGAGGCTCCTGAATCCTGTCAAGGTAAGGAACCTCTCGGATCATGAAGCCCTTGGCGTGAGAGTCTTCAAGCATTGAGATCTCACTACCTTAGTAGAGATAGCCATTGAAAACGTTTAGAAAAACCCCAAGATCGAAACCCTTTAGACCCCTTTATCCTCTCAACCCCGAACCCAAGTAAACTACTCACTACACATAGAGTAAATCAAGCAAAGCATGTAAAGCGAGACGATGAACATGAAAAGAAAACTAGATTGAACGGAAAAGATTCGATAACAAAGCTTAAGAAAAACGCGAGTTCAACAATGGTGTTCTTCACGAAAACGAGAGAGAAAACATAAAGAAGAAGATAAGGATCTAAAGTTGTTATGGGATAAGGACGTCGCCGCCTTCCCAAAATGCCGAAACAAGCTGATGGTCCCCCCCTCGCTAGAGGCCAAAAACGGTTGAAAGGACAGAGATCGATTCCAAGATCGAGCGGTTCTCTCGATCATATCCGGACATCGTGTCTTTGGCTCGATCTGGGTCTCGATCATCATCGGCGAATCGAGTGTTGCATCCGATCTCGGTATCGATCTTCGGCTGGATCGAGTAGTGTACTCGATCTGACTCTCGCTCTGCATGGCGTCATTTACATCTGTACCGTTTGATCGATTGCTTCACTCGATCCTTGTCTCGATCATTCTCCTTGGATCGCCTGGTTGGCTCGATCTTCTGGTCGATCAACTCCCAGATCGACCGGCCATGCTCGATCTGCTCCTCGATCTCTGATCCTTAGCATATATCCGAGCTCCCACGAACTGCTACATTAGCCTCAGCACGTCCACGAACCTCCACGACTCCAAAGCAGCCAGAAACAACTTGAATATGATGCAAAATGCAAGAAAAATGCGTATGCTGATGCAAGAATGCTCTAGGACCCTAAGTGATGCAATCTAACCTAAAACGTGATACAAATGCATGAAAAGCTAACTAATGAGTATGCAAAATGTATGCAATAGGCAATAACATCAACTCCCCCAAACTTACTTCTTGCTTGCCCTCAAGCAACAGAAAATAAGTAAGGAAGAGAGGTTTCCCAAAAATGAATGGGGGTTTAAACTTCTTGCAAAGGTGCCTTTCAAATGAATCAATCTCAATGTCCTAGTTAACAGTTCTAAAATGCTATGCTTACACTCATACTGCAAAGAACTTAGCCATACTCATCACACAAAGAAATTCAAATCATGACTCTCCTATTCCTAACAATCAAAGAAACTCATCCTTTAACATTCATTAACATTCGAACCATGAATCAAACTTATGCACTTTAAAGCAAAACACATTTGGCTAAGGGTGAAGGTTATGAGCATTGAATGATCTCATTTGAAAAGGGTTTATAATTAGAACAAGGGTTTCTCTCAAAAATGGCTGAACTTGTGCATAATCCTAAAGGTAAAGACAATTTATGCATACATGATTAGATTCTCATCTATCCATGTAAACTATCAAACGATCCTATACCCCTCTCATTTAACAAATTTATCCTCACTCACCACTTAAGAGTCTACCCTTTTTCTTCACAAAATTTAGCAATCCCCAATTCGAAACAAGAACATTTTTAAATTTTTTAGGCTAGTGAAAAGGTTTTGAAAATAATTTTGCTCTTTAGATATTTCTTATTGGTAGCTCTCTTATTTTTTTTCTTTTCTTTTTATTTTTATTTGGCACTTAGGCTCTTTTATTTCTTTTTCTTTTCTTTTTCTCTTCTTTTTTTTTCTTTATTATGGGAGAGCTACCTCCTGAAATTTATTAGAGCATACTTAGTTTTAAAAACAACCTTTCACTTAAAACCCATTTCTTTCTTTAAAACACAAAGCTCTGTGAAACCGAGAACAAATAGAAAAAGAAACAACTCCAATGATCCCCCAAACTTATCCTAAGCCTATACCTAGCTTCAAAATGCAAAGCTAGCAATCATATGAAAACCAAATCATGTCGCATAAACCTAACACTTTATGCCAAGTTCAAACCGAAAGGAAGGCCTCACAAAGATGTCACACAAGAACATTTGGCTTCAAAGAAGGGTATGGTTCAAGGAGGGAGTTCTACTTAGGCTCACAAAGAGTGGTAAAAAGGAAGAAGAGAGCCTAAATATTTTAAAACCATGTGTTCATTTTCAAATGCCTAAGGATGATAATTAGAATTTCAAATTAAGGTTCTCACTTATTAGGATGAGTTTCAAATCATGAGAGTTCAATTTAAGCCACGAAAATCCTAACTAGTGATCCAAGCATGGTAAGAACTTACTTTCAAAGCATAGACAAAGCATGAGAGAACTACTAACTACGGCATTGAAACAATCCATAAGTAAAAACACTTTTTTAAGAAATTCTAACCCCTTATGCAAAATGCAAACAACCTAGATGCTATGAGAAACTCTAGACTCAATCCTAACATGTTTTAAAAAGATGAATGCAACTACATGAATCTTTGAAAAAATTTTACCAATTTTTCATGAACTAAAGACTCAAGGATGCTAAAGGAAAATAAGAACAAAGAACACAAGTCAAATCACACATGTACTCCCCCAAACTTGCTTGACACCGTCCCGGTGGCAAACTAATTTGAAGGAGCATCAAAACACAAAGCAAAAAGAAGCAAATATGAGTGGTTATGTACAATGGAAGAAGGTTGTTACCTCTGGTCTAGTCTCGGCTGGAACTTGAGGATGTTCCAGAGGAGCTAGAGACTATGGTCTTGCCTTTGTCGGCTGGTTCTTGGAGAGAGTGGCGTGCCGGCTGAATGGTGGTTCCTTGGGTCTCGCGGATGACAACTCCACCGGTTGAGAGCCTTCTCTTCTCGGGTTGTTGCACCTCTTGGCTCGCAGCTTTCTTAGGTGAGCCTCCCTGAAGTGCTTTAACCTTCTTTCCAAGCTTCTTGAGCATCTTGCCTTGCCACTTGTTGATCTTCCTTTGCATCTCCACAACTGATGCTAGGAACTTCTCGGTTTTTGTCCTCGGCTCGAAGTCTAGCTTGGGAAGTGTGTAGGCCTCGGGCATCTCATCTTCCGTGGCTGGAGACTCTGACCTTTGACGAGGGGCAATCGCTGAAGCAGGTGGTCCTCCTAAAGGGGCAAAGCATTCTTCCTCCGTGGGCAAGAACTCGATGTTCCCAACACCAACCAGCTCGGTTTCATCTTTGTTGGGCAGGATGCACACTCTCTTCTTATCTTCGTCGTCTATGAAGAGGTAGGCGTAGAACCCTTCCGCTGGCGTGCGTCCCAAGCTGTCAGTGTTCCTCATGTATGCCTCGTCCATGAAAGCTCTGGTTGGGACGTGAGCAAAGTCGTGAATGGGCACACCAGCTTGCACGAACAGAGGAGTAAGGAAACCGCCAATGTAAGAGGAAGTTGCCTTGCACCTCAAGGCATAAGCCTTGTATTTCACCAAGGAAGCCGCGAGCACACACCCGTAGTTCACTTCATCGGCGAGTTCATCCTCCATGGGCTCGTCATTTGCATCCGGATTACACACCAAGTGCTTCACACCTTGGAACAGGAAGCACAGCTCTGTCTTCGTGACCGTAGGAGCAACAGATCTTCCACTAAACGTGTTGGCAATCAGCTTCAGAGTGTACCTCAGCACCGGGCTCCTTACTCGCTTGATCTTGTCGGTGTTGGCTTTGTAGTCTTCATTGCTGATCAGGTCCCAAAAGTCATTGGCTTTCTTGAAGGCTGGGAACTCGACCTTGTAGGCATCCGCGTTGAGACCATAAGCTTGGCATAGCTCAGGGATTGAGAGTGTATAGGCTTGATGTCCAACCTTGAAGTAGAGGCGACCTTGAGAAGGGACCGGTGTGCTAGGATTCTCGTAACGGAACTCCAAGGTGGCAAGGAAGTCTATTGTCACTTCAGGAATGGTTGGGCAATCCATCCGTGACAGACATCTCAAGCCAATGTTCTTGAAGAGTTGGTCGAAATCCCCAAGAATCCCTAGCTTGGACAACAGCTCTCGATCAGAAAACTTGGTAGGCTCAAACCGAAGCCTTTCCAACTGTTTCTTGTCCCTCTTCTCATCCTTACTCCATCTGACCCTCTCTTGAACTGCCACTTCTTGGCCTTCTCCTTCTTGTGCTGTCGCTTCTCTTGTTCTCTTTGGGGCCATTTGCTTATCAAATTTCCTTAGAAACTTGTTACAGGAACAATGGCCCCAAAGAGAACAAGAGAAGCGACAGCACAAGAAGGAGAAGGCCAAGAAGTGGCAGTTCAAGAGAGGGTCAGATGGAGTAAGGATGAGAAGAGGGACAAGAAAACTTGGTAGGCTCAAACCGAAGCCTTTCCAACTGTTTCTTGTCCCTCTTCTCATCCTTACTCCATCTGACCCTCTCTTGAACTGCCACTTCTTGGCCTTCTCCTTCTTGTGCTGTCGCTTCTCTTGTTCTCTTTGGGGCCATTGTTCCTGTAACAAGTTTCTAAGGAAATTTGATAAGCAAATGGCGGCTTTGATGAGAATGAGAGAAGAGAAGGAGAGAACTTATAAAAACTACCCTAGAATTTTGGGGAAGAAATAAAAATCATAGCTAAATAAAGGAGAATCATATCTTTAGATACTGAAAAATCTAGAATTATTCCTTTTACTTAGCTAGTTTTTTAAAAATCAAAACCGACCCTATATTCTAGAACAAGATCTTGCGAATTTAAAGGAAATTTTCTAAATTAAATCATTAAATTTTTGAAAATACCTTTGCAAGAAATGCAGAATATCTTTGCTGGCTTTTGAAAACCGAAACTCTCACTCTCTTTGTTTAAAATTTTCGAGAAAAACAGGAATGAGAGGGTGAGAGGTTGTTGAAATATTTAAAGGCTAGCAAAAATCAAAACAATGGGTAGTAAAAGTGGTTTTTCTGACAAAGTCTTGGTCAAGGCACATCTTTCATGGTCAAAGATGCTTGCCTTGACCAAGTTTTGAATTCAAAAGTTGGAGGGAAAAGAGTAAAGGAGGGAAAGAAATTGTTACCTCGGCATGAGATCGAGTCCATTTGGTCGATCTAGGACTCGATCTCATGCCCATAATGGCTTAGATCGAGAGGGTTACTCGATTTGAGACTCGATTCATGGTGAATCGAGTCTTGGATCGATTGGCTCTCTCGATCATTGAGATGTTGGCTCCACGGCTAAGTCCTCATGATCGAGCTATGTCCTCGATTTAGGGGTCGATTTGGCATAGATCGAGTGATGGATCGAGTCGAGTGATCGATCTATTTTCAACAGATTTTCCCGAGAGAAATTAGATCGGTCGATCCGTTTTAGATCGATCGATCCTTTTTCGTCAAGGTCGATCTTGTCACTCGTTCTCGTCTAGATCGACTGGCTCCTCTCGATTCACTGACTCGATCTAGCAAAGATCGAGCCAGGATCAGTCGATCGAGCACTCGATCTCTAGCATTATCTTAACTCCTATCGCCCCTTTTAGACCTCAAGGTCGAGGTTTAGACTCCTTATACCTGTTCCTACATACTTGCAGAATAAAAACATAAAACTGAAAAGGAAATAAAGCAGAAATATGTACAAGATAAACATGGGAATGCCTCCCAAGTGCGCTTTCCTTAACGTCTTTAGCTAGACCTTACTTGATTTAAGCGGATGGTGGGTCTTAGAGAAGCACCGAGGTACTCTCCTTGTCATAGCCGTCTGCCAAGTAAGGCTTGACTCTGTGTCCGTTGACGGTGAATGCACTACTGCTTTTTCCCATCAGAGTAACAGCTCCATAAGGCAACACTTCTTGAATCACGAACGGTCCGCTCCACCTTGATTTCAGCTTGCCCGGGAAGAGTTTGAACCTCGAGTTGTACAGCAACACTAGCCCTCCTTCCTTAAGCTCCTTGGCAACCAACTTCTTGTCATGAGTCTCCTTAGTCTGCTCCTTGTACATCTGAGAGCTCTCGTAAGCGTTCAGCCTCAACTCATCCAGTTCGTGTAGCTGAATAAGGCGCCTCTCCTGAGCACTCTTGAGGTCAAATTTCAGCCTCTTCACAGCCCACAATGCACGGTGTTCCAGCTCAACCGGGAGGTGACAGCCCTTGCCATAGAGTAGAGTGAAAGGAGTTGTACCAATCGGTGTTTTGAAGGCGGTACGGTAAGCTCAAAGAGCGTCGTCCAGCTTCACTGCCCAGTCTTTCCTTGTTGCTCCGACGGTCTTCTCTAGTATAGCCTTGATTTGCCGGTTGGAGACTTCCACTTGACCGCTTGTTTGAGGATGATACGGTGTAGCCACCTTATGCTTAACTCCATACTTTCTCAAGAGGTTCTCGAAGACCTTGTTTATGAAGTGGCTTCCTCCATCGCTTATGACAACCTTAGGTACCCCAAACCTTGGGAAGATGATACTCTTGAACAGCTTGATTACCACCTTAGAGTCATTTGTAGGGAAAGCAACAGCCTCACCCCATTTAGAGACATAATCCACTGCTACTAAGATGTACTTGTTGCCATATGAAGAAGGAAATGGCCCCATGAAGTCTATCCCCCACGCGTCGAACACGTCAACCTCGAAGATGGGAACTTGAGGCATTTCGTTCCTCTTAGTGATATTCCCTGCTCGTTGACATGCCTCACAGCTCTTCACAAACTCGTGTGCATCTTTAAAAATGGACGGCCACCAGAAACCGGCTTGCAACACTTTCGTGGCAGTCTTGAAAGAGGCAAAGTGTCCTCCGTAGGAAGAGCCATGGCAATGATAGAGGATGTCCCTGGCTTCTTCCTTTGTAACACATCTCCGGTACAAACTGTCTACTCCTCTCTTGTATAAGTAGGGCTCGTCCCAAAAGTAGTCACTAGCCTCTCTCATAAACCGCTTCTTGTGATAGTTGTTGAGATGTGTTGGCTCCTCACCACACGCTAGATAGTTCACTATATCAGCATACCACGGTAGATCCTCCTCTTTGAAACTCAACACTTCCTCAAACCTCCCTTCTACCTTTCCACAAACAGCTGTGGTAATCGCCATAAGCTGCTCTTCTGGAAGAGAGTCATCTAAGGGGAGAGACTCGTTGATCCTTAGCCGTGAGAGATGGTCAGCGACTCCGTTTTCTATTCATTTCTTGTCTTTAATCTCCATGTCAAACTCATGGAGTAAGAGAATCCATCTTAAGAGCCGAGGCTTAGTGTCTTTCTTCGAGTAGATGTATCGCAAGGCAGCGTGATCCGTGTATACAATAGCCTTGGAACCAACAAGATATGATCTGAACTTCTCAAAGGCAAACACTACTGCAAGCAACTCCTTCTCTGTAGTGGTGTACCTTGTTTGCGTGTCATCCAAGGTTCTTGAAGCATAGTAGATCACGTGCAGCTTCTTGTCTTTCTTCTGACCAAGAACGGCTCCTACGGCGTAGTCACTAGCATCACACATGATCTCAAAGGAAAGAGACCAGTCTGGTGCTTGGACTATAGGAGCTGATGAAAGGGCTTCCTTGATGGTCACGAAAGCTTTCAAACACTCCTCATCAAACACGAACTCAGCTTCCTTGCACAACAGCCGTGTAAGAGGGCGTGCAATCTTGGAGAAATCTTTGATGAAGCGCCTATAGAACCCTGCGTATCCCAAGAAGCTTCTGACTACCTTAACATTAACTGGCGGCTCAAGACCCATCATGACCTCCACTTTAGCCTGATCAACCTCAATGCCCTTCTCTGATATCTTATGACCAAGCATGATCCCTTCCTTAACCATAAAGTGGCATTTCTCCCAGTTCAGCACCAAGTTTGTCTCTTCACAACGTTTTAGTACCCTGCAAAGATTCAACAAACACGCAGGAAAGGACGCACCATAGACAGAGAAGTCATCCATGAACACCTCTACCATCTCCTCTATAAGATCGGAGAAGATCGACATCATGCACCGCTGAAACGTAGCCGGTGCATTACACAATCCAAACGGCATCCTTCGATATGCAAAGGTACCGTAGGGACATGTGAAGGTCGTCTTCTCCTGATCATTTGGGTGAATTGGTATTTGAAAGAAACCACTATACCCATCGAGAAAACAGTAGTAAGGGTGATTAGCATGTCTCTCAAGCATTTGATCAATAAAAGGCAAAGGGAAATGGTCTTTCCTAGTCGCAAGGTTAAGTTTCTTATAATCAATACACATCCTATGACCAGTGATGCTTCTAGTAGGAATAAGCTCATCCTTTTCATTCCTTATGACCGTGATCCCTCCCTTCTTATGCACCACGTGTACAGGAGAAACCCACGTGCTGTCACTTATGGGATAGATCACGTCAGCCTCTAAAAGCTTAAGGATTTCTTTCTTAACAACCACTTTCAAATCAGGATTCAAACGCCTTTGATGTTCTATAGAAGAGGCGTTCTCATTATCCAAGTGAATCCTATGAGTGCAAAGCATTGGTGAAAGGCCCTTGATGTCACTTAAAGAGTACCCAATGGCCTTCCTATACTTTCTCAGCTCAGTCAGGAGCGAGTGCAACTCATCATCACTAAGGTTTTCATTCACAATCACGGGATAGGTGTTATTAGGCCCTAAGAAAGCATACCTTAGCCCTTTTGGGAGCTCCTTAAGGTCCACCTTTGGGGCTAACAGCTCACTCCAGTCATCCTCGTGGCTGTTGTTGTTGCTTTCCTCCTTGGAGCTCTCCTTTGAACCCGAGGCATGGCCCTTCAGACTGCCTTCCTCCATCGCTATCCCTTCTGAGATCGAGTCCTCCGGTCGATTCTCCTCTCGATGTCGTCTAGATCGAGCCATTTCGCTCGATTCACTAACTCGATTCGATGTGGATCGAGAAAGGGATCGAGACGCTGAGTCGATCTCTTGATTGGACCCCAAAATGATCGGGAGGCCTCTCTCGATCGTCGACTCGATTGTTTTTCCTGATCGAGCGTTCTTCTCGATCTGTCCATCGATTGTTGCACCGGATCGAGTTGTGTTCTCGATTTCCTTGTCGATCTGACTCGATGATCGAGTGATAGCGTCGATCTCGGGGTCGATCTCTAGGTAGCAACTTTCATCCTTCTTGACAATCTTCCTAGAATCCAGCAGGTTGACGTACTCCTGGGTCCTCTGGTCCACATAGCCAAACTCCCCTGGCTCTTTAGTCAGTGCTAGCTTCAGATGGTCTTCTAGAGCCAGCTCTTCCAGCAACTCATCCGCTAAAGCATCCATCGTTTCAATATAGAAAGCTTGCCCTTCAATGGTCGGCTTCTTCAGGACCTCATTGATGTCGAAGTCAAGCCTTATCTCCTTTCCCAAATGCAAGGCAATCTTCCCATTCTTCACATCTATGATGGCCCCGGCGGTTGCAAGGAATGGTCTCCCTAAGATGAGTGGATCCTTAGGCTCTTCATCCATCTCCAACACGACAAAGTCTATAGGCACGTTCACACCGCTGATTCGCACCGGTAAATCTTCAAGCAGCCCCACTGGTAGCCTCACACTCCTATCAGCCAGTACCAACGAGATCCGACAGTCTTTGAAATGGGTAAAACCAAGCTTCTTAGCCACGGAGTGAGGCATCAGGTTTATGCTAGCTCCGAGATCACATAAGCAACTCTTGAACTCTAGAGGGCCTAAAGCGCAGGGTATAGTGAAGCTTCCAGGGTCTCCTAACTTCTTAGGGACTATCTCCTTATGTATAACCGCACTACACTCTTCACCTAGAACAAGTACCTCCTTGCTTTCCTTATTCTTCTTCACGAGAGTGTCTTTGAAGAATTTGGCGCATTTAGGCATCATTGCAAGGCAGTCAACGAGAGGTAGCTTGATCTCCACGTCCTTAAGATGCTTCTCAAAGAGGATTCTATGCTTCTCTATGAGTTGCTTCTTGAAGCGGCCAGGAAAAGGCAGCTTAGGTACATACGGTGGAGGTACATAAGCATACTTCTCCTTAGTGGTTTGCTCAGTTTTCTTCTCAGCAACAGCTTTGTCTCCTCTTCTTGGCCCTTCGATCAAAACGTTGTCAAAGTTAATCTCATCATCATCAGCTGAAGGTTTACCCTCCCCCTCTTGAATTACAACGTCCTCGTTGTTCTTGTTAGAGACCGGAGGTTCGAGCTCCTTACCGCTTCTCAACGTTATGGCATTAGCATACTCCTTGGGATTCTGCTCACACTTTCCCGGAAGACTATTCTGACCACTCGTACTCGCTTTCCCTTTTTCCAGCTGCTTGATCTTGTTGTTTAAGTTGGTGATCTGAGTGGAGAAGTCAGTGAGAGACGAGTCTAGACGAGTGTTCATCTCGGCGAACTTCTGGTTTGTAGAGGCTTGCCCTTGTATTAGCTGTTGAAACATTGCTTGGACCGGATCAACTTGTTGTTGCATCGAATGTTGCTGCTGAGGTGCAAAGCCCGGAGGGTAGTTAGGTGTATAACCCTTGTTATTTTGATGTTGCCCTTGGAAGTTGTTCTGCCCTTGACCTTGGAAACCACCACTCGGTTGAAAACCTTTATTGTAAGGGATGAAAGGTTTTGCTTGCTGAGCAGGGTACACTTGATCTTTAGGGTTGGCTACGTTGGTGCTTTGGTAAGAGAGGTTGTTGTTCTGGTAGCCTTGGTTGTAGCCTTGAGATTTGTAGTTGTTCTGTCCCGCTACCCAATTGGCTTCTTCTTGGCTCAACTCTAACTCCTCTTGGTTCTCATCAGCTTCACCAACAAAGTGAACATGCTTCTGATTGGCTAACACCAGCTTATCTATCTTCTCATGCAAAGATTTGAGCTCCTTCTTGTGAGACTCTAACTCTGATCCTCTCGGTGCACGGTCATAATCCTCAGCATAATTGCCATCACTCAATGCCAAGTTTTCTATCAGCTCCATACCCTCTTCTACCTCCTAACCGAGGAAGTTCCCTTTGCTAGCTGTGTCAAGCAACAAACTGATCTTTGGTGAAGCTCCACGGTATATGTTACTGAGTAGTGTCTCCTCGCTGAACCCGTGATGAGGACATTGGATCATGTAGTCTTTGAAACGCTCCATTGCCTCGTTGAATGTCTCATTGTTCCTTTGAGTGAAACCGCTGATTTCGCTTCTCAGCCGTGCTGTCCTGGTGCTTGAGAAGAACTTTGAGAGAAATGCCTTCTTACACTCGGCCCATGATGTGATGGTGCCTTGTGGGAGGGTCTTCTCCCAATGTCTTGCTTTGTCTCCGAGTGAAAAGGGGAAGAGACGCAGCTTGAAAGCATCTTCGGATATGCCATTGATCTTTATCATCCCACATACTTACTCGAAGTTGTCTAGGTGCTCCAAGGGGTCTTCCATTGCTAAGCCGTGGAACTTGTTGTTTTGCACCATTGAGATGAAACCTGGCTTGATCTCGAAGTTATTGTTTTGTACAGGAGGAGGAGTGATCCCAAACCTATTGTGATGAGTATTGGGAGCATCTCCGGCTCCTATGATCCTTGGGGGTCTAGCCGCGTGTTGGGGGTTTCCATTGCCCCTTCCTGCTGCCCCGTGAGCTGGAGGAGGTCCTTCTGGATGCTCGTGTTCAGCCATAGCTTCAAAGTCAACCATACCGTGCTGAACAATCTCCTCAAAGGCTCTTGTTTGTTCTCTGACTCTCCTTTGCCATGAGTGACCAAGCTGATGAATGTTGTCCAAGGGTTGTAGTAGATTGTTGTCTCCCCTTGAACAAAGATTCATGTACCTGAAAACACACGGTTGAGAGTAGAATGATTAGTAACTTGAAAAAGGTAAAGACTTAGTCTTTGCTAAGTCCCAAATCTCTATGTTCTCTAAACAGTCCTAGGATGGCAACGGCGCCATTTGATAAACACTTTTTGGGCAAGGATTATATTGCAGTGAGGTTAACAAACTCAAATGCAAGACATGTTGTAGTACAGCAAGCAAGAGAGAGTCAATCTATGCCTAAGATGATAGAGAATGCACAGAATACAAGGACTAAAGCAAATCTAAGCAAAATGAGATGATTTATGAGAAAATCTCTAAAATCTAGATGCAGCAACTTAAATGGAATGAAACCTATTTTAAAAAAACTAGAAAGGAAGAAACTACCACGAGAAACCAACAGAATAATTAAAGGAGAAAGCTTCGAATTATTAAAATTCGACTAGTAGATCGACCATGAGATCGACCACTAGATCGAGCAGTAACAATCGATCTCGTCTAAAAATGCAAGAACAGTAAAACTAAGGACCAGGATGCTATCATAGATCAAGCGAAAGACGAGATAAGATGTAAAGATGCTAAGAGAAAGGGCCTAGGGTTGAGATTCATGGTCAGGGGTTTCAAAGGTTTGACCTTGGGTTTAAAACTTTAAATCGACTCACTTGGTGAGGATCTCTAAGCCTTGAAAACTAAGCAAGATCTATATGTGGCTTTCGGTATAGATCAGTCCTTCATCCTCTCCTCCAAACCCATGGCTTTTGGTGGAAAGAGAGGTCGAAGGGCAAGGAAAACAGATTTCAAACGAATGGCTTAACTAATCCCCCAAACTTCCATGGCTTTTGGGAAGGGGTAACTAGTCTCTAAGGTGTGATCTTCCGAGGCTCCTGAATCCTGTCAAGGTAAGGAACCTCTCGGATCATGAAACTCTTGGCGTGAGAGTCTTCAAGCATTGAGATCTCAGCACCTTAGAAGAGATAGCCATTGAAAACGTTTAGAAAAACCCCAAAATCGAAACCCTTTAGACCCCTTTATCCTCTCAACCCCGAACCCAAGTAAACTACTCACTACACATAGAGTAAATCAAGCAAAGCATGTAAAGCGAGACGATGAACATGAAAAGAAAACTAGATTGAACGGAAAAGATTCGATTACAAAGCTTAAAAAAAACGCGAGTTCAACAATGGTGTTCTTCACGAAAATGAGAGAGAAAACATAAAGAAGAAGATAAGGATCTAAAGTTGTTATGGGATAAGGACGTCGTCGCCTTCCCAAAATGCCAAAACAAGCTGATGGTCCCCCCCTCGCTAGCGGCCAAAAACGGTTGAAAGGACAGAGATCGATTCCAAGATCGAGCGGTTTTCTCGATCATATCCGGACATCGTGTCTTTGGCTCGATCTGGGACTCGATCATCATCGGCGAATCGAGTGTTGCATCCGATCTCGGTATCGATCTTCGGCTGGATCGAGTAGTGTACTCGATCTGACTCTCGCTCTGCATGGCGTCATTTACGTCCGTACCGTTTGATCGATTGCTTCACTAGATCCTTGTCTCGATCATTCTCCTTGGATCGCCTGGTTGGCTCGATCTTCTGGTCGATCAACTCCCAGATCGACCGGCCATGCTCGATCTGCTCCTCGATCTCTGATCCTTAGCATATATCCGAGCTCCCACGAACTGCTACATCAGCCTCAGCACGTCCACGAACCTCTACGACTCCAAAGCAGCCAGAAACAAGCTGAATATGATGCAAAATGCAAGGAAAATGCGTATGCTTATGCATGAATGCTCTAGGATCCTAAGTGATGCAATCTAACCTAAAACGTGATACAAATGCATGAAAAGCTAACTAATGAGTATGCAAAATGTATGCAATATGCAATAACATCAGTAGGTATAAGCTCATTTTTATCATTTTTAATGATTGTGGTCCCTCCCTTCTTAGGCACCACGTGTACTAGAGAAACCCACGTGCTGTCACTTATGGGATAGATCACATCAGCCTCTAATAGCTTAAGAATTTCCTTCTTAACAACCTCTTTCAAATTCGGATTCAAACGCCTTTGGTGTTCTATAGAAGAGGCGTTCTCATTATCCAAGTGAATCCTATGAGTGCAAAGTATTGGTGAAAGGCCTTTGATGTCACTTAGAGAGTACCCAATGGCCTTCCTATACTTTCTCAGCTCAGTTAGGAGCGAGTGCAACTCATCGTCACTTAAGTCTTCATTCACCATCACAGGATAGGTTTCGTTAAGCCCTAAGAAAGCATACCTTAGCCCTTTTGGGAGCTCCTTAAGGTCCACCTTTGGGGCTAGCAGCTCGCTCCAATCATCCTCGTGGCTGTTGTTGTTGTTTTCCTCCTTGGAACCCTCCTTAGAACCCGAGACATGACCCTTAAGGCTGCTTTCTTGAACCTCTGTCCCTTCTGAGATCGAGTCATCCAGTCGATCTTGCTCTCGATTCGCTCACTCGATTTAAGGTGGATCGAGTGAGAGATCGAGCTGCTGAGTCGTTCTCCGGAATGGACCCTGAACTGATCACAAGGCATCTCTCGATCTTGGACTCGATTAATTTCCTGGAGCAATCACCTTCCTCGATCTGACTGTCGATTGTTTCACCGGATCGAGTTGTGTTCTCGATTGTCCTGTCAATTTGACCCCTGGATCGAGTGATGGCATTGATGTCAGAGGCGATTTCTAGGCAGGCAGCTTCATCCTCCTTGACAATCTTCCTAGAATCCAGCAAGTTATCGTATTGATACAAAAGTTTTGACTCTCTTATGTCAATCACCCATTGTACTAGTCATTGTAGCATTGGGTTTTAATGTCAATCCAAAGGAGAAGATTGAAACAGCGGAATTATAGTAGAATTCCTAATTCAAGCAGATAGGAAAAGGGTTTAGAATATCTAGCAACCTAAATGATCAAACAAGAGTAAAGCAAACACAAAGCAAGAGTGAAATGCAAGTAAAGCAATCAAATAGAGGTAAAAACAGAGCAAATTCAGAACAGAGCTTAAAACAGAGAAAATATAGGACTTGAGATGAGATAATTGGTAATAGGGAACTCTTGACTCAGCCTATGATGCTTACAAACTCACACAATGCTATTCCTTATGCATAAGATTCATTTATATGACTAATCCAATCACTTGGCACTAATCTCTTTGCTAATTACCAAGTCAAGAGCTAATTCTCATTAGTGAAATGATAAAGAGCAAGCATTAAGACAAATCTATCAACCCTATATTGCCAAATCACTCCCTAGACAGTCAATCTCTTGAGCTAGGATAAGCAATTCTCTTGCAAAGCAGTTCAGGCATTTCATCAAACACTTGGTGGGCATAAAATGAGCCTAAGATCTTAATCAACTTAGCTAGGGCTAATCAAGCATTAAACACAGCAATCAAGAAAGGAAATGGAAGAATTAACACTAAGCAATCATAGATAGAGTCTCAATTTCTCTAAACCTAACCCATCTCAAATCCCTAGAAGGAACTACTCACTAATCACCATTAAAGCCACCAAATCAAAGAGAGAAAGATGACTAATCATGATTAGAAAGCTTAAACAAGATGAAAGAAGCAAACTTTGATTAAAATGAAGCAAAGATTCAAATTAAAAAATCCAAAGGTCCCAACAAGAAAGAAAGAACTGCTGGGTAAAAGCTTGTTCCCAGAAATTAGGGATTTTTCGTATTTATAGGAGTCCAAGCAAAAATGGCAAAGTTGTAAATAAAAGGTCTTCAGTCTGGCAGCGTATCGGTCAGTTGTGTCGGTCTTGAGTGACCGAAAAGGATTCGGTCTGGAGTGATCGACACATATGACCGAAATTCAAACGGTGTGTTTGTGTCGATCACGTTTGACCGATACTAGTGATCGAAATTGCTCTGTATCGGTCATCCTTGACCGATATTCTCTGTGCTCTGACCGAAAGCTTCTGCTGTGATCCTTCTTGCTCCCTTTTGCCCAGCTTGCATCTTGTATCATTCCCAAAACTCCTCCAAGCTCCTTTAAGCTCCAAAAGCACCTAAAAACATCTAAAATGCAAAGAAAATGCAAACTATACTCTGAATGCAACCTAAGTCTAAAAGGAGAAGAAAATGGGACAAAAGCAAAGGGAGAACATGCAAAAGAAGACCAAAATATGTACTAAATGCAGCCATAAATGGTGTAAATACAAGGGATATCACGTATTCCTGAGTCCTCTGATCCAAGTAATCGAACTCCCCTGGCTCCTTAGTCAATGCCAGCTTCAAATGATCCTCCTGAGCCAACTCTTCTAGCAACTCATCAGCTAAAGCGTCCAACGTCTCAATGTAGAAAGCTTGCCCTTCTATAGTAGGCTTCTTCAAAACCTCATTGATGTCAAAATCAAGCCTGATGCACTTGCCTAGATGTAAAGAAATCTTGCCATTCTTGACGTCGATGATGGCTCCAGCAGTGGCTAAGAATGGTCTACCAAGGATGAGCGGCTCCTTGGGTTCTTCATCCATTTCCAACACAACGAAGTCCGTAGGCACGTTCACACCGCTGATTCTCACTGGTAAGTCCTCAAGTAGACCCACGGGTAGCCTCACACTTCTGTCAGCTAGCACCAAAGAGATTCTACAGTCTTTGAACCTCGTGAATCCTAATTTCTTAGCTATAGAATGAGGCATCAGATTTATGCTAGCTCCCAAATCGCAAAGGCAACTCTTGAACTCCAATGGACCTAAAGCGCAAGGTATAGTGAAGCTTCCAGGATTTTCTAACTTCTTGGGAACTATCTCCTTGTGTATTATAGCGCTACATTCCTCACTAAGAACCAGCACTTCCTTGCTTTCCTTATTTTTCTTTGCAAGCATGTCTTTGAAAATTTTTGCACATTTAGGCATCATGGCAAGGCAATCTACGAGAGGTAGCTTGATCTCTACGTCCTTTAGATGCTTCTCAAACAAAATTTTGTGCTTCTCTATAAGCTGCTTCTTGAAGCGGCCAGGAAAAGGTAGCTTGGATACATACGGTGGAGGCACATAAGCATCCTTCTCCTTAGCAGCTTGCTCCACTTTCTTCTCTACAGCAACCTCCTTACCCTTTCTTGGTATCTCAATCCAAACGTTGTGGAAGTTGATCTCATCATCAGCTGAAAGCATACCCTCCTCCTCTTGAATTACAACGTCCTTGTTGTTCTTAGGAGTAACCGTAGGTGCAAGCTCTTTCCCACTCCTTAGTGGAATGGCGTTGGCGTATTCCTTGGGATTCTGCTCACACTTGCCCGGTAAGCTATTCTGACCACTTGTACCCGCCTTTCCTTTCTCTAACTGCTTGATCTTGTTTTTCAAGTTTGTAATCTGAGTAGAGAAGTCAGTGAGAGAGGAGTCTAAGTGAGTGTTCATCTCGGCAAACTTCTGGTTTGTAGAGGCTTGCCCTTGAATCAGTTGTTGAAACATGGCTTGTACCGGATCAACTTGTTGCGGTTGCATCGGTTTGTTCTCTGGGGAAAGGGATGCTTCCTCTCCTTGTGACCTTCTGTCGCTTGCTGTTGAGCTGCTCCTGCTTCTCATTGTCCCTCAGATGGAATTTCGGTCACACATGACCGATACAATTGACTGAAATGGCAGTATCGGTCATTAGTGATCGATATTGGAGACTGGTGCTTCCTGGGATTAATTTCGGTCATCAGTGATGGACACACTTGACCAAAATACATCCGGCATGATTGAGTCAATCTTGAGTGATCGATACTAGTGACCGATATGATTCCAAGAATCTCATCGATCACCAGTGATCGACACACTGGACCGAAAATCAAATGGTGTGTTTATGTCGATCAAGTGTGGCCGATATGAATGACCGAAATTTAGTCCCGCTGTCAAGCTGCTTTCCATATCGGTCAAAAGTGACTGATATGTTGACTGGTATAGACTGGCTCCACTGATATCGGCCAATCATGATCGATACTGATGACCGAAAATCTGTGTATTGGTCTGTCATGACCGATACAAATGACTGATATCAGCCAGAATACACCTGTTCTTTGTCTCCTTCCAACTTTCTCAAACCCCAATTCGAAATCCTGCTTCTACACACTAAAACAAAGCATAAAAGATAGATTAGAAAGCATAATATATAGAAAAGGATACCATGGGATTACCTCCCAAGTGTGCTTGTTTAAAGTCACTAAGCTTGACTTTCCTTGGTTGATTACTCTTGTGGAGGCTCATCAAGGTTGATGTCCACTTCATCTCCAAGAGACTCACTTGCCATGTATGGTTTCAGCCTGTGCCCATTCACTGTGAAGTCCTCTCCATTCTTGCTGAACAAAGTCACAGCTCCATATGGCAACACTTCTTTGACCTTGAACGGTCCTGACCATCTTGACTTTAGCTTTCCAGGAAATAGCTTCAACCTTGAGTTGAATAGCAGCACCTGATCCCCTGCCTTGAAGTCCTTGTGTTTGATCCTTCTGTCATGGAAGGCTTTTGTCCTCTCCTTGTAGATCCTAGAACTCTCAAAATCTTCAAGGCGGTTCTCCTCTAGTTCATGCAAGTTGATAAGTCGTTTTTCCTGAGCTGTCTTGATGTCAAAATTCAGCAACTTTGTTACCCACAAGGCCTTATACTCTAGCTCAACAGGCAGATGGCAGGATTTCCCATAGAGGAGTGAGAAAGGAGTCCTACCAATGGGTGTCTTGAAGGCTGTCCTATAAGCCCATAAAGCATCATCAAGCTTATTAGACCAGTCCTTCCTTGTGACACCATTTGTTTTCTCTAAGATGGCCTTGATCTCCTAGTTGGATACTTCCACTTGGCCACTTGTTTGAGGATGGTAAGGAGTAGCAACCTTGTGCTTGACACCATTCTTCTTGAGCAAGCTCTCAAAAACCTTGTTGATGAAATGACTTCCACCATCACTGATCACATCTGGGGTACCAAACCTTGGGAAGATGATTGTCTTGAAGAGCTTCAGCACAACTCTAGCATCATTTGTTGGACTAGCAATGGCTTCAACCCACTTGGACACATAATCAACAGCTACCAGAATGTACTTGTTCCCATAAGAGGAAGGGAAGGGTCCCATAAAGTCAATCCCCCACACATCAAAAAGATCTACTTCAAGGATAGAATTCAAAGGCATCTCATCTCTCTTAGAGATGTTTCCCTTCCTTTGGCAGGCATCACATGAGGAGATATGGGCTTGAGCGTCCTTGAACAAACTAGGCCACCAAAAACCAGCTTGTAGGACCTTGGAGGCTGTCTTGAATGTTGCAAAATGTCCTCCATAGGCTGAGCCATGGCAATGGTGCAGGATTCCCTGAATCTCTTCCTCAGCTACACACCTTATGAACAGCCCATCATTCCCACTTTTGTACAAATAGGGCTCATCTCAAAAGTAATAGGAGACATCCCTTAAGAATTTCTTCTTCTGATGTGAGTTGAGGGTCTGTGGTATCTGTCCAACCACCAAATAATTCACAAAGTCAGCATACCAAGGTAGTTTATCTTCTTCTAGGCTTTCCACCTCTGCTTTCCTGACTCCTAAAGCATGCAACTGTTCTTCGGGTAGGGTATCATTGATTGGGACAAAGTCATCTATCCTCAGTCTTGAGAGGTGATCAGCAACTCCATTCTCAATGCCTCTCTTATCCACAATCTCCATATCAAACTCCTGTAGAAGAAGAATCCATCTAAGAAACCTTGGTTTGGTATCCTTCTTAGCATAGATGTGTCTCAGCGCAGCATGGTCAGTATAAACAATTACCTTGGAGCCTACTAGGTAGCTCCTGAACTTCTCAAATGCAAAGACAACTGCTAAGAGCTCCTTCTCAGTTGTAGCATACTTTGACTGAGCCTCATCCATAGTTCTGCTGGCATAGTAGATAACATGAAGTTTCTTGTCAACTCTCTGCCCCAAAACCGCTCCAACTGCATAGTCACTAGCATCACACATTATTTCAAATGGTAGATCCCAGTTTGGGGCTTGAACTATTGGTGCTGATATCAGGGCTTGTTTGAGAGTAAAGAAGGCTTGAAGACAGTCTTCATCATTGGGATGGATAGGGAGCTGAAAGAATCCACTATAACCATCTAAAAAGCAATAGTACTTATGATTTGCTAATCTTTCTAGCATTTGGTCTATAAATGGCAAAGAGAAGTGATCTTTCCTAGAAGCAGAATTAAGTTTTCTGTAATCAATGCACATTCTATGACCAGTGATTGTCCTAGTTGGTATTAGCTCATCATTTTCATTTTTAACAACAGTGATTCCTCCCTTCTTAGGTACCACATGGACTGGTGAGACCCATGTGCTATCTGAGATGGGATAGATCACTCCTGCTTCAAGCAACTTCAAGATTTCCTTTTTCACTACTTCTTTTAAATTAGGATTCAGCCTTCTCTGAGGTTCAATAGAAGTTCTTGTCTCATCCTCTAGATGGATCCTGTGAGTGCAGAGGTTAGGAGATATGCCTTGGATATCATCCAATGAATACCCAGTAGCTTTCCTAAACCTCTTCAACACCTTAACAAGAGCCAGGATCTCATCATCATTGAGGCTGTCATTGACTATAACAGGGTAAGTGGAGTTAGGACCTAGGAAAACATGCCTTAGCCCATGAGGAAGTGGTTTAAGTTCCACTTTTGGTGCCTTGAGTTCGCTCCAGTCCTCATCTGAGCTGCCTTGCTTCTTGGCGTCAGCTTCCTTGCTTAGGGAACCAGTTTCCTGAGCTGAGAAGACTTCTTTTCTTGTGTACTCCAAGCTTTCAAATGGTTCTTCCTCCTCAAAAAATAAGTGAGAGTCCAATCTCAGCTGATAGCCCAAGCTTTCCTTATCCAAGTACCCATCATCTACATGCTCACTTGTCAAAGCCACTTGGAGCTTGTCTCCACAACACAGCTCCTTTTGAAGTTCATCATTCAGCTTTTCTAGAAAATCAATCTGGAGTACTTGGACTTCAATGGTAGGCTGCTGCATAATCTTCTTGATGTCAAACTTCAAAGACATATCCTTGCCTAACTTTAGGTCAATTTTTCCCTTCTTAACATCAATGACTGCTCCTGTTGTGGCTAGGAATGGTCTCCCAAGAATAAGAGGATCTCTAGGCTCTTCATCCATGTCCAAAACTACAAAATCAGTAGGTATTTCTACACTCCCAATCCTGAGTGGTACATCATCAAGCAAACCTTTTGGATGTCTTACTGACCTATCAGCCAATACCAAGGAGATTCTGCAGTCCTTGAACTTGGTGAAGCCTAGGCGCTGTGCTACAGAGTATGGCATCAAGCTGACACTAGCTCCAAGATCACACAAACATTTGTCAAACAGGAGTGGACCTATAGAGCAGGATAAGGTGAAGCTTCCTGGATCTCCTAGCTTGTTGGGAGTCACTCTCTTCTGCTGAATAATGGCGCTACATTCATGTGTGAGGACTACCATTCCCTGCAGATCTTTGGTTCTTTCAGCAACAGCATCCTTCAGGAATTTCTGATAAGGAGGGACTAAAACAAAGGCATCTAACAGTGGCATTGTGAGCTGGATTTTCTTCATCTGTTCATCAAAGAGTCCTTTGTATTTAGCAACCAGCTGTTTCTTAAACCTTCCAGGAAAAGGTATTGTGGGTTGATAAGGAGGAGGTATATATCTTGGTTCCTTGGCTAAGTCCTTAGAAGCCTCCTTTGCATTGCCTTTAGTAACCTCCTTGTCTTTGGCTTTTTCAGAAATCTTTTCAGCTTCAATCATTTCATCTTCTAGAGTATCTTCCTTTTCTTTGATCTCCACCCCCTCTTCTTGTACCAAAATGTCCTCATTGGGTGTAGAAGGAGTTACTCTTGGGGGAAGCTGCTTCCCACTTCTGAGAGTGACAGCTTTGACATACTCCTGTGTGAGTGAAGAGGTAGAAGGGGTAGACATTGTTTCTAGTTTGTTGATCTTGATGTTGATAGGAGCTATTTGTGACTGAAGTTATGAGTCAATGTCCTTGTGTATTTTATCAGTCATACTTCTCTGAATATCAGTAAAAGTCTTCTGAATCTCAACAGCCATCATCTTTTGCAGTCCTCCATTGTGAAGTTGTTGGAGTTGGAGGAGCATCTCTTTATAATCCAGATTATGTGAGGGTGAAGAGTTATTGATACCAGCTGTTTGAGAAGAGGAAGCTTGATGCTGTGAAGAGTGAGTGTCTTCAATGGGCTGGTGTATACAGGCGTCAAGGTCATGATGCATTAGTGGAGCCTCTTGCTGTTGGAAAGCCTTGACATGGTGTTGCCTGTAAAGGTTTGGTGAGAGGTCATTTGGTAGGAGTTTAGTGGTTGCATTGAGTAGTAGATCAACTTTCTTCTGCAGAGCTTCCATCTCAGACAATGCTGTTGCTAGTTCCTTGGAATGTTGCTCTTTGTCATCCACATAGTCCCAATTGCTGAGTGCCATGTTCTCCACTAGTATCCAGCCCTCATCAACATCTTTCCCAAGAAAATAGCCATTACTAGCTGTGTCAGAAGGATTCTGATCTTTGGGAGAATACCTCTATAGAGTGTGGATAGAAGCATTTCCTTAGTGAAGCCATGATGGGGGAATTGATGAGTGAAACCTCTGAACCTCTCCCAAGTGTCTCCAAAGCTTTCATTAGACCACCGCCTGAAGTTTGTGATCTCATTTCTGAAGTGTGCAGTTCTTGAGGGAGAGAAGAATTTGGTTAAGAAAGCACCTTTACATTGTTCCCAGGTAGTGATGTTGCCTTGTGGTAGAGATTTCTCCAATAATCTAGCTCTATCACCAAGTGAGAATGGAAAGAGCTTGAGCTTCAAACAATCATCTGATACTCCACTAAGCTTTGTTAAGGTGCATATCCTCTCAAACTGATCCAGGTTCTCTAAAGAGTCTTGGTTGGGTAATCAAAAGAACTGCCTTTCTTGGATCATTGTGATGAGACTTCTCTTGATCCGGTATTGCTCAGTTTTCATTGGTGATATCGCTTGTATTTACACCATTTAGGGCTGCATTTAGTACATATTTTGATCTTCTTTTGCATGTTTTCCCTTTGTCTTTGTCCCATTTTCTTCTCCTTTTAGACTTAGGTTGCATTTAGAGTATAGTTTGCATTTTCTTTGCATTTTGGATGTTTTTAGGTGCTTTTGGAGCTTAAAGGAGCTTGGAGGAGTTTTGGGAATGATGCAAGATGCTAGCTGGGCAAAAGGGAGCAAGAAGGATCGCAGCAGAAGATCTCTGCAGAAGTTTTCGGTCAGAGCACGGAGAGTTTCGGTCAAGAGTGACCGATACGGAGCATTTCAGTCACCAGTATCGGTCAAGTGTGATCGACACAAACACATCGGATTAATTTTGGTCATTTGTGTCGATCACTGAAGACCGATAGGGACCCATTTCGGTCACTGGAGATCGACACGACTGACCGATACTGACCCAGCCCGAACCTGTTTTTTAATTACAACTATGCCATTACTCTAGGGTTTTCCTTTCTAGGCTATAAATAGCCTCTTTTTCCAGATTTTCGAGAAGTAATGTCAAAATACTGTTCTTGAGTTTTTCTTTTAAGTTTGTAAGACAATTTCTTTGCTTTGTTTAATATAATCAAGTATTTGCTTTAATCTTTCTTTAATCTTTTCTTTAATTATGATTAGCATCATTTCCCTTTGTGATTTGGTGTTAAACATGATTATGAGTGAGTAGTTATCTTAGGGTTTCTAGATGTGGTAGATTAGGGAAATCTATGGCTTGATTAAGGCTTGTTATATTCTTCATTCTATGGGTTCCTCTCTATTAATCTGTTATTCATGCTAGATTAGTCGTGATCAAACTTGTCTAAGTTGTCCACCAAGTGTTTGATGAAATGCTGATCATGTTAAATAGAGGATTTGCTGGCCTTGGCTCAAGAGATTGACTGTTTGAGGAGTATTTTGACTTGAATAGAGTTGTTTAATCATGCTTGCTTGATGTTTTAGCACTAATGAGAGTTAGTTCTTGTTAGAATGTTTAGCAAAGGGTTATTTGCCAAGAGATTGGATCTAACTAGCTTAAGTGTGAACTATATGTCTAGGAATCACCATTGCTTGCTTGCTTGCTTGACCAATGTAGTTTGAAACAGCCTTAGTTAATGCCTGAAATTCCCCAAAGTCAATAACCACATCTAGAGACTTGTCTTTCTCTTATTTGAATCTCGGATTTGCTCTGTTTTGCTCTGTTTTACTCTGTTTTTCTTGCTTAGAACTGCTTAGATTGCTTTTGTTTTCACTTCTTTTGTTGCTTGTTTCACTTAGGTTGCTAGAACTGTTGCTTAGGCAACAAAACCAATTCTCTGCTGCTTGACTTAGAGATTTTACTCTCAACTCTTCTGTTTTCAACTCCTCACATTGGATTGACATAAAACCCATACTACACTACAACTGACTAGTACAAGTGTAAGGGTGATTGAAACATTCAAGAGCCTCAAAAAGATTGTGTATCAATCTGGCGCCGTTGCCATTTGGGAAACAGTTTGAATCATTATAGTTTGTAGAATCTTTAAGATCAAGTTTTTAGTTTTATTTGTTTACTCACTCCTTTTCAAGCATTTTCATTCCAGGTACCTCTCTACAAGTGGAGAAGATGCTCTTTTTTGAAACTCCAAGGTGCAACAATTTTTACCAAGAGCCTCTGCCTATGAACTACTTTGCAGACAGCTACAATACCCACCCACAGTTTGAACCCACGCCTGCTCTCCCTCAAGCTCAGTTCAATGGTTTTACCTCTACTGCAGCTGATATCAAGAGTGTGCTCACTGAATTCCTCAACTTACAACTCCTTGCAAAATTGAAGATGAACCAGGGATTTGCTGAGTTGCATAACAAATTAGACTCTGTTCATGCTGAGCTCAACACCAAGTTTAATGATTTGGATTCCAGGATGCAGACCTTAGAGACCACCTATGAGTATTGCCAAGCTGTTGAGTCTGCAGTTACCTTTACTCCTCTTGAAGAAGAAGCTATCATTGAAGACTTCCTTTCATTAATCAATGAGGACATTGACATTCAGAGTGGGGGGGGGAGGAGCTTATTGAATCTTATGCCACTGAGGAGAACTCTCTTGAAGAAGGAACCAACAAGGAAGATGAAGAGTGGTGGGCGCCACATGAGGTTGTTGATAACACAAAGGATTACTTGATGGAAGCTGCTGATGATAAAGAGAAACCTCGAACTGCAATCCTTCCTGTCTATCAGCCAACCATCCCTTTTCCAGCCAGGTTCAAGGAACAGCTAGTTCAAAAATATGAAACCCTCTATGCTGCTCAGATGGAGATGAGGGGTTTAAATAGCCAAGAAGAGCTTAAGAAGCTCAGAGATAAGACTGGATCACCAGAAGTTAAGGAGCTCAATGTCAAGAAACTTGGAGATCCAAGCTGCTTCACTCTCCCATGTGAGCTAAAGGGGAGGACTTTCAAGAATTGCCTCTGTGATTTTGGAGCAAGTATCAACCTTCTCCCATCCTCTACTGCTAAAGCTCTTGGCTACACTCAACTGCAGGAGAGTAATGTATCCCTTGCTATAGCTGATGGGACAGTGAAGAAACCACTTGGGAGTCTCAAGGATGTGCCAATGATGATAGAAAGAGTGACCATTCCCACTGATTTCCTGGTGCTTGATGTGGAAGGGCATATAAAGAATGCTATCATCCTAGGAAGACCTTTCCTGGCCTCAGCTGGAGCAGTATTTGATGCCAAGGAGTGCACAATTGAGCTGAAGCTAACCAAGAAGAAGGTTCTAAGGTTTGACTTAAAGGAAAATAAGCTGGAGAATGAACAAGCCTTCTCAATGGAGATCAAGAAGCTGAAACAGCTTGGAAAGAATTGGCCAGAGCTTGAAGGCTACCAAGGAGAGAGTTTTGATGGCTGCTGCTTGGTCAAGTTGTTTGAAGACACCACTGAAAAGGAGGTCCTTGAAGTGGTTGATTACAAGAATCTGAATGATGTTAAGCTGGTTACTAGCAAGGGAGAAGTGGTTTTGCAACCAAGTGTCTCCAAGAAGGGAGAGTTTTGCTTCAAACTTCAGCAAGAGGGGAAAGCTACACCTTTTGCCAATATCAAGGTGAATGGAGTCACCACCAAGGTCAAGAGAAGCAAGATGACACCAAGGAGTTCCAAGACTCCTTCTCCTCACCTCAACTAAAGAGGTAATCAAAGTCAAGCTTAGTGACTTTAAACAAGCACACTTGGGAGGTAGTCCCATGTTATCCTTTTGTATATATTATGCTTTCTAGATTATCTTTTATGCTTGGTTTTAGTGTATAGAAACATGATTTCGAACTGGGGTTTGAGAAAGTATGATGGGGACAAAGAACAGGTGTATTCTGGCTGATATCGGTCATTTGTATCGGTTATGACAGACCGATACACAGATTTTCGGTCATTAGTAGCGATCATGATTGACCGATATCAGTGGAGCCAGTTTATGCCAGTCAACATATCGGTCACTTGTGACCGATATGGAAAGAAGTTTGAAAGAGGGATAGATTTTCGGTCATCAGTATCGGTCATGCATGATCAACATAAACACACTGTTCTAATTTCGGTTCAGTGTGTCGATCATTGGTGATCGATAAGATACTTGGAAACATTTCGGTCACCAATATCGATCACTCATGACCGATATAAACACACCGTGTTATTTTCGGTCAAGTGTGTCGATCACTGATGACCGATACTAATCCCAGGAAGCACGTCCGTCTCTAGTGTCGATCACTCATGACCGAAAATGCAATTTCGGTCAGTAATATCGGTCATGAGTGACCGAAACTCCATCCGAGGTAAGAGTCTCAACTTCTAAAATTTTTTGCCTCCTTTGGTTTGGAGCCAAGGGGGTTTGAATTTTTAAATGAGATTCCTTCTGACCTCTTTCTTAGCTTCTTAACACTTTTGTTTTTGTCCCCCACTCATTTGATTCCCTTCACTCCCTACCCACCTCTTTATAAGTCAATAAACTCTTCCTACTCTCCCTAACTTCATCTCTCATTGCTTTACCTCAAAGATTTTTCAGCGCTCTCCTTCCCCTTATTATAAGTACTCAGAATTTCCTTGAGCTTTGCACTTTCCGGTACAATGAGCATAAGGAGCAGCTCAACAGCAAGCATCAGGAGTAACTTGAGCTTTTGCCCTGATGAGAGCCAACTCTACCTAGAGGGATCAGTAGTTGAAGAGCGAAATCACAGTCATAGAGACACCCAAACCTCAGGATCCTCCCACAACTCCTACCATTGAACCAAGTACCACATCCCTTCCATTGTTCTATACCATTGCATCTTTTTATTTTTGTAATATATTTTGTTGCTTCTCTCTTCCATTGCTTTCATTACACAAGGGACTGTGTAATTTAAGTGTGGGGGAGAGATTTGGGGCTTGACTTTGTTTTCTGTTTTTCTTAGTTTTTCTTTTTCTTTTCACTTTGAGTCTCATGCATATCATGCATACATGTAAGGCATAGAAAAACACAAAAAAATCGAAAAAATTTGAAACTTTTTGCATTTTTGCAAACCAAAAAGAGAGCATGTAGTTGCATTTCATTCTTCTAGGATTGAGTCTAGTGTTGACATGTAGGTTGCATTGCATTTGCATAGGGCATTATGATGAGTTTTCCTTGTAAAGTGCTTAGTGTTTAGAGATGATTTCAGTTTTTAAGTGCTTAGTTGTTTGATGCATCATTTGATTGCTAGAAGTTAAGGCTGAACCATGCTTAGATTGCTAGATTTGGTCTTCTCATCTCATTCTGAAAGCATTTGTTCTCTGAAAATCAACTCTATCAACTTGAACTTTAATTTGGACTTTTAATTATCATGTCTTATGCATTGAAAAGTGAATTCATGGCTACCATATACATATTTGGATCATCTTTCTCCTTTCTACCACTCTTGTTGATCCAAATAGCTGATCCTCATAATTATGGGACAGTTACATCCTCACCCTTAACCAAAACCTCCTTTTGAGCCTAAACACTATTGTGAGAGCTGTGAGGCCTTTGCATTGCATTTTCGATTTTGTCTTGGCAAAAAGTGTTAGGAATAAGGCTGGCAATGATTAGCTCTCTTGTAGATATCAGCTTGCATTTTGAGCTTGATTCTAGGATAGGAGTTTTGGGGTTTAAAAGGGTAGAGTTAGGTGGTTTGAGCTTAATGTTTTTTATGTTTTGAAAGAAAGGGAAAAGATCTGAAATGGTAGAAAGAGGGGAAACCGTCTAGTATTGTGGTTAAGTAAAGGGAATAAAAGCTTTAAGTTTAAAAAGAAGGATTGGCACCAACAACAATGCTCAAAAGGGTCCAAAAGAAGAAAAATCTGACCAAGAAGCAATCCACCAAAGGTGATGAAGGTGCCAACACAACAAAGAAGAGCAAGTCCCAACTAAAAAGAGGCAACCACACAAGAAGAAGTTTCCCCAGCCATGAAGATGGGTAAAAGGTAGAATCTAGGAAAGGGTAGACTTAGAGGGTTCACTCTTAGGTTTAGAAATGCTTAGGACTCATCTTTGGGAAGTAAGAGTAGAAGAGAGCTTTGAACTGTATGCATAAGTGTGCTTTTACCATTAGCATTTTGCCTAAGATGAAATCATTCCATTGAGTGATCCTTTATGTTTTTGAACCATTGTGCTTAAATGAGATCATTCTTATCTCATAACCTTACCCTTTTCAACCAAATGTCTTCACTTGATTTGTATAAGCATGATTCATGTTCTGAATTTATTTGAATGTTAAAGAGTTGATTGATTTGAGCATTTGCCTAAGTTGAGATTTGAGATCATTTTTAAACATGATGAGCATGGCTAGGTTCTTTAAAGTACAGCTGATTATGTTTGCATCTTACAACTAGGCACTTAAGCACTAAAACCATCTCTTTACCTTTGCACTTTTGGAATCTCAATGCCCACTTTCAAACCTCACTCTCCCATTTGTTCTTGATTGCTTGAGGACAATCAAAAGGCAAGTGTGAGGGTGTTGATATCCCTTGTATTTACACCATTTAGGGCTGCATTTAGTACATATTTTGATCCTCTTTTGCATGTTTTCCCTTTGCTTTTGTCTCATTTTCTTCTCTTTTTAGACTTAGGTTGCATTTAGAGTATAGTTTGCATTTTCTTTGCATTTTAGATGTTTTTAGGTGCTTTTGGAGCTTAAAGGAGCTTGGAGGATTTTTGGGAATGATGCAAGATGCTAGCTGGGCAAAAGGGAGCAAGAAGGATCGCAGCAGAAGATCTCTGCAGAAGTTTTCGGTCAGAGCACGGAGAGTTTCGGTCAAGAGTGACCGATACGGAGCATTTCGGTCACCAGTATCGATCAAGTGTGATCGACACAAACACATCGGATTAATTTTGGTCATTTGTATCGATCACTGAAGATCGATAGGGACCCATTTCGGTCACTGGAGATTGACACGACTGACAGATACTGATCCAGCCCGAACCTGTTTTTTAATTACAACTATGCCATTACTCTAGGGTTTTCTTTCTAGGCTATAAATAGCCTCTTTTTCCAGATTTTCGAGAACTAATGTCAAAATACTGTTCTTGAGTTTTTCTTTTAAGTTTGTAAGACAATTTCTTTGCTTTGTTTAATATAATCAAGTATTTGCTTTAATCTTTCTTTAATCTTTCCTTTAATCATGATTAGCATCCTTTCCCTTTGTGATTTGGTGTTAAACATGATTATGAGTGAGTAGTTATCTTAGGGTTTCTAGATGTGCTAGATTAGGGGAATCTAAGGCTTGATTAAGGCTTGTTATGTTCTTCATTCTATGGGTTGCTCTCTATTAATCTGTTATTCATGCTAGATTAGTCTTGATCAAACTTGTCTAAGTTGTTAACTTTCTCTTATGCCCACCAAGTGTTTGATGAAATGCTGATCATGTTAAATAGAGGATTTGCTGGCCTTGGCTCAAGAGATTGACTGTTTGAGGAGCATTTTGACTTGAATAGAGTTGTTTAATCATGATTGCTTGATGTTTTAGCACTAATGAGAGTTAGTTCTTGTTAGAATGTTTAGCAAAGGGTTATTTGCCAAGAGATTGGATCTAACTAGCTTAAGTGTGAACTCTATGTCTAGGAATCACCATTGCTTGCTTGCTTGCTTGACAAATGTAGTTTGAAACAGCCTTAGTTAATGCCTGAAATTCCCCAAAGTCAATAACCACATCTAGAGACTTGTCTTTCTCTTATTTGAATCTCGGATTTGCTCTGTTTTGCCCTGTTTTACTCTGTTTTTCTTGCTTAGAACTGCTTAGATTGCTTTTGTTTTCACTTCTTTTGTTGCTTGTTTCACTTAGGTTGCTAGAACTGTTGCTTAGGCAACAAAACCAATTCTCTGCTGCTTGACTTAGAGATTTTACTCTCAACTCTTCTGTTTTCAACTCCTCCCATTGGATTGACATAAAACCCATACTACACTACAACTGACTAGTACAAGTGTAAGGGTGATTGAAACATTCAAGAGCCTCAAAAAGATTGTGTATCAATCTGGCGCCGTTGCCATTTGGGAAACAGTTTGAATCATTAGAGTTTGTAGAATCTTTAAGATCAAGTTTTTAGTTTTATTTGTTTACTCACTCCTTTTCAAGCATTTTCATTCCAGGTACCTCTCTACAAGTGGAGAAGATGCTCTTTTTTGAAACGCCAAGGTGCAACAACTTCTACCAAGAGCCTCTGCCTATGAACTTCTTTGCAGACAGCTACAATACCCACCCACAGTTTGAACCCACGCCTGCTCTCCCTCAAACTCAGTTCAATGGTTTTACCACTACTGCAGCTGATATCAAGAGTGTGCTCACTGAATTCCTCAACTTACAACTCCTTGCAAAATTGAAGATGAACCAGGGATTTGCTGAGTTGCATAACAAATTAGACTCTGTTCATGCTGAGCTCAACACCAAGTTTGATGATTTGGATTCCAGGATACAGACCTTAGAGACCACCTATGAGTATTGCAAAGCTGTTGAGTCTGCAGTTACCTTTACTCCTCTTGAAGAAGAAGCTATCATTGAAGACTTCCTTTCCTTAATCAATGAGGACATTGACATTCAGAGTGGGGGGGAGGAGCTTATTGAAGCTTATGCCACTTAGGAGAACTCTCTTGAAGAAGGAACCAACAAGGAAGATGAAGAGTGGTGGGCGCCACATGAGGTTGTTGATAACACAAAGGATTACTTGATGGAAGCTGCTGATGATAAAGAGAAACCTCGAACTGCAATCCTTCCTGTCTATCAGCCAACCATCCCTTTTCCAGCCAGGTTCAAGGAACAGCTAGTTCAAAAATATGAAACCCTCTATGCTGCTCAGATGGAGATGAGGGGTTTAAATGGCCAAGAAGAGCTTGAGAAGCTCAGAGATAAGACTGGATCACCAGAAGTTAATGAACAAGCCTTCTCAATGGAGATCAAGAAGCTGAAACAGCTTGGAAAGAATTGGCCAGAGTTTGAAGGCTACCAAGGAGAGAGTTTTGATGGCTGCTGCTTGGTCAAGTTGTTTGAAGACACCACTGAAAAGGAGGTCCTTGAAGTGGTTGATTACAAGAATCAGAATGATGTTAAGCTGGTTACTAGCAAGGGAGAAGTGGTTTTGCAACCAAGTGTCTCGAAGAAGGGAGAGTTTTGCTTCAAACTTCAGCAAGAGGGGAAAGCTACACCTTTTGCCAAGATCAAGGTGAATGGAGTCACCACCAAGGTCAAGAGAAGCAAGATGACACCAAGGAGTTCCAAGACTCCTTCTCCTCACCTCAACTAAAGAGGTAATCAAAGTCAAGCTTAGTGACTTTAAACAAGCACACTTGGGAGGTAGTCCCATGTTATCCTTTTGTATATATTATGCTTTCTAGATTATCTTTTATGCTTGGTTTTAGTGTATAGAAACATGATTTCGAACTGGGGTTTGAGAAAGTATGATGGGGACAAAGAACAGGTGTACTCTGGCTGATATCGGTCATTTGTATCGGTTATGACAGACCGATACACAGATTTTCGGTTATTAGTAGCGATCATGATTGACCGATATCAGTGGAGCCAGTTTATGCCAGTCAACATATCGGTCACTTGTGACAGATATGGAAAGAAGTTTGAAAGAGGGATAGATTTTCTGTCATCAATATCGGTCATGCATGATCGACATAAACACACTGTTCTAATTTCGGTCCAGTGTGTCGATCATTGGTGATCGAAAAGATTCTTGGAAACATTTCGGTCACCAATATCGATCACTCATGACCGACATAAACACACCGTGTTATTTTCGGTCAAGTGTGTCGATCACTGATGACCGATACGAATCCCAGGAAGCACGCCCGTCTCTAGTGTCGATCACTCATGACCGAAAATGCAATTTCGGTCAGTAATATCGGTCATGAGTGACCGAAACTCCATCCGCGGTAAGAGTCTCAACTTCCAAAAATTTTTGCCTCCTTTGGTTTGGAGCCAAGGGAGTTTGAATTTTTAAATGGGATTCCTTCTGACCTCTTTCTTAGCTTCTGAACACTTTTGTTTTTGTCCCCCACTCATTTGATTCCCTTCACTCCCTACCCACCTCTTTATAAGTCAATAAACTCTTCCTACTCTCCCTAACTTCATCTCTCATTGCTTTACCTCAAAGATTTTCAGCACTCTCCTTCCCCTTATTATAAGTACTCAGAATTTCCTTGAGCTTTGCACTTTCAGGTACAATGAGAATAAAGAGCAGCTCAACAGCAAGCATCAGGAGTAACTTGAGCTTTTGCCCTGATGAGAGCCAACTCTACCTAGAGGGATCAGTAGTTGAAGAGCGAAATGACAGTCATAGAGACATCCAAACCTCAGGATCCTCCCACAACTCCTACCATTGAACCAAGTACCACATCCCTTCCATTGTTCTATACCATTGCATCTTTTTATTTTTGTAATATATTTTGTTGCTTCTCTCTTCCATTGATTTCATTACACAAGGGACTGTGTAATTTAAGTGTGGGGGAGAGATTTGGGGCTTGACTTTGTTTTCTGTTTTCTTAGTTTTTCTTTTTCTTTTCACTTTGAGTCTCATGCATATCATGCATATATGTAAGGCATAGAAAAACACAAAACAAAATCGAAAAAATTTGAAATGTTTTGCATTTTTGCAAACCAAAAAGAGAGCATGTAGTTGCATTTCATTCTTCTAGGATTGAGTCTAGTGTTGACATGTAGGTTGCATTGCATTTGCATAGGGCATTATGATGAGTTTTCCTTGTAAAGTGCATAGTGTTTAGAGATGATTTCAGTTTTTAAGTGCTTAGTTGTTTGATGCATCATTTGATTGCTAGAAGTTAAGGCTGAACCATGCTTAGATTGCTAGATTTGGTCTTCTCATCTCATTCTGAAAGCATTTGTTCTCTGAAAATCAACTCTATCAACTTGAACTTTAATTTGGACTTTTAATTATCATGTCTTATGCATTGAAAAGTGAATTCATGGCTACCATATACATATTTGGATCATCTTTCTCCTTTCTACCACTCTTGTTGATCCAAATAGCTGATCCTCATAATTATGGGACAGTTACATCCTCACCCTTAACCAAAACATCCTTTTGAGCCTAAACACTATTGTGAGAGCTGTGAGGCCTTTGCATTGCATTTTCGATTTTGTCTTGGCAAAAAGTGTTAGGAATAAGGCTGGCAATGATTAGCTCTCTTGTAGATATCAGCTTGCATTTTGAGCTTGATTCTAGGATAGGAGTTTTGGGGTTTAAAAGGGTAGAGTTAGGTGGTTTGAGCTTAATGTTTTTTATGTTTTGAAAGAAAAGGAAAAGATCTGAAATGGTAGAAAGAGGGGAAGCCGTCTAGATAGGGACCCATTTCGGTCACTGTTCTTGAGTTTTTCTTTTAAGTTTGTAAGACAATTTCTTTGCTTTGTTTAATATAATCAAGTATTTGCTTTAATCTTTCTTTAATCTTTCCTTTAATCATGATTAGCATCCTTTCCCTTTGTGATTTGGTGTTAAACATGATTATGAGTGAGTAGTTATCTTAGGGTTTCTAGATGTGGTAGATTAGGGGAATCTAAGGCTTGATTAAGGCTTGTTATGTTCTTCATTCTATGGGTTTCTCTCTATTAATCTGTTATTTATGCTATATTAGTCTTGATCAAACTTGTCTAAGTTGTTAACTTTCTCTTATGCCCACCAAGTGTTTGATGAAATATTGATCATGTTAAATAGAGGATTTGCTGGCCTTGGCTCAAGAGATTGACTGTTTGAGGAGCATTTTGACTTGAATAGAGTTTTTTAATCATGCTTGCTTGATGTTTTAGCACTAATGAGAGTTAGTTCTTGTTAGAATGTTTAGCAAAGGGTTATTTGCCAAGAGATTGGATCTAACTAGCTTAAGTGTGAACTCTATGTCTAGGAATCACCATTGCTTGCTTGCTTGATTGACCAATGTAGTTTGAAACAGCCTTAGGAGGTGTTATTGGTTTTTGTATTTTAATAGATTTGAGAATCCAAACCAAATTCAGTGTTATTGGTTCTTGTATTTTAAAATCTATATTAAAATACAGTGTTAGTGGTTCTATGATTTTAAAATCCATAATAAAATACAGTGTTATTGGTTCTACCATTTTAAAATCTAAATATTATAAAGATTTGAGTTATAATTGAATTTGAATGGATTTGGAAGGATTTTCATGACTAAAATACAAAGACTCAAATATAAGGTCTAACCTTGGTATTTGAGTGGATTTGATTTTTTCTATTTTGCTGATTTTAAAATCAATAAATTTATCAAATCCAAAGAAGATTTCTAAATCCACCAAAATACAAGAACCAATAATCCCTACTTAGTTAATGCCTGAAATTCCCCAAAGTCAATAACCACATCTAGAGACTTGTCTTTCTCTTATTTGAATCTCGGATTTGCTCTGTTTTGCTCTGTTTTACTCTGTTTTTCTTGCTTAGAACTGCTTAGATTGCTTTTGTTTTCACTTCTTTTGTTGCTTGTTTCACTTAGGTTGCTAGAACTGTTGCTTAGGCAACAAAACCAATTCTTTGCTGTTTGACTTAGAGATTTTACTCTCAACTCTTCTGTTTTCAACTCCTCCCATTGGATTGACATAAAACCCATACTACACTACAACTGACTAGTACAAGTATAAGGGTGATTGAAACATTCAAGAGCCTCAAAAAACCTGTGTATCAATTGGTGGAAGAATGCCTTTCCTTGAAGCATAGTTGGAGGGTATATCTGCAGCACCAATGGGTCTTCTTGGTCTCTGAACAACAGCTCCTTGTATACCAGCTTGACCTTGCTGTCCTTGTAAGCCTTGGGTCCCTTGAAGACCTTGTGGACCAAAACCAGCAGCATACTGATGTTCTTCCATGCTTCAACAGCTGAATTCTGGCTTAGCAAATCCCAAATTCTTTGACCTTGAACCTCAGTTGTAGTTGTAGACACTTAAGAGCAAGTGTTGTGGTACCTACAAAAGAAATTCTAGACCAAAAGAGAAATCAGTAATCAAAATCAAAAATAGCAAAGCTTGATCTCAAGATCTCTACAAATCCTACTGAACAAAGCATTCCCCTAATGGCAACGGCGCCAAATTGATATAAGAGTTTTGACTTTCGTATGTCAACCACCCATTGTACTAGTTATTGTAGCATTGGTTTTTAATGTCAATCCAAAGGGGAAGATTGAAACAGCAGGATTATAGTAGAATTCCTAATTCAAGCAGATAGGAAAAGGGTTTAGAATATCTAGCAACCTAAATGATCAAACAAGAGTAAAACAAACACAAAGCAAGAGTGAAATGCAAGTAAAGCAATCAAATAGAGGTAAAAACAGAGCTAATTCAGAACAGAGCTTAAAACAGAGAAAAGATGAGACTTGAGATGAGATAATTGGTAATAGGGAACTCTTGACTCAGCCTATGATGCTTACAAACTCACACAATGCTATTCCTTATGCATATGATTCATTTATATGACTAATCCAATCTCTTGGCACTAATCTCTTTGCTAATTACCAAGTCAAGAACTAATTCTCATCAGTGAAATGATAAAGAGCAAGCATTAAGATTAATCTATCAACCCTATATTGCCAAATCACTCCCTAGACAGTAAATCTCTTGAACTAGGATAAGCAATTCTCTTGCAAAGCAGTTCAGGCATTTCATCAAACACTAGATGGGCATAAAATGAGCCTAAGATCTTAATCAACTTAGCTAGGGCTAATCAAGCATTAAACACAGCAATCAAGAAAGGAAATGGAAGAATTAACACTAAGCAATCATAGATAGAGTCTCAATTTCCCTAAACCTAACCCATCTCAAATCCCTAGAAGGAACTACTCACTAATCACCATTAAAGCCACCAAATCAAAGAGAGAAAGATGACTAATCATGATTAGAAAGCTTAAACAAGATGAAAGAAGCAAACTTTGATTAAAATGAAGCAAAGATTCAAATTACAAAATCCAAAGGTCCCAACAAGAAAGAAAGAACTGCTGGGTAAAAGCTTATTCCCAGAAATTAGGGATTTTTTGTATTTATAGGAGTCCAAACAAAAATGGCAAAGTTGTAAATAAAAGGTCTTCAGTCTGGCAGCGTATCGGTCAGTTGAGTCGGTCTTGAGTGACCGAAAAGGATCCATATCGGTCTGGAGTGATCGACACATATGACCGAAATTCAAACGATGTGTTTGTGTCGATTACGTTTGACCGATACTAGTGATCGAAATTGCTCTGTATCGGTCATCCTTGACCGATACTCTTTGTGCTCTGACCGAAAACTTCTGCAGAGATCTTCTGCTGTGATCCTTCTTGCTCCCTTTTGCCCAGCTAGCATCTTGTATCATTCCCAAAACTCCTCCAAGCTCCTTTAAGCTCCAAAAGCACCTAAAAATATCTAAAATGCAAAGAAAATGCAAACTATACTCTAAATGCAACCTAAGTCTAAAAGGAGAAGAAAATGGGACAAAAGCAAAGGGAGAACATGCAAAAGAAGACCAAAATATGTACTAAATGCAGCCCTAAATGGTGTAAATACAAGGGATATCACGTATTCCTGAGTCCTCTGATCCAAGTAACCGAACTCCCCTGGCTCCTTAGTCAATACCAGCTTCAAATGATCCTCATGAGCTAACTCTTCTAGCAACTCATCAGCTAAAGCGTCCAACGTCTCAATGTAGAAAGCTTGCCCTTCTATAGTAGGCTTCTTCAAAACCTCATTGATGTCAAAATCAAGCCTGATGTCCTTGCCTAGATGTAAACAAATCTTGCCATTCTAGACGTCGATGATGGCTCCAGCAGTGGCTAAGAACGGTTCTACCAAGGATGAGTGGATCCTTGGGTTCTTCATCAATTTCCAACACAACGAAGTCCTTAGGCACGTTCACACCGCTGATTCTCACTGGTAAGTCCTCAAGTAGACCCAGGGTAGCCTCACACTTCTGTCAGCTAGCACCAAAGAGATTCTACAGTCTTTGAACCTCGTGAATCCCAATTTCTTAGCTAGAATGAGGCATCAGATTTATGCTAGCTCCCAAATCGCAAAGGCAACTCTTGAACTCCAATGGACCTAAAACGCAAGGTATAGTGAAGCTTCCAGGATCTTCCAACTTCTTGGGAACTATCTCCTTGTGTATTATAGCGCTACATTCCTCACTAAGAACCAGCACTTCCTTGCTTTTCTTATTTTTCTTTGCAAGCGTGTCTTTGAAAAATTTTGCACATTTAAGCATCATGGCAAGGCAATCTACGAGAGGTAGCTTGATCTCTACGTCCTTTAGATGCTTCTCAAACAAGATTATGTGCTTCTCTATAAGCTGCTTCTTGAAGCGGCCAGGAAAAGGTAGCTTGGGTACATACGGTGGAGGCACATAAGCATCCTTCTCCTTAGCAGCTTGCTCCACTTTCTTCTCTACAGAAACCTCCTTACCCTTTCTTGGTCTCTCAATCCAAACGTTGTGGAAGTTGATCTCATCATCAGCTGAAAGCTTACCCTCCTCCTCTTGAATTACAATGTCCTCGTTGTTCTTAGGAGTAACCGTAGGTGCAAGCTCTTTCCCACTCCTTAGTGTAATGGCGTTGGCGTATTCCTTGGGATTCTGCTCACACTTGCCCGGTAAGCTATTCTGACTACTTGTACCCGCCTTTCCTTTCTCTAACTGCTTGATCTTGTTATTCAAGTTTGTAATCTGAGTAGAGAAGTCAGTGAGAGAGGAGTCTAAGCGAGTGTTCATCCCGGCGAACTTCTGGTTTGTAGAGGCTTGCCCTTGAATCAGTTGTTGAAACATAGCTTGTACCGGATCAACTTGTTGCGGTTGCATCGGTTGTTGTTGAGGAACAAAGCCCGGAGGGTACATTGGTGTATAACCATTTTTTCCTTGCTGTTGTCCTTGGAAGTTGCCTTGCCCTTGGAAACCACCACTCGGTTGAAAACCTTTGTTGTAGGGGACGAATGGCTTTGCTTGCTGAGCAGGGTACACTTGATCTTTAGGGTTCGCGACATTGGTGCTTCTATAGGAGAGATTGTTGTTCTGGTTGTAGCCTTGTGAATACCCTTTAGGTTTGTAGTTGTTCTGACCCGCCACCCAATTGACTTCTTCTTGACTCAACTCAAGCTCCTCTAAGGTCTCATCCGCTTCACCAACGAAGTGAACATTCTTCTGGTTAGCCAACACTAGCTTGTCAATCTTCTCATGCAATGATTTAAGCTCTTTCTTGTGAGACTCTAGCTCAGAACCTCTCGGTGCACGGTCGTAGTCTTCAGCATAGTTGCCGTCACTCAATTCCAAGTTTTCAATCAGCTCCATGCCCTCTTCTACCTCTTGACCAAGGAAGTTTCCCTTACTAGCCGTGTCAAGTAGCAAGCGGATCGTAGGGGAAGCTCCTCGGTATATTGTGCTTAAGAGAGTCTCTTCACTGAAGCCGTGGTGAGGACACCGAATGGTGTAGTCCTTGAACCGCTCCATGGCTTCATTGAACGTCTCATTGTTCCTTTGAGTGAAGCCGCTGATCTCACTTCTCAACCTTGCCGTTCTGGTGCTAGAGAAGAACTTTGAGAGGAACGCCTTCTTACACTCAGCCCAAGAGGTAATGGTGCCTTGTGGAAGGGTCTTCTCCCAATGTCTAGCCTTATCTCCAAGAGAAAATGGAAAGAGATGCAGCTTGAAAGAATCTTCGGATATGCCATTAATCTTGATCATCCCACACACTTGCTAAAAGTTGTCAAGATGCTCCAAGGGGTCTTCCATTGCTAACCCATGGAACTTATTGTTTTGCACCATTGAGATGAATCCTGGCTTAATCTCGAAGTTGTTGTTCTGTGCAGGAGGAGGAGTGATCCCAAACCTATTGTGATGAGTGTTGGGAGCATCTCCCACTCCTTTCCACTCCCCCCATGAGCTGGAGTAGGTCCCTCTGGATGTTCGTGCTCAGCCATCGCTTCAAAACCCACTGAACCTTGCTGAACAATCTCCTCAAAAGCTCTAGCTTGCTCTCTAACTCTTCTTGATCTTGTATGGCCGAGTTGATGAATGTTGTCTAAGGGTTGTAGTAAATTGTTGTCTCCCTTTGAACGTAGATTCATGTACCTGAAAGACACAAGTTTGAGAGTAGAGAAATCAGTAACCAAAAGAAAAACAAAGGCTTTGTCTTTACTAAACCCCAAATCTCAATGCTTCCTATCCCCTAAGATGGCAAAGGCGCCATTTGATAACAAGCTTTTAGTGTGTATGTGTGTGAAGATGATGCAAGAATGTTATCAAACTCAAGCATCTATATGATGTAGTATAGAATGCAAGAGAGTATCAATCCACACTTAGGAGCTAGAAAGTGCAATGAGAATGCAAAGGTTATGCAAAGCTAATCAAATGACAAATAATTTGTAAAATCCCTAAAAACTAGATGCAACGATCAAATGCAAAGCAAAACTATTTTAAAAATACTAGAAACGAGTTAACTACCACGAGGAACAAGCGAAATGCAAAGCTATGAATTAATAAAAATCGACTAGTGGATCGACCACTAGATCGAGCAACAACGGTCGATCTACTAACAGTTTGAACAGAAATGAATCTAACAACCAAGATGTGAACAGATAGCAAGCGAATGATTATCAGTGATGAGAAAATACTAAGAAAGAGGGTCCAGGGTTGAGGATCATGTTCAAGGGTTTCAAAGGTTCAAGCTTGGTTTGAAAACTTTAGATCTACTCACTTTGTGAGGTTCTCTAGGCCTTGAAAACAAAACAAGATCCATCCATGGCGTGTGGTATGGATCACTCCTTCATTGTCTTCTCCAAACCCATGGCTTTTGGTAGAAAAAGAGATTGAAGGGCATAAAACATAGATTTCAAACACACGGCCTAACTAATCCCCTAAACAACCATGGCGTGTGGGAAAGGAAGGATTAGCCTCTAGGATTCGACTTTTAGGGACATTTGGATCCTGTCAAGGTAAGATATCCCTCGGATCATAGAGATCTTGGCGTGAGAGTCTCTAAGCCTTAAGCACTCGATATCCTAGAAGAGAAAGCCATGAAGAACAAGAAAACACTAAGCTTTAAACCTTTTCAACCCCTTTGAATCCTCTCAACCCCGAAAACCCGATGAAACTACTCACTACACATAAAGTAAACCGAACAAAACGCAATAGATGATAGACTAAACATGAAAACGGTAGATTAAAAGCAAAGATTCAATATTCAAAACGTAAAAGCAAGAAAACTCAAGGTTCTACAATGGTGGAGATAATAGCCTCCAAAACTAGAGAGAAGATAAAAAGATAAAGTGAAAAACGCTCCTCCAAAAGCAGGATCGCCGCCTTCCCAAAATGGGCAAACAGCTCAATGGTCCCCTCCTCGCTAGAAGCCAAAAACGGTTAAAGTAGTCTGGGATCGAGCAGGAGGCTCGATCTGGTTCTCGATCTTTGGCTTGGATCGGGTGACTTTGGTCGATCTCTGAGTCGATCTTGTGCTGATTGGGTTGAAAGCTCGATCAGGTCCTCGATCTGCATGGCGTCATTTACGTCCGTACTCCAGATCGATCTCTTCTCTCGATCTTGATCTTGATCCCTTCCTTCACATCGACTCGTGTCACTCGATCTTCTGGTCGATCTCATCTAGATCGACCTGCCTTGCTCGATCTGCTACTCGATCTCGGGTCCTTAACATGCAATCATGATCTCTCCAAGTGTCCACGAACTTCCTCACGAGCCTTAGCACGTCCACGAATCCTCCATAGCTCCAAAGTAACCGAAAACAACCTGAATGCAATGCAAAATGCAAGAAACATGCAAATGCTGGTGCGAAAGTGCTCCAGGACCTAAAGTGATGCAAACTAACCTAGTATGCAAGGTAAATGCATGAGAAACTATCTTATATGTATGCAAAACAAATGAAATATGCAGCAATATCAGTGGTTAACTGTCCTATAATGATGAGGATCAGCTACTTGGATTAACAAGAGTGATAAGAAGGGAAGAAGATAATCCAAGTATGTATATAGGTAGCCATGTAATCACTCTCAATGCACAAACAAGATAATTCAAAGTCAGGATTATGGTTCTAATAATATAGAGTTTGAATCAAATCAAAGCAAGCTTCAGCATAAGACAAGAATATCAATGCAAGTAGTCAAGATATGGTGCAGTCTTAACTTCAAACTTACTACAATGCAATCAGACAACATATAACCAAGGCATTGAAAACATTTCAAACATTAACATCTTGACGAGTTATCATCTACTCCCTATGCCAATGTGTGCAAACCTATATGAAATGCATGTAGACTCAATCTTATTATGGAAAGGCAACTAAATGATTCTTTTTTTGTTCCAAAAAGTTTGAAAATTTATGGATTTTTGGTGCATATAGATGAGTGCATGAATGCATGAGACTCAAGTATGTAAAAGAGAAAATAAGAAAACAAAACACAAAGTTAAATGCAATACCCTCCCCACACTTAAATTACGCAGTCTCTTGTGTAATAGAAGCTTGAAGGAGGTTGATAAAGGGTGCTCGGAAGTATTCAGAAGCAAAGGAGTGGAGTTGTGTACCTTAAAAGGTGTTTTGGCAGACTGAAGGGTTGTATCGGTCTCTCCCAGACCGATAGGGTGCGTATCAATCACAAGTGATCGATAGCAATGATCGATACCTTTCCAGTGAATCCTATCGGTCTTCATCCGATCGATACACTTACCAAAATATATCCGATGGATTTCTATCGGTCAGTGTTTGATCGATACGAATGACCAATAGGTTGACTGGTGCAATCTGGCTCTACTGCTATCGATCACAGGTGACCAATAGTCATGACCGATAGGGTCTGTATCGGTTTCGTCTTGACCGATACGGTGATTGATAGCAGCCAGAATGCACCTATTTTTGCCTCCTTAACTCATAACAACTTGCCTTAAACCACACTTGCTCTTGTTATTGAAAGAAAAACACAAAAGAGAACATAAAATGCAATAATATGTACAAAGATAACAGGGGAATACCTCCCAAAAGTGCTTGTTTAGAGTCACTAAGCTTGACTTGTCATGCTCCTTAAGATCATGGAGGATGATGGAGTGGAACTGGAGTTCCTTCTCCTTTCTTCGTGAACAATGTGTTGGGTCCATAGTAGAGCTTCTCCTTAGGTTTCTTGACTCTCTTTCTTGGTCCTCTTGGTCCACCATACAGCTTCACTTTGATTCCATCAAACAAGTCAAGAAGACAAGCACCATCAAAGGCTTCACCATCATACTCATTGTGGTCAAGAAAGTCTTCATCTTCTTTTAGCACAGCCTTGAATCCCCTCAGCTCTTCCTTGATATCAGGTGGCTTCTTAGCAGCTCCTTTCTCAACATTAGTGATGCTTCCACAAAAGCTTGAAGGTGGAGGCTTTATTGCATAGCTAAATCCATCATTCACCTTCTTGAGGGTGACTCTCTCTTTGGTGAAGTCAATATCAGCGCCTGCTGTGTTCAGAAATGGAGTCCCAAGTAGTAGAGAAGGCTTCTGAGTGTGACCCATTTCCATCACAACAAAATCAGTTGGTATCTTGCATGCTCCAATCCTCACAGAAAAGTCTTCAATGAGACCAACAGGTGTTCTTAGAGAAGAGTCCACAAAAGTGATTGTGGAATCATATGGTTTCAGCTTGGTGACTCCTAGTTATTTTGCCAAGTCAAGAGACATCACATTGATACTTGAACATGTGTCACACATGGCCTCTTCCACAACCAATTCACCAAGCTTACAATAGACTAGAAACTTTCCTGGATCTCCAAGCTTCTTGATGTTCTGCTCCTTAACCTCAGATGCTCCAGTTTTAACTCTTAGTTTCTCAAGCTCCTCTTGACCATTCAGACCTCTCATTTCAATTTGAGCAGCATAGAGGGTCTCATACTTCTGTACTAGCTGCTCCTTGAATCTTCCTGGAAAAGGGATAGTGGGTTGGTAGATAGAGAAAACAGCAGCTTGAGTTTTCTTCTTAATATCAGGGACTTCAACAAAGTCATCCATTGTAGCATCAACAATTTCATGTGGCCCCCACCACTCTTCTTCTTCTTTGTTTGCTCCTTCTTTAAAGGATTCTTCTGCTGGAAGAGTTCCTTGAGGGCGTGGTGTTGGTGCAGCTCCTTGTTTGACCTCCACGTCAGCTTCAAAAACCTCAGCTTCAATAGCCTTATCTTCTTCACCAGCATTTGCATCACTAGCTGAACTCAAGTGAAAATCACTTCCCCCACACTTAGACTCAATGTCCTCATTGATGATAGAGGGTGTCACCTTTGAAGTTATAGGGACAAACTCATATCCATATAGAGAGATTTCAATCTCAGGAATATAGTTTTCTTTCTCATCAATAGCAGTTAGGGAAGTGGAGGAGATACCATATCAATACTGTAAGGGTCTCTTGAAGGTGAGTGGCTGAGCATTGTTCTCTTGTTTATTCAGCTGCATAGTCAAGGAGTCTATTTGGGATTGGAAGTTGTTGATGGTGGAGGCAATACTTCTTTGAATTTCAGCAGCCATGCTTCTCTGAATTTCAGCCATACTTCTTTGAATTTCAGCAGCCATGCTTCCTTGAAGTTCTGCAGTTTGGACTTGTTGCATTTGAAGTAGAATCTGCTTGATATCCAACTCTTGAGGTGGCTGAGGGCTTGGTTGTTGTTGAGGTGGCACCAAGGCAAGCTGCATAGTAGTAGTGGGAAGTATCATGTTCCCTTGCTGTTGGTTATAGGCGCCAAGTGGTTGAGAAGAAGACCTTTGATGGTGTTGAATGTAAGGGCCTTCATTTAACAACATATCCACCTTTGTTTGCATAGCCTTTATCTCTTGCATTGTTGTTTCCAACTTCTCTTCAGCTGTTTTTGCATTCTGCTCGAACTCATCAACATAGTCCCAATTACTTAGTGCCATGTTCTCCACCAATATCCAACATTCATCAACATCTTTCCCAAGGAAATAACCATTACTAGCTGTATCTATAAGGATTCTTATCTTTGGGAGAACACCTCTATAGAGTGTGGATAGTAGCATTTCTTTGGTGAAGCCATGGTGAGGGCATTGGTGAGTGAAGCTTCTAAACCTTTCCCAAGTGTCTCCAAAGCTCTCATTAGACCACTGCTTGAAGTATGTGATCTCATTCCTGAAATGTGCAGTTCTTGAGGGAGAGAAGAACTTGGTTAAGAAAGCACCTTTGCATTGTTCCCAAGTGGTGATGCTGCCTTGTGCTAAAGACTTTTCCCACATTTGAGCTCTACCACCAAGAGAGAATGGGAACAATCTGAGTTTCAACCCATCATCTGAAACTCCACTAAGCTTTGTCAAAGCACATATCCTCTCAAAGTGATCCAAGTGCTCAAGAGGATCTTGGTTGGGCAATCCAAAGAACTTCTTTTCTTGAATCAAAGCAATCATGCTGCTCCTTATCTCATAGTGGTTAGTCTCCATAGGTGGAAGAATACCATGCCTTGAAGCAAAACTTGATGGTACATCTGCAGCACATATAGGTCTCAATGGTCTGTGAACCAAAGCTCCTTGTAAACCATGTGGACCTTGCTGTCCTTGTAAGCCTTGGATCTCTTGAAGACCTTGTGGACCTTGCAAACCAAAACCAGCAGCATACTGATGTTCTTCCATGCTTCAACAGCTGAATTCTGATTCTGCAAACCCAAATCTTTGACCTTGAACCTCAGTTATAGTTGTAGACACTTCAGAGCAACTGTTCTTGTACCTACAAAAAATATTCTAGACCAAAAGATAAATCAGTAACCAAAAACGAAAATAACAAAGCTTGATCTCAAGATCTCTACAAATCCTACTGAACAAAGCATTCCCCTAATGGCAACAGCGCCAATTGATACAAGACTTTTTAGGACTTGATTCAATCACCCAAGCTTATTCTAGTCAGTTGTAGTATAGCATAGGGTTTTATCAATCCAAAAGGGGAGAATGAAGCAGTAATAATACAATAGAGCTCTTAATTCAAGCAAACATAGATAGTTTTAGAAGTCTAACAACCAAAGTGATCAAGCAAAGAAGCAAAAGAAAGCAAGCAAAGAGCAATAATGGCAAAGAAAAACAGAACAAGAACAGAGTAAAAGCTAAACTAAACAGAGTAAAAGTAAGACTTCAAAGACTAAAAGATGGTTCAAGATCAAGGCAATGGTGATAGGGTGATTCATGTTCAGGTCTAGGGTGATCAAAATAAGCAATTCTAAACACTCAACCTTAGGTAAGGAACACTAATACAGACTAATCCAATCTCTTGGCATTAATCCATTTTCTAATCACATATTCAAGATAAATCTCTTTACTCAAACACATAATCATCAAGCATTAAAATCAAGTTCCATAAAACCAATTAGCATGCTAGACATCTAATCTCTTACGCTAGGTTTACTAATCTCTTATAGAATATATCAAACATCAACTCACATTCTCATGCATAATCAATGTCTAAAGGCAATTTCTCATCAATATGGTACTAGGCAATAAGCACATTCAAGCAAGAAATGATAGATGCAAAGACTCATGATTATCTGAACACCATTTTCAAGCATTGAACTTCATTCAGGAATTTCATCAAACACTTGGTGTGCATGTGAAAACCTAAAATCAACTTCTCCAACAAATAGGTACTAAGCATTAAGCACAATCATATAAGAAAGGGAATGAGAAGATCTAAGCCCTAATCAACCTAAGAAATCACTAAAATCACCTCATCTGCCCTAATCTCAAACCTAAAGCAAACTACTCACTAATCATGGTGAAAACCATCAAATCTATGAAGAAAAGATAGTTAATCATGATTAGGGAGATAAAAGATTAAGGGAAATGCAAACTATTATTGAAATAAGCAAAGATTCAAATACAAAATTATTCACAATCTAGAAAAGAAAAGAAGAACTACTGGATAAAGAGTTGTTCCCAGAAATTAGGAATTTTAAGTATTTATAGGAATCTCAGCGAAAATGGGAAAATTGTAAATAAATGATCTTCAGTCTGGGATCATATCGGTCTGTTGTATCGGTCTAGACTTGATCGATATGAATCCTATCGGTCAGTTGTATCGGTCTAGGCTTGATTGATATGAATCATATCGGTCTGGAAGGTGACCGATACAACTGACCGAAATATATACGGTGCACTTCTATCGGTCACTTCTCTGACTGATAGGCTTGCCCAATAGGGGTTGAGCGGTTTCACGACAACTTCTGTAACTTTCTAACCGCTTGTTAGAATTACCTGAAACCAACTCCAGACGCAAGCTAACTCACGGGGCTATAACATTTATGGATACTGTTGAAGCTGAATTGGGTTGCAGATGCTTTGTCCGAGCCAGTTTTGTCAGGTAAAGTTTCTGGCCGCTTCAACAAGGTGCACCTTCTTCTTGGCTCTTTTGATGCCTTGTGCTGTACCCACCATCATCTCCCATGCTCCTTATAGTCTCAAAACTCTCCAAACATACCTGCCAAACTCCTCAAATGCACAAAACATGCAATGCTACCCCTAAATCTACACTAAGTCCTAATTGAACGCAAATGGGACAAAAATAAGCAAAAATGAATGTTTAAAGAACCAAATTGCAGTTTTATCCCAGAAGTTCTAGTATTTACAAAAAGGCCCCAAATCGTGTTTTAGAATGTATATTAGGTTTTTCAGCCATTCTTTTGGCAGGGATCTTGTATTTTATTATTCTAGAGAGCTTTAGAGAGAGATTTGTTACAGAGCATTTGGAGAGACAAATCAGACTCTTTCAGAGCAGATTTCGAACTTCTATCAGGCAGCTTCTTGCGAGCCGAGAAAGCTCCCGTATAGCAATTACTGAAAGAGGAGGAGCTCGCAGTCCGACAACTCAAACACAATAAAGACCCCTCCGTATGCGAACCTCGAACAGAACTGATCGAGCAAGTGTGCTGATATAATCATTATTTACACCATTTTAACATACATTTTGCATTGCTTTATAATTATCATTTTTAAAAATCTGCTCTAGGAGTTTGATTTGTCTCTCCAAAAGCTCTGTTACAAATCTCTCTCTAAAGCTCACTAGAATAATAAGATACAAGATCCCTGCCAAAAGAATGGCTGAAAAACCTAATATACAAGCTAAAACACGATTTGGGGCCTTTTTGCAAATACTAGAACTTCTGGGCCAAAACTGCAATTTCTTCCAATCTTTTGAAAACCAGGCCACAACTCCTTCCTCTAGGGGTGACGAGCGTCACCATAAGTGGTGACGAGCGTCAACCAAATCCATATTTTCTTTTCCGAGTTACACACTTCGTGGCTTCATCTTGCAATGCTCCAAAAGGCTTCAATATCTCCAATTATGCTCTAGACATGCTATAACCTGCAAAGACTCTATTAGGACTCTATACGACCAAAAAGACTCAATAAAAGGACTTATATCATGGTTAAAAACCATAAAAAACCAAGATATATCAACTCCTCCAGACTTAGCTTTTGTTTGCCCTCAAGCAAACATCAGACAGAGAACAGGGTCGAGGTTTGAAAACAAGAAACAGTCAGCTAAACATCAGGAACACCGCATTAGTTAACACTTTTGAATCCACATACCACAGATTCAACACAAGATCAAATTTTAGTCTAATCATCACAAGCTTAGCAAATCTCTCAAGTCCAGTCCAAATCTCATCAAGAAATCCGAAATCTCTACTGCTAACTCCTTATTTTCATCTAAGTGTGATATCTCATCAAGGTTTTATCATCTCAATCACTTACAGATTCTTTTCCCTTCCTAAACAACTGAACAAAGCAATCTCAACACAGCTCTCCTATTTTTTCTTCCCTTGATCTTTTTCATTCTGATTTTTTCGATTTTTCAACTCTTTTCTCATTTTTTACAGTCTAAGATATGGTGCTACTCAATACTTGTGTTCCTTGTGGGGAGACAGGGTCATGAACGCACCATTCTTTGGACTTAAACTCTTAAAAACTACATCAGAGAAGATCAAAGAGAGACTGTATCTAAACATACTTGTCAGTGTTGAAAGAGAGAATCAAGATCAATAAGAATCAAGCCCCAAGATAAGAAATTTAAAGTTCATTAAGGTGGAGCTAACAGCAAATTTTCCAGATTCTCTAAGAACCTAAACCTTCATTGCTAGACTGATCTACCTATGACTTTCAACTTAGTAAGACTTGTAACCAACTACTGTGGCAATGGTTCTTATATGCATAAACGTCCTATGGTTAGTTCCAAGAAAAACTGACAATTTCAAAACAGGTTTTTGACTCAACTTTAAGACTCTATAAATCAAACACAAAGCACACAACGTCAGTAACCACCTCCCCAAGACTTAAACAACACTGTCCCCAATGTTATTAAGCCAAGAGTTGGTCAAAAAGAAGCATGAGAACTTGTAGAACCGAGTTGAAAAAGTGGTACCTCGCGAAAGGACGGGTGACGAGCGTCACCACATCTGATACTTCAGAATCATCAAGTTGGATGCTTAAAGTTGTGTCATCATATGTACTCCGAAGTTAGACTGTTGGAGCACTCAAAACACACATCAAAAACATCCAAACAAAGCATAATCCATGGTCCAACAAGTTCACAAGACATCATCAAAGCAAACTGACAAACTGACTCTTTTTTTTTTTTTGATTTTTCTCATGTTTTTGGGTTTTTTTAGCTATGTAATAGAAAACTAAACTAAGTATATGAAAAAGAAAACTTACCAGTGGGTTGCCTCCCACTAAGCGATTGTTTAAAGTCATTAGCTCAACTTTGAATGCTGCTCAGACAGCTGGTGGAGCAGAAGGTGGCATTGAATGCCTTGGAGAAAAATGTCTTCTCATCCATGGTGGTTTATAAGCAGTAGATGCATGAAATCTTCCAAGGAAGTGAGGAACATCAGCAGGGTGGGTCGTGACTGTGGGTGATACACTTCGTTTTCCTGCAGAATCATCAAAAGAAACACCAAACATTCTACGAGAATCTCGTTGCTTGCATAAGTGTGAAGCAGCTTTTGCACCTTATAAATTCTTATTGATGAGATCAGGAGGTTTGGAATTAGTTCCAGGAAGTGCATAACTTTGTTTAGTTGCAGGTTTATGGGTTGTGGAATGTTGAATTTTCGGTTTGGCAACATCAGATGGACTTGTAGCTGTAAGATCATGTCGATCCTTTGTGTCCAGGTTGGTGACGAGCATCACCAGGTCAGTGACGGTCGTCACTGACCCTGCAGTTCGAGTTTCTGCAGTTCTCCTGGTTCAGCTCTGCAAGTCTTGCCTCCATCACAAACTCGTCCTCCTCCAGCAACTTGGCATTGATGGGAACCTTTTCTTCAAGCCTAGTCATGAAGATATGATCCTCACTGCAATCCTCAAACTCAACAGCTTTGGCAGAAGTTTCAGATATTGCCTCTTGAACAGCCATCTTGTTCACTTGCCCACTTGTAGCAGATTCAGTGACATGCCCAACAGTGATGTCTTCTGAATGCTCTATGACAGGCTCTTCATCTCTGGAAGTCCTTACAGAAAAGGTCTGACCATCAATGGTAGAACTCCCTCTAAACTTATCCATGTCAAAGTTCATGACATCTCCCAAATCAAGCTCTATCTTCCCCTTTTTCACATCAATGATGGCACCAGCAGTAGCCAAGAATGATCTTCCAAGAATAAGAGGACTTTAGGTTCTTCAGCATATTTCAAAACCACAAAATATGTATGAATTATGCAGCCTTCAATGTTAACAGGCACATCCTCTAAGATGCCTTCTGGGGTCCTTATGGATTTATCAGCTAGGATAAGAGAGATCCCAGCTGGCTTGAAATCAGTTATTCCAAGTCTAGCAGCAATAGAGGAAGGCATCAAGTTAATACTTGACCCTATATCACATAGAGAATGAGGAAAACGTCCTGCTGAGATTGAGCATCAAGCATAAAGTTTCCTGGATCAGGTAGCTTCTCTGGAGCTCTGCTTTGAATGATGGCGCTGACATGTTCAGAAACAGTCACCTTCTTCTTCTTCTTTGGAACTGTACCTAAGAGGATTGCACTGATGTCTCTGGTAAGCAATGCTCCTTCCTCAGGGCTTACACCATTCACCACCATCCTCTTTACATACCTTCTTAGAGCTTGTGAAAGCTTGACTGCATCAACAAGAGGGATCTCAAGCATTAGCTTGTCTATCATATTTTTGCATCTGGCTTCTTCTTTCTCATGTTTAGACTTCCTAGGATGCTTGGGGAAAGGTGTTTTGGGTTTATAAGCTTGTTCCTTGCCATTATCTGCACTTACAGGCGAAGCAGCTTCGTTCTGGGGTTGGTGACGATCGTCACCAGGGGGTGACGCTCGTCACTGATCTGTGAGGACCCCCGATTCCTTTGTAAGTTGGTGACGAGCGTCACTCCTCCTTGGTGACGCCCGTCACTCACCTCTGAGACTGCAAAATTTTCATCTTCAGACTCCATCAGTTGCACGATCTGTTCTGCACTCAACCTCTTTTTCTGCACTGTTTTAAGCTCATTTTCATTCCTAACTGTGATGGCATTAACCTGATGCTTGGGATTGATATCAGTCCTTCCAGGAAGGAATCCCTCTTGCCTTTGAACAGCTCATGTAGTTTGAGCAACCTGCACATCCAACTTCTTCATATGAGAGTTCAGACTCTCCATTTTTCCATTCAGGTCTTGGTACAGCGAATCTAGCTTGCCATTGAAGTTCACTGTCATCTTCTGCTGCCCTTCAAAATCAGGCTTCAGCTCAAAATCATTCCTCTGAAAAGCAGGAGGGCGGATTGCAGCTTTGTTGGCATAAAACTGATCAGGTCTGTTGTAATCTCCTAAAGTCCTCTGCACAAAACGTCCAGCAACATTTACAGCTTCATCTGGAGCTTGCTGAATCTTCTGTTCAGCGATGACATTCCCATCCTGATCCAGTCTCTGCCCTTCTTCATTCCTCGTGTTTCCATCTATGTCAACCAAGTGACCTTCTGCATTTGCGACCAAGACAAGTGGAGCAACCATTGTAGACTGTTTCTTAGCTTTCCTGATGGTCCTCTCCAACTTAGCTAGCTCGTCAGTGCTCAAGGTCAAAAGCTCCTTCTCTTTGTTGCTTCTGGTACTGCGATTATGCATACACCTGAAACCAGCACAAAGAAAAGTAGCAGAAGTCAGTAAACAAATATAAACTTAGACAAAATCCTTAAACTAAAAATTGATAGGCAGCAATTACTCCTCGGCAACGGCGCCAAAAACTTGATAGAGCTCAGGTTTTATCCAAATAAAACTACTGCAAGTGCACAGCAAAGCAGTTATAGTACAAGGAGTTATCGAATCCCAAGGGAGTAAGTAAATTACACTAAAGAGTTCAGGTTCGGATTAAGCTAAGCAATAAGTAATGAATGTAATGCAAAATAACTAATGTAATAAAAGCAAGTGGGCGTTCTTGAGACTGTTCTTAAAGTTCAGAAAGCTAAAGGGGCTAAGTCAGGACAATTCGCAGGTTGAATCCGAGAGTGTAGAATGCATGCAATCAGGAATGAATTAAAACCGTCTTGAACATGAATCGCATAGATATAACTAATCAATTCTCATTGCAGAAGTTAACTATGCCTAAATCACAGAGTTTCAAATCTCTTTGCAAACCCTAACAACCTAAACATGCGGTAATGATCAGTTTCAATTGTTCACAAAACTCCTAAGCCAAATCTCTTTGCACTAGGTTGTTTTGCTCATCTAATACTAGTTCAGGTGATTAATAATGCTCTCACATCTATCAAGCAACCTAGGGTTTCGAAATCCAGATGATGTGTCTAAGAAATCGATATGAATGCAAGCACAGATGAAGAACCAATGAATTTCCTATAAGTTTAGCAATTCTACAAACTCTTCTTCAACCTTTGAAAAGCCCTAACTTAACTAACAAACTACTCAAACATGGTGATTTGAGAAAACATTATGAAAAGAATAGATTGCATAAAAGAAATAAGAAATAAAGATGAAGGAGTTCAAAATCTGCTCTGAAGGAATCTGATTTGTCTCTCCAAAAGCTCTGTTACAAATCTCTCTCTAAAGCTCTCTAGAATAATAAGATACAAGATCCCTGCCAAAAGAATGGATGAAAAACCTAATATACAAGCTAAAACACGATTTGGAGCCTTTTTGCAAACACTAGAACTTCTGGGCCAAAACTGCAATTTCTTCCCAATCTTTTAAAAACCAGGCCACGACTCCTTCCTCTAGGGGTGACGAGCGTCACCCAAATCCATACTTTCTTTTCCGAGTTGGACACTTCGTGGCTTCATCTTGCAATGCTCCAAAAGCCTTTAATATCTCCAATTATGCTCCAGACATGCTATAACCTGCAAAGACTCTACTAAGACTCTAAAAATACCAAAAATACCTAATAAAAAGGACTTATATCATGGTTAAAAACCATAAAACCATGATATATCACTGCCCATGTAGCAATCCCTTGAGGCTCATTGGGAGCCGCGTATCGATTTGGTTCCCCAAGGGGTTAGGAACTTGACACATTGATGGTATGTGCAAGCTACAGCTTTCATCGCGTATAGCCACAGTCTGCCGAGTATGGTGTTAAATGGAGTTGGGCGATCTACGACCACGAAGTCAATTGTTCTTATGACCTTGTCGGCCTTAACTGGAAGCTAAATGGTTCCTAACGAGTAGGTGGTTTCTCCTGCGAAGCCCGTGAGTGGAGTTCGATCGTTTGATAGCATGGACGTTTGGTATCCCATGCGTCTAAAAGCGTCGAAGAAAAGCACGTCAACCGAGCTACCGGTGTTGATCATGACCCTTATGAGGTCGAAACCACCTACGGCGATCTGGATGACGAGTGCGTCATCATGTGGTTTGTCTAGAGACAGGGTTTCGTTTTCTAGAAAGCTTATTTGGTGGTTGGGTCCTTCCAGAGGTAGGTTTACGGTGGCGGACTCGACCTTGCGTTGGTATGCCTTGATCGAGTTAACTGAGTCTCGGCACATCTTCGAGCCTGCGCAGATGGAAGTCGATTCGCTTCATTGTGGGGTAGCTCCCCCCCCCCCCCCCCCCCCCCCCCCCCCCCCCCCCCCCCCCCCCCCCCCCCCCCCCCCGAACGAGTGACCGTTGCGTGAGCTGGAGCTCGCTTGAGTTCGAGGTGTCGAGAGTTGGGTTATGCTCGGTTTTGACAAGCTTTCGAGTAGTTTTAATATGTGTCCCCCCCCACGACCTTATGGAGCCTGGTGGAGCCGGAACTCGATGGTTTCCTATGTGCGGGTAGGGGGGTGATTACTGATTTCATTGATCCACCGCAAAGGTTTAGCTCTCTGAAAATCAGGTCGATCTTTTTTATCGATAATGGAGGGGAATCAGGGGTTTGAGTTTTGACTTCGACTTCGCGATCTCGTTTTTGAGGTGCTTTGTCAGGGTCTACTTCCCTGTTTCGAGTCGAGGTCTTTTTAGGCTTTTCGCTTTTTCCCTCGGCCTTCTCAGCCTTTTCCTTGGCGAGCTTTTTCGCCAGGATTCTAGCTCGAGTTTGACATTCCTCGGTGGAATGTCCGTTCTTTTTGTGATGTTCGCAACATTTGCTTTGGTCGAAACTCGACTACTTTTCGGGGGACGAGCTTTCTATAGCATACGAATGCTGACATTTGGCTTGCGACTCCCTTTTGGGAGGTGGAACGTTAGCTTTCTTTGACCCAGAGGGTGCGAGGTGGATCTGTGAGTTGCGGTATTTTGCTTCGCAGGCAGCCATCTCGTCTTCGAAGTTAACGTATATGGAAGCGCGATGGAGCGCATCATCTAGTGAGTCCGTAGGTCGAAGCGTGAGCTCTGCCTTAAACCTCGACTGATACAAAAGGTTGGTTCGGAGGGCGAGCATGGCTACTGCTTCGTTAGGGTTAGCGATTTTTGCTTTGATCGCCTTAAATTTAGCGATGTATGATCGAAGTGGTTCGTATGGAGCTTGGACTAACTTCCAGAGGTCGGCTTCAGTTTCTCGTTTTTCGATGAAGATCGAATATTGCTTGAGGAAGGCTACTGCGAGCTCGTTGAAATTCAAAATCGAATTTTCTTCCAGTGTCGCAAACCATTCCTGGGCTGGTCCGACTAAATTTTCGGCAAAGAGCCTGCAGTATCCTGCTTCTTTTTCCCCTGGGGAGAAGTTAGCTCGGATAGCTGCGAGGTTGAAGAGTCGGATATGAGCTTTTGGGTCGCTATTTCCAGCGTACTCTGGGACTCATACTTTGGTCGTGTCTCAGAGGTATGTGCTCATGATCGAGTAGGTGAACGGAGTCCGTTGGATCTCGCGAACTACTCGATCGATGTCGGGAGCTGAGCTCGTGGCTTGATGGAACATGGAGTTCATATGTCGAATGGCTCAGTCGGTCTGGTTCTGGAACCTTTCAAAGGATTTGCAGTCGACTAGGTTTCTCGAGCCGACGCCGAGGTGGTTAGCCCGAGTCTGATCATTTCGAGTATGAGTTCCTAGTTGTTGGTGAACGAACCCTATGGGTTGTTCGCGGATCCCGCTAGGAAGTCTCGAGCTCGAGGTCGTGTTTGGTTATTGGCCGAACTGGGGTGGTGTTTGTGAGCTCGAGGCGAATGCCGAGGATCCAAGCCATCTCTGTCGAGGTGGCTCGGTTCCAGGTGGTCTTAAAGGTGGAGATGGATATCTCGTGTTGGGACGGGGTCCCATTGTGGGTATTCCTGGTGTTGGCACAGGTGGAGATAGATATCTCGTCGCGGGACGAGGTCCCATCTCTGGTATTACTGGAGCCAGGATATATGTGGTGATTGGTGTCTGGTTCGCCGCGGGGGCGAAGTTTGGTGGACCTGGAGCACGCAGAGGTGTCACGTATGGTCCGGGTGGATTACTCGGAGCAGGGATCCACGAAAAGTCGAGCTGAGTCCGAGGAGGTGGACTCACAGCGGATCGAGCTGCGGCTTGACGCCTTTCCTGTCTTTCTAATCTGATCTCCTGATCTCGTTGTCGATCAATCAGATGTGTGAGTATTTGGAGTATCTCCGCTGACTCCGATGTGCTCCTAGAAGCTACGGGTATCGGCGGGAAACAGGAGCTGCTCGGCTTTGCGACGCCGAAGCTGTGGGTGGATTCTCAGATCGCACCCAGGTTCGAGAGGGGGGCCTCTTGGATGTTTGTGATTGATTGCTCGTCGTTCCCGGTGGGTGACGAGGTTGATCACGATTGGTTCCACTCGGCTGGGAACGTTGGAGTTCGTGCCGGTGGTGTCGACGAGGGTCGTAACCCTTCATTTCCGTCGGCTGTCTGGCTGACGTTGCCGGTCAGAGTAACTTGATCTGGAGAGATTGGAATCGGTGAGACGTTTCCCGAGGTTTGTTGAGTTAAATCCATTTTGATTTCAGCTGGCTTAGGATCTGCTCTTGAGTAAGAGAAATCTATAGATCTTTCCCCATAGACAGCGCCAAAATGTGGGTACAGAAATCCACAGTCAGAAATTTATGTGTTTTTGTAAGGAAAGAACTTTAGAGGATTAAGGGATAGATTCTCTCGAACAGATTGACAATATAAGCTAGCACTAACTGAAATAAGGACTTAGTATTAATCGGTTGAATGAAACGGTTACAAGGATTTCAATGAAGAAGATGAACTGAAAAGAGCTCTGAGAGCAATTACAGAGTTTTCGGGTGTAAAAAGTGTAAAGGAAGATCAAGCCCAAGATCCCCTAAACTAAGCCGTTCCCTTCCTTTATATAGCTCGTTTCGTCGAGCTCCGAACTCCGGCGCGTATCTCGGCCACGTGCAGCAGCTTTAGCCAGAAATCTCGCCACGTTCAGCAGTTTCCTCTGCGATCTTCAGACTCGTTTGAACTGGCGAGAATATGCTCTGACTTGGCTTGGATCCTTCCTTATTTCTCCGGATTTGATCGAGCTGGAGCTCGACCTTGTCAAACGGAACGCCTGGTTGTTCAGGATTGGATCGTTGAGAGTTAAATGGGGCTGGGCCGTAGAGTCAAAGCCCAATCAATTTGGCTTAGTTTGGATATGTCCTTTGTGCTTGAGTGGGCCGGATTTAGAGTGCTAAATCCAGCTCCAACATTCGGCTTGATCTTTTTCTACGCTTTTCACACCTGAAAACTCTGTAACTGCTCTCAGAGCTCTTTTCAGTTCATTTTTTCTATCGAAATCTTTGTAACCGTTTCATTCGACCGATTAATATCAAGTCCTTATTTCAGTTAGTGCTAGCTTATACTGTCAATCTGTTCGAGAGAATCTAGTCCTTAATCCTCTAAAATTCTTTCCTTACAAAAACACATAAATTTCTGAGTGTGGATTTATGTATCCACAGTAAAGTATGATTAAAACATTAAAACATTAATTTCTAATTTTTTAAAACATTAATTTCATTTTATAGATGAAAAAATTAAAATAAAAAGCTTAATTAACAAATAAAAAAGAAAATAATGTTAAAAAAAAAACAAAATATAGTATCTTTCAAAACTAAATGGAAATTTAATGTCAAAAGAGTTAAACTAGTAAAAAAACCAATAAGGTAAAAACTAAAACTTATAATATAGATTAGAAAAATTTCTTATTCGTAAATTAATTGACAAGAAAAATATTAAACATTAATTTTGTTTTATAGATAAAAAAATTAAAATAAAAAAGCTTAAGTAAATAGAAAAGAAAACTAAGTTATAAAAATCAAACTATAGTATCCCTCACATTTAAATTGAAATTTTATGTCAAAACAGTTAAACTAACAAAAAAACCAATATCATAAAAACAAATTAACTTGATATCTAAAACAAAAACATTAACGTGAAAATTAATATAAAAAAAATAAAAAATAAAAAACATTCGTATAAAAGAAATTAACTTGATGTCTATGCTATATATTTTGAAAATCAACATCAAAAGAGGTTAATAAAAAAAATAAGTCCTAAGTATATCAAACATACAAAAATTTGTATAAATTAAAATAAAATATAAAATTATTATCAAAATATATAAAATATCAAAAAAAATAAAAAAAAAATAATTTCAAAACATTCATGATTTCTAAAGTATTAATATCAACAATGAATAACTATCTAAAAAAGTTGTAATAGGATTACGGAAATTTCTAAATCAAACATATTTTTAAATATATAATGATTAATACACTGGATGTTTCTGATTTAAAAACTAACAAATAAAAATACTACATAAATAACTTTACAATAGAAATTTAACAAGTACTTATATCTGAACCAACATTAATAACACATGAATAACATATTCTAAAATTTTATTTAAGTAATAAAATATAACAGAGTTATGAATCAAACTCAAATTAGTATATGTAGATAGAATATTCAAATCAAAACTTGCAGATTGCACACAAAAGATAAAAACAATAAAAAATAATGTGAAGACTACACCACCAATCATATAAGTTTAAAAAATAAAATTATCAAATAATAGATTGCAAATGAAAAAAAATAGATCTGAATAAAAACTGAATAAAATATAAGCTAAAACTCGTGGAAGACCTGGTGGAGAAGGAATAAACGGTTTTGCATGATCACTACAACTTCCTAACAAAACTAAATGCAAATCAGCATGAATCATAGATTATATATGCATATGTACATAACATCAATAAAACATTCAATAAAAACGAAATATTTGAACACATAAATCTTAAAAAAAATGTACAAATATCTATGGAAAACAAAACAAAATATCAAGATCTTAACAAAGAAACTATTCTCTAAATCAAATGTTTCTATAAATCAAATGTATGTATACATCAAAGTTGGATAATTTGATAGGTGTCATTGTTATTATTTTACTTAATAAAATTTAAAATTTTATAAATAAAATTAGGAGAAAACTACATTTATATTTTATATAAAAGAAAATTTCTATAATTCTATTATAGTCTTAATAATCTAGAAGGCAGTAGATTAAAATAAAAAATAAACTAAACTATTAATACAAACTCGCGTGTAGCGCGAGTTATAAACCTAGTCTATTTACTAATAAAAGTTGATGTTATATGCTTCTAAGGGTGTCCATATAGGATTTAAAAGATTCGATTATATTGGTACACATCATCATCATCTATAATTGAGTATATATTATATATTAAAATAAATTAATTTAGTTTTTATTTTAAAAGAAAATTTTCTAATTTTAATTAATTTTGTTTTTGTTGTTATTAGGAAAGTTTCTAAATTTTAAGTTAGTTATTAATAAGAAAGAGTTTAGAAAGTAGATCATATTATTCTATTAACAACAAAAAGTAAATTAACATATAAATAGATTATTAAAAAAAAATTATATATATTGAACAAAATAATTAAAAAATCGATTCAAGACCATAATTAAACTATTTCAAAATTTTAATCATGACAAAAACTTAAAATCTAAACTATTGACTTAAATATATTAGTTGTGGTCTGTGTTGATGTTTTAGACCAATGAGAGCATCCATATGAGACATAAAAACTCAATTTGATTAGTCCACATCAGCGCTTTTTATTAAATTTAAAAGATGTTAAATATGATTAATAATTTAAATAACTTAAAAATATATATAAAATTATCATAGTATAATAGAAAATTAAGATAAAAAAAGTTTAACTAAAAATACAAATAAATTAAAATTATCCCAAAAAATTCAAATCTATAACGTTTGTCAAAATAAAATGGAAATTCATTGTCACAAAAGCTAAATTAACAAGAACAAATATATGAATCAATAACCAAAATTTAAAAAAATTTAAATGAATATATTTAGCCTAAATATTAAACTATATATTTTAAATGAATAATTAATTTAGCAAAAATATTATTGTTAAATTTTTATAGAAACATATAAATTTTTTATTTAAAACAGTCAATGCTGCAAAAACAAAACATTCATGCTAATTTAACAAAAGAAAAAGTCATCAAACTTAATATTTAGCCTAATAATTTAGAAAATCAACACAAAAAGCTTAACTAACCAAAAAAATGATACTTTATGCTAATTCCTTCAGATAAAAATATTTAACTAACAAAAAACAAAACAGAAATTATTTCTTATAATATGTCAATACAATTAAATTAAAAATTCATATCGAAAAAGATAAATTAACAAAGAAAATAAAATGGAAATTAATTTGATATATATGCTCTTTACTTAACAAAATCAATATAAACAAAATTAGTAAGAGAATAAAAAAAACTTTAAGTCATACTAAAAAAACTTAACTAACAAAAGAATATAAATATTTAAGCTAATTATTTAAGAAATCAGTATTAAAAAATTAATTTTTACAAAATGCTATATTTAAAAAATTCATTTAAAAAAAATTAACTTGATATATGACTAACTACTTAAAAAATCAATATACACAAAATTTAACTAGCAAAATAATAAAAAATAAAATTATGACTTCAAAAATATCAATATTTTCAAAACAATTATGTGTTAAAATAAAATAGAAATCAGTATCAAGAGAAGTAAAATATCAAAAGAAAAAATCGTATAAATTAAAATTAGCTTGATATTTAGGCTAATATTTTGGAAAATTAACATAAAAATGAACTAAAAAAGCAATGATGGCATAAGCTTTTGAGATGAGTCTATATAAAATTTAGAATAACCAGTTATAGCATGTCAAAACAATATTATAATTAAAATAGTTAATATATAAACAAAGAAAAAATACTTATGTAAAAAAAATTAAATTGATATATATGCTACCTATTTAGAAAATCAATAACAAATAGCTTAATTAAAAATACATATGTTTTAAGTATATCAAACATGCAAAAAATTATATAAATTAGAATAAAATAAAAAATTACCATAAAAAGATATGTAAAATAACCAAAAAAAATAAAATCTAAAAAGAAAATTAGTTTAAAATTTAGTTAAAGAAAATTCATGATTTCTAAAATATTGGTATTGATTATGAATAACTCTATAAAATTACAGTACGGTTTCAAAATGAAACATATTATTTAAATTTACAAAGACTAATACTTTGGCTGCGTCTGGTTTAAAATCTAATAAAGAAAAATACTACACAAATAACATTACATTCAAAATATAACAAGTAATAAAGTCTGATCTTTTTACACAAATAACTTTACATTCAAAATATAACAAATAATAAAGTCTGATTTTTTTACACAAATAACTTTACACAAATAACTTTACATTCAAAAAATAAAGATACCTAGCCGCTCTCTAAGGTGGCGATTCCATCTCCCCAACCGATGGGGCTAGATGCCCCTCAAGTAGATCCGTCAACTTTCTCCTCGCCATCTCAAAGCCCGATCTCTGGAGGACCAACTAATTCATGGTCAGGGATAGTTAACGGCTCGGTGAGTTCGTTAAACAATGGGGAAAAACCTGTGTATGTGGTGGATAAAGGTATTGCATCGATCGTCATACCACCGGAATTACTGGCAGATGATGAACCTCTGTGGAAGTGTTTTGTAGCCGGTTATTTCATAGGGGATGCTTCTCATGTGGGGCGTATTCACGCCACAGTAAATCGAATCTGGGCGGTGCCGGGAAAAGGAGGAAAGATTGATGTCCAATTCATCGGCAAGAATTTGGTACTTTTCAAAATTGACAATGAGCAGATCAGATCCCGTGTGGTGCGTCGTCGCTACTGGCACGTTTCGGAGGTCCTTTTAGTAGTCAATGATTGGAACCCAGCAACAGCGCAAGTTCCCACCGGATTTATCCGCCATGCCTCTGTGGGTAGATTTCAGATCTGTTCTGAATCACCTATACTCTCACAAAGGGCTCAAGTTTCTGGGGAATATCGCTGGGAAATTTGTCAAATTGCATCCAACCACGGAGAGATGCACTAGGCTGGATGTGGCCAGAGTGCTGGTGGAGGTTAATTTGCATAACCCACTGACATAAATAATAAGTTTTGACGGCAGAGATAGTAGTCGAGAAGAGGTGAAGGTGTGTTATCCATGGCTTTCCTCAAGATGTATGGTATGCCAGAAGTGGGGGCATAACACTTCAGAATGTCAAGAGGACAAGGTCACCATTCTACAGAAGGTAGTAACAGGAAGCTAGCGTGGAGGAGGTACAAAGACCTCAGATGGATGCACCGCAATCCCCTTCGCAAGTGGTTTCTGATTTGATCACTGAGCTGGAAAATGCCGATGTTCTTCCTGGAGATGCACTTGCTGGTGTAACGAGTGCGAAAAGTGAGAGTGTGAGTTTAGCCACTACAACTGATAAAGTATGGAAGACGGTATCAGGTCCCCGTCACTCCCCTGCATGTGAGCCTGCAGTATCGGAATCCACAGAATACCAGAATCTGCAATCACCTTTTCGGTATCAGATCTTGGCTGCTATAGACGAAGTTACTGCAGAAGAAGAGGACGAGGAAGAGGCGCATGAGCATGAGGAGGTTGAGGAAGGAGAGCTATTAGTTGAGAAACAGGGGGATGCAGAGGGAGTTTTGGCCAAGAAAAAGGGTAAGGGCCATCAAAAGCTAACCGCAAAAGCTCCAAAGAAGATGATATTCCGGTCTAAAGATATGATGCATGGGGTTGCTCATAAACCAACAAAAAAAGTTTCCTCACGGAAACTATGATGTCCTTTTTTGTATAAAATATGCGTGAATTCAATATACCGCGCAAACATGGAGTGGTCCGGTGATGAGTTCAAGAAATCAAACCGCTATTTGGATGTTTGGTAGAAACAAGGGTACTTCAGGAGAATCACAGTAATGTATTGAGCTCTTCTCTCCCGGGCTGGAGCTCTATCACAAACTATAAATATAACCGTTTGGGTCATGTATGGTTTTGTTGGTCTGAAGCAGTCTCGGTTACACTCCTGCATAAGACTCCTCAGATAATAACATGCGCTGTTCAAATTACTGGCATATGGGATGTATTTATATGTTCAACGTTTTATGCTTCCAACTTTAAAGCAGAGAGGAGGGCTCTTTGGGAGGACAAACAGGCAATAAAAGCAGCTTACGAACATTTATATAAGCCATGGATACTATTTGGAGATTACAATGAAATCTTAGCCACCAGTGAACACTCTCGAGGGTATGATCAACATAGCAGTCAAGGGGGAATGAGACAGTTTCAAACTTTAGTAGCCGACTATAATTTAATGGATCTCAACCACGTGGGGTCTTTTTCACTTGGTGGAACAAGAGAGCTTGTGATCCGATAGGGAAGAAGCTGGATCGTGCTTTGATTAATGGTGAATGGCTAACAGAGTTCCCACATGCTTATGCAAGTTTTGACACGAGAGGCATTTCAGACCATGCTCGCTGCCTCGTCAGACTTTCAATGCCGGTATCTAGAGCTCGAAAGCCTTTTAAGTTTTTCAATTATTTGACTGACCACCCTCAGTTTTTGTTTACGGTGGCGAATGTTTGGCAGGAACAAGCTCCCCTCTTTCAGTCAAAAGCAGCAATATACAAGTTCCACAAACAGCTTAAGTTGCTGAAGTATAACCTGAGGGCTCTGAACAGAACACATTACGGGGACCTTCCTAATCGTACTAAGCAAGCATTTGATGAGCTTTGTGTGCGTCAGAATCAGGTTCTGTTAAATCCAACAGAAGATACGGTACTAGAAGAAGCTGCAGCGTTAGAGAGATGGCATCATCTAGCGAATGTCGAGGAAAAGTTCTTCAAGCAGAAATTATGTGTCAAGTGGCTAAGTGTTGGTGATCAGAATAATGTTGCATTCTACCGTCCAGCAGCTGGGCATGCAGCCAGAAATGCCATCAAATATCTTGAATCGGAGTCAGGGGAGGTGCTAACTAATCTGTCAGATATCAAACGTGAGGCTGTCTCATACTTTCAACGATTTCTTTAGTCATAAGGCCCAAACTCAGCTGATGTTTCATCGCTTTATCTGGAGGAATTTCTTAGCTATCGGAGCTAACGCATCAGCAGAGTTGGTAGCTCCTATAACTGCCATCGAAGTGCGCACGGCATTACATTCGTTACCTAGAGACAAGGTTTCGGGGCCGGATGGATTCACGAAGGAGTTTTATATTGCTGCTTGGCCTATCATAGGTAGAGACATTATTACTGCAGTCCAGTCCTTCTTCATGTTTAGATTCCTACATAGTGGAGTGAATGCTACAATTCTGAGTTTAATTTTCAAGACAGAGAATGCCAAAACGATGTAGGACTACAGGTCTATTGCGTGTTGTAACCTACTCTACAAAGTGATCTCCAAAATTTTGGAAAACAGGCTAAAGACCTTGCTTCCCGGTGCCATTGAAGCAAACCAGAGTGCTTTTATAAAAGGACGGCTTCTCTTAGAGAATGTGTTGTTGGAATCAGAGCTGGTCAATGGTTATCACAAGGGCATTCTCTCATCCAGATGTGCTATTAAATTTGATATTGCTAAAGCGTTTGACATAGTCAAGTGGTCTTTCATTCGTTCAGTACTGCAAGCTATGGGGCTCCCCGAGCTGTTCATAAACAGGGTTTACACTTGCATCTCTACAGCTAGATTTTCAGTTGTTAATGGGGACTTCGAGGGATTCTTCACTACTGCAAGAGGTATCCATCAGGGATGTTTCCTCTCACCGTATTTATATGTCATCCTCAACAATGTTCTCTCGAAGATGTTGAATAAGGCGGCACTGAACGGTGGATTTGGCTATCACCCTAAGTGTAAAGATGTGGAGCTCACACACTTAAGCTTTGCGGATGATGTATTGGTATTCACAGATGGATCACCTGCATCTTTGACCAGAGTAATGGAGGTGTTCCGTCAATTTACGGGTATGTCTGGCCTCTACATAAATGCAAACAAGTCATCTATTTACGTTGCAGGAGGAGGTAGCCATGAGATTCACACAGCGATATCAGAAGTAGGCTTATCGGTTGGCACTCTCCCCATCTGGTACTTGGGCTTGCCATTAATAACCAAGACACTGACGGCAGTGGATTATGAACCTCTGATTGATAGAATTCAAACTCGACTCTTCTCCTGGAATCATAGTATGCTATCATATGCTGGGCGTCTCCAGCTGATCAAGTCAGTGATCACAAGTACTTCTAATTTCTGGAGCTCCGCATACATCTTGCCACAGTTATGTCTAGACAAAATAGAAAGTCTATGTAGTGCATTCTTATGGTCGAGATCGCCAAATGATTCCCATAAAGCAAAAGTATCGTGGGCAGAACTATGTTATCCTAAAGCTGAGGGGGGTCTGGGACTGCGTCGACTTAGAGATACCTCCCGGGTATTTGCTTTGAGCTTGATTTGGAGGTTGTTCTCCCTTTCAGGATCCTTATGGGTTGCATGGATTCACCGTTATCTCCTCCACAATGTCTCCTTCTGGGATGTTTGCGAGAGCGCTCAAGGATCATGGGTCTGGCGTAAACTGTTGAAACTTCAATATCAAGCCTATTCCTTCCTCAGGTTTGACATCCGAGATGGTAAAACAATTCATTTCTGGTTCGATGACTGGCTTGAAGAGGGCAAGCTGATAGACATTACAAGGGAAGCAGGAACCAGAATTTCCGGGGTCCAACATAATGTGGTGGTTGCAGATGTTGTTGTAGGTGCTACTTGGGGGATTAGCAGTCGCAGAGGGAGACATTTCCCAGAACTCTGTGCTAAAGTACTCTCTCGCCATGTGCCCCAAGCGGATGCAGGTAAAGACATTGTGCTCTGGCGTCATGATGTTGGAGTGTATAAGCCTGAATTTTCCTCTGTGAGAACATGGAACCAGCTTCGCCTCAGTAAATTAGAGGTAGATTGGCATCGTCTTGTTTGGTTCCCTTAGGGAGTGCCATGACAATCATTCATTACCTGGTTAGCGATGCAGAACGGACTCTCGACAGGAGACCGAATGCGTAGTTGGGGATTGACACAACTCTGTGTGTTTTGTGGGGAGCTCGACGAAACTAGAGATCATTTGTTCTATACTTGCCCATACACCTACACGGTCTGGTTAGCTTTAGCGGGGAGGCTGCTGGGAACCTCTGCAGATCCTGATTGGCATGAAACAACTCAACATCTCATTCAGGCTAGTCATCACCTCCTGGATAATATTCTTTTAAGAATGGTGTTTCAAACATCCATATACTTCATTTGGCGGGAACGCAATGATAGAAGACATGGTCATCCCTGCACTATCCATCAGTCGCTCACACGCAAACCTGACTAAGCTTTAAGGAATCGCATCAGCTCTCTTGCATATCGCCATCCTCATAAGTTGGCAGGTCTTATGTCTCGGTGGTTTGAGATTGGAGGTGCACCCTCTCCTCCGCCTCTAACCAGTTAAAGCTGTAAACAAATTCTTTTATAGTTTTCACACATGTACATAACTATTCTTGGCTCTGTTATTCATCAATAAATTTGATATTCTATCCAAAAAAAAATCTAATTTTTTATATATAGTTACTACTTATAACTTTGAAAAAAAAATTACTACTTATAACTTAGCCAGTATGAACAGCACATGCGTAACACTTTCTAAAATTTTATTTAAATAATAATGTATGACAAATTAATAAATAAAATTCAAATTGGAATATATCTAGATAAATTATTTAAATCAAAACATTAATAAAACACATAAACGATAAAAACAGTGAAAAATAATGTGAAGACTCTACATTATCTTACATGTTTAAGAACAAAAATTATCAAATGGTTAACTACAAATAAAATAGACTTTAAAAATTGAATAGAGATATAACCTAAAATTCGTAGAAGATCTGGTGGAGAAGCAAGAAGCAGCTTTACATAATTATTGTAGCATCCTAACAAAATTAAATCTGTATCAACATGAATCATATATTATATATGCATAGTTACACAACATCACTGAGACATTTAATCAAAAACTAAATATTTGAACATATAAACCTTAAAAAAGAAAAACTAGAATCCTAAGAATACAAAATAAAACACCAAAAGTTTAGTAAGGAAATCAAACGTATGCATGTCGAAGTTGAATAATTTGTTAAGTATCATTACTATGATTTTACTTAATAAGATTTATAATTTTATGAGCTAAAAATAGGAAAAACTACAGATTTTGTTTTTAAAAAAATTATATAAAAGAAAAATTCTATAAATATATTATAGTTTTGATAATTTAAAAAATATTAACAAAAAAAAGAATTAAATCAAACTATTAATACAGACTTAAACGCCTAGTTTATGTAAAATCCAGCAAGGAATCGATACAGAAAGTTCAGGGTCACTAAGAAATTATCCTTCGTCCACTGGCTGAACATTTCAACAATAAACCACACTCATATTCAGCTTAAATAGGGTAAGCTCCAGTTGTGGTTTCGCCACTGAGCATGACGTAGTCCGTGCCATCGAGGACAGCATTTGCTATGTCTATCGCTTCAGCTCTTGTGGGTCGATGAGAATTGATCATGGACTTGAGCATCTGAGTAGCTGTGACCATGGGTTTCCCCTGGATGTTGCATTTGTAGATCATAACTTTCTGAGCTTAGAATATCTTCTCAATTGGGATTTCCATGCCGAGATCTCCTCTTGCAATCACAAAACGCGTCGGAATTGACCAAAAGGTCATCGAAATTCGACACACCTTCTTGGTTCTCAATCTAATCAGTCAAAACCAAGATAACACAAACCCATCATAATCTTCAAAAAAACGTTCCTGTAGTTTCTTAAACCGGAAAGAGAAGCTTTGACTTTAACATACCTTTGACATGAGAAGAATGTCTTTCGCGTGCTTTTCGAGTAGTTTCCGAACCTGAACCAAGTTTGAATCTTTTCTAGCAAAGGACAGAGAAATCATGTCGATCTGATTCGAGACTCCCCATTGCAGGATGTCTTCTTTGTCTTTCTCAGTTAGAGTTGGGAGATTAACATTCTTCCTCTCACCGAGCATTGCAGAATTCTCGCAGCGGCAACGGACTGTATAAGTCAACAACAAGAAAACAAAAAAATGAAATAAAAGAAGAAATAAATTAACGACGCTAACAACAGCGTTGTAGTTTGTTTCTCACCGCCAGATAATGATTTCTCTGCCTCTGTCACCGAAATCTCTGGCGATCGATTCTCACGGCTGCACATAATCATCCGCCAGGGTAAACTCCTCTTCCTTCTATTCTCTCGAGATTCAGAGAAGTTTTATTCATTCAAAAGCATATGTGACTCCCGTGGTTTTTTGGATTCTAATTAAACAAAATTTTCATTGGAAAGATAAGAGGAAGGAGAAGTTTTAGGATAAACTTTTTTTTGTTTCACTGAAATAATTAGTGATTTTAGATTAGCTTTTTTAATTTCTAGATGATGTGTCAGAGAGAGATGCTGATGTGTCAGCTACTTGTAAGACACAACTCATTCTTTATATAATAGATACTAGGTGATCAGCATGCACATAAAACATTTTATATGTTCAATTATGATTAATATATTATTGATGATATTTTATTTGTATATGATTAATAATGTATTAATAATAAAATAATAAATATTTAATAATAAAAAATAAAGATAAATTACATATAAAATATTATATATTTCAATAGAAAATGAAGATAAAAAAGTATTAACTAAGATTTTAAAATATTTCTATCCATAAAAAGTATAAATATGATAACTAAATAAACGAGAAAACATTAAAATATATAATAATTTATTTAATTTTTATTTTTGGCCCGCACGCATATGCAAATATAATTTTTTATATACATAATTAGTTGTAATATTTAATTATTGATTAATTTTCTTATACATTATGTAAATGTTATGTTTTTATACATATACAATTTTAGTGTTCAACAGCAATCACACAAACGTTTCATATCGTTTTGTATCTTTTGAAAACTTTTTATTTTTCCTAGTGTTAACAGTAACATATAATTACAAATATAAAACTTATATTAAATAATAATAAAATTCTTATAATATATTTCAAATATTATCTATACTCTATTTTTTTAAGTTTAAGAAAAGAATACCGTTTCTCCTACCCGTATCGAATAGAACATGCTGAGTCAAATCTTCTTCATGTAAAACCGGATTGATTTAGATTGGGAGAATCGTACGGTTTTATGAAACCATGTGCTATGGCTTGAATCCGTAGTCAATCCTATTTATATTTTAAGTATTTATTTTTTCTTGACCTATTGTTAATTAAACCAAAATGAATTTTACCATATTTATTTATCTTAAGAGCGGGTAGATGGATGATTTGCATATTTGTGCGTACCAACCACCTCACCGCTCTGAGGAAATATAAAGATTTTTTTAAAAAATATAAATTTTCTAACAACTAAAATCAAAATTAGAGTGTAATCGAGGTTAACAAAATGTATGCACGACAAGTTTGCATGCGAGTTTGACTTTTTCACAATTAATATTTATATATACACGCATATTTGTACAAAAATCGAAGTATGACTTTTATGTGTTAAAAAAAAATAACAAAGTATATGTTTTATAATATATATTTTTATAATATATAGTTGATTTTTAAAAAAATAATAATAAGTATATATATACATGTATGCATGAGTTAGAAATAAGTGAATTATAAAATTTAGGTGTTGGTAAGTTTTTCTGGTATTTTTCGCAAACGTTATGTTTTTACACAATGCAGTTATTGGCGTTTAACAACAATCACAAAAATTATTTCTATCGTTTTGTATTTAATCAAAGTTTCTTATTTTCCAGCGTTTGATGATATATGGTTTCTCAATAAAAATATAATAAAAAATTAATTGAAAAAATTGTGAAATCATATTTTATAAAACTCTCCGGTAACTCTCCGCTCATCTCTTCGTCAAATTTTTTATAATCCCCAATCGCGTACTTCCACAAACTCTCTGTAACCGAATCGTTTAAACCAATCCGATCTAAACTTATATGTGTGTGATTTAAGGAGTAAAATAATATATTTAATATTTTGATTGTTATTAAAAATTAAGAGTTGATCTGTTCCGAACTTTAATATATTTGTTAATATAAAATATAATGGATCACAATATATAGAAAACTTAATTCATGAAGTAATGTTTTAATATGTTAGAAAAAAAATACACGCATGAAAGAATTAATATGTGTAAGATAAAGTTTCTGAATATTTCAAATAAAAACTTAAGATCGATCAAAATTATTATTATTTATTTATTTGTTTTCTTTTGGCTCATACTTTTTTAACATTTAATAACATACTAAACATTAAGATTATCTCCAACATATTTTGTTTTCCTCTAAAATATAAGTAGACTTCTCTCCAACCTATTTATGTTTTACAGAAAAAAAGATTGTTAGTTTTTCCTGTATAATTGGAGGAAAAAATAATAACCTTTCTTTTTCCTCTAAATTATAAAATTTTAAATAAAGGTGGGTTGTAGATGCTTTAAACCAAAAATATAGCTTGAGATTTTTACATAAAACCAAAGTCGTAAAAGATTCATTTTTACCTTTAATTCTACTTTTTATTCTTATATACAACAATATAATAAAAAGTTAGCTAGGAGGATACTTATAATTTATTTTTCTATATGTTTATTTTTTTTTTGTTTCATTTATGATTTTGAATTCCTGGTATATAATGAGAATTCATTCAAATATGATATAAACTATTTTTTCTTATTTAAAAATAAAATTTATTTAGTTTTGAGAAATACCAATGAATGGTAATCAATAGTTGGGAATTTGGTTCTCTCTCATCAAATTACTATTCATTATGGTAAGTTAGTTTTAAATCCTATTTTGCCTTCACAATTTTAGATTAATTACATTTTTAAAAATGTGAAAAAGAAAAAAAAAGAGGAGAAGGAAGAAGAGAAGAAGGAAAAAAGAGAAGTAGAGAATGAAGAATAATGATAGTATTAACGTTAATGTTAATGACGAAGATGACAATAAAAATGATGATAACTGTGAATAAAAGTGTTAACGTCGTGATTGTATTGCTAGATACGCTGATAACGGTAATCGCAACACCGACGATAATAATAATGTTAACAATAATGATAGTGTTAATGATAATACTGTTTATCACGAATAATAACATAGTTTTATCATCCGTGTTAACTTAGACAAGGATGATAACATTGATAATAGTGATGATAACAGTGTTAGAAGTTAGGATTTTAAATCGTTAACATAATTTTTTGACGAATGACATTTTGTAATTAAATTAAATAATAAGGAGATTTCGGGATTAATTTTTTTTTTTTGGTAAAATGTGAAATTTTATACCATTTTAGAATTGTGACAGAAATTACAGAGAAACTTAGAAAGCAGCAAGACCAAAATCTAAAACAAAGGGCAGTTATAACGGAAACAAAAAACACAAAAAACGTGAAGCTAGACTCACACTATCATTGACAAGCAGATTCCCGAAGACGAAACACCGATTCTGAACCAACTTAATTCAGAAATTTGCACTTGCAATTCTAATGACCTCGAGTCCTCATCGTCGTTGCCACAAGCAACCGTATACGAGGCCAGCCCTCAAAACCTCGCGAAATAACGGCACCTACAGCTTCTCTGAGGACAAACACAAAAACAGAAACACTTCGACCCACCAAAATACACACCGGCGGCACGGAAGCCTCCTCGGCCAGCTAGAGAAGCCGCCTCTAGCCACCAATATTGAGCTTGTGAAACTGCAAGAAACAACTCCCACGGATAGTAAATGGTCATCAAGAAATTCCTGCCGCCTCTATTCGAAACCAAGTCACCGCAAACGCTAACAATGAAGCCATCACCCACCGAAATTTGAATCCTTTGAGACCGTCGAACCAAGACCCCCGAAGCAAAGACACACATCGAAGGGAGCAGTAGGAGCCACACTGAAGGCCAAAACAGAGGAGAAGCCACAGGAAGTAAACAACACGGAGAGGAGCTCTGACCAACCTAACCGGTGCTGAAGCCTCACCACCAGCCGTCGCTGGGGTAGCCCAACCCGAGCCTAAGCACTGCCAAAAACCTCCACCCTATCAACAGCCACAATGGGGAAGACGTGCCGGAAAACTTGCCACAAAACCACCCGAAAACCCTAGCCGAAACACCACCTAGAGCTACTTCCGCCAACGGAAACAGAGGAGGAAAAACAGAAAAGAAAGACCACTCGACCCCGACGAAGCCACCGATTGTAGAAGACGAGTAGAATGGAAGGAGGAGCCAGAGAGAAAACCGGAGGGATGCCCACCAGATCCAAAATCCACTGTCGCCAGGAGGAGCCGGACAAAGCCGCCGCTGCAACAAGGAGGGAATTGCCGAGGGAAGAGGCTTCACAGAACCGGCTGGAGCTGTCCTCAGAGCTTCAACACGGACATCAGCGATGCCACCAAGACTAAAAACCCCATAACAGACAGCTACAGAGCTCACAGTGGAAGAGGAGCCACGGTGCAAAGGGAAAGCCTGAGCAAACCAACCGTGCAAAACCACCGCGGACAAGACTTAGATCAACCAAAGAACTCAAGATCTACAGCCGGTAACAACAGTAAAACCAGCAAGAAGAGGGCCAACAGAAAGAGGAGAGAGAGACGGTCCCTCCCACAGAGGCGGTGAGAAGCACCGCACTTCGGAGAGGGAGATCAGAGAAGATGAAACTACGACGGAAAAACCAAAATTTGAGGGGGAAAAATCACCTAAGCAGAGGAGAGAGAAATGACCGCACAATTAATAAGCTTGCTTTTTCTTTTTGACCTTAAAAATTATTTCTTTTTGTTATTTACCTAATTTTTAATTATCTGTTACTATTCACCTAAATATTTATGTGTATTGAGTAAAATCACTATTTAGTTTTAATTTAACCAATAAAAATATTTTGTTTATTTTAGAAATTTACCATGTCAAATTTATGAGATGATATTGTTTTGCATTAATTTTTCTTAAAGTACTAGGTATATAACTCGCGCTACGCACGAGTCTGTATTAATATTTTGGTTTAAATTTTTTAGCTACTATCTTTTAAATTATGAAAAATATAATATATTTATAGAAATTTTCATTTATATAAGAAAATTTAATATATATTGTGTAATTTATCCTATTTTTATTTATAAATTTTAAAAAACTATTAAGTAAAATAATAACAATGACACCTATCGAATTATTCAACTTTGACGTACATATATATTTGATTTTGAGAAATATAATCTTGCTAAGATTTTGGTATTATTTTCTGTTTTCCATAGAATTTTTATAGTTTTTTTTCACATGAAGGTTTATGTGTTCAAATATTTAGTTTTTTTTTTATTGAAAATCGTATTGATGTTGTGTACCACTGCATATATAATCCATGATTCATGTTGATTCGCATTTAATTTTGTTAGGAAGCTGTAATGATCATGCAAAACCATTTTTCCCTTCTCCATCATGTCTTCCATGAGTTTTATGTTATATTTTTATCCAGTTTTCATTGTTTTAAATGTTAAATCGAGTTGTTGTAGATTTTTTTAAATTGATAATTGATAATGGTTACTTTTTTTTTATACATGTATTGTTAATTGTTTATTTTTTTATTTAACTTTTAAATTTTAAACCATATTAATATTTTCTGAATAATAAATATATTGATTTGGATCAATCAAATTAAATTTACTTTTTTTGTTGGACATAATTTGTTAAATTAACTTTTAATGTTTTAATTATACTTAATAATTTTTGTTTTGATTTAAAAGATGTAGACCAATTAAATCAAGTTTTTCCGTCCTAATCATACTTAACATTTTTTTATTTAATGAATATGCTGATGTGGACCAATCAGATCGAGTTTTTTAATCCCATGTGGACGCCCTCAATGCACTATGCCATCAACTTTTATATATTACTAGGCTTTTAATTCGCGCTACGCGCGAGTCTGTATTAATAATTTGTTTTTATTTTTTTGGTTAATATCTTTTAAATTATCAAAATTATAATATATTTATATAACTTTTCTTTTATATCAAAAAATTAAAACATAATATGTAATTTTTTCTATTTTTTGTTTATAAAGTTATAAATCTTATTATTATGTAAAATCATATTAATGACACCTAACGAATTATCCAACTTCGATGTGCATATGTTTAATTTAGAAAATGATTTTCTTACTAAATTTTTGGTGTTTTGTTTTGTGTCCTTAGGATTTCTATAGTTTTTTTTTAAAATTTCAATGTTTAAATATTTAATTTTTTACTAAATATCTCGTTTATATTATGTACCTATACATATATAATATATGATATATATTGATTCAGATTTACTTTTGTTAGTATGCTACACAAACCGTGTAAAGCTATTTTTTGCTTCTCTACCAGATCTTTAACGAATTTTAGGTAATATATCTATTCAGATTATAAGATCTATTTTATTTGCATTCAACTATTTGCTAAATTTTTTTAAAAACATGTACGATGGTGTGGAGACTTTACATTATCACTGGTTTTTTTTTTAATCTTTTGTGCATGTTTTGATTTGAATAGTTTACCTAGATATATTCCAATTTGAACTTGATTCATAGCATTGTCATATTTTATTATTTAAATAAAATTTTAGAAGATGTTGTTCATGTTGGCTAAGTTATAAGCAGTAACTATGTATAAAAATCAGACTTTATTACTTGTTAAATTTTGTATGTAATGTTACTTGTGTAGTATTTTTCTTTGTTAGTTTTTAAACCAGATGCATCTAAGGTATTAGTCTTTGTAAATTTAAATAATATGTTTGATTTAGAAACTTGTATAACATACTATAACTTTATATGGCTATTCATACTCAACACAAATATTTTAGAAATCATGAATTTTCTTGAACTACATTTCAAACTAATTTTCTTCTTATATCTTGTTTTTTGTTATTTTAAATATTTTTGATGGTAATTTTATATTTTATTTTAATTATATAATTTTTTACATGTTTGATATACATAAAACACATATATATTTTTAGTTAATCTCTTTTGTTATTGATTTTTTAAATAGGTACCATATATATCAATTGAATATCTTTTAGATAAAAAAATTTTCTTTGTTAAATTTACTTTTTAAATTAATTAAAATATTATTTTGACATGCTATAACTGGTTATTCGAAAATTCATGTGAACTTCTCTTAAAGGCTTATACCATAATTTGCTTTTTTTAGTTAATTTGTTTTTTGTTAGTCAGCCTAATTATCAATCTGATTTTATTTTATACGACTTTTCATTTGATAATTTACCTTTCTTGATATTGATTTCTATTTTATTTTAACACACAATTGTTTTAAAAATATTGATAATTTGAAGACATAATTGTATTTTTTACTTTTTGTTAGTTAAATATTTTTATATAGATTTCTTAAGTAGATATCAAATCAATATATTTTTAGGTGTTTTTTAAAAAAATTACATTTTTTAAAACTTAATTTTCGTTTTAATTTTTTAGTTAATTAATTTCTTAAATAATTGGCTTAAATATTTATATTATTTTTATTAGTTAAGTTTTTTAGTATTACTTAATTTTTTTTATTCTCTTACTTATTCTGTTTATATTGATTTTGTTAAATAAATAACATAGATATCAAGTTAATACCCTTTTTATTTGTTAATTTAACTTTCTCAATACGGTCTTTCATTTTAATTGTATTGACATATGGTAATAAATAATTTATGTTTTGCTTTTTGTTAGTTAAATTTTTTTTTATATTGCTTTCTTCAGTTAGCTTAAAATATCATTTTTGGTTAGTTAAAATATTTGTGTTAATTTTCTAAATAATTACGCTAAATATCAATTTTCAGATGATTTTTCTTTTGTTAATTTAACATGAATGTTTTTTTGGTAGTACTGTATTTTTAAATAACAATTTTATATGTTTATATTAAAATTTAATCTTATATATTTTCTAAATAAATTACTCGTTTAAAATATATATGCTAAATGTTTTTTTTTTTTAATTTAACTTTTTCGTTATTGATTTACATATTTGTTTTGGTTAGTTTAGTTTTTGTGATAATGAGTTTCCATTTTATTTTGACAAAGGTTATAGATTTGGATTTTTGACATAATTTTATTTTATCTGTCTTTTTAGTTGAAAATTTTTTATTTTAATTTTCCATTCTACTATGATCATTTTATATTTTTCATGTTTTAATTTATTAAAATTATTAATTATTAATAATATTTAATATTTTCGATGTTTAATGAAAAACGCTAATATAGACCAGTTAGATTGAGTATATATGTCTTATGTGGACGATCTCATTGGCCTAAGACATTAACACGGACCACAACTAATATATTTTAAGTTAGAAGTTTAGATTTTAATTGTATGTCGTGATTAAAATTTTAAAATAATTTAATTATGGTTTTAAATATAGTTTTTAATTATTTTGTTCAATATATATGATATTTCAATCATAATATATTTATCTGTTAATTTACTTTTTATTGTTAATAGAAAATAAGATCTATTTTTGAAAATCTATTTTATTAATAACTAACTTAAAATTTAGAAACTTTCCTAATAACAACAAAAACGAAATTAATTAAATTTTAAAAAAATTTCTTATAACAATTAAAACGAATTAATTAATTTTAATATACAATATATAGTTAACTAAAGATATTGATGATGTGTACCAATAAAATTGAATCTTTAAATCCTATGTAGATACCCTTAGAGGCATTTAGCATCAACTTTTATTAGTAATAGATATGATGATAGATTGATACATAATAATTTTTTTAGTATACCTGCTTTTCAAATAATAGTTAAGATAAAACATTAAGATTATTTCCAATGTATTTTTCTTTTTTTTCTTCTAAAATATAAATGAACTTCTGTAAACCTATTTCGTTACCTGATTTACAAGTAGCGAGTTTCCGCAAAAAAAAGTTTAAACCGATTTGTTTTAACACATGGGTTACCAATCGGAGTCTCCAACCCAATAAAACATGCGTTTTTATTTCACGTGCACGCACTGTAATACCACTCAATAGGAGGCAGTGTGCCACCACTCGGTTAGATCAAAACTTTGAGATGTTTTTCCGAGAATAAATCGAAGTAAACAAAGATTCAAGTTCTGTTGTCAACACCAGCAGCTACACAAACCTCTACTGTTAAAAGCTAAACAATGACAATTAACAAGAAAACACATTGAACCACCAAACCACCACCTTTCCATTTACGCCATGAATCCAAGATAAAAACACATCTAGACACTGCGACCCAACAATGATAGGGAAACCAGAAATTACAACTCGTTTATAAGAAAATTAGACTTTCTTCAACCAGTTTTGCTCGTGCTAGTTCCCCCAATTGCCGTGTTAACCTGTTTCGAGAGATATGCTTCATAGATTTCAACGATAAGACGAGGATCCTTTTCCACGAGCTCCATGTATTCCTCTCTTTTAGTAACCTTTTCCATATTTTCTGTTATCTGCGACAATGCAGCATCAAGCACATGTTTTGCATTGTGCTGGTGGGCAAATGCATAGGTCATGAGAGAGTTGTCCAGGTTGAGTTTGGTAACCAGAAACTTCTCGCAAAAACTCTTGAGATGTTTCACTTGGTATTTCTCTGCCATGACCAAAAGATCACATGCCATTTGCTCATCAAGACATGCTTCAGCTGTGTAGAGATAATAGATGAAAGTTCGAAGAGTGTCATAAGAAATATCTGTGATCTTGATTGTGCCGCTACGGCTCTCTTCCATCTCGTTTTCAAGCATTGCTCTGAACACTGGCGAACGACTTACCTGGCAGCGATATTCACACTGTCAGCATCTGGAAAAGAGATTACAGAGTGGAGGAAAGTTTACTCCACTAAAAGTTTTTTTTGCAAAAATTCACAGCTTTTAGTGTATATGATACATAGAAATGTGACAGATCATTCCACAATCAAACAGAAAGTGAACACAGAGGCCAAGATTCTGGTTTTTCATCACGTATTGGTGGAAAAGATGGAAATTGGATTCCAACAAAATAGGTATAAAATGTGAAACACATACAAGCGATCGAATACAGATCATTGCACGGAAGAAATAATGCTCTTCTTCGAACTTAAATCGTGGATTTGCGAAGTCTACTTACTCACTGAACACAATACCATATGATTGCAGCTTCTAATTCATTCAATAATCCATCGTAAGCAAAGTATAACGGATTTATTTACGAACTTCAAACAGATACGGAAGGACAGAGATTTTTACAAGTCAATCTTAGAAAAAAATCAAATGATTATGAACTGACTATTCAAGTTTTCTTCAGCATTAGTATCCTGTAAGTGCCTAGGCCTCATTTAAAGTCCCTGATTTCCAGATGTTTTGTTAATGTACACACACTAGAGTTAAGCAGAACTACTTCAAAGCAATTTAGAAAAAAAAACTCATCACAGAAACCAATTGCCCAATAAAATCAACAATTTCAAAAAAAAAAAATTCAAACATTAGTATCCTGCAAGTGCCTGGGCTTCATATAAAGTCCCTAATTTGCAGAGGTTTCGTCAATGTACACACACTTGCTTTTCCAATTGAATGAAGAACTATCAAACACTTCACAAATTGAACATTTGGTAGAGAAATAGCACTCCAATTCAAAATTACTCATCGCAGAAATTAATCGCCCAAACGACAACTCATATGAAAAATTAGGGAGCGAACCAGAACGGCTTTATGGGCAGGAATAGGAGGTGAACCGGCGGCGTCTTCGGAGGCGATAAGAACAACGTCAGTGAAGGACCTCGAGCTGTTGCCATGATCGAGAGAAGACGATAAGCGCAGGAAAGTAACTTTGGCTTTGAGGTCATCGATCTCGCGTTTAAGCTCTTCCTCAGTTTCGCCGGCTTCAACGTAGCATTCCTTGCAGGTGCCTGCATCGCGAGGAAGGTACTCTTCCCGACAAGAGATGCAGCGCATCGCCGTGTCGGAATCGGCATCGGATCCACTCTCGCTGGTCTCGGAGTCGATGACGCATCGGTGTCTCCTCATTTTACGCGACGGCGTTTTTTCTTTTTCTTTTTGCTCTGTCTCCTCTCCCGATTTTAGATTTTAGATTTTAGTTATTAAGTAAACCCAGACCGTAAAAGATTAAAACAAAAACCGCTTCTTTCCTCCACTAAACCAACTAAAAACTATAAAAAGCTGCCAAAAGTGAATTATATATATATATATATATATCGACCAAAAAATATATATATATATATATTAATATTAATAAATTTTATGTTTCTTAATTTATAATTTTATAATCCTTTATATAATTGAAAAGCATTTTTAGAGACTAACTTTATTTTTAAAAATATTTACAGTGGTATCATTTTAGTCATCACCACATTCATTTTTAACAAATATATAAAAATAGGTTTATATTACTAGATTAATTACATGTTTTGCTATTCATATTAATTTGATTAAACAATAGTTTATATCATTCATTTATATATAAATTAGCATTTAATGTAGTAAAATATTCTTTTTCTTTTTATATCTTATCAAAAATATATCATATTCATTATTTCTTTAATTATATTTTCTATCAAAAATATATATTTTCTATTATTTTTATTTAAACATATTTTTGTTAAATAAATAAATTATCATATCATCCATATAGTAAAAAATTATAGATTTATTTATATATGTGTTATAATTGAAATTTTTAGAAATAAAAATAAAATATTTAAATTATTAATAAATAAAAGTATGTTTTATTAAATGTCATACATTAGAAATAAAGATGTGTAGATTAATAGATAGTTCAAAAATGACTGGAAAAAATAAAAAAATGATAAAAAAAATTGCAAAAACTAAAAAGCTTGATTTAATTGACATTCATATTAATGTATTTTTGGTTTAATATGGTTTTTAATAGAACCATATAAAATTAACAAAATAATATAAATATTTAAATATAATAAAAATTAAAAAATTAAATGATTCGAAATATAAAATATATTTAAATATATTGAAAGAATCTAATATTATAAATATTTTAGTTTTGTTAATTAAGTGAAATTATTATAAAAATTTTAATTTATACAAACAAAATAACTTGGTTAAAAAATTAATTCGTTTTGTTAATATATTATTTAATAATTTAATCAGGCTTTTAAATATAAAAAAAATTTATATTAGATCAAAAAGTTAATGGTTTATAAATATTAACTCAATTATATATAAGTTTGGATAACTTATTAACAATATTAAATTAAAAAAATATTTAATCTATTTTTATATAATTTCTATGTGTATTAAGTATTGGGAATAAAATTAAAAATAATTTTTTTAAACGAATATTTCTATGACTTGTCTTTACGGATTAATCTAATTATAAAACTATATTTTTATAAAATAATATTAAAATCATATAATCAATTTTATTTTTGTAATTTTATTAATAAAACAAATCTTATATTTATCATAACATTCTATAAATTAACTAATAATTTATTTTGTTTTGCTAAAAAAACATCTATTAAATTTGATATATGGTAAATATACAGCTAGCTAATTTAATCAGTAATAAATTTAGATGTAATTATTTAATTAAAAATAATTTAATAATTAAGAATTTTTCCAAAATTTAATATATAATAAATAATATATAATATAATATAATCTAATTTGGGCTAATTGAATTTATTAATAATTTTAGTCAAAATACAATATATTGCATTTGATATAAGTTAATAATACAATTAATTTAATTTATGGCACAACCACTAATTTAATTTAGATTTGAGTAATATTACTGATTACTAATCTATCAGTTAAAATTTGTTTTGTTAATTTAGATATATAGTACGAGTATGAATGGTAATGATACTTTTTTTTAGTAAGTCATCAATGTTTCAAAATTTATTTAGAGTAAAAACGATATATAAGCTGGGTAAATGTCGGAGGAATTGCTGAATATGACTCAAAACTTGATTTGAATTACAAAACTAGACCTCCTATTGCATGTTTGACAAAAATAACTCATAAGGATAGTGAAATTACAACATTGACCCTTTTGACCAAACAAAAAAATGTTCGCCGCAATTACTGTTTTATCTTCGAGAAGTCTACTCGAGCTCGAGTAGACTTCTCGGAGAAGTCTACTCTCTAATAATGTCTTTTCTATTAATTAAAAAAATCATGAAAAATAATTTGGTAAAAAAATTATCAAAATAACAAAAACATATACTTTTACACCTATTAAAAATAAAATTTGACACAAAATAATCAATTTAAATAATCATAGATAAATTAGGTTAGAAATCAATATTAAGTAGACTTCTCGGATTCTAAAGTAGACTTCTCACGAGTAGACTTCTTGGAGAAGTCTACTTTCTTATAATTTCTTTACCACTAATTTTAAAAATTATGAAAAATAATTTGGTAAAAACATTATATACACAAATTAAAAAAATCATGAAAATGAATCAATTTATAAGTTTCATAAGTATGCAAATCAAAAAGGATTAGGGTTGAGGTTTAGGGTTTAGGGTATAAGAGTGTAATTTTTAGGGTTTGCACAAATTCTATATGAATTATAGTTTATGGTTCAGTTAATGAATCATGGTTCATATATTTGTTATTTTAACTATGACTTGTTAATATGGTAAGTAATTTGACATGGGATTGCCGTAGAAGTAACATGCCAAGCAAAAACTTGCTCCTTTCACTTCCCTAGCTGTAGATCGAGCAGGGCGTACGAACGAACTAGCGTATGCGAGCTAGCGATTCCCAAGTGGTCGTTAATAGATAGAAGAGGTTGCTTTTGTTTTCTTAATGTTTTCATATAAGTTTTAATTAAAAAAAATTGATTTAGGGTTTAGAGTTAAGTAGACTTCTCGGACCGAAGTAGACTTCTCTCGAGTAGACGTCTCGGACCAAAGTAGACTTCTATCTAGTAGACTTCTCTTACCGAATTAGAATCAAAAGTAGACTTCTTTGACCGGTTATGTCCGAGTAAAATAAAAACAATCACTGAACCGAATAATCTTACTAACCTATTTTTAACCGGCCTATATATTTATTTTTACCAGAAAGTAACCCATTCCACAAACCCTAGTTTCTCTCGACTCGTAACCAGCGTTTGGGCGATTTCTTTCGCCATTTCTGTCGCCGTTCATACCGTCGTCGCCGCCGCTGCTTCAACTCATCACCACCGTTTGTAAATTGTCAACGAAGGTAATCTCTGTTCTCCTCTCTCAGATCTCCTACTTCTGTATATCTCTTTATTTGTATATAGACCTTAATCGATTTCATTTATCTTTTTTCATCGCCGCCTCTGTTGCCTTGTCGCCTCGTCGCCTCGTTACTGCTGGTAATTCTGTCCTCATTTCTCTTTGTCCGGCATCTGTTAGATTCAATTTTTTGCCCTAGATATCATCGCCGCCGCTAATTTGGAAATTTTTTGTTTGGATTTACAGATGTCGACGACGCTGTTGGTTGTCTCTGCCGAATTTCAGTGTTCGCAAAGGTAATTTATGTAACTAGTGATTTATTTTAGAATTCGTATCAGTAGACTTTGCTTTCGAGTAGATTTCTCTTTCGAGTAGACTTCGCTTTCGAGTAGACTTCTTCTTGAGTAGACTTCTCTTTCGAGTAGACTTCTTCTCGAGTAGACTTCTCTTTCGAGTAGACTTCTTCTCGAGTAGACTTTATCGCGAGTAGACTTCTCGGAGAAAAGTAGACTCCTTTCTGAACTAGACTTCTGCCATTTGCTAATAATTATATATTTCTTGCATATTTATGTCATCTTTGGTTTTGCAGGATGGAGAAGCAGCCCAAGTTTCCAAGGAGATTATTCACAAAGGACGAGGAGCCCCAACCTGGGAAAAGTGTAGCCTACTATAGCAACAGTAGGAAGTTGTTTCCTGCATTGGAAGCAGTACTGGAAGCAGATATATGGGAAGAGATTTTGGAATCAAGGCTTGATGTTTTTCTAAAGTTTTACAAACTGAATTTTGGCTGGGCGTCGAGGGTGGTGCAGTTTATACTCGGTTTTCAGCTGGACTGCAAGAAGAAGTATGAGATATGGAGTCTCATAAATGCAACCCCACTGCGGTTTTCACTCAATGAGTTTGAACAACTCACCAGTCTCAACTGCGAGGATGTTGAGGAACTGGAGGAAGCAGAAGTTACTCCTGAGATGAAATGTTTCTGGGAGAAGCTAGACATTAGTATAGATGTTGGCCCCACCGTTGATGAACCTACTGAAGCATGTAAGCGTGCTGGGGAGTGGACAAGGGATGAGAAGCTTAGGCTAGGATATTTATCCATCTTTGCTGGATTTATTGAGGCATGGAAGATGGATTCACCCACACGGTTGAACTATGCCAGGCTAGTCATGGATGTCGAGGCATTTGCAAATTACCCGTGGGGAAGAGTGGCTTTCATGACCCTCATAGAGTCTGTCAAAAGAGCTGATTTGACGAAGACTGTTATTCTCTACGGGTTTGCCGAAGTGCTTCAAGTTTGGGCGTATTATGCTATGCCAGATTTTGGGAGGCATTACGGAAATCCCCTTCCTGACAACCCAACTCCACCGGTGCTGGCTTTCAACGGTTGCCGAGGACGAAAATACATCAAAGAAGCTATGCTGAAACAGGTAATCCTAAACTATATTTGCTTATCGAGTAGACTTCTCCTCGTCTCGAGTAGACTTCTCCTCGTCTCGAGTAGACTTCTCCTCGTCTCGAGTAGACTTCTCCTCGTCTCGAGTAGACTTCTCCTCGTCTCGAGTAGACTTATCCTAGTCTCGAGTAGACTTCTCCTCGTCTCGAGTAGACTTCTCCTCGTCTCGAGTAGACTTCTCCATGTCTCGAGTAGACTTCTCCTCGCCTCGATTAGACTTCTCTCGAGTATAATTCTTTGCGTAGACCTCTGTAACATATATATTTTAATTGTTTGCAGGTTAGCTTCAACAACTTTGTGTCAAGGAACGGGAGGAAATGTTCCCTACCTGGGATGATGAGGTAGACGATGTCCTTATCGAGAACGTTGTGGGAGCCATGTTTGGGGAGTTCGGTGGTGGTGGTTGGAAGTGGAAGCCTAGTCATTGGCGGTCCAAAGGGGTTAAGAAGTTATAGGCCACAAAGGGCCAAAAAAGGAAAGTTAAAGATGATGAAAGCCGTGTTGACCCAGACGATGGGAGCATGAAGAAGACTTGTCCAGTGCCTCCTACTGACATAGAAGAGGAGGGTTTGAAGAGTCTTGCTGAGGCGATGAAGCAAAATTTCTCAGAATGTTGCAGAACATTGTCTGGGGAAATAAAGGCTGGGTTTGAGGCCTTCGATAAGAAGTTGGACCTCCTCTCTGAAAAGGTTGTCGCCGTGGAGCATACTGTTGCCAAGATGAAAGAGCCAAAGGATGAGGAGCATGTCAAGTCAAACGATGGTCGGGTTAGTACCGATTCCTCTCTCAAATCTACTAAAAAGACTTCTAAGACTTATAAGACTGCTAAGCCTGCTATTCCTTCGTTGAGTCCAGTCGTTAGGCTTACTAGGGCAAGAGCGAGGTCTTCCAAAAAGAACTAGATGTTTTTGTATTTTTGTATGTTTTCAAAAATTTGTACCTGTACCCTGTACTCTGACTTATGTTCTGTTTACTTTAATGAATTCCAATAAATAAAACCGTTTATTCTGTCATGTTGTTCTTCTCAGTAACATGTATAATGCATTATTTCAGAAAAAATCATGTGAGAGTGTCAACCGCGAGGACGTGGATAGTGTCGTATTTGTCGAGTCGCGGAAACAAACGAAAGAGGATTTGGAGGTGCAGTTAAGGAAACAATAGTCAAAGAAGGTTGCGGCACAAATTTTGTCACGAGCCAAGACCTCCGAGAAGACAAGGAGGTTGTCTAGACTAGGAGCTGGATATGATCCTTTTGCTCCCATTGATGCAGCGAAGAATAAAGCTGTAACTGAGTTTTTCAAACGTCTTCCGTAAGTTCTCTGTATGGAACAAGTTGTCAGTCTTGTGATTGTGTACTAATTACAGTCTGATGATTATATACTAATGTTGTCTGCAGAAATTGGCCGAGTAGACATGCTAAGAAGTACCCAGTAAACCACTGGTGGTGGCTGCTGATGTTATTGCATATTGCATACATTTTGCATACTCATTAGTTAGTTTTTCATGCATTTGTATCACATTTTAGGGTAGATTGCATCACTTAGAGTTCTAGAGCATTCTTGCACCAGTATACGCATGTTCCTTGCATTTTGCATCACATTCAGGTTGTTTATGGCTGCTTTGGAGTCGTGGAGGTTCGCGGACATGTTGAGGCTGATGTAGCAGTTCGTGGGAGCTCGGATATATGCTAAAGATCAGAGATCGAGGAGCAGATCGAGTGAAGCAGTCGATCAAACGGTACGGACGTGAATGACGCCATGCAGAGCGAGAGCCAGATCGAGTACACCACTCGATCCAGCCGAAGATCGATACCGAGATCGGATGCAACACTCGATTCATCGATGATGATCGAGACCCAGATCGAGCCGAAGACACGATGTCCGGATATGATCAAGAGGACAGCTCGATCCTGGAGTCGATCTCTGTCTTTTCAACCACTTTTGGCCGCTAGCGAGGGGGGGACCATCAGCTTGTTTTGGCCATTTTGGGAAGGCGGCGACGTCCTTTTTCCCAACAACTTTCAATCCTTATCTTTTTCTTTATGTTTTCTCTCTGTTTTTCGTGAAGAACACCATTGTCGAACTTGAGTTTTTCTTAAGCTTTGTAATCGAATCATTTCCGTCTGAATCTAGTTTTCTTTTCATGTTCATCGCTTCCTTTTACATGCTTTGCTTGATTTACTTTATGTGTAGTGAGTAGTTTATTTGGGTTCGGGGTTGAGAGGATTAAGGGGTCTAAAGGGTTTCGATCTTGGGGTTTTTCTAAGCGTTTTCAACGGCTATCTCTTCTAAGGTGTTGAGATCTCAATGCTTGAAGACTCTCACGCCAAGAGCTTCATGATCCGAGAGGTTCCTTACATTGACAGGATTCAGGAGCCTCAGAAGATCACACCTTAGAGACTAGTTACCCCTTCCCAAAAGCCATGGAAGTTTGGGGGACTAGTTAAGCCATTCATTTGAAATCTGCTTTCCATGCCCTTCGACCTCTCTTTCCACCAAAAGCCATGGGTTTGGAGGAGAGGATGAAGGAGTGATCTATACCGAAAGCCACAGATAGATCTTGCTTAGTTTTCAAGACTTAGAGATCCTCACAAAGTGAGTCGATTTAAAGTTTTCAACCCAAGGTCGAACCTTTGAAACCCCTAACCATGAATCTCAACCCTAAGCCCTTTCTTTTAGCATCTCTACATCTTATCTCGTCATTCGCTTGATCTTTGATAGCATCCTGGTCATTAGTTTCACTGTTCTTGCATTTTTAGACGAGATCGATTGTTATTGCTCGATCTAGTGGTCGATCTCATGGTCGATCCACTAGTCGAATTTTAGTAATTCGAAGCTTGGTTCTTTAATTATTCTGTTTATTCCTCGTGGTAGTTCCTTCATTCCTAGTATTTTTAAAATAGGTTGCATTCTATTTAAGTTGCTGTATCTAGTTTTTAGAGATTTTCTCATAAATCATCTCATTTCGCTTGGATTTGCATTAGTCCTTGTATTCTCTTTGCAGTCTCTATCATCCTAGGCATGGATTGACTCTCTCTTGCTTGCTGTACTACAACATGTCTTGCATTTGAGTTTGATAACCTCACTGCATTTTCACCCTTGCTAACAAAGTGTTTATCAAATGGCGCCGTTGCCATCCTAGGACTGTTTAGAGAACATATAGATTTGGGACTTAGCAAAGACTAAGTCTTTACCTTTTTCAAGTTACTAAACATTCTACTCTCAAACGTGTGTTTTCAGGTACATGAATCTTCGTTCAAGGGGAGACAACAATCTACTACAACCCTTGGACAACATTCATCAGCTTGGTCACTCACGGCAAAGGAGAGTCAGAGAACAAGCCAGAGCCTTTGAGGAGATTGTTCAGCACGGTTTGGTTGACTTTGAAGCTATGGCTGAACACGAGCATCCAGAAGGACCTCCTCCAGCTCACGGGGCAGCAGGAAGGGGCAATGGAAACCCCCAACACGCGGCTAGACCCCCAAGGATCATAGGAGCCGGAGATGCTCCCAATACTCATCACAATAGGTTTGGGATCACTCCTCCTCCTGTACAAAACAACAACTTCGAGATCAAGCCAGGTTTCATCTCAATGGTGCAAAACAACAAGTTCCACGGCTTAGCAATGGAAGATCCCTTGGAGCACCTTGAAAACTTCGAGCAAGTATGTGGGATGATAAAGATCAATTACATATCCGAAGATGCTTTCAAGCTGGGTCTCTTCCCCTTTTCACTCGGAGACAAAGCTAGGCATTGGGAGAAGACCCTCCCACAAGGCACCATCACCTCATGGGCCGAGTGTAAGAAGGCCTTTCTCTCAAAGTTCTTCTCAAGCACCAGGACAGCACGATTGAGAAGCGAAATCAGCGGTTTCACTCAAAGGAACAATGAGACATTCAACGAGGCAATGGAGCGTTTCAAAGACTACACGATCCAATGTCCTCATCACGGGTTCAGCGAGGAGACACTACTCAGTACCATATACCGTGGAGCTTCACCAAAGATCAGGTTGTTGCTTGACACAGCTAGCAAAGGGAACTTCCTCGGTCAGGAGGTAGAAGAGGGTATGGAGCTGATAGAAAACTTGGCATTGAGTGATGGCAACTACGCTGAGGATTATGACCGTGCACCGAGAGGATCAGAGCTAGAGTCTCACAAGAAGAAGCTGAAATCTTTGCATGAAAAGATAGATAAGCTGGTGTTAGCCAATCAGAAGCATGTTCACTTTGTTGGTGAAGCTGATGAGAACCAAGAGGAATTAGAGTTGAGCCAAGAAGAAGCCAATTGGATGGTGGGACAGAACAACTACAAACCTCAAGGCTACAACCAAGGCTACCAGAACAACAACCTATCTTACCGAAGCACCAACGTAGCCAACCCTAAAGATCAAGTGTACCCTGCTCAGCAAGCAAAACCTTTCATCCCTTACAACAAAGGTTTTCAACCGAGTGGTGGTTTCCAAGGTCAAGGGCAGAACAACTTCCAAGGGCAACATCAAAATAACAAGGGTTATACACCTAACTACCCTCCAGGCTTTGCACCTCAGCAGCAACAACCGATGCAACAACAAGTTGATCTGGTTCAAGCAATGTTTCAACAGCTGATACAAGGGCAAGCCTCTACAAACCAGAAGTTTGCCGAGATGAACACTCGTCTAGACTCATCTCTCACTGACTTCTCCACTCAGATCACCAACTTAAACAACAAGATCAAGCAGCTAGAGAAAGGGAAAGCGAGTACGAGTGGTCAGAATAGTCTTCCGTGAAAATGTGAGCAGAATCCTAAGGAGTATGCTAACGCCATAACGTTGAGAAGCGGCAAAGAGCTCGAACCTCCGGTCTCTACCAAGAACAACGAGGACGTTGTAATTCAAGAGGGGGAGGGTAAACCTTCGGCTGATGATGATGAGATTAACTTTGACAATGTTTGGATCCAAGGGCCAAGAAGAGGAGACAAAGCAGTTGCTGAGAAGAAAGCTGAGCAAACTACTAAGGAGAAAAATGCTTATGTGCCTCCACCGTATGTACCTAAGCTGCCTTTTCCTGGCCGCTTCAAGAAGCAACTCATAGAGAAGCATAGAATCCTCTTTGAGAAGCATCTTAAGGACGTGGAGATCAAGCTACCTCTCGTTGACTGCCTTGCAATGATGCCTAAATGCGCCAAATTCTTCAAAGACACTCTCGTGAAGAAGAATAAGGAAAGCAAGGAGGTACTTGTTCTAAGTGAAGAGTGTAGTGCTGTGATACATAAGGAGATAGTCCCTAAGAAGTTGGGAGACCCTGGAAGCTTCACTATACCCTGCGCTTTAGGTCCTCTAGAGTTCAAGAGTTGCTTATGTGATCTCGGAGCTAGCATAAACCCGATGCCTCACTCCATGGCTAAGAAGCTTGGCTTTACTCGTTTCAAAGACTGTCGGATCTCGTTGGTACTGGCTGATAGGAGTGTGAGGCTACCAGTGGGGCTGCTTGAAGATTTACCGGTGCGAATCAGTGGTGTGAACGTGCCTACGGACTTCGTCGTGTTGGAGATGGACGAAGAGCCTAAGGATCCACTCATCTTAGGGAGACCATTCCTTGCAACCGCCGGGGCTATCATAGATGTGAAGAATGGGAAGATTGCCTTGCATTTGGGAAATGAGATAAGGCTTGACTTCGACATCAATGAAGTTTTGAAGAAGCCGACCATTGAAGGGCAAGCTTTCTATATTGAAACGATGGATGCTTTAGCGGATGAGTTGCTGGAAGAGCTGGCTCTAGAAGACCATCTGAATCTAGCACTGACTAAGGAGCCAGGAGAGTTTGGTTATGTGGACCAGAGGACCAGGAGTACGTCAACCTGCTGGATTCCAGGAGGATTGTTAAGAATGATGAAGGTTGCTGCCTAGATATCGACTCCGAGATCGACGCTATCACTCGATCCAGGAGTCAGATCGACAAGGCAATCGAGAACACAACTCGATCCGATGCAACAATCGACGGACAGATCGAGAAGAATGCTCGATCAGGAAAAACAATCGAGTCGACGATCGAGAGAGACCTTCCGATCATTATGGGGTCCAATCAAGAGATCGACTCAGCGTCTCGATCCCTTATTAGATCCACATCAAATCGAGCGAAATGGCTTGATCTAGACGACATCGAGAGGAGAACCGACTGGAGGACTCGATTTCAGAAGGGATAGCGATGGAGGAAAGCAGTCTAAAGGGCCATGCCTCGGGGTCTAAGGAGAGTTCCAAGGAGGAAAGCAACAACAACAGCCACGAGGATGACTGGAGTGAGCTGTTAGCCCCAAAGGTGGACCTTAAGGAGCTCCCAAAAGGGCTAAGGTATGCTTTCTTAGGGCCTAATAACACCTATCCCGTGATTGTGAATGAAAACCTAAGTGATGATGAGTTGCACTCGCTCCTGACCAAGCTGAGAAAGTATAGGAAGGCCATTGGGTACTCTTTAAGTGACATCAAAGGCCTTTCACTAATGCTTTGCACTCATAGGATTCACTTGGATAATGAGAACGCCTCTTCTATAGAACATCAAAGGCGTTTGAATCCTAATTTGAAAGAGGTTGTTAAGAAAGAAATCCTTAAGCTTTTAGAGGCTGACGTGATCTATCCCATAAGTGACAGCACGTGGGTTTCTCCTGTACACGTGGTGCCTAAGAAGGGAGGGATCACGGTCATAAGGAATGAAAAGGATGAGCTTATCCCTACTAGAACCATTACTGGCCATAGGATGTGTATTGATTATATGAAACTTAACCTTACGACTAGGAAAGACCATTTCCCTTTGCCTTTTATTGATCAAATGCTTGAGAGACTTGCTAATCACCCTTACTACTGTTTTCTCGATGGGTATAGCGGTTTCTTTCAGATACCAATTCACCCAAATGATCAGGAGAAGACGACCTTCACATGTCCCTACGGTACCTTCGCATATCGAAGGATGCCGTTTGGATTGTGTAATGCACCGGCTATGTTTCAGCGGTGTATGATGTCGATCTTCTCCGATCTAATAGAGGAGATGGTAGAGGTGTTCATGGATGACTTCTCTGTCTATGGTGCGTCCTTTTCTGCGTGTTTGTTGAATCTTTGCAGGGTACTAAAACGTTGTGAAGAGACAAACTTGGTGCTGAACTGGGAGAAATGCCACTTTATGGTTAAGGAAGGGATCATGCTGGGTCATAAGATATCAGAGAAGGGCATTGAGGTTGATCAGGCTAAAGTGGAAGTCATGATGGGTCTTGAGCCGCCGGTTAACGTTAAGGGAGTCAGAAGCTTCTTGGGACACGCAGGGTTCTATAGGCGCTTCATCAAGGATTTCTCCAAGATTGCACGCCCTCTTACACAGTTGTTGTGCAAGGAAGCTGAGTTTGTGTTTGATGAGGAGTGTTTGAGAGCTTTCGTGACCATCAAGGAAGCCCTTACATCAGCTCCTATAGTCTAAGCACCAGACTGGTCTATTCCCTTTGAGATCATGTGTGATGCTAGTGACTACGCCGTAGGAGCTGTTCTTGGTCAGAAGAAAGACAAGAAGCTGCACGTGATCTACTATTCTTCAAGAACCTTGGATGACACGCAAACAAGGTACACCACTACGGAGAAGGAGTTGCTTGCAGTAGTGTTCGCCTTTGAGAAGTTCAGATCATATCTCGTTGGTTCCAAGACTATTGTATACATGGATCACGCTGCCTTGCGATACATCTACTCGAAGAAAGACACTAAGCCTCGGCTCTTAAGATGGATTCTCTTACTCCAGGAGTTTGACATGGAAATTAAAGACAAGAAAGGAATAGAAAACGGAGTCGCTGACCATCTCTCACGGCTAAGGATCAACAAGTCTCTCCCCTTAGATGACTCTCTTCCAGAAGAGCAGCTTATGGCGATTACCACGGCTGTTTGTGGAAAGCTAGAAGGGAGGTTTGAGGAGGTGTTGAGTTTCAAAGAAGAGGATCTACCGTGGTATGCTGATGTAGTGAACTATCTAGCGTGTGGTGAAGAGCCAACACATCTCAACAACTATCACAAGAAGCGGTTTATGAGAGAGGATAGTGACTACTTTTGGGACGAGCCCTACTTATACAAGAGAGGAGTAGACAGTTTGTACCGGAGATGTGTTACAAAGGAAGAAGCCAGGGACATCCTCTATCATTGCCATGGCTCTTCCTATGGAGGACACTTCGCCTCATTCAAGACTGCCATGAAAGTGTTGCAAGCCGGTTTCTGGTGGCCGTCCATTTTTAAAGATGCACACGAGTTTGTGAAGAGCTGTGAGGCATGTCAACGAGCAGGGAATATCACTAAGAGGAACGAAATGCCTCAAGTTCCTATCTTCGAGGTTGACGTGTTCGACGCGTGGGGCATAGACTTCATGGGGCCATTTTCTTCTTCATATGGCAACAAATACATCTTAGTAGCAGTGGATTATGTCTCTAAATGGGTTGAGGCAGTTGCTTCTCCTACAAATGACTCTAAGGTGGTAATCAAGCTGTTCAAGAGTATCATTTTCCTGAGGTTTGGGGTACCCAAGGTTGTTATAAGCGATGGGGGAAGCCACTTCATAAACAAGGTCTTTGAGAATCTCTTGAGAAAGTATGGAGTTAAGCATAAGGTGGCTACACCGTATCATCCTCAAACAAGCGGTCAAGTGGAAGTCTCCAACAGGCAAATCAAGGCTATACTAGAGAAGACTGTCGGAGCAACAACGAAAGACTGGGCAGTGAAGCTGGACGACGCTCTTTGGGCATACCGTACCGCCTTCAAAACGCCGATTGGTACAACTCCTTTCACTCTACTCTATGGCAAAGGCTGTCATCTCCCGGTTGAGCTGGAACACCGTGCGTTATGGGCTGTGAAGAGGCTGAACTTTGACCTCAAGACTGCTCAGGAGAGGCGCCTTATTCAGCTACACGAACTGGATGAGTTAAGACTGAACGCTTATGAGAGCTCTCGGATATACAAGGAGAGGACTAAGGAGTCTCATGACAAGAAGTTGGTTGCCAAGGAGCTTAAGGAAGGAGGGTTAGTGTTGCTGTACAACTTGAGCCTCAAACTCTTCCCGAGAAAGCTGAAGTCAAGGTGGAGCGGACCGTTCGTGATTCAAGAAGTGTTGCCTTATGGAGCTGTTACTCTGATGGGAAAAAGTGGCAGTGCATTCACCGTCAACGGACACAGAGTCAAGCCTTACTTGGCAGACGGCTATGACAAGGAGAGTACCTCTGTGCTTCTCCAAGACCTACCATCCGCTTAAACCAAGTAAGGTCTAGCTAAAGACGTTAAAGAAAGCGCACTTGCGAGGCATTCCCATGTTTATCTTGTATATATTTCTGCTTCATTTCCCTTTCAGTTTTATGTTTTTATTCTGCAAGTGTGTAAGAACAGGTATGAGGAGTCTAAACCTTGAACTTGAATTCTAAAAGAGGCGATAGGGGTTAAGATAAGGCTAGAGATCGAGTGCTAGATCGACTGATCCTGACTCGATCTTTGCTAGATCGAGTCAGTGAATCGAGAGGAGCCAGTCGATCTAGACGAGAACGAGTGACAGGATCGACCTTGACGAAAAAGGATCGATCTATCCAAAACGGATTGACCGATCTAATTTCTTTCGGGAAAATCTGTTGAAAACGGATCGATCACTCTACTCGATCCATCACTCGATCTGTGCCAAATCGACCCCTAAATCGAGGACATAGCTCGATCATGAGGACTTAGCCGAGGAGCCAACATCTCAGTGATCGAGGGAGCCAATCGATCCAAGACTCGATTCACCATGAATCGAGTCTCAAATCGAGTAACCCTCTCGATCTAAGCCATTATGGGCATGAGATCGAGTCCTAGATCGACCAAATGGACTCGATCTCATGTCGAGGTAACATTTTCTTTCCCTCCTTTACTCTTTTCCCTCCAACTTTTAAATTCAAAACTTGGTCAAGGCAAGCATCTTTGACCATGAAAGATGTGCCTTGACCAAGACTTTGTCAGAAAAACCACTTTTACTACCCATTGTTTTGCTCTTTGCTAGCCTTTAAATATTTCAACAACCTCTCACCCTCTCATTCCTGTTTTTCTCGAAAATTTTAAACAAAGAGAGTGAGAGTTTCGGTTTTCAAAAGCTAGCAAAGATCTTCTGCAGTTCTTGCAAAGGTATTTTCAAAATTTAATGATTTATTTTAGGAAAATTTCCTTTAAATTCGCAAGATATTGTTCTAGAATATAAGGTCGGTTTTGATTTTTAAAAACTAGCTAAGTAAAAGGAATAATTCTAGATTTTTCAGTGTCTAAAGATATGATTCTCCTTTATTTAGCTATAATTTTTATTAATTCTCCAAAATTCTAGGGTAGTTTTTATAAGTTTTCTCCTTCTCTTCTCTCATTGTCATCAAAACCGCTGTTTTGCTTACCAAACTTCTTTAGAAACTTGTTTCAGGAACAATGGCCCCCAAGAGAACAAGAGAAGAGACTTCACAAGAAGGAGAAGGACAAGAGGTGGCAGTTCAAGAGAGGGTCAGATGGACTAAGGATGAGAAGAGGGACAAGAAATGGCTGGAAAGGCTTCGGTTTGAGCCTACCAAGTTTGCTGATCGAGAGCTGTTGTCCAAGCTAGGGATTCTTGGGGATTTCGACCAACTCCTCAAGAACATTGGCTTAAGATGTCTGTCACGGATGGATTGCCCAACCATTCCAGAAGTGACAATAGACTTCCTTGCCACGTTGGAGTTCCATTACGAGAATCGTAGCACACCCATCCCTTTTCAAGGTCGCCTCTACTTCAAGGTTGGCCGTCAAGCCTATACACTCTCCATCCCTGAGCTATGCCAAGCTTATGATCTCAACGCGGATGCCTACAAGGTTGAGTTCCCCGCCTTCAAGAAAGCCGACGACTTTTGGGACCTGATCAGCAATGAAGACTACAAAGCCAACACCGCCAAGATCAAGCGAGTAAGGAGCCCGGTGCTGAGGTACACTCTGAAGCTGATGGCCAACACGTTTAGTGGAAGATCTGTTGCTCCTACGATCACGAAGACAAAGCTGTGCTTCCTGTTCCAAGGTGTGAAGCACTTGGTGTGTGATCCGGATGAAAATGACGAGCCTATGGAGGATGAACTCGGCGATGAAGTGAACTACGGATGTGTGCTTGCGGCTTCCTTGGTGAAATACAAGGCTTATGCCTTGCGGTGCAAGGCAACTTCCTCCTACATTGGCGATTTCCTCACTCCTCTATTCGTGCAAGCTGGTGTGCCCATTCACGACTTCACCCATGTACCAACCAGAGCTTTCATGGACGAGGCATACATGAGGAATACTGACAGCTTGGGACGCACGCCAGTGGAAGGGTTCTACGCCTACCTCTTCATAGACGACGAAGACAAGAAGAGAGTGTGCATCCCGTCCAACAAAGATGAAACCGAGCTTCTTGGTGTTGGGAACATCGAGTTCTTGCCCACGGAGGAAGAATGCTTTGCCCCTCTAGGAGGACCACCTACTTCAGCGATTGCCCCTCGTCAAAGGTCCGAGTCTCCAGCCACGGAAGATAAGATGCCCGAGGCCTACACACTTCCCAAGCTAGACTTTGAGCCGAGGACAAAAACCGAGAAGTTCCTAGCATCTGTTGTGGAGATGCAAAGGAAGATCAACAAGTGGCAAGGCAAGATGCTCTAGAAGCTTGGAAAGAAAGTCAAGGCACTTCAGGGAGGCTCGCCTAAGAAAGCTGCAAGTCAAGAGGTGCGACAACCCGAGAAGAGAAGGCTCTCAACCGGTGGAGTTATCATCCGCGAGACCCTAGGAAGCACCATTCAGCCGGCGCGCCACTCTCTCCAAGAACCAGCCGACAAAGGTAAGACCATAGTCTCTAGCTCCTCTGGAACATCCTCAAGTTCCAGCCGAGACTAGACCAGAGGTAACAACCTTCTTCCATTGTACATAACCGCTCATATTTGCTTCTTTTTGCTTTGTGTTTTGCTACTCCTTCGAATGAGTTTGCCACCGGCACAGTGTCAAGCAAGTTTGGGGGAGTACATGTGTGATTTGACTTGTGTTCTGTGATCTTATTATTCTTTAGCATCCTTGAGTCTTTAGTTCATGAAAAATTGGTAAAATTTTTAAAATTTTTTCAAAGATTCATGTAGTTGCATTCATCTTGTCAAAACATGTTAGGATTGAGTCTAGAGTTTCTCATAGCATCTAGGTTGTTTGCATTTTGCATAAGGGGTTAGAGTTTCTTAAAAAGGTGTTTTTACTTATGAATTGTTTCAATGCCCTAGTTAGTAGTTCTCTAATGCTTTGCCTATGCTTTGAAAGTAAGTTCTTACCATGCTTGGATCTCTTGTTAGGATTTTCGTGGCTTGAATTGAACTCTCATGATTTGAAACTTGTCCTAATAAGTGAGAACCTTAATTTGAAATTCTAATTATCATCCTTATGCATTTGAAAATGAACACATGGTTTTAAAATATTTAGGCTCTCTTCTTCCTTTTTACCACTCTTTGTGAGCCTAAGTAGAACTCCCTCCTTGAACCTTACCCTTCTTTGAAGCCAAATGTTCTTGTGTGACATCTTTGTGAGGCCTTCCTTTCGGTTTGAACTTGGCATAAAGTGTTAGGTTTAGGCGACATGATTTGGTTTTCATATGATTGCTAGCTTTGCATTTTGAAGCTAGGTATAGGCTTAGGATAAGTTTGGGGGATCATTGGGGTTGTTTTCTTTTCTATTTGTTCTCGGTTTCAAAGAACTTTGTGTTTTAAAGAAAGAAATGGGTTTTAAGTGAAAGGTTATGTTTAAAAACTAAGTATGCTCTAATAAATTTCAGGAGGTAGCTCTCCCATAATAAAATAAAAAAACAAAAGAAAAAAAAAAGAGAAAAAGAAATAAAAGAGCCTAAGTGCCAAATAAAAATAAAAAGAAAAAAAAAAGAGAAAGAAAAAAAATAAGAGAGCTACCAATAAGAAATATTTAAAGAGAAAAGTTATTTTCAAAACCTTTTCACTAGCCTAAAAAGTTTAAAAATGTTTTTGTTTCGAATTGGGGATTGCTAAGTTTTGTGAAGAAAAAGGGTAGACTCTAAGTGGTGAGTGAGGATAAAATTTGTTAAATGAGAGGGGTATAGGATCGTTTGTTAGATTACATGGGTAGATGAGAATCTAATCATGTATGCATAAATTGTCTTTACCTTTAGCATTATGCACAAGTTCAACCATTTTTGAGAGAAACCCTTGTTCTAATCATAAACCCTTTTCAAATGAGATCATTCAATGCTCATAACCTTCATCCTTAGCTAAATGTGTTTTGCTTTAAAGTGCATAAGTTTGATTCATGGTTCTAATGTTAATGAATGTTAAATGATTAGTTTCTTTGATTGTTAGGAATAGGACAGTCATGATTTGAATTTCTTTGTGTGATGAGTATGGCTAAGTTCTTTGGAGTATGAGTGTAAGCATAGCATTTTAGAACTGTTAACTAGGACATTGAGATTGATTCATTTGAAAGGCACCTTTGCAAGAAGTTTAAACCCCCATTCGTTTTTCGGAAAACCTTTCTTCCTTACTTATTTTCTGTTGCTTGAGGGCAAGCAAGAAGTAAGTTTGAGGGAGTTGATGTTATTGCATATTGCATACATTTTGCATACTCATTAGTTAGCTTTTCATGCATTTGTATCACATTTTAGGGTAGATTGCATCACTTAGAGTTCTAGAGCATTCTTGCACCAGCATACGCATGTTCCTTGGAGGTGTTGAGGCTCGTGAGGAGGTTCGTGGGAACTTGGAGATTTCAGGAATGCTTGCTAAGGACCATAGATCGAGAAGCGGATCGAGCATGGCCGGTCGATTTAGATGAGATCGACCAGAAGATCGAGTAGTCCATCCGATCCAAGGGAACTGATCGAGACGAAGATCGAGTGAAGCAGTCGATCAAACGGTACGGACGTGAATGACGCCATGCAGAGCGAGAGCCAGATCGAGTACACCACTCGATCCAGCCGAAGATCGATACCGAGATCGGATGCAACACTCGATTCGCCGATGATGATCGAGACCCAGATCGAGCCGAAGACACGATGTCCGGATATGATCGAGAGAACCGCTCGATCCTGGAGTCGATCTCTGTCCTTTCAACCACTTTTGGCCGCTAGCGAGGGGGGGACCATCAGCTTGTCTTGGCTATTTTCGGAAGGCGGCGACGTCCTTTTTTCCAACAACTTTCAATCCTTATCTTTTTCTTTATGTTTTCTCTCTGTTTTTCGTGAAGAACACCATTGTCGAACTTGATTTTTTCTTAAGCTTTGTAATCGAATCATTTCCGTCTGAATCTAGTTTTCTTTTCATGTTCATCGCTTCCTTTTACATGCTTTGCTTGATTTACTTTATGTGTAGTGAGTAGTTTATTTGGGTTCGGGGTTGAGAGGATTAAGGGGTCTAAAGGGTTTCGATCTTGGGGTTTTTCTAAGCGTTTTCAACGGCTATCTCTTCTAAGGTGTTGAGATCTCAATGCTTGAAGACTCTCACGCCAAGAGCTTCATGATCCGAGAGGTTTCTTACCTTGACAGGATTCAGGAGCCTCGGAAGATCACACCTTAGAGACTAGTTACCCCTTCCCAAAAGCCATGGAAGTTTGGGGGACTAGTTAAGCCATTCATTTGAAATCTGCTTTCCATGCCCTTCGACCTCTCTTTCCACCAAAAGCCATGGGTTTGGAGGAGAGGATGAAGGTGTGATCTATACCGAAAGCCACAGATAGATCTTGCTTAGTTTTCAAGGCTTAGAGATCCTCACAAAGTGAGTCGATTTAAAGTTTTCAACCCAAGGTCGAACCTTTGAAACCCCTAACCATGAATCTCAACCCTAGGCCCTTTCTTTTAGCATCTTTACATCTTATCTCGTCATTCGCTTGATCTTTGCATTTTTAGACGAGATCGATTGTTATTGCTCGATCTAGTGGTCGATCTCATGGTCGATCCACTAGTCGAATTTTAGTAATTTGAAGCTTGGTTCTTTAATTATTCTGTTTGTTCCTCGTGGTAGTTCCTTCATTCCTAGTATTTTTAAAATAGGTTGCATTCTATTTAAGTTGCTGCATCTAGTTTTTAGAAATTTTCTCATAAATCATCTCATTTCGCTTGGATTTGCATTAGTCCTTGTATTCTATTTGCATTCTCTATCATCCTAGGCATGGATTGACTCTCTCTTGCTTGCTGTACTACAACATGTCTTGCATTTGAGTTTGATAACCTTACTGCATTTTCACCCTTGCTAACAAAGTGTTTATCAGCTGCTGAGGACGCCACAACAATGGCTCGCATATACGGTTAGTCTTTCTCTCGAGTAGACTTCTTCTCGAGTATACTTCTTCTCGAGTAGAGTTTTTCTCGAGTAGACTTCTCTCGAGTAGACTTCTTCTCGAGTAGACTTCTCTCGAGTAGACTTCTTCTCGAGTAGACTTCTTCTCGAGTAGACTTCTCTCGAGTAGACTTTTTCTCGAGTAGACTTCTGTTTCTTGACTTTTGTTTCTGACTTTCTTGACTTCCCTATTTGGCTATGTAGCACATGGATGCCGTCATCAACCTGCTGAGACATCGATTCATGGAACATCCGCAATGGTTTAGGAGTGATTGTATCTGCTTACTTGATACGATTTTGAGCATGATGTGGCGTACCAAGTACGCAGATTTTCTTGCCACCGAACCGAATCCCGATGGCTCAGGTAGACAACTGCCACCTGGTGCCTTTGATTATTACACCGGTGAGACACCAGTGTACTGCAAAACAGGCAAGACATGGGGGGTGGACGTCGATGACATATACACACCCTTGAATGTAAAGGATGATCATTGAGTTGAGACACCAGTGTACTGCAAAACAGGCAAGACATGGGGGGTGGACGTCGATGACATATACACACCCTTGAATGTAAAGGATGATCATTGAGTTGCTTTGTGTATGTCTATACCTCAGAGACACATTATCATTTGGGACAGTCTCGTTCATCATTCTAGCGCTGCGGAAATAGTGAAAGCAGTTGAGCCTCTTGCAGTCATGCTGCCATATTTGCTTCGGGAAATGGCTATCCGAGAAGATAAATACAAGTTCCCATATGATGCTTTCACGCATACACGGCTAGAAGCAAAGGAGGTGCCACAGCAAGGGCCAGGTGGTGATTGTGGAGTTTATTGCCTTAAGTTTATTGAATATCATGCTCTTGGACTGCCATTTCCTCCGTCAGTGTGTCCCGCCAACATGAAAGTTATCAGACAGAAACTTGTGGTTGATATACACCAGGAGACCAAGTGCCACGGACCTCCAAACCAGGACTGGGCGAATATGGGGTTATATGAAGGCACCAGACTTCTCTTCTCTCGTGTATTATTTTTTGTAACGAACTACTTTTTTGGTGTATCTGGTTGATGTGGTTAGAAAGTTTTTGGTGTAACCCATCAAAGAACAGAATATGTAACCGTAGGTTAAGATGTAACATGGATTGTGTTGAATTCTTGTGTTGCTGAATTTATGGAGTAGACTTCTCTTGTCTTGACTAGACTTCTCTTGTCTTTCGAGTAGACTTCTCTTGTCTAGAGTAGACTTCTCTTGTTGGTTAAGTAGACTTCTCTCGTCACGAGTAGACTTCTTGACGAGTAGACTTCTCTTATCACGAGTAGACTTCTTGAAGATAATTATTTTACATAACTCAAAGGTGATTCAGAGGGACTTTTCCCCATTTATATAACATAACTTGTCAACTGAGTAGACTTCTCGTGTCACGAGTAGACTTCTCTCGAGTAGACTTCTCGTGTCACGAGTAGACTTCTTAAAGACAATAATTATACATATCTTAATGATGATTCAGAGGGATATTTCCCCCATTTATATTACATAACTTATCAAACAAGTAGACTTCTCGTGTCACGAGCAGACTTCTTATCAAGTAGACTTCTCTAGACTCGAGTAGACTTCTTAATGACAATAATAATACATAACTTAATGATGATTCAGAGGGACATTTCCCCCCATTTATATTACATATCTTGACAACCTAGTAGACTTCTCTTATGTCAAGTAGACTTCTCGACTTGTTCAGATTCAATCAGCACCATCATCGAATCTCTACGTATGATTTTATTAAAGTTAGACTACATAACGACTTGGCATGAGATAAAACAAAACACACTAAGTAAAATGTAAATATTAACTTACACAATAGGGGTGAGTATGACCAGGTTGCTTGCACTTGGAGCAACTGTATTGCTTATGCATCTTTCTTGGTCTTGTGCATTTCTTCCTAGACATTTCTAGCCAAGTTTGCCATCTAGATTTTTTCTTTCTTTCAGGAGGAATCTTCATGATTGGAACACCACATGGTTCCTTCTTGACATAATTTTCATCAGAAATAGGCGGGTTAATGGGATGGGAGTAGGCCATATATAAGGATTCCCATGGGTAAGATGAACACACAAGTTTTGACAGTTTCACGTTGGCCTCTTATGCCGCTGCAATAACATGTGAGCAATGGATTTTTTCAACATCATACACACCATAAGAACACTTCCTTTGTTCCAAATCAACAATACAATCTCGTGCTCCACCCTTAACAAAGAAACGCCAGCCATCAATGGGTTCTGCCTTCAAATCTCCTGCCTCATGTTCCCGAATTGCCAATAGATACTCTACTCCACGGGTATGGCTCGTTGTGAGACTTAGAGCATCTTCACGCCTTTTATGATACCATCTCCCGAGATTTGTTCTTATAAACTCTAACAGAAATGTGATGGGAAACCCTTTGGCTTCCTTAACAGCCGCATTGATCGATTCTGCGATGTTGCTAGTCTTTATGTTGTACCTGTCTCCCGGGAAATGAACTCGTGACCATAACCTCGGGTCTGCAGTCTCCAAATATTGAGCAAGTCTGGGGTTTACCTTTCGGATTGCGTCCATGTATCGATTATAATCGTAAGTCATATGTGCATATGCAGCACCTTTCACCAAGTACATGAGTTGCTTCCCGTGAAAATTTGTCACAATGTTTTGCTGCAGATGATAGTAACATATACCTCGTGTTGCCCATGGTATGACATTCTTACATGCATCAGCGATGGAGTCATGCCGGTCAAAAAGTAGGACAAGCGGATACCCATCTGAGAAACATCTACTCAATTTGGTGAAAAACCAATTCCATGAATCATTACACTCAGAATCCACAACTCCAAAAGCCAAAGGAAATATCTGAAAGTTACCATCCTGTGCGGCTGCCACTAGCAAAACACCTCCATACTTCCCAGTTAGATGAGTCCCATCTACAACAATCACTTGCCTCAAGAACTGAAAACCAGCTATGGAAGCTCCAAATGAAATAAACAGGTACTTAAATCGATCCATCTCATCGCATACAAGGTCTGTGATATTTCCCGGATTAACTCTCTCAATTTGACGCAAATAAGAAGGCAGCTTCTCATATCCATCTTCTGCTGTTCCTCTCACCAATTGCTGGGCATATATCAAAGCTCTATAAGATGTGGTGTAACTGAGGTTTAGACCAAACATCACCTTCATAGAATCTCTGATATGCTTTGGCACAATTCCATCGATTATGCCAACTCGTTCCACAAACAGAGCCCCAATGTACTTAGGTGTACAATGTCTACGATGAGCTGATCGGTCTATCACAGAACAAGTATGATCCTTCAGATACTTTGTCACCCAAAATGTGTTTGCTTCGTTCTTCACACCCGCTCTAACCATCCAAATGCATCATTTGGCTGAACATTTTGCTACAAACAAAGACGTTGTAGACTTATATACTTTGAAAGCAAATCTCTTCATAACTGCCATCAATCGCAACTCAGATACAAGCTTCTCCTTGCTAGGAAAGCTTTGATTAACAAAGATTTTAGACGACCAACTACTATCCAGTCGATCAAAACCACCACAACGCTCTCTTACACCCTCAACTTCATCCTTATCTTTAACTTTCCCGTACTCACTGTAATCCACATCTGAGTCATCATACTTTTCTTTCATATTCTGACCAACTTTATCTTCATTCAAACTATCAGATTCATCCTCATTTTTAATGTTTTCATCCCAATCTTCAGCGTCTTCATCCCAATCTTCTTCAGCATCAGAGCACGTATCCGCATGTCCATCCACATCATTATTCTCATGGTCCACTATCCTACTCAAAACACAAAGGCGAACACCATGCATCTTACTTAACTCAATCAAGCTCTGGACATGTCTATCATTTGTGACATACATAGGCGGAGAATCATGAGGCATTTGTTGAAGCATCTGAGGTGGTAAGGGATAGGATAACTCCACCTTTGTTTCCTTTTCCAGCATATAATCCTCTTGCACCATTCCAAGAAGCTCAACATGTGTGCAACCATCTCTTAAGAACAACATTCGCCCTCTTTTGTTATTATCCACCTCGAACTGCCACACTGATTCACTCTTAACCCATTCTCCACATTAGACATCAACATTGCATAAGTAGACTTCTCTGTAAGTCGGATGAAGTCTACTTAGTAGACTTCTAGAGTAGACTTTAGACTTCTAGAGTACACTAAGAAGTCTACTCTTAATAAGCTAAGTATCATATAAAACATGAAAACTCATTCAACTATACCTATAAAATATAAACATGCAAAACTTATACATAAGCAAGAAAACTTAATAATGAGCTCAACAAACTCAAAAATGGGTTTTTGCCACCAGTAAAGCTTCAAAATTGGTTGAAAATGGTGGTTGGGTGAATTGATGATGATGGCATTTTTGTAAATAAGTGAGGAAGATGAGGATTAGTTGGTCATTTGAATTTCCGAAAATAAAAGAAATTAATTAAAAACAATGGCAATTTCGTGAATAACTGAAACTATGAGGGATTGTTTGGACACAAAATGGCAAATGTTGGGAAGGTGATTTTTGTGGGTTAGATTTGCAATTCAAATCAAAATTTAGGTCATTTTTGCAAGAATCCCATATTTTAACTTACATCAATATTTTTATATAGAAGCTAATTATAATAAAAATTATATATCACATCATTTTCTATATACTCAATAATAACAAAAAACATCAAAACTCTAATCATATTCATTACATCGTAAAACTAATATTATGTTATATTATGTATACATTACATTTCCAACCTACAATTTATCATTTATCCAATCATTCATATGGAAAATGGAATCAAGTTTGTTGTATATCAAAATTTTGGCTAGATGATTATTTGTGGTTTACTAACATTAATACTGAGATATGTGATTTAAAGTTACAAAGAATTGAATGTGAGCCATATAATTCATAAGTTTCATATAAAAAATATGATTTATATTTTTGTCATATATTTTTTCTTTTATCATATAATATATATTATTTTTACTAGGTAGTTTTACACAAATTTTTAATTTACAAGAATATTCTCGAATTGTAATATGTAATATGTATTTCATCCCGCACAGGATGCAGATTATTACCTAGTTATTTAATTACAACCTCTGCAACTTCAAAAGCTAGTGAAAAAAAACTGTAAGAAAAAATAGTATAATTATTGTTAAACATCAGTATTCGCTACCATCCATAAAAATTATATTTGCGGGTGATAACAGAAAACCCAGTTAATATTTTAGTTATAATCGAGAAGACCATAAAACTTGAGAAATATATTGGATTGAGAGAGACTGTACTTTTTTACGATTGTTTTAAGGAAGTGTAATAGAATTTGCCTCTCTAAAATTGATCTACGATTGTTCACTTGATCCAATTAACAAGTTATATGAGTTAAGTAAAGAAGACACAATAATTTGTTTACCTAGTTCTCTATATGTTTAAGGAAAGATTAAAACTATGAACTATCACAAAAGACAAAGGTGTTATTGGTTCTCGTATTTTAACGAATTTGAAAATCCAAACTAAATTCAGTATTCTTGATTCTTGTATTTTAAAATTTATATTGAAATACAGTGTTATAGGTTCTATAAATTTTAAAATCCACAATGAAATACAATGTTATTAGTTTTATAATTTTAAAATCTAAATATTATAAGGATTTGAGTTTTAATTGAATTTGAATGGATTTGGAAGGATTTTCATGATTAAAATACAAAGACCCAAATACAAAGTTTAATCTTGGTATCTTAGTGGATTTGATTTTTTTTTTCTTTTTTGCTGATTTTAAAATCAATGATTTATCAAATCCAAAAAAGATTTCTAAATTCATTAAAATACAAAAACCAATAACTCGTACTAACATAAATTGTTTCTTTTTTGGTATAAGTTTTCTTGCTTGCTCTCTCTACACACGGCGGTGCTTTTATATATATATCTACCAAATATGTTGTAACCTTAGGAAGAAAATTAGAAGTATTTGGAGATGAAAACACTAAAGAGAATCTTGATTTGAAGTTGTTTTTTTAATGCTCATTGATTATCTTATCATGAATAAGAATTTGATAGTCAAAATTATAAGTTCAGGTTCAAGGATGATACTTAATCATCTTCTGCATCATTGTTTAATTGTTACCCCATTCTCATGATAGTTGAACTCATGAGCCAATGTTTTTCCTTTTTTTTCCTTCTTGCACTTCTTTACCATTTTAGATTACATAAAAATCCAAAACATGATTTACTCTAGATTAGTTTGAATCATGCATCTCTAGTGTTGCAATCTTTAGTCTCTGTGGATTTGATCCCCAAGTGCTACAATGATATAAGTAGTTGGAGTTTAATTGGTTAGTGTAGTGTGTAAAAACTTTGTTATCAAATATAGCTATGCTATGATTGAAGAAAACGAGCTTGTGAGATGCATGAAAAGAAGAGTTTGATAGCTTCTCGTACCAAGATAAAAAGCAATGATATTGATTTTTGAAATGTCTTTAGATTTTAGTTTCTCAGATCCTCCTACTCATGTTAATGAAGTCGAGCATGATTACTTGCATAATTACATCATTTCAGGCTTTATTTAGTATAGTTTTTCATTGCATATCATCTATTTTATAGCTTAAAGTGTCCCATTTGCTTTCATATTACACTTAGGGTGCATTAGTGTTAGGAATGCACATTCTCTTGTATTTTGAGTGTATTTCAGGTCATTATGAGGCAAAGGAGGATACTTGGAGAGTTGAGGATCAAGCTGAAGCAAGGAGGAGTGCTCAAAGAAATTGGAGAAGTTTCTGGGATTTGTATCGGGGTGGAGTATCAACCAAAAAGCCGAAATCAGGCTATATTGGGCAATGTATCAGACTTTTGGCCGATACTGAAGATGGAGAAAAACAGGCGTTTTGGAGTCTCCCAATATCGGGCACTTCTATCGGCCAGAAGGCCGATATCGGAAGACAATAGCTTATATCGACCACCCAGTATCGAGCAGATGGTCGATACCAACTTCCTTCCCAAGCAACTTTGACTCTGGTCAACGCTCAAACTTAACCTTTGACTAGGCTTTGACCCTTGAGTATAAAACCAAAACCTTATCTTTTTAATCATGTATCCAATATATGCTTTTATCATATCTTTAGCCAATAAACCCTATCTTTAATCTCTCCCTCTTTTGTTAATGGGCAATTTCCAGTTTTTGGTATTTTGTGGTAACTATTTGAGTTTTGAATATAAGTTTTCATTTCTTGTTGTTGATCTTATGTTTATTGATTCTGATCATGATTTCCTTCATCTCTTGCTTAGATTTTGATAGATCAAACATGATTTGTGAGTAGTTTTTTCTGGGTTTAAGGATGGGTTAGATATCAGATGATCCAATGCTTAAAACATGATGTTTATGTGTAGATGATGTTAGATCATTTACTATTGGGTGTTCTTAATGCTTGATTCTTACTGATCATCTTTCAAACCTAGGCTTTCTCTGCGTCAAAAGTGTTTGTTGAAATGCATGAACCAACCTCTTAGTGGATTTGCTTATCCTTACACACGAGAATGGATGACTAGGGAGCTTATTGGCTAGATAAGACTGTTTCTTTATGCTTGGTTGTTTCCTGATCACTAATGAGATTTAGATCTTGATTATGTTGCATTCAAAAGGAATCATCGTCATGAGAGTGGATTGGTTTGCTTGTTAGAGTTTTATGCTAAATGATCATGCATTCATTGATTGTTTGAACATCCTGTTTGAGGCCAAGGATGGTCTTAGGTCAATTATTCCCATCCTTAAGACTCTGCTTATTAAATTTGAATTTGCCCTGTCTATTGCTCTGTTTTGCTCTGCTTTCTCTGTTTCTTAAGTTTGAAGTTTACTTGATATGCCTTGCTGCTTATGATTTATTCTTTGCTGCTTGGAGATCATTTAGAGTGTTCGACTTTTAAAACCAATCTTCTTGCCTGGTGATATATCATGGTTTTTATAGTTTTGAACCATGATATAAGTCTTGCTTATAGAGTCTTTTTGGTCTTTTTAAAGTCCCATTAGAGTCTTTACAGGTTGATGCACACTTGGAGCATAATTGGAGACTTTAGAGCATTTTAGAGCAAAACAGGAGTTCTTCCCCAATAAAGCAACAAGGAGACGTGATTCTGCACTGGGGACAGTGTTGTTTAAGTCTGGGGGAGGTACTCACTGACACTGTGTTTTGTTTTGAGAGTCAATTAGTTGTGTCAAAAAACCTGTTTTATTGAGTCTTAGTTGAAACTGTCAGTTTTTCTTGGAACTAACCACAAAACATTGATGCTTAGAAGAACCATTGCCATAGATGTTGATTACAGATTTTACTAGGTTGAACATCATAGGTAGATCAATCTAGAAAAGAAGATCTAGGTTCTTAGAGAATCTGGAAAATCTATTGTTGACTCCACCTAAATGAAATGTTTACTTCTCATCTATGTGCTTGATATTCATTGAACTTGATTCTCTCTTTCACCACTAACAAGAATGTTTAGGTACAGTCTCTCTTTGATCTTTTCTGATATAGATTTTAGAGTATAAACCTATAGAATGGTGCACACGAACCTGTCTCCTCACAAGGAACACAAGTATTGCACTCTCATGAGCCTGTCTCCTCACAAAGAACACAAGTAATGAGCAGCACAAATTCGTAGGCTGTAAAAGAAATTGAGAAAAGAAACATCGATTATCGATAAAAAAAACAAATCAAGGGAAGAGAAAATAGGATAGCTGTATTGAGATTGACTTTGCTCAGTAATTAGGAAGGGAAAGAATCTGTAAGTGCTTTGATTGATAAATCCCTGAAGAGATATCACACTTAAATAATTGAAAGAAGTTAGCAGTAGAATTTCAGATTTCTTGAAGGTGCTTGAATTGTATTTGAAAGATTGTTAAGCTTGTGATAAGTATACTGAAATATTATCTTGTGTTGGCTTTGTGGTATGTGGATTTGAAAGTATTGATCAATGGGGCATTTCTAAGGTTACCTGACTGTTTCTGTTTTTAAACCTCGACTCTGTTCTTAGTTTTTGCTTAAGGGCAAGCAAAAGCTAAGTCTGGGGGTGTTGATATATCATAGTTTTTAAAATTTTTTATCTTATGATATAAGTCTTGTTTACAGAGTCTTCTTGGTCTTTTTTAGAGTCCCATTAGAGTCTTTACAGGTTGATGCACACTTGGAGAATAATTGGAGACTTTGGAGCATTTTGGAGCAAAACAGAAGTTCTTCCCGAATGAAGCAACAAGGAGACGTGATTCTGCACTGGTGATGATCGTCGCCCACTATTTGGTGACGCTCTTCATCCACATCTGAGGAAGAGTCGCGTGGTTTATTAAAATATCAAGGGAGAATTGCAGTTTTGGCCCAGAAGTTCTATTATTTGCAAAAGTGTCCTATTTGTGTTTTAGCCTGTATATTAGGTTTTTAAGCCATTCTTTGGCTGGTGATGTAGGAGTTTACTCTACTTCAATTCCCACATATCCTCATGTCATTGTAGTATGTGAGTGTCAATCCATAATGGGCAAAGTAAGACACTAGAAATGCAATAGATCATTCAATTCAAGCCAATTCAGAGATAAGAGATGATCAAACTAAAGCAATTAACTAAGCAAGACTGAACTAAAGAGCAATTTCGAATTCTAACAATCAAAAGACAAGTGGGACTTGAGATGAGGTTATTGATCAAGGGAGATTCTTAGCTTAACTAATGATGCTTACAAACCCACAACAAGCTATTCTTAGGCATAGAATTAGCAGATATGATTAGCTCAATTCCTTGATACTAATCACTTTGCTAAGCAAAAAATCAGATAACTCCCATTACTGAAATAACAAGCATTATGAACAACTAATCCAATTCTATATTGCCAATCTACTCCTTAGACAGCTAATTCCTTAGGCTAAGATAAGCAAATCTCTTACTTGACTCATTCAGACATTTCATCAAACACTTATCAGGCATAAGAGAACCCTAAGATCTAGATCAACTCAACAAGAGCTAATCTAGCATTAAACACAATTAATAAGAAGGAACAATAACATTAAGCACTAAGCAATCACTAATCAAGTCTCAAATCTCCCTATCTCTATCCCATCTCAAACCCTAAGCAAACTACTCAATAATCATAGCTTTAACCATAACCCTAGGTAAAGGAGAATGACTAATCATGATCAGAATGAAGATAAGCACCAGATTTGATTGAAAGACCAAGATTCAAAGCAGAAATTACAAGAGATTAGGGAGAGAATACAAAGGATAAAGCTAATATCTAAAGGATAAAGATGAAAGGATGATCTCTAATATTTTTGGGTCACAACATATATATAGTTTTCAGGAAAAACTCTTAGTAAACCAGAAATAAACCGGAAAATGGCTGGTTCGGACGCCTTGTATCGGCCTGCTTCATCGATATGCTGGTTGATATGAGTCAGTTGAAGGTTGTATCGACCAGGTCTGGTCGATACATTTGATCGATACAGTCGCCTCTGGTTAAGGCTCATCGACTGGTCTCCTCGGTATGCTGGTCGATACAATCGCCCTTTTGTTAAGGCGTATGGAGCAAAACCATCGATACTCTACTCGATACATATCCTGGCACATGTATCGACTTGCTCCTTATCGATATGTAGACCGGTACAGATTTCCTAAAGATGGTGTATCGGTTGGAGTAGCTCGATACCCTTTGGCTTGTCCTGTCTTGTCGTATCAACTTAGGACCTCGATATGCTCTTCGGTATGACTCCTTAGCTTGTATCGACGTGTGATGTCGATATGTTGCTCGGTATGCTCCGTATCAACTTGGCAAGTCGATACACTTCTCGATATGGGGCCTTCTCGCCTTTGTCTCTCCACCAGGTCACTCCCAGATCTTCTATTAGTCCTTAAACTCCTTCATTGCACCTGCCAAATGATCAAAATGCACCAAATATGCAATGCAACTCCTAACTACAATTTAAATCCTAAATGGATGCAATTGAGACAAGAACATGCAAGAAAGGGTGTTTAAATGCTGAAACTAATGCTAAATGTATGCATATATTGGAGTAATTATGGTGTATATCAACTCTCCCACACTTACCTTTTGCTTGTCCTCAAGCAATCAAAGACAAATAAGAGAGAGAGGTTTGAAGGTGGGAGCTCAAAAGTAAAGATTCCAATAGAAAAATTGATTCAATGCTCAAGTTATATGATCTACGATGCATACAGATTATTCTACTTCAAAAGCTTTAGCCATACTCATCCTAACAAACAATGAACTCAAGCTTAGCCTACACAAGCATTCAAATCTGCTTGGCAAGTCTGCTGGAAAAAGGGTGCTGGAAAGGCTGCTGGAAAAAGGGTAGTGGAAAGCAAGGCTACCAAGTCCAAGGACAAAGGGAATGTCAAGGTTGCAGAAGAAGCCCCAAACAGGCAATCAAGTGCTAGGGAGTTTGTAGAACCCTTCAACCAGTGCACTTTCAAGGCTACAAGATACCCTTGTATCCCCACAATGAAGGCGCTTGGGATCTATGAAGATTGCAAAATAATCTTTGAAGAGATGAGGCTTGGCAAGTTCATGGAGCTGGCGCTTCCTTCATACCATCATCTCACCATTCAGTTTCTCTCCACTTTTCAAGTGGTGAGTTATGAAGAGAGTGAGCTTGAAAATGGAGATGGCTGGATATCCTTTAGACTTGGCAAGCAGAAGTTTATAGCCACTTTCCAAGAGCTCTCAGCCACCATTGGTATGTACCCTTATGGAGATAAGAAGCCTCAGTTCAAGATCAGAATGAGAGAACATGCCAAGCTTTTGGAAATGATTGACATTGATCACTTCACTACATGAGTCACAAAGAACAAAGATCTGAGGCATCCTGCTGCTAGATATGCTCATAAAGCTCTAGCCAACACACTCTTTGCAAGGAAGGAAACTGATAAGATCTCATCAAGGGAGATGGACATCATCTTCAATGGAATGCAGCCCCTAGTGCGCTACAGCAAGAGTGGAGAGACTATCAACAGGTCAGAAGAGCTTTCTTGTTATGTGACTCTCCTCTTGGAGCAGCTCTTCACATATAGGAGCTGGATCATAAACAAGGGGAAGAGAGAGAAGAACCCTCAACTGCACATTGGGGGAGTTGTGACAGCAATCATGATGGTAAGTGGGGTGGATCTTGATGAGCATGCTGAACTTGCTTTGCCACCACAATGGATGGATCTTGGCTATTTAAAGAGGAGTCACTACCTAGAGAAGACCATCCTAGGGAAACACATCTATCAGTTCCTCAAACCCTCCAAGGAGCCAACTAAGTTTCTTCTTCCCAATGAGCAACATACTTCCATAGCCATGACGAGCAATATAGACTTTTTCCCAACAGAGAGACAGCTCTACCATGGTGGCGCCATTACTGAAGAAAGAGAGGAGAATAGTGAAGAAGAAAGTGAAGAGAGTAGTGAAGAAGAAGAACACGAAGAAGGTGATGTTGGTGCCAACAACGAGGAGGAATCCCAAGAAGAGGAACAAGATGAAGATGAGTTGCTGGAATACAATTTCAAGAGGTTTCACTTCAAACCTCATGAAGTGCCAAGTCAAGGGAGCTCACTGAAGTATGCTCATAACCACATAAACAAGCTTCAAAGATGGTACAAATGGCAAGATAAAACCTTTAAGAAGCATGTGAATTTGGTGAAGGGGATGTTCAAGAAGGACAAGTCTAAATCCAAAGGAGCTTAATGAGAGAGCATGCCAAGCTTTTGGAAGTTATTGTCATTGATCACTTCACTCCAGGAGTCACAAAGAACCAGGATCCGAGGCATCCTGCTGTTAGATATGCTCATAAAGCTCTAGCCAACACACTCTTTGCAAGGAAGGAAACTGATAAGATCTCATCAAGGGAGATGGACATTATCTTCAATGGAATGCAGCCCCTAGTGCGCTACAGCAAGAGTGGAGAGGCTATCAACAGGCCAGAAGAGCTTTCTTGTTATGTGACTCTCCTTTTGGAGCAGCTCTTCACATATTGGAGCTGGATCATGAACAAGGGGAAGAGAGAGAAGAACCCTCAACTGCACATTGGGGGAGTTGTGACAGCAATCATGATGGTAAGTGGGGTGGATCTTGATGAGCATGCTGAACTTGCTTTAGCACCACAATGGATGGATCTTGGCTATATAAAGAGGAGTCACTACCTAGAGAAGACCATCCAAGGAAAACACATCTATCAGTTCCTCAAACCCTCCAAGGAGCCAGCTAAGTTTCTTCTTCCCAATGAGCAGCATACTTCCATAGCCATGAGGAACAACATAGAATTTTGCCTAACAGAGAGACAGCTCTACCATGGTGGCGCCATTACTGAAGAAATAGAGGAGGATAGTGAAGAAGAAAGTGAAGGGAGTAGTGAAGAAGAAGAACAAGAAGAAGGTGATCAAGTATAAAAGGAATAAAAACTCCAAGTGTTTAAAATAAGGAGGCGCCAACAACAAAGCTTTGAAAGGTCTTGCAAAAGAAGAAATCAGACCAATGCAATCCACCAAAGGTGATGAAGAATGGCGCCCAAGCAACAAAAGAAGAGCAAGTCCAAAAAAAAGGATCAACCACACAAGCAAAGAAGAAGGAGTTTCCCCACACATGAAGAAGAAAAAGATCAAGTTGTTTGAGAAAGGGTAGACTTAGGGGTTCACTTTGGGTTTAGAAATTCTTAGGATTCATCTTTGGGTAAAGGGTAGAAGAGAGTTTTAACTTGAATGCATAAGTGTGCTTTTACCTTTAGCATTTTGCCAATCATAGAATCATTTTCATTGAGTGAACCCTTGAGTCTACTAGCCTTTACTTGAATGAGATCATTTTCATCTCATAACCTTACCCTAAGACCAAATGTTTTCACTTGATTTGCACAAACTTGATTCATGGTTACAAGCTTAATGAATGTTAAAGAGTTGAATTATTTGAGCACTTGTCTAGGTTTAGATTTGAGATCATTTTGAAACATGATGAGCATGGCTAGGTTCTTTAAAATATAACTGAATGTGTTTTGCATCCTACACTTAGGCACTAAGACACTGACTTCACTTCTTCACTTTAACATTTTTGGATATGAGTGCCCACCTTTAAACCTCATCCTCTATTAGTCTTAGTTTGTTTGCTTGAGGATAAGCAAAAGGCTAGTGTGGGGGTGTTGATATCTCTTGCATTTACATCATTTAGGCCTGCATTTAGTTCATGTTTTCATTTCCTTTTGCATGTTTTCCTTCACTTTAGCCTCATTTTCCTCTCTTTTTAGACTTAGGTTGCATTTATGTTGTAGTTTGCATTATCTTTGCATTAAGGATGTTTGTAGGTACCTAAGGAGCTATTTGGAGCTTGGAAGAAGCATGGGGATGATTCAAGGAGTTGCCCAAGCTAAGGAGGAGCAAGAGGAGCCAAAGGAGTGATATTTGGTGCAACATCGATCAAGGAAGATACCACATCGTTGATAGTTGGATTTTATCTAACTAATCAAATCCTAACACACTCATGTCATTGCATCATGTAAGGTATCAATCCATCTGAGTACATAAGACACTAAGAATACAGCAAATCACTTAAGTCAAGCCAAAATCAAGAAAGCAGTTGTGATGAAACTAAACAAGTCTAAAGACTCAACTAAACAAAGCAGGAAATTCAAATAGATAAAGCAAGGATCTAAGATGGGGGTTATTGATTAAGAAGGGATTAGAACCTAACTAGTGACGCTTCAAAACCATTCAAACAATGCTATCTTCTAAGCATATGATTAACATGTATAATTAGCTCAATTCCTTGACACTAATCACTTTGCTAAGCACATATTGAAGACAAATTCCTTTACTCAAACACATGATCAGCAAGCATTTAAAACAGAACTCCAATCCTATAAAGCCAAAGTGCACCTTAGACATCTAATTCCCTAGGCTAAGAGAACAAATACTATAAGAGACTCAAAGCAGCATTTCATCAAACACTTATCTGGCATAAGAGATTAACAAGATATTAAACAAGCCTGGCTAAAACTCAAAAGCACTTAAGAAACTAATCAAGAACAAGACTTAGCTAAAAACCATTAGTCCAAGCCTGTTTATACTAAAAGACAAATGCCCTAGAAGAATGGCAAACTTGTAAAAAAAGAGTTTCAGATTAGGCCAACATCGATCATAAGTGATCGATGTGGATGATCAATGTAGACTTCTGGTACTTTACATCGATCAGGTGTTGATCGATGTTCTTGGTCGATGTTGAAGTCTCGTAGTCTCTGCCCGTTTACATCGTACGATGTGAGTGGTCGATGCTGGTGTCCTGTGGCTTGACATCGAGCAAGGGTGCTCGATGTGAATGGTCGATGTGCCAACATCAAGCTTGGACAGCATATCGACTAAGGGACATCGATACAACCCATAAGAAGACATGATATCGGCGTGTGTATCGTTGTGCCTGATCGATATGGTCCATCCGAGTCAGCCTATTTTCGGTTTAATCTTGGTTTATTAGGGGTTTTAAAGTTTTCCTATAAATAATAAAGTCCTAAAATGGTTAGGCAACTTAGATCTTTTTATTTTTCTTCTGTTCTTGAACTTAAAATCTTTTCTTTTTCAGCTTTGCTTTGCTTAGTAAGAACTAGTGTTATTTAGTGAATTTCTGTATTTGCCTTTAATATATTCTTGCTTATTCTGCTTTCTAATCATGCATAGCCATTAATTCTCTTTGGAATCTGTGATTTTGATATGGCTAGTGAGTAGTCTTATTTAGGGTTTGAGATGGGATAAATTAGAGGGGTTTTAGGACTAGATTAGTGGTTTCTTATGCTTAATATGATTGTCTTCTCTCTATTAGGTGAGCTTAACACTAGATTAGTCTTAGCCAGGCTTGTATTGGCTTTCTCTTATGCCGGATAAGTGTTTGATGAAATGCTTAAGTGCTTTTGAGTTTAAGCTAAGTCTTGTTCTTGTCTTTTAGTATAAATAGGCTTGGACTAATAGTTCTTAGCTAAGTCTTGTTCTTGCTTAGTTTCTTAAGTGCTTTTGAGGTTTTTTAAGAACAAGTTCATCCTTTTAATTAAAGTTTTGTATTTTTCTTATTAAATCTTCTCTAATCTCCCTTTTAAGCATGTTTAACATCTTTTTCTCTTGTGATTTGGTGTTTTTCATGATGATGAGTGAGTAGTCACTTTTAGGGTTTTAGATGTGGTAGATTAGGAGGATTTAGAGGCTTGATTAGGGTTTGTTAGTGCTTAATTAGATTGACCCCTCTCTATTAATCCGTGCTTAGGCTAGATTTATCTTCATCACATGAATCTAGATTTAGGCTTCATCTTATGCCCACCAAGTGTTTGATGAAATGCTGATCTTGTTTAATAGTGGATTTGCTTGTCTTAGCTTAAGAGATTGACTGTCTAAGAAGTATTTTGGCTTGAATAGAGTTGGTTCTTCTTGCTTGTTAATTTTCCTAGCACTAATGAGAGTTAGTTCTTGTTAGGGTGATTAGCAAAGGGTTATTTATCAAGAGATTGAACTTAACTTGCCATATCGACTTGATATCATCGATACACTGCTCGATATGATCTCTCTTCGAGTTCATCCTCCTTTGTAACTCAGCTATTCTTTCCTTACCTCATCCCAGGTTCCTAAGGATATTCCTAGATACTAGAACAAACAAGAAAAACATGATGAAGCAAATAATATATACAGAGATAACATGGGAATACCTCCCAAGAGTGCTTGTTTAGAGTCACTAAGCTTAACTTTTCTTGCTCCTTAGGTAGCTGGAGGTTCTTGGAGGTGAATGTATGTATCATCTCCAAGTGTGTCACTGGCCATGTAAGGCTTCAGTCTATGCCCATTCACTGTAAGGTCTCCTCTTTCTGGTTTGAATAACGTCACAGCTCCATAGGGAAATGCTTCCTTGATCTTGAAAGGTCCTGTCCATTTGGACTTGAGTTTTCCTGGAAATAGCTTCAGCCTTGAGTTGAATAACATCACCTTGTCTCCAGCTTTGAAGTCGTTGAGTCTTATCCTCTTATCATTAAAGGCCTTGGTCCTCTCTTTATAGATCTTAGAGCTCTCAAAATCTTCAAGCTCTCAAAATCTTCAAGGTGATTTTACTATAACTCATGTAAGTTGATGAGTCTCTTCTCTTGAGCCGTCTTGATGTCGAAATTCAACAGCTTTGTTGCCCACAAGGCTTTATACTCCAGCTCCACATGTAGATGACAAGCTTTGCCATAAAGGAGTGAGAAGGGGGTTCTACCAATGGGTGTCTTGAAGGCTGTCCTGTATGCCCACAAGGCATCATCAAGCTTGTGAGACCAATCCTTTCTTGTAATAACAACTGTCTTCTCTAAGATGGCTTTGATCTCTCTGTTAGACACCTCAACTTGACCACTTGTTTGAGGATGGTAAGGAGTGGCAACCTTAAGCTTAACACCATGCTTCCTTAGCAAACTCTCAAAAACCTTGTTGTTGAAGTGGCTCCCTCCATCACTTATAACACATCTTGGAACACCAAACCTGGGGAACATGATTTTCTTGAAGAGCTTCAGCACAACATTGGCGTCATTTGTAGGACTAGCTGCTGCTTCAATCCACTTTGAGACATAATCCACAGCAACCAGGATGTATTTATTCCCATAGGATAAAGGGAAAGGACCCATAAAGTCAATTCCCCAAACTTAAACAGATCCACTTCAAGAATTGAGTTCAGGGGCATCTCATCTCTCTTGGAGATGCCTCCCTTCCTTTGGCATGCATCACATGAGGAAATATAAGCTTGAGCGTCCTTGAACAAACTGGGCTACAAAAAACCAGCTTGAAGCACCTTTTGTGCTGTCTTAAAAGTGGCAAAGTTACCACCATAGGCTGAACCATGACAATGGTGAAGGACTCTCTTGACTTCCTCTTCTGCTAAGAATCTTCTGAACAGCCCATCAGTTCCCTTCTTGTAGTGATAAGGTTCATCCCAATAGTAGTGAGACACATCCTTAAAGAACATCTTCTTTTGATAAGCATCAAGTCTGGTTGGGACATCTCCACATGCCAAGTAGTTAGCGAAATCAGCATACCAAGGCAGCTTATCTTCTTCCAAGCTCCTTATCTCAACTGTTTTCATTCCCAATGCATGCAGTTGCTCTTCTGGTAGATTGTCATTGATGGGGACAAAGTCATCAATTCATAGCCTTGAGAGGTGATCAGCTACACCATTCTCAATGCCCCTCTTATCTACAATCTCCAAGTCAAACTTTTGCAAGAGGAGTATCCATCTGAGGAGTCTTGGCTTGGTATCCTTCTTGGCATAGATGTGCCTTAATGCAGCATGATCAGTGTATACTATCACCTTGGACTCAACCAAATAGCTTCTAAACTTTTCAAATGCAAAGACAACTGCTAGCATAGTAGATGACATGCAGCTTCTTGTCCACTCTCTGTCCCAATACAGCTCCCACAGCCTAATCACTTTCATCACACATGATCTCAAAGGGGAGATCCCAATTTGTAGCTTGCACTATGGGCGCACTCACTAAAGCTTTCTTGAGAGTGAGAAAAGCTTGCAAGCAGCCTTCATCAAAGACAAATTCTGTCTCCTTGCACAGCAGCCTAGTTAGTGGTCTTGCTATCTTTGAGAAGTCCTTGATGAACCTCCTATAGAAACCAGCATGTCCCAAGAAGCTTCAGATTCCCTTGACTGAATTTGGAGGCTCTAAGTGCAGCATCACATCTATCTTGGCCTTGTCCACTTCTATCCCCTTCTCTGAAATCTTGTGACCCAACACTATGCCTTCTTGGACCATGAAATGGCATTTTTCCCAATTCAGAACCAGCTTCGTGTCTTCACATCTCTATAAAACCTGAGAAAGATTGGACAAGCAGACACCAAAGGAGGATCCATAGACACTAAAGTCATCCTTGAATACCTCCACCATCTCTGCTCCTTGGCGCCACCTTCATGTCTTGGAGAACGAGCTTCTTGAAATGAGAGCACATCTTTCTTTGTGTATTCCAGCTTATCAAATGGTTCCTCTTCTTCAAAAGCCTTGTGAGAGTCTAGCCTTAGCATGTAACCTAAGCTCTCCTTGTCTAAATAGCCATCTTCCCCATGCCCCTTTGTCAAAGCCACTTGGAGTTTATCAGCACAACTCCTCTTAAACCTCATCATGCAGCCTCTCTAAGATCTCTATCTTGAACATTTGACCTTCTATAGTAGGCTGTTGCATAATCTGCTTGATGTCAAATTTCAGGGACATGTCTTTACCCAATTGCAGCTCAATTTTCCCTTTCTTAACATCAATAACAGCTCATGTTGTGGCTAAGAAGGGTATCCTAAGTATAAGAGGGTCTTTAGGCTCCTCATCCATCTCTAGGACTACAAAGTAAGTTGGGATCTCCACATTCCCAATTCTGATTGGCACATCCCCAAATAGTCTTTTGGGGAGTCTCACTGATCTATCAGCTAATACCAAAGGGATCCTACAGTCCTTAAACTCAGGGAAGCCTAGGCGCCTGACTATAGAGTAAGGCATCAGGCTTACACTTGCTCAAAAGTCACACAAGCACTTCTCAAATAGTAGTGGTTCTATAGAGCAAGGCAAAGTAAAACTCCCTGGGTCACTGAGCTTGTTGGGAGTCACTTTTTGTTGCTGAATGATGGTGCTGCATTCATGAGTTAATACCACCATTCCTTGCAGATCTTTTGTTCTCTCAACCACATCATCTTTCAAGAATTTATGGTAAGGAGGGACTAACACAAAAGCATCAAGTAGAGGCATAGTGAGCTGTATTTTCTTCATCCGCTCATCAAAGAGACCTTTGTATTTGGCACGCAGCCCCTTCTTGAATCTTCCAGGAAATGGTAGTGTGGGCTTGTAGGGAGGGGGAATGTATCTTGGTTCTTTAACCAACTCCTTAGGCGCCTCTCTTTTCTGCTCCTTAGCTGCTTCTTTACCCTTATTCTTCTTTGGAGTTTCATCAGCTTTGACTTCTTCATCATCTTCTATTGCCACCTCCCCTTCTTTTTCCTCAATGTCCTCATTGGGGATTGTAGGAGCCACTCTAGGAGGAAGCTGTTTCCCACTCCTTAAGGTTACAGCTTTGATGTTTTCCTTAGAGTAAGATGGAGATGGTGCATGTTGTAGTTTCAGTTGCTCAAGCTAGCGGTCAAAGGAAAGTATCTGAGAGTTGATAAGCGTTTTTCTTACGGTCTAATGCAGCAGAGAGGTTATCAAAACTCTAATGCAAGCAATGTTGTAGTAAGGCAAGCAGGAGAGTGTCAATCCACTTCTAGATGATAGAGAATCCACAGAGAATGCAAGGTCTAAGACAAATCTAAGCAAATGAGACAGTTTATGAGAAATAATCTAAAAACTAAATACAGCAACCTAAACGGAGTGAAACCTATTTTAAAAATACTAGAAAGGAAGCAGTTACCACGAGGAACAAACAGATAAATTAAAGGGAAGAGCTTCGAATTGTTAAAATTCGACTAGTGGATCGACCACAAGATCGACCACTAGATCGAGCAGAAACGATCGATCTCGTCTAAAACCGTAAGAACAATGAATCTAAAGACCAGGATGCTATCAGGTAACAAGCTAAAGATGATATGAGACGCAAATATGCTAGAAGAGAGGGCTTTAGGGTTGAGATTCATATAAGGGGTTTCAAAGATCGATCTTGGGTTTGAAACTTTGGATCGACTCACTTGGTGAGGATCCCTAAGCCTCGAAAACAAAACAAGATCTATCCGTGGCTTTCGGTATAGATCACTCTTTCATCCTCTCCTCCAAACCCATGGCTTTTGGTGGAAAGAGAGGTCGAAAGGCAAGGAAAACAGATTTCGAACAATGGCTTGACTAGTCCCCCAAACTTCCATGGCTTTTGGGAAGGGGTAACTAGTCTCTAAGGTGAGATCTTCCGAGGCCCCTGGATCCTGTCAAGGTAAGGGACCTCTCGGATCATGAAGCTCTTGGCGTGAGAGTCTTCAAGCATTAAGCTTTCAACACCTTAGAAGAGATAGCCTTAAAACGTTTAGAAAACAAACCAAGATCGAACCTTTTCTACCCCTTAATCCTCTCAACCCCTAACCCAAAGTAAACTACTCGCTACACATAAAGTAAATCAAGCAAGGTGGGAGAAATGAAACGATGAACATGAAACAACGACTAGATTAAACGATAAGGTTCGAGAATACAAAAGCTTGAAAAGAAAATTGGTTCAACAATGGTGTTCTTCCGAAAAACGAGAGAGAAAAACTTCAAGGAAAAAGTTAGAAAATCTAAAAGTTATCGAAAAAGCATTCGCCGCCTTGCCTAAAATGTCAAAACAGTCCAATGGTCCCCCCTTCGCTAACAGCCAAAAATGGTTGAAAGGACAGAGATCGACCATTGGATCGAGTTGTTCTATCGATCATATCCGGCCATCGTGTCTTCGGCTTGATTCGGGTCTCGATCTTCTTCGGTGAATCGAGTGCTGCATCCGATCTCGGTATCGATCTTTGGGAGGATCGAGTGGTGTACTCGATCCGGCTCTCGCTCTGCATGGCGTCATTTACGTTCGTACCGATACATCGATTGCTTCACTCGATCTCCATCTCGATCATTATCCTTGGATCGCCTAGTTGGCTCGATCTTCTGGTCGATCAACTCCTAGATCGACCGGCCATGCTCGATCTGCTCCTCGATCACTGGTCCTTAGCACACTCCCGAGCTTCTATGAACTGCTACATCGGCCTCCACACCTCCACGAACCTCCGTGTCTCCAAAGCAACCAGAAACAACCTGGAATGGATGCAAAATGCAGAGAAAATGCATATGCTGATGCAAGAATGCTCTAGGACCCTAAGTGATGCAATCTAGCCTAAAACATGATACAAATGCATGAAAAACTACCTAATGAGTATGCAGAATGTATGCAATACGCAATGATATCAACCCCTCCAAACTTACTTCTTGCTTGCCCTCAAGCAACAAAAAACAAGTAAGGAAGAGAGGTTTTCAGAAAATTCAAAAAGGTTTTAAAATTTTTGCAAAGGTGCCTTTCGAATAGATCATCTCAATGTCCTAGTTAACAGTTCTAAAATGCTAAGCTTACACTCATACTCCAAAGGACTTAGCCATACTCATCACACAAAGAAATTCAAATCATGAGTCTCTTATTCCTAACAATCAAAGAAATTCATCCTTTAACATTCATTAACATTCGAACCATGAATCAAACTTATGCACTTTAAAGCAAAACACATTTGACTAAGGGTTATGGTTATGAGCATAGAATGATCTCATTTGAAAAGGGTTTATAATTAGACAAGGGTTTCTCTCAAAAATGGTTTGAACTAATGCATAATGCTAAAGGTAAAGACAATTTATGCATACATGATTAGATTCTCATCTACCCATGTAAACTATCAAACAGTCCTATACCCCTCTCATTTAAGAAATTTAATCCTCACTCACCACTTAAGAGTCTACCCCAATCCCCAATTCAAAATAAAGACATTTTTAAACTTTTTAGGCTAGTGAAAAGGTTTTGAAAAATAATTTTGCTCTTAGGAATTTCTTATTAGTAGCTCTCTTATTATTACTATTTTTCTCTTCATTTTTTATTTATTTATTTGGCACTTAGGCTCTTTTATATTTTTTTTTTCTTCTTTTCTTTTTCTCTTTTTTTTTATTTTTTATTTTTATTTTTTTATTTATTTAGAGAGAGCTACCTTCTGAAATAGAGCATACTTAGTTTTAAAAACAAACCTTTCACTTAAAACCTCATTTCTTTCCTTAAAACACAAACTCTTTTGAACCGAAAACAAATACACAAGAAAGCAACCCCAATGATCCCCCAAACTTATCCTAAGCCTATACCTAGCTTCAAAATGTAAAGCTAGCAATCAATTATGAAAACCAAATCATGTCGCCTAAACCTAACACTTTATGCCAAGTTCAAACCGAAAATAAGGCCTCACAAAGATGTCACACAAGAACACTTGGCTTCAAAGGAGGGTAAGGTTCAAGGAGGGAGTTCTACTTAGGCTCACAAAGAGTGGTAAAAAGGAAGAAGAGAGCCTAAATATTTTAAAACCATGTGTTTATTTTCAAATGCATAAGAATGATAATTAGATTTTCAAATTAAGGTTTTCACTTAGTAGGATGAGTTTCAAATCATGAGAGTTCAATTCAAGTCACGAAAATCCTAACTAGTGATCCAAGCATGGTTAGAACTTACTTTCAAAGCATAAACAAAGCATTAGAGAACTACTAACTAGGGCATTGAAATGATTCATAAGTAAAACACCTTTTTAAGAAATCCTAACCCCTTATGCAAAATGCAAACAACCTAGGTGATATGAGAAATTCTAGACTCAATCCTATCATGTTTTTAAAGAGATGAATGCAACTACATGAATCTTTTGAAAAAAAAATTTAAAAATTATACCAATTTTTCATGACTAAGACTCAAGGATGTAAAAAGGAAAATAAGATCAAAGAACACAAGATTAAATCACACAAGTACTCCCCCAAACTTGCTTGACACCGTCCCGGTGGCAAACTCATCCGAAGGAGCAAACAAACACAATGCAAGAAACAAACATGAGCGGTTATATACAATGGAGGAAGGTTGTTACCTCTTGTCTAGGCTCGGCTGGAACTTGAGGATGTTCCAGAGGAGCTAGAGATTGTTGCCTTTCCTTTGTTGCCTGGTTCTTGTAGGGAGTGGCGAGCCGGTTGAATGTTGTCTCCTTGGGTCTCGCGGATCACAACTCCTCCGGTTGAGAGTCTCCTCTTCTCGGGTTGTTGTATCTCCTGGCTTACAGCTGGCTTAGGCTGGCTTCCTTGGAGTTGTTTGACCTTCTTCCCCAGCTTCTTAAGCATCTTCCCTTGCCACTTGTTGATCTTCCGCTGCATCTCCACCACCGAGGCTAAGAACTTCTCGGTTTTGGTCTTAGGCTCAAAATCCAGCTTGGGAAGTGTGTAAACCTCGGGCATCTCATCCTCTGTTCCTGGAGACTCTGACCTTTGGCACGGGGCAATGGCTGAAGCAGGCGGTCCTCCAAAAGGGGCAAAGCATTCTTCCTCCGTGGGTAAGAACTCGATGTTCCCAACACCAAACAGCTCAGTCTCGTCTTTGTTGGGGAGGATGCACACTCTCTTCTTGTCTTCCTCATCTATGAAGAGGTAAGCATAAAACCCTTCTGCTGGCGTGCGTCCCAAGCTATCAGTGTTTCTCATGTATGCTTCATCCATGAAAGCTCTGTTTGGGACGTGAGCAAAGTCATGGATGGGCACACCGGCTTGCACGAACAAAGGAGTAAGGAAACCGCCAATGTAGGAAGAGGTTGCCTTGCACCGTAAGGCATAAGCCTTGTACTTCACCAGAGAAGCCGCGAGCACACAGCCGTAATTCACTTCATCGCCGAGTTCATCTTCTATGGGTTCTTCATTCGCATCCGGATCAGACACCAAATGCTTCACGCCTTGGAAAAGGAAGCACAGCTCCGTCTTCGTGACAGTAGGAGCAACAGACCTCCCACTGAATGTATTAGCTATCAGCTTCAAAGTATACCTCAGCACCGGATTCCTAACTCTCTTGATCTTGGCGGTGTTGGCTTTGTAGTCTTCATTTCTGATTAGGTCCCAAAACTCGTCGGCTTTCTTGAAGGCTGGGAACTCCACCTTGTGTGCATCAGCCTTGAGACCGTAGGCTTGGCATAGCTCGGGGATGGATAGTGTGTAGGCTTGGCGGCCAACCTTGAAATAGAGACGGCCTTGAGAAGGAACAGGTGCACTCGGATTCTCGTACCGGAGCTCCAAAGTGGCTAGGAAATCTATCATCACCTCGGGAATTGTAGGGCAGTCCATCCGCGATAAACACCTCAGACCAATGTTCTTGAGGAGTTGGTCGAAGTCTCCAAGGATCCCGAGCCTGGACAGAAGCTCTCGATCAGCAAACTTTGTAGGTTCAAACCGGAGCCTCTCCAACCTCTTCTTATCCCTCTTCTCATCTTTGCTCCACCGGACCCTCTCTTGAACCACCACTTCTTGTGTTTCTCCTTCTTGCACTCGCTCCTCTCTTGTTCTCTTTGGTGCCATTGCTCCTGAAACAAATTTTTCTAGAGAATGATTAGCAAGAGGCGATTAAATGAGAATAAGAGAAGAGGAGAAGAAGATTTATATAAACTACTCTAGAATTTTGGGGATCAAATAAAAATAATAGCTAGATAAAAGGAAAAAAATCTTTGATATACTGAAAATAAAGAATTTTTCCTATTACTTAGCTAATTTTAAAAATTCAAATCCGATCCTATATCCTAAAACAAGAACTTGCGATTTTTAAGGAGATTTTCTTGAAATAAAATCATTAAACCTTGAAAATACTTTTGCAAGAGTAGAGGATATCTTTGCTAAACTTTAAAAGCTTTTAAATTCTCACTCTCTTTGTAAGGAAAACTCGAGCAAACAGAAATGAGAGGGTGAGGAATAAATTGAAACATTTAAAGAGTTTAACAAACCAAAACAATGGGTGGTTAAAGTGGTTTCTGACAAAAGTCTTGGTCAAGGCACATCTTTCATGGTCAAAGATGCTTGCCTTGACCAAGTTTTGAATTTAAAAATTAGAGGGAAAGGAGTAAAGGAGGGAACGAAAATTGTTATCTCGGCATGAGATCGAGTCTTTTTGGTCGATCTAGGACTCGATCTCATGCCTAAAATGGCTTCGATCGAGAGGGTTACTCGATTTGTGACTCGATTCAAGGTGAATCGAGCCCTGGATCGATTGGCTCTCTCGATCATTGAGATGTTGGCTCCTCGGCTAAGTCCCTCTGATCGAGCTATGTCCTCGATTTAGGAGTCGATTTAGCATAGATCGAGTGATGGATCGAGTCGAGTGATTTATCAATTTTCAACAGATTTTCCCGAGAGAAAGTAGATCGGTCGATCCGATTTGGATCGATCGATCCTTTTTCGTCAAGGTCGATCTTGTCACTCGTTCTCGTCTAGATCGACTGGCTCCTCTCGATTCACTGGCTCGATCTAGCAAAGATCGAGCCAGGATCAGTCGATCTAGCACTCGATCTCTAGCTTTATCTTAACCTCTATTGCCCCTTTTGGAACCCAAAGATAAGGTTTAGATTCCTTATACCTGTTCCTACACACTAAAAACATAAAAACATAAAACTGAAAGAGAAATGAAAGCAAAAATATGTACAAGATAAACATGGGAATGCCTCCCAAGTGCGCTTTCTTTAACGTCTTTAGCTAGACCTTACTTGATCTAGGCGGATGGTGGGTCTTGGAGAAGCACCGAGGTACTCTCCTTGTCAAAGCTGTCCGCCAGGTAGGGCTTGACTCTGTGTCCGTTGACGGTGAATGCACTACCACTTCTTCCCATCAGAGTAACAGCTCCATATGGCAAGACCTCTTGAATCACGAACGGTCCACTCCACCTTGATTTCAGCTTGCCCGGGAAGAGCTTCAGCCTCGAGTTGTACAGCAACACCAGTCCTCCTTCCTTAAGCTCCTTGGCGACCAATTTCTTGTCATGAGCCTCCTTAGTCCGCTCCTTGTAGATCTTGGAACTCTCGTAAGCATTCAACCTCAACTCGTCCAGTTCGTGTAGCTGAATAAGACGCCTTTCCTGAGCCGTCTTGAGATCAAAGTTCAGCCTCTTCACAGCCCACAATGCACGGTGTTCCAGCTCAACCGGGAGGTGACAACCCTTGCCATATAGTAGAGTGAAAGGGGTTGTACCAATCGGCGTCTTGAAGGCAGTACGGTAGGCCCAAAGAGCATCGTCCAGCTTCACTGACCAGTCCTTCCTTGTTGCTCCAATGGTCTTCTCCAGAATAGCTTTGATCTGCCTGTTAGAGACTTCCACCTGACCGCTCGTTTGAGGATGATACGGTGTAGCCACCTTATGCTTAACCCCATACTTTCTCAAGAGGCTCTCAAAAACCTTGTTTACAAAATGGCTTCCTCCATCACTTATAACAACCTTGGGTACCCCAAACCTTGGAAAGATGATACTCTTGAACAACTTGATCACAACCTTAGAGTCGTTTGTAGGGGAAGCAACAGCCTCAACCCATTTGGAGACATAATCCACAGCTACTAAGATGTACTTGTTGCCGTATGAAGAAGGAAAAGGCCCCATGAAGTCAATACCCCACGCATCGAACACGTCAACCTCGAAGATAGGAACTTGAGGCATTTCATTCCTCTTGGTAATGTTCCCTGCTCGCTGACATGCCTCACAGCTCTTCACAAACTCGTGTGCATCTTTGAAGATAGACGGCCACCAGAAACCCGCTTGCAACACTTTCGTGGCAGTTTTGAATGAAGCGAAGTGTCCTCCGTAGGAAGAGCCATGGCAATGATAGAGGATATCCCTGGCTTCTTCCTTTCTAACCCATCTTCGGTACAAGCTGTCTACTCCTCTTTTGTATAGGTAAGGCTCATCCCAAAAGTAGTCACTAGCCTCCCTCAAAAACCTCTTCTTGTGATAGCTGTTGAGATGTGTTGGCTCCTCACCACATGCTAGGTAGTTCACCATATCAGCATACCATGGTAGATCCTCGTCTTTAAAACTCGACACTTCCTCAAACCTTCCTTCTAGCTTCCCACAAACAGCAGTAGTAATCGCCATAAGTTGTTCTTCTGGAAGAGAATCGTCTAAAGGGAGAGACTCGTTGATCCTTAGCCTTGAGAGGTGGTCAGCAACTCCATTTTCTATCCCCTTCTTGTCTTTAATTTCCATGTCAAACTCCTGAAGTAAGAGAATCCATCTTAAGAGCCGAGGCTTAGTGTCTTTCTTTGAGTAGATGTATCGTAGAGCAGCATGATCCGTGTATACAATAGCCTTGGAGCCAACGAGATACGATCTGAACTTCTCAAAGGCGAAGACTACTGCAAGCAGCTCCTTCTCCGTAGTGGTGTATCGTGATTGCGTGTCATCCAAGGTCCTTGAAGCATAATAGATCACATGTAGCTTCTTGTCCTTCTTCTGATCAAGGACTGCTCCTACAGCATAGTCACTAGCATCACACATAATGTCAAAAGGGAGAGACCAGTCTGGTGCTTGGACTATAGGGGCTGACGTGAGGGCTTCCTTGATGGTCACGAAAGCCTTCAAACACTCCTCATCGAATACAAACTCAGCTTCCTTGCATAACAGCCGTGTAAGGGGGCGTGCAATCTTGGAGAAATCTTTGATGAAGCGCCTATAGAACCCTGCGTGTCCCAAAAAGCTTCTGATCCCTTTAACATTAACCGGCGGCTCCAAACCCTTCATAACCTCAACCTTAGCCTGATCAACCTCAATACCCCTCTCTGAAATCTTGTGACCGAGCACTATCCCTTCCTTGACCATGAAGTGGCATTTCTCCCAGTTCAGCACCAGGTTTGTTTGTTCACAACGTTTAAGTACCCTGCAAAGATTCAACAAACACGCAGGAAAGGACGCACCATACACAGAGAAGTCATCCATAAACACCTCTACCATCTCCTCTATAAGATCGGAGAAGATCAACGTCATACACCGCTGAAAGGTAGCCGGTGCATTACACAATCCAAACGGCATCCTTCAATATGCAAAGGTACCGTAGGGACATGTAAAAGTCGTTTTCTCCTGATCGTTTGGGTGAATAGGAATTTGAAAGAAACCGTTATACCCATCGAGAAAACAGTAGTAAGGGTGATTTGCAAGTCTCTCAAGCATCTGATCAATAAAAAGCAAAGGGAAATGGTCTTTTCTAGTCGCAAGGTTAAGCTTTCTATAGTCAATACACATTCTATGACCAGTAATGGTCCTAGTAGGGATAAGTTCATCCTTTTCATTCCTTATGACCGTGATCCCTCCCTTCTTAGGCACCATGTGTACAGGTGAAACCCACGTGCTGTCACTTATGGGATAGATCACGTCAGCCTCTAAAAGCTTAAGGATTTCCTTCTTAACAACCTCTTTCAAGTTAGGATTCAAACGCCTTTGATGTTCTACAGAAGTGGCGTTCTCATTATCCAAGTGAATCCTATGAGTGCAAAGCATTGGTGAAAGGCCTTTGATGTCACTTAAAGAGTACCCAATGGCCTTCCTATACTTTCTCAGCTCAGTTAAGAGCGAGTGCAACTCATCATCACTAAGGTTTTCGTTTACTATCACGGGATAGGTGTCATTAGGTCCTAAGAAAGCATACCTTAGCCCTTTTGGGAGCTCCTTAAGGTCCACCTTTGGGGCTAACAGCTCACTCCAGTCATCCTCGTGGCTGTTGTTGTTGTTCTCCTCCTTGGAACTCTCCTTTGAACTCGAGGCATGGCCCTTCAGACTGCTTTCCTCTATCGCTATCCCTTCTGTGATCGAGTCCTCCGGTCGATTCTCCTCTCGATGTCGTCTAGATCGAGCCATTTCACTCGATTCACTTACTCGATTTGATATGGATCGAGTAAGGGATCGAGACGTTGAGTCGATCTCTTGATTGGACTCCAAAATGATCGGGAGGTCTTTCTCGATCGTCAACTCGATTGTTTCTTCTGATCGAGCATCATTCTCGATCTGTTGGTCGATTGTTGCACCGGATCGAGTTGGGTTCTCGATTGGCTTGTCGATCTGACTCCTGGATCGAGTGATAGCGTCGATCTCGGGGTCGATTTCTAGGCAACATCCTTCTTCATTCTTGATGATTCTCCTCGAATCTAGCAGGTTCACGTACTCTTGGGTCCTTTGGTCCACATAGCCAAACTCTCCTGGCTCCTTAGTGAGTGCTAGCTTCAAATGGTCTTCTAAAGCTAGCTCTTCCAGCAACTCATCCGCCAAGGCATCCATCGTTTCGATATAGAAAGCTTGTCCTTCAATGGTTGGCTTCTTTAGAACCTTGTTGATGTCAAAGTCTAGCCTGATCTCTTTCCCCAAATGCAAGGCAATCTTCCCATTCTTCACGTCTATTATGGCTCCGGCGGTTGCGAGGAATGGTCTCCCTAAGATGAGTGGGTCTTTCGGCTCCTCGTCCATCTCCAGCACTACAAAGTCTGTAGGTACATTCACACCACTGATTTGCACCGGTAAGTCTTCGAGCAGCCCTACCGGTAATCTCACGCTCCTATCAGCCAGCACCAATGAGATCCGACATTCCTTAAACCGAGTGAAACCAAGCTTCTTAGCCACGGAGTGAGGCATCAAGTTTGTGCTAGCTCCGAGATCACACAAGCAACTCTTGAACTCTAGAGGACCTAAAGCACAAGGTATGGTGAAGCTTCCCGGATCTCCCAGCTTCTTAGGCACTATCTCCTTATGAATAACCGCGCTACACTCTTCGCTTAGTACAAGCACCTCTTTGCTTTCTTTGTTCTTCTTCACAAGGGTGTCCTTGAAAAACTTGGCGCACTTGGGCATCATAGCGACACAGTCTACAAGAGGCAACTTTATCTCCACGTCTCTCAAGTGCTTCTCAAACAGGATCCGGTGCTTCTCTATTAACTGCTTTTTGAAACGACCCGGGAATGGCAACTTTGGTACGTAAGGTGGGGGCACATAGTCATCCTTTTCCTTGGTGGTTTTCTCAGCGTTTTTCTCAATGAATGCCTTGTCACCTCTTCTCGGTCCTTGGATCCATACGTTGTCAAAGTTTATCTCCTTATTATCAGCTGAAATGATGTGATGGTGCCTTGTGGGAGGGTCTTCTCCCAATGTCTAGCTTTGTCTCCGAGTGAAAAGGGGAAGAGACGCAGCTTGAAGGCATCTTCTGATATACCGTTGATCTTAATCATTCCACACACTTGCTCGAAATTGTCCAAGTGCTCCAAGAGGTCTTCCATTGCTAAGCCTTGGAACTTGTTGTTTTGCACCATAGATATGAACCCCGGCTTGATCTCAAAGTTATTGTTTTGTACCGGAGGAGGAGTGATCCCAAACCTATTGTGGTGGGTATTGGGAGCATCTCCGGCTCCTATGATCCTCGGAGGTCTAGCCGCATGTTGGGGGTTTCCATTGCCCCGTCCTGCTGGAGGTGGTCCTTCTGGATGCTCGTGTGCAGCCATGTCTTCAAAGTTAACCAAACCTTGCTGAACAATCTCCTCAAAGGCTCTTGTTTGATCTCTGATTCTTCTTTGCCGTGAGTGACCAAGCTGATGAATGTTGTCTAAGGGTTGTAGAAGATTGTTGTCTCCCCTTGAACGAAGATTCATGTACCTGAAAACACACGGTTTAGAGTAGTAGGATTAGTAACTTGAAAAAGGGAAAGACTTAGTCTTTGCTAAGACCCAAATCTCTATGTTCTCTAAGCAACCTAGAATGGCAACGGCGCCATTTGATAAGCGTTTTTCTTACGGTCTAATGCAGCAGAGAGGTTATCAAAACTCTAATGCAAGCAATGTTGTAGTAAGGCAAGCAGGAGAGTGTCAATCCACTTCTAGATGATAGAGAATCCACAGAGAATGCAAGGTCTAAGACAAATCTAAGCAAATGAGACAATTTATAAGAAATAATCTAAAAACTAAATGCAGCAACCTAAACGGAGTGAAACCTATTTTAAAAATACTAGAAAGGAAGCAGTTACCACGAGGAACAAACATATAAATTAAAGGGAAGAGCTTCGAATTGTTAAAATTCGACTAGTGGATCGACCACAAGATCGACCACTAGATCGAGCAGAAACGATCGATCTCGTCTAAAACCGTAAGAACAATGAATCTAAAGACCAGGATGCTATCAGGTAACAAGCTAAAGATGATATGAGACGCAAATATGCTAGAAGAGAGGGCTTTAGGGTTGAGATTCATATAAGGGGTTTCAAAGATCGATCTTGGGTTTGAAACTTTGGATCGACTCACTTGGTGAGGATCCCTAAGCCTCGAAAACAAAACAAGATCTATCCGTGGCTTTCGGTATAGATCACTCTTTCATCCTCTCCTCCAAACCCATGGCTTTTGGTGGAAAGAGAGGTCGAAAGGCAAGGAAAACAGATTTCGAACAATGGCTTGACTAGTCCCCCAAACTTCCATGGCTTTTGGGAAGGGGTAACTAGTCTCTAAGGTGAGATCTTCCAAGGCCCCTGGATCCTGTCAAGGTAAGGGACCTCTCGGATCATGAAGCTCTTGGTGTGAGAGTCTTCAAGCATTAAGCTTTCAACACCTTAGAAGAGATAGCCTTAAAACGTTTAGAAAACAAACCAAGATCGAACCTTTTCTACCCCTTAATCCTCTCAACCCCTAACCCAAAGTAAACTACTCGCTACACATAAAGTAAATCAAGCAAGGTGGGAGAAATGAAACGATGAACATGAAACAACGACTAGATTAAACGATAAGGTTCGAGAATACAAAAGCTTGAAAAGAAAATTGGTTCAACAATGGTGTTCTTCCGAAAAACGAGAGAGAAAAACTTCAAGGAAAAAGTTAGAAAATCTAAAAGTTATCGAAAAAGCATTCGCCGCCTTGCCTAAAATGTCAAAACAGTCCAATGGTCCCCCCTTTGCTAACAGCCAAAAACGGTTGAAAGGACAGAGATCGACCATTGGATCGAGTTGTTCTATCGATCATATCCGGCCATCGTGTCTTCGGCTTGATTCGGGTCTCGATCTTCTTCGGTGAATCGAGTGCTGCATCCGATCTCGGTATCGATCTTTGGGAGGATCGAGTGGTGTACTCGATCCGGCTCTCGCTCTGCATGGCGTCATTTACGTTCGTACCGATACATCGATTGCTTCACTCGATCTCCATCTCGATCATTATCCTTGGATCGCCTAGTTGGCTCGATCTTCTGGTCGATCAACTCCTAGATCGACCGGCCATGCTCGATCTGCTCCTCGATCACTGGTCCTTAGCACACTCCCGAGCTTCTATGAACTGCTACATCGGCCTCCACACCTCCACGAACCTCCGTGTCTCCAAAGCAACCAGAAACAACCTGGAATGGATGCAAAATGCAGAGAAAATGCATATGCTGATGCAAGAACTTTGAGTTTTCTTGAGCTTGTAATCGAATCGTTTTCAGTTTAATCTAGTTTTCTTTTCATGTTCATCGTTTCCTTTTCCATGCTTTGCTTGATTTACCTTATGTGTAGTGAGTAGTTTATTTGGGTTCGGGGTTGAGAGGATTAAGGGGTCTAAAGGGTTTCGATCTTGGGGTTTTCTAAGTGTTTTTAATGGCTATCTCTTCTAAGGTGTTGAGCTCTCAATGCTTGAAGACTCTCACGCCAAGAGCTTCATGATCCGAGAGGTTCCTTACCTTTACAGGATTCAGGGACCTCTGAAGATCACACCCTAGAGACTAGTTACCCCTTCCCAAAAGCCATGGAAGTTTGGGGGACTAGTTAAGCCACTCATTTGAAATCTGTTTTCCATGCCCTTCGACCTCTCTTTCCACCAAAAGCCATGGGTTTGGAGGAGAGGATGAAGGAGTGATCTGTACCGAAAGCCACGAATAGATCTTGCTTAGTTTTCAAGGCTTAGAGATCCTCACAAAGTGAGTCGATTTAAAGTTTTCAACCCAAGGTCGAACCTTTGAAACCCCTGACCATGAATCTCAACCCTAGGCCCTTTCTTTTAGCATCTTTACATCTTCTCTCGTCATTCGCTTGATCTTTGATAGCATCCGGGTCGTTAGTTTTACTGTTCTTGCATTTTTAGACGAGATCGATTGTTACTGCTCGATCTAGTGGTCGATCTCATGGTCGATCCACTAGTCGAATTTTAGTAATTCGAAGCTTTGTCCTTTAATTATTTTGTTTGTTCCTCATGGTAGTTTGATCATTCCTGGTAATATTAAAATAGTTTGCATTCCATTTCGTTGCTGCATCTAGTTTTTAGGTATTTTCTCAAAACCTATCTTGTTTCGCTTAGATTTGCATAGTCCTTGCATTCTCTTTGCATTTTCTATCATCCTAGGTATGGATTGACTCTCTCTTGCATGCTGTACTACAACCTGTCTTGCATTTGAGTTTGATAACCTCATTGCATTCTCACCCTTGCAAATAAAGTGTCTACCTTGTTTGCGTGTCATCCAAGGTTCTTGAAGCATAGTAGATCACGTGTAGCTTCTTGTATTTCATTCTCCTTCTCTGTAGTGGTATACCTTGTTTGCGTGTCATCCAAGGTTCTTGAAGCATAGTAGATCACGTGTAGCTTCTTGTATTTCTTCTGACCAAGAACGGCTCCTACGGCGTAGTCACTAGCATCACACATGATCTCAAAGGGAAGAGACCAGTCTGGTGTTTGGACTATAGGAGCTGATGTAAGGGTTTCCTTGATGGTCACGAAAGCTCTCAAACACTCCTCATCAAACACAAACTCAGCTTCTTTACACAACAACCGTGTAAGAGGGCGTGCAATCTTGGAGAAATCTTTGATGAAGCGCCTATAGAACCTGGCGTGTCCCAAGAAACTTCTGACTCCCTTAACGTTAACCGGCGGCTCAAGACCCATCATGACTTCCACTTTAGCCTGATCAAACTCAATGCCATTTTCTGATATCTTATGACCAAGCACGATCCCTTCCTTGACCATAAAGTGGCATTTCTCCCAGTTTAGCACCAAGTTTGTTTCTTCACAACGCTCTAGTACCCTGCAAAGATTCAACAAACACGCAGAAAAGGACGCACCATAGACAGAGAAATCATCCATGAACACCTCTACCATCTCCTCTATTAGATCGGAGAAGATCGACATCATACACCGCTGAAACGTAGCCGGTGCATTACACAATCCAAACGGCATCCTTCGATACGCGAAGGTACCGTAGGGACATGTGAAGGTCGTCTTCTCCTGATCATTTGGGTGAATTGGTATCTGAAAGAAACCGCTATACCCGTCGAAGAAACAGTAGTAAGGGAGATTAGCAAGTCTCTCAAGCATTTGATCAATAAAAGGCAAAGGGAAATGGTCTTTCCTAATCGCAAGGTTAAGTTTTCTATAATCAATACACATCTTATGACCAGTGATGGTTCTAGTAGGAATAAGCTCATCCTTTTCGTTCCTTATGACCGTGATCCCTCCCTTCTTAGGCACCACGTGTACAGGAGAAACCCACGTGCTGTCACTTATGGGATAGATCACGTCAGCCTCTAAAAGCTTAAGGATCTCTTTCTTAACAACCTCTTTCAAATTAGGATTCAAACGCCTTTGATGTTCTATAGAAGAGGCGTTCTCATTATCCAAGGATCGAGTGAAGCAGTCGATCAAACGGTACGGACGTAAATGACGCCATGCAGAGCGAGAGCCAGATCGAGTACACCACTCGATCCAACGAAGATCGATACGGAGATCAGATGCAACTCTCGATCCGCCGATGATGATCGAGACCCAGATCGAGCTGAAGACACGATGTTCGGAGATGATCGAGAGAACCGCTCGATCCCGGAGTCGATCTCTGTCCTTTCAACCACTTTTGGCCGCTAGCGAGGGGGGGGGACCATCAGCTTGTTTTGGCCATTTTGGGAAGGCGGCGACGTCTTTTCCCACACATATTATTCATCCTTATCTTTTTTATGTTTTCTCTCTGGTTTTGAAGAAGAACATCATTGTCGAACTTTGAGTTTTCTTGAGCTTGTAATCGAATCGTTTTCAGCTTAATCTAGTTTTCTTTTCATGTTCATCGTTTCCTTTTCCATGCTTTGCTTGATTTACCTTATGTGTAGTGAGTAGTTTATTTGGGTTCGGGGTTGAGAGGATTAAGGGGTCTAAAGGGTTTCGATCTTGGGGTTTTCTAAGTGTTTTTAATGGCTATCTCTTCTAGGGTGTTGAGCTCATAATGCTTGAAGACTCTCACGCCAAGAGCTTCATGATCCGAGAGGTTCCTTACCTTGACATGATTCAGCGACCTCGGAAGATCACACCCTAGAGACTAGTTACCCCTTCCCAAAAGCCATGGAAGTTTGGGGGACTAGTTAAGCTACTCATTTGAAATCTGTTTTCCATGCCCTTCGACCTCTCTTTCCACCAAAAGCCATAGGTTTGGAGGAGAGGATGAAGGAGTGATCTATACCGAAAGCCACGGATAGATCTTGCTTAGTTTTCAAGGCTTAGAGATCCTCACAAAGTGAGTCGATTTAAAGTTTTCAACCCAAGGTCGAACCTTTGAAACCCCTGACCATGAATCTCAACCCTAGGCCCTTTCTTTTAGCATTTTTACATCTTCTCTCGTCATTCGCTTGATCTTTGATAGCATCCTGGTCGTTAGTTTTACTGTTCTTGCATTTTTAGACGAGATCGATTGTTATTGCTCGATTTAGTGGTCGATCTCATGGTCGATCCACTAGTCGAATTTTAGTAATTCGAAGCTTTGTCTTTTAATTATTCTGTTTATTCCTCATGGTAGTTTGATCATTCCTGGTCATATTAAAATAGTTTGCATTCCATTTAGTTGCTGCATCTAGTTTTTAGGGATTTTCTCAAAACCTATCTTGTTTTGCTTAGATTTGCATAGTCCTTGCATTCTCTTTGCATTTTCTATCATCCTAGGTATGGATTGACTCTCTCTTGCATGCTGTACTACAACATGTCTTGCATTTGAGTTTGATAACCTCATTGCATTCTCACCCTTGCAAATAAAGTGTCTATCACCTCTTTCCCCTCACCATATTGTGCATTGCTGTTAGCTAGATTATCAATCAAAGCCAAGCCATCATCCACATCTTGACCAATAAAGTTACCTCTACTAGCTGTATCAAGGAAGAGTCTCATTTTAGGCAAGACACCTCAATAGAGTGTAGACAGCAGGGCCTCTTTTGTGAAACCAGGATGAGGGCATTGGACTGTGAAGCTCCTAAACTTTTCCCAAGCATCCCCAAAACTCTCATTTGGCCATTGGCTAAAGTTGTAAATCTTATTCCTAGATCTTGCTGTCCTAGAGGGAGAGAAGAACTTGGTTAGGAAAGCAGTTTTGTATTGAGCACATGCTGTGATGCTATGATACCACTCATCCTAGCCATAGAGCATATCCTCTCAAAGTTGTCTAGATGCTTAAGGGGATCTTCATTAGGCATTCCAAAGAATTTGCAGTCTTGGACCATTGCAATCATCCCTTTTCTGATCTCAAAGTGGTTGTCTCCTAAAGGAGGAGTGATCCCATGTCTTGAGACAAATAATATGGGGAAATCGCTAGCTCCTATAGGTCTTGGTGACCTTTATCTCTCAAACCCCAATTACCTTGCAAACCCATTGGACCTTTCTGTCCTTGCAAACCTTGCATCCCTTGTGGACCTTGAAGACCTTGTGGACATTGTGGACCAAAACCAGCATCATGTGGATGCTCTTCCATCCTTCAAAAACTAATAGCTGCAGCTGTGAACCCAAAATCCTGCTCCTTGAACTAGTTGAGCAGCTGTAGACACCTTAGAGCAAGTGTTCTGGTACCTACAAAAGAAATTCTAGTCCAAAAAGAGAAATTAGTAACCAAAAACGAAAATCAAAGCTTGATCTCAAATAATCTACAAATCCTAATGCTTAGAACAATCGCAAATGGCAACATCGCCAAATTGATGTAGGAGTTTACTCTACTTCAATTCCCACATATACTCATATCATTTTCGTATGTGATTTTCAAAACATAATTGGGAAAGTAAGACACTAGGATTGCAATAGATCATTCAATTCAAGCCAATTCAGAGATAAGAGGTGATCAAACTAAAGCAATTAACTCAGCAAGACTGAACTAAAGAGCAATTTCGAATTCTAACAATCAAAAGACAAGTGGGACTTGAGATTAAGTTATTGATCAAGGGAGATTTTTAGCTTAACTAATGATGCTTACAAACCCACAACAAGCTATTCCTAGGCATATAATTAACAACTATGACTAGCTCAATTTCTTGATACTAATCACTTTGCTAAGCATATAATCAGATAACTCCCATTAATAAAATAGATGACCAACAAGCATTATGAACAACTAATCTAATTCTATATTGCCAATCTACTCATTAGACAGCTAATTCCTTAGGCTAAGATAAGCAAACCTCTTACTTGACTCATTCAGGCATTTCATCAAATACTTATCAAGCATAAGAGAACCTTAAGATCTAGATCAACTTAGCAAGAGCTAATCTATCATTAAACACAATCAATAAGAACGAACAATAACATTAAGCACTAAGAAATCACTAATCAAGCCTCAAATCTCCTTATCTCGATCCCATCTCAAATCCTAAGCAAACTACTCACTAATCATAGCTTTAGCCATAACCCTAGGTAAATGAGAATGACTAATCAATATCAGAATGAAGATAAACACTAGATTTGATTGAAAGACCAAGATTCAAAGCAGAAATTACAAGGGATTAGGGAGAGAACACAAAGGATAAAGCTAATATCTAAAGGATTAAGATGAAAGGATGATCTCTAATATTTTTGGGTCACAACATATATATATATATAGTTTTCAGGAAAAACCCTTAGTAAACCGGAAATAAACCAAAAAATGGCTGGTTCGGATGCCTTGTATTGACCAGCTTCATCGATATACTGGTCAATATGGGTCGGTTTAAGGTTGTATCGACCAGGGCTGGTCGATACACTTGATCGATACAGTCGCCTCTGTTTAAGGCCCATCGACTGGTCTCCTCGGTATGCTGGTCGATATAATCGCCTTTTTGTTAAGGCATATGGAGCAAAACCATCGATACTCTGCTCGATACATGTCCTGGCACATGTATCAACTTGCTCCACATCGATATGTAGACCGGTACAGTTGTCGTGAAGATGGTGTATCGGTTGGAGTAGCTCGATACCCTCTGGCTTGTCCTGTCTTGTCGTATCGACTTGGGATCTTGATATGCTCTTCGTTATGACTCCTTAGCTGGTATCGACGTGTGATGTCGATATGTTACTCGGTATGCTCAGTATCAACTTGGCAAGTCGATACACTGCTCGATATGGAGCCTTCTCGCCTTTGTCTCTCCACGAGGTCACTCCCAGATCTTCTATTTGTCCTTAAATGCCTTCATTGCACCTGCCAAATGCTCAAAATGCACCTAATATGCAATGCAAATCCTAACTACACTTTAAATCCTAAATGGATGCAATTGAGACAAGAACATGCAAGAAAGGGTGTTTAAATGCTGAAACTAATGCTAAATGTATGCATTATGGTGTATATCAGCTAGTATCCTATTTTTCTTGAGAGCTTTTGAGAGAGATTGATTTAGAGATTTGAGGGAGACAAATCATGTACTCTTTTAGAAAAGATTTAGAACCCTTCTATCTCTACTTTTTTCTTTTTTAATGCAGTTTTATTCAGTTATGATTTGTGTCATCATTTCCATGTTTGAGTAAACTGTTAGTTAGGTTAGGATTATTTTAAGGTTGATGAAGAGTTTGTAGAATTGCTAAACTATTGGGAAAATCCATTGGTTCTTCATCTAGATTTGCATTCACATCGATTTCTAGGACTGATCATCTAGAAATTACACCATTGGTTGTTTAATAAATGTGAGAACATTGTTAATCACCTGAACTAGTCGTTGATGAGCAAAATTACTATCTGCAAAGAGATTTGATTTAGGATTTTTGTGAATAATCGAACCTGATCGTTAATGCTTGTTTAAGTCATTAGAATTTGCAAAGAGATTTGAAATTCTTGAATTTAGGCATAGATAACTTCTGCAACGCGAGTTGATTAGTTTTATCATTGTGTTTCGAGTTCTAGACGGTTTTAATTATTTCTTGATTGCATGCATTTTATATTCTCGGATTCAACCTGCGAATTATCATGGCCTAGCGTTTTTAGCCTCTTGAACTTTAGAAACAATCATCAAATCGCATGCTTTAATTTATTTAACTATTCTGCTTTATATTCACTCATTTCGACGTAGCATAATCTTAATCTAAATTCTGTAGTGTAGTAGCTTACTCCCTTGTGATTCGATAACCCATTGTGCTACAACTGTATTATTGTGGACTTGCAGTAGCACTTTAAATTGGGTAAAAGTAGACCCCTATCACCTGGCTTAGCTCATAGAAGATCATGTATTCTCTGTGATTCATCTTTCTCACTTGGATTGATAAAAAACCTATATCATACTACAACTGATTAGTAGTGGGTTGATTGCTTAAGCACTGAAAACCTTCTTATCAATTTGGCGCTGTTGCCTTCTGGGATTGTTTGATCATAGAGATTTTGATTTTCTATGAGACTAAGTTCTTTCTTTATATTGTTACTTACTTGTTTTTCTTTGGCTTTGTTATTTCAGGTGTATGAACCTGAAATCACAAGGTTCAGATCATCTCCTGCTACTTTTAGACAACATAGAAAGACTTGAAAGAAGATACATGACAAGGGCTGTCAACATGGATACCCTACATGCTGCTGTTGGTGCACAAGGTGCACAAGGACCTCAAGGAATGGTTGATGCTCAAGGTATAGGGACCACATGGACCTCAAGGCTTTGCTGGTGCTCTAGGGGCTAATAGAAGAGCTCATATTCACCCTATTTGACCTGCTAGAGTCATTGGTGCTGGGGATGCACCTAATGCCCATGCCACAAGACTTGGTATTATCCCTCCTTATGTTTCTAACAATAACTTTGAGATCAAGGGCAGTCTGATTTCCATGGTGCAAGGCAATAAATTCCATCGATTGCCTTTAGAGGATCCTCTTGATCACCTAGATCAGTTTGATAGGATTTGCTCCATGACCAAGATTCATGGTGTATCTGAAGATGGTTTGAAGCTGAGGCAATTCCCATTATCTTTGGGTGACATTTCTCATTTATGGGAGAAGACTCTACCTCAAGGTTCTATCTCTTCCTGGAAACAATGTAAGCAAGCATTTTTGGCTAATTTCTTCTCTAATTCAAGAACTGCAAGGTTGAGGAACCTCATATAAGAAACTTTCTGTGAAGCTTAAAAAAGGTTCAAAGGATATACTCTTCAGTGCCCACACCATGGTTTCTCAAGTGAATCTCTGATATCTACTCTCTACAGGGGCGTCCTGCCTAAGATAAGAATGCTGCTTGACACAACTAGCAATGGATATTTCCAGGGGAAGGAAGTAGAAGAAGGTTTGGAGCTTGTTGAGAGCTTGGCTCAAAGTGATGGAACATGGCTCCTAGGAACTCCAAAGAAGAGCTTGAATACAACAGGAAGGAGATCAAAGCCCTCAATGAGAAGCTTGACAAAGTGCTTCAGGTGCAACAAAAGGAGGTCCACTTTGTTGGTGAATATGTGCAGAACCAAGAGGATGAAGAGGTTCACATTGAGGAGGTCAACTACCTTTGGAGGACATGGAGGTTACAATAACTTCAGGAACCCCAACTAGTCCTATAGAAGCAACAATATTGCTAATCCTCAAGATCAGGTTTACCCTTCTCAAGACTAAGGCATGCAACAGAAAACTTTTGTTCCCTACAACCAGCAACAAGGATTTGCTCCTAAGAACAACTATCAAGGGACTCAAAACAGCTTTCAGTCCAAACCAGCCTTTGCTCCTCCAGGATTCACCCAACAGGGACAAGCTTCCAACTCCAACACCCAAGAGTCTGAAATCAAAGGGATTCTATACCAGCTACTTCAGGGCCAAACAACACAAACCATGGAAATGACCAAGAAGTTTGTTGATGTCCATAATAAGATTGTCAGCCAAGCTCTCCCCCCCAAGTTTTGATAACTTGGCCTCTGGAATCAAGACTTTGGAGAATAACAAGGCATTGCCACTACATCAAGGTACCCATCTCAACTTCTTGGAAAGCCTGAAGCAAACCCTAAGGAATTCTGCAATGCTATCTCTTGTGTTTCCTTGCCAAGTCAAGCAGATAACAATGCTGCTATTGCTGAGCTAAAGAAACTTCACTACGGTGAGGAGGGGATAAGCAGAAGAAGGAACTGATATTTAAGGAGAAAGCAACTCCCTACATCCTTCCACCACCTTACAAACCTGCTCTTCCTTTTCCTGGGAGGTTTAAAAAGGAATTTGCAGCAGAGCATAAAGCTCTGTTTCTCGAGTCCATGAAGAAGGCTGAGAGGAGTTCTCAGACTCTTAAAGAACCACATTTTCTGCCTCTTAGAATAATAGCCCTCAAAGATGAGCTTATGGCTACAGAAAAAGAGTTGAGTGAAGACAAGTTATCTATTCCAGAAGCTGCTCCACAAGAAGCTGTAAAGACTGATGTCACTAAGAAGCTTGGAGATCCTGGATGCTTCACACTACCTTGTATAGTTGGAGGATCCTTGTTTAAGAGCTGCTTGTGTGATCTAGGCGCCAACATAAATCTGATACCCCTTTCAATTGTCAAAGGTCTAGGCTTTAAGAGCTTCAGGGAGAGTGAGGTTTCTATTATCTCATCTGATGACTCAAGAAAATTCCCATATGGTTTGCTGGTGGATTTACCTGTCATGATGGGGAATGTTAAAGTACCAACTGATTTTGTGGTACTAGACTTAGAAGGAGAGATCAAGAACCCAATTAGCTTGGGTAGACCATTCTTAGCTTCATTTGGAGAAGTGTTTGATGTGAGGAAGGGTCTGATTGAGTTGGGGCTAAGGGATGATGAAGTGCTCAAGTTTGATACAAATAGAGCAAAGTGTGGAGCTGAAGAACAAACTTACTCACTGGAGGTTGAAACAATGCAAGGATGAGCTGATATTTGGCCTTTCATTTATGAATATGATGGGATATGCTCTGATGGATGCTGCCTCTCTTTGCTGTTTGAAGAGACACAGCCTACACCTAAGAGGAAAGACCATAGGGAGACTTCAAGGGAAGCCAAAGGACGTGAAGCTAAGCTGAACTTTATCTCTAGAGGGTTAAGCTTGAAGCTGCTGGACTCAACAGATGAAGGAGTGGTGTACAAAGTCAAGTGTAAGGGTAAATCTCTAACCTTTGCACTTTTCAAGACAATCAAAACTATACATAACCTCCATGGTGACAAGGCAAGTTCAGCAAAAGCAAATCCTGCCCACCTGAAGAAGCATCTCCCACTATCATCCAAGGTTCAACAAGGAGTTTCCTAACTCCTCCCTTCCTCAACTACAAGAAAGAGGTGAAACATAAAGCTTAGAGATGTAAAACAAGCACACTTGGGAGGTATTCCCATGTTATCCCTGTAAATACTTGCTTTTATTATTAATTATTCTGTTTAATGTTGTGTGAATCAGGCTTGTTAGGTAGATAGTCAAGGAATATGAAGAATGGCCAAGAAAAAGTTTTAGTGTTTTTGTATCAGTGTGCCATATCAGGGTGTTGGCCAATATGTACGAATCAGCAGAAACATGCGTTTTGGACTTTGCTGATATCAGCTGTTTGTATTGGGGTAATGCCCAATATTGGACTAATAATTTGGTGTATCGATGTCGAGTATTGAGGTGTTGCCCTATGCAGACTTAGAAACCAGGTAAGTCAACTCTTTCTCATTTATGTTGACCCGAGCTTCTTCCTCTTTAAAACACCTTCTACCCCTATACACCACTCCTCTCTTACAACAAAAATCGCCTCCAAGCATAACTTCTTCAATTCTTACTCAAATTTCTTGATTCAAAGCCCTACAAACTCGAATTAACACAAGTTATCTTATTTTCTACTTGTTTTCAAGCTTCCATCCATCCATCAACCAAAGTATGACTCTGAAAATTTGAAATTTCTTCACCATCTCCAATGGTGGATTTTTGAGAAAAACTTGGTAAAATTGTGTAACTAGAAGAGAAATCATTGGGGTTTGATTGCTATAATGATCTTGTGATGGTTAGAATTGCTAGAAACACTTGGTTGGTGATTGATTGTAAAATTTCTGAAAATTTGTGTACATGAACACTTTATGGATGAAATTTTTGCAATTAAACTTTTGAAACTTGTTAGATTTTAGTAATTCCATTTTCACTAGGTTGCTCTCACCTTGCTTGATCACGAATACTTGCAAATTTTGTCTTTAAATCACTTTGAAAATTTTGGATTCTTTAAAAAATTTGAAATTTTTGGATTCTTTAAAAAATTTGAAAATTTTGCTAAGTGTTTAGAATTGAGTTGCGCTTTCGTTCTTCCATGATATTGTTCTTTTGCCTAATAAACTTATTTATTAGTGAATTAGCATCTCATATGCAACATATGAGCTTGATTAAAAAATGTATTCATGGTATTTCTAGCGGTCATAAATTGTCAAGAATTTGATTTTTTTTTCAAAAGGCTCCAAAACTCGGCCATTTTGTCTAAGATTATTGGTATAAATTTTAAAAGTATAAAATATTAAATTCATTTAAGAAACTTGGAAAACCGAATCAAAACAGTTAAAAATAGGTATTGGAACAATAGCTTTTTTTCGGGTAAAACACAGGTGTTATCAACTCCCGCATACTTATCCTTTTGTATGTCACAGTTGTAGAATAATAAAACTGAAAGCAAATTAAGCTGAATAAATAAAAGTAATTGGGTCTAGGAATTCTCCAGGGTTCTTGAATTGATCAAAAGATGATAGATTAGGACTTACTAATTACAAAAATTTCTAGGTTCTTTCAGCTGAAATGGTTTATTATGGTTATCCTACTCTACTAGGAATAAGAAACTATATGAGTAAATGATCAACCCCCCCCCCCCCCTTTTGTTTACTTTGGGAACAGATGATGAGTTATCAGAATAACACCATGGATTTCTAATGAAAATAAATGAAGAAACCTAGTGGAAAACATGTTCTAACATCTTTGTAATACCGTTCCATGATTAAACGAATTGAAAACCCTTTTAAACCCAACTGAAGGACTACTAGCTCTTGAGAACAAGAGTTATTAAAGAGATTATTGAAGATGAGATTGTATATAAGAGAAAGCAAGAGGTTTCAGAAAACTTCTCCAAATGAGTGGCGGATGAAGAGATCATTTCACTTAAAGTATTGAATAAGCAGAGATCTAAGAACAAGAAAGTAAAACAAAGAGAAGAGTAGGGCGGCAGCTTCGTTTTTCTCTCGACTTCTAGGGCTGCCTCTGTATTTCTCTGAACTAATGGTGGCTGCTTTGGGTGTGGACTGTGGTGTCATGTTTGATGCCTCTTTCCTCATTAGTGTTTCCGTTGTTTTATAGGCCTTCAAGTCTTGTTAAAAGGCGCAGGCTTTAAAACACTCAAAATTTTTGAAAGAGTACATTGGGCTTCGAGTTGGGCTTGTCAAAAGTCTCCCTTTCGTGCCAGAAGAAGGACATTGATAGATTGCATAGGCTCTGATTGGTTATAGACTTTTACTATTAATACTGTAAAATAATATACTGGAAACTGTGATTTTAAAATAATGACAGTGACTTTATAAAGGAATTAAAGTCACAATTTCTGGGTTTGAAAAAACTCATCTGTTATGAAGGAAAAAAAGAAGAAAATGGCTGTGAGAATATTTAAGAGCAGTTTTATCACTTTTAAAACTTTAAAACTATTAAAGTGTGATTGAATAAAATATGATTTTAATGACTGTAATATTTTTTAAAGTCTCTACAGTTTTTAAAGTCTAATTGCCAATCAGAGCCATAATTACATCAATTTTTGCTTCATTTAGTATAGTTTTTTCATATCATTTCATCCATTGTTTAATCCAAAGTGTCCCATTTTCATTTATAATAGACTTAGAGTGCATGCATATCTTGTTGCATTTGGAGTGTATTTCAGATCTTTATCAGGCTAAGGAGGACATATGAAGAGTTGTGAGTCAAGCCGAAGCAAGGTGGAGCATTCAAAGGAACTGTTTGTATCGAAGTGGGATGTCGAGCAGGTGCTCGACACCATAGCATATCGGTCACTAAATCGGGCATCAAGCCGATATCAAGATGAAGTGAAAAACTGGTGTCCGTGAAGCTCCCAGTATCAGGCATATATGTCGGACATTCAGCTGAGACCAAGAGGAGGAAACAGCGTATCGAGGTCCCTGAATCGAGCAGATGGTTGATCAGCCTCCTTCCCACATGTTTGACTTTGGTAAACTCTCGGATCCAGACTTTGACCAAGGTGACCCAGCTTTGACCCTTGACTATTTAAGCCAAAAACCTTGTCTTATCGTCAGATTATGTTTTATCTTATCTTCAGCAACAAGAACCCTAACTCTAATCTCTCTCTCTCTTGTCCTTGAGCAAATTTCCAGTTTTGGTATTTTGTAAGCAACAATTTGGGTTTTTAATATAAGTTGGTATTTCTTGTTATTGTTCTTCATCTTATTGCTTTCGATCATGGTTTCTCTCACCATCTATCTAGATTTTGAGGTATCAATCATAGTTTGTGAGTAGTTACTTTCTGGGTTGAAGGATGGGTTAGATTTAGGATGATCCAAAGCTTATAACTTGATGTTTAGGTATAGATGATGTTTGATCCTTCATTCTAAGGTGTTCTTAATGCTTAAATCTTACTAATCATCTGATTTTTGAAATTAGGGTTTCTCTGTATAAAAATGGTTTGTTCAAATGCCTGAACCAACCTCTTAGTAGTTTTGCTTATCATTACACATGAGAATGGATGACTAGGGAGCTTATTGGCTAAATATGACTGTTTCTTCATGCTTGATTGTTTCCTGATCACTAATGAGAATTAGATCTTGATTAAGTTGCTTTCATAGGAATCATTATCATGAGAGTGGATTGATTTACATGTTTAGAGTTCTATGCTAAAGGATCATGCATTAATTGATTGTTTGAACATCTTGTTAGAAGCTTAAGATCATCTTAGGTTGATTATTCCCATCCTAGACCCCATTGTCAACCATTTGATAATCTCTGTTTTGCTCTGTTTCACTCTGTTTTGCTCTGTTCTTTAGACATGAAGTAGTGGTTTACTAAAATTCCTTCACTGTTCATGGTTTGATTATTGCTGTTTGATGACTACTTAGGTTGCTAGAAACATAAAAAAAAAACCTTTCTTTGCTTGGCTTAGATTATAGATATTCATGCATTCTCTTTGATTCATCTCACCCAATTCGATTTATAACCTTAAATACTTCAATGACATGATTTTAGATTTGAAAAATTGAGTCGCAAGTGGAAAAACCCTTGTATCAGACACACCGCGCTATCGAGCTCTTGTGGCGCGACAGATGGGCGTGCTTCTTTTCTTCTCTTGTTCTTTTTTCGTGGCAGTAGGACATGTCTCCAAATATTTTGGTACAAGCCAAGATCTAACCGTGGGATTTAGCTGAAACAGCTTCGCTGTGGGTCAGGACTCATCTGGCTATATTAGCTCCGAATTTGAACCATTGAATGTACAAAACCTTCACCCGATCTGTTACATCCAACCAAGAGCACCCTATTATCCTCCAGGATTCAATGCACAAGCTCCAGCACAAGCTTCCTCCAGCTCACAAGATACTGAACTCAAGACCATGATGCAACAAATGATCAACAATCAGGTCAACACAACCTTGATGATGAACAAGAAATTTGCTGAAGTTTCCAACAAAATTGATTCAGTTCATGAGGAGTTGACCAACAAATTTGATGGGTTATCAGCAAGAGAAAAAACTCTGGAGAATAACAAAGAAGTGGCAACAGTACCACGCCCTCAAGGCACTCTCCTAGGCAAATGTGAGAAAAATCCAAAGGAGTACTGCCAATCTCTGGATTCTGCAGTTGTCTTTACTCCTCTTGAGGAAGAAGCTATCATTGAAGACTTCCTCTCCCTATTCAATGAGGACATTGACATTCAGAGTGGGGGGGAGGAGCTTACTGAAGCTTATACCACTAAGGAAAACTCTCTAGAAGAAGGAGCCAATAAGGAAGAAGAGAAGTGGTGGGCGCCATTTGAAGTTGTTGATGCTACAATGGAAGACTTTGTTGAAGTCTCTGATGTTAAGAAGAAAACTCAAGCTGCTGTTCTCCCTATCTACCCACCCACTATCCCTTTTCCAGGAAGATTCAAGGAACAAGTGATCAAGAAATATGAAACCCTCTATGTTGCTCAAATGGAAATGAGGGGTCTGAATGGTCAAGAAGAGCTTGAGAAACTAAGAGTTAAAGCTGGAACATCTGAGGTTAAGGAGCTGAGCATCAAGAAACTTGGAGATCCAGGTTGTTTCACTCTCCCTTGTGAGCTTAAAGGGCAAACCTTCAAGAGCTGTCTTTGTGATCTTGGAGCAAGTATCAAACTTCTCCCATCCTCTACTGCTAAAGCTCTTGGCTACACTCAACTTCAAGAGAATAATGTGTCTCTTACCATAGCTGATGGGACAGTAAAGGCACCACTTTGAGCTCTCAAAGATGTGCCAATGATGATTGAAGGAGTAGTCATACCAACAGATTTTCTGGTCCTAAATGTTGAAGGAAAGATCAAAAACTCCATCATTCTACGGAGGCCTTTCATAGCTTCAGCTGGCGCAGTGTTTGATGCCAAGGAGTGCACAATAGAGCTAAGACTGACCAAAGAGAAGGTTCTGAGGTTTGACTCCAAAGGGAATAAGCTAGGAAATGAGTAGGCCTTCTCAATGGAGATCAAGAAGTTGAAGAAAGTTGGGGAGCATTGGCCAAAGTTTGAAGGCTATGTTGGTGCAAGTTTTGATGGCTGCTGTTTACCAAAGATGTTTGCTGATACCACTGAAGAGGAGGTCCTCAAAGTGGCTGTTTCTGATTGTGTGAATGAAATTCTGCTGGGTAACAAAGAAGATGGGGTTGTCTTGAAGCCCTTTGTTTCTAAGTATGGTGAGATCCACTACAAGCTAAAGGAGGGAAGCAAGCCAAAGCCCTTTGCTGTGTTGAAGATTGATGGAGTCACCAGAAAGATCAAAGAGCTAAGGAAAGTTAAGCTAAGTGACTTTAAACAAGCACACTTGGGAGGTAGTCCCATGGTATCCTTTGTAAATATTATGCATTTTAGTTTACTTTTATATTTGGTTAGTGTTTATAGAAGCAGTGATTTGGTATGGGGCTTGAGAAAGTGTCTAAGGGAACAAGAACAGGTGCATTTTGGCTACTACTGATATAGCCCTATCGGTCATGCTATCGGTCAGCTGGTGATCGATAGTGGTGGAGCCAAAAGGCACCAGTCAACCTATCAGTCAGTTGTGATAGATAGAGAAAAGAAGCTGCAAAGTATGAATGCTATCGGTCTAGCTATCGATTAGATACTGACCGATGGAAATACATCGCTTGTACTTTGGTCACTCTATCGGTCTAGAGAGTGACCGATACAAAGCAATCGGATGTATTTCGGTCAGTGTATCGATTAGATTATGACCGATAGGATTTATCAGGAAGCCATCGGCCAATGCTATCGATCACAGGCACCCTATCGGTCAAAACATGACCGATAGCCCGTGAGGTAAGTTTTTAAAATTTTTAAAAATTTTTCCCTCTCTTGGTTTGGAGCCAAGGAGGTTTAAATTTGAATTTTGGCTCCTTCCTGACACTTAGCTGAGCACTTTTGTTCTTGTCCCCCACCCACTTGATTCCCTTGGTTTCCCATTCACCTCTTAAAAACTAACAAACTTCCTCCTTTCTCTTCACACTTCATTTTCTTACTTCTCTCACATATAGCTCGAAATTTTTAGCTCTCTCTCTCATTATTATTTCTTCTAAGTGCTCAAAAGCTCCACAAAGGTTTGATTTCTCAACTGTTCATTTCTTATTCTTAAACTTTGCATGTGTTTAAAGTTGTTAAATCTATGGTTTTAAGAATAAGTTTTGTTTAGTTTAAGGTGTTTTGCTTTGCTTTTTCATGGTGGATATGTTTATTATGAGCAAGTTGAATGTTTAAGCATTGTTTACTGTTCATATTCTTGCTTGTTTTAATATCCCTTTGCATAATCATCTCCCCTTTTGCTTAGAGCCACCATGCTAGGTTCACATGCGTAAATGTTTGATTTTTATTTATGAACTCTAGCATGTCTATAACTGTTAGCTTGTGAATTCCTTTAGCTCTTTGAAAGTTTAATCTTGTTTAAGGACTAGTTAAACTTCTTTTAGCTTAGAGAGATTCTTTCTAAAGCTTTTAGCTATTGGTTTCTCAACTGTTGTTCTTTTACTTATAGTATCTTCAAGCTTTGTTCTTGTAGGTACCATGGGGAGATCAAAAACTGCTGCTGGAAGCAAAGGGAAAGCACCACAGGAGGAAGCGCCTCCTTCTCCAAGAGCTAGAAGAGATAAGGGAAAGGGTACTGCTGCTGGGCAGTCATCAAAAGATGCTGGGAAGAAGCTTGTTGTGGACAAGGCTGCCAAGCATAAAGGAAAGGGCAGAGCTGCTGAAGAAGAGGTCCCATACAAGGAGCCAAGTGCTAGAGAGTTCATGGAACTCTTCAACCAATGCACTTTCAAGCCCACAAGATACCCCTGCACCTCCATAATGAAGGCGCTTGAGATCTATATGGATTGCAAGACAATATTTGAGCACATGGGACTTGGAGACTTCATGGAAAAACAGCTCCCCTCCTACCAACAGCTCACTTATCAGTTCCTCTCCACTCTCAAGGTGGTAAGGTATGAAGAGAGTGAGCTTTCCAATGGACATGGGTGGATCTCTTTCAAGCTTGGCAAGCAAAGATTCACAACAACCTTCCTTGATATCTCTCAACCACTGGTCTAATGTCTTATGCTCACAAGATGAACAAATTCGATATCTCCCTGAAGCAGCACAGCATGCTATGGGGCGTGATTGGAGCTGGGCCATTCATTGCTGGAACCACAAGGAATCAACATCTGAAGCATCCTGCTGTGAGATATGTTCACAAGGCTCTTGCAAACACATTCTTTGTAAGGAAGGAAACAACAAACCTCACAGGAAAGGAGAGAGACTTGATATACCAAGGGATGTATGAACTTGTGGCTACCACCAGCGATGGAAGACCTCTAGAGCCGCCAAGCAGATACCCATGTTATGTGACCATGCTGATGGAGCAGCTCCATTCCTACAGGAGATGGGTCTTAAACAAAGGGATGAGGGAGAAGAACCCACAGCTCCACATTGGAGGGGTTGTGACTGTTATTCTCATGGCAAGTGGTGTAGACCTTGAGGAACATGAAGAAGATGCTTTGGAGACATTATGGATAGATATAGACTATCTTAGGAAGAGCTACTTCCTTGAGAAGAGCATCAATGGCAAGCATATCTACAACTTTATCAAGGACTTCAGAGAGCCAGCGAGATTTCTCCTCCCAAACCCACAGCATACATTCATCACCATCAGGAGCAACATTGGTTTCTGCAAGGATGAGAGTCAGCTTTACCATGGAGGCCCTGTTCCAGAAGAGAGAGGAAAAGATAGTGAGGAAGTAGAACCAGAAGAATGTGCAGAAGAGAGTGAAGAAGAGGTACAAGAAGATGCTACTGCTGGCGCTGAAGGCCAAGGAGAAACCCAAGAAGAAGAGCTTGATGAATATGAGGTGCTGAAGTACAACTCTGTGCAGTTCCACTTCAAGCCTATGAAGTCCCAAGCCAAGGGGGCTCTCTAAAAGTTGCTCATGAGCATATCAACACACTTCAGAAATGGTGTAAGTGGCAAGACAAAGCCATCAAGAAGCTGGTGAAGATGGTAAAGGGGAAGTTCAAAAATAATAAAGCTACATCAGAATAATCTTCCCATCAAAGCCACACTCATGAGTACACTTCTCACCATGAAGAGCCAAAGCCACAAGCTGAACCTACTGAAGAAGAGGAAGCTATTTGGAACCCCCAAGGAAGACCTTCCTTTCATGCACAACCATGTGATCAATGGGGAACATGGGCACAACCAGGGTTTCATCTTATGAGCCAAGGACCCATACACCATCAGCATGGGAAGCGCCAGCTTCCACCCCTTCTGAAGTTCAACCAACATGGCAATGGGGTACTCAAGGTGATTCTTCTCAAGCTGAAAATATATGGTCAAGCTGGGTTCTTCCACCTCAAGAAGCAGCAGCATCTTCACAAAGCTAAGAGAAGAGAAACAAGAGGAGAGCTAGCAAGTCTCCACAGACATCTGGATCCTCCCACCACTCCACTTATTAAAAGGTACCACATCCTGATCATTGTTTATACCGCTGCATTTTTTTAAGTTTTGTTATATATTTTTTGCTTCTCTCTCTCATTACTTTCATTACACAAGGGACTGCGTAATCTAAGTGTGGGGGAGAGATTTAGGGTTTGACTTTGTGTTCTGTTTTCTTAGTTTTTCATTTTCTTCTTGAGTCACATGCATATCATGCATTCATCTAAGGCGTAGAAAAACTCAAAAAAATTTGAAACATTTTGCATGTTTCTGCAAACTAAAAAAAAAGCATATAACTGCATTTCATTATTACAGGATTGAGTCTAGTGTTTACATATAGGTTGCATTGCATTTGCATATGGCATAATGATGAATCTTCCTTGTAAAGTGCTTAGAGTTTAGAGATGATTTCAGTGTTTAAGTGATTAGTTATTTGATGCATCATAAGAAAGCTAGAAGTTAAGACTGAACCATGCTTGGATTGCTAATTTTGATCATCTCATCTCATACTTAAAGCATTTGTTCTCTGAAAATCAGCTCTATTAACTTGAACCTTAATTTGAACTTTTAGTTATCATGTTTGTGCATTGAAAGTGAATTCATGGCTACCATATACAAATTTGGATCATCTTTTCTCTTCTTACCACTCTTGTTGATCCAAATAGCTTATCCACTCCCTTAACCAAAACCTACTTTTGAGCTTAAACACTATCTTGAGAGTTATAAGGCCTTTGCATATTATTTTCGATTTTGTCTTGGCAAAAAGTGTTAGGAATAAGTCTGGCAATAATAAGCTCTCTTGTAGATATCAGCTTGCATTTTGAGCTTGATTATAGGTTAGGAGTTTTGGGTTAAAAGGGTAGAGTTAAATGGTCTGAACTTCATGTTTATATGCTTTAAAGGAAGAGGGAAAAGTTTGAAATGGTAGAAAAGGAGAAACAGTTAGCATTGTGGTTAAGTAGAGGGAAGTAAAAGCTCTAAGAATTTAGAAAGAATGGCGCCAGCAACATAAATGTTTTGAAGGGTCAATCCAGAGAAGAAATCAGACCCAAAGCAATCCACCAAAGGTGAAGAATGGCGCCAATGCAACAAAGAAGAGCAAGTCCCAACAAAAAGAAGCAACCACACAAGCAAAAAGAAGAAGTTTCCCCAGCCATGAAGAAGGGTAGAGTTTAGGAAAAGGGTAGACTTAGGGATTCACTTTGGGGTTTAGAAGTTTATAGGATTCTTTCTTGGGTAAAAGGGTAGAAGGGAGCTTTGAAGTGCATGCATACGTGTGCTTTTACCTTTAGCATTTTATCTAAGATAGAATCATTTCATTGAGTGATCCCTTATGTTTATGCACCCTTTGCTTGAATGAGATCATTTTAATCTCATAACCTTACCCTTTGAACCAAATGTCTTCACTTGATTTGCATAGACATGATTCATGGTTTTCAACTAAATTGAATGTTAAAGAGTTGGTTGATTTGAGCATTTGTCTAAGTTAAGATTTGAGATCATTTTGAAACATGAAGAGCATGGCTAAGTTCATTAAAGTATGGCTAATTATTTTGCATCCTACAGCTAGGCAGTTAAGCATTGATTCCATATCTTTACCTTTGCACTTTTGGATTTGAATGCCCACCTTCAAACCTCACTCTCTCATTTGTTCTTACTTGCTTGAGGACAAGCAAAAGGCAAGTGTGGGGGTGTTGATATCTCATGTATTTACATCATTTAGGCTTGCATTTAGTGCATGTTTTGGTTATCTTTTGCATGTCTTTCTTAAATTTTGTCCCATTTTCTTCTCCTTTTCGACTTAGGTACCATTTAGGATGTAGTTTGCATTTTTTTTGCATAAAGGATGTTTTTAGGTGCTTATGGAGCTATGAGGATCATGGATGAGCTTTGGGAATGAACCAGGAGGCTTGCTGAGCTTGGATGGAGCAAGAGGAACCAAGGCAGACGATTTTTGCAAGCTCTATCGGTCAAGGCACGAAGGCTATCGGTCAAGGAGTGACCGATAGAGAAGCTATCGATCAAGCTATCGGTCAAAGAAGTGACCGATAGAAGTACACCGTATGGATTTCGGTCATCCTATCGGTCACCTTCTAGACTGATAGCAAGCTTATCGATCACCCTATCAGTCACATTCTGACCGATAGGATCTCAGTCTGAAGCTGCTTTTATTTACCATTCTGCCATTACCTTTGGGGCTTCCCTGTTTATGTATAAATACTCATTTTCTGTGGATTTTCGACAAGTCTTGTCATTATACTGTTCTTGAGTTATTTCTTTGAGTTTGTAAGATAAATTTCTTGTTTTATTTAATAAATGTAAGTTTGTATTTGCCTTTAATCTTTTCTTAATCTCTCTTTTAATCATAATTAGCATCTTTTCATCTTGTGATTTGGTGTTAAACAAGACTATTAGTGAGTAGTTTGCTTAGGGTTCTTAGATGTGGTAGATTAGGGGAATTTGGGGATTGATTAAGGTTTGTTTAGTGCTTAATAACACGGGTTCCTCTCTATTAATCTGTTCTTAAGCTAGATTTAACTTGATCACTTGAATCTAGGATTTAGGCTTTCTCTTATGCCCACCAAGTGTTTGATGAAATGCTGATCTTCTTTAATAGAGGATTTACTGGCCTTGGCTCAAGAGATTGACTGTTTGAGGAGTATTTTGACATGAATAGAGTTGATTCTTAATGCCTGTTGAATGTTTTAGCACTAATGAGAGTTAGTTCTTGTTAAGGTGTTTAGCAAAGGGCTATTTATCAAGATGTTGGACTTAGCTTGCTTGTTTGTGAACTCTATGTCTAGGAACCAGCATTGCTAGCTTGTTTGCTTGATCAATGATGTTTGAAACAACCTTAGTTAGTCTTTGAATTCCCCAAAATCAATAACCACATCTAGGAAATTGTCTTCTCTTTGTCTGAATTTCGAATTTGCCATACTCTGTTTATTTGCTCTGTTTTGCTTCTTTGATCATTCCTAAAATATCTCTTCTTGAGTTCTTTTTGGTTTATGATCACTTTAGGTTGTTAGTTCAGTTGCTTAGGCAATAAAAACCTCTTTGCTTGCTTGACTTAAGGACTTTTGCTTGCAACTCTTTTGTATTCTATAACTCTCCATGGATTGATAAACTCAATACTACAATGACTAGTGTAGGTTGAGGATTGAGATAGGCAAAAAACCTACATCACATTACACAGTCGAAAAGGCATTATGCGATATGAAAAGGTGCCATAAGGATATGCAAAGGTGGTTTTCTCCTGATCATCTGGATGGATGTGGATCTGAAAGAAGCCTGATAGCCATCAAGGACGCAGTAATACTTGTGATTCGCCAGCCTCTCAAGCATCTAATCGATGAAAGGTAGTGGGAAGTGATCTTTCCTTGTGGCTGCATTCAACTTCCTGTAATTGATGCATATCCTGTTTCTGTCACTGTTCTGGTTGGAATCAGCACATCCTTGTCATTCTTCACCACTGTAACTTCTCCTTTCTTAGGGACCACGTGTACTGGACTGACCCAAGCACTGTCTGATATGGGATAGATGATCCCAGCTTGCAGCATCTTCATGATCTCTTTCTTGACCACACCCTGCAGGTTCGGATTCAGTCTTCTCTAGTGCTCTACTGATGATTTCGATTCATCCTCCAAATGTATCCTATGCATGCACAAGTTTGGAGAAATCCCTGAAATATCATCAAGAGAATAGCCAAGAGCTTTGCGAAATCTGCGCAGCTTACTTAGCAAAAGAGTCAGCTCTGCATTGTTCAATGAAGCATTGACAATAACAGGATAAGTGGAGTTTTCTCCAAGGAAAGCGTACCTTAGCCCTGCAGAGAGCTGGTTAAGCTCCACTTTTGGTGCTTTTGCTGCACTCCAGTCACCCATTGCAGTAGCTTCCGCAGATGAGGTGACTAGCTCATCCTGTGCAACCAGTTGCATCACATCTGCAGTAGCATCCATCATCTTTGTGTAGCCAGTAGCAGCTGCATCCAGATGCTCAAACTCTGGTGTAGAAGTGGTCAACTCCCTCTCTAAGGGGTCTTCTGATCTCATCTCTTAAAAGATCTGATCAGTAAGGTTGGTAAGAACATCCACATAGAATGTCTGTCCATCTATGGTTGGCCTCTTCATCAGCTTGTCCATTTCGAATTGCATCACCAAGTCACCAACATTCAGCTCTATTCTACCCTTTTTGACGTCTATAATAGCTCTTGCAGTAGCCATGAAGGGTCTGCCAAGAATCAAAGGGTCTTTGGGTTCTTCTCCATACTCCAGAACCACAAAATCGGTAGAAATCATGCAATCTCTTACTTTGATAGGAACATCCTCTATCACTCCTTCAGGAACTCTGACTGATCTATCAACTAGGACAAGAGATATCCTTGTAGCTTTAAAATCGGTCATCCCTAAGCTCTTGGCAACAGAATAAGGCATCAGGTTCACACTAGAACCAATATCACACAATGACCTCTCAAATCTTTCAGAAAATATTGTGCAGTCTAAAACAAAACTTCCTGGGTCTGAAAGCTTCTCTGGTACTCTGTTCTGAATCACTGCACTGACATGCTCATTGATCATCATTGCTCCTGCCTCTAAGCTTAAGTTGTTGGTCACCATCCTCTTCACATATCTCCTTATAACAGGAGTGATCCTCATAGCATCAATCAAAGGAAGCTCAATGACCAGCTTGTCCATTATAGCCTTGCATCTGGCATCCTCAAGCTCCTGTTTAGACTTCTTTGGATGCTTAGGATAAGGTACCTTAGGCTTGTACACCGTTTCCTTAGCATTTTTTGAAGTCTCAGGCGAAGCAGCTGTGATTCGGGGTTGGTGACGAGCGTCACCCTCCTGGTGATGGTCGTCACTCGTAGAGGACGAAGTCGCGTCAGGTTGTAGCAAATTGGGTGGAGAGCGACACCCCTCATTGGTGACGATCGTCATCCATTCTTTTTCAGCAGGAATTTCATCATCTTCATACTCTTCAAGTCCAACGAATTCTCTTGAGCTCAAATCCTTCAGCAACACTGATTGCAGGTTCTTTCCACTCCTCAATGTGATGGCATTCACATGATGTTTGGGATTAGCATCAGTCCTTCCAGGAAGGAATCCTTCTTGTCTCTGAATAGCTCTTGCAGTTAGAGCAACTTGAACATCCAATTTCATCATGTGAGAGTTCAAACTCTCAATTTTTCCATTCAAATCCTCATACAGCGAATCCATCTTGCCATTGAAGTCCACTGTCACCTTCTGATGTCCCTCTAGGAGTTGTTCTAACATAGCTTCCACGTATTTGTCTTGTGGAGGTGCAGCTTGATAGGAAGAAGAACCATAATTCCTGTTGAAGTTTCTGCTGTTCTGGTAAGGCTTTTGGAACTCTGTCTTCTGGAACTGTGGCTTGGGCATGTAACCAGGTGAATTCTGATTCCCTGTGAAGGTATTCTTCTGATTATTGTTGTTGTAACCCCTGTTCCACTGCTGATTCTCATACCTTTGACCTTGAAATCCTCCAGCATTGATGAATTTCACATCTTCCTGCTCAATCTCCTCTGGATTTTCGAAAGTCTCTACCACTGCAGCAAAGTGAACTTATTTCTTTCCCACCAGAAGGCTATGCATAATATCCAGATTAGCCTTAACTTTAGCAATCTGATTCCCATCATTCAAACCAGCTTGTTTCATCCTCTGAAAATCTGCATTCTTGGTGCTGTTACTGCAGGCCAAGTTTTCTATCAGAGTTATTGCAGCATCAGGAAGGTTTGTGTTGAAGTTCCCATTACTAGCAGCATCCAACGCCATCTGGTACTTTCAGTCAATGCCTCTGAAGAAAATACCAAGTAACTGCACCTGATTGAAACCATGATGAGGACAGTCCCTTTGATAAGACTTGAATCTCAGCCAAGAAGCTTTAAAAGCTTCAGTAGGACCTTGAAAAATGATGCAATTTTCGTCCTCAGGTCCTCTGATCTAGCATCATCGTAGAAGTTGTTCAGAAAAGCATTCTTGGTGTCCTCCCAAGTGGTCAGCAAACCAGGCTCTAGTTGCTTCAGCCAATATGCAGCATCTCCTCCAAGTGAGTAAGAAAATAGCTTGCAGAAGAGGAAATCATTGCTAACTCCATTAGTTTTGACACTTGAAGCCAAATCCTCAAATCTCTCAATGTGATCCATAGGATGCTCATGAGGTAAGCCATGGAAAGGATGCTGTCCCACAAGCTGAAAGTAAGCAGGCTTGAGCTCAAAATCATTCCTCTGGAAAGCAGGAGGGCGGATTGCAGCTATGTTGGCATAGAACTGATCAGGTCTGTGGTAATCTCCCATAGTCCTTTGAACAAAACACCCAGCGGCGTTTCCTGTAGCAGGAACTCCAGCATCTTGAGCCACACGTTGAACCACCTGTTCAAGGATGACATTCCCATCCTGATCCAATCTCTGCCCTTCTCCATTCTTCCTGTTTCCATCTCTGTCAACCAAGTGACCTTCTGCATTCTCGACAAAGACAATCAGATTGACCATTGTAGATTGCTTCTTAGCTTTCCTGATGGTCCTCTCCAACTTAGCTAGCTCGTCAATGCCTAAAGTCAAAAGCTCCTTCTCTTTGTTGCTTCTGGTACTGCTACTAGGCATACACCTGAAACCAGCACAAAGAAAAGTAGCAAAAGTCAGTAAAGAAATAAAAACTTAGACAAAATCCTAATACTAAAAATCGATAGGCAGCTAATACACCACGGCAACGGCGCCAAAAACTTGACAGGGCTCCGGTTTTACCCAATTAATTAACTACTGCAAGTGCACAGAAAAGCAGTTGTAGCATAAAAGGTTATAGAATCCCAAGGGAGTGAGCTTACTATACTAACGATTTATAGATTCAGATTAAGCGAAGCAGTAAATAATGAATGTAATGCAAAGTAACAAAAAATCCTGAAAGCAAACGATTTTTGGTTGATCTAGATTCAGATAACTAAAAGCGCTAGGTGAGGTCAATTCGCAGGTTGAATCCGAGAATGTAGAATGCATGCAAATAAGGAATGAATTAAAACCGTCTTGAACATGAAACACAAATGTATAACTAATCAACTCTTATTGCAGAAGTTATCTATGTCTAAATCATAGAGTTTCAAATCTCTCTGCAAACTATAACAACCTAAACATGCAGTAATTATCAAGTTCAATTGTTCACAAAACTCCTAAGCCAAATCTCTTTGCACTAAGGCGTTTTGCTCATCTAACACTAGTTCAGGTTATCAATAATGTTCTCACATCTATTAAACAACCTATGATTTTCGGATTTCTAGATGATGTGTCTAAGAAATCGGTTTTAAAGCAAAAAGAGATGATGAACCAAAAGATATTCCTAACAATTTAGTGATTCTACAAACTCTTCAGCTATTACTCAGACATGATAATGAAAACACCAAGAACAGCTGAATAAAATTGCATTAAAGAGATAGAGTAAACGTTAAAGGGGTTCGAAATCTTCTCAAAAGAGTACAGGATCTATCTCCCCAAAAAGCTCTGAATAAATTTCTCTCTAAAGCTCTCTGAATTCTAAAATCTAAGATACAAGCCAACCGTGGCTGAATACCTAATATATACAAGCTAAAACACGAGCTAGAACACTTTTGTAATTAGTAAAACTTCTTGGCAAAAGTGCAAATAATCCTCCATCTTTTAAAACCAGCCGTGACTCCTTCCCAGATACAGGTGACGAGCGTCACCCTTGAGTGGTGACTACCCATCACCAAGTGCTGAACAACGCTTCTGAGTTGTATACTTCGGGGCTGTAACTTGCAATGCTCCAAAAAGCTCCATAATCTCCAATTGTGCTCCAGACATGCTATAACCTGCAAAGACTTTACTAGGACTCTAAAAAGGCAAAAAAAGGCTCAATAAAAAGGACTTCTACCATGGTTAAAAACCATGATATATCACTCCCCAATGAAGATCCTTTAGATCATTTGGATCAGTTTAACAAACTGTATGGTATGACCAAGATTCATGGCGTTTCTGAAGATGCTTTGAAGCTGCGCTTGTTTCCATTCAGTGTAGGAGACAAAGCACATAAGTGGGAGAAGACACTTCCACAAGGATCAATCTCCACTTGGGATGAATGTAAAACAGCTTTCCTCAACAATTTCTTTAGCTCTACAAGAACAGCCAAGCTTAGGTATACAATTAGCAGTTTCATTTAACTTGGAAATGAGACATTTACTAAAGCATGAGAGCGCTTTAAGTCCTACACTTTGCGGTGCCCTCACGATGGGTTCACAAATGAAAGTTTGCTATCTACATTATACAGAGGAGTGACGCCTAAGTATAGGATGCTATTGGATACAGCTTCAAATGGAAATTTGATGGGGAATACTGTGGTTGATGGACTTGCTTTGGTGGAGAATTTGGCACTTTCAGATGGAAATTATGGTGAAGAGTATGACAGAATATCTAGAACTGTTGGAAGCGATAAAGTGAAAGCATAACTAAGAAAGAGATCAAAGCTCTGAATGACAAGCTGTTGAGTGCATCATTCAAGAATGTAAGCTATGTGTGTGAAGCTGATGCTACACAAGGAGAATATGGGACAGTTATAGAAGAAGAAGCCTTCTACATGAACCAACAAGGAGGAGGTTTCAAAAACTACAGAAATCATCCTAACTTCTCTTATAGAAGAACCAATGTGGCCAATCCACAAAATCAGGTTTATCCCTCACAAGGTGCTCAACAAAACCAAGGACCCAAGCCATTTTACTCCTTTCAACCAGCAACAAAACTTTGCTCCAAGAAAACCATTTCAAGGAGGATTTCAGCAATCTAATTTTCAGCCAAGACCAGATTTTGTTCCACCAGGTTTTGGCAATGCACAATGCTCTTCTAGCACTCAAGATGTTAATATCAAGCAGATGATGCAACAGTTTCTGAATGGCCAAGCCAATACAACTATAGAGCTGCACAAAAAGTTTGCTGAAGTGCATAACAAGATAGACACCACCACTTGTGATTTAAATGGAAGCTTGATGCTTTAAGTCAAAGAGTTAAGTCTCTAGAGAGCAAAGGAGCTTCATCTTCACAGCCTCAGAACCAATTACCAGGAAAGAGTGAAGCTAATCCTAAAGAATTCTTCCATTTAATTGCTGAAGAGGATGAAGAGTTTTGAGGATGACGAAGATGCTTCTTTGGAAGATCTTGGCATGATGATTCATGAGATTTTACTCCATGTGGACATGGTAAAAGCTGGGGGTGGGGGGGGGGGGGGGGGGGGGATGTTTTGAATGTCACCATTGATGATCAGAAGCAGTTGATATTGCGGAACAGTTCCTTCAAGGGTTAAATCAAAGTTTGAATAGAGAAGAAGAGCTTGCTTTGGAGCAAAGCCATAGTTGCTCCAGAAGAAGAAGCCAAGCCAGAGCTCAGTGAAGTGGATAAGGAGCTTGTAGAGACATACCACGCTTTGAAGGTCCTGGCTAGAGAAAGTCATGAAGACTTCAAAGAGCTGTATGAGCGCAAAGTGGGTACTTCTTCAAGCAACAATGAGAAGGGTAAAGCTCTTGAAGTTCAAGCTTACAAACCACCAATTCTTTACCCCAAAATGTACTTCACTAAGGCTTAGATGGCAGTCTATTCAAAGTTTAGGATGGACATACAAGATGCTGGAATAAAGCTTCCTAATGGCACCACATTGCTTGAAGTGAAGGATCAAATCAGGTTCTTCAAAGAAGTTTATAACAAGCTGGAAGTAGTGGAGCCAATACTAGAGAATAAGGGGGCTAATTTGGAGAGAAGCAAGGAGCTGACAACTTTAACCAAGCTTCCCAATCCAGAAAAGTTTCTGATCACTTGTGAGCTTAGGATATTAGACAATGTGGGAGCTTTGTGTGATTCAAGATCAACAGTCAATGTTAGGTCTCTCCACTTAAGCCAAGCCTTAGTAATCAAGGAGCTGAAGCCTTGCAAAGCCTCTATTACCTTTGTGGATAATACCTCAACAAGACCACTAGGGATGGTCAAGGATTTCCCTTTGAAGATTGGTAATTGCTTGATACCAACAGCTTTTGTGGTTATGGAGAAGACATATTCAAAAGAGGTACCACTTCTACTAGGAACGCCTTACTTAGCTACAGCAATAGCTCAAGTTGATTTCCAGAGAAGCTCAATGATCCTTGATACAAGAGTTTTTAGTTTCTTGGTCAATCACCCTTGTACTTAATCAGTTGTAGTAAGGGTTTTATGTCAATCCAAGGGGTTGAGCTAGATTCCACTAGGATTAGGAGCATAATGCTTTAAGTCAAGCAAAATCAGAGAAAGAGTTTGTTTAAACTACTTAACCATCAACGTAAATGAACCATGAACCAAACTATCCCCTAATCTACCACATCTAAAACCCTAAAAGTGACTATTCACTCATCATCATGAAAAACACCAAATCACAAGAGGAAAAGATGTTAAACATGATTAGGAGGGAGATTAAAAAAGATTAAATAAGGCAAATACAAAAATTTAATTAAAAGGATGAACTTGTTCTAACAAAAACTCAAAAGGAATTAGAAAACTAAAACAAGAACTTAGAACTCCTTAAAAACAATTGGTTCAAGGCTATTTAAAATAAAAGCCAAAACCCTAAAAGACTGGCAAACTTGTAAATAAAAGCATTTCGGATTAAGCCAACATCAATCATAAGTGATCGATGTGGATGATCGATGTAAACTTCTGGTACTTGACATCGATCAGATGATGATCGATGTGGTTGGTCGATGTGAACTTCAAGACTCTCGGATCCATTACATCGCACGATGCTGGATAAGTCTTGATCGATGTTGCACCAGATTTCTACTTCTTTAGCTCCTTTTGCTCCTCCTTAGCTTGGGCAACTCCTTGAATCATCCCCATGCTTCCTCCTTGCTTCAAATAGCTCCTTAGGTACCTAAAAACATCCTTAATACAAAGAGAATTCAAACTACAACCTAAATGCAACCTAAGTCTAAAAACAAAGAAAAATGGGACTAATGAGAAGGAAAACATGCAAAAGGAAATCAAGATATGAACTAAATGCAAGCCTAAATGATGTAAATATAAGAGATATCAATCCTGAAGAATGTTGAGTTCAAAGTCTATAAGATAGTAACACCTTCTATTGCTTTTTGTGGCACTATTGTCGAAGAAGAGAGTGGACAACAGCAACTTCCAGAGCGTGTGGAGCAAGCTATGAGCTTCACAATGAGAATGCTGATGAGAGACACTCTTCCTGATCAGCCAGAAGAGAAGCTTGACACTGAGGTGAAGCTTGAGGATGGTTTAAAAGAAGAAAAGGTCTTGATCACCAAAGAAGTGAAGCCTTTGATCACACAAAGTGTCAAGAAGATGAGAAACAGGAAGACAGCTTGTGATAAGAAGAAGCTGCTGTTAGTTAGTACTTGGATCTAAATGTATAAGAGAGAAGGAGCTTATGCTCCATCAACCTCTTCTCACTAAGTCTCCAACCATCAAAGTCAAGCTTAGTGACTTTAAACAAGCATACTTGGGAGGTAATCCCATGATTATCCTTGTAAATAAATGCTTTCTGTTATTACTAATGTCTTTATTTATTGTTTCAGAGGTCAAAGAACAGGTCCAAACGTATGTAGGGTTGTTAAATGGCCAAGGAAAGAAAACTCTGTTTTCATATCGGGGTACCATATCGAGCAGAACATCTGTCATTACTGCCCGATACAATCTTATCTCGGGGAAGGAGCAGTCCGTACACCGAGCAAATTGCGTGATGGAGATTACATCGGGTTATCACATCGAGCAAAACCTCCAAAGCCTTGCTCGATGCGATCGCTCCTGGAGCCCCAGTCAGTACCCGAAGGAGAATGGAGCCGTACATCGACCAAGTTGCACAGTGGTGAACACATCGGGATATTACATAGAGTAGAGCCTCGCGAACTCTTGCTCGATATGATCACCCCGACCGTACATCGAGATGCCAGTCTGTACGTCGACGAAGAAGCCCGAAACACCTACGGTTTTGCTTGATATGAAGAACTTCGGCTAAATCGAGCAAAAGACAATGGCCGGTACAAAGACCACCGAAGAACATTCAAGCTGAGTGCAAGAAGATTCACATCGACGTGTAGCATCAAACAATACTCTTATATTTTCGCTTGATGCACACCATAAAGGAGTCTTTCGCCGAGCAGTCCCAATTTCCCTCGGAGGACATCATCAGAACAACGGAGGACCTACATCGGAATGTAGCATCGAGCCAAACACTAAGACACTTGCTCGATGCAGAATGTCCGAGCCTTATCAGACGTCCAGACGATACCATGCACTGCCCACATGGAGAATCGAGCAAGCCGAAGAGTTTCCTTACACCGAGCAACAACATCAAACAGATTATCTTGTGAGACTGCTCGATGCAAAATGTTCCAGAGGAGAAGCTGACCAGAACACAGAACCCCCGAGATAGAGGAGCATGATTGCCGAGCCACAGGACCTGACGTCCTCGATATGGTACACACCGTGGTGTCACATCGGATATTTTGCTTGATATGACCCGTGTAAAAAAATTTCAGATTTTTACAAGGGTAAATCAAGTAATACCCTTTTGTGGACCTTGGTGTTTGGGAAACGAATCTTTCTTTCCCCCTCCTAACAAATTTTGAATTTCAAACTAAGATTTTCTAGCATTTTTTTAATTATTTAAGATTTTCCTATTCTATCTCTTTAAAAATGCAATCTCTTCTCTCCACACATCCATATCAAGCTAAACACCATTTCTCTTTCTGCAGAACACATTTTTCATCCTTTGCATTCTCTCAATTCATTTCTTTCAAGTTTTTCAAGGATCCAATGTATTAATATTCTAATTTGTCATTTCTATGAGCTTAGTTTTTGAAAACTAGGATGAACTGCATTAGATTATCTGTTGAGATTAGTTTGCATCATTTTGATATAGATTTGGATTGCATATCACCATTGTTGCTTCTCTCTTTGATGATTTATGGTTAAAATGCTTAGGTAATGCTCATTTTGTTCTTAATTTGGCATATTGTTTAGAATTTTTCCAAATCTAGGCATGTTATTATTTTTCCAGCATATTCAGTTATTCACCATCTAAATGCTCCATATTAGTGTAACAATGATGAATCTGGTGCATGTTTATAATTTCGTAGAGAGATGATGACATTTTTGCTGTATATGCTTGAAATTGCCTAAATCGCTGCTTGTTGCTATTTGAATTTTAATTTTCATTATATTTATCCTTTCGAGCTGAAAGTTTTTGCTAAATTCGCCTCTGTTTGTTGCCAATCAGTGTGAAGGTTTATAGAATTTTCTTAAGCATGCTTGATTTTTGGGAAATTATTTTCTGCACAGTGCTTTAAGGGAACAATATGCTAATTTTTGTTTCAAGCCTTGCACTTTAAGGTATTATGTCGAGCACTAGAGGTGATGAGAATTTTTTTTGACTCAAGTGCTGATGCAAGAACCAGAGAAGAGGATAAAAGGCTTGTGGTTGAAGAAGAGCAAGTCCTAGATGCAGCACCAAAGCTTAAGGATTTCATGAGGGTGATGAGGAGAGTGGAATTTGCTCCAACAAGATATGCTTGCCCTGGTTTGTTGGAAGACCTGGGAATCAAAGCTGAAGTGTATGAGCTGATAAGAAACATTGGGCTTGAGAAGTTTGCTCGCCTTGGGTACCCCACATACAAGCAACTTTCTTGTGAATTCCTTGCAAGCTTCAAGGTCTACTTCTACAAGTTTGATGAGGAGTATGATGAGGGAGAAGAAGACTATGGCAATGGATTCATTAAGTTCAGAGACAAAAGAGCATGGTACACCATGTGATTCACTAAGCTAGACGATATATTTGGCTTTGATCAAGGTTCAAGAGCACATGCTATAAGCTTCAAGCACAATGAGCTAAGGCATGTGTGGGAGGAGATAGCGAATGATGCCTACAAAGCTGGTCATCTAAGCAGTGCATGTATCTGTCATCCAGCTATCAGATATGTCCATAGGGTCATCAAAAGCACACTCTTCTACAGGAAAGATCAAAATATGGTAAAGGAAGAAGAGATGGGATTGCTTGTGAATGGTTTGAAAAACATTATGATGGAGACAAGGCATGCCAAAATTCATGGGGAACACCTAGGAGTTTGTATTGTGACAATCCTTATGAAGAAGTTCCTATCTTGCCAACAATGAGCTTTCAAAACAAGAGAGATGAAACCTAAGATAGCCATTGGAGGCTTGATCACTCCCAGTTTGCTTAGTGATGGAGTTGAGCTTGCAACACTAGATGTGAGCATGATCTTCATTGATGTTCCCTACCTCAGCAAGATTGGCTACCTCTGAGGAGCTGTGGAAACTGGATTTTCTTATCAGTTTGAGCTTGAAGACCAGAAGAAGAAGATCTTGTTGCCAAGCCTCGCCTTACAAACTTCAGATCTTATGAGAATATCCGATTAATGCTTGTTAATCATCTGTTAGATAATGGAAGTTGTCTAGACTATGTGCGTAGTAAAGTGATTAGTATTCAAGGAATTGAGCTAGTTATAGCTGTTAATTCTATGCATTTGAATAGCTTGTTGTGGGGTTTGTAGACATTACTAGTTAAGCTGAAAATCTCCTTTGTTCAATTACCCTATATCAAGTCCACTTGTCTTTGATTGTTAGAATTTGAATGTCTTAGTCTCTTTGTTTTGCTTTGCTTGCTTTAGTTTATTTGAAGTCTCTCTAGCTATTAGAATCATTGTTTCCTTTATCTTATTATGCTTGCTTGAATTGAATAGCCTATTGCATTCCTACTGTCTTACATTGCCCATTTGGATTGATACTTACATACTACAATGATATGAGTATATGTGAGAATTGAAGTAGAGTAAACTCTTACATCAAGCAGCATCAAGCACAAGAGGTTCAGCATCAAGGAAGAGAGGCGCTTGAACATAAAGATTATGACAGCCGCACTTATGCATTTGATCCTTATGATGTGATCTGCACATCTGAAGCCTCAAGAGCTGCTCATTACCACATAAGGCTCCTTCAGAGATGGGATAACTTCCAGGACAAGGCAATCAGAGGCTTGCTGAATTCAGTTAAAGCGAGCAAGAAATTGGTTGACTTTCTTAAGAAGAAGGTAAAGAAGCTTAAGTAGAAGTTCGGTGGATCTTCATCAGCCAAGAAGACTGCCCAAGCGGTTCAAACAGAACCACAAGGAGGAGGATCAGATGCTGAGGATATGTCTGAGGACACACCAGAAACCACAGTCCAGGAGAGACACCCTTTCCATATCAGTGAACGGCCAAGAGCACATGTAGCTGCACCAGCAAGACACTATTGGTTTAAGCTTAAAAGAAGCTTGAACATAAGCAATCCTAATCCTATTGAGACTTGTAATCCTAAGAGTGTTTAGGATATGGGAGAATATTCAGGAGTAATCTAGCTATATTCTCCAATAGGATTAGGAATAGCTGAGTGATTATATAAAGGTGTTGAGCTGTGACAATACCCTTGAGATACTTTGTGAGTTTGCTTAAGTTTTGAGTTAGTTTCTCAAGCTAATAAAAGAGAGTTATTCTTTTACTAATCTCTGATTTCTCTAGCCTTCTTGTTACCATTCTATAATTGGTATCAGAGCTTCAGAACTTTGACGTAAAAGTGAACCATGGGGATATCATTACATCAACATCAACATCTGCGAGACCTAAAGACGGAGGAGGACCCTCATCGATCACATGTCCTAAGGTCAACGAGACCAACTACACGGTATGGGCTATAAGGATAAAAATAACACTTAAGGTCCATAAAGTGTGGGAGGCCATAGAGAAGGAGACGGATCCACCTGACGGAGAAAAGAACAACATGGCAATAGCCTTGTTGTTTCAGTCAATACCCGAGACTCAAATCCTAGAAGTAGGAGAACTTGATACGGCAAAGAAGGTATGGGAGGCCATCAAAGCAAGACACGTAGGAGCAGAAAGAGACAAGGAAACTAGACTACAAACACTAATGACGGAATTTGATCGCCTTAAGATGAAAGACACAGACAAAATAGATGACTTCGCTGGAAAGTCATTCGAGATATCATCAAAATCGGCTGCCTTAGGAGAAATCATTGAAAAACCGAAGCTGGTTAAAAAGTTTCTTAAAACTCTATCTCGACAGAAGTACATACATATCGTTGCTTCACTCGAACAAGTGTTAGATCTTAACACTACAAGCTTTGAAGATATAGTTGGGTGTTTAAAGGCCTATGAAGAACGTATATCCGAGGAAGAAGACACACAAGAAGAGCAAGGAAAACTAATGTACCTGTCCGAGCAAACAAACCAGCAAAATCTGGACTCCAATGGAGAATATAGAGGAAGAGGACGACGAGGACGAAACAGAGGCAGAGGTCGAGGAGGACGTAATGGTGGAAGAGATACATCAAGGGTGATATGCTATCGATGTAATAAGACAGGCCATTATGCCTCTGTTTGTCTAGATCGTTTACTGAAGTTGCAAGAAACTCAAGAACATGATACCGAACATACACAAGATGCGGACGAATTGATGATGCATGAAGTTGTCTATCTCAATGAGAAAAAGGTTACTCCAAGCAAATACTAGAATAACAATGATGAGGACAACATATGGTATCTTGACAATAGAGCAAGCAACCATATGACAGGCGATCGGAGATACTTTGATCAGAATGATGAACCCATCACCGGAAAAGTGAGGTTTGGTGATGATTCACGGATCGACATAAAGGGAAAAGGGTCAATTTCTTTTATCGATATGAAAGGCAAACCAAGGACAATGTTCGACGTCTACTTCATATCGGACTTAAAAAGCAATTTCATCAGCTTAGGGCAAACTACAGAATTAGGGTGTGATATCAGAATGAGAGGAGGACTTCTGACAATGCATGATCATGGCGGAAAACTGCTTGTAAAAGCAGAAAGGTCTAGAAACAGACTGTACAAGGTACTTATGGGACTAAAAGACACTGCACGTCTACATCTAACAGAGATAAGCGAATCAAGCAGATGGCACGCAAGACTGGAACACATAAATCACGACACCATAAAGAGTATGGTTCAGCGAGAGCTTGTCCGAGGAGTCCCACGTTTTGTGCCCCAAAAGGAGATATGCAGTTCATATCTACTTGGCCAGCAAACAAGACAAGTGTTTCCTCAAGCAACTTTGTACCAAGCTACAAAGACACTTGAGTTGATACACGGAGATCTCTGCGGTCCCATAACACCAAGTACGATCAGCGGGAACAAATACGTTTTGTTCTTATTGATGACTATTCTCGTTATATGTGGACAATCCTATTGAAGGAAAAGAGCGATGCTTATAACAAGTTCGAGAGCTTCAAACGAATGGTGGAACAAGACTTAGGGATGAGAATACAAACTTTCAGAACAGACAGAAGAGGAGAGTTTGTATCACAGGAGTTCAACTCGTTTTGTGAGGAAGCAGGTATAAAACGTCATCTCACTGCCCCTTATACCCCACACCAGAACGTTGTGGTCGAAAGACGTAACAGAACGTTGATGGAGATGGCGCGAAGCATCTTAAAGCACATGCGAGTGCCAAACTATTTATGGGGAGAAGCCATTCGTTATTACACATATCTCTTGAACATAATAGCAACCAGGGCTCATAAGGATCGAACACCATACGAGATTTATTGAGGGAAGAAACCAAAAATTGATCAAAAGCAAGTAGATAAACAGCATCTAAGAAAGCTGGATGATAGATCGCGGATGCTTGTTAATCTCGGAACTGAACCGGGGTCAAAGGTATATCGATTGCTTGATCCAAAATCAAGGAAGATAGTAGTGAGTAGAGTTATTGTGTTTGACGAAACAAAGGGCTGGAAGTGGAATCATAAAAATCCAAAGGAAGACAGAAACGAAGGTTTTACGTTTGCAGTTCAAGAGTATGGAAACAGGGGTATACAAAACGAAGATCATAGCTCGGATCAGGATGCTGTTGAACATAGCGAAGCAGACGACAATGGTCGCCTTATAACGAACCAGGAACAAGAACACGAGAGTCCAGAAACCGAGGAACAGTCTGCACCTACACCCGCGAAGAAACATAGCAGAAAACAGAGCTCCTCTGCAGCAAAGTTGCGTATACAGGCGCCCGTTTTAAGAAGAACAGAGAGAGAAAGTAACTTGCTGTCTTACCTTGACAACTATGTCTTGTTCGCTAAGGACTATGTGTTGCTAGCCAAAGAAGAAGGAGAATTTCTGTTGCTGAGCCTAAACAACGAACCAAGGAACTTCAATGAAGCAAAAGATTGAAAAGGAGTGGACACTCGAGTGTGAAGATGAAATATTCTCTATTGAAAAGAATCACACTTGGACTCTAGTTGATTTGGCAATCGGAGCGAAACCAATTTGGTTAAAGGGGGTATTTAAGCTTAAACGTAACTCATACGACAGCATAAACAAGCACAAGGCTCGATTAGTTGCAAAAGGATATGTACAGCGATATGGAGTAGATTTCGAGGAAGTCTTTGCTCCAGTGGCTTGGATAGAAACAATCCGACTCCTCATAAAACTTGCAGCATCGAAAGGATGGGAAATACATCATTTAGATGTAAAGACAGCATTCCTACACGGCGAGTTAAAGGAAACTGTTTATGTTTCACAACCTGAAGGCTTTGAGGTAGTATGGCAAGAAAACAAAGTTTACAAATTCAACAAAGCTTTGTACGGGCTAAGACAAGCACCTATGGCCTGTAATAACAAGTTAAATCAGATTCTCATGGAACTTCGCTTTAAGAAGTGCTTAAAGGAATCCTCAGTTTATCGAAAGGAGGTAAGAGATCAACTACTAATGGTGGCGGTTTATGTTGACCATTTATTTGTCACAGGGACAAGTTTACATGTTATAGATCAGTTCAAAGCCGAGATGTCCTCCAAGTTTGAAATGAGGAATCTCGGAAGATTAACGTACTATTTGGGAATCGAAGTTTCTCAACACGGAGGAGGAATAGCGCTTAATCAAAATCGATATGCAAATAAAATTCAGGAAGAAGCAGAGATGAAAAAATGCAATCCTATTCATATTCCAATGGAGTCCGGGTTGAAGCTATCAAAGGCAGAAGAGGAAACAGAGATTGATGCCACCTGGTGTAGAAAGAACGTCGGGTGCCTCCGCTACCTACTCCATACGAGACCCGACCTATCCTACTGCGTTGGAGTTTTAAGCAGGTATATGCAGAGTCTGAGAAGCTCACATGGAGCTGCCATGAAGCAATGATTAAGGTATGTACGGGGAACCACAACTCTTGGACTGTCATTCAAACAATCATCTTTGAAGATACCAAGGTGATAACAGGTTTTTGCAATGCAATGATGTATCAAAGCTCAAATGCAACACTGAGATGTAGTATAGCATGCAAGTGAGTGTCAATCCACACATAGGGGTAGCAAGTTCACTAAGGATGCAAAGGATGAGCAAAGCTAAGCGAGAATGATAAATGATTGGTAAAATCCTTAAAAACTAAATGCAAGTGTCAAATGCAAAGCAAAACAATTTTAAAATCCCTGGAAGAGGGTTAACTACCATGAGAAACAAGCGGAATATTTAAAATTCAAAGCTACTAATTATTAAAAATCGACTAGTGGATCGACCACAGAATCGACCACTAGATCGAGCAACAACGATCGATCTCGTCTAAACAACCTAGAATGATAAAATGATGCAATATGCGATTGACAAGAACACAAATTTATGATGATGGAATGATATTAAACGACTTAAGACACTAAGAAAGAGGGTCTAGGGTTAAGGGTCACGTTCGTGGGTCTCAAAGGTCAAAGCTTAGTTTGAAAACATTAGATCTACTCTCTTTGAGAGGTTCTCTAGGCCTTGAAAACAAAACAAGATCCATCCATGGTGTGTGGTATGGATCACTCCTTCATTCTCTTCTCCAAACCCATGGCGTTTGGTGGAAAAAGAGATTGAAGGGCATAAAGCATAGATTTCAAACAAATGACCTAACTAGTCCCCTTTACAACCATGGCGTGTGGGAAAGGAAATACGAGCCTCTAGGATTCGATTTTCCAGGACATCTGGATCCTGTCAAGGTAAGACATCCCTCGGATCTCAGATATCTTGGCGTGAGAGTCTCTAAGCCTTAAGCACTCAAAATCCTAGAAGAGAAGGTGATGAAGAGCGAGAAAATACAAATTTTTAACCTTTTCAACCCTTTCGAATCGCTCCAGCCCCAAAACCCAAAAAGACTACTCGCGATTCATAAAGAAAACCGATGAAAGCATAAAAGACGATCTATTGAGCATGATTAACAAATATTAAGGCTAACGGTTCGATATTCAAAAGTTAAAATGCAAGAAAAAGCTTCGAAAGTCTACAATTGCGGAAAATCGCCTCAAAAACGAGAGAGAGAAAAAGGTAAAGCCAGAATGGGCATAATGAAAGGGATCGTTGCTTTTTGCCAAAAATAGCCAAACCGCAAATGGTCCCCCCTTCGCTATGGTCCAAAGCCAGCTGGACGGATAAGGTTAGTCTGGGATCGAGCATGAAGCTCGATCTGGCTCTCGATCTTCGTCTTGGATCAGATGGCTTTAGTCTATCTCTGAGTCGATCTTGTGCTGATCGGGTTGAATGCTCGATCCGGTCCTCGATCTGCATGGCGTCATTTACGTCTGTACTTCAGATCGATCTCCACATTAGATCTCGGTCTCGATACATTTCCTTGCATCGACTTGGTTACTCGATCTTCTGGTCGATCTCGTCTGGATCGACCTGCTGTGCTCGATCTGCCACTCGATCTCGGGTCCTTAACAAGCACTCATGAGTTCTCTAAGTGTCCATGACTTTGCTCACGAGCCTTAGCACGTCCACGAATCCTACAAAGCTCCAAAGTAGCCGAAAACAACCTGAATGTAATGCATAATGTAAGAAACCTGCAAATACTGGTGCAAAAGTGCTCTATGACCTAAAATGATGCACACTAGCCTAATGTGCAAGGTAAATGCACGAGAAACTATCTTATATGTATGCAAAACACACGAAATATGCAGCAATATGAACTCCCCCAAACTTGCCTTTTGGTTTCCCTCAAGCAAACAAAATTCAAGAAGGAAGAGAGGTTTTAAAAACGGGGGTTTAAGCTTTTTGCAAAGGTGCTTTTCAAATGAATCATTTCAATGGTCCTAGTTATTAATTCTAAAATGCAATGCACACACTCATACTCCAAAGAACTTAGCCATACTCATCACACAATGAATTTCAAATCATGACTCTCCTATTCCAAACAATCAAAGAACCTTATCCTTTAACATTAATTAATGATGAAACCGTGAATCAAACTTATGCACTTTAAAGCAGAACATATTTGGCTACGGGCAAAGGCTATGAGCATAGAATGATCTCATTTAAAAGGGTTTTATAATGCAAAGGGTCTCTCTCAAGAAGGGTATGAACTTTATGCATAATGCTAAAGGTAAAGGCAATTGATGCATACATAACTAGACTCTCATCTACCCATGTACACTAACAATGATCCTAAAACCCCTCTCATTTCTTTTCTTTTTAGCTCACTCACCCTCCTAGATACTACCCTTATCACCAAAGCAATTCGCTTAGCAAAAACCCAAGTTAAAACAGAAAACATCCTTACTCTTTTAGGCTAGTGGAAAGGCTGAAAACATTTCTTTAGCTCTTTACTTTTCTTATTGATAGCTCTCTACTTATTATAGATTTTTTTTTTCTTTTTCTTTTCTTTTTATTTGGCATTTAGGCTCTTTTCTTCTTTTTCTTTTTCTTTTACTTGAGAGCTATCTTCTGAAATACACTTAGAGCTTTTTATTTTGAAAACATTGTCTTCCACTTAAAACCTTTTCAAACACTTCAAACACCAAATTCTTTTGAAACCGCAAACAAATAAGCAAAACAAACAACCCCAATAAACCCCGAACCTAATCTTAAGCCTAAAACCAGCTTCAAAATGCAAAGCTAGCAATCAAATGAGAGCCTAATCATGTCGCCTAGACCTAACACTTTATGCTAAGTTCAAACTGAAAGGAGGTCTCACCATGATGTCACACAAGAACATTTGGCTTGAAAGAAAGGTAAATGTTATGGTGGGAGTTCTACTTAGGCTCACAAAAGAGTGGTGAAAGGAGGAAGAGAGCCTAAATATGAATAAGATCCATGTGTTCATTTTCAAATGCATAAGTATGATAATTAATATTTTGATTAAGGTTTTCACTTATTAGGACAAGGTTCAGTTCACGAATGTTCAAGTCAAGCCACGAAAATCAAAACACATGATCCTAGTATGGTTTGAACTAACTTTCTAAGAGTGTGCAATGCATCAAAGAACTACTAACTAGGGTTTTGAAACAATTCATGAGCTTAAAACACTTTTTAAAGAAAACTTCAACCCCTTATGCAAATGTAAACAACCTAGATGCTTGAAAATTCTAGACTCAATCCTAAAATGTTTAACAAAGTGAATGCAACTACATTAATTTTTTTAGAAAATTTTAAAAATTTTACCAATTTTTTTGTTCTTTTCTATGCCTTAAGATGTATGCAAGACTCAAAGATGATAAGAGAAAATAAGAAGAAAGAAAACACATTAAACACACGACATACTCCCCCAAACTTGAATGACACCATCTCGGTGGCAAACAAATTCAAAGGATTTCAAACACAAGCAAAGAAAACTAAGAGAACATGCGCGGTATATACAAAGGGTGGTTGTTGGTACCTTGGAGCTAAATTCGGCTGGAACTTGAGGATGTTCCAGCGGAACTGCTCTTGCTAGAGGATCATCGTGCTATGTCTTTGCCTTTATCCGCGGTTGGGAAACCAAGGACGGAATGACGTGCTTGTTGCATGCTGCCTTGTGGCTCACGGATGACAATGCCGCCAGTCGATCTCCTCCTCTTCTCGGGCTGGTCGACCTCTACACTCATGGACTCCTTAGACTTCGCGGATGAGCTCCCTTGAAGCGCCTTGAATTTCTTTGCAAGCTTTTTGATCATCTTCCCTTGCCACTTAGTTATCTTTCGCTGCACCTCCACCACCGAAGCAAGAAACTTCTCCGCCTTGGTCTGTGCTCAAAGTCCATCCTGGGAAGCTCAAAGTTGGCTGGCATTGCGCCATCTGAGGGTGGTGACTCTGACTGCTCACGTGCGGACTGAATAGGCATTATGGTTGCACCAAGTGGGGCGTAGCACTCTTCGTGGGTTGGGCAAAACTCGATTGTACCGATGCTATCCAAGTGTGTCTCATCAACGTTGGGTAAGATGCACACGCTCTTCTTCTTTTCACCATTGTAGAACAGATAAGCAAAGAATCCTGGAGCTGGCGTAGGTCCCAAGCTATCTGTATTGCGCATGTAGGTCTCGTCCATGAATGCTCTATCCGCGCAACGCTCGAAGCGTTGAAGAGGTACACCGGCTTGGATAAAGAGTGGCGTGAGGAAACCTCCAATGTATGCTGAATTCGCCTTGCACCTCAGAGCGTATGCCTTGTACTTCACCAAGGAGGATGCTAGAATACACCCGTAGTTAACATCATTCCCAAGGTCATCTTGCAGCGGATCGTGGTTCTCTTCTTCGCTGCTGCACAGTATCCTTTTGATCCCTTGGAAAAGGAAGCACAACTCGGTCTTTGTCACTGTAGGAGACACGGACTGCCCGCTGAAAGTGTTTGCTAGCAGCTTGAGAGTATACCGCAGGATGGGGTTCCTCACTTTCTTGATCTTGGCCGTGTTTGGCTTGTAGTCTTCATCACAAAGCACGTCCCATATGATGCTGGCGTTCTTGAGAGGGGGAAAGTCCACTTGCTTAGCCGCGGCGTTGAGTCCATATGCTTGGCAAAGCTCTTCAATGGAAAGGTGATAAGCTCGCCTCTTGACCTTGAAAGTGAGATGTCCTTGTGAGGGAGTAGGGAGGCTCGGATTCTCATAGGAAAACGCCAAGGTAGAGAGGAAATCCAAGGTGACTTGCAGATATGTTGGGCAATCCATCCTTGAAAGGCACGCAAGCCCCATGTTTTGGAGAAGAGAGTCAAAATCTTCTAGAAGACCCATTCTTGTCAACAAGTCTCTACTCGCAAACTTGGAAGGCTCAAAGCGCAGCCTCTCTAACCTTTTCTTTGCTGACTTTTCCTCCTTAGTCCAACGGATCCTCTCGTCAACTTGCTGAGGTTCTTCCTCTTGAACTTGTTGAGCTCCTTCCTCTTGAACCACTTGTTGCTCTTCTTCTCTTTGTGTATCCTCTTCTCTGGTTCTCTTAGGTGCGATTGGTGCCTGAAAGGTAATTCTCGGAAGAGAGAGTTAGAGTAGGCGGCGAATACAAAGTAAACACAAGGAAGAGAGAGAGATTCGCAACTAATACCCTAGATTTTTGGGAGATTTATAAAAATTATAACTTGATAAAAGAAAAGAAAATCTAGAGATGAGATTAAATCTAGATAATTTCCTGATTTCTAGCTACTTTTTAAAAAATTGTTAAAATCTCTAGCAACTTAAATCAACCATGCAATTATTAAAAGATTTTTGAAAAGATTTTAATTAAAAATCGGAAAATACCTTTGCAAGATTGAAAACAGATGCATAATGCAAGAAACATGCAAATGCTGGTGCAAAAGTGCTCTAGGACCTAAAATGATGCAAAGTAGCCTAATGTGCAAGGTAAAAGAACGAGAAAATATCTTATATGTATGCAAAACACACGAAATATGCAGCAATATCACAAGGTTAGTGGGCTATAGCGACAACAGCCACAATGTGGATCCGAATGATGGAAAAAGTACGACAGGACATATATTCTACCTTGGAGAAAGTCCAATCACTTGGTGCTCACAAAAATAAGAAACGGTGGCCTTGTCGTGCTGTGAAGCGGTGTTTATGGCTGGAACCGAAGCCGCAAGACATGCAATTTGGCTTCAGGATCTGCTAGCTGAAATTACTGAAGCACAAGGCGAGAGAGTTATTATTCGCATTGAAAATCAGTCCGCAATAGCTCTCACGAAGAATCCCGTGTTTCACGGGCGAAGTAAACACATACATACTCGCTATCATTTCATAAGGGAGTTTGTGGAGAATGGAAAGATTGAAGTCGAACATGTTCCCGGGAATAAGCAAAAAGCGGACATCTTGTCAAAGGCACTAGGAAGAATTAAGTTTAAGGAGATGAGGGATCTCATTGGTGTTCAAGACTTGGATCAAATGGATTCCAAGCTTAAGCGGGAGATTGTTGGTTTAAGTTTAAAGGCACTAGGAAGAATTAAGTTTAAGGAGCTTGAAAGAATCTTGAACCATAATCAATCCTAATCTTATTGAGACTTGTAATCCTAAGTGTTTAGGATAGGGGAGAATATTCAGGAGTGATCTAGCTATATTCTCCAATAGGATTAGGAATAGCTGAGTGATTATATAAAGGTTGTCGAGCTGTGACAATACCTTTGAGAGAGTTTGTGAGTTTGCTTAAGTTTTGAGTTAGTTTCTTAAGCTAATAAAAGAGAGTTATTCTTTTATCAATCTCTGAATTCTCTAGCCTTCTTGTTACCATTTTATATACACTCCTCTCATGTACCATCTTCAAGGCGCAAAAGAAGAAAGAGAAGGGCTAGGCAGCAAACTCCATATGAGGAAGAAGCCTACTCTCCCATGCCATTGAGAGTTCGGACTCTCACTATTCATCCACCGGAAGTAAGGTACACCACACTAACCATTGTACATACCATATTTTTTTAAAGCTTTTATGCGATTGTTTGCTTGATGTTTATGAGCATTCTCCTCAGCGTGGGGGAGGGTGTATGATGGACTGATGCTTGCACTTGCATTTGCATATTAGATTAGAAACCATGCATCATATTCACATAGCATCTAAGGCATAGAAAAAACCAAAAAGATTGAAAATTTTCGAAAAATGCTTCACAAAAAGAGTTTGATTTTTTATGCATCCATATAGGATTTAGACTTCATGCATTCATATAGGACTAGATTTCTTGTTTAATTTGGGAACAATGATAGTACATCTTTAGTAATGCTAGTATTTTATGAAAATGAAGCCCTTGTTTTTAATCCTTTGATGCATTTAATATTGAACTAGAAATAAAGCTGAACCACTTTTGGAATTTGCATTTGTGTAAGTCTTGTGTGAAACTGAAGCATGCTTTGAAATGATTTCAACCTTTGTTTAAGTGGAACCTAATTTGAATTTGCAATAATCATGTCTTATGCATTTGTGATTGATGTCATGGATAGTTTAAAATATTTGGATCTTTTTATCCTCTTTTGGCACTCTCTAAAAAATCCATTTAGATTTCCTAACCCTTAATTAAACCTTCTTTCAAGCCAAGAAATTAATAGTGTGATATTTGTGAGGCCTTTTTCCTTCATGGTTGTTGCCAAGCAAAAAGTATTGGGTTGGAACTACAAGGGAACTATTTCCATTATAGAACTAGCTCACTCTTGAGTTAGATAGGCTAGGATGTTTAGAGAATGGTTTGGGATTTATTTTTGGTTTGGTTTTAAGAGGAGCAAAGAAGAAAGGAAGTCAAGGCATAAAGAAAAAGGAGTGTGACACAAGCAATGGTAGAAATGATGGTTCTAAGTTCAAAAGAAAAGAAGTGATGCAGCGCATCTTATGGTTAATGGGCTTTACAACGAACACGATATGATCTTTTACATGTTCATCAAGTATTCTATTTTTCTTTTAATTTTTTGGTTTTACCCTTTAGATAATTACAAATCTTTATATGATTAGGATTAGGTGATGCTCATCGATCTCTCATTAGATATAAATAGGAATTCTATGACCTTTGTAAAGACAAACTTGGATTGATTGAATTTATAAACAGAGATTTTAAAGCACTAAGAGGAGTACTCTTAAAACCTTTTGACTTATCGATCTCGATCGTATAAGCAAAGATCCGAGTTCGTTTCAAGTTCTCCTGGAGTTCTTTAGCTTCCGCTCTCTATCAGTTGGTATCAGAATCAGTACGTTCCTGCATGTGTCTTTTTTTACAAGTTTCAACGATTATACCAAAGATGGATGGAAACAATCAACGATATCTTCTTAGAACTCAAGCAACAGACTGGGATGAGCTTCGTAACACGCTTCGTGAGATGCGAGAGAATATCCTAGCGATCATTTACAAGTCGAGTCATCAATTGGCGGAGGGGGCGGCATTTAAGATTCAAAAGATGAGTCAGATCTAATGGTCGATAATACCTTGATGTGTGAATGTCATAAACAGTTCCGTGATGAGCGTCGTGATCAAAGTAATAGTTTATTCCTTCTCGGTTTAGAAGATCCTTATACAGCGGTTTACGGAGAATCGATTTTTGACAAATATAATGATGAGCCGATTTGTGATGCTGCCATTGATGAATCATGTACTTTGAAGCTCGTTTACAGTACCGATCCAAGCTTCGACATGGGGAATAATGAAGTTCAAAGCAATGGAGTATATTATATAGATTGTAAGGACCCGGGGCCTGGCCCATTTGAGGAAGCTTAAATGGATTAATTTGGCTACATATATCACCAAAGTGCACTTATCTTTTCGGTCATTGGTCCAGAGAGAACTCCACAGTTAAGGGTGCTTGAGCTGGAGAAAGACTAGGATGGGTGACGTTTCGGGAAGTGATTCCCGAAATCGTGTGAGTGAGGCCAAAACGCGGAGAAAGATCATGTGGTAATTGCAGGGTCTGTACATATATCGGTTGTGCTCCGAGAAAAATAACGCACCGACCGTCAGACAGGGGCGTGGCCCACGAGCCCGACGGAGGGATGGGTGACTCGCCGGTTAGGGCGGTCGGGGCGTTACAAGTTGTAGCAGAGCCTGAGAAGACAAAATGGTTCTGTCCCAGGAGACTGTCTTGGGGTTTGGGGGTTAAGGTTCACATTGTCGGGATCAGAATTCGGGGACGAATTCTCGTTTAGTGGGGGAGAATTGTAACGACCCGGACCCGGCCCATTTGAATAAGTTTAAATGGATTAAATTGGTTACCTTTGTTACCAAAGTGCACTTATATTTTCGGTTATTGGTCCCAAGAGAACTCCACAGTTAAGAGTGCTTGAGCTGGAGAAGGACTAGGATGGGTGACCTTTCGGGAAGTGATTCTCGAAATCGTGTGAGTGCGGCCAAAACACGAGGAAAGATCATGTGGTGATTGCAGGGTCAGTAAATGAGTCGGTTGGGCTGCGGGAAAAATAACGCACCGACCGCTGGATAGGAGCGGGGCCCACGTGCCCGATGGAGGGATGAGTGACTCGCCGGTAGGGGCGGTCGGGGCGTTACGTAGATGACTAGATCTCAATGAATGTCAAGGGAGGGACATCGTACAAATAGCACCAATGGGACATGTTCCATTCATGGATAAATACGGTGACTTAAATGGAGATTCATATATGGTTATGAAGGAACAAGGTAGTGGTGGTTATGTTGGAATTCATCGTGGGCGAGTAAGTAGCGATCCACCAGATCGGGGTCGGTGTTTGTTTCTTCAAGGCGAAAACAAGATCAATATAGTTATCTTTCATACTACAACATCGGATATCCACGAGGATAACGAATAGCTATATCGCAATCAACGCAAAAAATTGCCTCGTCACAGTAAAACATATCACTACACAGAGATCTATGGTGAGCCAGTGTTTGATATCTCTTTTGATGAAGATACTAGTTATGTTCCATTTGTTGGAAACGAGCGCTGGTTAACGGAAGTGATTGCGAACACAAAGCATCGCATCACTTTTGGTCACAACGGAATATCAGGAGGTTTCCTTGCCAGCTACAAGACAAATCAAAATAATGAAAACATTGTCGTATGCAGTTCAAAGAGTTCAAAGATGGAGTTTCTGACTTCGGCTTTTAGAAGAGAAGACACAAGGCAAACTTTAACTTCTTTTCCACGTGAAGTCTACAACACACACATATATATTGTAGATTACGTTGAATTTTTCTTTGTCGTTTGAGCTCTTACAACAATGAAAAGGCCTATGGTTAAATTATGTGTTGAGATGAGCATACTTAAGCAATTATTGGCACATAGGATTAAGGAGCTGACGTATAGGGCCACCAAGAACAGTTGTCTCTTCTGCAATGCGTTGGAAGCTATAACTAAGGAAACTTGTGTAGCAAGAAAAGCGTTTCAGCTGTTCCTCATACAGTCGGTTTCTCTGTTACTATCAGAATCTTGGACGTGTCATTTGTGTGTGTTTGAAAGTTGAGTTCTCTATAGCCGGGAGACGAGAGAAACTTAGTTTGTCCATACATGCGTTTATGCTTCTTCCATTTCGTATGTGGGTAAAGATGGGATCATCCTATGCCATGTGCATGACTGGTGTCTCCTTCCCTGTTCTGTTAACTTATCAATGTCATCTACTATTGGTCACTGGGTTCTCCCTTCATGCAGACGTAATGGTAAATGATAGTTTTGTTTGTCAAAACACACACCCCCCAACAAGTTAAAGAGTTGGATACAGCGGACCAGATTTTTAAGGAGCTTCTTCCACATGTGAAGTCAAATAGTCTTTGTCATTGGTTTCCTCTGCACGTTATCAGACGTTTTATGGATGTTGTACTGATCTTTGAAGCCTTACCGGATGTGGAGGAATTACACCATCACCAACCATTTGATATCTCATTTTGTGAAGATCTTTTTGTGGCTAGAAAGAAGCATAAAATCACAGTCCACTAGGATATTTTCATGAGTTTGATGGTCTCTTACGTGGTGGGTTCACTGAACATTATCACAGTGCAGCTGGTGAAAGACAAAAATACTTCTTGTTCTCATCATCTAGTGTATCAATTTGGGTATTTCCTCGCATGGGCGTTAGCTGGTGGAGAGTATCCTCTGTATTTGCAGCCACCGTGGGCACACACAGTCATTATATCTCCGCCTTACATGTTTGCAATAAAGCATTTGTTGTTCCGTCCTTTTATTCCGTTACAGAGCCCGTCATCATTTGGAGATCCTACGGTACGAAGGGCGATTAAGGCAAGTCATTTGTGGATGGAGATCGTGTTAAGTAAAAATGTTAACGACACTGGGGAACTGTTTTATAATCCTACTAGCAGTAAGGAGGGTCACATTTTGATAAATCTATTTTGTCTCACGCCATTGCATCACAAAGAATCTTGGTTTATGAATAACATTTGTGTTGTTCTCTTAATTCATCCGCCAGTTCTTCCGAGTGTAGTGGGTGCGGTCATCAGAATCCTTGTTCTTGATGACGCTGTAGAGACTCTAATTTCACACTGCTGTCAAATACTTACTATGTTCCACCATGCCAATCTTGATCTATCGAGATGTGAGTGTAAGTTTGACGTCATGGGATTCATGTTTTTGTGTTCTGAGATCTCATTTGTGGACCACTCAAAGGACCGTATCCATGTGGAGTCAATGTTGGCTCATGTGTTTTTTGTGCTTCTTCATCATGATTGTCCTAACTTGTTGATGTTGATCTTCCCATGCATGTTCTTACCAATGAAGTTACATTGTGGAATTTCTAAGTAACCGGAGCTGTTCATAACCCAACATTGGATTCCATATACTTGTTCATAGCATTTATTTGTTCAGGTACTGTTGATTGTTGATATAAGGGTTTTGCACCTCTCATGTCAATCACCCATTGTGCTAGTCATTGTAGCATTGGGTTTTAATGTCAATCCAATTGGGATAAGTTAAAAACACAAGAGTTAAGAGTGAAATCTCTAAGTCAAGCAAGCCGGAAAAGGTTCTTGTTGCCTAGGCAACTGTTCTAGCATCCTAATGTGATCAAGCAACAAAGAAAGTGAAAACAAAAGCAAACTAAGCAGATTTAAGCAAGAAAAACGAAGCAAAACAGAGCAAATCCGAGATTCAAATAAGAGAAAAGCAAGTTCCTAGATGTGGTTATTGAATTGGGGAATTTAGACATTAACTAAGGCTGTTTCAAACTACATTGATCTAGCAAATAAGCAAGCAATGGTGGTTCCCAGACATAGAGTTCACAATCAAGCAAGCTAGATCCAATCTCTTGGCAAATAGCCCTTTGCTAAACATCTTAACAAGAACTAACTCTCATTAGTGCTAAAACATCAAGCAAACAATACTAAACAACTCTATTCAAGTCAAAATGCTCCTCAAACAGTCAATCTCTTGAGCCAAGGCCAGCAAATCCTCTATTAAACAAGATCAGCATTTCATCAAACACTTGGTGGCCATAGGAAAAAGCTAACAACCTAGATAAGTGTGATCAAGACAAATCTAGCATTAATAACAGATTAATAGAGAGGAACCCATAAACTGAAGCACTAAACAAGCCTTAATCAAGTCTTAAATTCTCCTAATCTACCACATCTAGAAACTCTAAGCAAACTACTCACTCATACTCATGTTTAACACCAAATCACAAAGGAAAAGCATGTTAATCATGATTAGAAGAGAGAATAAAGAAAGATTAAAGGCAAATACTCAAATTTATTAAATAAAGCAACGGAGTTGTCTTACAAACTTAAAGAAAATGCTTAAGAACAATAAAATGACAAGACTTGTCAAAAATTAGGAAAAAGAGGCTATTTATAGCCTAGAGAAGGAAGCCCTAGAGTAATGCCAAAAGTGTAAATAAAAACAGGTTCGGACTGGGTTTACATCGGTCAGTTACAACAGTCATTTGTGGTCGATGTAGATCCCATCAGTCTGGCAGTGATCGATGCTGGTGACCAAAATTGATCCGCTGTGTTTATGTCGATCACTCCGGACCGATGCTGGTGATCAATGTGCTTACGTCGGTCACCCAATGACCGATGCTGGTGACCGAAAATCTGGTATCGGTCACCCCTTGACCGATGTTCACCTAGCTATGACCGAAAACCTTTGCAGAGATTGTCTGCTTTGATCCTTCGTGCTGCCTTTGATCCAGCTAGCATCCTGAGTCATCCCCAAAGCTCCTCCAAGCTCCTTTTAGCTCTAAAAGCACCTAAAACAACCAAAATACAAGAAAAATGCAAGCTATACCCTAAATGCAACCTAAGTCTAAAAGGAGAAGAAAATGGGGCAAAAACTAAGGGAAAACATACATAAGAGAACCAAAACATGTACTAAATGCAGTCCTAAATGGTGTAAATAGAAGAGATATCAACACCCCCACACTTGCCTTTTGCTTGTCCTCAAGTAATTAAGAACAAATGGGAGAGTGAGGTTTGAAAGTGGGCATTCAGATTCCAAAAGTGCATAGGTAAAGAGATGGTATCAATGCTTAAGTGCCTAGTTGTAGGATGCAAACATAATCAGCTATACTTTAAAGAACCTAGCCATGCTCATCATGTTTCAAAATTATCTCTAATCTCTAGTTAGGCAAATGCTCAAATCAACCAACTCTTTAACATTCAATTAAGATCAGAACATGAATCATGCAAATCAAGTGAAGACATTTGGTTGAAAGGGTAAGGTCATGAGATAAAAATGATCTCATTTTAGCAAAGGGTTATTAAACAAAAGGGATCACTCAATGAAAAGGACTTCATATTAGGCAAAATGCTAAAGGTAAAAGCACATATATGTATGCAAATCAAAGCTCCCTTCTACCCAAAGATGAATCCTAAGTACTTCTAAACCCCAGAAATGAACCCCCTAAGTCTACCCTTTCCTAAACTCTACCCTTTACCATTCTTCATGGCTGGGGAAACTTCTTCTTTTTGCTTGTGTGGTTGCTTCTTTTTGGTTGGGACTTGCTCTTCTCTGTTGTATTGGCACCTTCATCACCTTTGCTGGATTGCTCCTGGTCTGATTTTTCTTCTTTAGACCTTTTTGAGCTTTGTTGCTGGCGCCTTTCTTCTTTGTACTTAGAGCCTTTTCTTCTCTTTTCTTAACCATAATTCTAGACTGTTTCCCTTTTTCTACCATTTCAGATCTTCTCCTTTTCTTTCAAAACATATATACATGAAGTTCAAACCACTTACACTACCCTTTTTAAACCCCAAAACTCTTATCCTAGAATCAAGCTCAAGATGCAAGCTGATATCTACAAGAGAGCTAATCATTTCCAGCCTTATTCCTAACACTTTTTGCCAAGAAAAAATCGAAAATGCAATGCAAAGGCCTCACAGCTCTCAAAATAGTGTTTAGGCTCAAAAGGAGGTTTTGGTTAAGTGTGAGGTTGTAACTGTCCTATAAGTATGAGGATCAGCTATTTGGATCAACAAGAGTGGTAAAAAGGAGAAAGATGATCCAAATATGTATATGGTAGCCATGAATTCACTTTTTAATGCATAAGAAATGATAATTAAAAGTCCAAATTAAAGTTCATGTTGATAGAGTTGATTTTCAGAGAACAAATGCTTTCAGAATGAGATGAGAAGACCAAATCTAGCAATCTAAGCATGGTTCAGCCTTAACTTCTAGCAATCATATGATGCATCAAACAACTAAGCACTTAAACACTGAAATCACCTCTAAACACTAAGCACTTTTCAAGATAAATTAATCATAATGCCTTATGCAAATGCAATGCAACTTATATGTCAACACTAGACTCAATCTTAGAAAAATTAAATGCAAAATTTTTCAAATTTTTTGATTTTTTGTGTTTTTCTATGCCTTACATGAATGCATGATATGTATGAGACTCAAAGTAAAAAGGAAAAGAAAAACTAAGAAAACAGAACACAAAGTCAAACCCCAAATCTCTCCCCCACACTTAAATTACACAGTCTCCTGTGTAATGAAAGCAATGAGAGAGAGAAGCACAAAATATAATACAAAACTAAAAAGATGCAATGGTATAAACAATGGAGAGGATGTGGTACTTGGTTCAGTGGTAGGAGTGGTGGGATGATCCTGAGGTCTGAGGAGACTTGCTAGCTCTCCTCTTGTTTCTCCTCTCATAAACTTTTGTGAAATGCTCTGCTTCTTGAGGTGGTTGAACCCAGCTTGACCATAACTGCTCTTCTTGTGAAGAGTTCCCTTGTTGACCCCATTGCCATGTCTCCTGAACTGAAGAGGGAGTGGGAGTTGGTTCCTAGGCTGATGATACATAGGTACTTGGCTCATAAGATGAAGCTCTTGGTTGTGCCCATGTCCCCCATTGATCACATGGCTGTGCATGGAAAGAGTGTCTTCCATGGGGGTTCCAAACCGCTTCCTCCTCTTCAGTTGGCTCATCTTGTTGTAGATGCTCTTCTTGGTTAGGAGTGTGCTCATGAGTATGGCTCTGGTGGGAAGTTCTTGCTGATGTTGCTTTGTCTTTCTTGAACTTCCCCCTAACCATTTTCATCAACCCCTTGATGGCTTTGTCCTGCCATTTACACCATTTCTGGAGAGCATTGATGTGCTCATGAGCTACCTTCAAAGAGCCTCCTTGTTTGGGTGATGCATAGGGTTTGAAGTGGAACTGCCTTGAGCTGTAGCTCAACACTTCTTCTACTTCAAGCTCATCTTCTTCATAGGTTCTTCCTTGGCCTTCAGCGCCAGCATTAGCATTCCATTGGTGATCTTCTTCTTCTTCTTCTCCAATCTCTTCAGTGTTTCCTTCCTCACTGTCTTCTTCTCTCTCTCCAGGGATAGGGCCGCCTGTGTAGAATTCATCCTCACTCACATTGAAGCAGATGTTGGTTCTTGTGGTGAAGGAGGTGAGCCTTGGATTAGGGAGAAGGACTCTTACTGGCTCTTGGTGATTGTTGAGGAATTGGTAGATATGCTTGCCCTAAACACTCTTCTCAAGAAAATTACTTCTCTTCAGATAATCCATATCTATCCAGATAGGATCTAGAGCATCTCCAGCATGTTCCTCAAGATTCACATCACAAGCTATGAGTATAGCTGTCACAACTCCTCCAATGTGAAGTTGTGGATTCCTCTCCCTTTTTCCTTTGTTGATAATCCAGCTCTGGTAGGTTAGCAGCTGCTCCATCAACAGTCTCACAAGGCATGGGAATCTGCTTGGTGGGTTGGCGCCCATACTGGTATACAGTCCGTTGTAGAGGAAGTCTCTTTCCTTGCCAGTTAGGTGTGAGGTTTCCTTCCTTGCAAAATATGTGTTTGCAAGCACCTTTTGTGCATATCTAACTGCAGGATGCTTCAAGTGTTGGTTCCTTGTAATTCCAGCTCTGAATTCCCCAACGCCAATTACTTCCCATAGCCTTGAGTACTGTGATTCATGGATTAAGAATTTCTTTCCTCTTTGAAAATAGGTGCTTAGCCCCAACGCCTTAGAGAGTTCTTGGAATGTGATTGTGAACCTCTGTTTTCCAAGCTTGAAGGAGATCCATCCATCATGGTCAGGAAGCTCACTCATCTCGTAGTTAACCACCTTGAGAGTGGAGAGGAACTGGTGAGTGAAACGCTCATAGGAGGGAAGAGGCTGTAACAGCTTTGTGAGCCCCATGTTCTCGATGAGGGAGATGCAGTCTTCGTAGATCCCTAGCTCCTTCATTGTGGTGGAGCTTGGGTACCTTGTTGGCTTGAAGGTGCATCGACTGAACCCCTCCATGAGTTCCTGAGCACTGTGCTTCCTGGATGTAATATCTTCCTCAGCAGCTTTTCCCTTGCCTCTCTGCTTGGCGCCTTTCTCTCCAGCCGGTCTCTTTCCAGCGGCTTTGGATGAAGTCTCAGCTGCAACACCTTTTCCCTTGTCTTTGCTTGCTCGTGGTGAGGTAGTGGCTCCTTCCTGAGGTGCTTTTCCCTTTTTCCCAGCAGCTATATTTGTTCTTCCCATGGTACCTTCAAAAGCAAAGATTGAAAACAGGGTAAGTGAAAGAACAAAAGCTGAAGAACCTAATAACTGAAAGCTTTTAAAAGAAAGCTCTCTAGGCTAGGAAAAGTCTAACAAGTCTTAACAACAATATTAAACTTCTACAAAGCAAGAGGAAATCAAAAGCTAGCAGTTAGATAAGCTAGAATGCACAAAAGATAAATAGTTATGTATGAGAATCTAGCAAAATGGTTCTTAGGCAAAAAGAGATGATGACCTTGCAAAGGAACAAAAATAAACAAGTAATGAGATAAATGAACATTAAGCAAAGCTTCAACATCTAACTTGCTTATCCTAGACAATTCCATATTGCAAACTCAAAGCACAGCACTTAAAACTAATCAACACTTGCTCTTAAAAACATAGACAAAGCGATTATGAACACATGCAGAGATTAAGAGAAAAGGAATGATAGTTTAGGTAGCAAACCTTTTTGGAACCTCTGAGCACTTAGAAAAAGAAATAAAAGAGAGAGAGAAGTAGTAATTTCGTGCTTTAGGTGAGACGAGGAGTGAGTTGAAGTGTGAAGAGAAGTGAAGAAGTTGTTGGTTTAAATAGAGAGAAGGAGAGGGAACCAAAGGAATCAATGGTTGGTGAGGGAACCAAATGAATCAAAAGAGTAGGGGACAAAAACAAAAGTGCTCAGAAGCTATGAAAGAGGTCAGGAAGGATCCAATGTTAAAATTTAAACTCTTTTGGCTCCAACCAAAGGAGGGAATTTTTTTTGAAAGTTGAAGTACTTACCTCGGGTGGAAGATCGGTCACAAATGACTGCTGTTACTGACCGAAAATTCAGTATCGGTCATAGGTGATCGATGTTAGTGACCGATGTGCTTCCTAGGGACAACATCGGTCAACACATGATCGATGTACTCGACCAAAATCCATCCGACATGTTTATGTCGGTCTGTGTATGACCGATGTTAGTGACCGATATGTTTCCTGAGAATCACATCGATCACTAACTGATCGATACACTTGACCAAAAATCATCCGGTGGGTTTACATCGATCAAGCTTGACAAATGTGGATGACCGAAATGTGTCCCTCTTTCAAACTTCCTTCCACATCGATCACAAGTGACCGATGTGTTGGCTGGTGTAAACTCGCTCCACTGACATCGATCAAACATGACCGAAATTCATGACCGAAAAATGTGTAGCGGTCTTGTCATGACCGATACAGTTGATCGATGTCAGCCAGAAAACACCTGTTCTTTGTCCCATTCAGACTTTCTCAACCCCCAATTCGAACTCCTGTTTATATACACTATAACAAAGCATAAAAGATAAACTAGAAAGCATAATATATACAAAAGGATACCATGGGACTACCTCCCAAGTGTGCTTGTTTAAAATCACTAAGCTTGACTTTGTTTACTTGGGGGCTAGTGAGTAGGGGTTGATGGAGCTGGTGCTCCTACCTCTTTCTTCCTCCAGACCCATGTTCCCTTTGATAGTTGCTTGGGTTTGCCACGAGCTGACATCCTATGCCTTTTCTTCTTGACATTTGGTGTGGTTGAAGGTTTCCCATCCTTGGTGGTTAAGCTTTCATTATCCTTGAAACCCTCTTCAAGCTTCACCACAGCATCTTGTGTCTTTCTTGGTTCAGTAGGTAAAGCATCGCGCATCAACATGCTCATAGTGAGATTCATAGCATCCTCCAAATTATCTGGAAGCCTCCACTGTTCATTCTCTTGCTCAGTTGCCCCACATAAAACTATGGAAGGAGAGTCAATCTTATAGACTTTGAACTCATCAACATTCTTTAGAATCACTGAACCTCTCTTGAAGTCTAATTGAGATCCTGCTGTTGCCACGAATGGTGTGCCTAGAAGAAGTGGCACCTCTCTGGAATATGTTTTTTCCATGACTACAAAGTCTGTTGGCTCTAGGCATTCTCTAATCTTCAAGGGGTAGTCTTTCACCATGCCTAGAAGCCTTGTGGAGGTGTTGTCCACAAAAGTGATAGAGGTCCTGGATGGCAGCAGTTTCTTGATTCCCAGAGTTTGGCTTAGATGGAGAGACATGACATTCACAGTTGATCCTGAATCACATAAGGCCTTGACATTGTCAAGCATCTCCAGCTCACAAGTGATGAGGAACTTTCCTGGGTTGGTGAGCTTTGGCAATGATTTCATCATCTTGCTTCTTTTTATTTCAGCCCCCACATTCTCAAGGATTGGTTCTACCACCTCCAGCTTGTCAAAAACTACTTTCAGGAACCTAATTTAATGTTTCACTTCTAGCAAAGTGGTGGCATGTGGGAGCTTTATTCCAGAATCTTGTATGTCTTGCTTGAACTTTGTGTACATCTCCATTCTGGCTTTTGTGAAATGCATTGTGGGGTAGGAGGCTGGTGGTTTGCAGTCCTGAACAGCAAGTTCTTTACCCTTCTCATTACTGCTTGAAGAATTTCCCACTTGGTGATGGAAGAGCTCCTTGGAGTCTTGAGGAGTGTTGTTAGATAAGACCATTAAAGCATGGTGTGTCTCAAGTGTGTTTTGGTGTGGCGGCTTCTTCAGCAGCAGCAAGGGTTTTATCAGCCTCCTCTTTCTGAGCAGCTTCCAGTGCTGCTCTTTCCTGTTCTTCTTCTCTATTTAAGCTTTCATCAAGGCCATGGAGAAACTTCCCTACAACTTCCTGAGCTTCTTGATCAGTGATGTTACTCCTTCTGATTTCTCCTCCATACTCAACCCTTAGCCTGTCTATATGTAATATCATTTCTTGGATCATGATGCCAAGCTCTTCCAATGAGGCATCTTCATCAGTGAATTCCTCTTCTGCTTCCTCTGCCTCTTTAGTGAGTAAGTGGCAGAATTCCTGAGGTTTGTGTGCAGCTTGTCTAGGAAGAGTGTCCTGAAGTCTTGGTGTTGGTGCATCATCTTGGCTGTTCTCCAAGAGATGTATCCTTGAGTCCAGGTCATCAAACTTGGCATGAAGGTCATCATGAACATAATCTATCCTGTTGTACAGCTCAGCAAATCTTTTGTTCATCTCCATAGTTCCAATGGTCTGGAGATTGATGTTTACCATGATCATGCTCCTAATGTCAGCTGTTCCATATGTAGGAACATAGGGTTGGTCTTGAGTGGGGGAAGGAGTGTAGCGCTCTTCAAAGTAGTGCATAGGTAGAGGCTCTTAGAAGTTGTTGTAGGTAGTGCCTTCAAAGTACAACATCTTGTTGTTTGTTGTAACTTACCTGAAATGAAAACACTGAGAAAGGAGTGAGTAACCAAAAAAAACTAAAAGCTTGATCTTAAAGATTCTACAAACTCTAATGATTCAAACATAAATCCCAAATGGCAACGGCGCCAAATTGATACAAGGATTTTGCACCTCTTATATCAATCACCCATTGTACTAGTCATTGTAGCATTGGGTTTTAATGTCAATCCAATTGGGATTAGCTGAAAACACAAGAGTTAAGAGTGAAATCTCTAAGTCAAGCAAGCAGGAAAAGATTCTTGTTGCCTAGGCAACTGTTGTAGCACCCTTATGTGATCAAGCAACAAAGAAAGAGAAAACAATAGCAAACTAAGCAGATTTAAGCAAAAAAAAACATAGCAAAACAGAGCAAATCCGAGATTCAAATAAGAGAAAAGCAAGTTCCTAGATGTGGTTATTGACATGGAGAATTTAGACATTTACTAAGGCTGTTTCAAACTACATTGATCAAGCAAATAAGCAAGCAATGGTGGTTCCTAGACATAGAGTTCACAATCAAGCAAGCTAGATCCAATCTCTTGGCAAATAGCCCTTTCCTAAACATCTTAACAAGAACTAACTCTCATTAGTGCCAAAACATCAAGCAAGCAATACTAAACAACTCTATTCAAGTTAAAATGCTCCTCAAACAGTCAATCTCTTGAGCCAAGGCCAGCAAATCCTCTATTAAACAAGATCATCATTTCATCAAACACTTGGTGGGCATAAGAGAAAGCTAACAACCTAGATAAGTGTGATCAAGACAAATCTAGCATTAATAACAGATTAATAGAGAGGACCCCATAAACTGAAGCACTAAACAACCCTTAATCAAGTCTTAAATTCCCCTAATTTACCACATCTAAAAACTCTAAGCAAACTACTCACTCATACTCATGTTTAACACCAAATCACAAAAGAAAATGATGTTAATCATGATTAGAAGAGAGAATAAAGAAATATTAAAGGCAAATACTCAAATACATTAAATAAAGCAAAGGATTTGTCCTACAAACTTAAAGAAAATGCTTAAGAACATTAAAATGAGAAGACTTATCGAAAATCTGGAAAAAGAGGCTATTTATAGCCTAGAGAAGGAAGCCCTAGAGTAATCGCAAAAGTGTAAATAAAAACAGGTTCGGACTGGGTTTACATCGGTCAGTTACAACAGTCATCTGTGGTCGATGTAGATCCCATCGGTCTGGCTGTGATCGATGTTGGTGACTGAAATTGATCCGCTGTGTTTATGTCGATCACTCCTGACCGATGCTGGTGATCGATGTGCTTACATCTGTCACCCCATGACCGATGCTGGTGACCGAAAATCTGGTATCGGTCACCCCTTGACCGATGTTGACCCTGTTATGACCGAAAACCTTTGTAGAGATTGTCTGCTTTGATCCTTCTTGCTCCCTTTGATCCAGCTAGCATCCTAAATCACCGCCAAAGCTCCTCCAAGCTCCTTTTAGCTCCAAAAGCACCTAAAAACATCCAAAATGCAAGAAAAATGCAAGCTATACCCTAAATGCAACCTAAGTCTAAAAGGAGAAGAAAATGGGGCAAAAACTAAGGGAAAACATGCAAAATAGAACCAAAACATGTACTAAATGCAGTGCTAAATGGTGTAAATACAAGAGATATCAATTGTGAAACAAGCAAACTGGTGACGTGGGGAAAGTTCCCCTTTCTCGTCCATAATTTCTCTACAATGGCTCAGTTGCTGAGGAATCCAGTCGTCATCGTAGTGTTGTTCTTTGGTGGGATATTTCATTTCTATGGACTTCGAACTTTGATTCGTTCTGACCGCACTACATATTTTCTCAGCCACTTTCTGTGCTTTCCGTGGAGTACTAGCATGATCATGCGATCAACATATCGTCCTCAAGCTAACCATCGCCTAGAGATCACTAAAGGTGCATTAGGGGATAATGCATCTAAACGCAGCTTGGGTTTTGGTCAATTTAGAGGGTGCGAGAGACTAGTTCTTCTCTGCCTGTTGGATTTATCTACTTTACCAGAGAAACTGAATTGCCGTGGAGAAACTGTTGGTTTTAGTGCAGAGCAGGTTCCACCATTACCAGACATTGAACGTCACACTAATCTGGCTCAGAGTGCTACATTTTCTAACATGCCTCCTTCTCGGATGTGCCTAAACGGGCTCGCTGACCTGCCGCATCAAGTGGACGAATGCTTTCACATGGGCTATGTTCAAGAGAGTATGTGTTTCTTTGCCTTGTTTGCCTTGTTGATTTCGAATGTGAACGTGTTTATTAAGTATTCTATTTTTCTTTTATTGTTTTGGTTTGACCCTTTAGATAATTACAAATTTTTATATGATTAGGATTAGGAGATTCTCATCGATCTCTGATTATATATAAATAGGTATTCTAGGACCTTTTTAAAAACAGACTTGAATTAAGTAAATTTATAAAAAGAGGTTTTAAAGCACTAAGAGGAGTACTCTTAAAACCTTTTGACTTATCGATCTGGATCGTATAAGATAAGATCCGAGTTTGTTTCAAGTTTTCCTGCAGTTCTTGTCTTGATCTCGTTACTTAGCTTCCGCTCTCAATCAAGAAGGCTCATGTTCAAAGAAGAAAAGAAGGTGCAAGAAGTGCGAAGCACAGAAAATCAAACAGCCAATGGCGAAAACAGTACAGCATCTCAAAATAAAAAGAGCCAAGTCAAAAGAAGGAAACTGCCACCACGTGAAGATTCAAAGAAGAAGTGTCTTCCAAAGCGCTTAAAAGAGAAGAGTTTTTGGGTTTCTAAATGGGTTCAAAGTTCTTAAAAGGGTAGCATAGGCGGGTTTACATTGATTAGCTAGAGTTAGGAACATTTCTTATAGGTCTTGGGTAGATGGGAATCTTCCTCTGTATGTGTAAGTTGTTCTTTGACCCTTAGCATTTTGCCAAAGCACAGCCATGCTTTTCATTGAGAGAACCCTTGAAACACCAAAACCAGTTTGAAAAGTGGAATCATTTTTATTTCACTAAGCCTTGTCCTTTAGCCAAATGACACATTTGCATTTTCATAAGCATGATTCACGGTTTGAGATTAATTAAATGTTACAAAGGTTGTTTGATTTGATGAGCATGTGTAGGTTGATAGCATTGTGATCATTCTTGCTTTGTGATGAAAGTGGCTAAGTGTTTAAAGTATTCTTCCATCAAGTGCATTCTAAAATTAAGAACATGTACTTCATTTAGATTTGTTGTTAGCATTTTTTGAGATATAAGTTCCCATTTCAAAATCTCATCACTATTTTAAGTGTTTGTTTTCTTAAAGGCAAGAAAAAGCTAAGTGTGGGGGTGTTGATAGCTTGCTATATTATAGCATTTTAGGCTGTATTTCATGCATCTTTCCTCTTGTTTTTGCATATTAGTTTAGTATTTTAGTCTCATTTGCACTTAGAATCAACATTGCATGCATTTAGCTTAGGATTGCATACATATGCATATATTTGCATGATTGTGGTGTTTCTCAGGTGTTTCTGGAGGTTCTTGGATTAAGGGTATGAGATGGAAGCAGCTCATGTTCGAAGAGATGTCAAAGAAGGAGATTTGCCAAGTCTGGTCCCATATCGAGATGGTGCAAAAGGCAAAGCTGCTGAGGTTCAAGTCTACTCACCTCCAGTTCCTTACCCCACAATGCACTTTACAAAGGCTCAAAGAGCAGTCTATTCAAAGTTTAGGAAGGATACAGAAAACGCTGGAATCAAGCTTCCTCATGGTATAACATTGCTTGAACTTAGAGATCAAATCCGATTTCTCAAGGAAGTATGTGACAAACTAGAGGTTGTAGAGCCAATACTTGAGAATGTGGGAGCTAATATGAAGAGGAGCAAGGAGCTGAAAACCTTAACCAAGCTCTCTAATCCTCGAAAATTCTTGGTTACTTGCGAGCTTAATATGCTTGACAAAGTAGAAGCATTGTGTGATTCAGGTTCTACAGTAAATGTGATCTCTCTCCACTTGAGCCAGACCTTGGGAATCAAAGAGCTGAAGCCTTGCAAGGCATCTATCACCTTTGTGGATAACACTTCAAGGTGCTCTCTAGGCATGGTAAAAGACTTTCCCTTGAAGATTGGTAATTGTCAAATACCAACATATTTTGTGGTCATGGAGAAGACATACTCTAGAGAGGTACCATTGCTTTTGGGAACACATTTCTTGGGTACAGCAGGCGCTCAAGTATACTTCAAGAGAAGCTCAATGGTATTGAAAAATGTTGATGAGTTTAAGGTCTACAAGATAGTGGCTCCTTCCATTGCTTTTTGTGGAACAATTGTGGATAAAGGAAGTGATCAACAACAACTTCCAGAACTTGTTGAACAAGCTATGAGTTTCACACTGAGCATGATGATGAGAGATCCTGATGAGCATGAGAAGAAGTTTAACATTGGGAAGAAGCTTGAAGATGGTTTGAAAGATGAAGAAATTTTGGTCACCAAGGAAAAGAAGCCTTTGAGCATCACACAAAGTGTCAAGAAAAGGAGAACCAAGAAATCAGCTCGTGAAAAGAAGAAGCTGCATTCAGTTGGTACTTGGGTGTATATGAAGAAGGGAGAAGGAGCTTCTGCTCCATTCACTCCTTCGCACTAAGTCACCAACCACCAAAGTCAAGCTTAGTGACTTAAAACAAGCACACTTGGGAGGTAATTCCATGACTATCGTTGTATATAGATGCTTTCTTTTATTACTAATGTGTCTATTTAGTGTTTTAGAGATTAAAAAACAGGTTACAAGCTCTGTAGGGTATTCAAAAGCCAAGGAAATCAAGACTCTGTTTTTACAACGGGGTACCATGTCGGGCAGAACCTCTGTCATTTCTGCCCGATACACTCTATATCGGGGAAGATACAGTCCGTACACAGAGCAAGATGCACAGGAGTGACTATATCGGGGTAGTTACATCGAGCAGAACCACCAAACCTCTGCTCAATGCAATCGCCCAAGGAGTCTCAGTCCGTACACCGAGGAAGGGAAGTCGTACATTGAGCAAGATGCACATGGGAGATTACACCGAGGAGTTACGTCAAATAGAACCTCCATACCTCTGCTCGATGCAATCGTCAGGACCGTACACTGAGTTGACCATACCATACAACGAGGATGAGGCCCGATAGCAATCACATCGGGGAAGGAGCTGACATACATTGCGCAAAACACCCCTGTTTACCCGATATGAAAGACCTTCAATGTTTCACGCTTGGGAAGCCAGCCAATACGTAGTGCATCGACGAACACCCCAGGTAAGTGATGGATTCATTAATTTCAGAGCCAACAAGGAATGGTACACACCTTGATTCACTGAGCTCGAGGGAATTTTCGGATTTGATGAAGACACAAGAGCTCAAGCCATGAGTTTAAAGACCAATAAACTCAAACAAGTATGGGAGGAGATAGCAAATGGAGCCTACAAATCAGGGCATCTAAGGAGTGCAAGCATTCGCTATCCAGCCATCAGATATATGCATCGTATGATCAGAAGCACACTCTTATACAGGAAAGAACAGAATATGGTGAAAGAAGAAGAGATTGGCTTGTTAGTGAAAGACTTGAAGAATATCTTAGTGGAAACTAGGCATGGGAAGATTGCTGGTGAGCGTTTAGGAGTAGGGCTCATAACCATCCCGATGAAGCAATTTCTCTCAAGCCAGCAGTGGGCTTACAACACCATTTATAAGAAGCGCAAGCTAGACATTGGAGGTTTGATTATACCCATTTTGCTTGGCGATGGTGTAAAGCTAGGAGAACCGGATGTTGGCATGAACTTCATTGATGCCCCATATCTAGAGAAAATTTGCTCTTAGATAGTCCTAAGAACAATTTGCTCTCAGGAGCCATGAAGACAGGCTATGCTTATCAGTTTGAGCTGGATGATGAGAAGAAGAAGATTCTACTGCCCAGGCAACGACTCACAAGCTTCACGTCATAAGAGAACATCCGCTTCATGCCAAGTGTGGATGAGCTGTATGATCCAAGATGTGATCCGCCTTTTATGAGACCTAGCAAGGTCAGAAACTTAATCACAGTAAGAGACTGAGATAGCCGCCCCCAAGAGGTTCAAGATAAAGGAGAAGAGGGATTAGAGCACCAAGACTATGATAGCCACCCCTATGCCTTTGATCCTTACAATGTGATATGCATACCTGAATGATGTAGGTTTTTATCCTATCTCAATCCTCAACCCACATTAGTCATTGTAGCATTGAGTTTAGTCAATCCATAATGGGATGTTTGATACAGCAAGAGGGCAAAAGAGTTCTTAATTCAAGCAGGAATAGAAAAGATTAAAGTCTAACAACCTAAAATATCAAACATGCTTGAAGCAAACATCAAACCAAGAGTAAACAACAAGCGAAATAACTAAATCTTAAACAAAATCAGAGCAATTTTAAATTCAACCAAAAACAGAGAAAATACAGGACTTAAGATGGGATAATTGGTATTAGGGAACTCTCTACTCAGTCTATGATGCTTACAAACTCACACAATGCTATTTCTTATGCATATAATTCATTTATATGACTAATCCAATCTCTTGGAACTATTCTCTTTGCTAATTATCAAGTTAAGAACTAATTTTCATTAGTGAAATGATAAGCAGCAAGCATTAAGACAATCATTCAATCCTACATTGCCAAATCACTCCCTAGACAGTCAATCTCCTGATCTAGGATGAGCTATTCTCTTGCAATGCAGTTCAGAAATTTCATCAAAAACTTGGTGGGCATAAAATGAGCCTAAGATCCTAATCAACTTAGCTAAGGCTAATAAAGCACTAAACACAGCAATCAAGAAAGGAAATGAAAGAATTAGCACTAAGACATCATAGATTAAGCATTAAATTCCCTAAACCCAACCCATCTCAAATCTCTAAAAAGACTACTCACTAATCACCATCAAAACCATCAAATCAAAGAAGAAAAGATAGCTAATAATGATTAGTAAGACTAAAAAAGAAGATAAATGCAAACTTATAATAAAATAGTGCAAAGATTCAAAACTACAAAATCAGATCCAGAACAAAAGAGAAAAGAATTGTTGGATAAATACTTAATCCCTACAATTAGGGATTTCAGTATTTATGCTGATCCTAAGGAAGGTGGCAGAATCTTAATTAAATAGTCTTCGGACTGGGACAACATCGAGCATGCTTGGTCGATGTTTGAGCTCGATGTGGTTGAAATCGAGCTGGTCTGCTCGATGTGGTTGCACGATGTGCCCCTTCGAATGCCTGACATCGAGCTTGGCATGCTCGATGTGTTTGGTCGATGTAAAATCCAGTCTTCTCGGATGCATTACATCGAGCGATGTTGATGCTCAATGTGGGTTGTCCTGTGGCTTGACATCGAGCTCGATGTGGCTTGCTCAATGTGGTCTTCCAAACATTCGGGTTCTTTACATCGCTCCATGTGAATTCCATCTTGCTCGATGTTGAACAAGATTCTCACTTCCTTAGCTCCTCTTGATCCTCTTTGACTGGGGCAACTCCTCGAATCATTCCTATGCTTCCTCTTTCTCTTTAGAGGCTCCTTAGGTACCTAAAAACATCCTTTATGCAGATCTAATGCATACTACAACCTAAATGCAACCTAAGTCTAAAAACAAAGGAAAATGGGACAAAAGCAATAAAAAAACGTGCAAGAGAAGACAAAAGCATGAACTAAATGCAAGCTTATATGGTGTAATTATGAAAGATATCAACACCTCCACACTTACCTTTTTGCTTGTCCTCAAGCAAATAAGAACAAATGAGAAAGTGAGGTTTGAAAGTGGGATCTCAAAACTAAAGATGTCAATAGAAAAACTGATTCAATGCCCAAGCTATAGGTTGTAAGGTGCATAGTGAATTCTCTACTTCAAAAGCCTTAGCCATACCTATCATAAGAAACAATGAACTCTAGCTTAGCCTACACAAGCATTCAAATCAACCAACTCTTTAACATTCATTAATGGTAACTAATAAATCAAGTTTATGCAAATTAAGTGAAAAAATTTGGTCAAAGGGACATTGTTATGAAATGAAAATGATCTCATTCAAATAAGAGTGCAAAGATTCAGGGGATCACTCAATTAAAAGATTCTATCTTAGGCAAAATGCTAAAAGTAAAAGCATACTTATGCATGCAAGTTAAAGCTCTCTTCTACCCTTTGTACCCAAAGATGAACCTAATGACTTCTAAACCCCAAGTGAAACTCCTAATTCTACCCTTTCCCAAGGCATTTCCCATCATCTCTTTCTTGATTTGTGGGGGAGACTCCTTCATCCTTGCTTGTGTGGTTGACTTCTTTTTGGAACTTGCTCTTCTTTGTTGTGGTTGGCGCCATTTTTCATCACCTTTGGTGGATTGCTTGGTCTGATTTCTCCTTTTAAATGACCTTTGTAAGCATTTCTGTTGTTGTCACCTTCTCTTTCTTAACACTGAGAGCTTTCTTCCTTATTATCTTAACTACAAAATAAATTGTTCCCCCATATTACCAATCCCATACTTATTCTTCTTCTCAAAAGATATAAACATTTAAAACCCACATACACTACCATTTCCCAATCTCCTAACCTAATACTAAGCTCAAAATGCAAGCTGGTGTCTACAAGAGAGCTTCTCCTTGCCAGCCCTATTCCTAACACTTTTTGCCAAGATAAAATCGAAAATGATGCAATGCAAGGACTCACAGCTCTCACAATAGTGTTTAAGTTCAGAAAGAAGAATTAGTTTAGGGTGTGGTTAACTGTCCCATAATGATGAAGATCAGCTACTTAGATTAACAAGAGTGGTAAAAAGGGAAGAAGATAATCCAAGTATGTATATGGGTAGCCATGTAATCACTTTCAATGCACAAACATGATAATTCAAAGTCAGGATTATAGTTCTAATAAGATAGAGTGGGAATCAAATCAAAGCAAGTTTCAGCATAAGACAAGAATATCAATGCAAGAATTCAAAGTATGGTGCAGGCTTAACTTCAAACTCACTACAATGCAATCAAACAACAGATAATCAAGGCATTGAAAACAACTCAAACATTAACATCTTGACAAGTGTTTATCATATACTCCCTATGCAAATGTATACAAAGCTATATGAAATGCATCTAGACTCAATCTTAATTATGCAAATGCAACTAGATGATTCTTTTTGGTTACAAAAAATTTGAAAATTTTATGGATTTTCAGTTCACATAGATGAATGCATGAATGCATGATTGCATGAGACTCAAGTATGCATAAAGGGAAAATAAGAGCACAAAACACAATGTCAAATGCAATAACCTCCCCACACTTAAATTACACAGTTCTTTGTGCAATTAAAGCTTGAGAGAGGTGAATAAAACATACTAAAACAATTGCAAAAGGATGCATAAAGAACGGAGTGGAGTTAGGTACCTTAGAGGAGTTTTTGGGAGACATGGTGTTCACATCGAGCATGTTTGATCGATGTTGGAGCTCAATGTTATCCCATGAACTCTCGAGCTGATTACATCGTGCGATGTCCCTGCTCGATGTTGGCTCTGCTTTTCCTCTGTTTTTCACATCGCTCGATGTTGTTGGTCGATGCTGGAAACATCGAGCAGGGTTGCTCGATGTGAGTGCTCGATGTGAGTGCCTCGAATCTCTGCTCTTTTACGTTACGCGTTGTTGTTGATCGATCTTGGAACATCAAGCAGCCTTGGTCGATGCTGATGCTCGATACGTTTTGCTCAACTCCCGGGCCGTTTACATCGCTCGATGTGGTTGGTCGATGCTCTTCGGCTCTGCTAACATCGAGCTCCTCTGGTCGATATTCATATTCGATGTCAGCCACATCGAGCTTAGTCTGCAATGTCAGAGCTCGATGTCAGCCAGATCATTAGCAAATGTTCACCAATCCAGCCAACCACCTGCTTTGAACTCCACCTACTTCTAGGATCAAAAGAAAGACATAAACACACACTTAAAATGCAATTATATGTACAAGGATACCATGGGAATGCCTCCCAAGTGCGCGTGTTTAACGTCATAAGCTTGACTTTCCTTAACCAATCACTCTTGTGAAGGGTCTTGATGGTGAATGAAAATCTCATCTTCAAGGGACTCACTTGCCATGTATGATTTCAGTCTATAGCCATTCATTGAGCTCTCTGTTAGACTCCTCTACTTGACCACTTGGTTGAGGATGGTAAGGAGTGGCAACTTTATTCTTAACATCATGCTTCTTTAGCAAGTTCTCAAAAACCTTGTTGATGAAGTGGCTCCCACCATCACTTATAACACATCTTGGAACACCAAACATTGGGAAGATGATTGTATTGAAGAGCTTCAGCACAACCTTGACATCATTTGTTGGACTAGCTATGGCTTCAACCCACTTTAAGACATAGTCTACATCAACAAGGATGTCTTTATTCCCGTAGGATGAAGGGAATGGGCCCATAAAGTCAATCCCACAAACATCAAACAGATCCACTTCAAGAATAGAGTTTAGAGGTTGGAGATGCTTCTCTTCCTTTGGCATGCATCACATGAGGAGATATAAGCCTGGGCGTCCTTGAACAAACTTGGCCACCAAAAACCAGCTTGAAGCACCTTAGAAGCTGTCTTGAAGGTTGCAAAGTGACCCCATAAGCTGATCCATGGCAATGATGTAGAATTCCTTGAACCTCTTCTTCAGTTATACACTTTCTGAACTATTCATCATTCACTTTCTTGTAGAGATAAGCTTCATCCCAATAGAAGTGGGAGACACCTCTGAAAATTTCTTCTTTTGATGTGGGTTAAGATTCAGTAGTATCTTGCCAATGACCAAGTAGTTCACAAAGTCAGCATACCAAGGCAGTTTCTCTTCTTCCAAACTCATTATCTCAACTGTTTTCATTCCCAATGCATACAGTTGCTCTTCTGGTAGATTATAATTGATGGGGAAAAATAAAATCCTTAACCTTAAGAGGTGATCAGCCACACTTGTCTATAATCTCCATATCAAACTCTTGCAAGAGAAGTATCCATCTGAGGAGTCTTGGTTTGGTATCCTTCTTGGCATATATGTGCCTTAGTGCAGCATGATCAGTGTAGACTATCACCTTGGACCCAACTAAGCAGCTTCTGAAATTTTTAAATGCAAACACAACTGCAAGAAGCTCCTTCTCTGTTGTGGCATATCTGGTTTGATCTTCATCCATTGGCCAGCTAGCATAATAGATAACATGCAGCTTCTTGTCTACTCTTTGTCCCAATATAGTTCCCACAACATAGTCACTTGCATCACAAATGATCTCAAAGGGGGAGATCCCAGTTTGGTGCTTGCACTATGGGCGCACTCACTAAAGCTTTCTTGAGAGTGAGAAAAGCATGCAAGCAGTCTTCATCAAAGACAAATTCTGTCTCCTTGCAAAGTGGTCTTGCTATATTTGAGAAGTCCTTGATGAACCTCCTATAGAAACCAGCATGTCTCAAGAAGCTTATGATCCCCTTGACTGAATTTGGAGGCTGTAAGTGCAGCATCACATCTATCTTGGCCTTGTCCACTTCTATCCCCTTCTCTGAAATCTTGTGACCCAACACTATGCCTTCTTGGACCATGAAATGGCATTTCTCCCAATTCAGAACAAGCTTAGTGTCTTCACATCTCTGTAAAACCTGAGAAAGATTGGACAAACAGAAACCAAAGGAAGATCCATAGACACTAAATTCATCCATGAATACTTCCACCATCTCTTCAAGTAAATCAGAGAAAATAGATGTCATACACCTCTGAAATGTTGATGGGGCATTGCAGTCTAAATGGCATCTTTTTATATGCAAATGTGCCATAAGGACATGTGAATGTGGTTTTTTCTGATCATTAGGGTGAATGGGAATATGAAAAAACCACTATACCCATCTAAAAGGCAATAATATCTACGATTAGCTAATCTTTCTAGTATTTGGTCTATGAATAGCAAATGGAAGTGATCTTTCCTAGATGCAGCATTTAGTTTTCTATAGTCTATGCACACCCTATGACTAGTTATAGTTCTTGTGGGGATTAGCTCATCATTATCATTTTTTACCACTATGATTCCTCCTTTCTCAGGCAAGACATTGACTGGTGAGACCCATGTGCTGTCTGAGATAGGGTAAATCTCATCAGCTTCAAGCAATTTCAAGATTTCCTTAACAACTTCTTCCAGATAAGGGTTCAATCTTCTTTGAGGTTCAATAGAAGTTTTTGTCTCATCCTCTAGATGGATCCTACGAGTGCAGAGATTAGGAGAGAGAGGCCTTTAGCTCCTTTACAAGAGCAAAGATTTCATCATCACTGAGGTTATCATTGACAATTACAGGATAAGAAGAATTAGAGCTTTAGAAAACATACCTTAGCCCTTTATGAAGAGGTTTGAGCTCCACTTTGGGTGCTTTGAGCTCAGTCCAGTCCTCTTCTAAGCTTCTCTGCTCCTTGGCGTCAGCTTCATTGCTTGCAGAACCAGCTTCTTGAACTGAGAGCACTTCTTTCGTTGTGTATCCCAGCTCCTTAAATGGTTCCTCTTCTTCAAAGGCCTTGTGAGAGTCAAGCCTTAGCATGTAACCCAAGCTTTCCTTGTCTAAATAATCATCTTTCCCATGCTCCTTTGTCAAATCCACTAAGAGTTTGTCATCACAGCACAACTCCTCTTAAACCTCATCATGCAGCTCCTCCAAGGTCTCTATCTTGAATATTTGACCTTCTATAGTAGGCTGTTGCATAATCTGCTTGATGTCAAATTTCAGAGACATGTCCTTACCCATTTGCAACTCAATCTTCCCTTTCTTGACATCAATAACAGCTCCTGTTGTGGCCAAGACGGGTCTCCCAAGTATAAGAGGGTCTTTAGGCTCCTCATCCATCTCTAGGACTACAAAGTCAGTTGGGATCTCCACATTCCCAATTCTGATTGGCACATCCTCAAGCAGTCTCTTAGGGAGTCTCAATGATCTATCAGCCAATACCAAAGAGATCCTTCAGTCCTTAAACTCAGTGAAGCCTAGGCGCATGGCTATAGAGTAAGGCATTAGGCTTACACTTGCTCCTAAGTCACATAAGCACTTCTCAAATAGTAGTGGACCTAAAGAGCAAGGCAAAGTAAAACTTCTTGGGTCACCACTATCTAAAAGTTGTGAGTCTCTATAGATAGAAGGATACCTTGTCTTGAAGCATAGCTAGATGGTATATCTGCAGCACCTTTAGGTCTCAATGGTCTTTGATCTCTCATACCCCAAACTCCTTGTAAACCAAATGGACCTTGCTGTCCTTGTGGATCCCTTGTGGAACTTGAACTCTTTGGACTCCTTGCAAAACAAAGTAGCAGCATTCTGATGTTCCTCCATGCTTCAACAACTGATCTCTGCTGCTGTGAACCAAAAATCCTTGGTCCTGAACTTCAGTTGCAGTTGTAGATACTTAAGAGCAAGTGTTTTGGTACCTACAAAAGAAATTCTAGTCCAAAAAGAGCAATTAGTAACCAAAAACGAAAATAAAAGAGCTTGATCTCTAGATCTCTACAAATCCTACTGATCAAAACATTCTCCTAACGGCAATGGAGCTAAATTGATGTAGGTTTTTATCCCATCTCAATCCTCAACACACATTAGTCATTGTAGCATTGAGTTTAGTCAATCTATAAGGAGATGTTTGATACAGCAATAGTGCAATAGAATTCTTAATTCAAACAGGAATAGAGAAGATTAAAGTCTATCAACCTAAAGGATCAAACAAGCTTAAGCAAACATCAAACAAAGAGTAAGCAACAAGCAAAATAACTAAATTTTAACAAAAAACAGAGCAATTTCGAATTCAACTATAAACAGAGAAAAGACAGGATTTAGGATGGGTACTAGGAAACTCTCTAGTCAGTCAATGATGCTTACAAACTCACACAATGCTATTCCTTATGCTTAGAATTCATTTATATGATTAATACAATCTCTTGGCACTAATCTCTTCACTAATTATCAAGTCAAGAACTAATTCTCATTAGTCAAATGATAAACAACATGCATTAAGACAATCATTCAATCATATATTGCCAAATCACTCCATAGACAGTCAATCTCTTGAGCTAGGATGAGCAATTCTCTTGCAATGCAGTTCATGCATTTCATCAAACACTTTGGCATGAAATGAGCCTAAGATTCTAATCAACTTAGCTAAGGCTAATCATGCACTAAACACAGCAATCAAAAAAGAAAATGGAAGAATTATCAGTAAGACATGATATATCATGATTTTTATGGTTTTTAACCATGGTATAAGTCTTTTTTATTAAGTCTTTTGGTCTTTTTAGAGTCCTAGTAGAGTCTTTGCAGGTTATAGCATGACTGGATCACAATTGGAGGTTTTGAAGGTTTTTGGATCAAATCAAAAATCATGCCCGAAGTTAGAACCTCAGAAGGCATTGATTGGCACTGGTGACGATCGTCACCACTCAAGGGTAACGCTCGTCACCCTCATATGAGAAGGATCACGTGTTTCATTTAAAATATGGAGATGAAATTGCACTTTTGGCCCAAGATTTCCACTATTTGTAAGAAGACCCCAGCTCGTATTTTAGCTTGTATATTAAGTTTTTCAGCCATTGTTGGCTTGTATCTTGTATCTTAGATTTCAGAGAGCTTGAGAGCTTTCGAGGGAGACAAATCCTGTTCTCTTTTAGAGAAGATTTCGAACCCTTGTTTCTCTCTTCTTATCTTTTTAATGCAGTATTATTCAGCTATGCTTTGTTCATCTATGATCATGTCTGAGTAATCTGTTAGTTAAGTTAGGATGATTTAAAGGTTGATGAAGAGTTTGTAGAATTGCCAAACTGTTAGGAAAATCCATTGGTTTTTCATCTGTGCTTGCATTCATATCGATTGCTTAGACTAATCCAGATTTTAAAACCCTAGGTTGTTTAATAGATGTGAGAACATTGCTAATCACCTGAACTAGTTTTAGATGAGAAAAATGCCTATTTGCAAAGAGATTTGACTTAAGAGTTTTGTGAACAATCGAAACCTGATCCTTAATGCTTGCTTGACTTGTTAGAATTTGCAAAGAGATTTGAAATTATGTGAATTAGGCATAGATAAATTTTGCAATGAGAATTGATTAGTTATATCATTGTGTTTCGAGTTCTAGACGGTAATAATTCAATCCTGATGCATGCAATCTACATTCTTGGATTCAACCTGCGTATTATCTTGACTTAGCGCTTTTAGCTTTCTGAACTTTAGATCAATCAATAAAAATCGCCTGCTTTCATTATTTTAGTTACTTTGCATTACATTCATTCATTATCGCTTAGCTTAATATGAACCTAAAATAAATAGTGTCGTAGCTCACTCCCTTGGGATTCGATAACTCTTTGTGCTACAACTGCTTTGTTGTGCACTTGCAGTAGTAAAATAATTGGGTAAAACATAGACCCTATCAAGTTTTTGGCACCGTTGCCGGGGAGCAATAGCTGTCTATCGATTTTTAATATTAGGATTTTGACTAAGCTTTTATTGGTTTACTAACTTTTGCGATTTTTCTTCTGTCTGTTTCAGGTGTATGCATAATCGCAGTACCAGAAGCAACAAAGAGAAGGAGCTTGTGACATTGAGCATCGACGAACTTGCTAAACTGGAAAAGACCATCAGGAAAGCTAAGAAACAGTCTACAGTGGTTGCTCCACTTGTCTTGGTCGAAAATGCAGAAGGTCACTTGATTGACACAGATGGAAACAGGAGGAATGAAGAAGGGCAGAGATTGGATCAGGATGGCAATGTCATAGCTGAACAGGTGGTTCAAAAAGTGGCGAATGATGTTGTAAACGTTTCTGGGCGTTTTGTGCAGCGGACTCTAGGAGATTACGACAGACCTGACAGTTTTATGCCAACATAGGTGCAATCCGCCCTCCTGCATTCCAGAGAAACGATTTTGAGCTCAAGCCTACCTTCAGTCAGCTTGTGAGCCAGCATCATTTTCATGGCTTGCCACATGAACACCCTATGGATCACATAGAGAGGTCTGAGGATTTAGCTTCGAGCATCAAGGCCAATGGAGTTAGCAATGACTTCCTGTTCTGCAAGCAGTTCCCTTACTCTCTAGGAGGAGATGCAGCTTAGTGGCTGAAGCAACTTGAGCCTGGATCGCTGACTACTTGGGAAGACACCAAGAACACTTTTCTGAACAACTTCTATAATGATGCAAGATCAGAAGAGTGGAGGCCGAAAATTGCTTCATTCTCCTATGGACCCACTAAAGCTTTTAAGGCTTCCTGTTTGAGATTCAAGTCCTATCAGAGAGACTATCCTCATCATGGTTTCACTTAGGTGCAACTGCTTGGAATTTTCTTCAGAGGAGTGGACTAGAAGTATCTGATGGCGTTGGATGCTGATAGTAGTGGAAACTAAAACACCAACCTTCCAGAAGATGTAATCACTTTGATTGAGAACTTGGCATCCAGTAACAGCACCAAGAATGCTGACTTTCAAAGGATGAAGCAAGCTGGTGTCAATGATGGGAACAAACTCGCTGAGGTCAAAGCCAAGTTGGACAGCATGCATAACCGTCTGGTGGGAAAGAAATCAGTCCAGTTTGCTGCAAAGGTAGAGACTTTCGACATCCCTAAAGAGATTGAGCAGGAGGATGTTAATTTCATCAATGCATGAAGATTTCAGAATCAGAGGTTCGGAAATCAGCAGTGGAAGATAGGCTACAATGGGAACAATCAGAAGAACACCTTCACAGGAAACAAGAATTCTTCTGGTTACACTCCAAAGCCACAGTTCCAGAAGACTGAGTTTCAGAAACCTTACCAGAACAGCAACAACTTCAACAGGAATTTTGGTTCTTCTTCCTACCAAACTGCACCTCCACAAGACAGCAAGATGGAAGCTAAGTTGAAGCAGATCCTAGAAGGACAGCAGAAGATGACAGTGGACTTCAATGGCAAGACAGATTCACTGTATCAGGACCTGAATGAAAAAAGTTGAGAGTCTGAACTCTCACATGAAGAAGCTGGATTTTCAGGTTGCTCAAACTGCAGGAGCTGTTCTGAGGCAAGAAAGATTCCTTTCTGGAAGGAATGATGCTAACCCCAAGCACCATGTGAATGCCATCACAATGAGGAGTGGAAGAAACCTTCAACCAATCATGAGAAAAGGTTTGAGTGCAGAGGAATTCGTGGGACTTGAAGATGCTGAAGATGATGAAATATCTGCTGAGAACGACCGAGTGACGATCGTCACCCCTGAAGGGTGTCGCTCGTCACCCACTTTACAAAGAGAAAATAATTCATCTGACGGAGTGGTGACGAGAGGGGTAGTCACTCAGGACTCGTCACCGATCAGTGATGATCGTCACCAGGCAGGTGACGCTCGTCTCCAACCCCGAACCTCAGCTATTTTGCCTGAGACTTCAAACAATGCTAAGGAAACAATGTATAAGCCTAAGATACCCTATCCTAAGGATCCTATGAATTCTAAGCAGGAGTTTGAGGATGCTAAATGCAAGGCTATCATGGAAAAATTGGTGATTGAGATTCTTTTGATTGATGTTGTGAGAATTACTCCTGTTATTAGGAGATATGTGAAGAGGATCGTCACTTACAACCTGAGCCTAGAGCAAGTAGCCATGATGATCAATGAGCAAGTCAGTGCAGTGATATTACTGTATATTTCGTGATTTTGCATGCATAGAAGATAGTTTCTCATGCATTTACTTTGCATATTAGGCTAGTTTGCACCATTTTAGGTCCTAGAGCACTTTTGCATTAGCATTCGCATATTTATTGCATTATGCATCACATTCAGGTTGTTTTCTGATACTTTGGAGCTTTGGAGGATTCGTGGATGTGCTAAGGCTCGTGAAGAAGCTGATGGATGCTTGGATAACTCAACCACTCAGCTAGGAGTCCGAGATCGAGTAGCGGATCGAGCAAGGCAGGTCGATATAGATGAGACCGACCAGAAGATCGAGTACACCAACTCGATTCCAGAGGAAGGATCGAGATCAAGATCGAGAGTGGAGATCGATCCGGAGTACGGACGTAAATGACGCCATACAGAACGAGAGCCGGATCGAGACCACCACTCGATCATCCAAGGATCGACTTGAAGATCGGACAGAGCACTCGATTCATCCAAGAAGATCGACACGCAGATCGAGCTGAGGCAGGCGACTCCCGAAGACGATCGAGTGATATGCTCGATCTCATGGTCGATTCCAGGCTACTTTAACCGTTTTTGGATTCTAGCGAGGGGGGGACCATCCGACTGTTTGTCCATTTTAGAAAGGTGGCGATCCGACCTTTCACACACACTTTCAGTTTTAACTTTTTTCGTTTTTCTCTCGAGCTTAGGCAATTCCGCGATTGTAGAACTTTTCATTTCTTGCATTTTGAACCTTTAAATATTGAATCTTTGCTTTAATCAATCGTTAATCACGTTTAGTAGATCATCCTTTGATTTTTGTTCGGTTTTCTTTATGAGTAGCGAGTAGTTTCATTTGGGTTGATGGGTTGAGGTGATTCAAAAGGGTCAAAGAGGTTTAGAGTTTTGTGTTTTCTTGTTCTTCATTACTTTCTCTTCTAGGATCTTGAGTACTTAAGGCTTAGAGACTCTCACATCAAGATCTCTATGATCAAAAGGCTGTCTTACCTTGACAGGATTCAGATGTCCTGGAAAATCAGATCCTAGAGGCTAATCCTTCCTTTCCCACATGCCATGGTTATTTAGGGGATTAGTTAGGTCAACATTTGAAATCTGTGTTTCTTGCTCTTCGATCTCTTCTTCCACCAAACGCCATAGGTTTGGAGAAGAGATTGAAGAAGTGAACCATACCACATGCCATTGATGGTTCTTGTTTTGTTTTCAAGGCCTAGAAAACCTCACAAAGTGAGTAGATCTAAAAGTTTTCAAACCAAGCTTTAATCTTTGAGACCCATGAATATGGCTTTCAACCCTAGACCCTCTTCCTCAGTGTTTTAAATCTCTGTTTATGATTCTGTCATCATAAAGTTTGCATCTTGTTCATTAGTTCATCGCATCATTCATAATCTTAAGTTGTTCGACGAGATCGATTCATATTGCTCGATCTAGTGGTCGATCCACTAGTCGATTTTTAGTTTTTAGTAGCCTTGCATTTTAGACTTTCTGCTTGTTCCTAGTGGTTGTTAACCCTCTTCCAGGGATTTTAAAATTGTTTTGCATTGCATTTGATACTTGCATTTAGTTTTCCTTGAATTTACCAATCAATTATCCATTTTGCTTAGATTTGCTCATTCCCTTGCATTATTAGTGTACTTCCTACTCCTAGGTGTGGATTGATACCTCACTTGCATGCTATACTACATCTCATTGTTGCATTTGAGTTTGATAACCTCTCGTGCTTGAATTGCGTAGTAAGAAATATGTTATCAAACGGCGCCGTTGCCATCTTAGGTTGCTAGGAAGCATTAAGATTTGGGGTTTAGTAAATGGCATCTCGGAGGACAGCTTCAAGCTGCGTTTATTTCCCTTTTCCCTAGGAGACAAGGCGCGACATTGGGAGAAGACTCTTCCCCAAGGCACTATCACTTCTTGGGCTGACTGTAAGAAAGCTTTCCTCTCAAAGTTTTTCTCAAGCTCTCGGACAGCAAGGTTGCGAAGCGAGATCAGTGGCTTCACGCAGAGACAGAATGAGTCGTTCAATGAGGCTATGGAGCGATTCAAGGACTATAATATAGCTTGTCCTCACCATGGCTTCAGTGAAGAGACCCTCTTGAGTACCATATACCGCGGAGCTCTTCCAAAGATCAGATTACTACTTGACACGGCAAGCAAAGGAAACTTCCTTGGCCAAGAAGTAGAAGAGGGTATGGAGCTCATTGAGAACTTGGCATTGAGTGATGGGAACTATTCTGAGAATTACGACCGTGCCCCAAGAGGAGCTGATCTTGAAGCTAACAAGAAAGAAATGAAGTCTCTCCATGAGAAGATAGATAAGCTACTGCATGCAAACCAAAAGCATGTACATTTTGTTGGGAAAGCTGCGGATGTCTTGGATGAGCTAGAGCAATACCAAGAAGAAGAAGCTAATTGGGTAGCCGGTTAGAACAACTACAAGCCTCAAGGTTACTCTCAAGGCTACCAGCAGAACAACAACTTGTCTTATAGAAGCACCAACGTTGAGAATCCAAAGGATCAAGTGTACCCCCCTCAGCAAGCAAAGCCGTTTGTGCCCTACAACAAAGGTTTTCAGCCGAGTGGTGGTTTTCAAGGGCAGAGGCAAGGGAACTTTCAAGGTCAGCAACAGCAGCAAGGCAACAAGAGCTATACACCTATGTTTCCTCCCGGCTTTGTCCCTCAACAACAACAGATGCAACAGCCTCCTCAAGATCCGGTTCAAGCAATGTTTCAGCAGTTGCTTCAAGGTCAAGCTTCAACTAATCAGAAGTTTGCCGAGATGAAAAACCGCCTTGACTCCTCTCTTACTGACGTCTCAACTCAGATTACAAACCTGAACAACAAAATGAAGCAGTTAGAGACGGGAAAGGCTAGTACAAGCGGTCAGAACAGCTTATCGAGCAAGTGTGACCAGAATCCAAAGGAATACGCCAACGCCATTAACTTGAGGAGTGGTAGAGAGCTTCCTCCGCGTATTGCTCCTATAATGAGGACATTGTATTCCAAGAGGGGGAGGGTAAGCTTTCGGCTGATGAGGAGATCAACTTTGACAAAGTGTGGATTGAGAGACCAAGAAAGGGTAAAGAGGTTGCTGTAGAGAAGAAAGTGGAGCAAGCTACTAAGGAGAAGGTTATGTACCTCCATCGTATGTGCCTAAGCTTCCTTTTCCCGGCCGCTTCAAGAAACAGCTTATAGAGAAGCATAGAATCTTGTTTGAGAAGCATATCAAGGACGTTGAGATCAAGTTGCCTCTTGTTGATTGCCTAGCTATGATGCCGAAGTGTGCTAAGTTCTTCAAAGACACCCTTACAAAGAAGACTAAGGAGAGTAAAGAAGTCTTGGTGCTTAGTGAAGAGTGTAGTGCCATTATTCACAGAGAAATAGTGCATAAGAAGCTAGGAGATCCAAGATCCTTCACCATTCCTTGTGCTTTGGGTCCATTGAAGTTTGAGAGCTGTTTATGTGATTTGGGAGCAAGTATAAATCTCATGCCCCATTCTAAAGCAAAGAAGCTCACTTTTACACGGTTAGGATCTCCCTTGTGTTAGCTGACAGAAGCGTGAGACTTCCAGTGGGTATGTTAGAGGATCTTCCAGTGAGAATAAGCGATGACAATGTACCAACTGACTTCGTTGTGCTTGAGATGGATGAAGAACCTAAGGATCCGCTTATACTAGGAAGACAATTCCTTGCAACCGCCGGAGCAATCATTGATGTCAAGAATGGAAAGAAAGCTCTACACTTGGGCAAAGACATTAAGCTGATTTTTGATATCAACGAGGTCCTGAAGAAGCCGACCATTGAAGGACAAGCATTCTACATAGAGACGTTGGATGCTTTGGCGGATGAACTGCTAGAAGAGTTGGCACAAGAGGATCACTTGAAGCTGGCATTGACTAAGGAGCCAGGGAAGTTTGGTTTTCTGAGTAAGAAGACTCAAGAGTACATTAATCTCCTTGACTCTAGGAAGATTGTCAAAGAAGATGAAGGCGGATGCCTAGAGATCGATCAGGAAATCGAGAAGATAACTCGATCCAGGACAGCAACCGACAAGAAGATCGAGGAAACTGGTCGATCCAGAGAAGGGAACGACTCAGAGACTCGATTCACTACTCGATCCACTTCAAATCGATTAAGTGATCGACCTGAGTGCAGTCGATCCAGCAAAACAATCGATGGGAAGATCGAGAGAAGCCAATCGATCAGTTCAGAGAACGAGACGGAGACTCGATCTCCTGCTCGATCCCAATCAAATCGAGTAGGAGAATCGAGTGAAATTGCTCGATCCGGACCAGAATGAGTGCAAGATCGACTGGAAGACTCGATCTCAGAGGGGACAACGGTTCAAGAGAGCACTCTTTTGGGTCAAGTCTCGGGTTCTAAGGAGGCTATTGAGGATAGGAACGTCAACAAAAGCCACGAGGAGGACTGGAGCGAGCTGCTAGCCCCAAAGGTGGACCTAAAGGAGCTCCCAAAAGGGCTAAGGTATGCTTTCCTAGGGTTTAATGATACCTACCCCGTGATTGTGAATGAGAACTTAAGTGATGATGAGTTGCACTCGCTCCTAAATGAGCTGAGAAAGTATAGGAAGGCCATTGGGTACTCTCTAAGTGACATCAAGGGCCTTTAACCAATGCTTTGCACTCATAGGATTCACTTGGATAATGAGAATGCCTCTTCTATAGGACACCAAAGGCGTTTGAATCCTAATTTAAAGGAGGTGGTTAAGAATGAGATTCTTAAGCTCTTAGAGGACGTGATATATCCCATAAGTGACAGCACATGGGTTTCCCCTGTACACGTGGTGCCTAAGAAGGGAGGGATCACGGTCATTAAGAATGATAAAGATGAGCTTTTACCTACTAGGACTATAACTGGTCACCTTATGTGTATAGACTATCGGAAGCTTAATATCGCTACTAGAAAGGATCATTTTCCTTCACCTTTTATTGATCAAATGCTTGAGAGGCTTGCTAATCATCCTTATTATAGCTTTCTTGATGGTTATAGTGGATTCTTTCAAATACCAATCCATCCAAACGATCAAGAGAAGACGACCTTTACCTGCCCCTATGGCACCTTCGCATATCGAAGGATGCCATTCAGATTGTGTAACGCACCGGCTACGTTTCAGCGGTGTATGATGTCGATCTTCTCTGATCTAATAGAGGAGACGGTAGAAGTGTTTATGGACAACTTCTCTGTATATGGTGCATCTTTTTCTGCTTGTTTGTTGAATCTTTGCAAATGTACTTAAGCATTGTGAAGTGCCATTTCTTGGTGAAGGAAGGGATCGTGCTTGGCCACAAGATATCCGAGAAGGGCATATAGAGGTTGATAAAGCTAAGGTTGAGGTCATGATGAGTCTTCAGCCGCCGATTAATGTTCAAGGGAGTGAGGAGTTTCCTAGGCCACGCAGGCTTCTACAGGAGATTCATAAAAGATTTCTCCAAGATAGCAAGGAAGCTGACTTTGTGTTTGATGAGGACTGTCTTCATGCTTTCGTGACCATCAACGAAGCTCTAGTATCCGCGCAAATAGTACAAGCACCGGAATGGACTCTACAATTCGAGATCATGTGCGACGCGAGTGACTACGCCATATGAGCTGTTCTTGGTCAGAGGAAGGACAAGCGGCTGCACGTCATCTACTATGCCAGCTGGACCTTGGGTGACACTCAAGTGAAGTACGCTACAACCGAGAATGAGTTGATGGCTGTTGTATTCGCCTTTAAGAAGTTCAGGTCATACCTCGTAGGCTCTAAGGTTGTTGTCTATACAGATCACGCAGCTTTGAGGTACATCTATTCCAAGAAAGACACTAAACCGATGCTCTTAAGGTGGATTCTCCTTCTACAAGAGTTTGATATGGAGATAAAGGATAAGAAGGAGATAGAGAATGGTGTTGCTGATCACCTCTCAAGGATGAGAGTCAACAAAGCTTTGCCACTTGACGATTCACTTCCTGAAGAGCAGCTCATGATGATCACCACGGCGGTTTGTGAGAAGCTTGAAGACAAGTTTGAAGAAGTTTTGAGTTTCAAAGAAGAAGACTTGCCTTGGTATGGTGATATTGTGAACTACTTGACTTGTGGAGAGGAGCCTACTCACCTTGATTATTATCAGAAGAAGAAGTTCATGAGAGACATCTCCCACTACTTTTGGGACGAGCCATTCTTGTACAAATAAGGCGTGGACAGATTGTATAGGAGGTGTGTAACAAGAGAAGAGGCTAAGGACATACTCCTACATTGTCACGGCTCATCATACGGCGGTCATTTCGCTTCTTTCAAGACTGCTACAAAGGTGTTACAAGCGGGTTTCTGGTGGCCATCTATCGGCAAGGACGCTCACGAGTTTGTTAAGAGTTGTGAAGCGTGTCAAAGGGCAGGAAACATCACCAAGAGAAACGAGATGCTTCAGGTTCCTATCTTTGAGGTTGATGTCTTTGACGCTTGGGGGATAGATTTCATGGGACCGTTCCCATCTTCTTACGGCAACAAGTTCATCTTAGTGGCGGTTGATTATGTGTCTAAATGGGTTGAGGTTATAGCTTCCCCAACAAATGATGCAAGGGTGGTGATCAAGCTCTTCAAGACCATCATCTTCCCACGGTTTGGAGTCCCCAAGGTAGTAATCAGTGACAGTGGAAGCCATTTCATCAACAAGGTGTTTGAAGGTCTCTTAAGGAAGTATGGTGTGAAGCACAAGGTAGCAACACCTTAACATCCTCAAACGAGTGGGCAAGTAGAGGTCTCTAACAGGCAGATCAAAGGCGATACTGGAGAGGACAGTTGGGGCTACTAGGAAGGATTGGGCACTTAAGCTAGACGATGCTTTGTGGGCTTACCGAACCGCTTTCAAGACCCCTATAGGCACGACCCCTTTCACTCTCCTATACAGCAAGGCGTGTCATCTTCCCGTTGAGTTTGAGCATAGGGCACTATGGGCAGTGAAGCAGCTCAACTACAACCTTAAGACAGCTCAGGAGAAGCGGTTGATTCAGCTACATGAGCTAGATGAGCTACGGTTGGATGAATACGACAGTGCTAAGATCTACAAGGAGCGGACTAAGGCTGTTCACGACAAGAAGCTTGTTCACAAGGAGCTAAGAGATGACAGTCTTGTGCTACTCTATGACTCAAGGTTGAAGCTGTTCCTGGGCAAGCTCAAATCAAGATGGTGTGGACCGTTTGAGATCAAAGAGGTTCTACCCTATGGAGCGGTTACATTGGTTGGCAAGAGCGGGAATGCCTTCACGGTCAACGGGCACAGGGTTAAGCCTTACTTGGCAGATGGCTACAGCAAGGAGAGCACATCCGTGCTTCTTCAAGACCCCCCTCAGGCCTAAACCAAGTAAAGTCTAGCTAAAGACGTTAAAAAAAAGCGCACTTGGGAGGCATTCCCATGTGTATCCTGTATATATTTTTGCTTTATTTCTACTTCAGTTTTATGCTTTGAATGTTTAAGTGTGTAGGTGAAGGGATAAGGGATCGTTAGGCGCGATCTTGGAGTTTAAAAGAGGCAAGAAGGGTTAAGAATAGGCTAGAGATCGAGTGCTAGATCGACTCATCCTAGCTCGATCTTTACTAGATCTAGCTAGTGAATCGAGAGGAGTTAGTCGATCTAGACGAGATCGTGTAGACAAATCAAGAGGAATGGTCGATCACAAGAGGATAAAAACTCTTTACGTTTAGCTTGAAAAGCAAACGAGGGGTAGATCGACCGAGTCACTCGATTCTCAAAGATAGATCGAATAGTCTACTCGATCCGCCACTCGATCTAAGCCATATCGACCCTCAAATTGATCATGGAGCTCGATTCAAGGACCAATGCCTGGTTGACCAAAGTCAAGGAACGAGAGGGTACAGTCGATCTAAGACTCGATGCAAGTTGAATCGAGTCCCTGATCGATCAAACCTCTCGATCCTAGCCATTATGGGCATGAGATCGAGTCCTAGATCGACCAAATGGACTCGATCTCGTGCCGAGGTAACAATTTCTTTTTCCTCTTTTCTTCTTTCCCTCCTGTTTTTAAATTCAAATATTGGTCAAGGCAGGAATCTTTGACCATGAAAGATGTGCCTTGACCAAGCTTTTTGTCGGAAACCACTAAATCTTGCCCATGGTTTTAGAATCTTGTTGGCCTTTATATTTTCAAACACACACTCTCTCATTATTTGTGTTTCGAGAGTTTTAAAGCAAAGATAGTGTGTGATTTTTCTTCCTAAAGGTCAACAACATCTTCTTTCAAAACTTTGCAAAGGTATATTTGGGTTTTAGTTTTAAATGTTTTAAAAAAAAAATTTTTTTTGCATTGTTTGAATAATAAGATGTTATAGGTTTAACGAATTTTTAAAACTAGCTAGGTATTAGGAAAAATTCTAGATTTTATTCTATCTCTAGATTCCTTTCTCTATTATCCTGCTAGAATTTTTATAAATTCTCCAAAAATCTAGGGCATTAGTTATAGCTTTTTCTTTCTTGCTTGCTCTTTCTCTCAATATTCGCCGCCCTTGCTCATTCTCTTGCTTGAGAATTGTGTTTCAGGTACCATGGCTCCAAAAAGAACAAGAGAGGAGACAGCACAAGAAGGAAAAGGTCAAGAAGTGATGGTTCACGAGAGGGTTAAGTGGACCAAGGAGGAAAATCAAGCCAAGAAGAGGCTAGAGAGGCTGAGGTTCGAACCCACTAAGTTCGCGGATAGAGGTCTGTTGGCTATGATGGGGATCTTGAGAGACTTTGATCAACTCCTGAAGAACATAGGCCTCCGGTGCTTGTCAAGGATGGACTGCCCGACCTATCCCGAGGTGACAATCGATTTCCTAGCCACCTTAGAGTTCGCATATGAGAACCCGAGCATCCCCACTCCTTCTCAAGGCCACCTATCCTTCAAGATCAAACGTCAGGCCTTTTGTCTCTCAATCCCGGAGCTTTGTCAAGCCTATGGCCTCAACGCTGCTGCCAACAAGTTTGAATTCCCCTCCTTCACTCAAGCGAATGACCTGTGGGACCTCATAAGCAATGACGACTACAAGGATAATTCAGCAAAGATCAAGAGAGTGAGGAGTCCGGTGCTGAGGTACACGCTGAAACTGATTGCTAACACCTTCAGCGGACGGTCAGTAGCCCCCACGGTCACAATGACCGAGCTTTGCTTCCTATTCCAAGGCGTGAAGCACCTCGTGTGTGATCCTAAAGAGAACGACGATCCAATAGAAGATGAACTCGGCGATGACGTGAACTACGGCTGTATCCTAGCTGCCTCATTGGTGAAATACAAGGCATACGCTTTGCGATGCAAGGCAAGCTTGGCGCTTATTGGCGGCTTCCTCACGCCCTTGTTTGTGCAAGCTGGCGTACCGCTTCAAGACTTCGCCCCTGTTCCGGAGAGAGCCTTCATGGATGAGATATACCTAAGGAACACGGATAGCCTGGGACGCACGCCAGCCGAGGGCTTCTTTGGCTACCTATACATCGACTCGGAGAATGAGAAGCGGGTTTGCATACTGCCGAACAAGGAGGAAACCGAGCTACAAGGAGTTGGCAACATCGAGTTCTTGCCGAGTGTGGAGGAGTGCTTCGCCCCTTTAGGAGCCACAGCCGCCATTCAACAAGCTACTCGCCCAAGATCAGAGTCTCCTGCCTCAGATGATGAGATGCCCGAGAGCTTTGTGCTTCCCAAGATCGACTTTGAGCCGCGAACTAAGACCGAGAAGTTCCTTGCTTCTCTTGTGGAAATGCAAAGCAAAATCAACAAATGGCAGAGCAAGGTACTCAAGAAGCTTGCCAAGAAGGTCAAGGCGATTCAAGGGAGCTCACCTAAGAAGGCTGTAAGTAAAGAAGTCGAGCAGCCCGAGAAGAGGAGGAGATCGACTGGTGGAATCGTTTTACGTGAGCCTCAAGGAAGCCCCATCCTACCTGCTCGCCACTCGGTTCATGAAGGAGCTGCAATGGCCAAGGGCAAAGGAGTAGCCCACGAGACCCCAACAAAGAGCAAGGGGTCTGGAACGTCCTCAAGTTCCAGCACTTCTTAGCTCCGAGGTACCAACAACCGTCCCTTGTATTTACCACGCATGCTTTCTTTGTTTTTTCTTTGTGTTTTGAACTCTCCTGGATTTGTTTGCCACCGAGACGGTGTCATTCAAGTTTGGGGGAGTGTGTGTGTTATTTGACATTGTTTTCTTTCTTCTTATTTTCTGTTTGCATCCCTTGAGTCTTCATTGCATCTAAGGCATAGAAAATAACAAAAAAATTGGTAAAATTTTTAAACATTTTCAAAAAAATTCATGTAGTTGCATTCACTTTGTGATATAAGCATGGGGACACCTAACCTAGAAGATGAGCTTGTAGCCGTTGGACAACAAGATCAAGACCAGAAGGAGGTTGAAGAAGTTCTTAAGATGCAAGGAAGCCCAATGACCCGAGCTAGGACTAAGGCATATTAAAATGCCTTAGAGGTTATACTTAATCAGTTTAAGTATGAATCAAGTACTATGGAGGCTACACGTTCCACACTGGTCTGCATTGTAGCCGGGGACTAAGCTAGTGGGTTTGTGGGATACTTTGTGCTCTTTTTCCCTTAGTGAGTTTTGTCCCATTGGGTTTTCTCACTAAGATTTTTAACGAGGCAAGTATTCCCACAATGTCATTGCCCATTTAGCTTGGCCTTGTTCCAAGCCCACTTCTAAAAAACCATCTGTGGCTTGGATGTGTCTAGGTTCTTTTTCTTGTTTTTAGTTGTGTCTTTCTTGTAGTTTGTGATATTTTGAACAAGAGTCATGCATGGTTAGTCAAGGGGGTTTGTCCCAAGACCAACTTATTGCTCACTTATTGACCGTTCTTCTTCCTTTCTCTCTTCTCCTCTTAAAACCGTGAGTTAGTTGTTTGTGTGGTTTCATCTATCTTTTGAATAAAATCTCTTTTGCAAAATAGATCATCTCTCTTGGTGCATCATATCCTTGAGAAATCCTGCTTAGAACCTAGGTGCGTCATATCCTTGTGTTCTAGTAGTTTTGTATCAAGAGCTTTCCATCTCTCTTGCTACATTCCATCTTCACTCTTTCCCCACTTTTCCCCTTCACTGAAACAACCCCCTTTCCACCATTCGGATCATTCCACCATTCACCACAAATTCTTCCTCACTTAGCTTGAAAGGAACGATCATTGACCGGGATCATATCAAGTGGTATCAGAGCAACCCTTCCAAAGCTAAGTTTTCTGATCCAGTCCGCCCTTGTTCATCAGTTCAATATTTTTTTGACTCTTCATCTTCTGTCAAAAATATTTTTAAAATTATTGTTCATCACGGTTTTGATCTCTTGTTTAGCCACAAATTTTTTTAAAAAAATAGTTTGGAATTTTTATAAAATTCTAATTTACCTAAGAACTACTTACTGCGAGAAATTTTATTTTCAGGAGCAATGGCCGGGGAAGATGACCCGGAACCTTCAGCTGTACGTGCTCAGAGGATATTGGTCGAAGCCCTCACGGCTGAGATGAAAAAAATGTTAGAAGTTGAGGTAGACAAGATCAGGCAAAGCTATGAACAGAGAGATACAGAACAGAGACGCCAAGGCAAAGAAACCGTGAGAGAAGATGAACAAGAAGGGCAGGCTAGTAGACATCAGACTGATCAATACTACAAAAGCAGTAACTCCTCTAAAAGTGGCCGTAGAAGTTCTAGACAAGGCAGAGATCGTGTGCAAGGCAACTTGGCTGGTCTCAGGTTGAAGATTCCCTCTTTTCACGGCAAGTGTGATCCTGATGCCTACCTTGAGTGGGAAAAGAAGATAGAGCTGGTATTCAATGATCAACATTACACTGAGGAGAACCGTGTTAAGGTGGCGGCCACAGAGTTCTACGACTATGCCCTAAGCTGGTGGGATCAACTCGTCACGACTAGAAGGAGAAACCAGGAGTATCCGGTTACAACTTGGAACGAGATGAGAAAATTGATGAGGAAACGGTTTGTTCCGAGCCATTACCATCGCGAGCTACATCAGAGGCTTCGGAGATTGACGCAAGGCAACCGTTCTGTGGAGGAATATTTTCAGGTAATGGAAACACTAATGCTTCGTGCAGTTATCTTGGAAGACAGTGAAGCTACGATAGCTAGGTTCCTCGGAGGCCTTAACCAAGAGATTCAGGACCGCCTGGAGACTCAGCATTATATCGACTTAGAGGAGATGCTTCACAAAGCAATGTTGTTTGAACAGCAAGTCAAGAGAAAAGGGTCGTACCGTTCGAGTTCTAGTACCGGACCAAACAGTCGGACAGTTTATCCGCGGGACGATAGAAACTCGTACCGGTCAGCATATCCGCAGAATCAGCCGAGAGAAGATAAGCCGATGAGTTCCAAATCCGAAATTGTCCAACCATATGGGAAACCTAAGGAAGCCAACACCAAGGCTCCTGATGTAAAGTGTTTCAAATGCCAAGGCCGAGAACATTACGCCAATGAGTGCATCAACAAACGTGTTATGGTGTTACTAGAAAACGGTGACATAGAATCAGAGGATGAGCAACAAGAAGAAACAGAGGAGGAACATGAGTTATTGCCAGTACAAGGAGAGTTGCTTGTAGCAAGAAGGACATTAACCGTGCAAAGCAAACCAGAAGAACAAGATCAGCGTGAGAATCTGTTTCATACTCGTTGCTTGGTTCAGGGAAAAGTTTGCAGTTTGATCATAGACGGTGGAAGTTGCGCTAATGTGGCAAGCAGTATCATGGTTAAGAAGCTGAGTTTGCAAATCACCCCTCACCCGAGCCCGTATAAGCTACACTGGTTGAATGAGAAAGGAGAAATGAAGGTCACCGAACAAGTCTTAGTTCCACTGGCCATAGGAGAGTATAAAGATGAGATACTTTGTGATGTACTACCAATGGAAGCAAGTCATATCCTGCTAGGGAGGCCGTGGCAATCTGACCGCCGGGTGATACATGATGGATTCTCCAACCGGCACTCTTTTGAGTTTAAGGGAAAGAAGAACACTTTGATACCCATGACTCCTCAAGAAGTCTACAACGATCAGAAACACGCCTTGAGGTCAGCCAAACATTTAAACTTCTTTGCTAAGGCTGGACAGGTTAAGAAAGCTTTATATTCCGAAACACCTATGCTATTATTTGTTTATAAAGAAACATTAACCACCATAGCTGATCTTACACCGGTGTATCCGAGCGAAATGCAAGCTCTTTTGCAGAACTATGAAGATGTCTTTCCAGAAGATACACCAACGGGACTACCTCCCATCCGGGGTATAGAACACCAAATAGACTTCATGCCCGGGGCATTATTGCCAAACCGTCCCGCCTACCGTACCAACCCCGTGGAGACCAAAGAACTACAGAAGCAGGTGGATGAACTGATGGCCAAGGGACATATCCGTGAAAGCATGAGCCCTTGTGCAGTACCAGTCCTCCTTGTTCCAAAGAAAGACGGTAGCTGGAGGATGTGTGTTGACTGCCGTGCAATCAACAATATCACGGTGAAGTATCGCCATCCCATTCCTAGGCTAGATGACATGTTAGATGAATTGCATGGTTCTAATATTTTCTCCAAAATTGATTTAAAGAGTGGTTACCACCAGATCAGAATGAAAGAGGGGGATGAATGGAAAACCGCATTCAAAACCAAACATGGTTTATATGAATGGCTGGTTATGCCATTCGGATTGACTAATGCCCCTAGCACTTTTATGCGTTTAATGAATCATGTTCTTAGGGCGTATATAGGCATCTTTGTGGTGGTTTATTTTGATGACATCCTTGTTTATGGCAAAGGTCTAGAAGAGCATGTGGAACACATTAGACTTGTGCTTGATTTGCTTAGAAAAGAAAAACTATATGCTAACCTTAAGAAGTGTACTTTCTGCACTTCTAGTCTTGTTTTTCTTGGTTTTGTAGTAAGCTCAGAAGGAGTCAAAGTGGATGAGGAGAAAGTGAAGGCCATACGTGACTGGCCAAGTCCTAAGACCGTAGGAGAAGTAAGGAGTTTCCATGGCCTAGCCGGCTTTTATAGGAGATTTGTGAGGGACTTTAGCACTATAGCTGCCCCACTCACTGAAGTCATCAAAAAGGAAGTTGGGTTCAAGTGGGAAACGGCTCAAGAAGAGGCTTTCCAAAGCCTAAAAGAGAAGCTTACTAACGCCCCTGTCCTTATATTGCCTAATTTCCTAAAGACTTTTGAGATTGAGTGTGATGCATCAGGAATAGGTATTGGCGCTGTTCTAATGCAAGAGAAGCAACCTATAGCATTTTTTAGTGAGAAGCTTGGAGGAGCCATGCTCAACTATCCAACATATGATAAGGAGTTGTACGCCTTGGTGAGAGCCTTACAAACGTGGCAACACTACCTCTGGCCTAAGGAATTTGTCATTCACACGGACCATGAGTCCCTCAAACACCTGAAAGGTCAGCAAAAGCTCAACAAAAGGCACGCAAGGTGGGTTGAATTCATAGAAACCTTCCCATATGACATAAAGTACAAACAAGGTAAAGACAATGTGGTTGCTGATGCATTGTCAAGAAGGTACACTCTTCTCACTACTTTAGAAGCTAAGTTGCTTGGATTTGATCAGCTTAAAGAGCTATACAAAGATGATGATGATTTTTCAGAAATTTTTGCTTCTTGTTTCAAATCTCCTTTGGGTAAATTCTTTAAACAAGATGAGTTTCTCTTCTATGAGAACCGTCTTTGTGTACCTAATTGTTCTATGAGAGATTTGTTTATCAGGGAAGCACACGGAGGCGGTTTAATGGGTCACTTTGGCGTAGCAAAAACCTTAGAAGTAGTGAAAGATCATTTCTATTGGCCACACATGAGACGGGATGTGGAGAGAATTTGTGGGAGATGCAATACTTGTAATCAAGCCAAGTCCAAGGTCCAAAATCACGGTTTGTACTCACCCTTACCCATACCCTCTCATCCGTGGAATGACATTTCCATGGACTTTGTTTTAGGCTTGCCTATAACAAAGACATGTAAGGACTCTATTTTTGTTGTAGTGGATAGATTCTCTAAGATGGCTCATTTTATTGCTTGTCATAAGACAGATGATGCTTTGCATATAGCCAATCTTTTTTTTAAAGAAATAGTTCGCATTCATGGTATGCCTAAGTCCATTGTTTCGGATAGAGACACTAAGTTCTTTAGTTTCTTTTGGAAAACCTTATGGTCTAAGCTAGGAACTAAGCTTATGTTTTCTACTACTTGTCATCCGCAAACTGATGGTCAGACCGAGGTAGTAAATAGGACTTTGGGTACTTTGTTGAGAACTTTGATTAAAAAGAACCTTAAGTCTTGGGAGGATTGTTTGCCGCATATAGAGTTTGCATATAACCATGTTGTGCATTCTGCTTCTAAGTATTCACCTTTTCAGATTGTTTATGGGTTCAACCCCACTTCTCTTTTGGATTTAATGCCTTTACCTTTGAGTGAAAGGATAAGTATGGACGGAAAGAGAAAAGCCGACTTGGTCAAACTAATACATTCGGATGCTAAGAAGAACTTAGAAGAGAAGACTAAGCTATATGCCAAACATACGAATAAAGGAAGAAACAAGGTGGTTTTTGAAGCTGGTGATCAAGTGTGGGTACATCTAAGGAAAGAGCGCTTCCCAGCATAAAGAAAATCCAGGTTGATGCCACGGATTGATGGTCCTTTTACAGTTACAAAGAAGATCAACGACAATGCCTATCAACTTGGCCTCCAAGGTAAGTACCCTATTAGCTCAAGTTTTAACATTACTGATTTACTTCCTTATGTTGCAGATGAGTTGGATTTGAAGTCAAATCCTTTTCAAGAAGGAGGGGATGATATGAGCATGGGGACACCTAACCTAGAAGATGAGCTTGTAGCCGTTGGACAACAAGATCAAGACCAGAAGGAGGTTGAAGAAGTTCTTAAGATGCAAGGAGGCCCAATGACCCGAGCTAGGACTAAGGCATTTCAAAATGCCTTAGAGGTTCTACTTAATCAGTTTAAGTATGAATCAAGTACTAAGGAGGCTACATGTTCCACACTGGTCTGCATTGTAGCCGGGGACTAAGCTAGTGGGTTTGTGGGATACTTTGTGCTCTTTTTCCCTTAGTGAGTTTTGTACCATTGGGTTTTCTCACTAAGGTTTTTAACGAGGCAAGTATTCCCACAATGTCATTGCCCATTTAGCTTGGCCTTGTTCCAAGCCCACTTCTTCCTACCATCCGTGGCTTGGATGTGTCTAGGTTCTTTTTCTTGTTTTTAGTTGTGTCTTTCTTGTAGTTTGTGATATTTTGAACAAGAGTCATGCATGGTTAGTCAAGGGGGTTTGTCCTAAGACCAACTTATTGCTCTCTTGTTGACCGTTCTTCTTCCTCTCTCTCTTCTCCTCTTAAAACTGTGAGTTAGTTGTTTGTGTGGTTTCATCTATCTTTTGAATAAAATCTCTTTTGCAAAATAGATCATCTCTCTTGGTGCGTCATATCCTTGAGAAATCCTGCTTAGAACCTAGGTGCGTCATATCCTTGTGTTCTAGTAGTTTTGTATCAAGAGCTTTCCATCTCTCTTGCTACATTCCATCTTCACTCTTTCCCCACTTTTCCCCTTCACTGAAACAACCCCCTTTCCACCATTCAGATCATTCCACCATTAACCACGAATTCTTCCTCACTTAGCTTGAAAGGAACGATCATTGACCGGGATCAGATCACTTTGTTAAACATTTTAGGATTGAGTCTAGAATTTTTAAGCATCTAGGTTGTTTACATTTGCATAAGGGGTTAAAGTTTTCTTTAAAAGGTGTTTTAAGCTCATGAATTGTTTCAAAGCCCTAGTTAGTAGCTCTTTGATGCATTGTACACTCTTTGAAAGTAAGCTCTAACCATACTCGGATCATGTGTTTTGATTTTTGTGGCTTGACTTGAACATTCATGAACTATATCTTGTCCTAATAAGTGAGAACCTTAATCTGATCTCTAATTATCTTACTTATGCATTTGAAAATGAACACATGGATCATATACATGGATCATATACATAGCTAGTCTTAGGCTTAGGATTAGGTTTGGGGTTCATGGGGATTGTTTATTTCACTTACTTGTTCTCGGTTTCAAAAAGAGTTTGGTGTTTGAAGTGTTTGAAAAAGGTTTTAAGTGGATGGCTCAATGTTTTTAAAATAACAGCTCTAGTTAATTCAGAAGATAGCTCTCAAAGAAAAAAAAAAGAAAAAAAAAGAAAAGAAAAGAGCCTAAGTGCCAAATAAAAAGAAAAGAAAAGAAAAAAAATAAGTAGAGAGCTATCAATGAGAATAGAAAAGAGCTAATGTTTTAATACCTTTCCACTAGCCAATGAGTTTGAGATGATGTTTTTATTTGGGATTTTGCTAAGCGATTGCTTTGTTGATAAGGGTAGTATCTAGGAGGGTGAGTGAGCTGAAAAGAAAAGAAATGAGAGGGGTTTTAGGATCATTGTTAGTGTATATGGGTAGATGAGAGTCTAGTCATGTATGCATAGATTGCCTTTATCTTTAGCATTATGCATAAGTTCATACCTTTCTTGAGAGAAACCCTTGCTTTATAAAACCCTTTTAAATGAGATCATTCTAGTCTCATAGCCTTTGTCCTTAACCAAATGTGTTCAGCTTTAAAATGCATAAGTGTGATTTACGATTCTAATCTTAATGAATGTTAAAGGATAAGATTCTTTGATTGTTTGGAATATGAGAGTCATGATTTGAGATTCATTATGTGATGAGTATGGTTAAGTTCTTTGGAGTATGAGTGTGTGCATTGCATCTTATAGTTAAGAACTAGGACCATTGAAGTGATTCATTTGAAAAGCACCTTTGCAAGAAGCTTAAACCCACATTTTTAAAACCTCTCTTCCTTCTTGAATTTTGTTTGCTTGAGGGCAAGCAAAAGGCAAGTTTGGGAGAGTTGATATTACTGTATATTTCGTGTATTTTGCATGCATATAAGATAGTTTCTCATGCATTTACAATGCATATTAGGCTAGTTTGAACAATTTTAGGTCCTAGAGCACTTTTGCATTAGCATTCGCATATTTCTTGCATTATGCATCACATTCATGTTGTTTTCGGATACTTTGGAGCTTTGGAGGATTCGTGGACGTGCTAAGGCTCGTGAAGAAGCTTATGGATGCTTGGAGAACTCAACCACTCAGCTAAGGGTCCGAGATCGAGTAGCGGATCAAGCAAGGCAGGTCAATCTAGATGAGATCGACCAGAAGATCGAGTACACCAAGTCGATTCCAGAGGAAGGATCGAGATCAAGATCAAGAGAGGAGATCGATCCGGAGTACGGACGTAAATGACGCCATGCAGAACGAGAGCCGGATCGAGTCCACCACTCGATCATCCAAGGATCGACTTGAAGATCGGACAGAGCACTCGATTCATCCAAGAAGATCGACACGCAAATCGAGCTGAGGCAGGCGATTCCCGAAGACGATCTAGTGATATACTCGATCTCAAGGTCGATTCCAAGCTACTTTAACCATTTTTGGATTCTAGCGAGGGGGACCATCCAACTGTTTGTCCATTTTGGGAAGGCGGCGATCCGACCTTTCACACACACTTTCAGTTTTAACTTTTTTCGTTTTTCTCTCGAGCTTAGGCGATTCCGCCATTGTAGAATTTTTTAAGCTTTTCTTGCATTTTGAACCTTTGAATATTGAATCTTTGCTTTAATCAATCGTTAATCATGTTTAGTAGATCATCCTTTGCTTTTTTTCGGTTTTCTTTATGAGTAGCGAGTAGTTTCATTTAGGTTGATGGGTTGAGGTGATTCAAAAGGGTCAAAGATGTTTAAAGTTTTGTGTTTTCTTGTTCTTCATTACCTTCGCTTCTAGGATCTTGAGTACTTAAGGCTTAGAGACTCTCACGCCAATATCTCTATGATCCAAAGGCTGTCTTACATTCACAGGATTCAGATGTCCTGGAAAATCAGATCCTAGAGGCTAATCCTTCCTTTCCCACATGCCATGGTTGTTTAGTGGATTAGTTAGGTCAACATTTGAAATCTGTGTTTCTAGCTCTTTGATCTCTTCTTCCACCAAATGCCATGGGTTTGGAGAAGAGATTGAAGAAGTGAACCATACCACATGCCATGGATGGTTCTTATTTTGTTTTCAAGGCCTAGAGAACCTCACAAAGTGATTAGATCTAAAAGTTTTCAAACCAAGCTTTAATCTTTGAGACCCATGAATATGACCCTCAACCCTAGACCCTCTTTCTCAGTGTTTTAAATCTATGTTTATAATTCTGTCATCATAAAGTTCACATCTTGTTCATTAGTTGATCGCATCAGTCATCATCTTAAGTTGTTAGACGAGATCGATTCATATTGCTCGATCTAGTGGTCGATCCAGTGGTTCATCCACTAGTCGATTTCTAGTTTTTAGTAGCCTAGCATTTTAGAATTTCTGCTTGTTCCTAGTGGTAGTTAACCCTCTTCCAGGGATTTTAAAATTGTTTTGCATTGCATTTGATACTTGCATTTAGTTTTCCTTGAATTTACCAATCAATTATCCATTTTGCTTAGATTAGCTCATTCCCTTGCATTCTTAGTGTACTTCCTACTCCTAGGTGTGGATTGATACCTCACTTGCATGCTATACTACATCTCAGTGTTGCATTTGAGTTTGATAACCTCTCGTGCTTGAATTGCGTATTAAGAAATATGTTATCATGTAGTTATTCAGAACACAGTACTTGAGAAGCTTGCAGATCCTGGGAGCTTTGTATTGGACAGCACCATCTTTCAGACAGGTTTGAGAGATCATTGTGTGATCTTGGTTGTAGTGTGAACCTGATGCCTCATTCTGCTGTGAAGACCTTAGGGATGACTGATTTTAAAGCTACCAGGATATCTCTTTTCCTAGCTGATAGATCAGTTAGAGTCCCCTCGATGGTGTTATTGAGGATGTGCTTATCAAAATGGGAGATTGTAGGATTCCCACTGATTTTGTGGTTCTGGAGTATGGAGAAGAACCCAAAGATCCTCTGATTCTTGGTAGACCTTTCCTGGCCACTGCTAGAGCCATCAAAGATGTCAGGAAGGGAAGAATTGAGCTAAATGTTGGTCAATTGTTGATGAAATTTGATAAACACTTTCTTAGCAAGGGTGAAAATGCAATGAGGTTATCAAACTCAAATGCAAGACATGTTGTAGTAAGCAAGCAAGAGAGAGTCAATCCATGCCTAGGATGATAGAGAAAGCAAAGAGAATACAAGGGCTAATGCAAATCCAAGCGAAATGAGATGATTTATGAGAAAATCTCTAAAAACTAGATGCAATGACTTAAATAGAATGCAACCTATTTTAAAAATACTAGAAATGAAGAAACTACCACGAGGAACAAACAGAATAATTAAAGGAATAAGCTTCGAATTACTAAAATTCGACTAGTGGATCGACCATGAGATCGACCACTAGATCGAGCAATAACAATCGATCTCGTCTAAAAATGCAAGAACAGTAAAACTAATGACCAGGATGCTATCAAAGATTAAGCGAATGACGAGATAAGATGTAAAGATGCTAAAAGAAAGGGCCTAGGGTTGAGATTCATGGTCAGGGGTTTCAAAGGTTCGACCTTGGGTTAAAAACTTTAAATCGACTCACTTTGTGAAGATCTCTAAGCCTTAAAAACTAAGCAAGATCTATCCGTGGCTTTCGGTATAGATCACTCCTTCATCCTCTCCTCCAAACCCATGGCTTTTGGTGGAAAGAGAGGTCGAAGGGCATGGAAAGCAGATTTCAAATGAATGGCTTAACTAATCCCCCAAACTTCCATGGCTTTTGGGAAGGGGTAACTAGTCTCTAAGGTGTGATCTTCCGAGGCTCCTGAATCCTGTCAAGGTAAGGAACCTCTCGGATTATGAAGCTCTTGGCGTGAGAGTCTTCAAGCATTGAGATCTAAACACTTTAGAAGAGATAGCCGTTGAAAACGCTTAGAAAAACCCCAAGATCGAAACCTTTTAGACCCCTTAATCCTCTCAACCCCGAACCCAAATAAACTACTCACTACACATAAAGTAAATCAAGCAAAGCATGTAAAAGGAAACGATGAACATCAAAAGAAAACTAGATTAAGACGGAAATGATTTGATTACAAAGCTTAAGAAAAACTCAAGTTCGACAATGGTGTTCTTCACGAAAAACAGAGAGAAAACATAAAGAAAAAGCTAAGGATCCAAAGTTGTGTGGGAAAAGGACGTCGCCACCTTCCCAAAATGGCCAAAACAAGCTGATGGTCCCCCCCTCGCTAGCAGCCAAAAGCGGTTGAAAGGACAGAGATCGACTCCAGGATCAAGCGGTTCTCTCGATCATATCCGGACATCGTGTCTTCGGCTCGATCTGGGTCTCGATCATCATCGGCGAATCGAGTGTTGCATCCGATCTCAGTATCGATCTTTGAGTGGATCGAGTGGTGTACTCGATCTGGCTCTCGCTCTGCATGGCATCATTTACGTCCGTACCGTTTGATCGACTGCTTCACTCGATCCTTGTCTCGATCATTCTCCTTGGATCGCCTGGTTGGCTCGATCTTCTGGTAGATCACCTCCTAGATCGACCGGCCATGCTCGATCTGCTCCTCCATCTCTGATCCTTAGCATATATCCGAGCTCCCACGAACTGCTACATCAGCCTCAACATGTCCACGAACCTCCACGACTCCAAAGCAGCCAGAAACAACCTGAATGTGATGCAAAATGCAAGGAACATGCGTATGCTGGTGCAAGAATACTCTAGAACTCTAAGTGATGCAATCTACCCTAAAAAGTGATACAAATGCATGAAAAGCTAACTAATGAGTATGCAAAATGTATGCAATATACAGTAACATCAAAATTCGAAATGGATAAGCTGATGAAGAGGCCAACCATAGATGGACAGACTTTATATGTGGATGTTCTCACCAACCTTGCTAAGCAGATCTTTCAAGAGATGAGTCCAGAAGATCCCCTAGAGAGGGCGTTGACCACTTCTACAGCAGAGGCTGAGCATCTGGATACAGCTGCTACTCGTATGCAAAAGATGATGGATGCTACTGCACAGGTCATGCAATTGGTTGCACGAGAAGATCTAGCCAGCACACATGAAAAAACTGCTGCAATGGGCGATTGGAGTGCAGCTAAAACACCAAAAGTTGAGCTCAAACAGCTCCCTGCAGGGCTAAGGTACGCCTTCCTTGGAGAAAACTCCACTTATCCTGTCTTTGTTAATGCTTCATTGAACAATGCAGAGCTCACCCTTTTGCTAAGCAAGCTGCGCAGATTTTGCAAAGCTCTTGGCTATTCTCTTGATGATATTTCAGGTAAATCTCCAGACTTGTGCATGCATAGGATACATCTGGAGGATGAAAAAAATTCATCAGTGAAGCATAAGAGGAGGCTGAATCCGAACCTGCAGGATGTTGTCAAGAAGGAGATCATGATGTTGCTGCAAGCTGGGATCATCTATCACATATCTGACAGGGCCTGGGTCAGTCTGGTTCATGTGAATCTTAAGAAAGGAGGAGTCACAGTAGTGAAAAATGACAAAGATGAGCTGATTCCTACCAGAACTGTGACTGGACACATGATGTGTATATACTACAGGAAGCTGAATGCAGCCACAAGGAAAGATCACTTCCCTCTGCCTTTCATCGATCAAATGCTAGAGAGGCTGGCGAATCATAAGTATTACTGCTTTCTAGATGGATATTCAGGCTTCTTTCAGAACCCTATACATCCAGATGACCAGGAGAAGACCACATTTACCTGTCCTTATGGCACATTTGCATATCGCAGGATGCCTTTTGGACTGTGTACTGCTTATGCGACCTTCCAGAGATGCATGATGTCGATTTTCACTGACATGACTGAGAGGTTGATGGAGGTCTTTAAGGATGACTTCTCAGTTTATAGGTCCTCCTTCAAAGACCAAGAAAACTTGTGTGCAGTTCTGCAGAGATGTGAAGAGAAGCATTTGGTTCTGCATTGGGAGAAGTGCCATTTTATGGTAAAAGATGACATTGTTCTTGGTCACAGAGTCTCTGGAGATGGCATAGAAGTTGATAGGGCGAAAATTGATGTCATGACAAGTCTGCAGGCGCCTGATTTCTGGGTCATGCTGCGTTCTACAGAAGGTTCATCAAAGATTTCAGCAAGATTGCAAGACCACTTACTGCTCTTCTCTGCAAGGATATGAAGTTTGAGTTCTCTGCAGAACATCAGGCTGCTTTTGAACAGATCAAACAAGGCTTTGGTGACAGCTCCTATTGTACAACCTCCAGACTGGATTTTTCCTTTTGAGGGGATGTGTGATGCCAGTGACTTTGCTGTTGGAGCAGTGCTGGGACAGAGGAGAGACAAGAAGCTACACGCCATCTACTATGCCAACAGAACATTGGATAAAGCTCAAAAGAACTATGCTACTACTGAGAAAGAACTGTTGGCAGTTGTGTTTGCATTTGAGAAGTTTCGCCAGTACCTTGTAGGCTCCAAGGTCGTGGTCCACACAGACTATTCAGCACTGAAGTACTTGATGCAGAAGAAGGATGCTAAGTCAAGGTTGTTGAGATGGATTCTGCTTCTCTAAGAGTTAAACATTGAAGTTAATGACAAGAAAGGAGTTGAGAATGGAGTAGCTGATCATCTCTCCAGGAATAGGACTTGAGGAGAATGTGTACTTGATAGAAACTCGAGGGCAGGAAGAAAGTATTGAAAACCTGCAACTTTCTCGCAACTACAAGGCAGTGATGAGCGACACCAGGAGGGTGACCCTCGTCACCAATTGAGCAGACACGCGATCAAGTCGCGATACAATCCGAGTGATGATCGCCACCCCACTTGGTGACACTCGTCACCATACACAGTTGTTGGCAATGATTTGTGCAAGCTTGGGTACTGCTTTTCAAGAGCACGTTTATGCTGCAACTTATCCCAAGAGACCCTGGTATGCTGATATTGCAAACTACTTAGCTGCAAAAGATGAACCACATGATTTCAAGGGGTATGCTAAGAAGAAGATCTTGAGAGAACTTAGAAGATTCTACTGGGATGAGCCATATCTTTACAGACATTGTGCAGATGGGATTTACAGGAGATGCATAGCAGAAGTGAGGTTCCAGACATCTTGTTTTATTGTCATGGATCTGAGTATGCTGGACATTTTGCCACGTTCAAAACAGTCTCCAAAGTTTTTCAAGCAGGCTTCTAGTGGCCTACTATGTTCCAAGATGCACATGCACTCACTACAAGATGTGATACCTGTCAGAGGAGAGGAAAGATTAGCAAAAGACATGAGATGCCACATAACTTCATCCTTGAGGTTGAAGTCATAGACTATTGGGGCATTGACTTCATGGGTCCTTTTCCTTCATCCTATGGGAACAAATACATTCTAGTTTCTGTTGACTATGAATCCAAGTTGGTAAAGGTGTTGACTACTCCTACTAATGATTCTGCAGTGGTTTTGAAGCTGTTTAAGACCACTATTTTCTCCAGATTTGGTGTCCCGCGAATTGTTATCAGTGATGGTGGTTCTCACTTTGTTAACAAGGTCTTTGACAAGCTGCTGAAGAAGTATGGTGCTCAGCACCGTGTAGCCACGCCTTATCATCCCAAGACCAGTGGACAAGTTGAAGTCTCTAACAGACATATCAAGCAGATACTGGAGAAGAAAGTGGGGAATGCAAGGAAGGACTGGTCTGCGAAATTAGATGATGCATTGTGGGCTTACAAGACTGCCTACAAGACACCATTAGGGACTACACCACTCCACTTACTCTATGGCACGGCGTGCCATCTTCCAGTGGAGTTTGAGTACAAAGCATAATGGACTATCAAGAAGCTGAACTTCGATTTGAATCCTCTAGCAGAAAGGCGTTTGATTTAGCTCAATGAACTGGGTGAAAGCAGATATCTGGTCTATAAAAACTCCAAGTTATACAAGGAGAGGACAAGGGCATATTATGATAAGAAGATCATCTCCAGACATTTTGAGCCCAATGACCAGGTACTCCTCTATAACTCTCGTTTACAGTTGTTTCCTGGTAAACTGCAATCTCATTGGTCAGGTCCCTTCACTGTCAAAGAGGCTAGACCACATGGCACCATTGTCCTGATAAACTCCAAAGGAGAGGAGTTTACTGTGAATGGACAAAGGATGAAGCATTATTTTCGTGTACATAGCTAAAAAAAAAGAGAAAAACAGAAAAAATAAAAATAAATAAGTAGGCAAAGTGGTGACCATCTAGCTGGTCACCACAGGTCGTCATCATCAGTGATGATCGTCACCCATTAAGGAGTGACGCTCGTCACCCGTCCGAGGCCCAGGTACGCGATATACTTTCTTCTTCTGCTTCTTCCCCACTTCAGTTTTTAAAAACCGACGAACATATATAACCACAAATTTCCAATTTTTAATTTTTTGAACCGATTTGAGTGATTCAAAAGCCTAATCCGTACGGATTTTAGCCCTCTTTCATAATCTCTCTTTCGTTTTCAAGATCTGCAAGGTATGTGTTCGGAATCCCCAATTTTCAGTTCGTCATAAGTTTGGTAAAATTCGATTTTCGACCTGATTAGCTTGATTTAACTGTTGAATCATGATTATTTAGCTATGTGGTTTTATTGGCTGATTTGTAAGTTTTTGAAATTTTTGAATTTTTGATAAAACTTGTGAATATCTGTAATTTTTGGGTGATTTAGGTTGGAATTATGATTGAATTGTGTTACAGGTAGTATTAGGAACGAATGATGATGCTTGTTTCACCATGAATTGATGATTTTCGAAATTTTCAAAATTTGACTAATTTTGGTAGATTTTTGGATGGTTTTGATTTTGATTTGCAAATGGCTCCACCTGAGAAGAAACAGCGATCATCCTCCTCCACCACCAGTCAACACAGGTCCACCGTGCTTGCCACCATGGCCAACGCGCGAGGACAAAAAGATAGCATCGGGAATTGCTTGGGCAGGCAACCCGAGAGAGGTGATCATGAAGGATTCCTGCACCTTTCGCGATATTCAGGACAACTGGGATGAGTACGATACGCTGTTCTGCATTGCGTGACAGGATGTGATGATTTTTCCCACTCGATTCGCTAAAAGCAAGGTGCTGAACCAGCTGGGCATCAAGGAGGAGGTGACCGGAGTTCTCAGGAGGATCGGGATGAGCACCATGGCGACTAGACAGTACAATCTCTACCTTGATCTGATCCGCCAGTTTCTGGCCACATTTCGCGTGTACTACGAGAACGAGCTGGCCAAGACAGCACAGCAGTGCACTCTCACATTCCTGATCCGAGGTATTCGATACAGGATCAATATCTTTGAGCTCTGTGCGATTTACGGGTTCGAAAACCAGCCCACAAGCATGATCATGCCTTCATAGTGGCCCCATATGCAGACCTTCTTGTCTAAGTTCGGGAACGGGACTTACGAGTCTAAGATGACCACGCAGGCAGACGTCAGACATCCTATGGTGCGTTATATTTTGCGTCTTCTGGGCAACACGATTCTGTGTAAGTCTGCGCCTAGTAAGATGCTTGTAAGCGAGCTCGATTTGCTGTATTACGGGTTCTCTGTGATGATTGATGATGAGATCCCGCAGGAGAGCATGGTTCGCACCAACTTGGGCGCGATATTAGCAAAGCACTTGAACTCTCTGAAGACCAAGCCATTCACGAGCTCAGGTGACAAGACAGAGAGCATTGGCAGCTTTCTGGCGCCTCTCTTTCAGCATTTCCAGATCGACACAGAGCCTTGCAAGGTTGTCACTGCGAGGGCTCTTATTGATCAGGCACACTTGGGGCACGCCACTTGGCTTAAGCTAAGTCTGATCTGGACCTTTACTACTCCTGCTGGGGAGTATGTTGGGTTTCAGTTGCCCAATCGAGAGCTCACTATGATTCAGGCAGATCCACGACAGCTGTGTTTCCTGTCTGACCCGACTCTGTTGTGCCATCTTGTTCCTTCCCGACGCCCAATGGGAGTTTCTCCAGACGCGTCTTCTTCTACTGCTGCTGCTCTGGCTGGACCATCGCGACACCAGCGTATGCCTATACCAGACCTTCGACACCTAAACCGCCCTGTTGCTCCTCCGACCCCGATGGATATGACAGCATTTTAGGACTATGTCATTTAGAGTTTCGATGGTCTCTAGAATGCTGTCGCTACTGTGAGCAACTGCGGTTGCATTTGCCCCGACGTACCTCAGGAGGATGACTCTAAGGATGAGGATTAGATCCTCCACTGTCCTGGTTACTTGTTTCTTTTACCCTTTATTTTTCTTTATCTTAAGTCATTTTTCTGTTTTATTTTGAGTCAGTTTGTCAGTTTGCTTTAATGATGTTTTGTGAACTTGTTGAACCATGAGTTATACTTTATTTGGATGTTTCTAATGTGTGTTTTGAGTGCTCTAACAGTCTAACTTTGGAGTACACATGATGGCCTTACATACACATCTAACTGATGACATTGGCGTTTTAAACAAGGTGACGATCGTCACCCATACTGAGTGACGCTCGTCACCAGTTCCTTCCCGAGGTACCATTTTCAAACTCAGCTCAATGCGTTCTCTTACTTCTTCTTGACCAACTCTAGGCTTAATAAGACCGGGGACAGTGTTGTTTAAGTCAGGGAGAGGTGGCTACTGACGTTGTGTACATTTGGTCTTGTTATGAAAGTCTTAAAGTTGAGTCAAAAACCTGTTTTATAGAGTCAAAATTTCAAAACTGTCAGTTTTTCATAGAACTAAACACAAAACATTGATTCTTATAAGAACCATTTCCATAGCTGCTGATTACAAGCTTTACAAAGTTGAAAGTCATAGGTAGATCAGTCTAACAAAGAAGGTTTAGGTCCTTAGAGAATCTGGAAAATCTGCTGTTGACTCCACCTTAATGAACTTTAAATTTCTCATCTTGGAGCTTGATATTCATTGATCTTGATTCTCTCTTTCAACACTGACAAGAATGTTTAGATGCAGTCTCTCTTTGATCTTCCCTGATACAGCTTTTAAGAGTTTAAATCTGTAGAATGGTGCATCATGACCTTGTCTCCTTACAAGGAACAACAGTAGTGAACACTCATGAACCTGTCTCCTCACAAGGAACACAAGTATTAAGTAGCATCAGGTCTTTAGGCTATAAAAAATGAGAAAAGTAGTTGAAAAATTGAAAAAAAAAAAAATAGATGAAGGGAAGAGAAAATAGGAGAGCTGTATTGAGATTAATTTGCTCAATGTCAAGGAAGGGAAATAACCTATAAGTGATTGAGTTGATAAATCCTTGATGAGATATCACACTTAGATAAATAAAAGGAGTTAGTAGTAGAGATTTTGGATTTCTTGAAGGGGCTTGAACTGGATTTGAGTGATTGCCAAACTTGTGATAATTAGACTGAAATTTGATCTTGTGTTGGCTCTGTGGTATATGGATTCGAAAGTATTGATCAATGTGCCGTTCCTATGGTTAGCTGACTGTTTTGGTTTAAAAACCTCGACCCTGATCCCACTCTGATATTTCTTTGAGGGCAAGCAAAAGCTAAGTCTGGGGAAGTTGATATATCATGGTTTTTATGGTTGTTAACCATCGTATAAGTCCTTTTGATTGAGTCTTTTTGGTCTTTTTAAAGTCCTAGTAGAGTCTTTGCAGGTTATAGCATGACTGGAGCACAATTGGAGGTTTTGGAGCTTTTTGGATCAAATCAAGAATCATGTCCGAAGTTAGGAACTCAGAAGGCGTTGATTGGCACTGGTGACGACCGTCACCACTTAAGGGTGACGCTCGTCACCCTCATCTGAGAAGGATCGCGTGTTTCCTTTAAAAGATGGAGATGAAATTGCACTTTTATCCCAAGAGTTCCACTATTTGCAAGAAGACCCCAGCTCGTGTTTTAGCTTGTATATTAGGTTTTTCAGCAATTGTTGGCTTGTTCTTATATCTTAGATTTTAGAGAGCTTGAGAGCTTTCGAGGGAGACAAATCCTGTACTCTTTTAGAGAATATTTCGAACCCTTGTTTCTCTCTTGTTATCTTTTTAATGCAATAGTATTCAGCTATGCTTTGTTCATTTATGATCATGTATGAGTAATCTCTTACTTAAGTTAGGATGATTTAAAGGTTGATGAAGAGTTTGTAGAATTGCCAAACTGTTAGGAAAATCTAGTGGTTCTTCATCTGTGCTTGCATTCATATCGGTTTCTTAGACAAATCATCAAGATTTCGAAACCCTAGGTTTTTTAATACATGTGAGAACATTGTTAATCACCTGAACTAGTATTATATGAGCAAAACGCCTATTTGCCAAGAGATTTGACTTAGGAGTTTTGTGAACAATCGAAACAAGGTCCTTAATGCTTGCTTGATTTGTTTGAATTTGCAAAGAGATGAAATTCTATGAATTAGGCAAAGATAATTTTTGCAATGAGAATTGATTAGTTATATCATTGTGTTTCGAGTTCTAGACAGTATTAATTCATTCATGATGCATGCATTCTACATTCTCGGATTCAACTTGCGAATTATCCCGACTTAGCACTTTTAGCTTTCTGAACTTTAGATCAATCAACAAAAATCGCCTGCTTTCATTATTTTTGTTACTCCGCATTACATTCATTCATTATTTTAGTTACTTCGCATTACTTAGCTTAATATGAACCTAAAATCAATAGTGTAGTAGCTTACTACCTTGGGATTCGATAATCCTTTGTGCTACAACTGCTTTGATGTGCACTTGCAGTAGTAAAATAATTGGGTAAAACTTAGACCGTATCAAGACATCATAGATTAAGCATTAAATTCCCTAAACCTAACCCATCTCAAATCCCTAAAAACACTATTCACTAATCACCATCAAAACCAACAAATCAAAGAAGAAAAGATAGCTAATCATAATTAGTAAGACAAAATAAGAAGATAAATGCGAACTAATATTAAAATAGTGCAAAGATTAAAAACAAAAGAGAAAAGAAATGTTGGATAAATACTTGATCCCAAAACTAGGGATTTTAGTATTTATATTGATATTAAGAAAGGTGGCAGAATTGTTATTAAATGTTCTTCGGACTGGGACAACATCAAGCATGCTTTGTCGATGTTAGAGCTCGATGTGGTTGACATCGGGCTGGTCTGCTCGATGTGGTTGCACGATGTGCCCCTCTGGATGCCTAACATCGAGCTTGGCATGCTCGATGTGCTTGGTCAATGTAAAATCCAGTCTTCTCGGGTGCATTACATCGAGCGATGTTGATGCTCGATGTGGGTTGTCCGGTGGCTTAACATCGAGCTCGATGTGGCTTGCTGATAGGACTCAGGTTTTACCCAAATAAAAACTACTGTAAGTGCACAGCAAAGCAGTCGTAGTATAAGGGGTATCGAATCCCAAAGGAGTATGTAAACTACACTAGCGATTTCAGATTCAGATTAAGCTAAGCAATAAATAGTGTATGTAATGCGAAATAACAAAATAAAAGATAGCAGGCGAAATTTGTTTGACCTAAGACTCAGAAAACTAAAAGCGCTAAGTCAGGAAAATTCGCAGATTGAATCCGAGAATGTAGAATGCATGAAATCAGGAATGATTAAGAACTGTCTTGAACATGAATCGCAAATATATAACTAATCAATTCTCATTGCAGAAGTTAACTATGTCTAAATCACAGAGTTTCAAATCTCTTTGCAAATCCTAACAATCTAAACATGCAGTAATGATCAAGTTCAATTGTTCACAAAACTCCTAAGCCAAATCTCTTTGCACTAAATCGTTTTGCTCATCTAATGCTAGATCAGGTTATCAATAATGCTCTCACATCTATTAAATAACCTATGGTTTTCGGATTTCTAGATGATGTGCCTAAGAAATCGAATTTCAAGCAAGCAGAGATGAAGAACCAAAAGATATTCCTAACAGATAGCAATTCTACAAACTCTTCATCAACTTTTGAAAAGCCCTAACTTAACTAGCAAATTACTCAAACATGATCATGGAAACAGAAAGCATGGCTGAATAAAATTGCATTGAAAAATGAAATAAAAGACAAAAGTGTTCAAAATCTTCTCCAAAAAAGAGTACAGGATCTGTCTCCCCAAAAGCTTTAAATAAAATTCTCCCTAAAGCTCTCAGAATTCTCAAAATCTAAGATAAAAGCTAACAATGGCTGAAAACCTAATATATACAAGCTAAAACACGATCTGGGGTGTTTTTGCAAATACAGGAACTTCTGGGCCAAAACTGCAAATAATGCTCCTTCTTTTATGAAACGAGCCACAAGCCTTCCTCTACGGGTGACGAGCGTCACCATAGGTGGTGACGAGCATCACCCAAGTCCAAATCCTCCTTCCGAGTTGTACACTTCGTGGCTTCAATCTTGCAATGCTCCAAGCTTCAATATCTCTAATTATGCTCCATACATGCTATAACATGCAAAGACTCTACAAGGACTCTAAAAAGACCAAAAAAACTTAATAAAAAGGACTTATACCATGGTTAAAAACCATGATATATCAACTCCCCCAGACTTAGCTTTTGGTTGCCATCAAGCAAACATCAGACAGAGAACAGGGTCGAGGTTTGAAAACAAGAAACAGTCAGCTAAACATCAGGAACACCACATTAGTTAACACTTTCGAATTCACATACCACAGAGTCAACACAAGATCAAATTTCAGTCTAATCATCGCAAGCTTAGCAAATCTCTCCAATCCAATCCAAATCCCTTCAAGAAATCCTAAATTTCTACTGCTAACTCCTTATTTTCATCTAAGTGTGATATCTCATCAAGGTTCTATCATCTCAATCACTTACAGATTCTTTTCCCTTCCTAAACACTGAACAAAGCAATCTCAACACAGCTCTCCTATTTTCTCTTCCCTTGATCTTTTCCTTTGGATATTTTCGATTTTTCAACTCTTTTCTCATTTTTAAACAGTCTAAGATATGGTGCTACTCAATACTTGTGTTCCTTGTGAGGAGACAGGTTGTTGAGTGTGTTCATTACTGTTGTTCCTTGTTAGGAGATAGGGTCATGAATGCACCATTCATTTGACTAAAACTTTTAAAAATTGCATCAGGGAAGACCAAAGAGAGACTGCATCTAAACATACTTGTCAGTGTTGAAAGAGAGAATCAAGATCAATGAAAATCAAGCCCCAAGATAAGAAGTTTAAAGTTCATTAAGGTGGAGCTAACAACAAATTTTCCAGATTCTTTAAGAACCTAAACCTTCATTGCTAGACTGATCTATCTATGATTTTCAACTTAGTAAGACTTGTAATTTACTACTGTGGCAATGGTTCTTATAAGCATAGACGTTTTGTGGTTAGTTCCAAGAAAATCTGACAGTTTCAAAATTTTGACTTTCTAAAAAAAACAGGTTTTTGACTCAACTTTAAGACTCTAAAAATCAAACACAAAGCACACAACGTCAGTAACCACCTCCCCCAGGCTTAAACAACACTTTCCCCAATGTTATTAAGCCAAGAGTTGGTCAAAATGAAGTATGAGAACTTGTAAAACCGTGTTAGAAAAGTGGTACCTCGTGAAGGGATGGGTGACGAGCGTCACCACGTTTGAAACTCCAAAATCGACAAGTCCGATGTGTATAAACGTTATGTTATCATGTGTACTCTAAAGTTAAACTATTAGAGTACTCAAACACACATATAATAACATCCAAACATAGCAATAAATACCTGGTTCAACAATCTCACAAAAGATCATCAAAGTAACTGACTCAAAGAAAACATCAAAATGATTCACGAGAAATAAAAGAAAAGAGAAACAGAAACAAGTAACCAGATAGTAGAGGCTCTAGTCCTCATCCTCGCAAGGCTCAGTAGTGTAGTGTGGGCGGATACAACCACAGGTTCTAAGTGTAGCAACAACATCCCATAGTCTCTTTAAGCTGTCAATGACATACTCCTGAAAAGCAGCCATGTCCATGGCTGTCTGTGGTCACGGAGGGCGCCTGAAAGCAGTGGTCTGGAGCCTGGATGGTCCAGCAGTAGCAGCAGTGGAAGCGCCAATAGTAGCAGCAGTAGCAGCTCTAGCTGGACGCTGAGGAAGAGGACGCAGGAGACTCGGATCTGGCAGAAAGCACAGCTGGCGTATGACGCCCTGGATCGTAGTAAATGTCCAGACAACTCACGGCTTGAGCCAAGTAGCACTGCACAGATGCTGCTCATCCATGAGGGCTCTGTCAGTGCGAATGCTGTAAGGTGATACATCGATCTAGAAAGTGCTGGAAGATCGTTGTCAGGAGGCTGCCTACACTCTCAGTCTTCTCCCCCGGACTGGTGAATGGCTTGGTCTTCAAGGAGACCAAATGCTCAGCGAAAATAGTGCCAAAGTTGGCACAGATCATGCTCTCCATGGGTATCTCCTCAGCCAACATATCATCGAAGCCATAGTAGAGCAGAACCAGCTCACTGATATTACTATATATTTTGCATATTTTGCATATTTTGCATGCATTTAGGATAGTTTTTCATGCATTTAGGATAGTTTTTCATGCATTCATCTTGCATTATAGGCTAGTTGGTTCCATTTGTTGCATTTTAGGTCTCTTTGCATTCGCATTTTGTATATTTCTTGCACTTTTGCATCATTATCAGGTTGTTTGGAGCACTCTGGAATTGTGAAGGTTATATGGACGTGAAGAGGATCAGCTAGACTTGGATGTTCCCGGTTTAGAATCTCAAAGTCCTAGTGACTTGGTTGATCGCGATGAGTTCTTGCTATGTAGCATGGATGAAGGAGCCATTTTTTGGAACCCGTGGTTGAATCGTACTAGTTGGATCAAGGCCAAGGTTACGACACCTAGACTTAAAGTAAATGGCATATGTTATGTTATGGCCGACACCAAGACTTTTGGTATAAATACTGAAAAGCAAGTAACGTAATGAGATCACAATGCTTTCAAAAAAGAATTCTTTGAGAGGTTAAATTTGTTTTGCCAGTCTCAAACTTGGAAAATACACTTGAGACAAAAACACTAGCCTTCAACAAATGGAGGTCAAATACAAAGAAACCAGTACGGTGCTTGAGAAAAAAATGAGAGAGAATGATGAAATGATCGAGGCTCATAATGAAAGTATATTCTCTCTCTCTCTCTCTCTCTCTCTCTCTCTCTCACGATGAAATGAATTTTGCCTGATTGAGGTGCTTGGTTTAGTATTGAGAAACTTATTAGTTTACCTTTCAATGTTTAGAAATGAGTAGCTTGCAGCAAACGGCGCGTGATTATTTGGCCAGTATTAACGAAGAACATGAAAAGGGATATACTTGGGGACACGTGGAGAACTCAGCCATGCTTGCGAAGGACCCGAGATCGAGTAGCGGATCAAGCAAGGCATGTCGATCTAGACGAGATCGACCAGAAGATCGAGTGACCCAAGTCGATTCAAGGGGAAGGATCGAGACCAAGATCGAGAGAAGAGATCGATTTGGAGTACAGACGTAGATGACGCCATGCAGAACGAGAGCCAGATCGAGACCATGACTCGATCATCCAAGGATCGAGTAGAAGATCGAAGGAAGTGCTCGATCCATCCAACCAGATTGACTTGAAGATCGAGCAGAAGATGGCGATCCATGAAGAAGATCGAGTGAACTGATCGATCTCAAGGTCGATCTCTGGGGCCTTAACCGCTTTTGGCATCTAGTGAGGGGACCATTTGGCGGTTTAGCTACTTTGGGCATGATGTTACTGCATATTACATACATTTTGCATACACATTAGTTAGCTTTTCATGCATTAACATCACATTTTAGGTTAGATTGCATCACTTAGAGTCCTAGAGCATTCTTGCACCAGCATACGCATGTTCCTTGCATTTTGCATCACATTTAGGTTGTTTCTGGCTGCTTTGGAGTCGTGGAGGTTCGTGGACGTGCTGTAGCTGTTGTAGCGGTTCGTGGAAGCTCGGATATTTGCTAAGGACCAGAGATCGGGGAACAGATCGAGCATGGCAGGTCGATCTAGGATGAGATCGACCAGAAGATCAAGAAGACCAGGCGATCCAAGGAAAATGATCGAGACGAAGATCGAGTGAAGCAGTCGATCAAACGATACAGACGTAAATGACGCCATGCAGAGCGAGAGCCGGATCGAGTCCACCACTCGATCCAACCGAAGATCGATACCAAGGTCGGATGCAACACTCGATCCGCCGAAGATGATCGAGACCCAGATCGAGTTGAAGACACGATGTTCGGAGATGATCGAGAGAGCCGCTCGATCCCGGACTCGATCTCTGTCCTTTCAACCGCTTTTGGCCGCTAGCGAGGGGGGGACCATCAGCTTGTTTTCGACATTTTGGGAAGGCGGCGACGTCCTTTTCCCAGAGAACTTTTCATCGTTATCTTTTTTTATGCTTTTCTCTCTTTTTTTGGAGAAATCCACCATTGTCGAACTTTGAGTTTTTCAAGCTTTTGTAATCGAATCGTTTAAGCTTAATCTAGTTTTCTTTTCATGTTCATTGTTTCTTTCTTCATGCTTTGCTTGATTTATCTTATGTGTAGTGAGTAGTTCATTTGGGTTCGGGGTTGAGAGGATCTAAGGGGTCAAAAAGGTTTTGATCTTGGGGTTTTCTAAGTGTTTTAATGGCTATCTCTTCTAGGGTGTTGAGTTCTCAAAGCTTAAAGACTCTCACGCCAAGAGCTTTATGATCCGAGAGGTTCCTTACCTTGACAGGATTCAGGGACCTCTGAAGATCACACCCTAGATACTAGTTACCCCTTCCCAAAAGCCATGGAAGTTTGGGGGACTAGTTAAGCCACTCGCTTGAAATCTGTTTTCCATGCCCTTCGACCTCTCTTTCCACCAAAAGCCATGGGTTTGGAGGAGAGGATGAAGGAGTGATCTATACCGAAAGCCACGGATAGATCTTGCTTAGTTTTCAAGGCTTAGAGATTCTCACAAAGTGAGTCGATTTAAAGTTTTCAACCCAAGTTCGGACCTTTGAAACCCCTGACCATGAATCTCGACCCTATGCCCTCTCTTTTAGCTTCTTTACATCTTCTCACGTCATTCGCTTGATCTTTGATAGCATCCTGGTCGTTAGTTTACTGTTCTTGCATTTTTAGACGAGATCGATTGTTATTGCTCGATCTAGTGGTCGATCCCATGGTCGATCCACTAGTCGAATTTTAGTAATTCGTAGCTTTGTCCTTTAATTACTCTGTTTGTTCCTCGTGGTAGTTTAATCATTCCTGGTAATATTAAAATATATCTGCATTCCATTTAGTTACTGCATCTAGTTTTTAGGGATTTTATCAAAATCTATCTTGTTTCGCTTAGATTTGCATAGTCCTTGCATTCTCTTTGCATTTTCTATCATCCTAGGTGTGGATTGACTCTCTCTTGCATACTGTGCTACAACCTGTCTTGCATTTGAGTTTGATAACATCATTGCATACTCACCCTTGCAAAGAAAATGTTTATCAGAGCAAAAGGAGGCTGTCACTTTCATTATCCTACAACATTCTTTCATCCTTATCTTTTCTAGGCTTTTATATAGGTGATTATCCGCCATTGTCATTGTTCTTGAGTTTTTCATGTTTTGAACTTGAATCTTTTTAATATTAAGCAGTTTTTCTTTAATCACTCTTTAATCATGATTAGTTTATCTTTTATTGCATTTTAATCGGTTTCAATCATGAGTAGCAAGTAGTTTTTCTTTGGGTAAAGGGTTGAGGCGATTCAAGGGTTTAGGAGGTTTAAGTTTTGTGTTTTTCTTGTTCTTCATTCCTTCACTTCTAGGATCTTGGGGTCTTAAGGCTTAGAGAGTCTTGGAAAAGATCTCTATGATTCCAGGGCTTTTTTACCTTGACAGGATTCAGAAATCCTTGAAAATCAAGTCCTAGAGACTAATCGACCCTCTCCCAAACGCCATGGATGTAGAGGAGGTTAGTTAGGCTATTAGTTGAAATCTGTTTTTTCTTGCTCTTTGATCTTTTTTTCCACCAAACTCCATGGGTTTGGAGAAGAGATTGAGGAAGTGAATCATACCACACGCCATCGATAGTTCATGTTTTGTTTTCAAGGCTTAGGGAAAGCTCATCAATGAGTAGATCTATGTGTTTTCAAACCAAAGCTTGACCCTTGAACACTCTTGAATATGACCCTCGATCCTGAACCCTCTTTTAGCATTTTTGAACCTCAAGTAATCATCTTTTAGTTTCAAAGCTTGCATCTTGTTCATTAGAAGTCGTTTTTCCTTTAAGTTGTTAGATCGATCTGTTTTACCCGATTTAGCTCTCGACTTTTAGTTATTAGTAGACTTGCATTTTAGTGTCTCTGTTTTCTTCTAGAAGTAGTTAACCCTCTTCCAGGAATTTTTAAATAGTTTTGCATTTCATTTGGTCATTGCATTTAGTTTTCATCGATTTTACCAATCATTTTCCCGATTGCTTAGATTTGCTTTACACTTGCATTCCTAGTGTTCTTCTTGCTTCCTAGGTTGGATTGATACATCTTGCATACTATATTAAAACTATAGGTTGCTTGAGCTTTGATATTTCACCTTGCAAACAATCTGTGTATCACTCACTAACACGCGTCTTGCTCGGCGCAGACTTACACAAGATAGTTTTGCCAAGAAGGTGAAGAATGTACCTCATAACTGGATGTCGAACGTCCGTATGTGTGCTTGTCTTGCTGTCATAGACTCCATTCCCGAACTTGAACCAGAATGTTTGCATGTGGGTCCACTGTGAGGGAAAGAGAACACATGTAGGGTGGTTAGAGAAACCATAAATCCTGCAAAGCTCCATCAAACTGATCCTGTATCGAATCCCGCAGATCAGGAAAGTCAACGTGCCTTCCTGCGCACGCTTAGCCATCTCGTTCGTGTAGTACACGCGAGCAGTAGAGAGGAGCTGTTGAACCAGGTCTGGGTACACATCATACTGCTGTAATGGCATAGTGCCAAACCCGATCCTCTGGAGAGTCTCCAGAACCTCATCCAGAATACCCATCTTCTGCAGCACGGTGGTGTCTGTGAATCTGGTGGGTATGATATTCACCTCCTGCCACGCATTGTAGAATAGCATGTCATACTCATCCCACTCCTCCTGAATGTCACGGTATACACAGGTGTCCCACGCTATCTCCTGCTTCGAAGTTCCTGCCCAAGCCACCCCTGAAGTGACGTTCCGATCCTCTCGCTTTGGCCATGGAGGCCTGAAAACTGGGTAACTACTGTGTGACTGTGCTGAACCTGATGCAGTGCTTGAAGACGAGCCCTGTCGCTGTCTCTTCTCATGTCGAGGCATCTGAAAATTCAAGCAAAAAATCAGCCAAAAACATCACCAAAATTAGTAAATTTTCGAAATTTCAAAAAATCAATGAATTAAGGTGAAACAACCGATGGCGATCAACAACTGTAAAACCAGGAACACAATCCAAGCATCAGTTCAACCCAAATCATCCAAAATTTTCAGATTTTTACAAAATTCATCATGAACTCGAAATTTCAAAAACTTGCAAATCAACCGATTAAATAACATATAGATGGTATCATTCATCTAATACTACTTAACTAACCATGATTCAACAGTTAAATCAAGCTAATCAAGTCGAAAATTGAATTTTACCAAACCTATGGCGGACTGAAAATTGGGGATTCCGAACACATACCTTGCAGATCTCGAAATCTGAGTGGATATGATAGAAGGCCAAAATCCGCACGGATTGGGCTTTTGAATCCCTCAATTTGGTTAAAAAAATCAAAAGTTATGTTTTGAAAAAAAAATTGTCTAAGTGTTCGGGTTTTTTCACAGTTTGCTCGAGGATGAAGAAGAAGAAAGTATAAATTGCGTACCTGGTCTGGACGGGTGACGAGCGACACCCGTTTTTTTGTCTCGTGGTTTTTTTTTTTTTTTTTTTTTTAACCGAATTTAGCTAAGTAATAAATATATGTACACGAAATAAATCACTAAGTACAGAATATAAAACTTACCAATAGGTTGCCTCCCACTAAGCGCTTGTATAATGTCATTAGCTCAATTTTGATTTGCTGTTTAGACTGCTGGTGCATCATTGAGAGACACAATGTAACCTGCTGAAATCTCGGCTTGCGCCCAATAATGCTTCACCCTCTTTCCATTGACAGGGATCTCCTCTCCTTTGGAGTTGATAAGGACAATGGCGCCATGTGGTCTAACCTCTTTGACAGTGAAGGGACCTGACCATCGAGAACGCACTTTACCAGAAAAAGCTGTAAACGAGAGTTGTAAAGGAGTACCTGGTCATTGGGCTCGAAATGTCTGGAGATGATCTTCTTATCATGAAATGTCTTTGTCCTCTCCTTGTATAACTTGGAGTTTTCATAGGCCAGATATCTGATTTCATCCAGTTCATTGACCTGATTCAAGCGCCTCTCTGTAGGAGGCTTCAGATCAAAGTTCAGCTTCTTGATAGCCCATTCTGCTTTGAACTCTAGCTCCACTAGTAGATGGCACGCCTTGCCATAGAGTAGATGGAATGGTGTAGTCCCAAGTGGCGTTTTGTAGGCAGTCCTGTAAGCCCACATTGCATCATCCAGTTTTGCTGACCAATCTTTCCTTGTCTTCCCAACTGTCTTCTCAAGAATCTGCTTGATCTGTCTGTTGGAAACCTCAACTTGTCCACTGGTCTGGGGATGATAAGGCGTGGCCACTCTGTGCTGTACACCATACTTCTTCAGCACCTTGTCAAAGACCTTGTTAACAAACTGAGAACCACCATCACTTATAACAATTCGCGGGACACCAAATCTGGGGAAAATAATGGTCTTAAACAGCATCAAAACCACTGCAGTATCATTAGTTGGAGTAGCCAACGCCTATACCCACTTAGATATATAATCAACAGCAACCAGAATGTATCTATTCCCATAAGATGACGGAAAAGGGCCCATGAAGTCAATACCCCAACAATCAAAGACTTCAACTTTAAGGATGAAGATCTATGGCATCTCATGTCTCTTGCTGATCTTTCCTCTTCTATGACAAGTATCACAGCTTGTAATGAATGCATGGGCGTCCCTGAACATAGAAGGCCACCAAAAACTAGCTTGAAGAACCTTGGAGACTGTTTTGAATGTGGCAAAGTGTCCAGCATACTCTGAGCCATGACAGTGAAACAGGACGTCTTGGGTTTCTTCTTCTGCTATGCATCTCCTGTAAATCCCATCAGTACAATGTCTGTAAAGATATGGCTCATCCCAATAGAATCTCCTAAGTTCTCTCAAGAACTTCTTCATAGCATAGCCCTTGAAATTTTATGGTTCATCCTCTGCAACAAGATAATTGGCAATATTAGCATACCAGGGCCTCTTTGGATCATTCAAAGCATAAACTTGCTCTTGAAAAGCTGTTCCCAAGCTTGCACAAATCGTAGCCAGAGTCTATGATTGGTGACGAGCGTCACCTTCTTCGTACAGAAAGTAGGTCATGATTCTGCTTTGTTGGTGACGAGCGTCACCACCCTGGTGTCGCTCGTCACTGCCCTGTAGTTTCGTGAAAACTGCAGGTTTTCAACACTTTCTTCCTGCGGTCTAGTTTCAACCAAGTACACATTCTCTCCAGGTAAGAAATCATTAATTGGGACATTATCTTCAACATGAATCCTGGATAGATGATCAACAACTCCATTCACAACTCTTTTCTTGTCTTTCACTTCAATGTCAAAATTCTTGAAGAAGCAGAATCCATCTCAACAACCTTGGCTTTGCATCCTTCTTCTGCATCAGATACTTCAGTGCTGAATGGTCAGTATGGACCACGACCTTGGAACCAACAAGATACTGCCTGAATTTTTCAAATGCAAAGACTACAGCCAACAGTTGTTTCTCAATTGTTGCATAGTTCTTCTGAGCATCATCCAATGACCTACTGGCATAGTAGATGGCGTGGCACTTCTTGTCTTTCCTCTGTCCCATCACTGCTCCAACTGCAAAATCGCTGGCATCACACATCACTTCAAAAGGCAAGTCCCAATCTGGAGGCTGCACAACAGGATCTGTATCCAAAGCCTGCTTGATCTGTTCAAAAGCATACTTGCATTCTTCTGTGAACTCAAACTTCACATCTTCGCAGAGGAGAGCAGTAAGAGGTCTTGCAATCTTGCTGAAGTCCTTGATGAATCTTCTGTAGAACCCAGAAAACTCCTCACTGCTTTGACTGAATCAGGTGCCTGCAGACTTGTCATCACTTCAACTTTCGCCCTATCCACCTCTATACCATCTTCTGAGACTCTGTGACCAAGAACAATGCCATATTGTACCATAAAATGGCACTTCTCCCAGTTCAGAACCAAGTGCTTCTCTTCATATCTCTGCAGAACTGCACACAAGTTATCCAGGCAGCTCTTGAAGGAAGACCCATAAACTGAGAAGTCATCCATGAAAACCTCCATAAACCTCTCAATCATGTCAGTGAAGATCGACATCATTCATCTCTGGAAGGTTGCAGGAGCATTACACAGTCCAAAAGGCATTCTGCGATATGTAAAGGTGCCATAAGGACATGTAAAAGTGGTCTTCTCCTGATCATCTGGATGGATGGAGATATGAAAGAAGCCTGAATAGCCATCAAGGAAGCAGTAATACTTGTGATTTGCCAGCCTCTCCACCATCTGATCGGTGAAAGGCAGAGGGAAGTGGTCTTTCCTTGTGGCTGCATTCAGCTTCCTGTAATCGATGCACATCCTGTGTCCTGTCACAGTTCTGGTTGGAATCAGCTCATCCTTGTCTTTCTTCACCACTGTAACTCCTCCCTTCTTAGGGACCACGTGCACTGGACTGACGCAAGCACTGTTTGATATGTGATAGATGATCCCAGCTTGCAGCAGCTTCATGATCTCCTTCTTGACCACATCCTGCAGATTCGGACTCAGTCTCCTCTCGTGCTCCACTGATGATTTCAATTCATCCTCCAAGTGTATCCTTTGCATGCACAAGTCTGGAGAAATCCCTGAAATATCATCAAGAAAATAGCCAAGAGCTTTGCGAAATCTGCGCAGCTTACTTAGCAAAAGGGTAAGCTCTGCATTGTTCAATGAAGCATTAACAATAACATGATAAGTGGAGTTTTTTCCAAGGATTGCATACCTTAGCCCTGCAGGGAGCTGTTTAAGCTCAAAGTTTTGTGCTTTTGCTGCACTCCAGTCACCCATTGCAGCAGCTTTCGCAGATGTGGTGATAAGCTCATCCTGTACAACCAATTGCATCACATGTGCAATAACATCCATCATCTTAGTGTAGCCTGTAGCAGCAGCATCCAGATGCTCATACTCTGCTGTAGAATTGGTCAACGCCCTCTCCAAGGGGTCTTCTGATCTCATATCATAATAGATCTGATCAGCAATGTTGGTAAGAACATCCACATAGAAAGTCTGTTCATCTATGGTTGGCCTCTTCATCAGCTTGTCCATTTCGAATTGCATCACCAAGTCACCAACATTCAGCTCTATTCTACACTTCCTGACGTCAATGATAGCTCCTGCAGTAGCTAGGAAAAGTCTGCCAAGAATCAACAGGTCATTGGGTTCTTCTACATACTCTAAAACCACAAAATCTGTAGGAATCATGCAATCTCCTAATTTTATAGGAACATCTTCTATCACACCTTCATGAACTCTGACTGATCTATCAGTTAGGATAAGAGATATCCTTATAGCCTTAAAATCGGTCATCCATAAGCTCTTGGCAACAGAATGAGGCATAAGGTTCACACAAGAACCATGATCACACAATGATCTCTTAAACCTGGCAGAAAAGATTGTGCAGTCTAAAACAAAGCTCCCAGGGTCTGAAAGCTTCTTTGGCACTCTATTATGAATCACTGCACTGACCTGCTCGTTGATCATCATAGCTCCAGCCTCTAAACATAAGTTGTTGGTCACCACCCTCTTCACATACCTCCTTTTAACAGGAGTAATCCTCACAGCATCTATGAATGGAATCTCAATGATCAACTTGTCCATGATAGCTTTGCATTTGGCATCTTCAAGCTCTTGTTTAGACTTCTTAGGAGGCTTAGGATAGGGTATATTAGGCTTATACACTCTCTCCTTAGCATTATTTGAAGTCTCAATCGAAACTGCAGTTGGTTGCAACGGGTGACGAGCGTCACTGGATGGGTGACGAGCGTCACTCGTTTTGGACAAGTCGTGAAAGTCTGCTCGAGCTGGGTGACGAGCGTCACCCACCTGGTGAAGGTCGTCACCAATTTGTGAAGAAGAGTCGTCGGGGTATTGCTTAGTGGGTGACGAGCGACACCCATCCTGGGTGACGAGTGTCACCCGTGGATTTTCAACACAGATTTAATCATCTTCATACTCTTCAAGTCCAACAAAATTTCTTGAGCTCAAATCCTTCTGCAACACTGATTGCAGGTTCTTTCCACTCCTCAATGTGATGGCATTCACATGGTATTTGGGATTAGATCCAGTATTTCCTGGAAGGAATCCCTCTTGCCTCTGAACAGCTCCTGCAGTTTGGGCAACTTGAACATCAAGCTTCTTCATGTGAGAGTACAGACTCTCAATTTTCCCATTCAAGTCCTGGTAGAGCGAATCTATCTTGCCATTGAAGTCTACTGTCAGCTTATGTTGTCCTTCTAGGATCTGTTCTAGCATAGCTTCCATCTTGTTCTCTTGTGGAGGTGCAGATTGGTAGGAAGAAGAACCATAGTTCCTGTTGAAGTTGCTGCTATCCTGGTAAGGTTTCTGGAACTCTGTCTTCTGAAACTGAGACTTGAATGTGTAACCAGGCGAGCTCTGATTTCCTATGAAAGTACTATTCTGATTATTGTTGTTGTATCCTCTGTTCCACTGCTGATTCCCATACCTTTGACCCTGAAATCCTCCAGCATTGATGAATTTCACATCTTCGTGCTCAATCACCTCTGGATTTTCGAAAGTCTCCACCTCTTCAGCAAAATGAAATGACTTCTTTCCCACCGAGAGGCTGTGCATACTGTCCAGGTTAGCCTTGACTTCAGCAATCTGATTCCCATCATTCAAACCAGCTTGTATCATTTTCTGAAAATATGCATTCTTGGTGCTGTTACTGCAGGCCAAGTTATCAATCAATCTAATTGCTTCTTCTAGTCTGTTTGTGTTGAAGTTTTCAGCACTAGCTGCATCCATGATAGGGTCAGGTTTTACCCAAATAAAACTACTGCAAGTGCACAGCAAAAGCAGTTGTAGTACAAGGGGTTATCGAATCCCAAGGGAGTATGTAAACCACACTAGCGATTATAGATTCAGATTAAGCTAAGCGATAAATAATGAATGTAATGCAAAACAGTAAAATAAATGCAAGAGGGCGTTTTTATGCTTGTTCTTAAAGTTCAGAAGGCTAAAGGCGCTAAGTCAGGACAGTTCGCCGGTTGAATCTGAGAGTGTAGAATGCATGCAATCAGGAATGAATTAAAACCGTCTTGAACATGAATCACAAAGATATAACTAATCAATTCTCATTGCAGAAGTTATCTATGTCTAAATCACAGAGTTTCAAATCTCTTTGCAAACCCTAACAACCTAAACATGCAGTAATGATCAGGTTCAATTGTTCACAAAACTCCTAAGCCAAATCTCTTTGTACTAGGGCGTTTTGCTCATCTAATACTAGTTCAGGTGATTAATAATGCTCTCACATCTATCAAAAACCTAGGGTTTCGAAATCCAGATGATGTGTCTAAGAAATCGATATGAATGCAAGCACATATGAAGAACCAATGAATTTCCTAGAAGTTTTTAGCAATTCTACAAACTCTTCTTCAACCTTTGAAAAGCCCTAACTTAACTAACAAACTACTCAGACATGGTGATTTGAGAAAACATCATGAAAAGAATAGATTGCATAAAACAAATAAGAAGTAGAAATAAAGGAGTTCAAAATCTGCTTTGAAGGAGTTTGATTTGTCTCTCCAAAAGCTCTTCTACAAATCTCTCTCTCAAGCTCTCAAAAATAATAAGATACAAGATATATGCAAAAAGAATGGCTGAAAAACCTAATATACAAGCTAAAACACGATCTAGGGCCTTTTTGTAAAAACTGGAACTTCTGGGCCAAAACTGCAATTTCTTCCTAATCTTTTAAAAACAGGCCACGACCTCCTTCCTTGGTGGGTGACGAGCGTCACCAGCTTGGTGACGAGCGTCACCCATATGCATACTTTCTTCTTCGAGCTGGATACTTCGTGGCTTCAACTCAGAATGCTCCAAAAGGTTCCAAAATCTCCAATTATGCTCCAGACATGCTATAACCTGTAAAGACTCTTCTAGGACTTTAAAAAGACCAAAAAGACTCAATAAAAAGGACTTATATCATGGTTAAAAACCCTAAAAACCATGATATATCAACTCCCCCAGACTTAGCTTTTGCTTGCCCTCAAGCAAACATTAGACAAAGAATAAGGTCGAGGTTTGAAAACAAGAAACAGTCAGTCAGTCATCAGAAACACCACACTTGTTAAAGCTTTCGAATCCACATACCACAGAGTCAACACAAGATCAAATTTCAGCCTAATCATCACAAGCTTAGCAAATCTCTCAAGTCCAGTCCAATTCCCTTCAAGAAACCCGAAATTTCTACTGCTAACTCCTTATTTTTATCTAAGTGTGAAGTCTCATCAAAGCTCTATCATCTTAATCACTTTACAGATTCTTTTCCCTTCCTAACAACTGAACAAATAGATCTCAACACAGCTCTCCTATTTTCTCTTCCCTTAATCTTTTTCCTTAGGATATTTTCGATTTTTCACTTCTTTTTCTCAACTTTTTCAGTCTAAGATATGGTGCTACTCAATACTTGTGTTCCTTGTGAGGAGACAGGTTCTTGAATGGTTCACTACTGTTGTTCCTTGTGAGGAGACAGGGTCATGAATGCACCATTCTTTGAACTTAATCTTTTTAAAAACTACATCAGGGAAAAATCAAAGAGAGACTGTATCTTAACCTTATTGTCAGTGCTTAAAGAGAGAATCAAGATCAATAAGAATCAATCACCAAGACAAGAAGTTTAAAGTTCATTAAGGTGGAGGTAACAGTAAATTTTCCAGATTCTCTAAGAACCTAAACCTTCATTGCTAGACTGATCTACCTATGACTTTCAACTTAGTAAGACTTGTAATCAACTACTGTGGCAATGGTTCTTATCAGCAAAAACGTCCTATGGTTAGTTCAAGAAAAACTGACAGTTTCAAAAATTTTGACTCTAGAAAAACAGGTTTTTTACTCAACTTTAAGACTCTATAAACATGACACAAAGCACACAACGTCAGTAACCACCTCCCCCAGACTTAAACAACACTGTCCCCAGTGTTATTAAGCCAAGAGTTGGTCAAAATGAATCATGAGAACGTGTAAAACCAAGGTGGAAAAGTGGTACCTCGCGAAGGAGCTAGTGACGAGCGTCACCATCTCTGATACTCCAGAAATCGACATGTTGGATGTTTAAATGCTATGCCACCATGTGTAGTCCGAAGTCAAACTGTAAGAGCACTCAAAACACACATCAAAACATCCAAACAAAGCATAATCCATGGTCCAACAAGTTCACAAGACATCATCCAAGCAAACTGAACAAAGTGACTCTTTTTTTTTTTTTTTTTTTTTTTTGATTTTTCTCATGTTTTTGGGTTTTTTTAGCTATGTAATAGAAAACTAAACTAATATATGAAAAAGAAAACTTACTAGTGGGTTGCCTCCCACTAAGCGCTTGTTTAAAGTCATTAGCTCGACTTTGAATGCTGCTCAGACAGCTGGTGGAGCAGAGGGTGGCCGTGAATGCCTTGGAGAAGAATGTCTCCTCATCCATGGTGGTTTGTAAGCAGTAGATATATGAACACTTCCAAGGAAGTGAGGAACATCAGCAGAGTGGGTCGTGACTGTGGGTGGGATACTTCTTTTTCCTGCAGAATCATCAAAAGAAACACCAAGCATTCTTTGCTTAGTTGCAGGTTTCTGGGTTGTGGACTGTTGAATTTTCGGATTGGTAACATATGATGGACTTGTAGCTGTAAAATCACGTTGCTGCTTTGTGTTCAGGTTGGTGACGAGCGTCACCAGGTCAGTGACGCTCGTCACTGACTCTACAGTTCGAGTTTCTGCAGTTTTCCTGCAATTCAGCTCTGCAAGTGTTGCTTCCATCACAAACACGTCTTCCTCCAGCAATTTGGCATTCATTGGAACCTCTTTTTCAAGCCCAGTCATGAAGATATGATCCTCACTGCAATCCTCAAACCCAACAGCTTCTGCAGAAGTTTCAGATATTGGCTCTTCAACAGCCATCTTGCTCACTTGCCCACTAATATCTTATTCATTGACACACTCAGCAATAGTGTCTTCTGAATGCTCCATGACAGTCTCTTTATCTCTGGAAGTTCTTACAGAAAAGGTCTGACCATCAATGGTAGAACTCTTTCTTAACTTATCCATGTCAAAGTTCATGACAGCATCACCAAGATCAAGCTCAATGTTCCCCTTTCTAACATCAATGATGGCTCCAGCAGTAGCCAAGAATGGTCTTCCCAGAATAAGAGGAACTTTGGGTTCTTCAGCATATTTCAGAACCACAAAATCTGTAGGAATTATGCAACCTTCAATGTTAACATAAACATTCTCTAACATGCCTTCTGGGGTCCTTATGGATCGATCTGCTAGGATGAGAGAGATCCCAGCTGGCTTGAAATCAGTCATTCCAAGTCTAGCAGCAACAGAGAAAGGCATCAAGTTAATACTTGAACCTAGATCACATAGAGAGTGTGGAAAACGTCCTGCAGATATTGAGCAATCAAGCACAAAGGTCCCTGGATCAGATAGCTTCTCTGGAACTCTGCTTTGAGTGATGGTATTGACTTGTTCAGAAACAGTCACCTTCTTCTTCTTCTTTGGAACTGTGCCTAAGAGAATTGCATTGATGTCTCTGGTAAGCAATGCTCCTTCCTCAGGACTTACACCATTCACAACCATTCTCTTTACATACCTTCTTAAAGCTGGTGAAAGCTTGACTGCATCAACAAGAGGGATCTCAAGCATCAGCTTGTCTATCATAGCTTTACATCTGGCTTCTTCTATCTCCTGTTTAGACTTCCTAGGATGCTTGGGGAATGGTGTTTTGGGTTTATAGACACGTTCCTGGTCATAATTTGCAGTTACAGGCGAAGCAGCTTCGTTCTGGGGTGGGTGACGACCGTCACCAGGGGGGTGACGCTCGTCACTCACCTGTGACAACCCCCGATTCTCTTCTATGTTGGTGACCAGCGTCACTCCTCCTTGGTGACGCTCGTCACTCACCTCTGAGACAGAAAAATTTTCATCTTCAGACTCCATGAGTTGCACGATCTGTTCTGCACTCAACCTCTTTTTCTGCACTGTTTTAAGCTCCTTTTCATTCCTGACTGTGATGGCATTAACCTGATGCTTGGGATTGATATCAGTCCTTCCAGGAAGGAATCCCTCTTGCCTTTGAACAGCTCCTGCAGTTTGAGCAACCTGCACATCAAGCTTCTTCATGTGAGAGTTCAGACTCTCAATTTTTCCATTCAGGTCTTGATACAGCGAATCTAGCTTGCCATTGAAGTTCACTGTCATCTTCTGCTGTCCTTCAAGTACCTGCTCCAGCATAGCTTCCATTTTATTGTCTTGTGGAGGTGCAGTTTGGTAGGAAGAAGAACCATAATTCCTGCTGTTTTGGTAAGGTTTCTCAACTTCAGTCTTCTGGAATGGGGGCTTAGGAGTGTAACCAGGCGTGCTCTGTCCTCCTGTAAAGGTACTCTGCTGATTATTGCTGTTGTAGCCTCTGTTCCATTGCTGATTTCCAAACCTTTGGCTCTGAAAACCCCCTCCATTGATGAAATTAACATCTTTCTGCTCAAATTCTTCAGGATTTTTGAAACTCTCCACTTCTGCAGCAAACTGAACTGACTTCATTCCCACCAAAAGGCTGTGCATGCTGTCCAACTTAGCCTTAACTTCAGCTATTTGGTTTCCATCATTCAAACCAGCCTGCTGCTTTCTCTGAAAATCTGCATTTTTAGTGCTGTTACTGCAGGCCAAGTTTTCAATCAATCTTACAGCTTCTTCTGGTCTGTTGGTGTTGAAGTTTCCTGCACTTGCTGCATCCAGCGCCATCTGATATTTCCAGTCAATGCCTCTGAAGAAAATCCCAAGTAATTGCACCTGACTGAAGCCATGATGAGGACAGTCCCTTTGATAAGACTTGAATCTGATCCAAGAAGCCTTAAAAGCTTCAGTAGGGCGCTGTGTAAATGATGCAATTTTCGTCCTCATGTCCTCTGATCTTGCATCATCATAGAAGTTATTCAGAAAGGCATTCTTGGTGTCTTTCCAAGTGGTCAATGAAGCAGGTTCCAGTTGCTTCAGCCAATATGCAGCTTCTCCTCCAAGAGAGTAAGGAAAAAGCTTGCAGAACAGGAAATCATTGCTGACTCCATTAGCTTTGACACTGGAAGCTAAATCCTCAAACCTCTCTATGTGATCTATAGGATGCTCATGAGGTAAACCATGGAAGGGATGCTGACCAACCAGCTGATAGTAGACTGGTTTAACCTCAAAATCGTTCCTCTGGAAGGCAGGAGGTCGGATTGCAGCACTGTTGGCATAGAACTGATCAGGTCTGTTGTAATCACCTAGAGTCCTCTGAACAAAACGCCCAGCAGCATTATTGACAGCTGCAGGGACTCCCACGTTCTCAGCCACTTGCTGAACCTGCTGTTCAACAATGACATTCCCCTCTTGATCAATTCTCTGCCCCTCTTCGTTCCTCCTGTTTCCTTCCCTGTCAACCAAGTGACCTTCTGCATCTTCAACCAAGATCAGTGGAGCGACCATTGTAGATTGCTTCTTAGCTTTCCTGTTAGTTCTCTCCAACCTAGCAAGCTCGTCGATGCTCAAAGTCAGAAGCTCCTTCTCTTTGTTGCTTCTGGTTCTGCGATTAGGCATACACCTGAAACAGGAACAGAGAAAAGTAGCTGAAAATCAGTAAAGAAATAAAAACTTAGACAAAATCCTAATACTAAAAATCGATAGGCAGCTATTACTCCCCGGCAACAGCGCCAAAAACTTGATAGGGTCAGGTTTTATCCAAATAAAACTACTGCAAGTGCACAGCAAAAGCAGTTGTAGTACAAGGGGTTATCGAATCCCAAGGGAGTATGTAAACCACACTAGCGATTATAGATTCAGATTAAGCTAAGCGATAAATAATGAATGTAATGCAAAACAGTAAAATAAATGCAAAAGGGCGTTTTTATGCTTGTTCTTAAAGTTCAGAAGGCTAAAGGCGCTAAGTCAGGACAGTTCGCAGGTTGAATCTGAGAGTGTAGAATGCATGCAATCAGGAATGAATTAAAACCGTCTTGAACATGAATCACAAAGATATAACAAATCAATTCTCATTGCAGAATTTATCTATGTCTAAATCACAGAGTTTCAAATCTCTTTGCAAACCCTAACAACCTAAACATGCAGTAATGATCAGGTTCAATTGTTCACAAAACACCTAAGCCAAATCTCTTTGTACTAGGGCGTTTTGCTCATCTAATACTAGTTCAGGTGATTAATAATGCTCTCACATCTATCAAAAACCTAGGGTTTCGAAATCCAGATGATGTGTCTAAGAAATCGATATGAATGCAAGCACAGATGAAGGACCAATGAATTTCCTAGAAGTTTTTAGCAATTCTACAAACTCTTCTTCAACCTTTGAAAAGCCCTAACTTAACTAACAAACTACTCAGACATGGTGATTTGAGAAAACATCATGAAAAGAATAGATTGCATAAAAGAAATAAGAAGTAGAAATAAAGGAGTTCAAAATCTGCTCTGAAGGAGTCTGATTTGTCTCTCCAAAAGCTCTTCTACAAATCTCTCTCTCAAGCTCTCAAAAATAATAAGATACAAGATATATGCCAAAAGAATGGCTGAAAAACCTAATATACAAGCTAAAACACGATCTGGGGCCTTTTTGTAAAAACTGGAACTTCTGGGCCAAAACTGCAATTTTTTCCTAATCTTTTAAAAACAGGCCACGACCTCCTTCCTTGGTGGGTGACGAGCGTCACCAGCTTGGTGACGAGCGTCACCCATATGCATACTTTCTTCTTCGAGCTGGATACTTCTTGGCTTCAACTCAGAATGCTCCAAAAGGTTCCAAAATCTCCAATTATGCTCCAGACATGCTATAACCTGTAAAGACTCTTCTAGGACTCTAAAAAGACCAAAAAGACTCAATAAAAAAGACTTATATCATAGTTAAAAACCATAAAAACCATGATATATCAATCCAGCGCCATCTCATACTTCCAGTCAATGCCTCTGAAGAAAATCCCAAGCAGCTGCACCTCACTGAAACCATGATGAGGACAGTCACTTTGATAAGACTTGAATCTCAGCCAAGAAGCCTTAAAAGCTTCAGTAGGACCTTGGGAGAATGATGCAATTTTCGTCCTCAGGTCCTCTGATCTAGCATCATCATAGAAATTGTTCAGAAAGGCATTCTTGGTGTCCTCCCAAGTAGTCAGCGAACCAGGCTCCAGTTGCTTCAGCCAATATGCAGCATCTCCTCCAAGTGAGTAAGGGAAAAGTTGCCGAACAAAAAGTCATAGCTAACTCCATTAGCTTTGACACTTGAAGCTAAGTCCTCAAACCTATCAATATGATCCATGAGATGCTCATGAGGTAAGCCATGGAATGGATGCTGTCCCACCAGCTGATAATAAGCAGGCTTAAGCTCAAAATGATTCCTCTGGAAAGCAGGACGGCGGATTGCAGCTTTGTTGGCATAGAACTGATCAGGTCTGTTGTAATCTCCTAGAGTCCTCTGAAAAAAATGCCTAGCAGCGTTGTTAGCAGCAACAGGGACTCCAGCGTCTTGTGCCACTTGTTGAACATGCTGTTCAACTATGACATTCCCATCTTGATCCAGTCTCTGCCCTTCTTCATTCCTCTTGTTTCCCTTTCTGTCAACCAAGTGACCTTCTGCATCTTCAACCAAGATCAGTGGATTAACCATTGTAGATTGCTTCTTAGCTTTCCTGATGGTCCTCTCCAACTTAGCTAGCTCGTCAATACCTAAGGTCAGAAGCTCCTTCTCTTTGTTGCTTCTAGTACTGCAATTAGGCATACACCTGAAACCAGCACAAAGAAAAGTAACAGAAAGTTAGTAAACAAATTAAAAACGTAGACAAAATCCTAATACTAAAAATCAATAGGCAGCTATTACACCCCGGCAATGGTGCCAAAAACTTGATATGGCTCATGTTTTACCCAAATGAAAACTACTGCAACTGCACAGCAAAGCAGTCGTAAAATAAGGGGTATCGAATCCCAAAGGAATATGTAAACTACACTAGCGATTTCAGATTCAGATTAAGCTAAGCAACAAATAGTGTATGTAATGCGAAATAACAAAATAAAAGATAGCAGGCGAAATTTGTTAGATCTAAGACTCAGAAAACTAAAAGCGCTAAGTCAGGACAATTCGCAGGTTGAATCCGAGAATGTAAAATGCATGAAATCAAGAATGATTAAAAACCGTGTTGAACATGAATCGCAAATATATAACTAATCAATTCTCATTGTAGAAGTTAACTATGTCTAAATCACAGAGTTTTAAATATCTTTGCAAACCCCAATAAACTAAACATGTAGTAATGATCAAGTTCAATTGTTCACAAAACTTCTATGCCAAATCTCTTTCCACTAAATCGTTTTGCTCATCTAATGCTAGATCAGGTTATCAATAATGCTCTTACATCTAATAAACAACCTATGATTTTCGGATTTCTAGATGATAAGTCTAAAAAATCGATTTTCAAGCAAGCAGAGATGAAGAACCAAAAGATATTCCTAACAGATAGCAATTCTACAAACTCTTCATCTACCTTTGAAAAGCCCTAACTTAACTAGCAAATTACTCAGACATGATCATGGAAACAGAAATCATGGCTGAATAAAATTACATTGAAAGAATGAAATCAAAGACAAAAGGGTTCGAAATCTTCACCAAAAAGAGTACAGGATCTGTCTCCTCAAAAACTCTAAATAAAATCCTCTCTAAAGCTCTCTGAATTCTCAAAATATAAGATAAAAGCCAACAATGGCTGAAAACCTAATATATACAACCTAAAACACGATCTGGAGTTTTCTTGCAAATACTGGAACTACTGGGCCAAAACTGCATATATTGCTCCTTCTTTTATGAAACCAGCCACGAGCCTTCCTCTACGGGTGACGAGCGTCACCATAGGTGGTGACGAGCGTCACCCAATTCCAAATCCTTTTTCCTAGTTGCACACTTCGTGGCTTCAATTTTGCAATGCTCCAAAAAGCTTCTATATCTCCAAATATGTTCCAGACATGCTATGGCCTGCAAAAACTCTACTAGGAATCTAAAAAGACCAAAAAGACTTAATAAAAAGGACTTATACCATGGTTAAAAACTGCAGGTTTTCAACACTTTCTTCCTGCAGTCTAGTTTCTACCAAGTACACGTTCTCTTCAGGCAAGAAATCATTTATTGGGACATTATCTTCAACCTGAATCTAGGATAGATGATCAGCAACTCCATTCTCAACTCCTTTCTTGTCGTTCACTTCAATGTCAAATTCTTGAAGAAGCAGAATCCATCTAAACAACCTTAGCATTGCATCCTTCTTCTGTATCAGATACTTCAGTGCTGAATGGTCGGAAAGGACCACGACCTTGGAGCCAACAAGATACTGCCTGAATTTTTCAAATGCAAAGACTACAGCCAACAGTTCTTTCTCAGTTGTTGCATAGTTCGTCTGAGCATCATCAAATGTCCTACTGGCATAGTAGATGGCATGGAGCTTCTTGTCTTTCCTCTGTCCCAGCACTGCTCCAACTGCATATTCGCTGGCATCAAACATCACTTCAAACGGCAAGTCCCAATCTGGAGGCTGCACAACAAGAGCTGTAACCAAAGCCTGCTTGATCTGGAGGTGAAGATCATACCCACCTGATTCGCAGACACCACCGTGCTGCAGAAGATGGGTATTCTGGAGACTCTCGAGAGGATCGGGATGAGCACTATGCCATTACAGCAGTACGATGTGTACCCAGACCTGGTTCGACAGCTCCTCTCCATTGCTCGCGTGTACTACGCAAACGAGATGGCTAAGCGCACGCAAGAAGGCACGTTGACTTCCTGATCCGCGGGATTCGATACAGGATCAGTCTGATGGAGCTTTGCGAGATTTATGGTTTCTCTTACCACCCTACATGCGTTCTCCTTCCCTCACAGTGGACCCACATGCAGACATTCTGGTCCAAGTTTGGGAATGGAGTCTATGACAGCAAGACGAGCACGCAGACGGACGTTCGACATCCAGTTATGAGGTACATTATGTGCCTTCTTGGCAAGACTATCTTGTGCAAGTCTGCGCAGAGCAAGACGCGTGTTAGTGAGCTGGTTCTGCTCTACTATGGCTTCGCTGATATGTTGGCTGAGGAGATACCCATGGAGAGCATGATCCGCACCATCTTTGGCGCTATTTTCCCTGAGCATTTGGTCTCTTTGAAGACCAAGCCATTCACCAGTCCGGGGGAGAAGAATGAGAGTGTAGGCAGCCTCCTGACACCAATCTTCCAACACTTTCAGATCGATGTATCACCTTGCAGCATTCACACTGACAGAGCCCTCATGGATGATCAGCATCTGCGCAATGCTACTTGGCTCAAGCCGCGAGTTGTCTGGATATTCACTACCACTGCTGAAGAGTATGTTAGCATACAGTTGCCAAACAGCGCGCTCACGACGATCCAGAGCGTCATACTCCAGCTGTGGTTTCTGCCAGATCCGAGTCTGCTGCGTCCTCTTCCTCAGCGTCCAGCTAGAGCTGCTACTGCTGGCGCTTCCACTGCTGCTACTGCTGGACCATCCAGGAGCCAGATCACTGCTTTCAGGCGCCCTCCGCGACCACAGACACCCATGAACATGGCTGCTTTTCAGGAGTATGTCATTGATAGCTTTGAGGGACTATGGGATGCTGTTGCTACACTTAGCAATTGTGGTTGTGTCCGCCGACACGACACTACTGAGCCTTGCGAGGATGAGGACTAGAGCCTATACTATCTAGTTACTTGTTTCTGTTTCTCTTTTCTTTTATTTCTCTTGAGTCATTTTTATGTTTTCTTTGAGTCAGTTGTCAGTTACTTTGAGGCTGTTTTGTGAGATTGTTGAACCAGGTCTTTATTGCTATGTTTTGATGTTATTAAATGTGTGTTTGAGTACTCTAATAGTCTGACTTTAGAGTACACATGATAACATAACGTTTATACACATCTGACTTGTAGATTTGGGAGTTTCAGACGTGGTGACGCTCGTCACCCGTCCCTTCGCAAGGTACCACTTTTCTGACATGGTTTTACAAGTTCTCATACTTCATTTTGACCAACTCTTGACTTAATAACAATGGAGACAGTGTTGTTTTAGTCTGGGGGAGGTGGTTACTGACGTTGTGTGCTTTGTGTTTGATTTTTAGAGTTTTAAAGTTGAGTCAAAAACCTGTTTTTTTATAGAGTCAAAATTTTGAAACTGTCAGTTTTTCTTGGAACTAACCAGAAAACGTCTATGCTATTAAGAACCATTGCAACAGTAGTTGATTACAAGTCTTACTAAGTTGAAAATCATATGTAGATCAGTCTAGCAATGAAGGTTTAGGTTCTTAGAGAATCTGGAAAATTTGCTGTTAGCTCCACCTTAATGAACATTAAACTTCTTATCTTGGGGCTTGATTTTCATTGATCTTGATTCTCTCTTTCAACATTGACAACTATGTTTAGATGCAGTCTCTCTTTGATCTTCCCTGATGCAGTTTTTAAAAGTTTGAGTCAAAGGAATGGTGCATTCATGACCATGTCTCCTAACGAGGAACAACAGTAATGAACACACTTAAGAACTTGTCTCCTCACAAGGAGCACAAGTATTGATTAGCACCATATCCTAGACTGCTAAAAAATGAGAAAATAGTTGAAGAATCGAAAATATTCAAAGGAAAAGATCAAGGGAAGAGAAAATAGGAGAGCTGTGTTGAGATTGCTTTGTTCAGTGTTTAGGAAGAGAAAAGAATCTGTAAGTGATTGAGATGATTAAACCTTGATGAGATATCTCACTTAGTTGAAAATAAGGAGTTAGCAGTAGAGATTTTGAATTTCTTGAAGGGATTTGGATTGGATTTGAGAGATTTGCTAAGCTTGTGATGATTAGACTGAAATTTGATGTTGTGTTGACTCTTTGGTATGTGGATTCGAATGTGTTAACTAATGTGGTGTTCTTGATGTTCAGCTGAATGTTTCTTGTTTTCAAACCTCGACCTTGTTCTCTGTCTGATGTTTGCTTGAGGGCAAGCAAAAGCTAAGTCTGGGGGAGTTGATATATCATGGTTTTTATGGTTTTTAACCAGGGTATGAGTCCTTTTTATTGAGTCTTTTTGGTCTTTTTAGAGTCCTAGTAGAGTCTTTGCGTAGCATGTATGGAGCATAATTGGAGATATTGAAGCTTTTTGGAGCATTGCAAGATTGAAGCCACGAAGTGTGCAACTCGGAAGGAGGATTTGGACTTGGGTGATGCCCGTCACCCGTAGAGGAAGGCTCGTGGCTGGTTTCATAAAAGAAGGAACATTATTTGCAGTTTTGGCCCAGATGTTCCAGTATTTTCAAGAACACCCCAGATCGTGTTTTAGCTTGTATATATTAGGTTTCAGCCATTGTTGGCTTTTATCTTAGATTTTGAGAATTCAGCGAGCTTTAAAGAGGATTTTATTCAAAGCTTTCGGGGAGACAGATCCTGTACTCTTTTTGGAAAAGATTTCGAACCCCTTTGTCTTTTATTTCATTCTTTCAATGCAATTTTTTTCAGCCATGCTTTCTGTTTCCATGATCATGTCTGAGTATTTTGCTAGTTAAGTTAGGGCTTTTTAAAGGTTGATGAAGAGTTTGTACAATTGCTATTTGTTAGGAATATCTTTTGGTTCTTCATCTCTGCTTGCTTGAAAATCGATTTCTTAGACACATCATCTAGAAATCCGAAAATCATAGGTTGTTTAATAGATGCGAGAGCATTATTGATAACCTGATCTAGCATTAGATGAGCAAAACGATTTAGTGCAAAGAGATCTGGCTTAGGAGTTTTGTCAACAATTGAACTTGATCATTACTGCATGTTTAGATTATTAGTGTTTGCAAAGAGATTTGAAACTCTGTGATTTGGACATAGTTAACTTCTGCAATGAGAATTAATTAGTTATATATTTGTGATTCATGTTCAAGAAGGTTCTTAATCATTCCTGATTTCATGCATTTTACATTCTCAGATTGAACCTGCGAATTGTCCTGACTTAGCGCTTTTAGTTTTCTGAGTCTTACATCAAACAAATTTCGCCTGCTATCTTTTATTTTGTTATTTCGCATTACATACACTATTTATTGCTTAGCTTAATCTAAATCTGAAATCGATAGTATAGTTTACATACAACTTTTGGGATTCGATACCCCTTATACTACGATTGCTTTGCTGTGCACTTGCAGTGGTTTTTATTTGGGTAAAACCTGAGCCCTATCAAGTTTTTTGGGGGGCGTTCCGAGAAGATCATACCCACCAGATCATACACACCGGATTTCGATGTGGTCTTCCAAACTCTTGGGTTCTTTACATCGCTTGATGTGAATTCAATATTGCTCGATATTGAACCAGAATCTCGCTTCTTTAGCTCCGCTTGATCCTCTTTGACTGGGGTAACTCCCTGAATTATTCCTATGCTTCCTCCTTGTCTTTAGAGGCTCCTTAGGTACCTAAAAACATCCTTTATGCAGATCTAATGCAGACTACAACTAAATGCAACCTAAGTCTAAAAACAAAGAAAAATAGGACAAAAGCAAAGGAAAACATGCAAGAGATGACCAAAACATGAACTAAATGCAAGCTTATATGGTGCAATTATGAGAGATATCACTGAAGCATCAAGAGCTTCTCATGAGCACATCAGGCTCCTCCAAAGGTGGAATAACTTCCAGGACAAGGCAATCAGAAGCCTTATGAAGTCAGTTAAGGCTAGCAAGAAGTTGGCAGTTGACTCCCTTAAAAGAAGAGTGAAGAAGCTGAAAAGGAAGTTGGGAGGCTCGTCAAAAAAGACCGATCAAGCTGTCCAAACTGAGACACAAGGAGAAGGATCAGATGGTGATAGCATGTCTGAGGACGAGCCTGATGCCACTGTTAAAGAGAGACATTCCTTCCACATTGATGGTTGTAGAAGTCCCTACTTGGCGGTCATGAAATACTTTAAAGTTTTTAGTACTTTCCTTGGCATAAACTATCAACACATGGTAGAATTCTACAGCTTTTTATCAGCTTCACTAGGCTCTGCTTTAGGTTCTTCTTTTGGTGAAACAAGTCTTTCTCAGCTCTTTTCTTCTCTAAGGCAAGGTCTTCTTCTCTGTCCAAACCTTGAAGGAACTTCTCTATAATGTCCACAGATTCTTGGTCATCAATGGCAATGTTTAAAATATCTCCCCCACGCCTAGAATCCTCCATGTCCAAATGGTACTTGACTTTTGAGTCTTTCTCAATCACCCAAACCAGTACTAGCCATTGTAGTATAGCATAGGCTTTTTATCAATCCATAAGTCTAAGATAGATACCTCTAGGAATGCAATAGAATGCCATAAATCAAGCTAAAACAGGAAGAGAGTTGTTTAATCTACTAAACTAATCAACCTAAGTGAACCATAGACCAAGCAAGACTTGTGAAAGCAACACTTAGCATGATCAAGCAAGAAAACAGAGCAAGAAAATAGAGTACTAAGCAAATTTCAAAATTTAAATGATAAAAGCAAGGATCCTAGATGTGGTTATTGAGTTTGGAGAATTCAAAGGCAAGATTAGGCTGTTATCAATCTCATTGACAATACAAACAAGCAAGCAATGCAAATTCCTAGACAAAGAATTCACTATTAAGCAAGTTAAATGATATGTCATGGTTTTTAAGGTTTTTAACCATGATATAATTCTTTTTCATTGAGTTTTTTTGTCTTTATAGAGTCCTATTATAGTTTTTACAGGTTGAAGTACGTTTGGAGCTCATATGGAGATTTTGGAGCATTCTGAAGCAAAACTGGAGACCTTCCCGAAGAGAGCAACAAGGAGACGTGTTGTACAATGGGTGACGCTCGTGACCCCCTAAGAAGACCTTGCGGGAGCTAAATAAAAGTTAAAGAAGAATTGAAGTTTTTGCCCAAAAGTTTCATTAATTACAAAAAGGACCCAATTTGTTTTTAGCCTATAATTTAGGTTTTTCAGCCACTTTTTGGTTTATATCTTATTTTCTAGGGAGACAAAGAGGGAGATTTTTTCTAGAGCTTTTCGGGAGATAATTCTGAGATTTTGTTTCTTCTTGAGAGAAGAATCTGAACCCCTTTTATCTCTATACTTATTTCTTTTATGCAATCTATTTTATTCATGATGTTTTCTCAATTCACCATGTCTGAGTAGTTTGTTAGTTAGGTTTTAGGGATTTCAAAGTTTATGAATCGTTAGAATTGAATTGCTGTTGGGATTAGTCTGTTAGTTCTTCATCTAGGTTTGTGTTTATTGCTTATTCTAGCTTCGCGACCTAGAATATGATATTAGTTGATTAATAGGTGCGAGAGTATTATTAATTGCCTGAACTAATCTTAGATGAGCAAAATTACTATCTGCAAAGAGATTTGATTTAAGAATTTTGTGAACAGATCGAAACTGAACTTATTGCTTGTCTTAATTGTTTGAATTTGCAAAGAGAATTAGAATTCTAGGATTTAGCATAGATAATTTCTGCAACGAGAGTTGATTGGTTTTTCAATTGTGTTTCGAGCTCTAGAACGGCTCTTAATAAATATCTTGACAGTTTTTATTATGCAATTTTGATTTCAACCTGCGAATTTCTCAAAGCTTAGCGTTTTGTCTTTCTGAATTTTAAACCTCAAATCAATCATCTGCTGCTTTTCTTTAGTTTATTTGCATCATATTTTATTTACTCTTATCATAATTCGAACCTAAAATCAGTTGTGTGGCTTCTTTAAGTCTCTTGGGATTCGATAACCGTTTATACTACATCTTCTTTACTGTGCACGTGCAGTAGTTTTATTTAGGTGAAACTTTGAGCCTATCAAGTTTTTGGCGCCGTTGCCGGGGACTTAATAGTTGCCTTCAGATTTTTAGTTTTAGAATTTTGTCTAAGTTTTTGTTTTTGTTACTAACATTTTCTTGTTTGATGCAGGTGCGTGCATAATCGCAGTACCAGACGCAACAATGAAAAGGAGCTGATCAACTTGGACAACCAGACACTAGCACGTTTAGAGCGAACAAACAGGAAAGCAAAACAAACCTGCTAAGATGGTTGCTCCACTGGTGCTGATTCAAGGTGATGATGGTCTGTTGTATGATGTAGAGGGTAACAGGCCAAATGAAGAAGGACATCGACTTGCTGATGATGGTACTGTGACAGTCGAGCAAGCAGTGCTACCAATGCAGAATCAGCAGCCTGCACTCGCAGGTAATGGTGCAGGAAACGTGGCTGGGTGCTTTATTCAGCACACTCTGGGAGATTACAACAGACCAGACCAATTATATGCTAATAGAGCGGCAATTCGCCCTCCTGCCTTCGAGGGGAATGACTTTGAGCTGAAGCCTGCCTACTACACTCTTGTGGCTCATCATCCTTTTCATGGTCTTCCTCATGAGCACCCAATGGACCACATTGAGAAGTTTGAGGATCTGGTGACAAGCATCAAGGCTCATGGAGTCAGCAATGACTACCTTCTGTGCAAGCTCTTCCCATACTCTCTTGGTGGGGATGCAGCTTAATGGCTGAAACAACTGAAGCCTGGATCTATGACTACTTGGGAGGATACCAAGAAAACTTTCCTCAATAATTTCTATGATGATGCAGGGTCTGAGGAACTGAGAACGAAAATCTCTTCCTTCTCTTAAGGACCAATTGAAGCTTTCAAGACTGCCTGGTTGAGGATCAGATCATATCAGAGGGATTGTCCAGATCATGGGTTCTGTGAAGTGCGGCTGCTTGGTATCTTCTTCAGAGGCTTGGACTAGAGGTACCAGATGGCTCCTGATGCTGTAAGCAATGAAACTTCAATACCAGGTATCCAGAAGATGCTTATGTGCTTACTGAAAATTTGGCATCTAGCAAAAGTACCAAGAATGCAGATTTAGAAAGGAAGAAGCAAGATGGAAACAAAGATGAAAGTCAGATTGCTGAGGTTAATGCTAAGTTGCATTCAATGCGCAACCTTTTTGTGGGTAAGAAATCAGCTGAAGAGTTTGCGGAAGAAACTGTTAATTTTATCAATGGAGCTGGTTTCAAGGTCAGAGATTTGGTAATCAGCAAGGATATGGCTCCTCTTACCAGAAGCCTTTTCAGAGCAACAACTTCAATTGCACTTATCGTTTTTCCTCCTATCAAAATCAACCTGCTCCATTAGCCGATAGTAAAGTGGAATCAATGCTTGAACAACTCTTGGAGGGCCATCAGAAGATGACTGTGGATTTTAATGAGGAGATAGATTCAGTGTACCAGGACTTGAATGGGAAGATTCAGAGTTTGAACACTCATGTGAAGAAACTGGACATTCTAATTGCTCAAACTGCAGGAGCAGTTCAAAGGCAAGAAGGATTCCTTCCTAGAAAGACTGACACTAATCCAAGACATCATGTCAATGCCATCACAGTCAGAAGTGAAAAAGAACTTAATTTAGTGCAGAAAAAGAGGCTGAGTGCAGAGGAGATCGTGCAACTGATGGAGATTGAAGATGAATATTTTACAGGCTCAGAGGGAGTGACGAGCGTCACCCAGGAGGAGTGTCACTCGTCACCCAACTTACAGAGGCAAAGAATACGTTATGACAGAGTGGTGACGAGTGAGATCGTCACCCAGGGATCTATTTTATTCATGATGTTTTCTCAATTCACCATGTCTGAGTAGTTTGTTAGTTAGGTTTTGGGTTTTTCAAAGGTTATGAATTGTTAGAATTGAATTGCTGTTGGGATTAATCTGCTAGTTCTTCATCTAGATTTGTGTTTATTGCTTATTATAGCTTCACGACCTAGAATATGATATTAGGTTGATTAATAGATGCGAGAGTATTATTAATTGCCTGAACTAATCTTAGATGATCAAAATTACTATCTGCAAAGAGATTTGGTTTAGGAATTTTGTGAACAGATCGAACCTAAACCTATTACTTGTCTGAATTGTTTGAATTTGCAAAGAGATTTGGAATTCTAGGATTTAGACTTAGATAGTCTCTGCAACAAGAGTTGATTGGTTTTGCAGTTGTGTTTCGAGTTCTAGACCGGTTCTTAATAAATATCCTGACAGTTTCTATTCTGCAATTTTGATTTCAATTTACGAATTTTTCAAAGCCTAGCATTTGTCTTCTTGAATTTAAAACCTCAAATCGAGCATCTGCTGCTTTTCTTTAGATTATTTGCATCACATTTCATTTATTCTTAGGATAATTCGAATCTGAAATCTGTTGTGTGGCTTTCTTAAGTCTCTTGGGATTCGATAACCTTTTATACTACATTTGCTTTGCTGTGCACTTGCAGTAGTTTTATTTATGTGAAACTTTAAGCCTGTCATTAAACCCAATCCCTTGGTGATTAACACTTTGCTAAACATCCTAACAAGAACTAAATCCCATTAGTGTTAAGATCAATAGAAAGCAAGCTAAACCAATCTTATTTAAGCCAAAATACTTCTTAGACAATCAATCCCTTGAGCTAAAACAAGTAAATCATCTAAAAGACTAGATCAGAATTCATCAAACACTTGTTGGGCATAAGAGAAAAGTTAAATCTAGATTCATGTGATCAAGACAAATCTAGCCTAAACAAAGACTAATAGAGAGGACTCAATCAATATTAAGCACTAACAAACTCTAATCAAGTCTTAAATTTCCCTAATCCACCATATCTAAGTTCCTAAAAAATAACTACTCACTAATCATCATGTAAACCATCAAATCACAAAGAAAAAAGATGTTAAACAGGATTAAGAAGAGAGATTAAAGAAGATTAAGATTGCAAATACAAAAACTTAGCTTAAAAAAAGGATCTTCTTCATACAAAATCAAAAATGCAATTAAGGGACTAAGCAAGAAAGAGACTTCCTAAAATCCTTAAGATAAAAAGTATTTATACTAAATGACAAAAACCCTAAAGGAATAAATAAAAGCAGTTAGGATAAGGCTAACATCGAGATAAGGAGCTCGATGTGAGTGCTCGATGTTGGGCTTCAGGTGCTTGACATCGAGCAAGCCTTGCTTGATGTGCATGCTCGATGTAAAACTTGATCGCTCCTGCCCTCCTACATCGTGCGATGTTGATGCTCGATGTAAATGTCATGTGGCTTGACATCGAGCAGCCTGGCTCGATGTGGATTCTCGATGTGATATCCATTCTTCTCGGGTGCTTTACATCGTGCGATGTTGATGCTCGATGTGATCCCACATCCTCTATGGTGCATTACATCGCGCAATGTGGACTCCATCAAGCTCGATGCTGGGCCAAATTTCCACTTCCTTAGCTTCTCTTGCTTCTCGTTGTCTAGGGTAACTCCCTGAATCATTCTCATGCTTCCTCCATGCCTCCAATGGCTCCTTAGGTACCTATAAACATCCCTTATGCTAAGAAAATGCAAACTACGACCTAAATGAAAAAGTCTAAAAACAAAGGAAAATGGGACAAAACCAAAGGAAAACATGCAAAAGGAGACTAAAAGATGAACTAAATGCAAGACTAAATGATGCAAATATGAGAGATATTGATGTCATTGCATTTTGCATACATTTTGCATACTCATTAGATAGTTTTTCATGCATTTGTATCATGTTTTAGGTTAGATTGCATTACTTAGGGTCCTAGAGCATTCTTGCATCAGCATGTGCATTTTCTCGGCATTTTGCATCCATTCCAGGTTGTTTCTGGTTACTTTGGAGTCATGGAGGTTCGTGGAGGTGTGGAGGCCGATGTAGCAGTTCATGGGAGCTCGGGAATGTGCTAAGGACCAGTGATCGAGGAGTAGATCGAGCATGACCGGTCGATCTAGGGGTTGATCGACCAGAAGATAGAGCCAACTAGGCGATCCAAGGATAATGATCGAGACGGAGATCGAGTGAAGCAATCGATCAATCGGTACGGACGTAAATGACGCCATGCAGAGCGAGAGCCAGATCGAGTACACCTCTCGATCCACCCGAAGATCGATACCGAGATCGGATGCAACACTCGATTCACCGATGAAGATCGAGACCCGGATCGAGCCGAAGACACGATGTCCGGATATGATCGAGAGAACAACTCGATCCAATGGTCGATCTCTGTCCTTTCAAACGTTTTTGGCTGTTAGCGAAGGGGGGACCATTGGATTGTTTGGACATTTTAGGCAAGGCGGCGACGCCCTTTTTCAAGAACTTTTAGATTTCTTATCTTCTTTTTCATGTTTTCTCTCTCGTTTTTGGAAGAACACCATTGTTGAACCAGTTTTCTTTTGAAGCTTTTGTATTCGAATCCTTATCGTTTGATCTAGTCTTTCTTTCATGTTTATCGTTTCATTTCTTCTGCTTTGCTTGATTTACTTTATGAGTAGTGAGTAGTTTACTTTGGGTTCGGGGTTGAGAGGATTGAAGGGTAGAAAAGGTTCGATCTTGGTTTGTTTTCTAAACGTTTTTTAAGGCTATCTCTTCCAAGGTGTTGAAAGCTTAATGCTTGAAGACTCTCACGCCAAGAGCTTCATGATTCGAGAGGTCCCTTACCTTGACTGGATCCAGGGGCCTCAGAAGATCACACCTTAGAGACTAGTTACCACTTCCCAAAAGCCATGGAAGTTTGGGGGACTAGTTAAGCCATTACTCGAAATCTGTTTTCCTTGCCTTTCAACCTCTTTTTCCACCAAAAGCCATGGGTTTGGAGGAGAGGATGAAAGAGTGATCTATACCGAAAGCCACGAATAGATCTTGTTTTGTTTTCGAGGCTTAGAGATCCTCACCAAGTGAGTCGATCTAAAGTTTCAAACCCAAGATCGATCCTTGAAACCCTTTATATGAATCTCAACCCTAAAGCCGTTTCTCTTAGCATATTTACGTCTCATTTCATCTTTTGCTAGTTACCTGATAGCATCCTGGTCTTTAGATTCATTGTTCTTACAGTTTTAGACGAGATCGATCGTTTCTGCTCGATCTAGTGGTCGATCTTGTGGTCGATCCACTAGTCGAATTTTAACAATTCGAAGCTCTTCCCTTTAATTTGTCTGTTTGTTTCTCGTGGTAACTGCTTCCTTTCTAGTATTTTTAAAATAGGTTTCACTCTGTTTAGGTTGCTGCATTTACTTTTTAGAATATTTCTCATAAACTGTCTCATTTGCCTAGATTTGTCTTAGACCTTGCATTCTCTGTGGATTCTCTATCATCTAGAAGTGGATTGACACTCTCCTGCTTGCTTTACTACAACATTGCGTGCACTAGAGTTTTGATAGCCTCTCTGCTGCATTAGAGCATAAGAAAACCAGTTTATCAAATGGCGCCGTTGCCATTCTAGGTTGCTTAGAGAACATGGAGATTTGGGTCTTAGCAAAGACTAAGTCTTTACCTTTTTCAAGTTACTAATCATACTACTCTAAACCGTGTGTTTTCAGGTACCTGAATCTTCGTTCAAAGGGAGACAACAATCTACTACAGCCCTTAGACAACATTCATCAGCTTGGTCACTCACGGTAAAGGAGAGTCAGAGATCAAACAAGAGCCTTTGAGGAGATTGTTCAACACGGTCTGGTTAACTTTGAAGACATGGCTGAACACGAGCATCCAGAGGGACCTCCTCCAGCAGGACGGGGCAATGGAAACCCCCAACACGCGGCTAGACCTCCGAGGATCATAGGAGCCGGAGATGCTCCCAATACCCACCACAATAGGTTTGGGATCACTCCTCCTCCAGTACAAAACAATAACTTCGAGATCAAGCCGGGTTTCATCTCCATGGTGCAAAACAACAAGTTCCACGGCTTAGCAATGGAAGACCCCTTGGAGCACTTGGACAATTTCGAGCAAGTATGTGGAGTGATAAAGATCAACGGTATATCAGAAGATGCTTTCAAGCTGCGTCTCTTCCCCTTTTCACTCGGAGACAAAGCTAGACATTGGGAGAAGACCCTCCCACAAGGCACCATCACATCATGGGCTGAATGTAAGAAGGCTTTCCTCTCAAAGTTCTTCTCAAGCACCAGGACTGCTCGGTTGAGAAGCGAAATCAGCGGTTTCACTCAAAGGAACAACGAGACATTCAATGAGGCTATGGAGCGTTTCAAAGATTACACGATCCAATGCCCTCATCACGGGTTCAGTGAGGAGACTCTACTCAGTACCATATACCGTGGAGCTTCACCAAAGATCCTGTTGTTGCTTGATACAGCTAGCAAAGGGAACTTCCTCGGTCAAGAGGTTGAAGAGGGTATGGAGCTGATAGAAAACCTGGCGTTGAGTGATGGAAACTATGCCGAGAATTATGACCGAGCACCAAGAGGATCAGAGTTAGAGTCTCACAAAAAGGAGCTCAAATCGTTGCATGAGAAGATTAACAAGTTGGTCTTAGCTAATCAAAAGCATGTTCACTTTGTTGGTGAAGCTGATGAAAACCAAGAGGAGTTGGAGCTAAGCCAAGAAGAAGCAAATTGGGTGGCTGGACAGAACAACTACAAGTCTCAAGGCTACAACCAAGGCTACCAGAACAACAACCTCTCTTACTGGAGCACCAACGTAGCCAACCCTAAAGATCAAGTGTACCCTGCTCAACAAGCTAAACCTTTCATCCCTTACAACAAAGGTTTTCAACCGAGTAGTGGTTTCCAAGGTCAAGGGCAAGGCAACATTCAAGGGCAACAACAACAAAACAAGGGTTATACTCCTAACTACCCTCCGGGCTTTGCACCTCAGCAACAACAACCGATGCAACAACAAGTTGATCCGGTTCAAGCAATGTTCCAACAACTAATACAAGGGCAAGCTTTTACCAATCAGAAGTTCGCTAAATGAACACTAGGCTTGATTCATCTCTAACCGACTTCTCCACTCAAATCACCAACCTTAACAACAAGATAAAGCAGCTGGAGAAGGGTAAAGCAAGCACGAGTGGTCAGAACAGCCTTCCGGGAAAGTGTGAGCAAAACCCCAAGGAGTATGCCAATGCTATTACATTGAGAAGTGGCAAAGAGCTTGAACCTCCGGTCTCTACAAAGAACAACGAGGACGTTGTAATTCAAGAGGGGGAGGTTAAACTTTCGGCTGATAATGAGGAGATCAACTTTGACAACATGTGGATTCAAGGACCGAGAAGAGGTGACAAGGCATTCATTGAGAAGGAAGCTGAGAAAACCACCAAGGAGAAGAATGACTACGTGCCCCCACCTTACGTACCAAAGTTGCCATTTCCGGGTCGTTTCAAAAAGCAGCTAATAGAGAAGCACCGGATCCTGTTTGAGAAGCACTTGAGAGACGTGGAGATAAAGCTGCCTCTTGTAGACTGTCTCGCTATGATGCCCAAGTGCGCCCAATTTTTCAAGGACACCCTTGTGAAGAAGAACAAAGAAAGCAAAGAAGTACTTGTGCTAAGCGAAGAGTGTAGTGCGGTTATTCATAAGGAGATAGTGCCTAAGAAACTGGGAGATCCTGGGAGCTTCACTATACCTTGTGCTTTGGGTCCTCTAGAGTTCAAGAGTTGCTTGTGTGATCTCGGAGCTAGCATAAACTTGATGCCTCACTCCGTGGCTAAGAAGCTTGGTTTTACTCGGTTTAAAGAATGTCGGATCTCATTGGTGCTGGCTGATAGGAGCGTGAGATTACCGGTTGGGTTGCTTGAAGACTTACCGGTGCGAATCAGTGGTGTGAACGTACCTACAGACTTTGTAGTGTTGGAGATGGACGAGGAGCCGAAAGACCCACTCATCTTAGGGAGACCGTTCCTTGCAACCGCCGGAGCTATAATAGATGTGAAGAATGGGAAGATTGCCTTGCATTTGGGGAAAGAGATCAGGCTAGACTTTGACATCAACAAGGTTCTAAAGAAGCCAACCATTGAAGGACAAGCTTTCTATATTGAAACGATGGATGCTCTAGCGGATGAGTTGTTGGAAGAGCTAGCTCTAGAAGACCATTTGAAGCTAGCACTCACTAAGGAGCCAGGGGAGTTTGGCTATGTGGACCAGAGAACCCAAGAGTACGTGAACCTGCTGGATTCGAGGAGGATCATCAAGAATGAAGAAGGTTGCTGCCTAGAGATCGACTCCGAGATCGACGCTATCACTCGATCCAGGAGTCAGATCGACAAGTCAATCGAGAACCCAACTCGATCCGGTGCAACAATCGACCAACAGATCGAGAATGATGCTCGATCAGGAGAAACAATCGAGTCGACGATCGAGAAAGACCTCCCGATCATTTTGGAGTCAAATCAAGAGATCGACTCGACGTCTCGATCCCTTACTCGATCCATATCAAATCGAGTAAGTGAATCGAGTGAAATGGCTCGATCTAGACGACATCGAGAGGAGAATCGACCGAGGGACTCGATCACAGAAGGGATAGCGATAGAGGAAAGCAGTCTGATGGGCCATGCCTCGAGTTCAAGGGAGAGTTCCGAGGAGAACAACAACAACAGCCACGAGGATGACTGGAGTGAGCTGTTAGCCCCAAAGGTGGACCTTAAGGAGCTCCCAAAAGGGCTAAGGTATGCTTTCTTAGGACCTAATGACACCTATCCCGTGATAGTAAATGAAAACCTTAGTGATGATGAGTTGCACTCGCTCTTAACTGAGCTGAGAAAGTATAGGAATGCCATTGGATACTCTTTAAGTGACATCAAAGGCCTTTCACCAATGCTTTGCACTCATAGGATTCACTTGGATAATGAGAACGCCACTTCTGTAGAACATCAAAGGCGTTTGAATCCTAACTTGAAAGAGGTTGTTAAGAAGGAAATCCTTAAGCTTTTAGAGGCTGACGTGATATATCCCATAAGTGACAGCACGTCGGTTTCCCCTGTACACGTAGTGCCTAAGAAGGGAGGGATCACGGTCATAAGGAATGAAAAGGATGAACTTATCCCTACTAGGACCGTTACTGGTCATAGAATGTGTATTGACTATAGAAAGCTTAACCTTGCGACTAGAAAAGACCATTTCCCTTTGCCTTTTATTGATCAAATGCTTGAGATACTTGCAAATCACCCTTACTACTGTTTTCTCGATGGGTATAGCGGTTTCTTTCAAATACCTATTCACCCAAACGATCAGGAGAAAACGACTTTTACATGTCCCTACGGTACCTTTGCATATCGAAGGATGCCGTTTGGATTGTGTAATGCACAGGCTACCTTTCAGCGGTGTATGATGTCGATCTTCTCCGATCTTATAGAGGAGATGGTAGAGGTGTTTATGGATGACTTCTCTGTGTATGGTGCGTCCTTTCCTGCGTGTTTGTTGAATCTTTGCAGGGTACTTAAACGTTGTGAAGAGACAAACCTGGTGCTGAATTGGGAGAAATGCCACTTCATGGTTAAGGAAGGGATAGTGCTCGGTCACAAGATTTCGGAGAAGGGTATTGAAGTTGATCAGGCTAAGGTTGAGGTTATGATGGGTCTAGAGCCGCCGGTTAATGTTAAAGGGATCAGAAGCTTCTTGGGACACGCAGGGTTCTATAGGCGCTTCATCAAAGATTTCTCCAAGATTGCACGCCCTCTTACACGGCTGTTGTGCAAGGAAGCTGAGTTTGTATTCGATGAGGAGTGTTTGAAGGCATTCGTGACCATCAAGGAAGCCCTCACATCAGCCCCTATAGTCCAAGCACCAGACTGGTCTCTCCCTTTTGAGATCATGTGTGATGCTAGTGACTACGCCGTAGGAGCCGTCCTTGGTCAGAAGAAAGATAAGAAGCTACATGTGATCTATTATGCTTCAAGGACCTTGGATGACACGCAATCACGATACACCACTACGGAGAAGGAGCTGCTTGCAGTAGTCTTCGCCTTTGAGAAGTTCAGATCATATCTCGTTGGCTCCAAGGCTATTGTATACACGGATCATGCTGCTCTACGATACATCTACTCGAAGAAAGACACTAAGCCTCGGCTCTTAAGATGGATTCTGTTACTCCAGGAGTTTGACATGGAAATTAAAGACAAGAAGGGGATAGAAAATGGAGTTGCTGACCACCTCTCAAGGCTAAGGATCAACGAGTCTCTCCCCTTAGATAACTCTCTTCCAGAAGAGCAGCTTATGGCGATTACTACTGCTGTTTGTGGGAAGCTAGAAGGAAGGTTTGAGGAAGTGTTGAGTTTTAAAGAGGAGGATCTACCATGGTTTGCTGATGTGGTGAACTACCTAGCGTGTGGTGAGGAGCCAACACATCTCAACAGCTATCACAAGAAGAGGTTTTTGAGGGAGGCTAGTGACTACGTTTGGGATGAGCCTTACCTATACAAAAGAGGAGTAGACAGCTTGTACCGGAGATGTGTTACAAAGGAAGAAGCCAGGGACATCCTCTATCATTGCCATGGTTTATTTTGAATTGGGGATTGCTAAGTGTGAGAAAAAGGGTAGACTCTTAAGTGGTGAGTGAGGATTAAATTTCTTAAATGAGAGGGGTATAGGACTGTTTGATAGTTTACATGGGTAGATGAGAATCTTATGTATGCATAAATTGTCTTTACCTTTAGCATTATGCATTGGTTCAAACCATTTTTGAGAAAAACCCTTGTCTAATTATAAACCCCTTTCGAATGAGATCATTCTATGCTCATAACCATAACCCTTAGCCAAATGTGTTTTGCTTTAAAGTGCATAAGTTTGATTCATGGTTCGAATGTTAATGAATGTTAAAGGATGAATTTCTTTGATTGTTAGGAATAAGAGAGTCATGATTTGAATTTCTTTGTGTGATGAGTATGGCTAAGTCCTTTGGAGTATGAGTGTAAGCTTAGCATTTTAGAACTGTTAACTAGGACATTGAGATGATCTATTCGAAAGGCACCTTGGCAAAAAGTTTAAAACCCCTTTGATTTTTCTGAAAACCTCTCTTCCTTACTTATTTTTTGTTGCTTGAGGGCAAGCAAGAAGTAGGTTTGGGGGAGTTGATGTCATTGCATTTTGCATACATTTTGCATACTCATTAGATAGTTTTTCATGCATTTGTATCATGTTTTAGGTTAGATTGCATCACTTAGGGTCCTAGAGCATTCTTGCATCAGCATGTGCATTTTCTCGGCATTTTGCATCCATTCCAGGTTGTTTCTGGTTGCTTTGGAGTCATGGAGGTTCGTGGAGGTGTGGAGGCCGATGTAGCAGTTCATGGGAGCTCGGGAATGTGCTAAGGACCAGTGATCGAGGATTAGATCGAGCATGTCTGGTCGATCTAGGGGTTGATCGACCAGAAGATCGAGCCAACTAGGCGATCCAAGGATAATGATCGAGACGGAGATCGAGTGAAGCAATCGATCAATCGGTACTGACGTAAATGACGCCATGCAGAGCGAGAACCAGATCGAGTACACCACTCGATCCACCCGAAGATCGATACCGAGATCGGATGCAACACTCGATTCACCGATGAAGATTGAGACCCGGATCGAGCCGAAGACACGATGTCCGGATATGATCGAGAGAACAACTCGATCCAATGGTCGATCTCTGTCCTTTCAACCGTTTTTGGCTGTTAGCGAAGGGGGGACCATTGGATTGTTTGGACATTTTAGGCAAGGCGGCGACGCCCTTTTTCAAGAACTTTTAGATTTCTTATCTTCTTTTTCATGTTTTCTCTCTCCTTTTCGGAAGAACACCATTGTTGAACCAGTTTTCTTTTGAAGCTTTTGTATTCGAATCCTTATCGTTTGATCTAGTCTTTCTTTCATGTTTATCGTTTCATTTCTTCTGCTTTGCTTGATTTACTTTATGAGTAGTGAGTAGTTTACTTTGGGTTCAGGGTTGAGAGGATTGAAGGGTAGAAAAGGTTCGATCTTGGTTTGTTTTCTAAACGTTTTTTAAGGCTATCTCTTCCAAGGTGTTGAAAGCTTAATGCTTGAAGACTCTCACGCCAAGAGCTTCATGATTCGAGAGGTCCCTTTCCTTGACAGGATCCAGGGGCCTCGGAAGATCACACCTTAGAGACTAGTTACCCCTTCCCAAAAGCCATGGAAGTTTGGGGGACTAGTTAAGCCATTACTCGAAATCTGTTTTCCTTGCCTTTCAACCTCTTTTTCCACCAAAAGCCATGGGTTTGGAGGAGAGGATGAAAGAGTGATCTATACCGAAAGCCACGGATAGATCTTGTTTTGTTTTCGAGGCTTAGAGATCCTCACCAAGTGAGTCGATCTAAAGTTTCAAACCCAAGATCGATCCTTGAAACCATTTATATGAATCTCAACCCTAAAGCCCTTTCTCTTAGCATATTTACGTCTCATTTCATCTTTTGCTAGTTACCTGATAGCATCCTGGTCTTTAGAATCATTGTTCTTACAGTTTTAGACGAGATCGATCGTTTCTGCTCGATCTAGTGGTCGATCTTGTGGTCGATCAACTAGTCGAATTTTAACAATTCGAAGCTCTTCCCTTTAATTTGTCTGTTTCTTTCTCGTGGTAACTGCTTCCTTTCTAGTATTTTTAAAATAGGTTTCACTCTGTTTAGGTTGCTGCATTTAGTTTTTAGAATATTTCTCATAAACTGTCTCATTTGCCTAGATTTGTCTTAGACCTTGCATTCTCTGTGGATTCTCTATCATCTAGAAGTGGATTGACACTCTCCTGCTTGCTTTACTACAACATTGCGTGCACTAGAGTTTTGATAGCCTCTCTGCTGCATTAGAGCATAAGAAAACCAGTTTATCAGATATCAACACCCCCACACTTGCCTTTTGTTTGTCCTCAAGTAAACAAACTAAGACAAATAGAGGATGAGGTTAAAAGGTTGGCACTCAAATCCAAAAATGCTAATGTAAAGAAGTGAAATCAATGTCTAGGTGCCTAATTGTAAGATGCAAATCATGATCAATTATATTTAAAGAACTTAGCCATGCTTATCCTGTTTCAAAATGATCTCAAATCTTAGCCTAGACAAATGCTCAAATCAACCAACTCATTAACATTTATTAAACATATAACCAATGAATCAAGTTTGTACAAATCAAATTTGGTCTAAGGGTATGGTCATGAGATGAAAATTATCTCATTCAAGTAAGGGTTCAAAAACTCAAGGGATCACTCAATGAAATGATTCGATCTTAGGCAAAATGCTAAAGGGAAATGCACACTTATGCATGCAAGTTAAAGCTCTCTTCTACCCTATTACCCAAAGATGAACCTAAGAACTTCTAAACCCAAAGTGAAACTCCTAAGTCAACCTTTTCCCAAAGCACTTGATCTCTTTCTTCTTCATGTGTGAGGAAACTCTTTCTTCTTGCTTGTGTGGTTGATTCTTTTATTGGACTTTGCTCTTTTTTTGTTGATTAGACGCCATTCTCATCACCTTTGGTGGAATCCTTTGGTCTGATTTTTTCTTTTGGATGACCTTTAAAAGAATTGTTATTGTTGGCACCTTGTCTTCTTTAACACTTAGAGCTTTCTTCCTTAATTACTTAACCACAAACTTAACTTGTTTTCCCCATACTACCATTCCCATACTTCTTCTTCTTCTTCTTAAAAGATATAAGCAATGAAACTCAAACCACTTAACGCTACCCTTTTTCAAACACCTATCCTGGAATAAGGCTCAAAATGCAAGATGATATTTACAAGAGAGCTTCTCCTTGCCAGCCTTAATCCAAACACTTTTTGCTAAGATAAAATTCGAAATTATGCATGCAAGGCCTCACAACTCTCACTAAAGAGTTTAGGTTCAGAAAGGAGGATTGGTTTAGGGTGTGGATTAACTGTCCCATAATGATGAGGATTAGCTACTTGGATTAACAAGAGTGGTGGAAAGGGAAGAAGATAATCCAAGTATGTATAAGGTAGCCATGAAATCACTTTTCAACGGACTAACATGATATTTCAAATTTAGATTAAGGTTCTAATAAGATAGAGTTGATTTTCAATGAACAAATGGTTTCAGCATGAGATGAGAGAATCAGAATTAGCATTTAAAATATGATTCAGCCTTAACTTCTAACTTTTCATGATGCATCAAACATTTAACCACTTAGACATTGAAATCATTTCTAAACACAAAGCATTTTACAAGGATAAATCACCATTGTGCCCTATGCGAATTCAATGCAACCTATATGGAAACACTAGACTCAATCCTAAATAAATAAATACAACTATATACTTTTCTTTTTGGTTTGCAAAAGATGCGAATTTTTTGAATTTTTTGTGATTTTCTATCACTTATATGTATGCATGTATGCATGAGACTCATAGAAGAATGCAAAGAAAAACTAAAAAAAGAAAACACAAAGTCAACCCCAAATCCCTCCCTCGCACTTAAATTACACAATCCCTTGTGTAATAAAAGAGTGAAAGAGAGAAGCAAACAGAAAAATATAAACATAAACTTAAAAAAAAAATGCAATGGTATCTACAAGGAAAAGGATGTGGTGCCTTAACTCTGGTGTGAGGAGTGATGGAAGGTGTATGAGAGTTCCTCAGTGTCTCCTTGCTCATATGAGGAACCTGGTTGGGAGTGGACAAGGAAACTCGCGGGTAACATCGAGCTAGACAACTCGCAGTTGGTGCTCGATGTATGGACATCGAGCTTGGTAGCTCGATGTGAGTGCTCGATGCCTGCACCGATATCCCCTCTGCCTCTTTACATTGCACGATGTGGATGGTCGATGTTCAAACATCGAGCATTGATAGCTCAATGTTATTGCTCGCCATCCTTAGCCTGAATCTCGGGCCTTTTATATCGCACTATGTACTTGCTCGATGTTCAGCCCGAGACACTTTTTCTCCTGACATCGAGCTTGGTAGCGCGATGTGTTTGCCCGACATGCTCTGGTTCTACTAACATCGATCTCCTTAGCTCGATGTGGATGCTTGATGTTCGAACATCTCTATTTGGTTCCCAAACCATCCTCTCAACACCTTAACTTAACACCTGCTTCTAGGAACAATGTAAAAAGCATAAAAATAAACTAAAAAGCATAACTATGTACAAGGATACCATGGGACTACCTCCCAAGTGTGCTTGTTTAGATTCAGTTAGCTTGACTTCTCTTTGTTCCTCTAGTTGGCGTGAGAAGGAGCAATGAAGCCCCTTGGTGGAACCTTCTCCTCAGTGGTTGTAGCTGATGCCTTGAAGTCCTTCATGCTACTGTTCAGCCTCTTAGTAACACCACCAACCTTCACTTGTGCAAATGGCTTGGCTTTACCCTTGTAATGCACATTATAACCAACTTCACCATTTGTGACATAGGGCCCAAGAACTACCCCATCTTCACTAGAACTCAATAAGATCTCATTACCAATCTTTAAAACCTACACTTTGAGGACTTCCTCTTCAAGGCTTCTTGAAACAGCAAGGGAAGACAGCATTCATCAAAGCTAGCACCAATGTAACCATCAAATGCAGGCTAATGCTCAGCAACTCCATTTTTCTTATTCAGCTCCATAGAAAAAGCATGTTCATTCTCTAACTTGTTACCTTTGGAGTCAAACTTCAGCACCTTCTCCTTGGTGAGCCTTAACTCTATTGTGCATTCCTTTGAATCAAACACTGCTCCAGCTGAGGCCAATAAGGGCCTTCCCAAGATAATGGGATTCTTTATCTTCCGTTCTACATCAAAAATTAGGAAGTCAGTTGGGATTATCACTCCTTCAATCACCATTGGTATGTCCTTGAGAGCTCCTAGAGGTGTCTTGACTGTGCCATCAGCAATTGTTAGAGACACATCTCTCTTCTGAAATTTGGTGTATCCCAATGCCTTAGCTGTAGAAGAAGGCAACAGATTGATGCTTGCACCTAAGTCACATAGACAACTCTTGAAGGTCTTCCCTTTGAGTTCACAAGGAAGAGTGAAACAGCCAGGATCACCAAGCTTCTTGATGTTCATCTCCATGACTTCTGATACCTCAGCCTTAGCTAGAGCTTCTTTCAAATCATCCTCAATATCAATGCCTCTAAGCTTCATCTGAGCAGCATAAAGAGTGTTGTACTTCTCCACTAGTTGTTTCTTGAACCTTCCTGGAAATGGGATATCAGGCTGGTAAACTGGAAGATCATCAGCTTTGTCGTCCTTCTTAGCTCCAACAGCTTCAAGTGGCGCACACTTCTCTTCTTCCTTGGTAGTTCCATCTTCAAGAGACTTCTTCTTAGTGGCATCATTTATTAATGAAATGAAGTCTTCAATGATAGCTTCTTCTTCAAGAGGAGTAAAGGCAACTTCAGACTTAACAACTTGGCAATACTCAGTGGGATTCTCTAAGGTCTTCACGCTTGAAGCCAAATCATCAAACTTGGCGCTGAGCTCAACATGGATTGTATCCAGCTTGTTGTAAACATCAGCAAATTTCTTATTTATCTCCAAAGTATCATTGAGTTGTATTTTGAGGATTTGGATGATCAGGCTCTTGATATCAGCTTCACTAGAGTTAAAAGTATTGTATGAACCTTGAGGGAGAGAAGTATGGGGCGGAAGCTATGGATGAATATGGTCGCTGCTAAGAGAGTAGTTTATATGCGAAAAACCTTGGTTGAAGTTATTGCCTCTTTGACTCTCAAGATAGTCCATCTTCTAAACCTGGAGATCCTCACCTGCAATGAAAATTCTTGGAAAAGAGTTCGTAACCATATTCAAATAAAAGCTTGATCTTAAGGATTCTAAAAATCCTAATGATCCAAACAAAGATCAATGGCAAAAGCACCAAATTGATAGTAGATTTGTGTGTCTTTTTCAATCACCCAAACCAGTACTAGCCATTGTAGTATATCATAAGGTTTTTTTATCAAACCAAAGGTCTGAGATAGATACCACTCGAAATGCAATAAAATGTCTTAAGTCAAGCTAAAACAGGAAGAAAGTTGTTTAAACTACTAAACTAATCAACCTAAGTGAACCATGGACCAAACAAGACTTGTGAAAGCAACACTTAGCAATGATCAAGCAGGAAAACAGTGCAACAAAACAGAGTACTAAGCAAATTTCGAAATTTAAATGATAAAAGCAAGGATCTAGATGTGGTTATTGAGTTTGGGGAATTCAAAGGCAAGATTATCCTGTTATCAATCTCATTGACAATGCAAACAAGCAAGCATTGCTAATTCCTAGGCATAGAATTCATAATTAAGCAAGTTAAACCCAATCCTTTGGTGATTAACACTTTGCTAAACATCCTAACAAGAACTAACTCCCATTAGTGTTAAGATCAATAACAAGAAAGCTAAACCAATCCTATTAAAGACAAAATACTTCTTAGACAGTCAATCGCTTGAGCTGAGACAAGTAAATCCTCTAAAGAAAAAATCAGCATTTCATCAAACGCTTGGTGGGCATATAAGAGAAAACCTAAATCTAGATTCATTTGATCAAGACAAATCTAGCCTAAACACAAACTAATAGAGAGGAATCAATCAATATTAAGCACTAACAAACCCTAATCAAGCCTTAAATTCCCCTAATCTACCACATCTAAGTTCCTAAAAGATAACTACTCACTAATCATCATGTAAACCAACAAATCACAAAGGGAAAAGATATTAAACATTAGTAAGAAGAGAGATTCAAGAAGATTAAGATTGCAAATAAAAAAATTTAGATTAAATTAAGGATTTTGTTCTTACAAAACCAGAAAAACAATTAAAGGACAAAGCAAGAACAAGACTTGTTAAAATCCTTAGGGTAAAAGGTATTTATACTAAATGACAAAAACCCTAAAAGAATGGCAAACTTGTAAATAAAAGCAGTTCAGATAAGGCAAACATTGATCTAAGGAGCTCGATGTGAGTGCTCGATGTTGGGCTTCAGATACTTGATCGCTCCTGTCCTCCTACATCGTGCGATGTTCATGCTCGATGTAGATGTCATGTGGCTTGACATCTAACAGCCTAGCTCGATGTGGATGCTCGATGTGATATCCATTCTTCTCGGGTGCTTTACATCGTGCGATGTTGATGCTCGATGTGATCCCCCATCCTCTCTAGTGCATTACATCGCGCGATATGGACTCCATCAAGCTCGATGCTGGGCCAAATTTCAACTTCTTTAGCTCCTATTGCTCCTCCTTGGCTGGGGCAACTCCCTGAATCATTCCCATGCTTCTTCCTTGCCTCCAATGACTCCTTAGGTACCTAGAAACATCCCTTATGCAAAAAAAATGCAAACTACAACCTAAATGCAACCTAAGTCTAAAAGCAAAGGAAAATGGGACAAAATCAAAGGAAAACATGCAAAAGGAGACTAAAACATGAACTAAATGCAAGCCTAAACGTTGCAAAAATGAGAGATATCAAATAAGAGCTTTTGAAGCATAATACTAAGATCCTCCAATGAAGCATCTTCATCATCACTCATGTCTTCTTCACATTCAGCAAGTAAAAGGTAAAACTCATTTGGATTTGCGTCACTCTTTCTTGGTAGCTGGTTTTGAGGCTTTGAAGAAGAAGCTCCTCTATTCTCAATGGTCTTTACACGGTTTATAGAGTAAAAGTCAACAGAATTGACCTCTATCTTGTTATGCACTTCAGCAAAGTACTTGTGCATATCATTTTTAAGAAAGGCTTGACCATTTATAACATCTTGCATCACCCGCTTCAAGTCAGCCACTTGTAAACGTCCTTGTTGTTGTTGTTGGTTGACAAAACCTGGTGGGAAGGGTCTTGGTTAAAAAACCATTTCCTTGAAAGTTGTTCCTAGGCACACAGCCTTGAGAGTATGGAACAAATGGCCAGTTTTGGAACTTAGGCAGAGCAGCTTGTTGAGAAGCTTGTGAAGGATAATTCTGATCCTGAGGGTTAGCCACGTTTGTGCTCCTGTATGAGAGATTATTATGGTTGTGGTTGTTATTGAAACCTCCAAAGCCTTGTTGATTCATGTAGAAGGCTTCTTCCTCTAAAATTGTCATATCCTCTTCCTGTGCAGCATCAGCTTCACCAACAAAGCTCACATTCTTCATAGACACACTCAAAAGCTTATCAATCTTGTCATTCAAAGCTTTGATATCCTTCTTAGTAGTACTCTCAATTTCAGTGCTTCCAACAACCCTTGTTGTTCTATCATATTCATCACCATAATTCCCATATGCGAGGGCCAAGTTTCCACTAAAGCAACACCATCAACTACCGTGTTGCCCATGAAGTTACCATTAGAAGCAGTGTTTAGAAGCATTTTGTATTTAGGAGTAACTCCACGGTATTGTGTAGACAACAAGCTCTCATTGGTGAATCCTTGATGAGGCATTGCAGCGTGTAGGATTTGAATTTCTCTAATACTCGGATGAGAGTGTTACACAGTTTAGAGTAGATGGTATGATGGATTGTACACACTGGCTGTAACGCTCACTTGTGTGGACTAGTGGATGAGAATGGTAGAACAAGGCTTGTAAACAATCCTTAAGCCGTGATGGGATCTATCAAGCTGGCTATGACGCTCTCTATAGAGGTATCAGATGTATGGGAAGTGAAGTGGATCGATGGCACCACAGAGAGGATGAGTAGCTCTCAGATACAGCAACACTCGAGTCTTGAGTGAATCACATACGCAAGAACACAAGCAAGAACAAAGGGTAAGCGGCGGCTTAGCTTTCTGAAGAAAGTTCGGTCTCTTTATTGATAATGTAGGGTAAGAAAATAGTACAACGCTGCAGGGGAGCTTTATAAGAGCTCGTCAGCTAGCCCTAGGGCCGAAATAAAAGTATAAAACGACAACACAAAGTGAAAAGAAAAGCTACAAAACGCTTAAGGGGCAAAGACATCAAAATAGAAAAGTTCATTAAACTAAAAGAAATAAAAAGCTAAACTATGCCGACTTCTTTATGGCTCGAACAGATGCACCTTTGGCGTGCTGTTGTGCTTAAGAACCAGTTGGAAAAGCCTCATTACCTGCAAAGATTGTATAAATTTAAAATACCTGTTTTTGATGCTCATTGGGCTTGTTTGGAAAGCTGGCGAGTATGTCTTTCATTGGCCTTGCTTTTGTTGGTTCTTTGAAGTCCTCAATCCCTTGAAGACCAATGAAGTCGAACTTGTACGTTTCTTGTAATGTTTCTTCAATGTCTTGGCTTGAAACCTCTTCTTGCTTCATTGATGCTCTATCGGCTACTTGACTTGTACTTGGTATATCTCGCGGCTCCGGTACATCATTGGTGAGATTCTCGTTGTTCTGATCTCCATTTCCTGTCAAGTAAACTTGCATACCCTGCTTTGTAGTTGTTCGATCATCTTTGAGGCTCATCTTAGGAAAACCCTCAGCAATGTCTATCTCGGGTGCAACAGGGCTTGGTTGGGAACTTCGAATGTTTTCCACGTTCATGTTGGCCAGTAGTGTTTGTAAAGCTTCATTAAACCCTCTCCTGGTCTTGGTGCGTGTCATGGTCGAGTCATTGACCGGTGGTATGGACATATCTCCTTGTTCTCCTTCTCTCGGTTCAGTAGTGAAGTCGATGTCCTCATCATTCCCTCCCCCTTGGAGAGGTTTTGTCCTTAAAACCGACTCATCTGCATCATAAGGGGATAGATCAGTAACATTAAAACTATGTGATATGTTAAACTTACCTGGAAGCTCCAAACGGTAAGCATTATCGTTGATCTTCTCTAGGATTTTGAATGGCCCATCTCCTCTCGGTGCAATCTTAGAACTTCTATTCTGCGGGAACCTTTCATGTCTCATATGTAGCCAGACCCACTCTCCTGGCTCAAACGTCAAAGATTTATGCTTCTTGTCAGCGTGGTTCTTGTAAGCTTCTGTTTTCTTTAAGATGTTCTCTCAGACCTTCTCAAGTAACTTTTTGATGAATTCTCCTTTACAGAGACCATCTAGATTAACTTGATCAACTTGGGGAATTGGCGAACGATCAAGTGGGGTTAGTGGATTAAAACCATAAACAACTTCAAATGGAGACATTTTAGTAGCTGAATGTACAGCTCGGTTGTAAGCGAACTCTATAAATGGTAAGCAATCAAGCCATGTTTTCAAGTTCATGACAAGTGTAACATTAAGTAAAGAGGAAAGAGTACGGTTTACCACTTCAGTTTGGCCATCGGTTTGGGGATGGCAAGTGGTTGAGAACAACAGCTTTGTACCAAGATTTCTCCATAGAGTCCTCCAAAAGTGGCTCAAGAACTTTGTGTCTCGGTCAGAGACAATGGTTCTTGGTAAACCATGCAAACGCACCACCTCTTTGAAGAATAGGTCAGCGGTTTGCGTAGCATCGTTGGTTTTATCACATGGTATGAAGTGAGCCATCTTGGGCAAACCTAAGACGAAATCCATAGAAACATCCACCCATGGTGCATTAGTGATAGGTAAAGGTAAATAAAGGCCGTGAGGTTGTAACCTGAACTTTGCTTTGCGGCAAGTAACACATCTAGAACAATGCTTCTCCACATCTTTCTTCAAATGCGGCCAGTAAAAGTGGTCAGTCACAATTCCTAGTGTTTTGTTAACTCCAAAATGTCCCATAAGGCCTCCATCGTGTGCTTCCTTGAGTATCAAGTTCTCATAGAACATTGGGGAATGCACAAGCGCTTGTCCTTGAACAAGAAGTCATCGTGTAGATAGAAATAATTGAAAGCTCATTTGCCATGCTGCTGATATGCATCTCCCATCTCTGGATCCTCCTTCTATAGCTCCTTGATATGCTCGAACCCAAAGTACCTTAGCCTCCATAGTAGATATCAGTGCGAATCTTCTTCAGCATCTTTGACCACCACCCCCTCTTCTTGTTCCTCAATGTCCACATTGGGTGTAAAAGGCGCCACTCTTGGAGGGAGTTGCTTTCCATTTCTTAAGGTGACAGCTTTGACACACTCTTGTGCCAGTGAAGAGGTAGATGGTTGAATAATGCTCTTTAGTTTGCTGATCTGCATATTCAAAGAGCCTAGTTGGGGTTGCAGGCTGGTGTCAATGCCTTTTTGTATTTCAACAGCCATACTTCTCTGAATGTCAGTCATACTCTTTTGAATCACAACAGCCATGCTTTTCTGAAGCTCTACAGTTTGAAGTTGTTGCATTTGAAGGAACATATCCTTAAGGTCCAAATTATGTGAAATCTGAGAGTTATTGGCGCCAACTGTTTAAGAAGAAGAACCCTCATGTTGTTGAATGTAAGTGTCTCCATTAAACTGTTGGTGACAAGCATCATGGTCTTGTTTCATTGTTGGCGCCTCTTGTATATCAACAGGTTTGACTTGATACTCTTTGTTGTGGTTGTGTGGAGCAACATCAGGAAGTGGTTTGGTTGTGCCATTGAGCAGCAAATCCACTTTTTCTGCAAGGCCTTCATCTCATACAATGCTGTCTCTAGCTTTTCTTCAGTGGCCTTTGAATGTTGCTCTTTATCATCAACATAGTCCCAATTACTGAGTGTCATGTTCTCCACTAGTAGCCATCCTTCATAAACATCTTTACCAAGGAAATATCCATTGCATGCTGTATCTAGGAGGATTCTGATATTTGGGAAAACACCTCAATAGAGAGTGGATAGAAACATTTCCCTTGAGAAGCCATGATGAGGGCATTGATGAGTGAAGCCCTTAAACCTTTCCCAAGTGTCTCCAAAGCTCTCACTAGATCACTGTTTGAAATTTGTGATCTCATTCCTGAATTTTTCTGTTCTTGAGGGAGAGAAGAACTTGGTTAAAGAAGCACCTTTGCATTGATCCCAAGAAGTGATGCTTCCTTGTGCTAAAGACTTTTCCCACGTTTTAGCTCTATCACCAAGGGAGAAAAGAAATAATCTGAGCTTCAAACCATCTTATGAAACTCCACTAAGCTTTGTCAAAGCACAAATTCTCTCAAAGTTAACCAAGTGCTCTAAGTGGTCTTGGTTAGGCAAGCCAAAGAACTGCTTTTCTTGAATCATAGTAATGAGGCTGCTCTTGATCTGATAGTGATGAGTCTCCACAGGTGTAAGAATACCTTGTTTTGAAGCATAAGTTGAAGGTATATCAGCAGCACCAATATGCCTTAATGGTCTTTGAACTCTCATGCCCCAAGCTCCTTGTAAACCAGCCTGACCTTGTTCGCCTTGCAAGCCTTGAATCCCTTGAAGACCTTGTGGACCTTGCAAACCAAAACCAGCAGCATACTGATGTTATTCCATGCTTGAACAGCTAATATCTGATTCTGAAAACCCCAAAATCTTTGACCTTGAACTTCTATTGTAGTTGTAGGCACTTATGAGCAAGTGTTTTAAGTACCTACAACATAAATTCTAGATCAAAAGAGAAATCAGTAACCAAAAAAAAAAATAACAAAGCTTGATCACAAGATCTCTACAAATCCTACTGAACAAAGCATTCTCCTAATGGCAACTGCGCCAAATTGATACAAGAGTTTTGACTCTCTTGGTTAATCACCCTTTGTACTAATCAGTTGTAGTAAAGGTTTATCAATCGAAAAGGGGAAGATTGAGGCAGTAGGAATACAATAGATCTCTTAATTCAAGCAGATATAGATAAGATTGAAGTGTCTAACAACCTAAGTGATCAAACAGAAATGAAGCAAACATCAAACAAAGAGTGAACAGCAAGCAAGACAACAAAAACAAAGGCAAAGACAGAGCAAATTCGAATTCAACTAAAAACAGAGAAAAGATGGGTCTTGAGATGAGATAATTGGTGCTAGGGAACTCTTAACTCAACTATGATACTTACAAACTCACACAATGCTATTCCTTATGCATAGAATTCATTTGTAAGACTAATCCAATCTCTTGGTACTAATCTCTTTGCTAATTACCAAGTTAAGAACTAATTCTCATTAGTGAAATGATAAACAGCAAGCATTAAGACAATCTATCAATCCTATATTGCCAAATCATTCCCTAGACAGTCAAACTCTTGAGCTAGGACAAGCAATTCTCTTGCAAAGCAGTTCAGGCATTTCATCAAACACTTGGTGGGCAAAAAATAAGTCTAAGATCCTAATCAACTTAGCTAAGGCTAATCAGGCATTAAACACAGCAATCAAAAAAGAAAATGAAAGAATTAACACTAAGACATCATAGATTAAGCATAGAATCCCCTAAACCTAACCCATCTCAATTCTCTAAAACGACTACTCCCTAGTCACCATCAAAACCATAAATTTAAGGAAAAAGAGATAGCTAATCATGATTGGAAAGGCAAATCAAGAAGATAAATGCAGAAATAAACCAAAGATTGAAGCTACAAGATCAAATTAAAAACAAAAGAGGAAAGAACTGTTGGAGAAAGAGATGATCCCAAAAATTAAGGATTTTTCGTATTTATATGGGTTTAAGCGAAAATGGCAAAACTGTAAATAAGTGATCTTCAGTCTGGCACTGTATCGGTTACCAGTGATAGATGGGAGTGATCGATGGTGCATCCGCTGGGTTTCCATTGATCACTCCTTGACCGGTGCGCTTGATAGATGGACTTATGCTGGATCCCATCAGTCAGTCTTGACCGATAGGCTTGACCGATGGTGCATCCGCTTCATTCCCATTGGTCACTCCTTGACCGATGGGGGTGTTCGATATGATCTTCAATTCTTCTGTTGCCTTGTATTGATCAGAACAAACCGATGGGATTCGTGCTGTGACCGATGGAAAACCAGAAATCGCCTTCTTTAGCTCCTTTTCCTCCTTCTCGGTTCGGCTAACTCCTTGAACCATTCCCACACTTTCTCCTTTCCCCAATGGCTTCTTAAGTACCTAAAAACCTCCTAAATGCATAGAGAATACAAACTACTACCTAAATGCAACCTAACCCTAAAGGAAAGGAAAATGGGATTAAAGAGAGAGAAAACATTCAAAAGGAGACCAAAATATGAACTAAATGCAAGCCTAAATGATGTAACTGTATGAGATATCAACACCCCCATACTTGCCTTCTGCTTGTCCTCAAGCAAATAAGAACAAATGGGAGAGTGAGGTTTGAAAGTGGGAGCTGAAAACTAAAGATGTCAATGGAAAAATTGAATCAATACTCAAGTTATACGTTCTAAGATGCAAAGAGATTTTTCTACTTTAAAAGCCATAGCCATACCTATCATAGCAAACAATGCACTCTAGCTTAGCCTACACAGGCATTCAAATCAACCAACTCTTTAAAATTCATTAATGGTAATCAATGGATCAAGTTTATGCAAGTCAAGTGAACACATTTGGTTGAAGGGACATGATGATGAAAATGTTCTCATTCAGATATGGGTAAAAGACAAAAGGGATCACTCAATGAAATGACTCTATCTTAGGCAAAATGCTAAAGGTAAAATCACACCTATGCATGCAAGTCAAAGCTCACTTCTACCCTTTTACCCAAAGATGATCCTATTATCTTCTAAACCCCAAAGTTAAACCCCTAAATCTACCTTTTCCCAAAACACCTGATCTCTTCTTCTGTCTTGCTTGAGGGAAACGCCTTCATGACTTTGGCTTGTGTGGTTGACTCTTTGTTGGAACTTTCTCTTCTTCTTTTGGATGGGCGCCATTTGTATCACCTTTGGTGGATTGCTTGGTCTGAATTCTCCTTTTGGGATGACCTTTGTAAGACTTGTTGTTTGTTGTGTGCGCCTTCTTTTGATATGGTGCAGCCTTAACTTCAAACTCACTACATTGCAATCAGACAACAGACAACCAAAACATTGAAAACAACTCAAACATTAACACCTTGACAAGTGTTTATCACCTACTCCTTATGCAAGTGTATGCAAACTTATATGAAATGCATCTAGACTCAATATTAGTTATGCAAATGCAACTAAATGATCTTTTTAATTCCAAATATTTTGAAAATTTATGGATTTTCAGTGCATATAAATGAATGCATGATTGCATAGGACTCAAGTATGCAAAGGAGAAAGTAAGAAAACAAAACACACTGGCAAATGCAATGCCCTCCCCCACACTTTAATTACACAGTCCCTTGTGTAATATAAGCTTGAAGGAGGGTGATATAGGATACTTAGAAGGATTCAGAAGGAAAGGAGTGGAGTTGTGTACCTTGAAAGGAGTTTTGGCAGAGTGGAGGAGTGTACCGGTCTCTCCAGACCGATACTGTTGATCGATGGAGCCGTATCTGTCACTCCAGACCGAGACTGTCGATCGATTTAGTTGTCAAAAACTGTCTGCCCATTCCCATCGATCACAGGTGATCGATACGAGTGACCGATGGTGCATTCACCCAGTTCCCATCGGTCACTCCAAACCGATGCTGGTGATCGATGGAAACCGATACTGTTGACCGATACAGGCCAGAAAATGCATCAACTCAGTTAAGAACTTGCCTTAAACCCTACTTGCTCCTGTTATCAATAGGAAAACGCAAAAATAAACATAAAATGCAAGAATATGTACAAGGATAACAAGGGAATACCTCCCAAGTGTGCTTGTTTAACGTCCTTAGCTTGACTTTCCTTGGTTGATCACTCTTGTGGAGGATCCTCAAGGTGGATGTCAGCATCATCTCCCAGGGACTCACTTGCCATGTATGGCTTCAGTCTGTGCCCATGTACTGTGAAACCTTCTCCATCCTTGTCAAACAAAGTCACAGCTTCATATGGTAACACTTCTTTGATCTTCAATGGACCTGACCATCTTGACTTCAGCTTTCCAGGGAACAACTTCAGCCTTGAGTTGAATAACAGCACATGATCTCCTGCCTTGAAGTCCTTGGGTTTGATCCTCTTGTCATGAAAAGCTTTTGTTCTCTCCTTATAGATCCTAGAACTCTCAAAAGCTTCAAGGCGGTTTTCTTCTACCTCATGCAAGTTTATGAGTCTCTTTTGTTGAGCTGTCTTGATTTCAAAAATCAGAAGCTTTGTTGCCCACAAGGCTTTATATTCCAGCTCAACAGGCAGATGACAAGACTTCCCATAAAGGAGTGAGAAAGGGGTTCTGCCAATGAGTGTCTTGAAGGCTGTTCTGTAAGCCCACAAAGCATCATCAAGCTTATTAGACTAATCCTTTCTTGTAACAACAACTGTCGTCTCTAGAATGGCCTTGATCTCTTTATATACTCATATATTTCGCATATTTAGCATGCATCTAGAGTAGTTTTCATGCATACATCACTCATAATAGGCTAGTTTGCACTATTTATCACATTTTAGGTCCTAGAACACTTTGCATTAGCATTTTGCATATTTCTTGCATTCTTGCATCATATTAAGGTTGTTTTGGATACACTGGAGCTATGGAGGGTGTGTGGACATGCTAAGGATCGAAAGGGAGCCTGTGGATACGTGGGAAAACTCAGCCATGCAGCGAAAGAACCGGGATCGTGGCGAAGATCAAGCTAGGCAGGTCGATCTAGACAAGATCGACCACAAGATCGGGTCACTCGGCTCGTTTCAAGGAAGAAGATCGAACTCAAGATCGACCAAGGTGATCGAACGTGAGTATGGACACAGGAACTAAGCCCGGGAAGAACGAGGACCAGATCGTGGTCACGACTCGATCATCCGAAGATCGACCAGAAGATCAAGAGAAGTACTCGATCCACCCGACCGAATCGACCCGAAGATCGAGCAAGGGTGGACGTTCTATGCGGGAGAGCGAGTGATCAGATCGACGACTCTGCTCGATCTCTACACCTTATCCGGCCAGCTCACTTTTGTATTTTAGTGAGGGGACCATTTTCTTTGTTTGGCTATTTTGGGCGATATTGTGTGAACCATTCATTATGTCTTTATTTCCTTTAGCTTTCGTTTACCTTTGAGACGAAGAAATCGCCATTGTTTTACCTTTCAAGCTTTTCATATTTTAGAACCTTAATCTTGCTTAATCATAAGTATTTTTCCATTAATCTTCCTGCTTACTAGTTTAATCATGTTTAGCTTTTCATCCTTTGCATTTTCGTGTGTTTTAACAATGTGTAGTGAGTAGTTTCGCTTGGGTTTAAGGTTGGGGTGATTAAGAAGGGTTTAAAGGGTTTAAGCTTGGGTCTTTTATTGTTCTTAATATGCTTAGAGAGTCTTGGGAAAGATCTCTTTGATCTCAGGGGTTTCCTTACCTTGACAAGGGATCCCTTAAAAACAAATCCAAGAGACTAGCTCATCCTTTTCCCAACGCCATGGATGCTTAGGGAGCTAGTTAGGGCATTATTTGAGATCTATACTTAATGTTCTTCAACCTATCATTCCACTATACGCCATGGGCTAGGAGGAAAGGTTGAGGAAATGGTTTATACCACACGCCATGGATAAACCTCTTTTAGCTTCTCAAGGCTTAGAGATATCACATCAAATGTGTAGATCTATGTTTTCAAAACCCAAGTTTGAACCTTGACCTTTCTTAAACATGATCCCCAACCTTCGATCCCCTTTTAGCTTTAAAAAACTTAAAGTCATCATTCCTTAGTTATAAAGTTTGCATCTTTAGTGTTAAAAGTCATTGTTCTAGGTTGTTAGAAATTCTCCGTTTATCTGCCTTTAGAGTTCGATTTTTATAAATTAGTAGTCTTGCATTTTAATTTCTTAGAAGTCATCTAGTAGTTGTTTAAACCTTCAGCAGGGATTTTAAAATAGTTTTCATGGTCATTTGGTTGTTGCATTTAGTTTTCATAGATTATCTCCTCCATTTATCCGATTTCACTTAGAGTTACTTAGCTCTTGCATTCCTAGTCTTCTTTCATCAACCTGAGCTGGATTGACACCTCTTGCACCTATACTATAACTATATTGTGCTTTAGGCTTTGATTTCAAAATAGCTTTGCATAAAAAACCTGTTATCAAATGGCGCCGTTGCCAACTTGGGTTTGAGTTGAAAGTATTAGGATTTGGAGCTTAGTAGAGACTAAGTCTTTATTTTTACGTTGGTTACTAATCTCTCTACCTTCTTACTTGTCTTCTTAGGTACATGAATCTGAGGTCTAGTGGTGACAACAACCTACTACCACCTCTAGACAGCATTCATCAACTTGGAAGTGCAAGGTTAAGAAGGACAGTAGAACAAGCACAAGACTTTGAGGAGATATTGCAACCGGATTCTTGATTTTGAGGTCATGGCTGAGCAAGACCAAGCTGAGGCTCCACCTCACCATGCTGCTGCTTGTAGGGGTAATGGAAACCCTAACAACGCCCCACGGCAACCAAGGATCATTGGTGCGAGTGATGCTCCAAACACTCATCACAACCGTTTTGGCATCACACCACCACCGGTGCAAAACAACAACTTCGAGATCAAGCCAGGCTTTGTCTCAATGGTGCAGAACAACAAGTTCCATGGTCTTGCAATGGAGAATCCTTTGGAGCATTTAGACAATTTTGAGCAAGTGTGCGGTATGATCAAGATAAATGGGATCTCGGACGACAGCTTCAAGCTTAGGCTTTTCCCTTTTTCACTTGGGGATAAAGCAATGCATTGGGAGAAGAACTTACCTCAGGGGACTATCACCTCATGGGCTGATTGCAAGAAGGTGTTTCTATCAAAGTTCTTCTCAAGTACAAAAACAGCTCGGCTAAGGAGTGAGATAAGCGGTTTTACACAAAGGCAGAATGAGACCTTTAGTGAAGCAATGGAGCGGGTCAAGGACTACACCATTGCATGTCCTCATCATGGCTTCAGTGAGGAGACACTCTTGAGCACCATCTATAGAGGAGCCCTTCCCAAAATTCGAATGCTCCTAGACACGGCGAGTAAAGGCAACTTTCTTGGTCAAAATATAGAAGAGGGAATGGAGCTCATTGAGAATCTTGCTTTGAGTTATGGGAACTATGCTGAAGATTATGATAGAGCACCAAGAGGATCTGACCTTGAGGCAAACAATAAGGAGCTGAAGTCTCTTCATGAAAAGATTGACAAGTTGGTACTTGCAAACCAAAAGCATGAACACTTTGTGGGAGAAGACGGATGTTATTGATGAGCTAGAGGAGAGCCAAGAGGAAGCGAATTGGTTTGGAGGCCAAGCTTATACTAAGCCACAAGGCTATATTTAAGGGTACCAAGGCAACAACAATCTCTCTTACCGAAGTAACAATGTGGAGAACCCTAAAGATCAAGTGTACCCTCCTCAACAAGGGAAACCTTTTGTTCCTTACAACAAGGGCGGGTTTACACAAAACAGTGGGTACCAAGGGCAAAGACAAAGCAACTTCCAAGGCCAGCAACAGCAAGTGAACAAAGGTTACCCTCCTGGTTTCATGCCTCAGCAGTAACAAGTCCAAGCTTCACCATTCACTCCACTTCAAGATCCAGTACAAGCTATGTTTTAACAGTTACTTCAAGGTTAAGCTTCTACAAATCAGAAGTTTGTTGATATGAACAAGAGACTTGACACTTCTCTTACTGAGGTATCTACACAAATCACCAACCTGAACATCAAGATTCGCCAGCTAGAGAAAGGCAAAGCTAGTTCAAGTGGTGAAGGTAGTTTACCCGGCAAGTGTGAGCAAAACCCTAAGGAGTATGCAAACACTATTACTTTGAGAAGTGGGAAAGAGCTACCACCACAGTCTATACCTAAAGACAATGAGGACATTGTGGTTCAAGAGGGGGAGCGTAAGCTTTCAAATGATCAAGAGATCACGTTTGACAATGTCTTGATTGAAAGGCCAAGGAAAGGCAAGGAAGCAGTTTTAGAGAAGAAAGTGGAGCAAGTTAGCAAAGAGAAAGAAGCTTACGTGCCTCCACCCTACGTACCAAAGCTTCCCTTCCCTGGACGTTTCAAGAAGCAGCTGATTGAGAAGCATAAAGCCTTGTTTGAGAAGCACATAACAGACGTTGAGACCAAGCTGCCGTTGGTTGATTGCTTGGCTATGACGCCAAAATATGCCAAGTTTTTGAAGGATACTCTTGCTAAGAAGGAGAAAGAGAGTGATGAGGTCTTCGTATTGAGTGAAGAATGCAGTGAAATCATTCACAAGGAGATAGTTCCAAAGAAGCTATGAGATCCAGGGTCATTCACTATCCCTTGTGCACTAGGTCCCAAGAAGATGAAGGCCATTACCTAGAGATCGACCGGGAAATCGATGAGATCACTCGATCCAGGAAAGAAATCGATGAGACAATCGGCCGAGGCAACTCGATCTGTTCAGAGAACGACTCAGTGAATCGATCTCCTGCTCGATCCATATCTAATCGAGTAGGTGAATCGAGGGAGTGCAATCGATCCAGCCAAGAACGAGGGAATGGTCGACTGACTGGCTCGATCTCAGCGGTAGGAATGGTTCAAGAAGGCAGCTTGAAGGCTCATGACTCGGTTTCAAAAGAGGCGAATGAGGACAGCAACCTCAACACAAGCTAAGAGGAGGACTGGAGTGAGCTGCTAGCCCCAAGGGTGGACCTAAAGCAGCTTTCAAATGGGCTAAGTGATCATGAGAAGATGGTGTGCATGTGGCCAAACCAAGAAAAGACGAACCTACAAAGCGTTGGAACCACGAATTCTTGCCAAGTGATGAAGAGTGTTTTGCGCCTCTTGGACACGCAGCAGCACCACCTCAGCTCCCTCGTCTACCATCAGAGTCACCTCCTTCAGATGCTGAAATGCCACCGAGATTTGATCTCCCTAAGCTAGACTATGAGCCGCGCACAAAAGCTGAGAAGTTCCTTGCTTCGGTTGTTGAGATTCATCGAAAGGTTAACAAGTGACAAAGCAAGTTGATAAAGAAGTTGGCTGAGAAGATCAAAGACTTACAAGGAGGCTCATCTGAGGCATCTTCAAGTGAGGAGGTTGAGCAACCGGAGAAGAGGAGAAGATCAACCGGAGGTGTGGAGATCCGTGAGCCTCAAGGAAGCAACCAAGCTGGACGCCTTTCTTTCCATGAAGGCTCAAGCAGGGGCAGGGACAAGGGCATTCTCCACGACACTACTAGCAAGAGCAGGAGGACTGGAGCAACCTCGAGCTCCAGTCATGCCTAGCTCCGAGGTACCAACTCAACCATTGTAAATACCATGCATTCTTCTTATTTTTGCTTTGTGTTTGAACTCCTCTTGAATTTGTTTGACACTGTGACGGTGTCATTCAAGTTTAGGGGAGAGTTTGTAGTTTGACATGTTTTATTTGGATCTTATTTTGTGTTAGCATCCTTGAATCATCATGCATCATCTAAGTGCATAGAAAAATACAAAAAAATCATAAAAGTTTTCAAAAAATTCAAAAAAAAATCATGTAGCTTGCATTTGCATTGTCATATATTTTAGGAGAGTCTAGATTTCATTTAGGTTATTTGCATTTGCATAGGGAGCAGTGATATAAAAAGTTTTTCTTGAAAAGTGTTCTAAGCTCATGAATTAGTTCAAGGCCCTAGTTAGTAGTTCTTTGATGCATTGTTCAAACTTTGAAAGTAAGCTCTAACCATATTTGGATCATTTGTCTTGATTTTCGTGGCTTAAGTTGAACATTCATGAATTGAATCCTTTCCTATCAAGTACATCCTTAACTTGACTTTTTAATTATCATACTTGTGCATTTGAAAAAGAATACATGGATCACATATACATATTTTGGCTTTCTTATTCCCTTCTTACCACTCTCTTGTAAGCCTAAATAGAATTCCTCACCTTTACCCTTACCGTCCTTTCAAGCCAATTTCGTGTGTGACATTTTTGTGAGGCCTTATTTTCGGTTGAACTTGGCATAAAGTGTTACGTTTAGGCGACATGATTAGGCTCTCATATTGATGCTAGCTTTGCATATTGAAGCTAGTTTTAGGCTTAAGGTTAGGATGGAGATTCATGGGTGTTGATTATTTGCTTACTTGTTTCGGTTTAAAAAGAGGTTGATGTTGGGAATTTGAATTAAAAGGGTTTTATAGTTTTAAGTGGGTGGTCTTGAAATGTTTTGTATAAAAGCTCTAGTTTGAAAGAAAAAAGAGATAGCTCTCAAAAAGAAAAAAAAATGAAAAGAGCCAAAAGGCCAAATGTTTAAAGAAAAGAAAAAAAAAATTGAGAAGAGAGCTACCGAAATAAAAACAAAAGAGCTAAGTTTATATATAAGACCATCCCACTAGCTATAAGAAAGGTTGAGATTTGTGTTTATTTGGGTAATGCTTGGCGTACTGCCTTGTTCTTTATGGGTAGTCTCTAGAGGGTGAGTGAGCTTGAAAAGAAAAAGAAGAAAAAAATAATGAGAGAGGGTTTAGGATCATTGTTAGTGTATATGGGTAGATGAGAGTCTAGTCATGTATGCATCAATTGCCTTAACCTTTAGCATTATGCATAAGTTCAGCCCTTTTTTAGATAAACCATTGCTTGGAGTACCTATATAAGTGAGATCATTTTTATCTCATAACCTTTGTCCCTAAGCCAAATGTATTCGGTTTTAAAATGCATAAGTGTAATTCACGGTTTGATCTTAATGAATGTTAAAGGATAGGATTCTTGGATTGTTTGGAATATGAGAGTCATGATTTGAGATTCAATATGTGATGAATATGGCTAAGTTCTTTGAAGTAGAGTTTGTATACTGCATCCTAGAATTAAGAACAAGGACCATTGAGATGATTCATTTGAAAAACACTTTATCAAGAAATTTGAACCCCCATTTTCAAACCTCTCTCTTGGATTTGTCTTTGTTTGCTTGAGGACAAGCAAAAAGGCAAGTTTAGGGGAGTTGATAAACTCATAATTTAGCATATTTTAGCACTCATTTAGGATAGATTTTGCATTCATATTTAGATTATTTGTAACTTTTGCTCCATTTTAGGTTTTAGACATGTTTGCATTAGCATTTGCATATTTCTTGCATATATGCATTGTTTTTAGGTAATATGGAGTACATGGAGCTGTTGTTGGACGCTGAGCATGGACAAGGAGTCAAAAGAAGAGCTTGGGAGTTGCTGGGAGTCGAGAAAGAGTTCGGCCAAAAAGAATTAAGCAGAGATCGACCACCAGATCGACTATCCCACTCGTTTCAGGCAGAGATCGACCACCAGATTGACTATCCCACTCGTTTCAGCCTCAGATCGACCACTAGATCGACCATTGAATTGATTCATTTGAAAAACACTTGTCAAGGAATTTGAGCTCCCACTTTTAAACCTCTCTTCCTTTCTTGAATTTTGTTTGCTTGAGGGCAAGCAAAATGCAAGTTTTGGGGAGTTGATATACTCATATATTTCGCATATTTTGCATGCATTTAGAATAGTTTTCATGCATACATCTCTCATAATAGGCTAGTTTGCACCATTTATCACATTTTAGGTCCAAGAACACTTTGCATTATCATTTTGCATATTTCCTGCATTCTTGCATCATATTCATGTTGTTTTGGATACACTGGAGCTATGGAGGGTGCGTGGTCATGCTAAGGATCGAAAGGGAGCCTGTGGATACATGGGAGAACTCAGCCATGCAGCGAAGGAACCAGGATCGAGGCGAAGATCGATCTAGGCAGGTCGATCTAGACGAGATCACAAGATCGGGACACTCAGCTCGTTTCAAGGAAGAAGATCGAACTCAAGATCGACCAAGGTGATCGAATGTGAGTACGGACACGGGAACTAAGCCTGGGAAGAACGAGGATCAGATGGAGGTCACGAGTCGATCATCCGAGGATCGACCAGATGATCGAGAGAAGTACTCGATCCACCCGACCGAATCGACCCGAAGATCGAGCAAGGGAGGACGTTCTATGCGGGAGATCGAGTGATCAGATCGACGACTCAGCTCGATCTCTACTCCTTATCCGGCCAGCTCACTTTTGGATTTTAGTGAGGGGACCATTTTCTTTGTTTGGCTATTTTGGGCGATATTGTGTGAACAATTCATTATGTCCTTACTTCCTTTAGCTTTCCTTTACCTTTGAGACGAAGAAATCGCCATTGTTTTACCTTTCAAGCTTTTCATATTTTAGAACCTTAATCTTGCTTAATCTTAAGTATTTTCCATTAATCTTCCTGCGTACAAGTTTAATCATGTTTAGCTTTCCATCCTTTGCTTTTTCGTGTGTTTTAACAATGTGTAGTGAGTAGTTTCGCTTGGGTTTAAGGTTGGGGTGATTAAGGAGGGTTTAAAGGGTTTAAGCTTGGGTGTTTTATTGTTCTTAATCTATTCTCTTCTTGGATTTGGGATCTTAATGCTTAGAGAGTCTTGGGAAAGATCTCTTTGATCTCAGGGGTTTCCTTATCTTGACAGGATTCAGGGGATCCCTTAAAACCAAATCCAAGAGACTAGCTCATCCTTTTCCAAACGCCATGGATGCTTAGGGAGCTAGTTAGGCCATTATTTGAGATCTATGCTTAATGTTCTTCAACCTATCTTTCCACTATACGCCATGGGTTAGGAGGAAAGGTTTAGGAGAGGGTTTATACCACACGCCATGGATAAACCTCTTTTAGATTCTCAAGGCTTAGAGATAGCACATCAAATGTGTAGATCTATTTTTTCAAAACCCAAATTTGAACCTTGACCTTTCTTAAACATGATCCCCAATTTTAGATCCTCTTTTATCTTTTAAAAACTCAAAGTCATCATTCTTTAGTTATAAAGTTGGCATCTTTAGTCAGTTGTTAGAAATTCTCCGTTTATCTGCCTTTGAAGTTCGATTTTTATAAATTAGTAGTCTTGCATTTTAATTTCTTAGAAGTCATCTAGTAGTTGTTTAATCCTTCAGTGGGGATTTTAAATTAATTTTCGTGGTCATTTGGTTGTTGCATTTAGTTTTCATAGATTATCTCCTCCATTTATCCGATTTCACTTAGATTTACTTAGCTCTTGTATTCCTAGTGTTCTTTCATCAACCTGAGCTGGATTGACACCTCTTACACCTATACTACAACTATATTGTGCATTAGGCTTTCATTTCAAAATAGCTTTGCATAAAAAACCTAATATCATCTCTTTGTTAGACACCTCCACTTGACCACTTGTTTGAGGATGGTAAGGAGTGGCAACCTTGTGCTTGACACCATTCTTCTTGAGCAAACTCTCAAAAACCTTGTTGATGAAATGACTTCCATCATTACTTATCACACTCCATGGAACACCAAACCATGGGAAGATGATTGTCTTGAAGAGCTTCAGTACAACTCTAGCATCATTTGTTGGACTGGCAATGGCTTCAACCCACTTTGAGACATAATCAACAGCTACAAGGATGTACTTGTTCCCATAGGATGAAGGAAAAGGTCCCATAAAGTCAATCCCCCACATATCAAACAAATCCACTTCAAGAATAGAGTTTAGAGGCATCTCATCTCTTTTGGAGATGTTTCCCTTCCTTTGGTATGCAACACATGAGGAGATGTGAGCTTCGGCATCCTTGAACAAACTAGGACACCAAAAACAAGTTTGAAGTACCTTTGAGGATATCTTGAAGGTTGCAAAGTGACCCCCATAGACTGAACCATGGCAATGTTGTAGAATCCCTTGAACTTCTTCCTCGGCTATGCACCTTCTGAACAATCCATCATTCCCTCTCTTGTAGAGATAAGGCTCATCCCAAAAGTAGTGAGAGACATCTCTTAAGATTTTCTTCTTCTGATGTGGGTTGAGGTCCAGTGGTATCTGCCCAATAACCAAGTAGTTCACAAAGTCAGCATATCCAGGTAGTTTGTTCTTTTCTAAGCTTTGCACTTCAGCTGCCTTCATTCCTAAAGCATGCAGCTGCTCTTCTGGTAGGCCATCATTGATTGGGACAAAATCATCTATCCTCAGTCTTGAAAGGTGATCAGCTACACCATTCTTAATGCCTCTCTTATCCACAATCTCCATGTCAAACTCTTGCAAGAGGAGGATCCATCTAAGAAGTCTTGGCTTGGTGTCTTTCTTGGCATAGATGTGCCTTAGTGCAGCATGATCAGTGTAGACTATAACCTTAGACCCCACTAAGTAGCTTCTGAACTTCTCAAATGCAAAGACAACTGCTAGGAGCTCCTTCTCAGTTGTTTTATACCTTGTTTGAGCCTCATCCATTGTTCTGCTAGCATAGTAGATAACATGAAGCTTCTTCTCCACTTTTTGCCCCAAGACTGCTCCAACAGCATAGTCATTAGCATCACACATGATTTCAAATGGCAAATCCCAGTTTGAAGCTTGAACTATTGGCGCTGACAATAAAGATTGCTTGAGGGTGAGGAAGGCTTGCAAGCATTCTTCATCAAACAGAAACTATATCTCCTTACACAGCAGCCTTGTCAAGGGCTTTGCTATCTTAGAGAAGTCTTTTATGAACCTCTTGTAGAAGCCAGCATGCCCCAAGAAGCTTCTGATTCCTTTGACTGTGTTTAGAGGTTCTAGGTGTACAATCACATCTATCTTTGCCTTGTCCACTTCTATCCCCTTCTCTGAAATCTTGTGACCCAACACAATGCCTTCTTGAACTATGAAATGACATTTCTCCCAATTCAGAACCAGCTTAGTGTCTTCACATCTCTGTAAAACCTGAGAAAGATTGGACAAGCAGACACCAAATGACGATCCATAGACACTAAAGTCATCCATGAATACCTCCACCATCTCTTCAAGCAAGTCAGAGAATATGGAGGTCATACATCTTTGAAAAGTTGCAGGAGCATTGCATAAACCAAAAAGCATTCTCCTATAAGCAAATGTTCATATGGGCAAGTAAAAGTTGTTTTCTCTTGATCATTAGGATGGATAGGGATTTGAAAGAATCCACTATAACCATCTAAGAAGCATTAATACTTATGATTTGCTAATCTTTCTAGCATTTGGTCTATGAATGGCAAAGGGAAGTGATCTTTCCTAGAAGCAGAATTAAGTTTTATGTAATCATCCTATGACCATTGATTGTTCTAGTTGGTATTAGCTCATCATTTTCGTTTTTTACAACAGTGATCCCTCCTTTCTTAGGCAACACATGGACCGGTGAGACCCATGTGCTGTCTGATATAGGATAGATCACTCCTGCTTCAAGCAACTTCAAGATTTCCTTTTTTACAACTTCTTTTAGATTATGATTCAATCTCCTTTGAGGTTCAACAGAAGTTCTTGTCTCATCTAGATGGATCCTATGAGTGCAGAGGTTAGGAGAGATGCATTGGATATCATCTAGTGAATATCCAATGGCTCTCCTAAACCTCTTTAACACTTTGACAAGAGCAAGGATCTCATCATCACTGAGGTTATCATTGACAATCACAAGATAAGTAAAGTTAGAGCCTAAGAAGACATACCTTAGCCCTTTAGGAAGAGGTTTGAGCTCCACTTTGGGTGCCTTGAGCTCCACTTTGGGTGCCTTGAGCTCACTCCAGTCCTCTTCTAAGCTGCTCTACTCCTTGGCGCCAGCTTCATTGCTTGGAGAACCAGCTTACTGAGAACACCTCATTTTTTGAGTAATCCAACTTCTCAAATGGTTCCTCTTCTTCCAGGACCTTGTGAGAATCTAGCCTCAGCTTATAACCCAAGCTTTCCTTATCCAAGTAACCATCTTCTCCATGCTCCTTTGTCAAAGCCACTTGAAGCTCATCATGCAGCTCCTCTAAGATCTCAATCTGAAACACTTGACCTTCAATAGTAGGCTGCTGCATAATCTGCTTGTTGTCAAATTTCAGAGACATGTCCTTATCCAATTGTAGCTTAATTTTCCCTTTCTTAACATCAATGACAGCTCCTGTTGTGGCGAGGAAAGGTCTCCCAAGGATGAGAGGGTCCATAGGTTCATCATACATATCTAAAACAACAAAATCAGTAGGTATCTCTACACTGCCAATCCTAAGTGGTACATCTTCAAGCATGCCTTTGGGGAGCCTCACTGATCTATCAGCCAACACCAAAGAGATTCTACAGTCCTTGAACTTAGTCAAGCCTAGGCGCTGTGCTACAGAATAGGGCATCAAGCTGACACTAGCTCCTAGATCACACAAGCATTTCTCAAATAGGACTGGGCCTATAGAACATGGTAAGGTGAAGCTTTCTGGAACACCTAGCTTGTTGGGAGTCACTCTCTTCTGTGGAATGATGGCGCTGCACTCATGTGTTAGTACCGCCATCCCTTGTAAGTCCTTTGTTCTTTCAGCCACAACATCTTTCAAAAACTTCGGATAAGGTGGGACTAAGACAAAAGCATCTAGCAGTGGCATGGTGAGCTGAATCTTCTTCATTTACTCATCAAAGAGACCTTTGTACTTGGCAATGAGTTGCTTCTTCAACCTTTCAAGAAATGGTATTGTAGGTTGATATGGTGGAGGAATGTATTTTGGCTCCTTGGCTAACTCCTTATGTGCCTCTCTTGGTTTCTCCTTAACCACCTCTTTGGCTTTAGTGTGTATTGAACCCTTTTCAGCTTCAACCACTTCATCCTCTTTAACTTCTTCAGCATCTTTGACCACCACCCCCTCTTCTTGTTCCTCAATGTCCACATTGGGTGTAAAAGGCGCCACTCTTGGAGGGAGTTGCTTTCCATTTCTTAAGGTGACAGCTTTGACACACTCTTGTGCCAGTGAAGAGGTAGATGATTGAATAATGCTCTTTAGTTTGCTGATCTGCATATTCAAAGAGCCTAGTTGGGGTTGCAGGCTGGTGTCAATGCCTTTTTGTATTTCAACAGCCATACTTCTCTGAATGTCAGTCATACTCTTTTGAATCACAACAGCCATGCTTTTCTGAAGCTCTACAGTTTGAAGTTGTTGCATTTGAAGGAACATATCCTTAAGGTCCAAATTATGTGAAATCTGAGAGTTATTGGCGCCAACTGTTTAAGAAGAAGAACCCTCATGTTGTTGAATGTAAGTGTCTCCATTAAACTGTTGGTGACAAGCATCATGGTCTTGTTTCATTGTTGGCGCCTCTTGTATATCAACAGGTTTGACTTGATACTCTTTGTTGTGGTTCTGTGGAGCAACATCAGGAAGTGGTTTGGTTGTGCCATTGAGCAGCAAATCCACTTTTTCTGCAAGGCCTTCATCTCATACAATGCTGTCTCTAGCTTTTCTTCAGTGGCCTTTGAATGTTGCTCTTTATCATCAACATAGTCCCAATTACTGAGTGTCATGTTCTCCACTAGTAGCCATCCTTCATAAACATCTTTACCAAGGAAATATCCATTGCATGCTGTATCTAGGAGGATTCTGATGTTTGGGAAAACACCTCAATAGAGAGTGGATAGAAACATTTCCCTTGAGAAGCCATGATGAGGGCATTGATGAGTGAAGCCCTTAAACCTTTCCCAAGTGTCTCCAAAGCTCTCACTAGATCACTGTTTGAAATTTGTGATCTCATTCCTGAATTTTTCTGTTCTTGAGGGAGAGAAGAACTTGGTTAAAGAAGCACCTTTGCATTGATCCCAAGAAGTGATGCTTCCTTGTGCTAAAGACTTTTCCCACGTTTTAGCTCTATCACCAAGGGAGAAAAGAAATAATCTGAGCTTCAAACCATCTTATGAAACTCCACTAAGCTTTGTCAAAGCACAAATTCTCTCAAAGTTATCCAAGTGGTCTAAGTGGTCTTGGTTAGGAAAGCCAAAGAACTGCTTTTCTTGAATCATAGTAATGAGGCTGCTCTTGATTTGATAGTGCTGAGTCTCCATAGGTGGAAGAATACCTTGTCTTGAAGCATAACTTGAAGGTATATCAGCAGCACCAATAGGCCTTAATGGTGTTTGAACTCTCATGCCCCAAGCTCCTTGTAAACCAGCCTGACCTTGTTCACATTGCAAGCCCTGAATCCCTTGAAGACCTTGTGGACCTTGCAAACCAAAACCAGCAGCATACTGATGTTCTTCCATGATTCAACAGCTGATATATGATTCTGCAAACCCCAAAATCTTTGACCTTGAACTTCTGTTGTAGTTGCAGGCACTTAAGAGCAAGTGCTTTGGGTACTTACAAAAGAAATTCTAGACCAAACGAGAAATCAGTAATCAAAAATGAAAATAACAAAGCTTGATCTCAAGATTTCTACAAATCCTACTGAACAACGCATTCCCCTAATGGCAACGGCGCCAAATTGATAAAAAAAATTTGACTCTCTTGGTCAATAACCCTTTGTACTAATCAGGTTTAGTAAGGGTTTTATCAATCCAAAAGGGGAAGATTGAGGCAGTAGGAATGCAATTGAGCTCTTAAATTTAAGCAGATATAGATAAGATTGAAGTGTCTAACAACATAAGTGATCAAACAGAAATGAAGCAAACATCAAACAAAGAGTGAACAGCAAACAAGACAACTAAAACAAAGGCAAAAAAAAGCAAATTCGAATTCAACTAAAACAGAGAAAAGATGGGACTTGAGATGAGATAATTGGTGCTAGGGAACTCTCAACTCAACCTATGATGCTTACAAACTCACATAATGCTATTCCTTATGCATAGAATTCATTTATAAGACTAATCCAATCTCTTGGCACTAATCTTTTTTGCTAATTACCAAGTCAATAACTAATTCTCATTAGTGAAATGATAAACAGCAAGCATTAAGACAATCTATCAATCCTATATTCCCATATCACTCCCTAGAGAGTCAATCTCTTGAGCTAGGACAAACAATTCTCTTGCAAAGCAGTTCAGGCATTTCATCAAACACTTGGTGGGCATAAAATGAGCCTAAGATCCTAATCAACTTAACTAAGGCCATTAAACACAGCAATCAAGAAAGAAAATAAAAGAATTAACACCAAGACATCATAAATTAAGCATAGAATCCCCTAAACCTAACCCATCTCAATTCCCTAAACAGACCACTCCCTAACCACCATCAAAACCATCAATTCGAGGAGAAAGAGATAGCTAATCATGATTAGAAAGGCAAATCAAGAAGATAAATGCAAACTTATATTGAAATAAACCAAAGATTCAATCTACAAGATCAAATCAAAAACAAAAGAGGAAAGAACTATTGGATAAAGAAATGATCCAAAAAATTAGGAATTCTTCGTATTTATATGGGTCTAAGCAAAAATGGCAAAAATGTAAATAAGTGGTCTTCAGTCTGGAACTGTTTCGGTCACCAGTGATCGATGGGAGTGATCGATGGTATATCTGCTGGGTACCCATCGATCACTCCTTGTCTGATGGGCTTGATCGATGGACTTCTGCTGGATACCATTGGTCAGTCTTGACCGATAGGCTTGACCGATGGTGCATCCGCTTGATTCCCATCGGTCACTCCTTGATCGATGGGGGTGATCGATATGATCTTCAATTCTTCTGCTGCCTTGTATCGATCAGAACAGACTGATGGGCTTCGTGCTGTGACCGATGGAAAACTAGAAATCGCCTTCTGTAGCTCATTTTGCTCCTTCTCAGCTTGGCTAACTCCTTGAACCATTCCCACACTTCCTCCTTGCTCCCAATGGCTTCTTAAGTACCTAAAAACCTCCTAAATGCATTGAGAATGCAAACTACAACCTAAATGCAACCCTAAGCCTAAAAGGAAAGGAAAATGGGACTAAAGAGTGAGAAAACATGCAAAAAAAGATCAAAACATGAACTAAATGCAAGCCTAAAGGATGTAAATGTATGAGATATCAGCCATTCTCTGATTGCCTTTATCTTCTCCTCATCAACTTGTAGTCCCTGTTCACTTACTACAAAGCCTGAAAAGATAAGTTGATTAGTACAAAATGTACACTTCTTAAGGTTTGCATATAGACCTTCTTTTCGAAGTGATTTAAGCACTAGTTCGAGATGTTTAAGATGATCAGAAAGGTTCTTACTATAAATAGGTATATCATCGAAGTAAATAACTACGAATTTGCCTATATATAATCTAAAAAACTGGTTCATAAGCCTCGTGAATGTATTTGGGGCATTAGTTAAGCCAAAAGGCATAACTAACCTCTCATACAGTCCTTTCTTAGTCTTGAAGGCGGTTTTCCATTCATCTCCTTCTCTCATTCTGACTTGGTGGTAACCACTTTTAAGATCTACCTTTGAGAAGATGGTTGAACCGCATAGCTCGTATAATATGTCATCTATCCGTGGAATGGGGTGACAATATTTGATGGTGATGTTGTTGATGGCTCGGCAGTCCACACAAACTCTCCATGTCCCATCCTTCTTGGGAACTAGTAGCACCGTTACAGCACAGGGGCTAAGACTCTCTCGGATGTACCATTTCTCCATTAAGTCCCTTACTTGTTTCTCCAATTCATTAGTCTCGGTTGGGTTCATTCTGTAGGCTGGCTTGTTTGGTAAAGCAGAGCCAGGGACTAAGTCAATCTGATGCTTTATGCCTCGTAGAGGTGGCAATCCCGGGGTATCTCCTCAGAAAACACGCTTGGAAACGGTCTAGTACGGCTTGTACTTCTGATGGAATCTCTAAATCACCTAAAGTTGTACTTAAACACTCTTTGAAATACATGAGTAGCACGGTGCCCTTGGCACACATGGTCTTAGAGACATCACTAGCTGATAGATAAAGACTAGTTTTAGTTTCCTCAACCTCTTTAGACATGTGTTTTTGCAGTTTATGTACCTCGACCGGGCTAAGAGGGGCAAGATTATAGTTATGGTCGTTATGCATGAATGCATAGTGGTTGGTATGACCGTTGTGGTTGGTGGCTCGATCAAATTTCCATGGTCTCCCAAGCAGTAAGTTTCCCACTTGCATTGGTACCACGTCACATACAACTTGATCTAAGTATTTTCCCACACTGAAAATGGTACAATGACTTGCTCAAAGATTTTAAGATCGGTTTGATCATTTAACCACCTCAGTTTGTATCGCCTCGGATGTTTAATCTTCTCAAGACCTAACCTATCCACCATATACTTGCTAGCCACGTTAGTACATGAACCACCATGTATGATGAGATTACATACCTTTCCTTGTACTGTACATCTTGTATGGAAGATGTTCTCTCGTTTTTCTTTCTCATCGGGATCGATTAGTACACTAAGTACTCGCCTTGTTACCAAGAGCTCTCCTCGGTCAAGATATTAAATGTCATCCTCCTCTCCTCGGTCAATTGTAGTATAGTAAGGGTTTTATGTCAATCCAAATGGGTTTTGTTCAAAGCAAAAGAGTTGTGAGCAGAAATCCTTAAGTCAAGCAAACTAAGGAGAGTTTTTTGTTGCCTAAGCACCTTATCTAACAACCTAGAATGATCAATCACCAAAGAGAACTCAAAAGAGACAGTCTAGCAATGATCAAGAGAGACAGAACAGAGCAAATAAACAGAGTACTTACGCAAATTCGAAATTCAATAAAAGAGAAAGCAAGTTCCTAGATGTGGTTATTGATTTTGGGGAATCTAGAGACTAACTAGGTTGTTTCAAACAGCATTGATCAAGCAAACAAGCTAACAATGGTGGTTCCTAGACATAGAGCTCACAAACAAGCAAGATAAGTCCAATCTCTTGTAAAATAGCCCTTTGCTAAACACCTTAACAAGGACTAACTCTCATTAGTGCTAAAACATCTAGCAAGCAATAGCAATCAACTCTATTCATGTCAAAATGCTCCTAAAACAGTCAATCTCTTGAGCCAAGGCCAGCAAATCCTCTATCAAACAAGATCAGCATTTCATCCAACACTTGGTGGGCATAAGAGAAAGCTTAAATCCTAGATAAATGTGATCAAGACAAATCTAGCTTAAAAACAGATTAATAGAGAGGAACCCATGAAATTAAACACTAAACAAACCTTAATAATTCTCTAAATCCACTTAATCCACCACATCTAAGAACCCTAAACAAACTACACACTAGTACTCATGTTTAGCACCAAATCACAAGAGAAAAAGATGTAAATCATGATTAGAAGAGAGATTAAAGAGAAATTAATGGCAAATACAGACTTATATTAAATAAAGCAAGAAATTTATCTTACAAACCCAGAAAATAAACTCAAGAACAGTGTTATGAGGTGACTTGTCGAAAATCCAGGAAAAGGGTATTTATACATAAAAGAAGGAAGCCCTAAAGTAATGGCAAAAGTGTAATAAAAACAGGCTCGGACTGGGTTCCTATCGGTCAGTTGTGACCGATAGGAATGATCGATAGGGATCCTATCAGTCTGGAAGATGACTGATAGGGTGATCGAAATATAACCGGTGCACTGGTATCGGTCACTTCACTGACCGATAAGTCTGGTCGATAGGAAACCTATCAGTCACTCCTTGACCGATATGCCTTGTGCCTTGATCGATAGGCTCAGCAGAGATTGTCTGCCTTGGTCCCTTTTGCTCCGCTTGGCCCAGCTAGCTTCCTGGATCATCCTCAAAGCTTCCACATGCTCCTTATATCTCCATAGGTACCTAAAAACATCCATAATGCATAGAAAATGCAGACTATGTCCTAAATGCAACCTAAGTCTAAAAAGACAAAAAAATGGGACAAAAGATAAGGAAAACATGCAAAAGAGAACCAAAACATGTACTAAATACAAGCCTAAATTATGTAAATACAAGAGATATCAACACCCCCACACTTGCGTTTTGCTTGTCCTCAAGCAAATAAGACAGATGAGAGATGCCTTTTTCTTGTCCTCAAGCAAATAAGAAAAAATGAGAGAGTGAGGTTTGAAGGTGGGCATTCAAATCCAAAAGTGCAAAGGTAAAGAGATGGTATCAATGCTTAAGTGCCTAGTTGTAGGATGCAAACATAATCAGCTATACTTTAAAGAACCTAGCCATGCTCATTATGTTTCAAAATGACCTCAAATCTCAACTTAGGCAAATGCTCAAATCAGTCAACTCTTTAACATTCAATTAAGCTCAGAACCATGAATCATGCTTATGCAAATCTAGTGAAGATATTTGGTTCAAAGGGTAAGGTTATGGGATAAAAATAATCTCATTTAAGCAAAAGGGTTTTCAAACACAAGGGATCACTCACTGAAAAAGATTTCATCTTAGGCAAAATGTTAAAGGCAAAAGCACACTTATGCATGAAATTCGAAGCTCCCTTCTACCTAAAGATGAATCCTAAGCACTTCTAAACCCAAAAGTGATCCCCTAAGTCTACCCTTTTCCTAAACTCTACCATTTACCCTTCTTCATGGCTGGGAAAACTTCTTCTTTTTGCTTGTGTGGCTTCTTTTTGGTTGGGACTTGCTCTTCTTTGTTGCATTGGCACCTTCATCACCTTTGGTAGATTGTTTTGGGCCTGATTTCTTCTTTGGATTGACCCTTCAAAACTTTTAAGTTGGTGCCACTCTTTCAAAACACTTAGAGTTTTTACTTCCCTTTACTTAAACCACAACTCTAGACTGTTTCCCCTTTTCTAATATTTCAAACTTTTTCCTTTTCATTCAAAACATATATACATGAAGTTCAAACCACTTAACACAACCCTTTTAACCTAAAACTCCTATCCTAGAATCAAGCTCAAGATGAAAGCTGATATCTACAAGAGAGCTTATTATTGCCAGCCTTATTCCTAACTTTTTTTGCCAAGACAAAATTGAAAATGATATGCAAAGCCCTCACAACTCTCAAGATAGTGTTTAGGCTCAAAAGAAGGTTTTGGTTAAGGGTGTGGACTATCTGTCACATAAGTATGAGGATCAGCTACTTGGATCAACAAGAGTGGTAGAAAGGAAAAAGATGATCCAAATATGTATATGGTAGCCATGAATTCACTTTTCAATGCACAAGACATGATAATTAAAAGTCCAAATTAAAGTTCAAGTTGATAGAGTAGATTTTCAGAGAACAAGTGCTTTCAGTATGAGATGAGATGATCAAAATTAGCATTTCAAGCATGGTTCAGTCTTAACTTCTAGCTTTCTTATGATGCATCAAACAACTAATCACTTAAACACTGAAATCATCTCTAAACTCTAAGCACTTTACAAGGAAATTTCATCATTATGCCCTATGCGAATGCAATGCAACCTATATGTCAACACTAGGCTCAATCCTAAAAGAATGAAATGCAACTATATGCTTTCTATTTGGTTTGCAAAAACATGCAAAAAGTTTCGAATATTTTCAATTTTTGTGTGTTTTTCTATGCCTTAGATGAATGCATGATATGCATGTGACTCAAAGTAAAAGAAAATGAAAAACTAAGAAAACAAAACACAAAGTCAAACCCCAAATCTCTCCCCCACACTTAAATTATACAGTCCCTTGTGTAATGAAAGCAATGAGAGAGAGAAGCAACAAAATATAATACAGAATTGAAAAAAATGCAATGGTATAGACAATGAATAACATGTGGTACCTTGTTTAATAATTGGAGTGGTGGGAGGATCCAGATGTCTGAGGAGACTTGCTAGCTCTCCTCTTGTCCCTCCTCTCATAAGTCCTTGAAGATGGCGCTGCTTCTTGTGGTGGTGGAACCCAGCTTGACCATAACTGCTCAGCTTGAGAGGAAGTACCCTGGTGACCCCATTGCCATGTTTGTTGAACCTCAGAAGGGATGGGAGTTGACGCTTCCCATGCTGATGGAATATGGGTCCTTGGCTCATATGATGAAGCTCTTGGTTGTGCCCATGTCCCCCATTGATCACTTGGCTGTGCATGAAAGGAATGTCTTCCATGGGGGTTCCAAACAGCCTCTTCTTCTTCAGTTGGGTCAGCTTGTGGCATAGGCTCTTCTTGATGAGAAGTGTGTTCATGGGTGTGGCTCTGATGGGAAGCTCCTGCTGATGTAGGTTTGTTCTTCTTGAACTTCCCTTAACCATTTTCACCAACCTCTTAATGGCTTTGTCTTGCCACTTACACCATTTTTGAAGGGTGTTGATGTGTTCATGAGCAGAATTCATAGAGCTCTCTTGGCTTGGGCCTCCATAAGGTTTGATGTGGAACTGCTTTGAGCTGTAGTTCAACACTTCTTCTTCATCAAGCTCATCTTCTTCTTCTTGTGTTTCCCCTTGGCTTTCAGCGCCAGCAGTAGCATCTTCTTAGACTTCTTCTTCACCTTCTTCTCTTTTCTCTTCTCTTAATTCTTCTTCAACCTCTTCTTGTTCTTCTTCCTCACTAGCTTCTTCTCTTTCTTTAGGGACAGGGCCGCCTTTGTAGAGGTCATCTTCACTCAGATTGAAACTGATGTTGCTCTTCATGGTGATGGATGTGAGCCTTGGGTTAGGGAGGAGGACTCTTGTTGGTGTTCTGAAGTCCTTGATGAAGTTGTAGATGTGCTTGCCATTGATGTTCTTCTCAAGGAAGTGGCTTTTCCTGAGATATTCTATATCAATCCATAGTGGCTCCAAAGCATCATCTTCATGTCCCTTAAGGTCTACTCCACTAGCCATAAGAATAGCAGTCACAACTCCTCCAATGTGGATCTGTGGGCTTTTCTCCTTTTTTACTTTACTTGAAACCCAGCTCTTGTAGGAATAGAGCTGCTCCATCAGCATATACACATAACAAGGGTATCCTTTCGGCGGCTGTAGAGGTCTTCCATCTTCGCTGGTACTCACAAGTTCATATACCCCTTGGTATATCAAGTCTCTCTCCTTTCCTGTGAGATATGTGGTTTCCTACCTTGCAACGAGTGTGTTTGCAAGTGCCTTGTGAGCATATCTCACAGCAGGATGCCTTGGATGCTGATTCCTTGTGGTTCAAGCAATGTATTGCCCAGCTCCAATATCACACCACAACATGGCGTGTTGCTGCAGGGAGATATCGAACCTATTCCACTTGTGGGTATAAGACCTTAGACCAAGAGCATCAGCGATAGTCAGGAAGGTTGGGGAGAACTTCTGCTTGCCATTCTTGAAAGAGATCCACCATCTCCATTAGAGAGCTCACTCTCTTCATACCAGACCACCTTGAGAGTGGAGAGAAATTGGTAAGTGAGTTGTTGGTAGGATGGGAGCGGTTTTGCCATGAGGTCTTCAAGTCCCATTTGCTCAAATACTGCCCTGCAGTCCATGTAGATCCCAAGCGCCTTCATTGTGGTAGCACAAGGGTACCTTGTTGGCTTGAAGGTGCACGGGTTGAAAGCCTCCATGAGTTCCCTAGCACTTGGTTCATGGTATGGGATTTCTTCCTCCACAGTTTTGCTCTTCTTTTTCTGATTGGCGCCTATATCCCCAACTGGTCTCTTTCCAGCAGCCTTTGATGATTGCTCAGCAGCAGCACCCTTTCCATTATCTCTTCTTGCTCTAGGAGAAGTGGGCGCTTTCTCTTGTGTTGCTTTTCCCTTGCTTGCAGCTGTTGCTCTTGCTTTACCCATGGTACCTACAAAAACAAAGCTTAAAGATACTATAAGTACAAGAACAAAGGTTTGAGAAACCAATAACTGAAAGCTTTAGAATGAATTTCTGTAAGCTAAAAGAAGTTTATCTTGTCACTAAACAAGATTAAACACCTAAAAAGCAAGAAGAATTCACAAGCTAACAGTTTAAACATGCTAGAGTTCATGAAGATAGGACATTCATGCATGTGAACCTAGCATGGTGGCTCTAAGCAAAAGAAAAGATGATTATGCAAAGGGATATCAAACATGCAAGAACTGAGATTAAAGAACAGTAAGCAAAGCCTTAACAGTAAACTTGCTCAATTTAAACCTATCCACCATGCAAAACCAAAGCACAACATCTTAAACTAAACAAAACATGCTCTTAAAACCATAGATTTAACAATTTTAAGCACATGCAAAGTCTAAGAACAAAAAGTGACTAGTTGAGAAAGCAAACCTTAATGAAGCTTCTGAGCACTTAGAAAAGATAAACAAAAGAGAGAGAGAGCTAAAGAATTCGGATTTTGGTGAGAGAAGTAGTAAAATGAAGTGTGAAGAGAAGAGAAGAGATTATTAGTCTTTAAAGAGAGGAGTGGGGAACCAAAGGAATCAAAAGTGGGTGGAGGACAAGAATGAAAGGTTCTCAGGAGCTCTGCAAAGTGTCAGGAAGGATCCAAAATTTGAATTTAAACCTCCTTGGCTCCAAACCAAAGGAGAGAAAATTCTTCAAAAATTTTGAACACTTACCTCGCGGGCTATCGGTCATGGTTGACCGATAGGAATGACCGGTATGGTGCCTATCGATCACAAGTCATCAATACCACTGACTGATACCCTTATGTGAATCCTATCGGTCTCTAGCTTGATTGATACACTGACCGAAATATATCTGATTGCTTTGTATCGGTCACTCTCTAGACCGATAGAGTGACCGAAAAACAACCGATACATTTCCATCGATCAGCATATGATCGATAGCTTAGACCGATTGGGATTCACTTAGCAGACTCCTTCCCCTATCGATCACAAGTGATCGATAGGTTGACTGGCAGCATCCTGGCTCTACTACTATCGATCACATCATGACCGATAGCATGACCGATAGGGTCTACTGTGATCGATAGTATCCAGAATGTACCTATTCTTTATCCCTTAGACACTTTTTCAAACCCCAAACCGAACTCTTGCTTCTATACACATTAACTAAACATAAAAATAAACTAGAAAGCTTAATATATACAAAGGATAGCATGGGACTACCTCCCAAGTGTGCTTGTTTAAAGTCACTAAGCTTAACTTTGTTTACCTCACTAGTGGAGGTGATGAGAAGGAGTCTTGGAACTCCTTGGATCTCCAAGCTTCTTGATGTTAAGCTCCTTAACCTCAGATGCTCCAGCTTTAGCTCTTAGTTTCTCAAGCTCCTCTTGACCATTCAGACCTCTCATTTCCATTTGAGAAGCATAGAGAGTCTCATACTTCTGTACTAGCTGCTCTTTGAATCTTCCTGGAAAAGGGATAGTGGGCTGATAGCTAGGGATAACAGCAACTTGAGTTACCTTCTTGGCATCAGAGGCTTCAACTAAGTCTTCCCCTGTGGCATCAACAATCTCATGTGGCGCCCACCACTCTTCTTCTTCCAGAGATTCTTGTGCAACTCCATGGTTAGCATCAACATTCAAAAATTCTTCCCCACCCCCTCACTCTGAACTTCAGTGTCCTCAGTGAACAGAGAGAGAAACTCTTCAGTGATAGCTTCCTCTTCAGCTGAGAAGCTATCTTCTTCAGTTACCATGGCATCGCAGAACTCTTTTGGATTAGCCTCTGGTTTTCCAGGAAAGTGTCCTTGAGGTTTTGGACCAGCTATACCTTTGTTGTTCTCCGGTGTTTTGACTCTTGCAGCCAACCCATCAAACTTGTTGGTCAGTTCAACATGTACTGAGTCTATTTTGTTATGAACCTCAGCAAACCTCTTGTTCAATTCCAAGTTGTTGGTAGTCTGATTGTGAAGTAGCTGCTGAACCATTGTCTTGAGCTCAGGATCTTGAGAGCTGGAAGAAGCTTGAGCTGGAGCTTGTGTACTGAATCTGGAGGATGATAAGGCGCTCTTGGCTGGAAGTTGTTGTTTCTCTGCTGAAAACCTTGATTGTTGTAGGGAACATAAGGTCTTCGAGCAGCTTGTTATTGTTTTTGTGGTGGGTACACTTGATCCTGTGGATTGGCAACATTGTTTCTTATGTATGACAAGTTGGGATTGGGTCTGTAGTTCCCATATCCATTGTATCCACCTTGATTACCCAAGTAGTTCATCTCTTCCACTTGGCATGTCTCTTGATCATCAAGCTGAACCATATTACCAACAAAGTGAAGCTCTTTCTTCTCCCTTAGCAGCATATCGAGCTTCTCATGTAAGGCCTTGATCTCTTTCCTGCTAGACTCCAGTTCATCTTTAGCACTTCTTGGAGCTCTGTCATATTCCTCATTGTAGTTTCCATCAGACTGATATAGATTCCCAACAAGCTCCAATCCTTCATTACATCCTTTGACAAGAAGTTCCCATTTGGTGCAGTGTCCAGAAGCATTCTTATCTTTGGCAAAGCTCCTCTGTAGAGAGTAGAGAGTAGAGAAGCCTGTGAGAAGCCATGGTGAGGGAATTGCAGTGTGTAGCCCTTGAATCTTTCCCAAGCTTCACCAAAGCTTTCATTGTTCCTCTGTGCAAACCCTGAAATTTCATTCCTGATTCTTGCAGTTCTTGAAGTTGAGAAGAACTTTGCTAAGAAGGCTCTCTTGCACTCATCCAAACTAGTGATGCTTCCTTGGGGGAAGTTTTTCTCCCATTGGTGTGCCTTGTCTCCATGAGAAAAAGGAAACAACCTCAGCTTGAAGCCTTCTTCACTCACTCTATTGACCTTTGTTAGGGAGCATAGTATATCAAAATTTTCCAGATGATCTAGAGGATCTTCAAGTGGCAAACCATGGAACTTACTGCTCTGAACCATTGAAATTAATCCAGACTTGATTTCAAAGTTGTTGTTTTAGACTGCTGGTGGAATGATGCCAGTTCTGTTGTTGTAGGCATTTGGTGCATCACCAGCGCCAATGGGTCTAGCTGCTCTTGTAGCTTGTGCAACGCCTCTTGGTCTTTGATCACCTTGTAAGCCCTGAACACCTTGCTGTCCTTGTATACCATGAGCGCCAGCAGCTCCTTGAGGACCCTGAAATCTGATATCATCCATAACTGGTACCTGATTGTTCATCCCAAGTCTCTGCAAGTGTTGCTGCCTTTCTTGCTGTCTCCTTGCTCTCTGGCCCCTGTCCAACAGATTGATGTTATCTATGAAGTCCACAAGATTGCTTGAACCTCTGGATCTCAAGTTCATATACCTGAAAGACAGCAATGAGAGTCAAAGGAGATTAGTAACTAAATAAAACTAAAGACTTGATCTTAAAGATTCTACAAACTCAAATGTTTCAAACAGAAAACCCAAATGGCAATGGCGCCAAATTGTTACAGAGGTTTTATCTCTCAGTCAATCACCCCTCTATGTTAATCAACTGTAGTATAGTAAGAGTTATTTGTCAATCCAAATGGGTTATGCTGAAAGCAAAAGAGTTGTGACCAGAAATCCTTAAGTCAAGCAAAGCAAGGAGAGTTTTTGTTGCTTAAGCAACTTATCAAACAACCTAGAATGATCAATCACCAAAGAGAACATAAAAGAGACAGTCTAGCAATGATCAAGAGAGACAGAACAGAGCAAATAAACAGAGTACTTAAGCAAACTCGAAATTCAATAAAAGAGAAAGCAAGTTCCTAGATGTGGTTATTGATTTTGGGGGAATCTAGAGGCTAAGTAAGGTTGTTTCAAACAGCATTGATCAAGCAAACAAGCTAGCAATGGGGGTTCCTAGACATAGAGTTCACAAATAAGCAAGCTAAGTCCAATCTCTTGTAAAATAGCCCTTTGCTAAACACCTTAACAAGAACTAACTCTCACTAGTGCTAAAACATCTAGCAAGCAATAGCAATCAACTCTATTCATGTCAAAATGCTCCTCAAACAGTCAATCTCTTGAGCCAAGGCCAGCAAATCATCTATCAAACAAGATCAGCATTTCATCAAACACTTGGTAGGCATAAGAGAAAGATTAAATCCTAGATAAGTGTGATCGAGACAAATTTAGCTTAAAAACAGATTAATAGAGAGGAACCCATAAAATTAAACACTAAACAAACCTTAATCAATCCCTAAATCCCCTTAATCTACCACATCTAAGAACCCTAAACAAACTACTCACTAATACTCATGTTTAACACCAAATCACAAGAGGAAAAGCAGTTAATCATGATTAGAAGAGAGATTAGAGAGAAATTAATGGCAAATACAAATTTATATTAAATAAAGAAAGAAATTTGTCTTACAAATCCAGAAAATAAAGTCAAGAACAGTGTTATGAGGTGACTTGTCGAAAATCGCAGAAACAGGGTATTTATACATAAAAGAAGGAAGCCCTAAAGTAATGGCAAAAGTGTAATAAAAACAGGCTCGGACTGGATTCCTATCGGTCAGTTGTGACCGATAGGAATGATCGATAGGGATCCTATCGGTCTGGAAGATGACCGATAGGGTGACCGAAATAAAACTGGTGCACTGCTATCGGTCACTTCACTGACCGATAGGCATGGTCGATAGGAAACCTACCGATAAGCCTTGTGCCTTGATCGGTAGACTCAGCAGAGATCGTCTGTCTTGGTCCCTTTTGCTCCTCTTGGCCCAGCTAGCTTCCTGGATCATCCTCAAAGCTTCCACATGCTCCTTATAGCTCCATAGGTACCTAAAAACATCTGTAATGCATAGAAAATGCAAACTATGTCCTAGATGCAACCTAAATCTAAAAGGAGAAGAAAATGGGACAAAAGATAAGGAAAACATGCAAAAGAGAACAAAAACATGTACTAAATACAGGCCTAAATGGTGTAAATACAAGAGATATCACTTTTCAATCTCCTCAAAAGATTCATCTACACTCCTTGCTCCCTGAGGTAACTTACGAAAACTTGTTTGTAAGTCTTTGTGGTAATGCTTGGGTACATACCTTTGCTTGAGCAGAAATTTCATATCGCTCCATGTAGACACTTGACCAACCTGTTGCCTTCTCTGTGAGGTTAGCAGCTGCTACAGCCACCATCTTACGCTCAGCGTATCCATAGCACTCGAATATGTTGTCCATACGGGTCTCCCAATCCAAGTATAGCTCGGGATTATACTTTCCTGCAAAGGTAGGAGGTGTTAGTTTTATATCATGATGATTATCTCTAGGGTGTACCTCGCGGTTTGGGTTTCTTTGTAGAGGATCTTGTCTCCTTTGCCCTCGTCTCATGAGAGGATCAATGTTATCATCATCAATGTCTTGCAACTCAATGTCCGGCTCTACTGGTGGTATATGGGCTCCTTATACAGCCGCTCTCCTTGGTTCATTCTCAATCAGTTCAATGCGGGCTCCAAAGTCTTGGCGAATGGTACCCATCTCTTGGGTTATGTTCCTCATGTCCTCCCTCATGGCGGTTAACATTTGAACTAGCTCAGCTGGCGCACCGTTTGCTCCCTCAGTCATGTTGCTAACGTTTGTTTAACCTTGCAACATTTAACAAACTTGTCACAGTACCAACGAAATCAAAACTAATAAAACTTACTAACTTATCTAATAATCAAACAAAGCTGATCAAGAGACAAATCTAGTAACAATGATCACTTAGCAATCAAACAAGAATTAACACAAGAAAAAACTTTTTATGGGTTTTATAGGTTTATGAAAACAACTAGCAGTGAACAATGGAAATGAAACAAGCAAATCGGATCTCTTTTTTTTGGGTTTTCTTTTTATAAAACTTAAAACAAAAGACTAATGAAGATAAAGACAACGATTTTATGGGTTTTTGAAATAAAAGGACAAAGAAATCAAACAAGCAACGAAAACAAATGCAACTAACAAACGGATCTATAAAATTAATGGGATAGAAAACCAAAGATAGTGGCTCTGATACCTGATGATGTAATACTCGGATGAGAGTGTTACACAGTTCAGAGTAGATGGTATGATGGAGTGTACACACTGGCTGTGACACTCTCTTGTGTGGACTAGTGCATGAGAATGGTAGAACAAGGCTTGTAAACAATCCTTGAGCCGTGATGGGATCAGATGAATGGGAAGCGAAGTGGATCGATGGCACCACAGAGAGGATGAGTAGCTCTCTAATACAGCAACACTCGAGTCTTGAGTGAATCATACACGCAAGAACACAAGCAAGAACAAAGGGTAAGCGGCAGCTTAGCTTTGTGAAGAAAGTTTGGTCTCTTTATTGATAATATTGGGTAAGAAAATTGTACAACGCTGGAGGGGATCTTTATAAGAGCTCGTCAGCTAGCCCTAAGGCCAAAATAAAAGCAAAAAACGACAACACAAAGTGAAAAGAAAAGCTACAAAACGCTTAAGGCGCAAAGACATCAAAATATGATAGTTCATTAAACTAAAAGAAATAAAAAGATAAACTGTGCCGACCTCTTTATGGGTCGAACTGATGCACCTTTGACATGCTGTTGTGCTTAAGAACCAGTGGGACAAGCCTCATTACCTGCAAAGATTATATAAATTGAAAATACCTGTTTTTGGTGCTCATTGGGCTTTTTGAAAAGCTGGCGAGTATGTCTTGCAATGGCCTTGCTTTTGTTGGTTCTTTGAAGTCCGCAATCCCTTAAAGTCCACTGAAGTCAAGCTTGTACGTTTCGTGTGATGTTTCTGATATACTCATATATTTTGCATATTTAACATACATTTAGAGTAGTTTTCGTGCATACATCTTTCATAATGGGCTAGTTTGCACCATTTATCTTATTTTAGGTCCTAGAACACTTTGCATTAGCATTTGCATATTTCTTGCATTCTTGCATCATATTCAGGTTGTTTTGGATACACTGGATCTATGGAGGGTGCGTGGATATGCTAAGGATCGAAAGGGAGCCTATGGATACTTGGAAGAACTCGACCATTGATAGAGAGCTTTTTTTCACAGTTCTAATTATCAATCATAAAGCCTCTTAGTGTTGCTGTAGTACTTTAGGTGTCAATCCAGCCTAGATGAGAAAGATACTAGGAATACAAGAGCAAAGTAAAGCTAAGTCAAATTCGGGTAAATGAGGGAGAAATTCAACTAAAACTAAATGCAATACCAAATGAGCAATAGAACAATTTTAAAATCACCTCTTAATGGTTAGCAACTACTAGAAGAAAACTAGGAATTTAAAGTGCAAGACTACTGATTATGAAAATTCAAAAACTGAAAACAGGAAATTAAGGCTATTTCTAGCAACTTAAATGAGCAAACTTTAAATCTAAAGGAGAAATCTTTTGAAACTACTTGAATGATAAATAACAGATCTAAGGATGAGGTTCATGCTTAGGGAAGCTTAAGGTTCGATCTTGGTTTGCAAAAAGTAAATCTACACATTTCAAAATGAGCTATCCTTAAGCCGAAGAAGCAATCTTCCCATGGCTTGTGGGTAAGATAAGTTCCTCTTATCATTCATCCCCTCCAAACCCATGGATTGTGGTGGAAAAGGATGGTTGATGGAGCTGAAGCACGGATCTTAGCATGGCTTAACTAGCCCTTACTTGCCCCTTCCGTGGTCTTTAAGGCATACTAGTCTCTTGGTTTGGACATAAGAGATCTCCTAAGTTCTTATGAGAAAAGGAAATCTCTTGGATCATAAAGCCTCTCTCAAGGTCTTTAAGCATTTGATACTCCAAACCAAGAAAGGATAAAGTTAAGAGCAAGAAAATACCAAGATCTAACCTTTAAAACCTTCCTAATCACCTCATCCTTAAATCCTAAAGAACTACTCTATTATCATTTTCAAACCCCTCTTAATCATAAGATAAGAGGAGTTAAACATGATTAAGATAACAAGAAAGAATGATTAAAGCTTAAAGAGAAGTTCTTAAATTCAAAATCAAAGTTTTTACAAAAGATAAATCTTGAAAATGGAAAAAGATTCTTTAATGCTGATCCACAAAACCCAAAAATGGGGATGGAGGCTGTAAATTTCGTGGATCCCCCAAAATTTTAGGTTTAGAGTGTTTATATAGGACCACACAACTGGTCCCCTCACTAAAAGACAAAATCTGAGCTGTCCAAGGAAGGAAGCAGAAATCTGGGCCGAAGATCGACCCGCCTGGTCGATCTAGTGGTCGATCTGAGCTGAAACGAGTGGCCTAGTCGATCTAGTGGTCGATCTGAGGCTGAAACGAGTGGGATAGTCGATCTGGTGGTCGATCTCTGCCTGAAACGAGTGGGATAGTCGATCTGGTGGTCGATCTCTGCTTAATTCTTTTTGGCCGAACTCTTTCTTGACTCCCAGCAACTCCCAAGCTCTTCTTTTGACTCCTTGTCCATGCTCAGCGTCCAACAACAGCTCCATGTACTCCATATTACCTAAAAACAATGCATATATGCAAGAAATATGCAAATGCTAATGCAAACATGTCTAAAACCTAAAATGGAGCAAAAGTTACAAATAATCTAAATAGGAATGCAATATGAATGCAAAATCTATACTAAATGAGTGCTAAAATATGCTAAATTATGAGTTTATCAACTCCCCTAAACTTGCCTTTTTGCTTGTCCTCAAGCAAACAAAGACAAATCCAAGAGAGAGGTTTGAAAATGGGGGTTCAAATTTCTTGATAAAGTGTTTTTCAAATGAATCATCTCAATGGTCCTTGTTCTTAATTCTAGGATGCAGTATACAAACTCTACTTCAAAGAACTTAGCCATATTCATCACATGTTGAATTTCAGATCATGACTCTCATATTCCAAACAATCCAAGAATCCTAACATTTAACATTCAATTAATGATCAAACCGTGAATCACACTCATGCACTTAGAACAGAATACATTTGGCTAAGGACAAGGTTATGAGACAAAGATGATCTCATTCAAGTGGGTAATTCAAACAATGGGTTATCTCAAAAAGGATTGAACTTATGCATAATGTTAAAGGTAAAGACAATTGATGCATACATGACTAGACTCTCATCTACCCATATACACTAACAATGATCCTAAACCCCTCTCATTTTCTTTCTTTTTCAAGCTCACTCACCCTCTAGAAACTACCCAAACAACAAGGGAAGAAGCCAAGCATAACCCACAAAAACAGAAGACATATTTACTCTTCTTAGGCTAGTGGTGGTCAATCACAAACTTAAAGCTCTTTCTTTAAATCTTGGTAGCTCTCTTCTCTTATTATTATTATTATTTATTTTTTTCTTTTTAAACTTTGGCCTTTGGCTCTTTTCTTTATGATTTTCTTTTATTTTTAAGAGCTACCTCCTTCTCTTTTGAAACTGAGCTTTTATTTAAAAACAGAACAACACCACCACTTAAAACCATGAGTCCTTTATTTTCAAACCCCAAACACCATTTCTTTTTAAACTGAAAACACATAAGCAAAATTATTTTAATACCAGCGAATCCCTGCCCCAAAACAAACCTAAAACTAGCTTCAAAATGCAAAGCTAGCATCAATATGAAAGCCTAATCATGTCGCCTAAACCTAACACTTTATGCCAAGTTCAATCCAAATATAAGGCCTCACATCACACAAGAAATATTTGGCTTGAAAGGACGGCAAGGTTCAGGGTGTGGAGTTCTATTCAGACTTACAAAGAGTGGTAGAAAGGGGTAAGAAAGCCTGAATATGTATATGTGATCCATGTATTTCATTTCAAATGCACAAGTGTGATAATTCAAATTCAGATTAAGGTTCTCACTTAGTAGGAAAGGATTCAATTCATGTCTGTTCAACTTAAGCCACGAAAATCAAAACAAATGATCCAAATATGGTTAGAACTTAACTTCAAGTTTACACAAGAATCAAAGAACTACTAACTAGGGCCTTGAACTAATTCATGAGCATAAAACACTTTTTTTTTTTAGAAAAATTGCCCCATATGCATGTGAATGCAAGCAACCTATATGATAATATCTAGACTCCATCCTAAAATATTTACCAATGCAAGTGCAAGCTACATGAATTTTTTTCAAAAATTTTGAAAATTTTTCTGATTTTCTATGCAAATGTATATGCATGAAGACTCAAATATGCTTAAAGAGAAAATAAGAAAACATAACACAAAATTAAATCTCTCAACCTCTCCTCCAAACTTAAATTACACAGTCCCTTGTGTAATAAAAGTTCAAAAGAGACCAGCAACAAGAAATAAAATTCAAAAACCCAAGAATTCATGATATATACAAGGTGTTGGAATGGTGTACCTTGGGCTGTGTTGTTGATCGAGCTAGAGGATCGATCTGAGGGTCGTTCTGGGCAGAAGATCGAGGATCATGCTCGATCAAGAGGTCGATCTAGATAGGACCGATCGGTCCAAACTCTGAGAATTTCCCGAGAGAAATTAGATCGGTCGATCTATTTTTGGACCGATCGATCTGTTCTCTTAGATCGACCTTGTCACTCGATCTAGCCATCGATCTACTGGACATGCTTCAGTTTTCCTGTATTTAAGAGCTTCCAAGAGCGTGCCTTTGAATCTCCATCTTCCTTGGTCATGTTGAGGCTTGTATCACCAGGCTCATACTCATCATAGAACCATCCCTCAAATGTGTGCATCCTTATCTCCTCAAAGGGTAGCTTCCATGGATCCTCAAGGCTCTCCTCCTCGGTCATGTTGAGGCTTGTATCACCAGGCTCATACTGATCATAGAACCATCCCCCAAATGTGTGCATCCTTATCTCCTCAAAGTGTAACTGCCGTGGATCCTCAATGCTTTCTTCATTGGTGAGGGTGAAACCGAGGTGCTTGGCAAAAGGTTGTTGCATTGGAGATTCTTCTTCTTCACCCTCCTTGGAGGCTAATGCAATGGGATGCTCCTTTGTCTCCTTCCTGGGAATGAGTTGCAAATGTGTTTCTTTCTTGGTGGAGGGCTCTTGCTTAACAAATGAGCTCTCTCTAGCATCCTCTAAACATTCAACAACCGAACTTTCTTCACAAGGATCTTCAAAGCTTTGCTCAAGATTTTCATCAACAATGTACCTAAGAAGAGCTTCAAGTTCTTCAGCTTCTTGTTCGAATTCATCATTGGTGAGAGCTTTATCCCCTTGTTCCTCATTCCTTTGTGTGATTTTGGTCTTAATAGACTCCACATGTGTTGTTGCAGCCACTCTTGAAAATGGAGCAGGAGAGCCTAGTTTGAAGTCAAGCATGCTAATGCTCTCATTAAGCTGTTCTTGCTGCTCTAAAAGCAACTTCATCATGTTGAGAGTTTCTTCCTCTTTAGAGATGTGGGAAGAGTAGGTTACTCCTTGCTGCTCCAAAAGCAACTTCATCATGTTGAGAGTTTCTTCCTCCTTAGAGATGTGGGAAGAATAGGCTGCTCCTTGCTCGTCCTCCATGTCCCAGGATTGGTATTCCTCAACATATCCATAGTGATTCTCTGGAGCAGAATGTTCATCGATAAGCCCTCTTTGATAAGTGGATGACCTTTCAAAACCATGGTTGCTAGTTGGGTCCCAGGCCAGCATTCTCTCTTGATTCGCTAATAAGGCCTCAAACATTGATGCTATATCCGAATCCATACTGTCTTCCTTGTGATTGTGCCTTGCAAAAAGAACAAACACTTGAAAGAGAGTTAGTAGCCAAAATGAAAAACAAAAACTTAGTCTATACTAAGCTCCAAATCCTAGTAATTTCAGCAAAACCTAAGTTGGCAACGGCGCCAATTGATAAACGTATTCTAGCGAGGGTTTATGATGCAGAGAGGTTATCAAACTCTAATGCAAGCAATGTTGTAGTATAGCAAGCAAGAGAGAGTCAATCCACTTCAAGGAGATAGAGAATGCACAGAGAATGCAAGGACTAAAGCAAATCTAAGCAAAATGAGACAGTTTATGATAAAATCTCTAAAAACTAGATGCAGCAACTTAAACAGAGTGAAACCTATTTTAAAAATACTAGAAAGTAAGAAACTACCACGAGAAACAAACAGATAGATTAAAGAAGAAAGCTTCGAATTATTAAAATTCGACTAGTGGATCGACCACGAGATCGACCACTAGATCGAGCAGTAACAATCGATCTCGTCTAAAATCGTAAGAACAGTAAAGCTAATGACCAGGATGCTATCAGATAACAAGCGAATGATGAGAATAGACGTAAAGATGCTAAAAGGAAGGGCCTAGGGTTGAGATTCATGTAAAGGGGGTTCAAAGGTTTGACTTGGGGTTTGAAACTTTAGATCGACTCACTTGGTGAGGATCTCTAAGCCTTGAAAAAACAAAACAAGATCTATCTGTGGCTTTCGGTATAGATCACTCCTTCATCCTCTCCTCCAAACCCATGGCTTTTGGTGGAAAGAGAGGTCGAAGGGCAAGGAAAACAGATTTCAAGTAAATGGCTTAACTAATCCCCCAAACTTCCATGGCTTTTTGGAACTCTCACTCTCTTTGTTTAAAATTCTCGAGCAAAACAGGAATGAGAGGGTGAGAGGTTGTTTGAAATATTTAAAGACTTAGCAAAACCAAAACAATGGGTAGTCAAAGTGGTTTTTCTGACAAAGTCTTTGTCAAGGCACATCTTTCATGGTCAAAGATGCTTGCCTTGACCAAGTTTTGAATTCAAAAGTTAAAGGGAAAAGAGTAAAGGAGGGAAAGAAAAATGTTACTTCGACATGAGATCGAGTCCATTTGGTCGATCTAGGACTCGATCTCATGCCCAAAATGGCTTAAATCGAGAGGGTTACTCGATTTGAGACTCGATTCATGGTGAATCGAGTCCTGGATCGATTGGCTCTCTCGATCATTGAGATGTTGCCTCCTCGGCTAAGTCCACATGATCGAGCTATGTCCTCGATTCAGGGGTCGATTTGGCATAGATCGAGTGATGGATCGAGTCGAGTGATCGATCAGTTTTCAACAGATTTTCCCGAGAGAAATTAGATCGGTCGATCCGATTTGGATCGATCGATCCTTTTTCGTCAAGGTCGATCTTGTCACTCGTTCTCGTCTAGATCGATTGGCTCCTCTCGATTCACTGGCTCGATCTAGTAAAGATCGAGCCAGTATCAGTCGATCTAGCACTCGATCTCTAGCCTTATCTTAACCCCTATTGCCTCTTTTAGACCTCAAAGTCAAGGTTTAGACTCCTTATACCTGTTCCTACACACTTGCAAAATAAAAACATAAAACTAAAAGGGAAATAAAGCAGAAGTATGTACAAGATAAACATGGGAATGCCTCCCAAGTGCGCTTTCTTTAACGTCTTTAGCTAGACCTTATTTGGTCTAAGCGGATGGTGGGTCTTGGAGAAGCACCGAGGTACTCTCCTTGTCATAGCTATCTGCCAAATAGGGCTTGACTCTGTGTCCGTTGACGGTGAATGCACTTCCACTTTTTCCCATCAGAGTAACAGCTCCATAAGGCAACACTTCTTGAATCACGAACGGTCCGCTCCACCTTGATTTCAGCTTGCCTGGGAAGAGCTTGAGCCTCGAGTTGTACAGAAACACCAGTCCTCCTTCCTTAAGCTCCTTGTTTATAAAGTGGCTTCCTCCATCACTTATAACAACCTTGGGTACCCTAAACCTCGGGAAGATGATACTCTTGAACAACTTGATTACCACCTTAGAGTCATTTGTAGGGGAAGCAACAGCCTCAACCCATTTGGAGACATAATCCACTGCTACCAAGATGTATTTGTTGCCGTATGAAGAAGGAAAAGGGCCCAAGAAGTCAATTCCCCACGCGTCGAACACATCAACCTCGAAGATAGGAACTTGAGGCATTTCGTTCATCTTTGTTATATTCCTTGCCCGTTGACATGCCTCACAGCTCTTCACAAACTCGTGTGCATCTTTAAAAATGGAGGGCCACCAGAAACCGGCTTGCAACACCTTTGTGGCTGTCTCGAATGAGGCGAAGTGTCCTCCGTAAGAAGAGCCATGGCAATGGTAGAGGATGTCCCTGGCTTCTTCCTTTGTAACACATCTCCGGTACAAGCTCTCTACTCCTCTTTTGTATAAGTAGGGCTCGTCCCAAAAATAGTCACTAGCCTCCCTCATAAACCGCTTCTTGTGATAGCTGTTGAGATGTGTTGGCTCCTCACCACACGCTAGATAGTTCACCACATCAGCATACCACGGTAGATCCTCCTCTTTGAAACTCAGCACCTCCTCAAACCTCCCTTCTAGCTTCCCACAAACAGCCGTAGTAATCGCCATAAGCTGCTCTTCTGGAAGAGAGTCATCTAAGGGGAGAGACTCGTTGATCCTTAGCCGTGAGAGGTGGTCAGCGACTCCATTTTCTATCCCTTTCTTGTCTTTAATCTCCATGTCAAACTCCTGGAGTAACATAATCCATCTTAAGAGCCGAGGCTTAGTTTCTTTCTTCGAGTAGATGTATCGTAAGGCAGCGTGATCCGTGTATACAATAGCCTTGGAGCCAACGAGATATGATCTGAACTTCTCAAAGGCGAAGACTACTGCAAGCAACTCCTTCTCCGTAGTGGTGTATCGTGATTGCGTGTCATCCAAGGTCCTTGAAGCATAATAGATTACGTGTAGCTTGTTGTCTTTCTTCTGACCGAGAACGGCTCCTACGGCGTAGTCACTAGCATCACACATGATCTCAAAGGGGAGAGACCAGTCTGGTGCTTGGACTATAGGGGCTGATGTAAGTGCTTCCTTGATGGTCACGAAAGCCTTCAAACACTCCTCATCGAATACAAACTCAGCTTCCTTGCACTACAGCCGTGTAAGAGGGCGTGCAATCTTGGAGAAATCTTTGATGAAGCGCCTATAGAACCCTGCGTGCCCCAAGAAGCTTCTGATTCCCTTAACATTAACCGGCGGCTCAAGACCCATCATGACCTCCACCTTAGCCTAATCAACCTCAATACCCTTCTCTGATATCTTGTGACCGAGCACGATCCCTTCCTTAACCATGAAGTGGCATTTCTCCCAGTTCAGCACCAAGTTTGTCTCTTCACAACGTTTAAGTACCCTGCAAAGATTCAACAAACACGTAGGAAAGGACGCACCATACACAGAGAAGTCATCCATGAACACCTCTACCATCTCCTCTATAAGATCGGAGAAGATCGACATCATACACCGCTGAAACGTAGCCGGTGCATTACACAATCCAAACGGCATCCTTCGATATGCAAAGGTACCGTAGGGACATGTGAAGGTCGTCTTGTCCTGATCATTTGGGTGAATAGGTATTTGAAAGAAACCGCTATACCCATCGAGAAAAAGTAGTAAAGGTGATTTGCAAGTCTCTCAAGCATTTGATCAATAAAAGGTAGGGGGAAATGGTCTTTCCTAGTCGCAAGGTTAAGCTTCCTATAATCAATACACATCCTATGACCAGTAATGGTCCTAGTAGGAATAAGTTCATCCTTTTCATTCCTTATGACTGTGATCCCTCCCTTCTTAGGCACCACGTGTACAGGGGAAACCCACGTGCTGTCACTTATGGGATAGATCACGTCAGCCTCTAAAAGCTTAAGGATTTCCTTCTTAACAACCTCTTTCAAGTTAGGATTCAAACGCCTTTGATGTTCTATAGAAGAAGCGTTCTCATTATCCAAGTGAATCCTATGAGTGCATAGCATTGGTGAAAGGCCCTTGATGTTACTTAAAGAGTACCCAATGGCCTTCCTATACTTTCTCAGCTCAGTTAGGAGCGAGTACAACTCATCATCACTAAGGTTTTCATTCACAATCACGGGATAGGTGTTATTAGGCCCTAAGAAAGCATAACTTAGCCCTTCTGGGAGCTCCTTAAGGTCCACCTTTGGGGCTAACAGCTCACTCCAGTCATCCTCGTGGCTGTTGTTGTTGCTTTCCTCCTTGGAACTCTCCTTTGAACCCGAGGCATTGCCCTTCAGACTGCTTTCCTCCATCGCTATCCCTTCTGAGATCGAGTCCTCCGGTCGATTCTCCTCTCGATGTCGTCTAGATCGAGCCATTTCGCTCGATTCACTTACTCGATTTGATAGGGATCGAGTAAGGGATCGAGACGCTGAGTCGATCTCTTGGTTGGACTCCAAGATGATCGGGAGGTCTCTCTCGATCGTCGGCTCGATTGTTTTTCCTGATCGAGCATTCTTCTCGATCTGTCCATCGATTGTTGCACCGGATCGAGTTGTGTTCTCGATTGACTTGTCGATCTCTAGGCAGCAACCTTCTTCTTTCTTGATAATCCTCCTAGAATCCAGCAGGTTCACGTACTCTTAGGTTCTTTGGTCCACAAAACCAAACTCCCCTGGCTCCTTAGTTAGTGCTAACTTCAGATGGTCTTCTAGAGCTAGCTCTTCCAGCAACTCATCCGCCAATGCATCCATCGTTTCAATATAGAAAGCTTGTCCTTCAATGGTCAGCTTCTTTAGAACCTTGTTGATGTCGAAGTCTAGCCTGATCTCCTTCCCCAAATGCAAGGCAATCTTCCCATTCTTCACATCTATGATAGCCCCGGCGGTTGCAAGGAACGGTCTCCCTAAGATGAGTGGATCCTTTGGCTCTTCATCCATCTCCAATACTACGAAGTCTGTAGGTACGTTCACACCACTGATTCGTACCGGTAAGTCTTCAAGCAGCCCCACTGGTAGCCTCACACTCCTAACAGCCAGCACCAATGAGATCCGACAGTCCTTAAACCGAGTAAAACCAAGCTTCTTAGCCACGGAGTGAGGCATCAAGTTTATGCTAGCTCCGAGATCACACAAGCAACTCTTGAACTCTAGAGGACCCAAAGCGCAGGGTATAATGAAGCTTCCAGGGTCTCCCAGCTTCTTAGGGACTATCTCCTTGTGTATAACCGCACTACACTCTTCACTTAGAACAAGTACCTCTTTGCTTTCTTTGTTCTTCTTCACGAGGGTGTCCTTGAAAAACATGGCGCACTTGGGCATCATAGCTAGACAATCAACAAGTGGCAGCTTGATTTCCACGTCTCTCAGGTGCTTCTCAAACAAGATCATGTGCTTCTCGATGAGCTGCTTTTTGAAACGACCGGGAAATGGCAACTTCGGTACGTAAGGTGGGGGCACGTAAGAGTTCTTCTCCTTGGTGGTTTGCTCACTTTTCTTCTCAGCGACCGCCTTATCTCCTCTCCTCGGCCCTTGGATCCAAACGTTGTCAAAGTTTATCTCATCATCATCAGCCGAAGGTTTACCCTCCCCCTCTTGAATTACAACGTCCTCGTTGTTCTTTGTAGAGACCGGAGGTTGGAGCTCTTTACCGCTTCTCAACGTTATAGCATTAGCATACTCCTTGGGATTCTGCTCACACTTTCCCGGAAGACTGTTCTGACCACTCGTAGTTGCTTTTCCTTTCTCCAGCTGCTTGATCTTGTTGTTTAGGTTGGTGATCTGAGTGGAGAAGTCGGTTAGAGATGAGTCTAGGCGAGTGTTCATTTCAGCGAACTTCTGGTTTGTAGAGGCTTGCCCTTGTATTAGCTGTTGAAACATTGCTTGAACCGGATCAACTTGTTGTTGCATCGGTTGTTGTTGCTGAGGTGCAAAGCCCGGAGGGTAGTTAGGAGTATAACCCTTGTTGTGTTGTTGTTGCCTTTGGAAGTTGCTCTGCCCTTGACCTTGGAAACCACCACTCGGTTGAAAACCTTTGTTGTAAGGGATGAACGGTTTTGCTTGCTGAGCAGGGTACACTTGATCTTTAGGGTTGGCTATGTTGGTGCTTCGGTATGAGAGGTTGTTGTTCTGGTAGCCTTGGTTGTAGCCTTGAGACTTGTAGTTGTTCTGTCCAGCCACCCAATTTGCTTCTTCTTGGCTTAGCTCTAACTCTTGGTTCTCATCAGCTTCACCAACAAAGTGAACATGCTTCTGATTAGCTAACACCAACTTATCTATCTTCTCATGCAACGATTTGAGCTCCTTCTTGTGAGACTCTAACTCTGATCCTCTTGGTGCACGGTCATAATCTTCAGCATAGTTTCCATCACTCAACGCCAAGTTTTCTATCAGCTCCATACCCTCTTCTACCTCTTGACGGAGGAAGTTCCCTTTGCTAGCTGTGTCAAGCAACAACCTGATCTTTGGTGAAGCTCCACGGTATATGGTACTGAGTAGAGTCTCCTCGCTGAACCCGTGATGAGGACATTGGATCGTGTACTCTTTGAAATGCTCCATTGCCTCGTTGAATGTCTCGTTGTTCCTTTGAGTGAAACCGCTGATTTCGCTTCTTAACCGAGCTGTCCTGGTGCTTGAGAAGAACTTTGAGAGGAATGACTTCTTACACTCGGCCCATGATGTGATGGTGCCTTGTGGGAGGGTCTTATCCCAATGTCTAGCTTTGTCTCCGAGTGAAAAGGGGAAGAGATGCAGCTTGAAAGCATCTTCGGATATGCCATTGATCTTGATCATCCCACATACTTGCTCGAAGTTGTCTAGGTGCTCCAAGGGGTCTTCCATTGCTAAGCCGTGGAACTTGTTGTTTTGCACCATGGAGATGAAACCTGGCTTGATCTCGAAGTTATTGTTTTGTACAGGAGGAGGAGTGATCCCAAACCTATTGTGGTGGGTATTGGGAGCATCTCCGGCTCCTATAATCCTTGGGGGTCTAGCCGCGTGTTGGGGGTTTCCATTGCCCCGTCCTGCTGGAGGAGGTCCTTCTGGATGCTTGTGTTCAGCCATATCTTCAAAGTTAACCAAACCGTGCTGAACAATCTCCTCAAAGGCTCTTGTTGGCTCTCTGACTCTCCTTTGCCATGAGTGAGCAAGTTGATGAATGTTGTCTAAGGGTTGTAGAAGATTGTTGTCTCCCCTTGAACAAAGATTCATGTACCTGAAAACACACGTTTGAGAGTAGATTTATTAGTAACTTGAAAAAGGTAAAGACTTAGTTCTGTAAACCGTCCTAGAATGGCAACGGCACCATTTGATAGAGAGCTTTTTTCACAGTTCTAATTATCAATCCTAAAGCCTCTTAGTGTTGCTGTAGTACTTTAGGTGTCAATCCAGCCTAGGTGAGAAAGATACTAGGAATACAAGAGCAAAGTAAAGCTAAGTCAAATTCTGGTAAATGAGGGAGAAATTCAACTAAAACTAAATGCAATACGAAATGAGCAAGAGAACAATTTTAAAATCCCCTCTTAAGGGTTAGCAACTACTAGAAGAAAACCAGGAATTTAAAGTGCAAGACTACTGATTATGAAAATTCAAAAACTGAAAACAGGCAATTAAGGCTATTTCTAGCAACTTAAATGAGCAAACTTTAAATCTAAAGGAGAAAGCTTTTGAAACTATTTGAATGATAAATAACAGATCTAAGGATGAGGTTCATGCTTGGGGAAGCTTAAGGTTCGATCTTGGTTTGCAAAAAGTAAATCTACACATTTCAGAATGAGCTATCCTTAAGCCTAAGAAGCAATCTTCCCATGGCTTGTGGGTAAGATAAGTTCCTCTCATCATTCATCCCCACCAAACCCATGGCTTGTGGTAGAAAAGGATGGTTGATGGAGCTGAAGCACGGATCTTAGCATGGCTTAACTAGCCCTTACTTGCCACTTCCGTGGTCTTTAAGGCATACTAGTCTCTTGGTTTGGACATAAGAGATCTCCTAAGTTCTTATGAGAAAAGGAAATCTCTTGGATCATAAAGCCTCTCTCAAGGTCTTTAAGCATTTGATACTCCAAACCAAGAAAGGATAAAGTTAAGAGCAAGAAAATACCAAGATCTAACCTTTAAAACCTTCCTAATCACCTCATCCTTAAATCCTAAAGAACTACTCTATTATCATTTTCAAACCCCTCTTAATCATAAGATAAGAGGAGTTAAACATGATTAAGATAACAAGAAAGAAAGATTAAAGCTTAAAGAGAAGTTCTTAAATTCAAAATCAAAGTTTTTACAAAAGATAAAGCTTGATAATGGAAAAAGATGCTTTAATGGTGATCCACAAAACCCAAAAATGGGGATGGAGGCTGTAAATTTCGTGGATACCCCAAAATTTTAGGTTTAGAGTGTTTATATAGGACCACACAACTGGTCCCCTCACTAAAAGACAAAGTCTGAGCTGTCCAAGGAAGGAAGCAGAAATCTGGGCCGAAGTTCGACCCGCCTGGTCGATCTAGTGGTCGATCTGAGCTGAAACGAATGGCCTGGTCGATCTAGTGGTCGATCTGAGGCTGAAACGAGTGGGATGGTCGATCTGCTGGTCGATCTCTGCCTGAAACGAGTGGGATAGTCGATCTGGTGGTCGATCTCTGCTTAATTCTTTTTGGCCGAACTCTTTCTTTACTCCCAGCAACTCCCAAGCTCTTCTTTTGACTCCTTGTCCATGCTCAGCGTCCAACAACAGCTCCATGTACTCCATATTACCTAAAAACAATGCATATATGCAAGAAATATGCAAATGCTAATGCAAACATGTCTAAAACCTAAAATGGAGCAAAAGTTACAAATAATCTAAATATGAATGCAATATGAATGCAAAATCTATCCTAAATGAGTGCTAAAATATGCTAAATTATGAGTTTATCAGCCATGTAGCAAAGGAACCGAGATCGAGGTGAAGATCGAGCTAGGCAGGTCGATCTAGACGAGATCGACCAGAAGATCGAGACACTCGGGTCGTTTCAAGGAAGAAGATCGAGGTCAAGATCAACCAAGATGATCGAACGTGAGTACGGACACGGAAACTAAGCCCGGGAAGAAAGAGGGCCAGATCGAGGTCACGACTCGATCGTCTGAGGATCGACCAGAAGATCGATAGAAGCGCTCGATCCACCCGACTGAATCGACCCGACGATCGGGCAAAAGAGGATGTTGTATGCAGAAGATTGAGTTAGAGATAGACGACTCAGGTCGATCTCTGAATCTTATCCGGACAGCTCACGTTTTGGAGTGGAGTGAGGGGACCATTTCCCTTTTGGTATAAAATGTTTTTACCTTATTTTTGGGTAGTCATTCAGATCCATACAATCTGTCTCCTTCTTCTTTAAGTCTAAAAAAAACCGCCATTGTTAGTTTTCAGAAGTTTTTCATATTTTGTAAAACCTTAATCTTGCTTTTAATCTTATGTATTTCTCTTAATCTTTCTTGTTTAGTCGTTTAATCATGTTTGTCCTTTCTTCCTTTGCATTTTCATATGTTCTAATCATGAGTAATGAGTAATCCACCAAGGGTTTAAGGTTGAGGTGATTAAGGGGGTTAATAGGGTTTAAGCTTGGGTTTTTCTTGCACTTAACTTAATCTCTTCTTGGATTTGGGGGTTTTAATGCCTAGAGACTCTTGAGAAAGATCTCTTTGATCTCAGGGATTTCCTTATCTTAGCAGACTTAGGAGATCCCTCAAATCCAAATCCAAGAGACTAGCTCATCCTTTCCCAAACGCCATGGATGCTTAGGGAGCTAGTTAGGCCATTTTTGAGATTTATGCTACAAGTTCTTCACCCTTTCTTTCCACCACAAGCCATGGGTTAGGAGGAAAGGTTGAGGAAAGGATTTATTCCAAACGCCATGGATAAATCTAGCTTTAGCTTCTCAAGGCCTAGAGATAGCACTAAAATGTGTAGATCTATGTTTTCAAAACCCCAAGTTTAAATCTTGAAACACCTTAAGCGTGATCCTCAACCTTGAATCTACTTTTAGCCTTTGAAAACTTAAAGTCATCATTTTCTAGTTTTAATGTTTGAATCTTTTGTCTTGAAATTTGTCCTACGTTGTTAGAACTTTCCCTTTTTATCTGCTTTTAGTTTTTGAATTTTAAGAACCAGTATATTTGTATTTTAAATTCTTAGAGGTCATGTGGTATTTGTTTAACCTATCAGTGGGGATTTTAAAATAGTTTTCCTGGTCATTTAGTAGCTGCAACTAGTTTTCACAGATTTTCTCCTCAAATTATCCGGATTTCACTTAGATTTACAAAGCTCTTGTATTCTTGGTATCTTTCATCAACCTGATTTGGATTGATTCATGAAGTATTACAACAACAAAACCATGCTTTATGTTTTATTAAACTAGCTATAAAAGCCTAGTTATCAAATGGCGCCGTTGCCAACTTGGGTTTAGTTTGAAAGTATTAGGATTTGGAGCTTAGTAGAGACTAAGTCTTTATTTTTACTTTGGTTACTAATCTATCTACCTTCCTACTTGTATTCTCAGGTATATGAATCTGAGGTCTAGAGGTAACAACAACCTATTACAACCTCTAGACAACATTCATCAACATTGAAGTGCAAGGTCAAGAAGGGCAAGAGAACAAGCACAAGACTTTGAGGAGTTAGTGCAACCGGGTATTGTTGATTTTGAGGGTATAGCTGAGCAAGACCAAGCTGAGGCTCTACCTCACCGTGCTGCTGCTGGTAGGGGTAATGGAAACCCCAACCACGCCCCAAGGCCACCAAGGATCATCGGTGCGGGTGATGCACCAAACACTCATCACAATCGTTTTGGCATCACTCCACCACCGGTGCAAAACAACAATTTTGAGATCAAGCCAGGCTTTGTCTCAATGGTACAGAACAACAAGTTCCATGGGCTTGCCATGGAGAATCCTTTGGAGCACTTGAACAACTTTGAGCAAGTGTGCGGCATGATCAAGATCAATGGGATCTCGGAGGATAGTTTCAAGCTTAGGCTTTTCCCTTTTTTACTTGGGGATAAAGCAAGGCATTGGGAGAAGACCTTACCTTAAGGGACTATAACCTCATGGGCAGATTGCAAGAAGGCATTTCTGTCCAAGTTCTTCTCAAGTACAAGGACAGCTCGCCTACAAAGTGAGATTTGCGGTTTTACACAAAGGCAGAATGAGACCTTTAGTGAAGCAATGGAGCAGTTCGAGGACTACACCATTGCCTGTCCTCATCATGGTTTCACTGAGGAGACACTCTTGAGCACCATCTATAGAGGAGCTCTTCCCAAAATTCGAATGCTTCTAGACACTACTAGTAAAGGGAATTTTCTTGGCCAAGATGTAGAAGAGGGAATGGAACTTATTGAAAACCTTGCTTTGAGTGATGGCAACTACACTGAAGACTATGATAGAGCACCTAGAGGGTCTGACCTTGAGGCACACAAGAAGGAGCTGAAATCACTCCATGAAAAGATTGACAAGTTGGTACTTGCAAATCAAAAGCATGTACACTTTGTGGGAGAGGCTAGTGATGTTCTAGATGAGTTGGAGCAAAGCCAAGAGGAAGCGAATTGGGTAGGAGGCCAAGACTATACTAAGCCACAAGGCTATGTTCAAAGCTATCAAGGCAACAACAATCTATCTTACCGAAGTACCAATGTGGAAAACACCAAGGATCAAGTATACCCTCCACAACAAGGAAAACCTTTTGTTCCTTACAACAAAGGTGGGTTTACACAAAACAGTGGGTACCAAGGTCAAAGACAAGGAATCTTCCAAGGCCAGCAACAGCATGGGAACAAAATTGGTTTCGTGCCACAGCAGCAACAAGTTCAACCTCCACCTCAAGATCCGGTACAAGCTATGTTCCAACAATTACTTCAAGGACAAGCATCTACAAATCAAAAATTTGTTAAAATGAACAATAGGCTGGAATAACATGAACAACAAGATTCGCCAGCTAGAGAAAGGAAAGGCCAGTTCAAGCGGTCAAGGTAGCTTACCCGGAAAGTGTGAGACAAACCCTAAGGAGTATGCAAATGCGATCACTTTGAGGAGTGGGAAAGAGCTACCACCACGGTCTGTACCTGAGGACAATGATGACATTGTGATACAAGAGGGGGAGAGTAATCTCTCAAATGATCAAAAGATCACATTTGACAATGTCTACATTGCAAGGCCAAAGAAAGGCAAGGAAGCGGTTTTGGAGAAAAAAGTGGAGGAAGTTAGCAAAGAGAAAGAAGTTTTCGTGCCTCCACCTTACAAACCAAAGCTCCCCTTCCCTGGACGTTTCAAGAAGCAGTTGGTTGAGAAGCATAGAGCCCTGTTTGAGAAGCACTTGAGGGATGTTGAGATAAAACTGCCGTTGCTTGATTGTATGGCTATGGTGCCAAAATACGCCAAGTTTTTGAAGAAAAATCTTGCTAAGAGAGTGAAAGAGAGTGAAGAGGTCCTGGTATTAAGTCAAGAATGCAGTGCAATCATCCACAAGGAGATAGCTCCAAAGAAGCTAGGAGATCCGGGGTCATTCACTATCCCTTGTGCACTAGGCCCTTTGAAGTTTGAAAGTTGCTTATGTGATCTTGGGGAAAGCATTAACCTTATGCCTCACTTCATTGCCAAAAAGCTAGGCTTTAGCAAGTTTAAGGAGTGCAGAATCTCACTCATTCTGGCTGATCGAAGTATAAGGCTCCTTGTAGGCATGCTTCAAGACCTGCCTGTGAGGATTAGCAACGTGAATGTGCCAACAGATTTTGTAGTTCTAGAAATGGATGAGGAACCAAGAGACCCTCTAATCCTTGGTAGACCTTTTCTAGCAGCTGTTGGGGCCATCATAGACGTGAAGAATGGCATTATCTCTCTGCACCTGGGCAAGGAAATCAAGCTGAACTTTGACATCAACGAAGTCTTGAAGAAGCCAACGATTGACTGACAAGTGTTCTACATAGAAGCTTTGGATGCATTGGCCGATGAGTTGCTTGAGGAATTGGGACAAGAGGATCATCTACATCTGGCTTTGACAAAGGAGTGTGGGGAGTATGGTTTCTTGAGTGAACCAACCCAGGAATATGTACACATCCTTGATTCTCGCAAGGTTGTGAAAGAAGATGAAGGCCAGTGCCTAGAGATTGACCTGGAGATCGATCAGATTTCCTGATCCAGGAAAGAGATCGATGAGATGATCGATCAGATTTCCCGATCTAGGAAAGAGATCGATGAGACGATCGATCAAGACAACTCGATATGTTCAGAGAACGACCTTGTAAATCGATCTCCTGCTCGATCCATATCCAAACAAGCAAGTGAATCGAGGGAGTACACTCGATCAATCCTAGATCTAGGGAGCGATCGACTGACTGGCTCGATCTCTGCGGTAGGAACGGTCCAACATGGTAGCTTAAGAGCTCATGACTCGGGTTCAAAAGGGGCAAATGAGGACATCAACCCCAACACAAGCCAAGAGGAGGACTGGAGTGAGCTGCTAGCCCCAAAGGTGGATTTAAAGCAGTTTCCAAATGGGCTAAGGTACGCTTTCTTAGGACCAAATGATACATATCCGGTCATTGTGAATGAAGATCTAAATGATGATGAGTTAGACTCACTCCTTAGGGAGCTGAGGAAGTATAGAAAGGCCATTGGGTACTCTCTCAGTGACATCAAGGGCCTTTCACTAATGCTTTGTACTCATAGGATTTATTTAAACAATGAAAACACATCTTCCATAGAGCATCAAAGACATTTGAACCTGAATTTGAAAGAAGTAGTTAAGAAAGAAATCTTAAAACTCTTAGAGGCTGACGTGATATACACTATCAGTGAGAGCACATGGGTCACTCCAGTCCATGTGGTGCCAAAGAAAGGGGGTATCACGGTTATAAGAAATGAAAAAGATGATTTAATTCCTACTATGACAATAACCGGACATAGAATATGTATTGACTATAGGAAACTCAACACAGCCACTAGGAAAGATCATTTCCCTCTTCCCTTCATTGACCAAATGCTAGAGAGATCAGCCAATCATCCTTACTACTGTTTTCTAGATGGCTATAGCGGTTTCTTTCAAATCCCCATTCACCCTAATGACCAAGAGAAAACCACATTCACCTGCCCTTATGGCACCTTTGCATATCAAGGATGCAATTTGGGTTATGTAATGCACCAGCAACCTTCGAAAGGTGTATGATGTCTATTTTCTCTGACCTTATAGAGGAAATGGTAGAGGTTTTCGTGGATGTTTTTTCTGTGTATGGTGCTTCGTTTGGTGGTTGTTTGTCAAATCTTTGTAGGGTTCTCAAGAGATGTGAGGAGACAAACTTGGTGCTAAATTGGGAAAAGTGTCATTTTATGGTGAGAGAAGGCATTGTGCTTGGGCACAAAATTTCCGAGCGTGGGATTGAGGTTGACAAGGCCAAGATAGAGGTTATGACAAGTTTAGAGCCTCCGGTTAACGTGAAAGGGATAGGAGTTTCTTGGGGCATGCTGGCTTCTATAGGAGATTTATCAAGGATTTCTCCAAGATAGCACGTCCTCTTACAAGGCTACTGTGCAAGGAAACCGAGTTCATCTTTGATGAAGAATGCCTACAAGCCTTTAAGATCATCAAAGAAGCCTTGGTCACCGCGCCTATAGTTCAAGCTCCAGATTGGGATTTGCCCTTTGAGATTATGTGCGATGCAAGTGACTATGCCGTGGGTGCTGTCTTGGGTCAGACGAAGGACAAGGAGCTGCATGTGATTTACTATGCAAGCCGTACCTTGGATGATACGCAAGTGAATTATGCAACCACCGAGAAAGAGCTTCTAGCCGTGGTCTTTGCTTTTGAGAAGTTTAGGTCTTACTTGGTGGGTGCTAAAGTCATTGTGTATACTGATCATGCTGCCTTGAGATACATATATTCCAAGAAAGACACCAAACCGAGACTCTTAAGATGGATCCTTCTCTTGCAAGAGTTTGACATGGAGATCAAAGACAAGAAGGGTATAGAGAACGGTGTAGCGGATCATCTTTCAAGGATGAGGGTGGATGATGTCTTGCGTTTAGATGACTCACACCCTGAAGAGCAGCTTATGATGGTTAACACCATGGTTTGTGCAAAGCTAGAGGAGAGGCTTGAAGAAGTCTTGAGCCTAAAGGAAGAAGATCTACCATGGTACGCGGATATTGTTAACTATTTGCCTTGTGGAGAAGAGCCTACTCACTTGGACCATTACCAAAGGATGAAATTCATGAGGGACATCTCTCACTACTTATGGGATGATCTTTATCTATACAAGAGGTGTGTGGACAGCCTATACTGAAGATGTGTCACAAGAGAAGAAGCAAGAGACATTATTCTCCATTGCCAGGGTAGGACTTATGGTGGCCACTTCGCATCATTCAAGACAGCTACAAAGGTTCTCCAAGCTGGGTTTTGGTGGCCTACACTCGTCAAGGATGCACATGAGTTTATAAAATCATGTGAATCTTGCCAAGGGGCCGAGAACATAACCAAGAGGAATGAGATGCCGCAAGTACCTATCATTGAGGTGGAACTCTTTGACGCTTGGGGAAATGATTTTATGGGTCCATTTCCATCATCACATGGCAACAAGTACATCCTCGTGGCAGTAGACTATGTGTCTAAGTGGGTGGAAGCCATAGCCTCACCAACTAATGATTCAAGGGTGGTAGTCAAGCTTTTCAAGACGATCATTTTTCCAAGGTTTGGAGTTCCTAAGCTGGTGATTAGTGATGGAGGCAGCCACTTCATCAACAAGATTTTTGAGGGGCTTTTGAAAAAGCATGTAGTTAAACACAAGGTGGCCACGCCTTATCACCCTCAAACCAGTGGCCAAGTGGAGGTTTCAAATAGGCAAATCAACACCATCCTAGAGAGGACCGCAGGAGTGACTAGGAAAGATTGGGCAAACAAGCTTGATGACGCTCTTTGGGCTTATAGGGCGGCTTTCAAGACTCCCATTGGTACCACGCCTTTCAACCTCCTTTATGGTAAATCTTGTCACCTCCCTGTGGAGTTAGAGCACAAAGCTCTTTGGGCTGTGAAGCAAGTGAATTACGCTCTCAAGGCGGCACAAGAGAGAAGACTAGTGCAACTTCATGAGCTTGATGAATTGAGGTTGTATGCTTATGAAAGCGCCAAGATCTACAAAGATAGGACCAAAGCCTTTCATGACAAGAAGCTGGTGCTTAAGGAGCTCAAAGAGGGAAGCCTGGTTCTGCCATACAACTCACGTTTGAAGTTGTTTCCCGGGAAGCTCAAGTCTAGATGCTGCGGTCCGTTTGAGATAAAAGAGGTGCTACCATATGGGGCAGTGACTTTGATTGGCAATGGTGGAGAGAGTTTCACATTGAATGGGCATAGAGTCAAGCCCTACATGGCAAGTGATTGCAGCAAGGAGAGCACCACGTTGCTTCTCCAAGATCCCCCTCTAGCCTAACCAAGTAAAGTTAAGCATAGAGACTTAAAACAAGCGCACTTGGGAGGCAATCCCATGACTATCATTGTACATATTTTTGATTTGTTTCTGTTTCAATTTCATGCTTTTTAGTTTAAGTGCGTAGGTAAAAGGAGATGGGAACCAGAGATCATGATCTTGGATTTAACAAGGCAAGAAAAGGAGAAGCAGTGGCAAACGATCGAGTGACAGATCAACCTGTCCGGGCTCGATCTTTACTAGATCGAGCTAGTAAATCGAGTGAAGTCACTCGATCTAGACGAGATCGAGTAGACAATCGAGTGAATCAGTCGATTGCGAGAGGATGACCCACCCATTCGTTTAGCTTGAAATACAAATGGGGTGTGGACCGACTGGTCTCACTCGATCCTCGAACTGAGATCGATGAGACGATCAATCAGTTGACTCGATCTCCGCTAAAACGACCTCGCGATCGATCAGGGAGCTCGATCTAAGAAGCATGGCCACAACCACGAGGAATCTTGAAAAAAGGAGGAGACTCGATCTAAGGCTCGATTCAAATCAGATCGAGCCTCCAATCGAGCAAGCCTCTCGATCACGTAAAAAATGAGCATGAGATCGAGGTCAAGATCGACCGGTTTGACTCGATCTCATTCCAAGGTTGGTTTAAATTTTTCCCTCTACTTTCTCCTTCCCTATCATTTTGAATTTTAATTTGGGTCAAGGCAAGCATCTTTGACCATGAAAAACGTGCCTTGACCACATTCTTCAAAAACCCACTTGCATGCATGAGTCCAAAAGATTTTTTCTTTATAAAATCTTTCATACACACTCTCCCTTCAAATTGCATACAAACTGATTTTTAGAAAGATTAAGAGAGAGAGTGTGAGTTTCGGTTTTGAAAGACAAAGAGCAACTCATAATCATCCCATTTCAAAGGTATTTTTGAATTTCTTGAATTGCATATTTGAGTTTTCAAGAAAATTTCCTTTTTGTTGAAATGGTTGAATGATATTTGCTAGGGATTAGGATGGATTTTTAGAAATATCTAAGTATTGGGGAAATTTTCTTGATTTAGTCTTATCTCAAGAGATTTTTCTCTTCTATTTATTGATGTATTTTAGAATATCCCCAAAAATCTAAGACTTATATTTAGAGATTTTCTCTCTTTACCATATCTTTCTCTCTTAATCATCACCTATCCTCACTTTCACTTTGAGAACTTCCGTTTCAGGTACCATGGCACCCAAGTAGAGAAGCAGAGATTTGGAAACTCAAGAGGAAACACAGCAAGTGGTTGAAGAATGGGTCAGGTGGAGTAAGGAAGAGGAGAAAACAATGAAGAGGCTTGAGAGGTTGCGGTTTGAGCCTACAAAGTTTGCAAGTAGGGATCTCTTACAAAGGCTAGGGTTATTGGAGGAGTTTGATGAGTTTCTCAGGGGTATGGGCCTTGCTTGCCTATCACGGATGGATTGCCCAACTTACCCCGAGGCCACGCTTGATTTCCTCTCCACCTTGGACTTCTCATATGAAGATCCAAGCATCCAAACTCCATCCAAGGGTCATGTCACGTTCAAGATCAGAAAACATGCTTACCACCTCTCCATCCCTGAGCTATGCCAAGCTTATGGTCTCAATGCTGCAGCCACGCTTGTGGAGTTCCCCCGGTTCAAATCCGCGAATGCTCTATGGGACTTGGTTAGCGATGGGGACTACAAGGCCAATACCGCCAAGATAATACAAAATCCTGTGCTAAGGTACACCCTCAAGCTGCTGGCCAACACATTCAGTGGAAGATCCACAACCCCAACAGTGACCAAGAACGAGCTATGCTTCCTTTTCCAAGGGGTTAAGAATATTGTATGCAATGATGACGAGAATGAGGAGCCAATGGAGGATGAGCTTCGGGAAGACGTCAACTACGGCTGCATCTTGGCTTCCTCCTTGGTCAAATACAAGGCTTGGGAAATAAGATGTAAGGCAAGCTCTGCACTCATAGGAGGTTTCCTCACGCCATTGTTCATACAAGCGGGAGTGCCCCTTGCAGATTTTGAGCCTTGTGTGGAGCGTGCGTACATGGATGAAATCTACATAAGCCACACCGATTCCTTTGGACCTACTCAAGTTCCAGGCTACTATGCTTACTTGTTCTACAACCATAACAATGAGAAGAAAGTCTGCATTCTGCCCAATCCAGATGAAACGCACCTACAAAGCATGAGCACAATAAAGTTCTTACCAAACGATGAAGAGTGCTTTACGCCTCTTGGACACACAACAGCTCCACCTCAGCTCACTCGTTCACCCTCAGAAAGCCCTCCTACAGATGCTGAGATGCCCCCAAGCTTTGATCTCTCCAAGCTGGACTATGAGCCGCAGACAAAGGCTGAGAAATTCCTTGCCTTGGTTGTTGAGATTCAACGCAAGGTTAACAAGTGGCAAGGCAAGATGATCAAAAAGCTAGAAAAGAAGATCAAAGTCCTTGGAAGCTCATCTGAGATGACTTTGAGTGACGAGGTTGAGCAAATGGGCAAAACGATGAGGAGACACATAACTGGAGGTGTGGAGATCCGTGAGCCTCAAGATGGTAATCAAGCTGCACGTCTTTCTCTACACCAAGGCACAGGCAAGAGCAAGGACAAGGGGATACTTCACGACATTCCAAGAAAGAGCAGGAGGACCGGAGCAACCTCAAGCTCCAGCCATGCCTAGCTCTGAGGTACCAAAACTCCAACCTTTGTATATATCATGCATTTTTTTTTAATTTTTGCTTTGTGGATTTTGGTCTCCTCTTGAATTTGTTTGACACTAAGACGTTGTCATTCAAGTTTGGGGGAGAATGTGTGCTTTGACATGTTTCTATTTGGATCTTATTTTGTGTTCACATCTTTGAGTCTTCATGCATCCATCTAAGTGCATAGAAAAATACAAAAAATCAGAAACTTTTTTTTAAAAAATTTAAAAAAAAAATCATATAGCTTGCATTTGCATTGTCAAATAATTTAGGAGTGAGTCTAAAACTTTTATCATTTAGGTTGCTTGCATTTGCATAGGAGGCAATGATATAAAAAATTTCCTTGTAAAGTGTTTTAAGCTCATGAATTGGTTCAAGGCCCTAGTTAGTAGTTCTTTGATGCTTTATACAAACTTTGAAAGTAAGTTCTAACCATATTTGGACAATTTGTCTTGATTTTCTTGGCTTAAGACTGAAACAAACTTGAATTGAATCCTTTCCTATCAAGTGAAACCTTAACAAGAATTTTGAATTATCATACTTATGCATTTGAAAAAGAATACATGGATTACATATACATATTTAGGCTTTCTTATTCCTTTCACCACTCTTTTGTAAGCCTAATTAGAAGTCCTCACCTTAACCCTTACCCTCCTTTCAAGCCAAATTTCGTGTGTGATATTGTGAGGCCTTAAATTTTTTGTTGAACTTGGCATAAGGTGTTAGGTTTAGGGCGACATGTTAGGCTCTCATATTGAAGCTAGCTTTGCATATTGAAGCTAGTTTTAGGCATGGTTTGGGGTGGGAGTTCACAGGTGTTGTTGAAAATGCTTACTTGTTTCGGGTTTGAAAAGAAGTTGGTGTTTGAAGTTTGAATAAAAAGGGATACATAGTTTTAAGTGGGTGGTCTTGAATTGTTTTAAATAAAAGCTCAAGGTTAAAAGAAAAGGAGATAGCTCTAAAAAAAAAAAAAATTATATAAGAAAAGAGCCAAAAGGCCAAGTGAATAAAGAAAAAAAAAATATTTATGAGAAGAGAGCTATCAAAAGAAAAGAAAAGAGCTAAAAATATATGTATGGCCATGCCACTAGCTATAAGAAAGGTTGAAGATGTGTCCCAAGGATGAATTTGAATGATGGTGTTTATATGGGTTATGCTTGGCGTCCCGCCTTGTTTGATTTGGGTAGTCTCTAGAGGGTGAGTGAGCTTGAAAAAGAAAAAAAAAAAAAGATAAATGAGAGAGGGATTAGGATCATTGTTAGTATATTTAGGTAGATGAGAGTCTAGTCATGTATGCATACATTGCGTTTTACCTTTAGCATTATGCATAAGTTCAATCCTTTTTGAGATAAACCATTGCTTGGAGTACCCACATGAATGAGATCATTTTTATCTCATAACCTTGTCCCTAGCCAAATGTATTCGGTTTTAAATGCATAAGTGTGATTCACGGTTTGAACTTAAATGAATGTTAAAGGGTAGGATTTTTGGATTGTTTGGAATAGCTAGGCAAGTCATGATTTGAGATTCAATATGTGATTAATATGGCTAAGTTCTTTGGAGTAGAAGTTTGTGTACTGCATCCTAGAATTGAGAATTAGGACCATTGAATTGATTCATTTGAAAAACACTTTTGGATTTTGAGCTCCCATTTTTAAACCTCTCTTCCTAACTTGAACTTTGTTTGCTTGAGGGCAAGCAAAAGGCAAGTTTGGGGGAGTTGATATACTCATATATTTTGCATATTTATCATACAATTAGAGTAGTTTTCGTGCATACATCTTTCATAATAGGCTAGTTTGCACCATTTATCTTTCATTTTAGGTCCTACAACACTTTGCATTAGCATTTGCATATTTCTTGCATTCTTTCATCATATTCAGATTGTTTTGGATACACTGGAGCTATGGAGGGTGCGTGGATATGCTAAGGATCGAAAGGGAGCCTATGGATAGTTGAAAGAACTCGGCCATGTGGCAAAGGAACCGAGATCAAGGTGAAGATCGAGCTAAGCAGGTCGATCTAGACGAGATCGACCAGAAGATCGAGACACTCGGGTCGTTTCAAGGAAGAAGATCGAGGTCAAGATCGACCAAGATGATCGAACGTGAGTACGGACACGGAAAATAAGCCCGGGAAGAACTAGGGCCAGATCGAGGTCACGACTCGATCGTCTGAGGATCGACCAGAAGATCGATAGAATCGACCTGACGATCGGACAAAAGAGGACGTTCTAAGCGGAAGATCGTGTTAGAGATCGACGACTCAGGTCGATCACTGAACCTTATCCGGACAGCTCACGTTTTGGAGTTTAGTGAGGGGACCATTTCCCTTTTGGTATAAAATGTTCTTACCCTATTTTTGGGTAGTCATTCAGATCAATACAATCTGTCTCCTTCTTCTTTAAGTCTAAAAAAAACCGCCATTGTTAGTTTTAAGAAGCTTTTCATATTTTGTAAAACCTTAATCTTGCTTTTAATCATAAGTATTTCTCTTATCTTTCTTGTTTAGTCGTTTAATCATGTTCATCCTTTTCTTCCTTTGCATTTTCATATGTTCTAATCATGAGTAGTGAGTAATCCACCAAGGGTTTAAGATTGAAGTGATTAAGAGGGTTAATAGGGTTTAAGCTTGGGTTTTTCTTGCACTTAACTTAATATCTTCTTGGATTTGGGGGGTTTTAATGCCTAGAGACTCTTGAGAAAGATCTCTTTGATCTAAAGGATTTCCTTATCTTAGCAGACTTAGGAGATCCCTTAAATCAAAATCCAAGAGACTAGCTCATCCTTTCTCAAACGCCATGGATGCTTAGGGAGCTAGTTAGGCCATTTTTGCGAGTTATGCTTCATGTTCTTCATCCTTTCTTTCCACCACACGCCATGGGTTAGGAGGAAAGGTTGAGGAAAGGATTTATTCCAAACACCATGGATAAATCTAGCTTTAGCTTCTAAAGGCCTAGAGATAGCACTAAAATGTGTAGATCTATTTTTTCAAAACCCCAAGTTTAAATCTTGAACCACCTTAAGCGTGATCCTCAACATTGAATCTACTTTTAGCATTTGAAAACTTAAAGTCATCATTTCCTAGTTCTAAAGTTTTAATCTTTTGTCTTGAAATTTGTCCTAGGTTGTTAGAACTTTTCCTTTTTATCTGCTTTTAGTTTTCGAATTTTAAAAACCAGTAGATTTGCATTTTATGTTCTTAAAGGTCATCTGGTATTTGTTTAACCCATCAGTGGAGATTTTAAAATAGTTTTCGTGGTCATTTAGTAGCTGCAATTAGTTTTCACTGATTTTCTCCTCAAATTATCCGGATTTCACTTAGATTTACAAAGCTCTTGTATTCTTGGTATCTTTCATCAACCTGATTTGGATTGATTCCTGAAGTATTACAACAACAAAACCATGCTTTAGGTTTGATTAAACTAGCTATAAAAGCCAAGTTATAAGTTTCTTCAATATCTTGGCTTGGAACGTCTTCTTTCTCCATCTATCCTCTATCGGCTATTTGGCTTGTACTTGGTATATCTCGCGGCTCCGGTACAGCATTAGTGAGATTCTCATTGTTCTGATCTCCATTTACTGTCAAGTAAACTTGCATACCTTCCTTTGTAATGGTTCGATCATCTTTTAGGCTCATCTTAGCAAAACCCTCAGCAATGACTATCTTGGTGACGTTATTGCATATTGCATAGATTTTGCATACTCATTAGTTAGCTTTTCATGCATTTGTATCACATTTTAGGGTAGATTGCATCACTTAGAGTTCTAGAGCATTCTTGCACCAGCATACGCATGTTCCTTGCATTTTACATCACATTCAGGTTGTTTCTGGCTGCTTTGGAGTCGTGGAGGTTCGTGGAGAGGCTGATGTAGCAGTTCGTGGGAGCTCAGATATATGCTAAGGATCAGAGATCGAGGAGCAGATCGAGCATGGCCGGTCGATCTAGGAGGTGATCGACCAGAAGATCGAGCCAACCAGGCGATCTAAGGAGAATGATCGAGACAAAGATCGATTGAAGCAGTCGATCAAACGGTACGGACGTGAATGACCCCATGCAGAGCGAGAGCCAGATCGAGTACACCACTCGATCCAGCCGAAGATCGATACCGAGATCAGATGCAACACTCGATTTGCCGATGATGATCGAGACCCAGATCGAGCCGAAGACACGATGTCCGAATATGATCGAGAGAACCGCTCGATCCTGGAGTCTATCTCTGTCCTTTCAACCACTTTTGGCCGCTAGCGAGGGGGGGACCATCAGCTTGTTTTGGCCATTTTGGGAAGGCGGCGACGTCCTTTTCCCATACACTTTTCAATCCTTATCTTTTTTCTTTATGTTTTCTCTCTGTTTTTCGTGAAGAACACCATTGTCGAACTTGAGTTTTTCTTAAGCTTTGTAATCGAATCATTTCCGTCTTAATCTAGTTTTCTTTTCATGTTCATCGTTTCCTTTTACATGCTTTGCTTGAGTTACTTTATGTGTAGTGAGTAGTTTAGTTGGGTTCGGGGTTGAGAGGATTAAGGGGTCTAAAGGGTTTCCATATTGGGGTTTTTCTAAGCGTTTTCAACGGCTATCTCTTCTAAGGGTTGAGATCTCAATGCTTGAAGACTCTCACGCCAAGAGCTTCATGATCCGAGAGGTTCCTTACCTTTACAGGATTCATGAGCCTCGGAAGATCACACCTTAGAGATTACTTACCCCTTCCCAAAAGCCATGTAAGTTTGGGGGACTAGTTAAGCCATTCTTTTGAAATCTGCTTTCCATGCCCTTCGACCTCTCTTTCCACCAAAAGCCATGGGTTTGGAGGAGAGGATGAAGGAGTGATCTATACCGAAAGCCATGGATAGATCTTGCTTAGTTTTCAAGGCTTAGAGATCCTCACAAAGTGAGTCGATTTAAAGTTTTCAACCCATGGTCGAATCTTTGAATCCCCTGACCATGAATCTCAACCCTAGACCCTTTCTTTTAGCATCTTTACATCTTATCTCGTCATTCGCTTGATCCTTGATAGCATCCTGGTCGTTAGTTTCACTGTTCTTGCATTTTTAGACGAGATCGATTGTTATTGCTCGATCTAGTGGTCGATCTCATGGTCGATTATTCTGTTTGTTCCTCGTGGTAGTTCCTTAATTCCTAGTATTTTTAAAATAGGTTGCATTGTATTTAAGTTGCTGCATCTAGTTTTTAGATATTTTCTCATAAATCATCTCATTTCGCTTGGATTTGCATTAGTCCTTGTATTCTCTTTGCATTCTCTATCATCCTAGGCATGAATTGACTCTCTCTTGCTTGCTGTACTACAACATGTCTTGCATTTGAGTTTGATAACCTCATTGCATTTTCACCCTTGCCAAAGAAGTGTTTATCAAATGGCGCCGTTGCCATCCTAGGACTGTTTAGAGAACATAGAGATTTGGGACTTAGCAAAGACTAAGTCTTTACCTTTTTCAAGTTACTAATCATTCTACTCTCAAACGTGTGTTTTCAGGTATATGAATCTTCGTTCAAGGGGAGACAACAATCTACTACAACCCTTAGACAACATTCATCAGCTTGGTCACTCACGGCAAAGGAGAGTCAGAGAACAAGCCAGAGCCTTTGAGGAGATTGTTCAGCACGGTTTGGTTGACTTTGAGCTATGGCTGAACACGAGCATCCAGAAGGACCTCCTCCAGCTCACGGGGCAGCAGGAAGGGGCAATGGAAACCCCCAACACGCGGCTAGACCCCCAAGGATCATAGGAGCCGGAGATGCTCCCAATACTCATCACAATAGGTTTGGGATCACTCCTCCTCCTGTACAAAACAACAACTTCGAGATCAATGGTGCAAAACAACAAGTTCCACAGCTTAGCAATGGAAGATCCCTTGGAGCACCCTGACAACTTCGAGCAAGTATGTGGGATGATAAAGATCAATGGCATATCCAAAGATGCTTTCAAGCTGCGTCTCATCACCTCATGGGCCGAGTGTAAGAAGGCATTTCTCTCAAAGTTCTTCTCAAGCACCAGGACAGCACGGTTGAGAAGCGAAATCAGCGGTTTCACTCAAAGGAACAATGAGACATTCAACGAGGCAATGGAGCGTTTCAAAGACTACACGATCCAATGTCCTCATCACGGGTTCAGCGAGGAGACACTACTCAGTACCATATACCATGGAGCTTCACCAAAGATCAGGTTGTTGCTTGACACAGCTAGCAAAGGGAACTTCCTCGGTCAGGAGATAGAAGAGGGTATGGAGCTGATAGAAAACTTGGCATTGAGTGATGGCAACTATGCTGAGGATTATGACCGTGCACCGAGAGGATCAGAGCTAGAGTATCACAAGAAGGAGCTGAAATCTTTGCATGAAAAGATAGATAAGCTGGTGTTAGCCAATCAGAAGCATGTTCACTTTGTTGGTGAAGCTGATGAGAACCAAGAGGAGTTAGAGTTGAGCCAAGAAGAAGCCAATTGGGTGGCGGGACAGAACAACTACAAACCTCAAGGCTACAACCAAGGCTACCAGAACAACAACCTCTCTTACCGAAGCACCAACGTCGCCAACCCTAAAGACCAAGTGTACCCTGCTCAGCAAGCAAAACCTTTCATCCCCTACAACAAAGGTTTTCAACCAAGTGGTGGTTTCCAAGGTCAAGGGCAGAACAACTTCCAAGGGCAACATCAAAATAACAAGGGTTATACACCTAACTACCCTCCGGGCTTTGCACCTCAGCAGCAGCAACCGATGCAACAACAAGTTGATCAGGTTCAAGCAATGTTTCAACAGCTGATACAAGGGCAAGCCTCTACAAACCAGAAGTTCGCCGAGATGAACACTCGTCTAGACTCTTCTCTCACTGACTTCTCCACTCAGATCACCAACTGAAACAACAAGATCAAGCAGCTAGAGAAAGGGAAAGCAAGTACGAGTGGTCAGAATAGTCTTCTGGGAAAGTGTGAGCAGAATCCCAAGGAGTATGCTAATGCCATAACGTTGAGAAGCGGCAAAGAGCTCGAACCTCCGGTCTCTACCAAGAACAACGAGGACGTTGTAATTCAAGAGGGGGAGGGTAAACCTTCGGCTGATGATGATGAGATTAACTTTGACAACGTTTGGATCCAAGGTCCAAGAAGAGGAGACAAAGCAGTTGCTGAGAAGAAAGCTGAGCAAACTACTAAGGAGAAAAATGCTTATGTGCCTCCACCGCATGTACCTAAGCTGTCTTTTCCTGGACACTTCAAGAGGCAACTCATAGAGAAGCATAGAATCCTCTTTGAGAAGCATCTTAAGGACGTGGAGATCAAGTTACCTCTCGTTGACTGCCTTGCAATGATGCCTAAATGCGCCAAATTCTTCAAGGACACTCTCGTGAAGATGAATAAGGAAAGCAAGGAGGTACTTGTTCTAAGTGAAGAGTGTAGTGCTGTGATACATAAGGAGATAGTCCCTAAGAAGTTGGGAGACCCTGGAAGCTTCACTATACCCTGCGCTTTAGGTCCTCTAGAGTTCAAGAGTTGCTTATGTGATCTCGGAGCTAGCATAAACCTGATGCCTCACTCCGTGGCTAAGAAGCTTGGCTTTATTCGTTTCAAAGACTGTCGGATCTCGTTGGTACTGGCTGATAGGAGTGTGAGGCTACTAGTGGGGCTGCTTGAAGATTTACCGGTGCGAATCAGTGGTGTGAACATGCCTACGGACTTCGTTGTGTTGGAGATGGACGAAGAGCCTAAGGATCCACTCATCTTAGGGAGACCGTTCCTTGCAACCGGAGCTATCATCGATGTGAAGAATGGGAAGATTGCCTTGCATTTGGGAAAGGAGATAAGGCTTGACTTCGACATCAATGAGGTTCTGAAGAAGCCGACCATTGAAAGGCAAGCTTTCTATATGGAAACGATGGATGCTTTAGCGGATGAGTTGCTGGAAGAGCTGGCTCTAGAAGACCATCTGAAGCTAGCACTGACTAAGGAGCCAGGGTAGTTTGGTTATGTGGATCAGAGGACCCAGGAGTACGTCAACTTGCGGGATTCTAGGAAGATTGTTAAGAAGGATGAAAGCTGCTACCTAGAGATCGACCCCGAGATCGACGCTATCACTCGATCCAAGAGTCAGATCGACAAGGCAATCGAGAACACAACTCGATCCGGTGCAGCAATCGACAGACAGATCGAGAGGATTGATCGATCAGGAAAAATAATCGAGTCGGCGATCGAGAGAGACCTCCCGATCATTTTGGGGTCCAATCAAGAGATCGACTAAGCGCCTCGATCCCTTACTCGATCCACATCAAATCAAGTAAGTGAATCGAGCGAAATGGCTCGATCTAGACGACATCGAGAGGAGAATCGACTGGAGGACTCGATTTCAGAAGGGATAGCGATGGAGGAAAGCAGTCTGAAGGGCCGTGCCTCGGGTTCAAATGAGGGTTCCAAGGAGTAAAGCAACAACAACAGCCACGAGGATGACTGGAGTGAGCTGTTAGCCCCAAAGGTAGACCTTAAGGAGCTCCCAAAAGGGCTAAGGTATGCTTTCTTAGGGCCTAATAACACCTATCCTGTGATTGTGAATGAAAACCTAAGTGATGATGAGTTGCGCTCGCTCCTAACTGAGCTGAGAAAGTATAGGAAGGCCATTGGGTACTCTTTAAGTGACATCAAGGGCCTTTGACCAATGCTTTGCACTCATAGGATTCACTTGGATAATGAGAACGCCTCTTCTATAGAACATCAAAGGCGTCTGAATCCTAATTTGAAAGAGGTTGTTAAGAAAAAAATCCTTAAGCTTTTAGAGGCTGACGTGATCTATCCCATAAGTGACAGCACGTGGGTTTCTCCTGTACACGTGGTGCCTAAGAAGGGAGGGATCACGGTCATAAGGAATGAAGAGGATGAGCTTATCCCTACTAGAACCATTACTGGTCATAGGAAACTTAACCTTGCGACTAGGAAAGACCATTTCCCTTTGCCTTTTATTGATCAAATGCTTGAGAGACTTACTAATCACCCTTACTACTGTTTTTTCGATGGGTATAGCGGTTTCTTTCAGATACCAACTCACCCAAATGATCAGGAGAAGATGACCTTCACATGTCCCTACGGTACCTTCGCATATCGAAGGATGCCGTTTGGATTGTGTAATGCACCGGCTACGTTTCAGCGGTGTATGATGTCGATCTTCTCCGATCTAATAGAGGAGATGGTAGAGGTGTTCATGGATGACTTCTCTGTCTATGGTGCGTCCTTTTCTGCGTGTTTGTTAAATCTTTGCAGGGTACTAAAACGGTGTGAAGAGACAAACTTGGTACTGAACTGGGAGAAATACCACTTTATGGTTAAGAAAGGGATCGTGCTTGGTCATAAGATATCAGAGAAGGGCATTGAGGTTGATCAGGTTAAAGTGGAAGTCATGATGGGTCTTAAGCCACCGGTTAATGTTAAGGGAGTCAGAAGCTTCTTGGGACACGCAGGGTTCTATAGGCGCTTCATCAAGGATTTCTCCAAGATTGCACGCCCTCTTACACGGTTGTTGTGCAAGGAAGCTGAGTTTGTGTTTGATGAGGAGTGTTTAAGAGCTTTCGTGACCATCAAGGAAGCCCTTACATCAGCTCCTATAGTCCAAGCACCAGACTGGTCTCTTCCCTTTGAGATCATGTGTGATGCTAGTGACTACGCCGTATGAGCCGTTCTTGGTCAGAAGAAAGACAAGAAGCTGCACGTGATCTACTATTCTTCAAGAACCTTGGATGACACGCAAACAAGGTACACCACTACGGAGAAGGAGTTGCTTGCAGTAGTGTTCGCCTTTGAGAAGTTCAGATCATATCTCGTTGGTTCCAAGGCTATTGTATACAAGGATCACGGTGCCTTGCGATACATCTACTCGAAGAAAGACACTAAGCCTCGGCTCTTAATATGGATTCTCTTACTCCAGGAGTTTGACATGGAGATTAAAGACAAGAAAGGAATAGAAAACGGAGTCGCTGACCATCTCTCACGGCTAAGGATCAACGAGTCTCTCCCCTTAGATGACTCTCTTCCAGAAGAGCAGCTCATGGCGATTACCACGGCTGTTTGTGGAAAGCTAGAAGGGAGGTTTGAGTAGGTGTTAAGTTTCAAAGAAGAGGATCTACCGTGGTATGCTGATGTAGTGAACTATCTAGCGTGTGGTGAGGAGCCAACACATCTCAACAGCTATCACAAGAAGCGGTTTATGAGAGAGGCTAGTGATTACTTTTGGGACGAGCCCTACTTATACAAGAGAGGAGGAGACAGTTTGTACCGGAGATGTGTTGCAAAGGAAGAAGCTAGGGACATCCTCTATCATTGCCATGGCTCTTCCTACGGAGGACACTTCGCCTCATTCAAGACTGCCACGAAAGTGTTGCAAGCCGGTTTCTGGTGGCCGTCCATTTTTAAAGATGCACACGAGTTTTTGAAGAGCTGTGAGGCATGTCAACGAGCAGGGAATATCACTAAGAGGAACGAAATGCCTCAAGTTCCCATCTTCGAGGTTGACGTGTTCGACGCGTGGGGCATAGACTTCATGGGGCCATTTCCTTCTTCATATGGCAACAAATACATCTTAGTAGCAGTGGATTATGTCTCTAAATGGGTTGAGGCAGTTGCTTCCCCTACAAATGACTCTAAGGTAGTAATCAAGCTGTTCAAGGGTATCATCTTCCCGAGGTTTGGGGTACCCAAGGTTGTTATAAGCGATGGGGGAAGCCACTTCATAAACAAGGTTTTTGAGAATCTCTTGAGAAAGTATGGAGTTAACCATAAGGTGGCTACATCGTATCACCCTCAAACAAGCGGTCAAGTGGAAGTCTCCAACCGGCAAATCAAGGCTATACTAGAGAAGACTGTCAGAGCAACAAGGAAAGACTGGGCAGTGAAGCTGGATGACGCTCTTTGGGCCTACCGTACCGCCTTCAAAACGCCGATTGGTACAACTCCTTTCACTCTACTCTATGGCAAGGGCTGTCATCTCCCGGTTAAGCTCGAACACCGTGCGTTGTGGGCTGTGAAGAGGCTGAACTTTGACCTCAAGACTGCTCAGGAGAGGCGCCTTATTCAGCTACACGAACTGGATGAATTAATACTGAACGCTTACGAGAGATCTCGGATATACAAGGAGCGGACTAAGGAGACTCATGACAAGAAGTTGGTTGCCAAGGAGCTTAAGGAAGGAGGTTTAGTGTTGCTGTACAACTCGAGGCTCAAACTCTTCCCGGGCAAGCTGAAATCAAGGTGGAGCGGACCATTCGTGATTCAAGAAGTGTTGCCTTATGGAGCTGTTACTCTTATGGGAAAACGTGGCAGTGCATTCACCGTCAACGGACACAGAGTCAAGCCTTACTTGGCAGACGGCTATGACAAGGAGAGTACCTCGGTGCTTCTCCAAGATCCACCATCCGCTTAAACCAAGTAAGGTCTAGCTAAAAACGTTAAAGAAAGCGCACTTGGGAGGCATTCCCATGTTTATCTTGTACAAATTTCTGCTTCATTTCCCTTTCAGTTTTATGTTTTTATTATGCAAGTGTGTAGGAACAGGTATGAGGAGTTTAAATCTTGATCTTGAAGTCTAAAAGAGCCGATAGGGGTTAAGATAAGGCTAGAGATCGAGTTCTAGATCGACTGATCCTGACTCGATCTTTGCTAGATCGAGTCAATGAATCGAGAGGAGCCAGTCGATCTAGACGAGAACGAGTGACAAGATCGACCTAGACGAAAAAGGATTGACCGATCTAATTTCTCTCGGGAAAATCTGTTGAAAACAGATCGATCACTCGACTCGATCCATCACTCGATCTGTGCCAAATCGACCCCTAAATCGAGGACATAGCTCGATCATGAGGACTTAGCTGAGGAGCCAACATCTCAGTGATCGAGGGAGCCAATCGATCCAAGACTCGATTCATCATGAATCGAGTCTCAAATCGAGTAACCCTCTCGATCTAAGCCATTATGGGCATGAGATCGAGTCCTAGATCGACCAAATGGACTCGATCTCGTGCCGAGGTAACATTTTCTTTCCCTCCTTTACTCTTTTTCCTCCAACTTTTAAATTCAAAACTTGGTCAAGACAAGCATCTTTGACCATGAAAGTTGTGCCTTGACCAAGACTTTGTCAGAAAAACCACCATTACTACCCATTGTTTTGCTCTTTGCTAGCCTTTAAATATTTCAACAACCTCTCACCCTCTCATTCCTGTTTTTCTCGAAAATTTTAAACAAAGAGAGTGAGAGTTTCGGTTTTCAAAAGCTAGCAAAGATCTTCTGCATTTCTTGCAAAGGTATTTTCATAATTTAATGATTTATTTTTAGGAAAATTTCCTTTAAAAACTAGCTAAGTAAAAGGAATAATTCTAGATTTTCAGTATCTAAAGATAAGATTCTCCTTTATTTAGCTATAATTTTTATTAATTCCCCAAAATTCTAGGGTAGTTTTTATAAGTTCTCTCCTTCTCTTCTCTCATTCTCATCAAAACCGCCGTTTGCTTATCAAATTTCTTTAGAAACTTGTTTCAGGAACAATGGCCCCAAACAGAACAAGAGAAGAGACAGCACAAGAAGGAGAAGGACAAGAGGTGGCAGTTCAAGAGAGGGTCAGATGGACTAAGGATGAGAAGAGAGACAAGAAACGGCTGGAAAGGCTTCGGTTTGAGCCTACCAAGTTTGCTGATCGAGAGCTGTTGTCCAAGCTAGGGATTCTTGGGGATTTCGACCAACTCCTCAAGAACATTGGCCTAAGATATCTGTCACGGATGGATTGCCCAACCATTCCAGAAGTGACAATAGTCTTCCTTGCCACGTTAGAGTTCCGTTACGAGAATCCTAGCACACCCGTCCCTTCTCAAGGTCGCCTCTACTTCAAGGTTGGCCGTCAAGCCTATACACTCTCCATCCCTGAGCTATGCCAAGCTTATGGTCTCAACGCGGATGCCTACAAGGTCGAGTTCCCCGCCTTCAAGAAAGCCAACGACTTTTGGGACCTGATCAGCAATGAAGACTACAAAGCCAACACCGCCAAGATCAAGCGAGTAAGAAGCCCGGTGCTGAGGTACACTCTGAAGCTGATCGCCAACACGTTTAGTGGAAGATCTGTTGCTCCTACGGTCACGAAGACAGAGCTGTGCTTCCTGTTCCAAGGTGTGAAGCACTTGGTGTGTGATCCGGATGCAAATGACGAGCCTATGGAGGATGAACTCGGCGATGATGTGTGCTTGCGGCTTCCTTGGTGAAATACAAGGCTTATGCCTTGCGGTGCAAGGCAACTTCCTCTTACATTGGCGGTTTCCTCACTCCTCGGTTCGTGCAAGCTGGTGTGCCCATTCACGACTTCGCCCATGTACCAACCAGAGCTTTCATAGACGAGGCATACATGAGGAATACTGACAGCTTGGGACACACGCCAGCAGAAGGCTTCTACGCCTACCTCTTCATAGACGACGAAGACAAGAAGAGAGTGTGCATCCTGCCCAACAAAGATGAAACCGAGCTGCTTGGTGTTGGGAACATCGAGTTCTTGCCCACGGAGGAAGAGTGCTTTGCCCCTCTAAGAGGACCACCTGCATCAGCGATTGCCCCTCGTCAAAGGTCCGAGTCTCCAGCCACGGAAGATGAGATGCCCGAGGCCTACATACTTCCCAAGTTAGACTTTGAGCCGAGGACAAAAACCGAGAAGTTCCTAGCATCTGTTGTGGAGATGCAAAGGAAGATCAACAAGTAGCAAGGCAAGATGCTCAAAAAGCTTGGAAAGAAAGTCAAGGCACTTCAAGGAGGCTCGCCTAAGAAAGCTGCAAGTCAAGAGGTGCAACAACCCGAGAAGAGAAGGCTCTCAACCGGTGGAGTTGTCATCCGCCAGACCTAAGGAAGCACCATTCAGCCGGCGCGCCACTCTCTCCAAGAACCAGCCGACAAAGGCAAGACCATAGTCTCTAGCTCCTCTGGAACATCCTCAAGTTCCAGCCGAGACTAGACCAGAGGTAACAACCTTCTTCCATTATACATAACCGCTCATATTTGCTTCTTTTTGCTTTGTGTTTTGCTACTCCTTCGAATGAGTTTGCCACCGGGACGGTGTCAAGCAAGTTTGGGGGAGTACATGTGTGATTTGACTTGTGTTTTGTGATCTTATTTTCCTTTAGCATCCTTGAGTCTTTAGTTCATGAAAAATTGGTAAAAATTTTTAAAATTTTTTCAAAGATTCATGTAGTTGCATTCATCATGTTAGGATTGAGTCTAGAGTTTCTCATAGCATCTAGATTGTTTGCATTTTGCATAAGGGGTTAGAATTTCTTAAAAAGGTGTTTTTACTTATGAATTGTTTCAATGCCCTAGTTAATAGTTCTCTAATGCTTTGTCTATGCTTTGAAAGTAAGTTCTTACCATGCTTGGATCACTTGTTAGGATTTTCGTGGCTTGAATTGAACTCTCATGATTTGAAACTCATCCTAATAAGTGAGAACCTTTATTTGAAATTCTAATTATCATCCTTATGCATTTGAAAATGAACACATGGTTTTAAAATATTTAGGCTCTCTTCTTCCTTTTTACCACTCTTTGTGAGCCTAAGTAGAACTCCCTCCTTGAACCTTACCCTTCTTTGAAGCCAAATGTTCTTGTGTGACATCTTTGTGAGGCCTTCGTTTCGGTTTGAACTTGGCATAAAGTGTTAGGTTTAGGCGACATGATTTGGTTTTCATATGATTGCTAGCTTTGCATTTTGAAGCTAGGTATAGGCTTAGGATAAGTTTGGGGGATCATTGGGGTTGTTTTCTTTTCTATTTGTTCTCGGTTTCATGGAACTTTGTGTTTTAGAGAAAGAAATGGGCTTTAAGTGAAAGATTGTGTTTTAAAAACTAAGTATGCTCTAATAAATTTCAGGAGGTAGCTCTCCAAAAAAAAAAAAAAAGAAAAGAAAAGAAAAGAAAAAGAAATAAAAGAGCCTAAGTGCCAAATAAAAATAAAAATTAAAAAAGAGAAAAGAAAAAAAAAATAAGAGAGCTACCAATAAGAAATATTTAAAGAGCAAAGTTATTTTCAAAACCTTTTCACTAGCCTAAAAAGTTTAAAAATGTTTTTGTTTCGAATTGGGGATTGCTAAGTTTTGTGAAGAAAAAGGGTAGACTCTAAGTGGTGAGTGAGGATAAAATTTGTTAAATGAGAGGGGTATAGGATCGTCTGTTAGATTACATGGGTAGATGATAATCTAATCATGTATGTATAAATTGTCTTTACCTTTAGCATTATGCACAAGTTCAACCATTTTTGAGAGAAACCCTTGTTCTAATTATAAACCATTTTCAAATGAGATCATTCAATGCTCATAACCTTAACCCTTAGCCAAATGTGTTTTGCTTTAAAGTGCATAAGTTTGATTCATGGTTCTAATGTTAATGAATGTTAAAGGATGAGTTTCTTTCATTGTTAGGAATAGGAGAGTCATGATTTGAATTTCTTTGTGTGATGAGTATGGCTAAGTTCTTTGGAGTATGAGTGTAAGCATAGCATTTTAGAACTGTTAACTAGGACATTGAGATTGATTCATTTGAAAGGCACCTTTGCAAGAAGTTTAAACCCCCATTCGTTTTTCTGAAAACCTCTCTTCCTTACTTATTTTATGTTGCTTGAGGGCAAGCAAGAAGTAAGTTTGGGGGAGTTGATGTTATTGCATATTGCATACATTTTGCATACTCATTAGTTAGCTTTTCATGCATTTGTATCACATTTTAGGGTAGATTGCATCACTTAGAGTTCTAGAGCATTCTTGCACCAGCATACGCATGTTCCTTGCATTTTGCATCACATTCAGGTTGTTTCTGGCTGCTTTGGAGTCGTGGAGGTTCGTGGACATGGTGAGGCTGATGTAGCAGTTCGTGGGAGCTCAGATATATGCTAAGGATCAGAGATCGAGGAGCAGATCGAGCATGGCCGGTCGATCTAGGAGGTGATCGACCAGAAGATCGCGCCAACCAGGCGATCTAAGGAGAATGATCGAGACAAAGATCGATTGAAGCAGTCGATCAAACGGTACGGACGTGAATGACGCCATGCACAGCGAGAGCCAGATCGAGTACACCACTCGATCCAGCCGAAGATCGATACCGAGATCGGATGCAACACTCGATTCGCCGATGATGATCGAGACCCAGATCGAGCCGAAGACACGATGTCCGGATATGATCGAGAGAACCGCTCGATCCTGGAGTCGATCTCTGTCCTTTCAACCACTTTTGCCGCTAGCGAGGGGGGGACCATCAGCTTGTTTTGGCCATTTTGGGAAGGCGGCGACGTCCTTTTCCCATACACTTTTTAATCCTTATCTTTTTCTTTATGTTTTCTCTCTGTTTTTCGTGAAGAACACCATTGTCGAACTTGAGTTTTTCTTAAGCTTTGTAATCGAATCATTTCCGTCTTAATCTAGTTTTCTTTTCATGTTTATCGTTTCCTTTTACATGCTTTGCTTGATTTACTTTATGTGTAGTGAGTAGTTTATTTGGGTTCGGGGTGGAGAGGATTAAAGGGTCTAAAAGGTTTCGATCTTGGGGTTTTTCTAAGCGTTTTCAACGGCTATCTCTTCTAAGGTGTTGAGATCTCAATGCTTGAAGACTCTCACGCCAAGAGCTTCATGATCCGAGAGGTTCCTTACCTTGACAGGATTCAGGAGCCTCGGAAGATCACACCTTAGAGATTAGTTACCCCTTCCCAAAAGCCATGGAAGTTTGGGGGACTAGTTAAGCCATTCATTTGAAATCTGCTTTCCATGCCCTTCGACCTCTCTTTCCACCAAAAGCCATGGGTTTGGAGGAGAGGATGAAGGAGTGATCTATACCGAAAGCCACGGATAGATCTTGCTTAGTTTTCAAGGCTTAGAGATCCTCACAAAGTGAATCGATTTAAAGTTTTCAATCCAAGGTCGAACCTTTGAAACCCCTGACCATGAATCTCAACCCTAGACCCTTTCTTTTAGCATCTTTACATCTTATCTCGTCATTCGCTTGATCGTTGATAGCATCCTGGTCGTTAGTTTCACTGTTCTTGCATTTTTAGACGAGATCGATTGTTATTGCTCAATCTAGTGGTCGATCTCATGGTCGATCCACTAGTCGAATTTTAGTAATTCGAAGCTTTGTTCTTTGATTATTCTGTTTGTTCCTCGTGGTAGTTCCTTCATTCCTAGTATTTTTAAAATAGGTTGCATTCTATTTAAGTTGCTGCATCTAGTTTTTAGAAATTTTCTCATAAATCATCTCATTTCGCTTGGATTTGCATTAGTCCTTGTATTCTCTTTGCATTCTCTATCATCCTAGGCATGGATTGACTCTCTCTTGCTTGCTGTACTACAACATGTCTTGCATTTGAGTTTGATAACCTCATTGCATTTTCACCCTTGCCAAAGAAGTGTTTATCACTCGGGTGCAACGAGGCTTGGTTGGGAACTTAGTATGTTTTCCACGTTCATGTTGGACAATAGTGTTTATACAGCTTTATTAAACCCTTCTCGCAATCTCATGGTCTTGGAGCGTATCATGGTCGAGTCATTGACCGGTGGTATGGATATATCTCCTTGTTCTCCTTCTCTCGGTTCATTAGTAAAGTCCAAGTCCTCATCAGAAATGCAGTCTTACACTCATCCAGCTTCATAACATCTTCAAATACTCCTTGTATCTTAGTCATTCCACACACCTTGTCAAACTAATCCGAGAGATCCACAGGGTCTTCATTGGGTAGAAAATGAAACCGGTTACCTTGAACCATGTTGATGAGGCCAAGCTTTATTTCAAAATGATTCTGGTGCACTGCTGGAGCCTTTATCCCATTGCAGTTATGGTGTGTATCTGGTATATCACCAGCTCCTATAGACCTCTAAACTCTTGGTGCATGTATTGGTAATCTTAGTCCTTGTACTCCAGCTGCATTTTGCCTCTCATTGTTCATAGCTCCTTGAACCTCTTCTATGTGTGCAGCTGCTTGTAGTACTGGTGCTTGTCCAACAAAATCTATATGTGGCAACTGGCCACCTTCTTGCTCTGACATATGCTGTTCTTATAACTCTTGAACTCTATGTTTCACAACCCTTCTTCTAACCCCATTGTCTAGATGATGTATGCTGTCTATAGGAGGGACTAAGTTTGTTGAGCCTTTTGACCTCAAATTCATGCAAGTTGTACCTGAGAAAACACAGCAATGGTAGAAATAGTTAGTAACTGAAAAAGAATTAGTCTAATAGCATTGATAAACTCAAAAACATCCACAAGGGCAACAGCGCCAATTTGAAGAAAGACTTTTGTAGTCTTGGGACAAATGTCTTCTTTCTCTAATCAGTTGTAGAATAGGGATGAGGTATCAATCACTTATGGTAGATTTCAGATGCAGTCAATGCAATAAGCTAAGCCAAGATGGGGTTTCAATGATGTAAGAACCAAACTAACAACCTAACAATGCAAGAAATTAAAACAGGAAATGCAACTAAACAAGATAATGATTGAAACTAAGCAAGATGAATACTTGAAGTAAATAAGGAAAGACAACTAAGAAATATGCGTTAAGTCTATAGAGAAAAGGCAAGACTCAAGGCTCTAAGCAATAGTGGTTAAGTGGTAATAAGAGTGACTAAGGGGTTTTTTAAACAAGGCAATCAAACAAGCAATTCATAAGCAAGCATTTCTCAATATTGCAATCCTAGGCAATGTTTCTAAAGAGAATCAACTCATGGTGTATAAAACAAATCCATTTCAATAAAACTAGTGTGTCAACCCCACTTTTGATGGTGTATTCACTAGCCATGATCATGAAGCAAATTACCCTTAACTGCCCAAAACGAACCTCTCTTTCATAATGCAATGATTCAAGTAAACCTATCAATCGGTTAGGACACTCTAAGGACTTATGCAGCAACTCAACAATTAAAGAATATAAAATTAAGCCCACAAATTCAAAACCTAAAAAATGCTAAATGCATCAGTTTTCAAGCAAAAACATGTTCTATGGTGCAAATTATCAAGCCATCAAGCAAAAGCTATAAAACTCACACTATCTAGCCCTAAGCAAATCACTTTGTCAATGCCAACTATCAGCCTAGATGTCACAAGTCTAAGGAACCATAAGCATAGACAAGCTATCTAGCAAAATAGGCGAATCATGTGAGAATCAAGGAGCTAAGCTAACAAGCGAACCATTTGCACCAAAAATACCATATTCAATCAAAAGGGAGAAGTTTTGTCAACATTAACAACTTTGCAAGAGAAGGAAACAATAAAGATCATCATCAAACAAGCCTACCACCCTTAATCAACTCATAAAAACCACTTTCGCTACTTAGAACCTCAAATCTAAGGTAAACTACTCACTAATCATGTTTAATCCTATTTGATTAGAAATAAACATGATTAGATTAGATGAAATGCAAAATTAAGGAAATAAACTACCAGAATGCGAAAATGAAATAGCAAAACACACTATCTAAAACATAAATTACAAGACTTGGTTAAGGAAATAGCCTTTTTTGGTGAACTAAAGATAAGAACAAGCTTAGAACTTATGAGACATAAAGGATAATGTTCTGGTTTCCTTTTTATACAAAGGAACCAAAAGAAATGATAAAAATTCTAAAAAATAGGATAAGGTCAAAGAAAAAGGCTGGTCAACGCCGAGATAAATCATATCGGGCTGTACGAATGGTGTTCAGCTTGATGCACTACCCCGATGCGTGTCTTCCGAGCTGTGAGTTGTTTTGCTGGTCTGTTGATATCTCTTGTATTTGCATTTAGTACATGTTTTGATTCTCTTTTGCATGTTTTCCTTATCTTTTGTCCCATTTTCTTCTCCTTTTAGACTTAGGTTGCATTTAGGATATAGTTTGCATTTTCTATGCATTATGGATGTTTTTAGGTACCTATGGGGCTATAAGGAGCATGGAGAAGCTTTGAGAATGATCCAGGAAGCTAGCTGGTCCAAGAGGAGCAAAAGGGACCAAGGCAGACGATCTCTGCAGAGCCTATCGATCAAGACACAAGACATATCGGTCAAGGAGTGACCGATAGGATCCCTATCGACCAGGCCTATCGGTCATTGAAGTGACTGATAGCAGTGCACCGGTTATATTTTGGCCACCCTATCGGTCATCTTCCAGACCGATAGGATTCCTATCGATCATTCCTATCGGTCACAGTCCGAGCCTTGTTTTTATTACAGTTTTGCCATTACTTTATGGCTTCCTTCTCTTTTGTATAAATACCCTTTTTCTGGGATTTTCGACAAGTCACCTCATAACACTGTTCTTAAGTTTATTTTCTGTGTTTGTAAGACAAATTTCTTGCTTTATTTAATATAAGTTTGCATTTGCCATTAATTTCTCTCTAATCTCTCTTCTAATCATGATTAACATCTTTTCCTCTTGTGATTTGGTGTTAATCAAGAGTATTAGTGAGTAGTTTGTTTAGGGTTCTTAGATGTGGTAGATTAAAGGGATTTAGGGATTGATTAAGGTTTGTTTAGTGTTTAATTTCATGGGTTCCTCTCTATTAATCTGTTTATAAGGTAGATTTGCATTGGTCACACTTATCTAGAATTTTGGCTTTCTCTTATGCCCACCAAGTGTTTGATGAAATGCTGATCTTGTTTGATAGAGGATTTGCTGGCCTTGGCTCGAGAGATTGACTGTTTGGGGAGCATTTGACATGAATAGAGTTGGTTGCTATGGCTTGCTAGATGTTTTAGCACTAATGAGAGTTAGATCTTGCTAAGGTGTTTAGTAAAGGGCTATTTAAAAGAGATTGGACTTAGCTTGCTTGATTGTGAACTCTATGTCTAGGAACCACCATTGCTAGCTTTTTTGCTTGATCAATGTTGTTTGAAACAACCTTAGTTAGTCTCTAGATTCCCTAAAATCAATAACCACATCTAGAAACTTGCTTTATCTTTTATTGAATTTCGAATTTGTTAAGTGCTCTGTTTATTTTGCTCTGTTTTCCTTCTTGATCATTGCTAAACTGTCTTCTTTTGAATTCTCTTTGGTGACTGATCATTCTAGGTTGTTAGATAAGTTGCTTATGCAACAAAAACTCTTCTTTTCTTTGCTTGACTTATAGATCTCTGCTCACAACTCTTCTGCTTTCAACAAACCCATTTGGATTGACATAAAACCCTTGCTATACTACAATTGATTAAAATAGAGGGGTAATTGACTGAGAGCAAAAAACCTTTGTGTCAATTTGGCGCCATTGCCATTTGGGTTTTGAGTTTGAAACATTAGAGTTTGTAGAATCTTTAAGATCAAGTTTTTAGTTTTATTTGGTTACTCACTCCTTTTCAAGCATTATCATTTCAGGTACATCTCTACAAGTACAGAAGATGCCCTGTTTTGAAACTCCAAGGTGCAACAACTTCGACCAAGAGCATCTGCCTATGAACTACTTTGCAGACTGCTACACCACCCACCCACAGTTTGCACCCACTCCAGCTCACCCTCAAGGTCAATACAACAACTCTACATATGGTGCAGATGATACCAAGAGCATGCTCACTCAATTCCTCAACTTACAACTCCTAGAAACATTGGAGATGAACCAGGGATTTGCTGAGTTGCATAAAAAACTGGACTCTGTTCATGATGAGCTTACCAAGCTTCATGATTGGGATTCAAGGACACAGATCTCAGAAGACAATAGAGGAGTTGACATACCACCATGCTCCCACGATATTCTTCCTAAAGCATGTAAGCGATATCCTCAGGAATTCTGCCACTTACTTACTGAAGAGGATGAAGAATTTAATGATGAAGATGCTTTATTGGAAGAGCTTGGCATTATGCTTCAAGAGTTGCTGTTACATGTGGACATGTTAAGGGCTGAGTAAGGGTGGGAGGTCACCCATTCCAACATTGATGATCAAGAAGCTACAGGTACTGTAGACAAGTTTCTCAAAGGACTAGATGACAGCTTGAACAGAGAAGAGGAACAAGAAAGAGCAGCACAAGAAGCTGCTGAGAAGGAAGAGGCTGAGAAAGCCTTAGCTGCTTCAAAAGAAGAAGCCAAACCAGAGCTCAGTGAAGCTGACAAAGAACTTGTAGAGGAACACCATGCTTTGATGGTCTTCGCTAGTGAAAATCCTAAAGACTGCAGGGAGCTATATGATCTCCAAGTGGCCAGCTCCTCAAGCAGAAATGAGTAGGGTAAAGCCCCTGAAGTTCAAGCTTACAAACCAAAAGTCACTTACCCCACAATGCACAATACAAAAGCTAGGATGGAAGCCTACACAAAGTTCAGGAAAGACATACAAGATGCTGGAATAAAGTTTCCCCATGGAACCACTTTGCTTGAAGTGAAGGACCAGATCAGGTTCCTTAAGGAAGTCTTTGACAAGCTGGAAGTAGTGGATCCAATTCTGGAAAATGCCCGCTGATCTGACTAGAAGCAAAGAGCTGAAGACATTGATAAAGCTTCTCAATCCCTAAAAGTTCATCATTACTTGTGAACTAGAGATGCTAGACAATGTTGGGGCCTTGTGTGATTCAGGATCAACAGTGAATGTCATGTCTCTCCACTTGAGCCAGACTTTAGGAATCAAGAAACTGAAGCCATGCAGAGCCTCTATCACCTTTGTGGATAACACCTCAACAACACCTTTGGGCAAGGTGAAGGATTTCCCTCTGAAGATTGGGAATTGCTTAGTGCCAACAGATTTAGTGGTTATCGAGAAGACTTATTCAAGAGAGGTGCCACTTCTTCTAGGAACACCATTCTTGGCAACAACAGGAGCTCAGCTGGACTTCAAGAAAGGTTATGTTATTCTAAAAAATGTTGATGAGTTCAAGGTCTACGAAATTGTTTGTCCCTCCATAATCTTCTATGGAATAATCATTGAAGAGGAAAGTGAACAACAACAACTTCCAGAGCATGTGCAGCATACTATGGGCTCCACAAGGAGGATCTTGATGAGTCACACTCTCCCTGAGGAGCCAGATCAGAAGCTGGATACTGGGTTGGAACTTGAAGATGGTTTGAATGAGGTTGAGAGTTTAATCACCAAGGAAGTGAAACCTTCAACCACACCAAGTGTCAAAAAAAAGAGGAACAGGAAGTCAGCTAGTGAGAAAAAGAAGCTGATGTCAGTGGGCACATAGGTCTACCAGAAGAAGGAGGCAGGAGCAATAGCTCCATCAACCTCTTCTCACTTGTGAGGTAAACAAAGTCAAGCTTAGTGACTTTAAACAAACACACTTGAGAGGTAGTCCCAAGGTATCCTTTGTATATATTAAGCTTTCTGGTTTATTTTTATGTTTAGTTAATGTGTATAGAAGCAGGAGTTCGGTTTGGGGATTGAAAAAGTGCCTAAGGGACAAAGAATAGGTACATTCTAGTTACAATCGATCACAGTATCGGTCAAGACAAGACGGATGCAGACCCTATCGGTCATGCTATCGGTCATGATGTGATCACTTGTGATCGATAGGGAAATGATTCTGCTAAGTGAATCCTTATCGGTCGAAGCTATCGATCATAGACTGATCGATGGAAATGTATCGGTTGTTTTTCGGTCACTCTATCGGTCTAGAGAGTGACCGATACAAAACAATCGGATATATTTCGGTAAGTGTATCGATCAAGCTAGAGACCGATAGGATTCACAGGGATCGATCACTTGTGATCGACATGCACCCTATCGGTCATTCCTATTGGTCAACCATGACCGATAGCTCGCGAGGTAAGTGTTCAAAATTTTTGAAATTTTTTCCCTCCTTTGGTTTGGAGCCAGGCAGGTTTAAATTCAAATGTTGGATCCTTCCTGACACTTTACAGAGCTCCTGAGCACCTTTTATTCTTGTCCCCCACCCACTTTTGATTCTTTTGGTTCCCCACTCCTCTCTTTAAAAACTAACAATCTCTTCTCTTCTCTTCACACTTCATTTTACTACTTCTCTCACCAAAATCCGAATTCTTTAGCTCTCTCTCTCTCTTTTGTTTATCTTTTCTAAGTGCTCATAAGCTTCATTAAGGTTTGCTATCTCAACTATTCACTTCTTGTTCTTACACTTTGCATGTGCATAAAATTGTTAAAATTATGGTTTTAAGAGCAAGTTTTGTTTAGTTTAATATGTTGTGCTTTGGTTTTGCATGGTGGATATGTTAAAATTGAGCAAGTTTACTGTTAAAGCTTTGTTTACTGTTCTTTAATCTCTGTTCTTGCTAGTTTGATATCCCTTTGCATGATTATTTTCTCTTTTGCTTAGAGCCACCATGCTAGGTTCACATGCATGAATATCTTATCTTTATGAACTCTAGCATGTTTAAACTTTTAGCTTGTGAATTCTTCTTGCTTTGTAGGAGTTTAATCTTGTTTAGTGACTAGATAAACTTCTTTTAGCTTAGAAAATTCATTCTAAGGCTTTCAGTTATTAGTTTCACAAACCTTTGTTCTTGTACTTATAGTATCTTCAAGCTTTGTTTTTGTACGGACCATGGGTAAACCAAGAGCAACAGCTGCAAGCAAGGGAAAAGCAACACAAGAGAAAGCGCCCACTTCTTCAAGAGTCAGAAGAGATAAGGGCAAGGGTGCTGCTGCTGAGCAATCGTCAAAGGCTGATGGAAAGAGACCAGTTGGAGATAAATGCACCAATCAGAAAAAGAGGAGCAAAACTGTGGAGGAAGAAGTCCCATACCATGAGCCTAGTGCTAGGTAACTCATGGAGGCTTTCAACCAGTGCACCTTCAAGCCAACAAGGTACCCTTGTGCTACCACAATGAAGGCCCTTGGGATCTACATGGACTGCAAGGCAGTATTTGAGCACATGGGACTTGAAGACCTTATGGCAAAACCGCTCTCATCCTACCAACAACTCACTTACCAGTCTCTCTCCACTCTCAAGGTGGTCTGGTATGAAGAGAGTGAGATCTCTAATGGAGATGGGTGGATCTCTTTCAAGATTGGCAAGCAGAAGTTCTTCCCAATCTTCCTGACTATCGCTGAAGCTCTTGGTCTAAGGTCTTTTACCCACAAGTGGAACAGGTTCGATATCTCCCTGAAGCAACACACCATGCTATGGTGCGAGATTGGAGCAGGGTTATACATTGCTGGAACCACAAGGAATCAGCACCTAAGTGATATATCATGGTTTTTATGGTTTTTAACCATGATATAAGTCCTTTTTATTGAGTCTTTTTGGTCTTTTTAGAGTCCTAGAAGAGTCTTTGCAGGTTATAGCATGTCTGGAGCATAACTGGAGATATTGGAGCCTTTTGGAGCATTCTGAGTTGAAGCCACGAAGTACCTAGCTCGAAGAAGAAAGTATGCTATATGGTGACGCTTGTCACCCACCAAGGAAGGAGGTCGTGGCCTGTTTTTAAAAGATTGGGAAGAAATTACAGTTTTGGCTCAAAAGTTCTAGTTTTTGCAAAAAGGCCCCAGATCGTGTTTTAGCTTGTATATTAGGTTTTTCAGCCATTCTTTTGGCATATATCTTGTATCTTATTATTTTTGAGAGCTTTAGAGAGAGATTTGTAGCAGAGCTTTTGGGAGAGACAAATCAGACTCCTTCAGAGCATATTTTGAACTCCTTTATTTTTACTTCTTATTTCTTTTATGCAATATATTCTTTTCATGATGTTTTCTCAAATCACCATGTCTGAGTAGTTTGTTAGTTAAGTTAGGGCTTTTCAAAGGTTGAAGAAGAGTTTGTTGAATTACTAAAAACTTATAGGAAATTCATTGGTTCTTCATCTGTGCTTGCATTCATATCGATTTCTTAGACACATCATCTGGATTTCGAAACCCTAGGTTTTTGATAGATGTGAGAGCATTATTAATCACCTGAACTAGTATTAGATGAGCAAAACGCCCTAGTACAAAGAGATTTGGCTTAGGAGTTTTGTGAACAATTGAACCTGATCATTACTGCATGTTTAGGTTGTTAGGGTTTTGCAAAGAGATTTGAAACTCTGTGATTTAGACATAGATAACTTCTGCAATGAGAATTGATTAGTTATATCTTTGCGATTCATGTTCAAGACGGTTTTAATTCATTCCTGATTGCATGCATTCTACACTCTCAGAATTCAACCTGCGAACTGTCCTGACTTAGCGCCTTTAGCCTTCTGAACTTTAAGAACAAGCATAAAAACGCCCTCTTGCATTTATTCTACTGTTTTGCATTACATTCATTATTTATCGCTTAGCTTAATCTGAATCTATAATCGCTAGTGTGGTTTACATACTCCCTTGGGATTCGATAACCCCTTGTACTATAACTGCTTTTGCTGTGCACTTGCAGTAGTTTTATTTGGGTAAAACCTGACCCTATCAAGTTTTTGGCGCCGTTGCCGGGGAGTAATAGCTGCCTATCGATTTTTAGTATTAGGATTTTGTCTCAGTTTTTATTTGTTTACTGATTTTCAGCCACTTTTCTTTGTTCTTGTTTCAGGTGTATGCCTAATCGCAGAACCAGAAGCAACAAAGAGAAGGAGCTTGTGACTTTGAGCATCGACGAGCTTGCTAGGTTGGAGAGAACTAACAGGAAAGCTAAGAAGCAATCTACAATGGTCGCTCCACTTATCTTGGTTGAAGATGCAGAAGGTCACTTGGTTGACAGGGAAGGAAACAGGAGGAACGAAGAGGGGCAGAGAATTGATCAAGAGGGGAATGTCATTGTTGAACAGCAGGTTCAGCAAGTGGCTGAGAACGTGGGAGTCCCTGCTGCTGTCAATAACGCTGCTGGGCGTTTTGTTCAGAGGACTCTAGGTGATTACAACAGACCTGATCAGTTCTATGCCAACAGAGCTGCAATCCGACCTCCTGCTTTCCAGAGGAACGATTTTGAGGTTAAACCAGTCTACTATCAGCTGGTTGGCCAGCATCCATTCCATGGTTTACCTCATGAGCATCCTATGGATCACATAGAGAGATTTGAGGACTTGGCTTCCAGTGTCAAAGCTAATGGGGTTAGCAATGACTTTCTGTTCTGCAAGTTGTTTCCTTACTCTCTTGAAGGAGAAGCTGCATATTGGCTGAAGCAACTGGAACCTGCTTCATTAACTACTTGGGAGGACACCAAGAATGCCTTTCTGAACAATTTCTATGATGATGCCAGATCAGAAGACATGAGGACGAAAATTGCATCATTTACACAAGGCCCTACTGAAGCTTTTAAGGCTTCTTGGATCAGGTTCAAGTCTTATCAAAGGGACTGTCCTCATCATGGTTTCAGTCAGGTGCAATTACTTGGAATTTTCTTCAGAGGCATTGACTGGAAATATCAGATGGCGCTGGATGCAGCAAGTGCAGGAAACTTCAACACCAACAGACCAGAAGAAGCTGTAAGATTGATTGAAAACTTGGCCTGCAGTAACAGCACTAAGAATGCAGATTTTCAGAGAAAGCAGCAGGCTGGTTTGAATGATGGAAACCAAATAGCTGAAGTTAAGGCTAAGTTGGACAGCATGCACAGCCTTTTGGTGGGAAAGAAGTCAGTCCAATTCGCTGCAGAAGTGGAGAGTTTCGAAAATCCTGAAGACATTGAGCAGAAAGATGTTAATTTCATCAATGGAGGTTTTCAGAACCAAAGGTTTGGGAATCAACAGTGGAACAGAGGATTTAATGGCAAAAATCAGAAGAATACCTTCTCAGGAAACCAGAATGCTTTTGGTTATACTCCAATGCCACAGTTCCAGAAGACTGAAGTTGAGAAACCTTACCAAAACAGCAGGAATTATGGTTCTTCTTCCTACCAAACTGCACCTCCACAAGACAATAAAATGGAAGCTATGCTGGAGCAGGTACTTGAAGGACAGCAGAAGATGACAATGAACTTCAATGGCAAGCTAGATTCGCTGTATCAAGACCTGAATGGAAAAATTGAGAGTCTGAACTCTCACATGAAGAAGCTTGATGTGCAGGTTGCTCAAACTGCAGGAGCTGTTCAAAGGCAAGAGGGATTCCTTCCTGGAAGGACTGATATCAATCCCAAGCATCAGGTTAATGCCATCACAGTCAGGAATGAAAAGGAGCTTAAAACAGTGCAGAAAAAGAGGTTGAGTGCAGAACAGATCGTGCAACTCATGGAGTCTGAAGATGAAAATTTTTCTGTCTCAGAGGTGAGTGACGAGCGTCACCAAGGAGGAGTGACGCTCGTCACCAACACAGAAGAGAGTCGGGGGTTGTCACAAGTGAGTGACGAGCGTCACCCCCCTGGTGACGGTCGTCACCCACCCCAGAACGAAGCTGCTTCGCCTGTAACTGCAAATTATGACCAGGAACGTGTCTATAAACCCAAAACACCATTCCCCAAGCATCCTAGGAAGTCTAAACATGAGATAGAAGAAGCCAGATGCAAAGCTATGATAGACAAGCTGATGCTTGAGATCCCTCTTGTTGATGCAGTCAAGCTTTCACCAGCTCTAAGAAGGTATGTAAAGAGAATGGTTGTGAATGGTGTAAGTCCTGAGGAAGGAGCATTGCTTACCAGAGACATCAGTGCAATTCTCTTAGGCACAGTTCCAAGGAATAAGAAGAAGGTGACTGTTTCTGAACAAGTCAATACCACCACTCAAAGCAGAGTTCCAGAGAAGCTATCTGATCCAGGGACCTTTGTGCTTGATTGCTCAATATCTGCAGGACGTTTTCCCCACTCTCTATGTGATCTAGGGTCAAGTATTAACTTGATGCCTTTCTCTGTTGCTGCTAGACTTGGAATAACTGATTTCAAGCCAGCTGGGATCTCTCTCATCCTAGCAGATCGATCCATAAGGACCCCAAAAGGCATGTTAGAGAATGTTCATGTTAACATTGAAGGCTGCATAATTCCTACAGATTTTGTGGTTCTGAAATATGCTGAAGAACCTAAAGATCCTCTTATTCTGGGAAGACCATTCTTGGCTACTGCTGGAGCCATCATTGATGTTAGAAAGGGGAACATTGAGCTTGATCTTGGTGATGTTGTCATGAACTTTGACATGGATAAGTTAAGAAAGAGTTCTAGCATTGATGGTCAGACCTTTTCTGTAAGAACTTCTAGAGATGAAGAGACTGTCATGGAGCATTCAGAAGACACTATTTCTGAGTGTGTCAATGAATCAGATATAAGTAGGCAAGTGAGCAAGATGGCTGTTGAAGAGCCAATATTTGAAACTTCTGCAGAAGCTGTTGGGTTTGAGGATTGCAGTGAGGATCATATCTTCATGACTAGGCTTGAAAAAGAGGTTCCAATGAATGCCAAATTGCTGGAGGAAGACGTGTTTGTGATGGAAGCAACACTTGCAGAGCTGAATTGCAGGAAAACTGCAGAAACGTGAACTGTAGAGTCAGTGACGAGCGTCACTGACCTGGTGACGCTCGTCACCAACATGAACACAAAGCAGCAACGTGATTTTACAGCTACAAGTCCATCATATGTTGCCAATCCGAAAATTCAACAGTCCACAACCCAGAAACCTGCAACTAAGCAAAGAAAGCTTGGTGTTTCTTTTGATGATTCTGCAGGAAAACGAAATGTCCCACCCACAGTCACGACCCACTCTGCTGATGTTCCTCACTTCCTTGGAAGTGTTTATACATCTACTGCTTACAAACCACCATGGATGAGGAGACATTCTTCTCCAAGGCATTCACTGCCACCCTCTGCTCCACCAGCTGTCTGAGCAGCATTCAAAGTCGAGCTAATGACTTTAAACAAGCGCTTAGTGGGAGGCAACCCACTAGTAAGTTTTCTTTTTCATATACTAGTTTAGTTTTCTATTACATAGCTAAAAAAAAACCCAAACAAATGAGGAAAAATCAAAAAAAAAAAAAAAAAAGAGTCACTTTGTTCAGTTTGCTTGGATGATATCTTGTGAACTTGTTGGACCATGGATTATGCTTTGTTTGGATGTTTTGATGTGTGTTTTGAGTGCTCTTACAGTTTGACTTCGGACTACACATGATGGCATAGCATTTAAACATCCAACATGACGATTTCTGAAGTTTCAGAGCAGTGACGCTCGTCACCAGGTCCCACGCGAGGTAACACTTTTCTGACTTGGTTTTTCGACTTCTCATTCATTTTTCTGACCAACTCTTGGCTTAATAACACTGGGGACAGTGTTGTTTAAGTCTGGGGGAGGTGGTTACTGACGTTGTGTGCTTTGTGTCATGTTTATAGAGTCTTAAAGTTGAGTCAAAAACCTATTTTTCTAGAGTCAAAATTTTTGAAACTGTTAGTTTTTCTTGGAACTAGCCATAGGACGTTTTTGCTGATAAGAACCATTGCCACAGTAGTTGATTACAAGTCTTACTAAGTTGAAAGTCATAGGTAGATCAGTCTAGCAATGAAGGTTTAGGTTCTTAGAGAATCTGGAAAATTTACTGTTAGCTCCACCTTAATGAACTTTAAACTTCTTGTCTTGGTGATTGATTCTTATTGATCTTGATTCTCTCTTTCAGCACTGAAAATAAGGTTAAAATACAGTCTCTCTTTGATCTTCCCTGATGTAGTTTTTAAAAGATTAAGTCCAAACAATGGTGCATTCATGACCCTGTCTCCTCACAAGGAACAACAGTAGTGAACACACTCAAGAACCTGTCTCCTCACAAGGAAAACAAGTATTGAGTAGCATCATATCTTAGACTGTAAAAGTTGAGAAAAAGAAGTGAAAAATCGAAAATATCCTAAGGAAAAGATCAAGGGAAGAGAAAATAGGAGAGCTGTGTTGAGATTGATTTGTTCAGTTGTTAGGAAGGGAAAAGAATCTGTAAAGTGATTAAGATGATAGAGCTTTGATGAGACTTCACACTGAGATAAAAATAAGGAGTTGACAGTAGAAATTTCGGATTTCTTGAAGGGATTTAGACTGGACTTGAGAGATTAGCTAAGCTTGTGATGATTAGGCTGAAATTTGATCTTGTGTTGACTTTGTGGTATGTGGATTCGAAAGCTTTAACTAGTGTGGTGTTTCTGATGACTGACTGACTGTTTCTTGTTTTCAAACCTCGACCTTATTCTTTGCCTAATGTTTGCTTGAGGGCAAGCAAAAGCTAAGTCTGGGGGAGTTGATATATCATGATTTTTATGGTTTTTAACCATGATATAAGTCCTTTTTATTGAGTCTTTTTGGTCTTTTTAGAGTCCTAGAAGAGTCTTTGCAGGTTATAGCATGTCTGGAGCATAACTGGAGATATTGGAGCCTTTTGGAGCATTCTGAGTTGAAGCCACGAAGTACCTAGCTCGAAGAAGAAAGTATGAAATATGGTGACGCTCGTCACCAAGCTGGTGACGCTCGTCACCCACCAAGGAAGGAGGTCGTGGCCTGTTTTTAAAAGATTGGGAAGAAATTGCAGTTTTGGCCCAGAAGTTCCAGTTTTTGCAAAAAGGCCCCAGATCGTGTTTTAGCTTGTATATTAGGTTTTTCAGCCATTCTTTTGGCATATATCTTGTATCTTATTATTTTTGAGAGCTTTAGAGAGAGATTTGTAGCAGAGCTTTTGGGAGAGACAAATCAGACTCCTTCAGAGCAGATTTTGAACTCCTTTATTTTTACTTCTTATTTCTTTTATGCAATCTATTCTTTTCATGATGTTTTCTCAAATCACCATGTCTGAGTAGTTTGTTAGTTAAGTTAGGGCTTTTCAAAGGTTGAAGAAGAGTTTGTAGAATTGCTAAAAACTTATAGGAAATTCATTGGTTCTACATCTGTGCTTGCATTCATATCGATTTCTTAGACACATCATCTGGATTTCGAAACCCTAGGTTTTTGATAGATGTGAGAGCATTATTAATCACCTGAACTAGTATTAGATGAGCAAAACGCCCTAGTACAAAGAGATTTGGCTTAGGAGTTTTGTGAACAATTGAACCTGATCATTACTGCATGTTTAGGTTGTTAGGGTTTTGCAAAGAGATTTGAAACTCTGTGATTTAGACATAGATAACTTCTGCAATGAGAATTGATTAGTTATATCTTTGCGATTCATGTTCAAGACGGTTTTAATTCATTCCTGATTGCATGCATTCTACACTCTCAGAATTCAACCTGCGAACTGTCCTGACTTAGCGCCTTTAGCCTTCTGAACTTTAAGAACAAGCATAAAAACGCCCTCTTGCATTTATTCTACTGTTTTGCATTACATTCATTATTTATCGCTTAGCTTAATCTGAATCTATAATCGCTAGTGTGGTTTACATACTCCCTTGGGATTCGATAACCCCTTGTACTACAACTGCTTTTGCTGTGCACTTGCAGTAGTTTTATTTGGGTAAAACCTGACCCTATCACTAAGGCATCCTGCTGTGAGATATGCTCACAAGGCACTTGCAAACACACACTTTGCAAGGAAGGAAACAACATATCTCACAGGAAAGGAGAGAGATCTGATCTACCAAGGGGTATATGAATTTGTGAGTACCAGCGAAGATGAAAGACCTCTACAGCCGCCGAAACGATACCCTTGTTATGTGTGTATGCTGATGGAGCAGCTCTATTCCTACAAGAGCTGGGTTCTAAGTAAGGTGAAAAAGGAGAAAAGCCCACAGATCCACATTGGAGGAGTAGTGACTGCTATTCTTATAGCTAGTAGAGTAGACCTTAAGGGACACGAAGATGATGCTTTGGAGCCACTATGGATTGATATAGACTATCTCAGGAAGAGCCACTTCATTGAGAAGAGCATCAATGGCAAGCACATCTACAATTTCATCAAGGACTTCAGAACACCAGCAAGAGTCCACCTCCCCAATCTAAGGCTTACCTCCTTCACCACAAGGAGCAACATCAGTTTCAATCCAAGTGATGATCAGCTCTACCAAGGCGGCCCTGTCCCTGAAGAAAGAGAAGAAGCTAGTGAGGAAGAAGAACATAAAGAGGTTGAAGAAGAAGTAAGAGAAGAGAGAAGAGAAGAAGGTGAAGAAGAAGTCCATGAAGATGCTACTACTGGTGCTGAAAGCCAAGGGGAAACACAAGAAGAAGAAGATGAGCTTGATGAAGAAGAAGTGTTGAACTACAGCTTAAAGCAGTTCCACTTCACCCCTTATGGAGGCCCAAATCAAGAGATCTCTATGAAGTCTGCTCATGAACACATCAACACCCTTCAAAAATGGTGTAAGTGTCAAGACAAAGCCATTAGGAGTTTGGTGAAAATGGTTAAAGGGAAGTTCAGGAAGAACAAGGCTACATCAGCAGGAGCTTCCCATCAGAGCCACACTCATGAGGACACTTCTCATCAAGAAGAGCTTATGCCACAAGCCGACCCAACTGAAGAAGAGGAGGCTGTTTGGAACCCCCATGGAAGATATTCCTTTCATGCACAGCCAAGTGATCAATGGGGGACATGGGCACAACCAAGGGCTTCATCATATGAGCCAAGGTCCCATATTCCATCAGCATAAGAACCAACTAAAATCCCTTCTGAGGTTCAACAAGCATGGCAATAGGGTCACCAAGGTACTTCTACTCAAGCTGAGCAGTTATGGTCAAGCTGGGTTCCCCCACCACAAGAAGTAGCACGATCTTCAAAGACTTATGAGAGGAGGAACAAGAGGAGAGCTAGCAAGTATCCTCAGACATCTGGATCCTCCCACCACTCCACTTATTAAACAAGGTACCATATCCTATCCATTGTCTATACCATTGCATTTTTTTTCAATTCTGTATTATATTTTTTGCTCTCTCTCTCATTGCTTTCATTACACAAGGGACTGTGTAATTTAAGTGTGGGGGAGAGATTTGGGGTTTGAATTTGTGTTTTGTTTTCTTAGTTTTTCATTTTCTTTCACTTTGAGTCTCATGCATATCATGTATTCATCTACGGCATAGAAAAACACAAAAAAATTGAAAAAATTGAAAACATTTGCATTTTTTGCAAACCAAAAAGAAAGCATATAGTTGCATTTCTTTCTTATAAGATTTAGTCTAGTGTTGACATATAGGTTGTATTGCATTTGCATAGGGCATAATGATGAAATTTCCTTGTAAAATTCTTATAGTTTAGAGATGATTTTAGTGTTTAAGTGATTAGTTGTTTGATGCATCATAAGAAAGCTAGAAGTTAAGAATGAACCATGCTTGGAATGCTAATTTTGATCATCTCATCTCATACTGAAAGCACTTGTTCTCTGAAAATCAACTCTATTAACTTGAACTTTAATTTGGACATTTAATTATCATGTCTTATGCATTGAAAAGTGAATTCACGGCTACCATATACATATTTGGATCATATTTTTCCTTTCTACCACTCTTGTTGATCCAAATAGCTGATCCTCATACTTATGGGACAGTTAAGCCACTCCCTTAACCAAAACCTTCTTTTGAGCCTAAGCACTATCTTGAGAGCTCTGAGGCCTTTGCATATCATTTTCGATTTTGTCTTGGCCAAAAGTGTTAGTAATAAGGCTCGCAATAATAAGCTCTCTTGTAGATATCAGCTTGCATCTTGAGCTTGATTCTAGGATAGGAGTTTTGGGTTAAAAGGGTAGTGTTAAGTGGTCTGAACTTCATGTATATATGTTTTGAAAGAAAAGGAATAGGTTTGAAATGGTACAAAAGGGGAAACAGCCTAGAGTTGTGGTTAAGTAAAGGGAAGTAAAAGCTCTAAGTGTAAAGAAAAAAGGAGCCAGCAACAAAGCTTAGAAAGGTCAAAAGAAGAAAAATCAGACCAAGAGCAATCCACCAAAGGTGATGAAGGTGCCAATGCAACAAAGAAGAGCAAGTCCCAACCAAAAGGAAGCAACCACACAAGCAAAAAGAGAAGTTTCCCCAGCCATGAAGAAGGGTAAATGGTAGAGTTTAGGAAAAGTGTAGACTTAGGGGTTCACTTTTGGATTTAGAAGTGTTTAGGATTCATCTTTGGGTAGAAGGGAGCTTTAAATTGTATGCATAAGTGTGCCTAAGATGAGATCATTTTTATCTCATAACCTCAACCTTTGAACCAAATGTCTTCACTTGATTTGCATAAGCATGATTCATGTTTTGAGCTTAATTGAATGTTAAAGAGTTGGTTGATTTGAGCATTTGCCTAAGTTGAGATTTTAGGTCATTTTTAAACATGATGAGCATGGCTAGGTTCTTTAAAGTATAGCTGATTATGTTTGCATCCTACAACTAGGCACTTAAGCATTGATACCATCTCTTTACCTTTGCACTTTTGGATTTGAATGCCCACCTTCAAACCTCACTCTCTCATTTGTTATTATTTGCTTGAGGACAAGCAAAGGGCAAGTGTGGGGGTGTTGATATCTCTTGTATTGACACCATTTAGGCTTGCATTTAGTACATGTTTTGGTTCTCTTTTGCATGTTTTCTTTATCTTTTGTCCCATTTTCTTCTCCTTTAGACTTAGGTTGCATTTAGGACATAGTTTGCATTTTCTTTGTATTTTGGATGTTTCTAGGTACCTATGGAGCTATAAGGAGCATGGAGAAGCTTTGAGGATGATCCAGGAAGCTAGCTGGACAAAGAGGAGGAAAAGGGACCAAGACAGACGATCTCTGCAGAGCCTATCGATCAAGGCACAAGACACATCGGTCAAGGAGTGACCGATAGGATCCCTATCGACCAGACCTATCGGTCAGTGAAGTGACCAATACCAGTGCACCGGTTATATTTCGGTCATCCTATCGGTCATCTTCCAGACCGATAGGATCCCTATCGATCATTCCTATCGGTCACAACTGACCGATAGGAACCCAGTCCGAGCCTTGTTTTTATTACACTTTTGTCATTATTTTAGGGCTTCCTTCTCTTTTGTATAAATACCCGTTTTCTGGGATTTTCGACAAGTCACCTCATAACACTGTTCTTGAGTTTATTTTATGGGTTTGTATGACAAATTTCTTGCTTTATTTAATATAAGTTTGTATTTGCCATTAATTTCTCTCTAGTCTCTCTTCTAATCATGATTAACATCTTTTCCTCTTGTAATTTGCTGTTAAACATAAGTATTAGTGAGTAGTTTTCTTAGGGTTCTTAGATGTGGTAGATTAAGGGGATTTAGGGATTGATTAGGGTTTGTTTAGTGTTTAATTTCATGGGTTCTTCTATATTAATCTGTTTATAAGCTAGATTTGTCTTGATCACACTTATCTAGAATTTAGGCTTTCTCTTATGCCCACCAAGTGTTTGATGAAATGCCGATCTTGTTAAATAGAGGATTTGCTGGCTTTGGCTCAAGAGATTGACTGTTTGAGGAGCATTTTGACATGAACAGATTTGGTTGCTATTTCTTGCTAGATGTTTTAGCACTAATGAGAGTTAGATCTTGCTAAGGTGTTTAGTAAAGGGATATTTTACAAGAGATTGGACTTAGCTTACTTGATTGTGAACTCTATGTCTAGGAACCACCATTGCTAGCTTTTTTGTTTGATCAATGTTGTTTGAAACAACCTTAGTTAGTCTCTATATTCCCCAAAATCAATAACCACATCTAGGAACTTGCTTTCTCTTTTACTGAATTTCGAAATAGTTAAGTGCTCTGTTTATTTTGCTCTGTTTTCCTTCTTGATCATTGCTAAACTGTCTACTTTTGAATTCTCTTTGGGGATTGATCATTCTAGGTTATTAGATAAGTTTCTTAGGCAACAAAAACTCTTCTTTGCTTTGTTTGACTTATAGATCTCTGCTCACAACTCTTCTGCTTTCAACAAACCCATTTGGATTGACATAAAACTCTTGCTATACTACAATTGATTAACATAGAGGGCTTATTGACTGAGAGCAAAAAACCTTTGTGTCATCTGTTGTTCGAGAAAGAGTGGATCTAGGGCTGTATCGGGCAAGGCACCAGATATTCTGCTCGATGTTAGAAGCCCATATGTCCTGTATATCTAAATCGGTTTGTACAGCCCTCCTTGCTCCATGCGCCACCTCGATGTGAGCCAACTCCTTCGAACCCACGACCAAGTCTTCTTCTCCGTGTACTACGGCTTGCATCGGACACACTTCACAGGTGTTCTGCTCGATGTTCCTCCTCGATATGGATGCAGGCTTTGCAAGACTCCTTTTCTTGGCATCTCCTCGAATGTGAACTGCTTCAATCTCTTTTCCAAACTCCAAAACCTCTAAATACACCTGAAAAACACCACAAACATGCATATGTATGCAATCCTAAAGTAAATGCAAGCAATGTTACTTCTAGATGCAAATGAGACTAAAATGTTAAGTAAAAATAAAAAACAAAGGGAAAGATGAATGAAATGCAGTCTAAAACACTAAAATATAGCAAGCTATCAATTAGTAGATAGATGTGTCGGTTCAAGTTAATTTGGCGGATTTTAATAACATGATATCTTGTGTTCGGGACCATTGGCGCATTATAATTGTCTTTATCTGTATGGCTTAAAAACGAATGGCTAAATATTCTGTTGTATTAAGCGTAGCTGGAGATGGGTAATATAACAATCCGGTTTTGAAACGAATGGGCCAGATTTTATTTCCCTCATCTCGGCCCAATAGCCAGTTAATCACCTTGCTGATAATTAAGCAAATACACAATAGTGTGAATGCATCTCCCTCTTCCCTATCGCCTTAGCCGTTGAGAAAAGAAAGTAGAGAAGAGAAAGGGAGAGAGAAGGAGGTCGTGAGAGAGAAGAAAGGTGAGGAGAAGAAGAGAGAAGAAACACACAAGAAGAGATCGCCACCACTGACATAGCTCCTGCTTTCACCCGCCAGTCGCCACCACCGGCGATCTACTGTCACGATCTACCACCATCATCCACCACTCATATTTGTGCCTTAAGCTTTCTCTCTCCATGTTTAAATTGTTGTTGTGTGAGCTTGTCAGCACCTCGGGTAAGCGAGATCTTGTAATTTTTGCTGTTCACCGGTTGGCTAATGAACGTGTTCGTTGTTTCCCCATTGCTTGCACGACAAGTTAAATCAATCTAGATCAACGTCTCCTTTTTCACGTCGTTGTAGCTTGCCTCTATGACGACATTTTATCCGCTTGCTTCAGTTTGTCATTAAGCAAAGGTGAGGAAGAATTCCAACTTATCTTTTTGTATGATTTACTATGCTGACCAGAATTAGGAAAGACTGAATAATGAGACTGAAATCGTTTAGCCTCTTCTCTGCTAACTCTTGTCATTGCACTCCATAGAGGATCTCCCCTCGATCAGGCTCACATGGCCCCTCTTTATCAGATCCCACCACTCTTTAGACTTTAGTAGATTCTCCATCAGCATGCTCCAATGCTCGAAGTCCCCATCGAATTTTCGTATTGCCAACATTTGTCCTTCTCCTGACATTGTGTCACTCTTTTTCTGCAATCGCTCTCTCTTTGTTATCTCAAAACTCAGTTGAAAGCTCTGATTACAATATGTTGTACCAGAATAAAGAAAGACGGAATAATGAGACTGAAACCTCTGCCTTTCTCTTATTACGCAAATGGCTTTATATAGCCGATATCACAACAGATTGCCTCCTACATTTTCCGAGGACTTTTACAAACTTGAATCAATCAACTAAACTATTATCTAGCTAAGATCCTTAAACATAGGAACTTTGTTCTAACAACTAAGACTAAGTCTGCTTGACTAAGTCGAAACAAACTAACAAATTCCTTCCCCAAACTGATGTTTGCCAATTCATCAGTTTATTTCGGTACTTCTACGAGACCAAGCATCCACTTTAGCTTTCTGAATGTATCCAACTTCATCGGTTTGGTCATGATGTCTGCCAACTGATATTGAGTTCCAAAGTGTATCAACTTTACCTTGCCTTTCCTAGTTAAGTCTCTCAAGTAGTAAAACCGTACCTCAATCTGCTTACTTCTCCCATGATGTACCAGATTCTTAGACAGTTGTATAGTTGAACTGTTATCACACTTGATTGTTTATGCAGTCGTCATAATTCTCTCCAATGTCATTCAATACCCGCTTCATCCAAATCTCTTGCGTAGCACATGAGACTGCAGCAATGTATTATGCTTCTGTTGTGGATAATGCAACAATAGGCTGCTTCTTTGAGCTCCATGAGACAGCTCCTCCCTCTATTAGAAACACAAAAACAGAAGTACTTTTGCCATCATCTAAATCACAGGCATAGTCACTATCCGTAAACGCCTGAAACTCGCTATTCATCCCATGCTTATACATAATCCCAAGTTCTAGAGTTTCTTTGACATACCTTAACACCCTCTTCACCACTGCAAAGTGAGCTTTAGTTGGATTCTCCATGTATCGGCTTGCAAGACCTACTACAAACGCCAAATCAGGTCGAGTAACCGTGAGATACATTAAGCTCCCTATCATCTGTGTGTAAAGCGTGGCATCCATAATCGCTCCTCCTCCTTTCTTTGAAAGTTTTACTCCTGGAACGATCGGATTGTTTACTCTAATGCTTGAATCCATCCTAAAACATCAAGTACTTCTCTAGCAAACTTCCTTTGGCACATGTAGATACCTTCCTCCTTCTGTAGGATCTCTACTCTAATAAAGTATCTCATTTTGCCCAGATCATTCATGTCGAAGGTCTTCTTCATTGACTCTTTGAACTTGATGATCAGATTCTCACAATTGCCAGTAAAGTTTAAGTCATCAACGTATAGATTTACAATGAGAATCTGGCCTTGTTCTATTTTTACGAACAAGGTGTGCTCGAAGTCGCATTTCATAAATCCTTCCTTAGTGAAATAGCTTTCTTTCTTACTGAACCACGCCCTCGGTGCTTGCTTTAATCCGTATAGAGTCTTTCTCAATCTTTAGGCTTTCCCTTCACTTCCCTTCTTCTCAAAGCCTTGTGGTTGATCTACATAGACTATCTTATGTAACTCTCCATGTAAGAAAGCGCTCTTGACATCAAGCTGGTAAATGGTCCAGTTTCTTTGTGCTGCTGTAGCAATGATCATTTGGATTGTATCCCACCTAGCTACTGGTGCATAAACTTCATTGTAGTCAATTCCAAACTTCTGTGCATACCCCTTAGCAACCAATCTGGCCTTGAACTTGTCTATTTCACCATCTTAGTTGTACTTAGTCTTGTACACCCATTTGACTTCGATTGTTGTTACACCTTTAGGTACCTCTGTCAGCTCCCATGTCTCATTTCTTTCTATTGATTAATTCTCTGCTCTCATCGCTTGTCTCCACACAAAGTATGCTACTCCTTCTTCATAGGTCGTAGGATCACCAACTGCAGTGATAACTTGAAAGGCGAATGTATCAATGAAATATGCATTGACTTTTGCCTATGTTAGTGCTTGCCCCCACTCATAATCTTGGAGATAAGTGGGAGCTTGTCTGTCCCGTTCAGGCCTTCCCCCATTTGCGGATCCTGTATCCACAACATGATTTGGTGCTTCTACTTCACTAAGTATTCCAAGAGTTGCAGGTTCTGGTTCTTTTTCAGTGTTCGAAGCTGGTTCAGGTTCTGCTTCTTCAGCTTCAACGCCATTATCTTATTGCAGATACTCCTCCTCACCAGGCATGATTTCTCCATCATTCTCCCAAGTAAGCACAATAGAGGACTCAACTTCTGTATTTTTTCTTCGCCAATCCCATTTTTCTGCATCTTTATCATGTATGCCTTTGATTCTTCGCTGACTCCAAAAAGAATACACTTGCAGCTTTTGTCATCTAGTTTTATGCGCTTTACCTCTGGAACATGAAGATGACCAATGCACCCAAAGACTCTGAAGTGGTCCACGTTTGGTTTGATACCACTCCATACTTCTTCTGGCGTTTTCTCTTGTAAGGCATTGGTAGGGCTCCCATTGAGAACATACATTATCCATTTCACTCCTTCAGCCCAAAATATTTTAGGCATTCTCCTTCCTGATAGTGTGCTACGAACCAAGTTCATGATGGTCTGATTTCTCCTTTCAGCTACACCATTCTGTTGGGGTGTGTATGCTGCAGTCAGTTGATGTTTGATCCCATGAGTTTTGGAGAACTCTTCAAACTCCTTTGAGCATAACTCACCTCCTCTATCTGTTCTCAAATAGAAAACGGATGTGTTTGATTCGTTCTCAACACTTGTTTTGGAGTTTTTGAACATGCTGAACGCCTCTGATTTCTCTGCAATCAGATAACTCCACATCTTTCTGCTGTGATCATCAATTAAGGTGAGAAGATACCTCTTTTGACTCATGGAAATTGGGGTTATTGGGCCACAAATGTCTGCATGTATAACCTGCAGTACTCTTGAAGTGCGCCAGTTAATCTTCTTTGGGAATAACACTCGTTTTTGCTTCCCAACAAGACAGTTCTCACACACCTTGGTACATGCTTCAATGACGGAAAGTCCCTTCACCATTCCCTTAGAGCTCAACTTCTTCAGGCTCTTGTAATTCAGATGGCCAAATCGACAATGTCAGAGATGAAAATCGTTTGAGATCTCCATCCTGAAGCAAGAACTTTCTATGACATCTGCAGTGATCACAAACATCCGGTTGGTGCTCATTTGTGTCTCAATGATGAGCCCCCTTGATGGATGAAACACCTTGCATACACCTTTTTGTATCAGAATGGCCAAGCTCCTCTCCTGCAGCTGTCCTAAGATCAGAAGATTATTGCTTAGTTCGGGAACAAAGTAGACATCTTGAATCACTTGTGTCAAGCCGTTCACTTTGATCTTGATGCTTCCTTTGCCCCGAACTACCATTCGTGCATTGTTCCCAAGTTTCACTGAATGTCGGAAGCTCTCATCCATCGCATAGAACCACTTCTTAGCACCGCTCATGTGATTTCTTCTCAACATACACCATCAGCACAAGTTCTTCTTCTTCGTTGAACTCCACATAGTGAGCTTGTTTCTCCCAACTGGGACATTCAAACTAAAAATGTCCTAATTTATGACACCTATAGCATTCCACTAATGCTTTGTTGAATGATCATCTGCCACGTCCTCTGAATGAACCTCTTCTTCCTCTTGATCCACTCGGATGATTTAGCTCCATATGTCACCTGCAACACTTGCTCATCGTTGCCTTTTGCCTTAAAGTGCCTTGTAATCTTCTGCTCATGGCACAAGAGCGAGCTCTGGAGAGCATCAACCGAGAGTTTATCTATGTCCTTAGATTCCTCAATTGAGCACACGAAGTAGGTGAATTTCTCTGGGAGTGTCCCCAAGATCTTCTCCACAATCTTTGAGTCTTGCATATCTTCTCCAAGGTTTCTCATATCTGTTGCCGTAAGCAACACTCTTGAGAAATATTCTGAAATGCTCTTTGTTTCCATCATCTCTAACACCTCGAACTCCCTTCTTAAGCGCTGAAGTTGTGCTTTCTTCACACGCTCGTTCCCGTGGTACTTGTTCTTCAACGAATCCCACAGTTGTTTGGCCGTGTCTTTCTGAATTATGGTCTTTAGAATGGATTTTTCGGTTGCTTTGAAACAAGTAGTTCTTCACCTTCAAATCGTTTAGCCTCTTCTCTGCTAACTCTTGTTTCTGCACTCCATTGAGGATCTCCCCTCGAGCAGGCTCAACATAGCCCGCCTCTATCAGATCCCACCAATATTTGGACTTTAGTTGATTCTCCATCAGCATGCTCCAATGCTCGAAGTCCCCATCAAACTTTGGTATTGCCAACATTTTTCCTTCTTCTGACATTATCTCTCACTCTTTTTCTCCTACCGCTCTCTCTTTGTTATCTCAAAACTCAGTCGAAAGGCTTTGATTACAATATGTTGTACCAGAATTAAGAAAGAATGAATAATGAGACTGAAAACTCTGCTTTCTCATATTACGCAAATGGCTTTATATAGCCGATCTCACAACAGATTGCCTCCTACATTCCTGGAGGACTTTTACAAACTTGAATCAATCAAAATCAATCAACTAAGCTATTATCTAGCTAAGATCCTTAAACATATGAACTTTATTCTAACAACTAAAACTAAGTCTGCTTGACTAAGTCTAAACAAACTAACATACTATGCTTCATAATCGCTAAAATTAGATTATTTTTTGAAATCACCCACTTGATAATTTTATTATGAAACATGACCCTTTCTAAAATGACTTATAAGAGAGGTCCACTAGTTTGCTTATAATCTGCTTTTAGTCTGCCATTAATTTGCAATTAGTCTACCATTAGTTTGCCAATAGTCTACATTCAATTATTTGACCAATGAGTCTACTATAGTCAGCATTCGGTTTGCTGTTAGTCTACCATTAGTCTATAAATAGCAGTAGTGAAAAGGATATCTCTGGTATTTATAAAAATCATAAAAAGAGATCATTTTCACAATTTTCCGTGAATGAAGTACCTATTTCACATTATTTTATCATTTATGATCATTTTAAAGTATTGCCTCATATATATATATGTATATATATTTCTGTCGAACTGGTAGATTTCAATTGCAGGATATCTTGAGTTCGAGGCCATTAGTACGACATTGTTGTCTTTGCCTTTGTGGCTTAGAAACAAATGTCCAAATACACCATCGTATTCAGTATGGTTGGGACGAGTATTACACTTTCCACATACGCTTTTATCACTAGAAAACATTCAATTCTTTGTTCACAACTCTAGCTCTTATTCTTTCTCTTGAAAAAATTCATAATTTCTAATACTAAAACTATTTATTCTTATTTTCTGGTTATTTGGTTCATAGAACTAGGTCGGAGTTGGTTCGGCAGACTTTCTAAAACCTGAGTTCTTAAAAATTGTTCATAACATTTTTGTTCATAACATTTTTGTTTTAAGAGAACGGTATAGACCCTGCCAGTTATTCCTATTTGCAAATCTTAACCACTTCAGTTTCTACTGCAACACCACCATTTTCACCCGGAAGCTTAATCTGAACACCTCAATTCACAGATTTGATAACCATACTAGTTTAATTTGTCTTAAATAAACAAATATGGTTAAAGTTGACTACTCTTTAGTCTTATAAGAATTCTAAAATCAGTTAGAAGGGATGACGTATTTAGGACAATATGAAGTTGATATACATATACAGATTGACATATCTACTTTACGTTTCTACGGTTTCTGCAGTAAAATAAATAAAATCGAAAGAAGAAAATGTAGATGATCGATGACCAGACTTCTATATGTTTTTGCTATTCTTGTTTTCCCTCCCCGTTATATGTCAGCAAAATGATAATCTCCCAAAGATTCAAGCTAAACTTTTCCTCCTGACGAAAAGGAGCTTTGTATGGAATTTGTATTTAGGGATAAAGTAGAAGAGGATTTGCTGATAGCATTGGTGCCTTTGGAAGGAGAAGAAGAAGGTATTGGAAGCTTCTTTGGGAGCATCTGTTCCCAGTGGACCTGAGGGAATCTTGAAGCCTCTGAGACATGTAGAATAAGTGAGACAAGAGCCAAGAACATGCACAGTTGTCTGCCCAAAACAAACGATGTCATCTTAAACGTACGTGCGAAGGTGAGTGAAAATGGTCAAGTGATTAGAGAGATCGAGAGCTGATTATGTATAAGAGAAGATGCACGACCAGCATAATGATGAAACTGCCTAGGTGTTTAGTTTGGGAAAAGATGTTGTCAATTGGCCGACAAGAGAGACTACTTTTCATTTCTTTGTTCTAGTTTTATTGATTTTTCACATTCACATATATAGAGTATAGAGTATGTTTAATTTGACACTAAGAATAGTGTCTTTTGGAGGCTGTAAGAGAGCTAATAATATTATCTTAATCCAACAATCATGACAACACGAGTGTTTTATTTTCTAATACAAAGCTAATAAATTGTTGGAGAGAGAATAAAACGGTTTTTGAGAATTGGACATAAGGTATTAAAAGTAGCACCTTTGACACTTTTGTGTCCTCCTTGGCCAACAATGGAGCTATTTTCAATTGCTTATATTCATTATATGTTTTGGTGATTAGAAAAAAAAAAGTATTCGTGTATAAGCTCATGTGTGCCGTATGTGGTACACAACGTAATTATTGACAACTAATGTTGCCTTTGTTGATGAAAAGGCATGAATTTTTTGAAGTAGTTTAAATGTCAATTAACTAGAAGCAATATAGCTATATAGGCAACTCCTCAGGACCATCAAAAGACTTCCCATGCAACAGAAATATTATGTATTAATATCATCGTTCTAGTTATTATTGTTACAATTTACATAAACAATAATTGTATTGTTTTTCCGATGGTAATGGTTTAGTCCTATCATCGCCTAGAGAAAATATAACAAAGTTACTATTAACTTAAACAACTTTAAAACAGTAGAAGATCAGATTGTGCTTAAAAGCACTGCGGATGTGATCTATTATGGTAAAATTCGTATTGGTACACGAAGCCAAAGCTTTCAAGTTGTGTTCGATACTGAAATGTCACAAACTAGCTGAAAAGTCAGCTGGTGTTGGGGAGCCGAATCTAAAAATTACAGGAGTTGCTATTACTGAGGCGGCCGCTATCTTGTGATAAAGTTCCTCCTGAGCCCTCTTTTCTTGATCTGTCTCAATTCTTTGAGAAATTAAAAAATTGGCCATTAGTTAAGAAGCCAAAGGTCATAAGGATTTTCAGTGCATCGAGGATGCCCAGATGCTGTTGCTTCAAAGGCAAAACTCAATGACGCAGAACACAAGCATACTGCCGTGCCGAAAAATGCTTTGTCTCAGATCAAGACACATAAGGATGAAAAGAGAGAGTTTAAGCAGTAGCATGAGCAGACTGCAACTCTAGCTGTCATGTTTAATGACTCCAAAACAAGGAAGGATGCTGAGATAGCTTCTGTAGCATCCGTATCCGGAAAAGTTAGAAACTATTGAGCCGGAAAGGACATTTTCCGAAGGATGATCGAGCCAAAGGTCGGATATTGACTAGGAAATGGGAGGTTTAGACAATGGCCAGATGATGACAGAGAAAAAGTCGATGGATGGCTGGGATATCCGAGAGAAAATGGTCCAGTCCATGGGAAAATAGGGTTGATCCGAGTGTCAGTGGGCTGTATCCGAGAGAAAATAGAAATTAGCCGAGGAGTGTGACTTATCCAGGTGAAAAATGGAAAATAGCCGGACAGAAGGGAAATCACTCGGATAAAGGCGGTTTATCTGAGAGAAAAGGAAATAGCCAGAGGGAAACTGGGCTGCGCTGCGGGCCGTGAGAGTTGGTCAGGTAAAACGCGGTTTATCATGCGGATGGTAGAGTTTGTACAGGTGATAGCCGAGAAAATCTAATCGGATCGGGATAAATCCTACTGGAACCAGAAAACGTCGGTTTAGTCCGAGTTACTTAGGGTTTTGCGAGTATATAAGAGGTTTTTGAGACTTGGCTTAAGGGTGCTGCGTTTATTTGAGATAAATAAAGCAAATAGAGAGTTTAGTCGAGAGAAAACCTTAGAAAAGTCATTTTATCCCGAGGATAACCGAGAGAGATTGAGCGGACGTCGTACAAATTTGACCATCGCCGAGATAAACTGGTAAGCGATCAGATATTTCCCTTTGTGTCGAGTTTCCATCAGATAACCTCGAGCTAATAGACGTGTTTGGTTGGGTTTCCGAGGGTAAACAGAGTTTGGCTCGAAGAAAGGTGAATGAATCGAGAGATAGCCGAGGATAAGGAGATCGGTCGGAGCTGTACCCGAGAGATCTTAGGGTTGATCAGATATCTTTGTTTCCACGCAGATTTCCTCGGGATTTCTTCTGACCAATCTGTTTCCAACCTTGTCTAAGGTGAGTGTGTGACTGTGGTTGGTGTCTAGGATCGTTGGATTGCTAGGGTTTGATGTTATGCATGTTTGATTGTGTGATTTTCATGTTGTGTGTTTAGAAACTGTTAAGCGAATATATGTTATGGTATTTTGAGGTGTCTAGCTAACCTCAGGTGATGGCATAGATGATGTCTAGCTAACCTTAGGGCAATCCGGATCATGTACTAGCTTAGGGGATGTGGGATTCTCGCTGAAGTAGACATGGGTCTTAAAAAGGGATTGATCTTAGGCGGGTAGGTTAGATGATCATGGGCGTATGATATATGTTATGTCTATTGCGAATTGATTGTCTGGAATGTTGAATCCGATAGTATGAATGCGTGAATGATACTGACCAAGGTGTTACGGGATGACCGTACTCACTAAGTATTTATCAAATACTTATGCCTCTCTTTTTGAGTGTGCAGAATCTAAGCAGTAAGTAGAGCGAGACCGGTGGCAGTGATGAACATGGATGGATCGGGGATTTGGTGTTTTTATGTTTAAGACGTGTGTTTTGTCTTATGGGCTTTGGTGTTAAGCGTTTTAGGTTGCTAGATGATAAGATGTATTCATTAGTGAACCGTTGTGCTTTGTTTAAGTTAACTCCCGAATCTTGTTTAAGTGCTTCATTCACATTTAATGGAATAAAATTAACTTGTTTTGAATCAGCTGTGTATTGATAAATGCAAAGAAAAAGTTTAGAATGTAATGAAAGCACGACTACGGTTTAGTTAGTCGGGTCGGGCTTCCACAAGTTGGCATCTGATAAACAGGATTTTTCAGTGTTTTAAATCAAATCCCAAACCACAGTTTATGATGTAGTATAGTGGTAAGGGTGTCAATCCAGCCTAGGTTGATGAAAGTCACTAAGAATGCAAGAGTAATGCAAAGCTAAGCAGATTCGGGTAAATGGATGAGAAATTCAATGAAAACTAAATGCAAGCACCAAACGACAATGAAAACTATTTTAAAAATCCCTCTGAAGGGTTAACAACTACTAGAAGAAGACTGAGAATTTAAAATGCAAAACTACTAATTTAATAAAATCGAGATCTAAAGACAGAAAAACAGAGAATTTCTAGCAACTTAGAACAATGACTTTTAAGACTAAAGATGCAAACTTTATGACTACGATGAGTTTTAAAATGCTAAAAGAGGATTCAAGGTTAAGGGTCATGTTTAAGAGGGTTCAAGATTCAAGCTTTGGGTTTGAAAACATAGATCTACTCATTTGATGAGCTATCTCTAAGCCTTGAGAAGGTAAAAGAGATCTATCCATGGCGTGTGGTATATATCCTTTCCTCAACCCTTCCTCCTAACCTATGGCGTGTAGTGGAAAGAAGGATCAAGGAACATTAAGCAAAGATCTCAAATATTGGCTTAACTAGCTCCATAAGCATCCATGGCGTTTGGGAAAGGATGAGCTAGTCTCTTGGATTTGGCTTTAAAGGATTTCTGAATCCGGTCAAGGTAAGAAAAGCCATGTAATCATAGAGATCTTTTCCAAGGCTCTCTAAGCATTAAAACCCCAAATCCAAGAAGAGAAAAGATTAAGAACAAGAAAAACACCAAAGCTTAAACCCTTAAACCCCTTAAATCGCTCCAACCTTAAACCCAAGGAAATCTACTCACTACACATGGCTAAAACACACGAAAATGCAAAGGAAAGAAAGCTAAATATGATTAAGCAAGAGTGATTAAGAAAAGTACTTAGATTAAGCAAGATTAAAGGTTCAACAAAATGTAAAAAGCTTAAAAAGCATAACAATGGCGAATCGCCTAAAGCAAAGACAGAAAACTTGGAGACAAAGTGTTCATAATGAAAGTGATGGGATATTTCGCCCAAAATAGCCAAACAAAGAAAATGGTCCCCCCCCCCCCCCCCCCCCCCCCCCCAACTAAAGTCCAAAGGTGAGCTGGCCGGATAAGGTTCTGAGATCGAGCTGAGTAGTCGATCTGCTCACTCGATCTCCCGGCTAGAACGTCTTCTTTTGCTCGATCGTTGGGTCGATTCGTCGGGTGGATCGAGTGCTTCTATCGATCTTCTGGTCGATCCTCGGATGATCGAGTCGTGAACTCGATCTGGATCTTGTTCTGCATGGCTTAGTCCACGTCCGTACTCACGATCGATCACCTAGGTCGATCTTGGTCTAGATCCTCCTTCTTGAAACGACTTGAGTCACTCGATCTTCTGATCGAGGTGCGGATCGAGCTAGGCAGGTCGATCTCATCTAGATCGACCTGCCTAGCTCGATCCGCACCTCGATCCCGGTTCCTTTGCTGAATGGCTGAGTTCTCCCGAGTGTGCATAAGCTCCTGTTCGATCCTTAGCATGTCCACGCAACCTCCACAGCTCCAGTGTGTCCAAAACAACCTGAATATGATGCAAGAATGCAGGAAATATGCAAATGCTAATGCAAAATGCACTTAGGACCTAAAATGAGACAAATGGTGCAAACTAGCCTAAAATATAAGATGAATGCATGAAAAACTACTCTAAATGCATGCTGAATATGCGAAATATATGAGTATATCAGTATCAGAGCGTTTAACGCTTCTAGGACTGAATGTTGGTGACTGCTGTTGTTTGTTTGTGTGGGGTTTAAGGGGGTCTGTTCCATTCTTCATTGCCAGGCTCGCGGTAAGGTTTTATGTGTAGTGTTGTGAAACACGTATTGAGTTAGCTTCGGTTTACTGGCATGATTGTACTTGCAGATGGTTGATACCAGGAGAACTGTGAGAAACGTTAAGAACCAACAGGCTGCGGTGTCTGTGAACTCAGTAAACGGTGATGTTTCTAAGAGGGCAAGGGAAGCCGAGAGAGAGGCAGCTGCGGTTGCGAATGAGGCGGCTAGAGTGGCAGCCGAGAATGTAGCAAGGAATGCTGCGGATGATGGGAATGTGGCAGCAGGGAATGCTGCGGGTACAGCTGGTTTAGCAGCTGCGAATGTAGCACCGGTGGGGTTAGAGGCTGTGCTAGGGATGTTGGCACAGGTACTAGCCAGACTACCTGCGGTGGCTCCTGCTCTGGCGGTTGCAGAAGCACCACAAGTAGTTCAGCCTGGTAGGGCTAATGCGGATGTGATTGGGGAGGAAGCGGACCAAGTGGAGAGGGTTGCGAGTTACCTCAAGGTTCTGGATCATATGGTGCGGTTGGGAACCAAGTTGTTTGCTGGAGGTTCTACACCTATTGAGGTGGATGAGTGGAGGATGAGACTGGAGCAGAACTTCGAGTCTATCCGATGTCCTGAGGGTTACAAGAGGGACATAGCCGTGCACTACTTGGAGGGTGATGCACACACGTGGTGGAAAGGAATTGTTGGAAGGCTGGTGCATGCAAATTGTTCGTATGAGACCTTTTCAGCGATGTTCAGGAGTAAGTACTTCCCACAAGAAGCTTACAATTGGAGAAGGCGTTCTTGTACCTTAGTCAGGGGATGCTGATAGTGAGGCAGTATGAGACTCAGTTCAACCAGCAGAGGAAGTATGTGCCTCATGAGTTTGATACGGAAAAGAAGCTATTTCGCAGGTTCATGAGCAGATTGCGAGTTGAGCTAAGGAACAGATGTGTTGTCCATGACTTCAGGACAGTAGCTGAGCTAGTTGAGAAGGTGGCAATGTTGGAGTCAGGACAGGCGGAAGCTGCTTTGATGGCAGCTGGAGCAGGGACAGCCGTGGCCAAGGCGGGTTGGTCTAGTGGTCAGAACCGGAAGTTTGGGAAGGGAGTCCCGAACAAAAGGACCGAGGGACGCAGTGTGTGCAGCAAGTGTGGTAAGGCTCACCTTGGCGAGTGTAGACAGGGTGGTAGTGGATGCCACAGGTGAGGAATCTTAGAGCATTGATGCAAGAGTTTTTGGACTCTTGTTGTCAATCACTCAAGCTTGTACTAGTCAGTTGTAGCATAGCATAGGAGTTTTATCAATCCAAATGGATTTTGTTGAAAGCAGAATAGTTATGAGTGAAAATCCTAAAGTCAAGCAAGCACAGAAGAGTTTTTGTTGCCTAAGCAACCAATCTATCACCCTAAGATGACCAAGCAACAAAGAGAACAAAGAAAAAGGCAGTTTAAGCAAGATTATGCAAGTAAAACAGAGCAAAACAGGGCAAATCCGAAATATATCAAAAGAGAAAGCAAGTTCCTAGATGTGGCTATTGATTTTGGGGAATCTAGAGACTAAATAAGGCTGTTTCAAACAACATTGATCAAGCAAACAAGCTAACAATGGTGATTCATAGACATAGAGTTCACAATCAAGCAAGCTAGATCCAATCTCTTGTAAAATAGCCCTTTGCTAAACATCTTAAGAAGAACTAACTCTCATTAGTGCTAAAATATTCAACAAGCTTTAATAAACAACTCTATTCAAGTCAAATTACTCCTCAAACAGTCAATCTATTGAGCAAAGGCCAGCAATTCCTCTATTAAACAAGATCAACATTTCATCAAACACTTGGTTGGCATAAGAGAGAGATCGAATTCTAGATAAGTGTGATCAAGACAAATATAGTTTAAGAACATATTAATAGAGAGGAACTCATATACTGAAGCACAAAACAAGCCTTAATCAATCCCTAAATCCCCTCAATCTACCACATCTAAGAACCCTAAGCAACCTACTCACTAATACTCATGTTTAACACCAAATCACAAGAGGAAAAGATGCTAATCATGATTAAAAGAAGGATTAAAGGCAAATACAAACTTATATTAAATAAAGCAAAAGATTTGTCTTACCAACTCAAAGAAAATGCTTAAGAACTGTAAATTGACACGACTCTCCGAAAATACAGAAAAGGGGCTATTTATACCCAAAAGAAGGAAGCCCTAGATTAATGGTAAAAGTGTAAATAAAACAGGCTCGGACTGGATCTGTATCGATCAGTGATATCCCTAGTACATATTTTGATCCTCTTTTGCATGTTTTCCCTTAGCTTTTGTCCCATTTTCTTCTCCTTTTAGGCTTAGGTTGCATTTAGAGTATAGTTTGCATTTTCCTTGCTTTTTGGATGTTTTTAGGTGCTTTTGGAGCTAAAAGGAGCTTGGAGGAGCTTTGGGGATGATCCAGGATGCTAGCTGGGCAAAAGGGAGCAAGAAAGATCGAAGCAGAAGATCTCTGCAGAAGTTTTTGGTCAGAGCACGGTGAATATCGGTCAAGGATGACCGATACTGATCAGTATCGATCACCAGTATCGGTCATGAGTGACCGACACAAACACAGCGGATGTATTTTGGTCACATGTGTCGATCACTCCAGACCGATGGGGATCTGTATTGGTCACTGAAGACCGACACAACTGACCGATACTGACCCAGTCTGAACCTGTTTTAAATTACGCTTATGCCATTACTCCAGGGTTTTCTTCTCTAGGCTATAAATAGCCACTTTTTCCAGATTTTTGACATGTCTTGTCAAAATACTGTTCTTGAGCATTTTCTTTAAGTTTGTAAGATAATTTCTTTGCTTTGTTTAATATAATCAAATATTTGTTTAAATCTTTCTTTAATCTCTTAATTAATCATGATTAGCATCCTTTTTCTTTGTGATTTGATGTTAAACATGATTATGAGTGAGTAGTTATCTTAGAGTTTCTAGATATGGTAGATTAGGGGAATTAAAGACTTGATTAAGGTTTGTTAAATGCTTCAGTTTATGGGTTCCTCTCTATTAATCTGTTATTCATGCTAGATTAGTCTTGATCAAACTTGTCTAAGTTGTTAGCTTTCTTTTTTGCCCTCCAAGTGTTTGATGAAATGCTGATCTTATTTAATAGAGGATTTGCTGGCCTTGGCTCAAGAGATTGACTGTTTGAGGCGCATTTTGACTTGAATAAAGTTGTTTATACTTGCTTGCTTGATGTTTTAGCACTAATGAGAGTTAGTTCTTGTTAGAATGTTTAGCAAAGAGTTATTTGCCAAGAGATTGGATCTAACTAGCTTAATTGTGAACTCTATGTCTAGGAATCACCACTGCTTGCTTACTTGCTTGATCATTGTAGTTTGAAAAAGCCTTAGTAAATGTCTGAAATTTCCCAAAGTCATTAACCACATCTAGGAACTTGCCTTTCTCTTATTTGAATCTCGGATTTGCTCTGTTTTACTCTGTTTTTCTTGCTTAAAACTGCTTAGTTTGCTTTTGTTTTCACTTCCTTTGTTGCTTTTTTCACTTAGGTTGCTAGAACTGTTGCTTAGGCAACAAAACCTTTTCTTTGCTTGCTTGACTTAGAGATTTTACTCTCAACTCTTCTGTTTTCAACTCTTCCCAATTGGATTGACATAAAACCCATACTACAACTGACTAGTACAAGGGTGATTGAAATCAAGTCACAAAAAGACTTGTATCAATTTGGCGCCGTTGCCATTTGGGAATTAAGTTTGAATCATTAGAGTTTATAGAATCTTTAAGATCAAGCTTTTTCTTTTCTTTGGTTACTAATTCTCTTTGACTCTCATTTCTGTCTTTCAGGTATATGAACTTGAGATCCAGAGGTTCAAGCAATCTTGTGGACTTCAGAGACAACATCAATTTGCTGGATAGAGGACAGAGAGCAAGGAGACAGCAAGAAAGGCAGCAACACTTGCAAAGACTTGGTATGAACAATCAGGATCAAGTCATGGATGACATCAAATTTCAGGGTCTACAGGGACATCAAGGTGTTCAAGGCTTACAGGGTGAGCAAGGACCAAGAGGCGATGCACAAGCTCCAAGAGCAGCTAGACCTATTGGCGCATGTGATGCACCAAATGCCTACAACAACAGGACAGGTATCATTCCACCAGCTGTCCAAAACGACAACTTTGAAATCAAGTCTGGATTGATTTCAATGGTTCAGAGCAGCAAATTCCATGGGTTACCACTTGAAGACCCTCTAGATCATCTGGATAATTTTGACAGGCTGTGCTCACTCACAAAGATAAATGGAGTAAGGGAAGATGGCTTCAAGCTCAGGTTGTTTCCCTTTTCCCTAGGAGACAAAGCACATCAGTTGGAGAAAAACTTTCCCCAAGGAAGTATCACCAGCTGGGATGAATGCAAGAAAGCCTTTCTAGCAAAGTTCTTCTCCACTTCAAGAACTGCTAGGATAAGGAATGAGATTTCAGGGTTTGCACAGAGGAACAATGAAAGCTTTGGAGAAGCTTGGGAGAGATTCAAGGGTTACACATTGCAATGCCCTCATCATAGCTTCTCACAAGCCTCTTTGCTATCCACTCTCTACAGAGGAGCCTTGCCTAAGATAAGAATACTTCTGGACACAGCATCCAATGGGAACTTCCTGTCAAAAGATGTAGATGAAGGTTTGGAGTTAGTATAAAACTTGGCTCAGTCTGATGGAAACTACAATGAAGAGTTTGACAGAGCACCAAGGAGTGCAAAGGATGAGTTAGAGTCTAGCAAGAAAGAAATCAAGTCTCTACATGAGAAGCTGGACTTGTTGCTAAGGGAAAAGAACAAGGTTCACTTTGTGGGAGACATGGTTCAGCTTGATGATCAGGAGCAATGCCAAGTTGGGGAGATGAACTATTTGGGAAACCAAGGTGGCTACAACAACTATGGGAACTACAGACCAAATTCCAACTTGTCCTACAGGAGCAACAATGTTGCCAACCCCCAAGATCAGGTTTATCCTCAGCAGCAACAACAACCTGCCCCAAGACGTTTTGTTCCCTAGAACAATCAATGTTTTCAGCAAAGGAACAACAACTATCAGCCTAGAGCACCCTACAATCCTCCAGGATTCAATGCCCAAGCACAAGGACAAGCTTCCTCTAGCTCTCAAGACACTGACCTCACGACCCTCATGCAGAAAATGATCAACACTCAAGTCACTACAACCTTGGAAATGAACAAGAAGTTTGCAGAGGTCCACAACAAAATTGATTCAGTGCATGTAGAGCTTACCAACAAGTTTGATGGATTGGCTGCAAGAGTCAGAACACTGGAGAACAACAAAGGCATAGCTGGTCCCAAGCCACAAGGACAGTTTCCTGGAAAACTAGAAGCTAACCCAAAGGAGTTCTGCAATGCTATTGTGCTAGAACAAGAAAGCTTCTCAGCTGAAGAGGAGGCTATCATTCAAGAGTTCATCTACTTGTTCACTGAGGACACTAAACCTCTAAGTGAAGGGGAAGAGTTCTTGGAAATTAAAAATTAACAAGGAGCTGTAGAAGAAGGACCCTTTGGAGATAGGGAAAACTCAGATGATGAAGAGTGGTGGGCGCCACATGAAGTTGTTGATAACACAAAGGACTACTTGATGGAAGCTACTGATGATAAGGAGAAACCTCAAACAGCTACTCTTCCTATCTATCAACCAACCATCCATTTTCCAGGAAGGTTCAAGGAACAGCTAGTTCAGAAGTATGAAACTCTCTATGCTGCTCAGATGGAATTGAGGGGTTTGAATGGCCAAGAAGAACTTGAGAAGCTGAGGGTGAAGACTGGAACACCTGAGGTTAAGGAGCTCACTATAAAAAAAATTGGAGATCCAGGATGTTTTACTCTCCCATGTGATCGTAAGGGGCAGACTTTCAAGAGTTGTCTTTGTGACCTTGGAGCAAGTATCAACCTTCTCCCATCCTCTACTGCTAAAGCTCTTGGCTACACTCAACTTCAGGAGAGTAATGTATCCCTTACTATAGCTGATGGGACAGTGAAGAAACCACTTGGGAGTCTCAAGGATGTGCCAATGATGATAGAAGGAGTAACCATTCTCACTGATTTCCTGGTGCTTGATGTAGAAGGGCATATAAAGAATGCTATCATTTTAGGAAGACCTTTCCTGGCCTCAGCTGGAGCAGTGTTTGATGCTAAGGAATGCACAATTGAGCTGAAACTGTCCAAGAAAAAGGTTATAAGGTTTGACTCCAAGGGGAATAAGCTGGAGAATGAGCAACCCTTCTCAATGGAGATTAAGAAGCTGAAGCAGCTTGGGAAGAATTGGCCAGAGTTTGAAGGCTACCAAGGAGAGAATTTTGATGGCTGCTGCTTGGTCAAGTTGTTTGTAGACACCACTGAAAAGGAGGTCCTTGAAGTGGTTAGTTACAAGAATCTGAATGATGTTAAGCTGGTTACTAGCAAGGGAGAAGTGGTTTTGCAACCAAGTGTCTCTAAGAAGGGAGAGTTTTGCTTCAAGCTACAGCAAGAGGGGAATACAACACCTTTTGCCAAGATCAAGGTGAATGGAGTCACCACCAAAGTCAAGAGAAGCAAGTTGACACCAAGGAGTTCCAAGACTCCTTCTCTTCACCTCAACTAAAGAGGTAATCAAAGTCAAGCTTAATGACTTTAAACAAGTACACTTGGGAGGTAGTCCCATGGTATCCTTTTGTATATATTATGCTTTCTAGTCTATCTTTTATGCTTTGTTTTAGTGTATAGAAACAGGATTTCGAACTGGGGTTTGAGAAAGTCTGAAGGGGACAACGAACAGGTGTATTCTGGCGGATATCGGTCATCTGTATCGGTCATGACAGACCGATACACAGATTTTCGGTCATCAGTATCGATCATGTTTGATCGATATCAGTGGAGCCAGTCTACACCAGTCAATATGTCGGTCACTTGTGATCGATATGGAAAGAAGTTTGAAAGCAGGACACATTTCGGTCATTCACATCGACCAGACTTGATCAACATAAACACACCGTTTGATTTTCGGTCCAGTGTGTCGATTACTAGTGATCGATGAGATTCTTGGAAACATATCGGTCACCAGTATCGATCACTCATGACCGACATAATCACATCGGATGTATTTCGGTCAAGTGTGTCGATCTGTGATGACCGATACTAATCCCAGAAAGCACATCAGTCTCCAATATCGATCACTAATGACCGATACTGCCATTTCGGTCAGATATCGGTCATGTGTGACCGATATTCCATCCGAGTCTGAAAAGCTCCTTCCACAACTCCTACCACTGAACAAGGTACCACAACCTTTCCATTGTTTTATACCATTGCATCTTTTTATTTCTGTAATATATTTTGTTGCTTCTCTCTTCCATTGCTTTTATTACACAAGGGACTGTGTAATTTAAGTGTGGGGGAGAGATTTGGGGTTTGACTTTGTGTTCTGTTTTCTTAGTTTTTCTTTTTCTTTTCACTTTGAGTCTCATGCATACATGTAAGGCATAGAAAAACACAAAAAATCGAAAAATTTGAATTTTTTTTGCATTTTTGCAAACCAAAAAGAAAGCATGTAGTTGCATTTCATTCTTCTAAGATTGAGTCTAGTGTTGACATATAGGTTGCATTGCATTTGCATAGGGCATTATGATGAATTTTCCTTGTAAAGTGCTTAGTGTTTAGAGATGATTTCAGTTTTTAAGTGCTTCATTGTTTGATGCATCATTTGATTGCTAGAAGTTAAGGCTGAACCATGCTTAGATTGCTAGATTTGGTCTTCTCATCTTATTCTGAAAGCATTTGTTCTCTGAAAATCAACTCTATCAACTTGAACCTTAATTTGGACTTTTAATTATCATGTCTTATGCATTAAAAAGTGAATTCATGGCTACCATATACATATTTGGATCATCTTTCTCCTTTCTACCACTCTTGTTGATCCAAATAGCTGATCTTCATAATTATGGGACAGTTACATCCTCACCCTTAACCAAAACCTCCTTTTGAGCATAAACACTATTGTGAGAGCTGTGAGGCCTTTGCATTGCATTTTCGATTTTATCTTGGCAAAAAGTGTTAGGAATAAGTCTGGCAATGATTAGCTCTCTTGTAGATATCAGCTTGCATTTTGAGCTTGATTCTAGGATAGGAGTTTTGGGGTTTAAAAGGGTAGAGTTAGGTGGTTTGAGCTTAATGTTTATATGTTTTGAAAGAAAAGGAAAAGATTTAAAATGGTAGAAAAGGGGAAACAATCTAGAATTGTGGTTAAGTAAAGGGAAGAAAAGCTCTAAGTTCAAAAAGAAGAATTGGCGCCAGCAACAAAGCTCAGAAAGGGTCCAAAGAAGAAAAATCAGACCAGGAGCAAGCCACCAAATGTGATGAAGGTGCCAATACAATAAAGAAGAGCAAGTTCCAACCAAGAAGAAACAACCACACAAGCAAAACGAAGAAGTTTCCCCAGCCATGAAGAAGGGTAAAGGGTAAAGTTTAGGAAAGGGTAGACTTAGAGGGTTCACTCTTGGGTTTAGAAATTCTTAGGACTCATCTTTGGGAAATAAGGGTAGAAGAGAGCTTTGAATTGCATGCATAAGTGTGCTTTTACCTTTAGCATTTTGCCTAAGATGAAGTCATTTCATTGAGTGATCCTTTATGTTTTTAAAACCCTGTGCTTAAATGAGATCATTCTTATCTCATAACCTTACCCCTTTTCAACCAAATGTCTTCACTTGATTTGCATAAGCATGATTCATGTTCTGAACTTAATTGAATGTTAAAGAGTTGATTGATTTGAGCATTTGTCTAAGTTGAGATTTGAGATCATTTTGAAACATGATGAGCATGGCTAGGTTCTTTAAAGTATGGCTGATTATGTTTGCATCCTACAACTAGGCACTTAAGCATTGAAACCATCTCTTTACCTTTGCACTTTTGGAATCTGAATGCCCACTTTCAAACCTCACTCTCCCATTTGTTTTTATTTGCTTGAGGACAAGCAAAAGGCAAGTGTGGGGGTGTTGATATCCCTTGTATTTACACCATTTAAGGCTGCATTTAGTACATATTTTGGTCCTCTTTTGCATGTTTTCCCTTAGCTTTTGTCCCATTTTCTTCTCCTTTTAGACTTAGGTTGCATTTAGAGTATAGTTTGCATTTTCCTTGCATTTTGGATGTTTTTAGGTGCTTTTAGAGCTAAAAGGAGCTTGGAGGAGCTTTGGGGATGATCCAGGATGCTAGCTGGGCAAAAGGGAGCAAGAAGGATTGAAGCAGAAGATCTCTGCAGAGCACGGTGAATATCGGTCAAGGATGACCGATACGGATCAGTATCGATCACCAGTATCGGTCAAGAGTGACCGACACAAACACTCCAGACCGATGGGGATCTGTATCGGTCACTTAAGACCGACACAACTGACCAATACTGACCCAGCCCGAACCTGTTTTTAATTACGCGTATACCACTACTTTAGGGTTTTCTTCTCTAGGCTATAAATAGCCTCTTTTTCCAGATTTTTGACATGTCTTGTCAAAATACTGTTCTTGAGCATTTTCTTTAAGTTTGTAAGACAATTTCTTTGCTTTGTTTAATAATATCAAATATTTTCTCTAACCTTTCTTTAATCTCTCTTTTAATTATGATTAGCATCCTTTCCCTTTGTTATTTGGTGTTAAACATGGTTATGAGTGAGTAGTTATCTTAGAGTTTCTAGATGTGGTAGATTAGGGGAATTAAAGACTTGATTAGGGCTCGTTAAGTGCTTCAGTTTATGGGTTCCTCTCTATTAATCTGTTATTCATGCTAGATTAGTCTTGATCAAACTTGTCTAAGTTGTTAGCTTTCTCTTATGCCCACCAAGTGTTTGACGAAATGCTGATCTTGTTTAATAGAGGATTTGCTGGCCTTGGCTCAAGAGATTGACTGTTTGAGGAGCATTTTGACTTGAATAGAGTTGTTTATACTTGCTTGCTTGATGTTTTAGCACTAATGAGGGTTAGTTCTTGTTAGAATGTTTAGCAAAGAGTTATTTGCTAAGAGATTGGATCTAACTAGCTTAATTGTGAACTCTATGTCTAGGAATCACCATTGCTTGCTTACTTGCTTGATCAATGTAGTTTGAAACAGCCTTAGTTAATGTCTGAAATTCCCCAAAGTCAATAACCACATCTCGGAACTTGCCTTTCTCTTATTTGAATCTCGGATTTGCTCTGTTTTGCTCTGTTTTTCTTGCTTAAAACTGCTTAGTTTGCTTTTGTTTTCACTTCCTTTGTTGCTTGTTTCACTTAGGTTGCTAGAACTGTTGCTTAGTTAGCAAAACCTTTTCTCTGCTTGCTTGACTTAGAGATTTTACTCTCAACTCTTCTGTTTTCAACTCTTCCCAATTGGATTGACATAAAACCCATACTACAACTGACTACAAGGGTGATTGAAATCAAGTCACAAAAAGACCTGTATCATTCAGTTGTAGCGATCTGTGTTTGATCGATACGGATCATATCGATCTGGAGAGTGATCGATACAATGACCGAAATTAACACGGCACGTTTGTATCGATCACTCATTGTCCAAAGCGTTATACCGGATTGCACCGGCTGAGATGGCAGAACTGAAGAAACAGTTAACGGAATTGCTGGACAAAGGGTTCATAAGACCGAGCAGTTTGCCATGGGGTCCGCCTGTGTTGTTCGTGAAGAAGGAGGATGGAAGCTTCAGGCTTTGCATTGATTACCGTGGATTGCACCGTCTGACCGTGACGAACAAGTATCCACTTCCCAGGATAGACGAGTTGTTGGACCAACTCAGGGAGCTACTTGGTTCTCTAAGATCGATTTGGCATCAGGGTACCATCAAATACCCATAGAGGAGACAGACGTGCGTAAGACTGCCTTTCAGACAAGGTATGGTCATTATGAGTTTGTGGTCATGCTGTTTGGTTTGAAGAATGCGCCAGCTGCATTCATGAAGTTGATGAATGGTGTGTTCAGGGAATACCTAGATGAGTTTGTGATCATTTTCATAGATGATATTCTAGTATACTCAAAGAGTGAGGAAGAGCATAGAGGTCATTTGAGGATTGTTCTGGAGAAGTTGCGAGAACAGAAGTTATATGCCAAGCTCAGTAAGTGTAGCTTTTGGCAATGGCATATAGGGTTCTTGAGTCACATGGTGTCAGATAAGGGAGTGTCTGTGGACCCAGAGAAGATTTAGGCCACTGCGGATTGGCGAAGGCCAGAGAACGCTACTGATATAAGGAGTTTTCTGGGGCTAGCTGGTTATTACAGGCAGTTTGTCAAAGGCTTTGCAAGTATGGCTCAGCCAATGACAAAGCTGACTAGGAAAGACGTGGAGTATGTCTTGACGGATGAGTGTGAAGAGTGCTTCTCAAAGTTAAAGGAGTTACTCACTAGTGCACCAGTATTGGCGTTACCAGAACCGGGTGAGCCATACGTGGTATACACGGATGCATCACGGAAGGGACTAGGGTGTGTTCTGATGCAGGATGGTAAGGTGATAGCGTATGCTTTATGGCAGCTACAGAAGCATGAAGGAAACTATCCCACGAATGATTTAGAGATGGCGGCTGTGGTATTTGCACATAAGATATGGAGGTCTTACTTGTATGGAGAGAAGGTGCAGATATACACAGACCATAAGAGTTTAAAGTATATCTTTACTCAAACGGATTTGAACTTGAGACAGCGCAGATGGAAGGAGTTGATAGCGGACTATGATTTGGAAATAGCATACCATCCAGAAAAGGCCAACTTGATGGCGGATGCGTTGAGCACAAAGAGAGCTAGCGTATCATCAGAACGGAACGTTGGAAGCATTGTGAACATGCTAAGGACATTGTGGTTGAATGCAATAACAGAAGGGGTGGAACCATTGGGTTTGGAAGCTGCGGATAGAGCTGACTTGTTGACTAGGATTCGGATTGCTCAGGAGCAGGATGAGAATCTGAACAAGATGTCACAAAATGATAAGACGGAATATCAGACTTCAAACAATGGGACCATTGTTGTGAACAGATGGGTATGTGTACCGGATGTGAAGGAGTTAAAGGATGAGATCCTTAAGGAGGCACATCAGTCAAGGTTTTCTGTTCATCCGAGGATGACCAAGATGTACCTGGATCTGAAACGGTATTATCATTGGGTCGGGATGAAACAGAATGTGACTAAGTGGGTAGCCGGATGTGAGACGTGCCAATTGGTTAAGGTAGAGCATCAGTTTCCGAGTGGTTTGTTGCAAACGTTGCCAATGCCGGAATGGAAATGGGATGTGATCACCATGGACATTGTATTGGGTTTACCAAAGACTAAGAAGTTGCATAACGGAGTATGGGTCATTGTGGGTCGATTGACCAAGTCTACTCACTTCTTACCAATGACGAAGACGGATGGAGTACCAAAGTTGGTGGATATGTACATTGATCAGATCGTGACATTGCATGGAGTGTCAGTGAGTATCATCTCAGATCGTGATCCGAAGTTTACTTCGAGGTTCTGGAAAGAGTTCCAGGAAGCGTGTGGAACGCGGTTGATATCATTGCATATTGCATACATTCTGCATACTCATTAGGTAGTTTTTCATGCATTTGTATCATGTTTTAGGCTAGATTGCATCACTTAGGGTCCTAGAGCATTCTTGCATCAACATATTCATTTTCTCTGCATTTTGCATCCATTCCAGGTTGTTTCTGGTTGCTTTGGAGACACGGAGGTTCGTGGAGGTGTGGAGGCCGATGTAGCAGTTCATAGAAGCTCGGGAGTGTGCTAAGGACCAGTGATCGAGGAGCAGATCGAGCATGGCCGGTCGATCTAGGAGTTGATCGACCAGAAGATCGAGCCAACTAGGCGATCCAAGGATAATGATCGAGATGGAGATCGAGTGAAGCAATCGATGTATCAGTACGCACGTAAATGACGCCATGCAGAGCGAGAGCCAGATCGAGTACACCACTCGATCCTCCCAAAGATCGATACTGAGATCGGATGCAGCACTCGATTCACCGAAGAAGATCGAGACCCGGATCGAGCCGAAGACACGATGGCCGGATATGATCGAAAGAACAACTCGATCCAATGGTCGATCTCTGTCCTTTCAACCGTTTTTGGCTGTTAGCGAAGGGGGACCATTGGACTGTTTTGACATTTTAGGCAAGGCGGCGAATGCTTTTTCGATAACTTTTAGATTTCTTATCTTTTTCTTTCAAGTTTTCTCTCTCGTTTTTTCGGGAGAATACCATTGTTGAACCAGTTTTCTTTTCAAGCTTTTGTATTCTCGAACCTTATCGTTTAATCTAGTCGTTGTTTCATGTTTATCGTTTCATTTCTTCCACATTGCTTGATTTACTTTATGTGTAGTGAGTAGTTTACTTTGGATTAGGGGTTGAGAGGATTAAGGGGTAGAAAAGGTTCGATCTTGGTTTGTTTTCTAAACGTTTTAAGGCTATCTCTTCTAAGGTGCTGAAAGCTTAATGCTTGAAGACTCTCACGCCAAGAGCTTCATGATCTGAGAGGTCCCTTACCTTGACAGGATCTAGGGGCCTCGGAAGATCTCACCTTAGAGACTAGTTACCCCTTCCCATAAGCCATGGAAGTTTGGGGGACTAGTTAAGCCATTGTTCGAAATCTGTTTTCCTTGCCTTTCGACCTCTCTTTCCACCAAAAGCCATGGGTTTGGAGGAGAGGATGAAAGAGTGATCTATACCGAAAGCCACGGATAGATCTTGTTTTGTTTTCGAGGCTTAGAGATCCTCACCAAGTGAGTCGATCCAAAGTTTCAAACCCAAGATCGACCTTTGAAACCCCTTATATGAATCTCAACCCTAAAGCCTTCTCTTCTAGCATATTTACGTCTCATATCATATTTAGCTTGTTACCTGATAGCATCCTGGTCTATAGATTCATTGTTCTTACGGTTTTAGACGAGATCGATCGTTTTTGCTCGATCTAGTGGTCGATCTTGTGGTCGATCCACTAGTCGAATTTTAACAATTCGAAGCTCTTCCCTTTAATTTATCTGTTTGTTCCTCGTGGTAACTGCTTCCTTTCTAGTATTTTTAAAATAGGTTTCACTCCGTTTAGGTTGCTTCATTTAGTTTTTAGATTATTTCTCATAAACTGTCTCATTTGCTTAGATTTGTCTTAGACCTTGCATTCTCTGTGGATTCTCTATCATCTAGAAGTGGATTGACACTCTCTTGCTTGCCTTACTATAACATTGCTTGCATTAGAGTTTTGATAACCTCTCTGCTGCATTAGACCGTAAGAAAAGCGTTTATCAAATGGCGCCGTTGCCATTCTAGGTTGTTTAGAGAACATAGCGATTTGGGTCTTAGCAAAGACTAAGTCTTTACCTTTTTCAAGTTACTAATTCTACTACTCTAAACCGTGTGTTTTCAGGTACATGAATCTTCGTTCAAGGGGAGACAACAATCTTCTACAACCCTTAGACAACATTCATCAGCTTGGTCACTCACGGCAAAGAAGAGTCAGAGATCAAACAAGAGCCTTTGAGGACATTGTTCAGCAAGGTCTGGTTAACTTTGAAGACATGGCTGCACACGAGCATCCAGAAGGACCACCTCCAGCAGGACGGGGCAATGGAAACCCCCAACACGCGGCTAGACCTCCGAGGATCATAGGAGCCGGAGATGCTCCCAATACCCACCACAATAGGTTTGGGATCACTCCTCCTCCGGTACAAAACAATAACTTTGAGATCAAGCCGGGGTTCATATCTATGGTGCAAAACAACAAGTTCCACGGCTTAGCAATGGAAGACCCCTTGGAGAACTTGGATAATTTCGAGCAAGTGTGTGGAATGATTAAGATCAACGGTATATCAGAAGATGCCTTCAAGCTGCGTCTCTTCCCCTTTTCACTCGGAGATAAAGCTAGACATTGGGAGAAGACCCTCCCACAAGGCACCATCACATCATGGGCTGAATGTAAGAAGGCTTTCCTCTCAAAGTTCTTCTCAAGCACCAGGACTGCTCGGTTGAGAAGCGAAATCAGCGGTTTCACTCAAAGGAACAATGAGACATTCAATGAGGCTATGGAGCGTTTCAAAGATTACACGATCCAATGCCCTCATCACGGGTTCAGTGAGGAGACTCTACTCAGTACCATATACCGTGGGGCTTCAGCAAAGATCCGGTTGTTGCTTGATACAGCTAGCAAAGGGAACTTCCTCGGTCAAGAAGTAGAAGAGGGTATGGAGCTAATTGAGAACCTGGCGTTGAGTGATGGAAACTATGCTGAGGATTATGACCGAGCACCGAGGGGATCAGAATTAGAGTCTCACAAGAAGGAGCTAAAATCGTTGCATGAGAAGATTGACAAGTTGGTTTTAGCTAACCAGAAGCATGTTCACTTCGTTGGTGAAGCTGATGAAAACCAAGAGGAGTTAGAGCTAAGCCAAGAAGAAGCAAATTGGGTGGCCGGACAAAACAACTACAAGTCTCAAGGCTACAACCAAGGCTACCAAAACAACAACCTCTCTTACCGAAACACAAATGTAGCCAACCCTAAAGATCAAGTGTACCCTGCTCAACAAGCTAAGCCTTTCATCCCTTACAACAAAGGTTTTCAACCGAGCAGTGGTTTCCAAGGTCAAAGGCAAGGCAATTTCCAAGGTCAAGGGCAACAACAACAAAACAAGGGTTATACTACCAACTACCCTCCGGGCTTTGCACCTCAACAGCAACAACAACCGATGCAACAACAAGTTGATCCGGTTCAAGCAATGTTCCAACAGCTAATACAAGGGCAAGCTTCTACAAATCAGAAGTTCGCTGAAATGAACACTCGGCTAGATTCATCCTTAACTGACTTCTCCACTCAAATCACAAACCTCAACAACAAAATAAAGCAGCTGGAGAAGGGCAAGGCAAGCACGAGTGGACAGAACAGCCTCCCGGGAAAGTGTGAGCAAAACCCCAAGGAGTATGCCAATGCTATTACGTTACGAAGTGGCAAAGAGCTTGAGCCTCCGGTCTCTACCAAGAACAACGAGGACGTTGTAATTCAAGAGGGGGAGGGTAAACTTTCAACTGATAATGAGGAGATAAATTTTGACAACGTATGGATCCAAGGACCGAGAAGAGGTGACAAGGCATTCATTGAGAAAAAGGCTGAGAAAACCACCAAGGAAAAGGATGACTACGTGCCCCCACCTTACGTACCAAAGTTGCCATTCCCGGGTCGTTTCAAAAAGCAGTTAATAGAGAAACACCGGATCCTGTTTAAGAAGCACTTGAGAGACGTGGAGATAAAGTTGCCTCTTGTAGACTATCTCGCTATGCCCAAGTGCACCAAGTTTTTCAAGGACACCCTTGTGAAGAAGAACAAAGAAAGCAAAGAGGTGCTTGTACTAAGCGAAGAGTGTAGCGCGGTCATTCATAAGGAGATAGTGCCTAAGAAGCTGGGAGATCCTGGAAGCTTCACCATACCTTGTGCTTTAGGTCCTCTAGAGTTCAAGAGTTGCTTGTGTGATCTCGGAGCTAGCATAAACTTGATGCCTCACTCCGTGGCTAAGAAGCTTGGTTTTACTCGGTTTAAGGAATGTCGGATCTCATTGGTGCTGGCTTATAGGAGCGTGAGATTACCGGTAGGGCTGCTCGAAGACTTACCGGTGCGAATCAGTGGTGTGAATGTACCTACAGACTTTGTAGTGCTGGAGATGGACGAGGAGCCGAAAGACCCACTCATCTTAGGGAGACCATTCCTCGCAACCGCCGGAGCCATAATAGACGTGAAGAATGGGAAGATTGCCTTGCATTTGGGGAAAGAGATCAGGCTAGACTTTGACATCAACAAGGTTCTAAAGAAGCCAACCATTGAAGGACAAGCTTTCTATATCGAAACGATGGATGCCTTGGCGGATGAGTTGCTGGAAGAGCTAGCTTTAGAAGACCATTTGAAGCTAGCACTCACTAAGGAGCCAGGAGAGTTTGGCTATGTGGACCAAAGGACCCAAGAGTACGTGAACCTGCTAGATTCGAGGAGAATCATCAAGAATGAAGAAGGATGTTGCCTAGAAATCGACCCCGAGATCGACGCAATCACTCGATCCAGGAGTCAGATCGACAAGCCAATCGAGAACCCAACTCGATCCGGTGCAACAATCTACCAACAGATCGAGAATGATGCTCGATCAGAAGAAACAATCGAGTTGACGATCGAGAAAGACCTCCCGATCATTTTGGAGTCCAATCAAGAGATCGACTCAACGTCTCGATCCCTTACTCGATCCATATCAAATCGAGTACTTGAATCGAGTGAAATGGCTCGATCTAGACGACATCGAGAGGAGAATCGACCGGAAGGCTCGATCATAGAAGGGATAGCGATAGAGGAAAGCAGTCTGAAGGGCCATGCCTCGAGTTCAAAGGAGAGTTCCAAGGAGGAGAACAACAACAACAGCCACGAGGATGACTGGAGTGAGCTGTTAGCCCCAAAGGTGGACCTTAAGGAGCTCCCAAAAGGGCTAAGGTATGCTTTCTTAGGACCTAATTACACCTATCCCGTGATAGTAAACGAAAACCTTAGTGATGATGAGTTGCACTCGCTCTTAACTGAGCTGAGAAAGTATAGGAAGGCCATTGGGTACTCCTTAAGTGACATCAAAGGCCTTTCACCAATGCTTTGCACTCATAGGATTCACTTGGATAATGAGAACGCCACTTCTGTAGAACATCAAAGGCGTTTGAATCCTAACTTGAAAGAGGTTGTTAAGAAGGAAATCCTTAAGCTTTTAGAGGCTGACGTGATCTATCCCATAAGTGACAGCACGTGGGTTTCACCTGTACACGTGGTGCCTAAGAAGGGAGGGATCACGGTCATAAGGAATGAAAAGGATGAACTTATCCCTACTAGGACCATTACTGGTCATAGAATGTGTATTGACTATAGAAAGCTTAACCTTGCGACTAGAAAAGACCATTTCCCTTTGCCTTTTATTGATCAGATGCTTGAGAGACTTGTAAATCACCCTTACTACTGTTTTCTCGATGGGTATAGCGGTTTCTTTCAAATACCTATTCACCCAAACGATCAGGAGAAAACGACTTTTACATGTCCCTACGGTACCTTTTCATATCGAAGGATGCCGTTTGGATTGTGTAATGCACCGGCTACCTTTCAGCGGTGTATGATGTCGATCTTCTCCGATCTTATAGAGGAGATGGTAGAGGTGTTTATGGATGACTTCTCTGTGTATGGTGCGTCCTTTCCTGCGTGTTTGTTGAATCTTTGCAGGGTACTTAAACGTTGTGAAGAAACAAACCTGGTGCTGAACTGGGAGAAATGCCACTTCATGGTCAAGGAAGGAATAGTGCTCGGTCATAAGATTTCAGAGAGGGGTATTGAGGTTGATCAGGCTAAAGTTGAGGTTATGATGGGTTTGGAGCCGCCGGTTAATGTTAAAGGGATTAGAAGCTTCTTGGGACACGCAGGGTTCTATAGGCGCTTCATCAAAGATTTCTCCAAGATTGCACGCTCCCTTACACGGCTGTTATGCAAGGAAGCTGAGTTTGTATTCGATGAGGAGTGTTTGAAGGCTTTCGTGACCATCAAGGAAGCCCTCACGTCAGCCCCTATAGTCCAAGCACCAGACTGGTCTCTCCCTTTTGAGATTATGTGTGATGCTAGTGACTATGCTGTAGGAGCAGTCCTTGGTCAGAAGAAGGACAAGAAGCTACATGTGATCTATTATGCTTCAAGGACCTTGGATGACACGCAATCACGATACACCACTACGGACGAAGAAGGAGCTGCTTGCAGTAGTCTTCGCCTTTGAGAAGTTCAGATCGTATCTCGTTGGCTCCAAGGCTATTGTATACACGGATCATGCGGCTCTACGATACATCTACTCAAAGAAAGACACTAAGCCTCGGCTCTTAAGATGGATTCTCTTACTTCAGGAGTTTGACATGGAAATTAAAGACAAGAAGGGGATAGAAAATGGAGTCGCTGACCACCTCTCAAGACTAAGGATCAACGAGTCTCTCCCTTTAGACGATTCTCTTCCAGAAGAACAACTTATGGAGATTACTACTGCTGTTTGTGGGAAGCTAGAAGGAAGATTTGAGGAAGTGTTGAGTTTTAAAGAGGAGGATCTACCATGGTATGCTGATATGGTGAACTACCTAGCATGTGGTGAGGAGCCAACACATCTCAACAGCTATCACAAGAAGAGGTTTTTGAGGGAGGCTAGCGACTACTTTTGGGATGAGCCTTACCTATACAAAAGAGGAGTAGACAGCTTGTACCGAAGATGTGTTACAAAGGAAGAAGCCAGGGATATCCTCTATCATTGCCATGGCTCTTCCTACGGAGGACACTTCGCTTCATTCAAAACTGCCACGAAAGTGTTGCAAGCGGGTTTCTGGTGGCCGTCTATCTTCAATGATGCACACGAGTTTGTGAAGAGCTGTGAGGCATGTCAGCGAGCAGGGAACATTACCAAGAGGAATGAAATGCCTCAAGTTCCTATCTTCGAGGTTGACGTATTCGATGCGTGGGGTATTGACTTCATGGGGCCTTTTCCTTCTTCAAACGGCAACAAGTACATCTTAGTAGCTGTGGATTATGTCTCCAAATGGGTTGAGGCTGTTGCTTCCCCTACAAACGACTCTAAGGTTGTGATCAAGTTGTTCAAGAGTATCATCTTTCCAAGGTTTGGGGTACCCAAGGTTGTTATAAGTGATGGAGGAAGCCATTTTGTAAACAAGGTTTTTGAGAGCCTCTTGAGAAAGTATGGGGTTAAGCATAAGGTGGCTACACCGTATCATCCTCAAACGAGCGGTCAGGTGGAAGTCTCTAACAGGCAGATCAAAGCTATTCTGGAGAAGACCGTTGGAGCAACAAGGAAGGACTGGTCAGTGAAACTGGACGATGCTCTTTGGGCCTACCGAACTGCCTTCAAGACGCCGATTGGTACAACCCCTTTCACTCTACTCTATGGCAAGGGTTGTCACCTCCCGGTTGAGCTGGAACACCGTGCATTGTGGGCTGTGAAGAGGCTGAACTTTGATCTCAAGACGGCTCAGGAAAGGCGTCTTATTCAGCTACACGAACTGGACGAGTTGAGGTTGAATGCTTACGAGAGTTCCAAGATCTACAAAGAGCGGACTAAGGAGGCTCATGACAAGAAATTGGTTGCCAAGGAGCTTAAGGAAGGAGGACTGGTGTTGCTGTACAACTCGAGGCTGAAGCTCTTCCCGGGCAAGCTGAAATCAAGGTGGAGCGGACCGTTCGTGATTCAAGAGGTCTTGCCATATGGAGCTGTTACTCTGATGGGAAGAAGTGGTAGTCCATTCACCGTCAACGGACACAGAGTCAAGCCCTACCTGGCGGACAGCTTTGACAAGGAGAGTACCTCGGTGCTTCTCCAAGACCCACCATCCGCCTAGACCAAGTAAGGTCTAGCTAAAGACGTTAAAGAAAGCGCACTTGGGAGGCATTCCCATGTTTATCTTGTACATATTTTTGCTTTCATTTCTCTTTCAGTTTTATGTTTTTATGTTTTTAGTGTGTAGGAACAGGTATAAGAAATCTAAACCTTATCTTTGGGTTCCAAAAGGGGCAATAGGGGTTAAGATAAAGCTAGAGATCGAGTGCTAGATCGACTGATCCTGGCTCGATCTTTGCTAGATCGAGCCAGTGAATCGAGAGGAGCCAGTCGATCTAGACGAGAACGAGTGACAAGATCGACCTTGACGAAAAAGGATCGATCGATCCAAATTTCTCTCGGGAAAATTTGTTGAAAATTGATCGATCACTCGACCCGATCCATCACTCGATCTATGCTAAATCGACCTCTAAATCGAGGACATAGCTCGATCAGAGGGACTTAGCCGAGGAGCCAACATCTCAATGATCGAGAGAGCCAATCGATCCAGGGCTCGATTCACCTTGAATCGAGTCACAAATCGAGTAACCCTCTCGAACTAAGCCATTTTAGGCATGAGATCGAGTCCTAGATCGACCAAAAGGACTCGATCTCATGTCGAGGTAACAATTTTCTTTCCCTCCTTTACTCCTTTCCCTCCAATTTTTAAATTCAAAACTTGGTCAAGACAAGCATCTTTGACCATGAAAGATGTGCCTTGACCAAGACTTTTGTCAGAAACCACTTTGACCACCCATTGTTTTTGTTTGTTAAACTCTTTAAATGTTTCAATTTATTCCTCACCCTCTCATTTCTGTTTGCTCGAGTTTTTCTTACAAAGAGAGTGAGAATTTAAAAGCTTTTAAAGTTTAGCAAAGATATCCTCTACTCTTGCAAAGGTATTTTCAAGGTTTAATGATTTTATTTCAAGAAAATCTCCTTAAAAATCGCAAGTTCTTGTTTTAGGATATAGGATCGGATTTGAATTTTTAAAATTAGCTAAGTAATAGGAAAAATTCTTGATTTTCAGTATCTCAAAGATTTTATTCCCTTTTATCTAGCTATTATTTTTATTTGATCCCCAAAATTCTAGAGTAGTCTATATAAATCTTCTTCTCCTCTTTTCTTATTCTCATTCAATCGCCTCTTGCTAATCATTCTCTAGAAAAATTTGTTTTAGGAGCAATGGCACCAAAGAGAACAAGAGAGGAGCGAGTGCAAGAAGGAGAAACACAAGAAGTGGTGGTTCAAGAGAGGGTCCGGTGGAGCAAAGATGAGAAGAGGGATAAGAAGAGGTTGGAGAGGCTCCGGTTTGAACCTACAAAGTTTGCTGATCGAGAGCTTCTGTCCAGGCTCGGGATCCTTGGAGACTTCGACCAACTCCTCAAGAACATTGGTCTGAGGTGCTTATCGCGGATGGACTGCCCTACAATTCCCGAGGTGACGATAGGTTTCCTAGCCACTTTGGAGTTCCGGTACGTGAATCCGAGTGCACCTGTTCCTTCTCAAGGCCGTCTCTATTTCAAGGTTGGCCGCCAAGCCTACACACTATCCATCCCCGAGCTATGCCAAGCCTACGGTCTCAAGGCTGATGCACACAAGGTGGAGTTCCCAGCCTTCAAGAAAGCCGACGAGTTTTGGGACCTAATCAGCAATGAAGACTACAAAGCCAACACCGCCAAGATCAAGAGAGTTAGGAGTCCGGTGCTGAGGTATACTTTGAAGCTGATAGCTAATACATTCAGTGGGAGGTCTGTTGCTCCTACTGTCATGAAGACGGAGCTGTGCTTCCTTTTCCAAGGCGTGAAGCATTTGGTGTCTGATCCGGATACGAATGAAGAACCCATAGAAGATGAACTCGGCGATGAAGTGAATTACAGCTGTGTGCTCGCGGCTTCGCTGGTGAAGTACAAGGCTTATGCCTTACGGTGCAAGGCAACCTCTTCCTATATTGGCGGTTTCCTTACTCCTTTGTTCGTGCAAGCCGGTGTGCCCATCCATGACTTTGCTCACGTCCCAAACAGAGCTTTCATGGATGAAGCATACATGAGAAACACTGATAGCTTGGGACGCACGCCAGCAGAAGGGTTTTATGCTTACCTCTTCATAGATGAGGAAGACAAGAAGAGAGTGTGCATCCTCCCCAACAAAGACGAGACCGAGCTGCTTGGTGTTGGGAACATCGAGTTCTTACCCATGGAGGAAGAATGCTTTGCCCATTTAGGAGGACCACCTGCTTCAGCCATTGCCCCGCGCCAAGGGTCAGAGTCTCCAGGAACAGAGGATGAGATGCCCGAGGTTTACACACTTCCCAAGCTGGATTTTGAGCCTAGGACCAAAACCGAGAAGTTCTTAGCCTCGGTGGTGGAGATGCAGTGGAAGATCAACAAGTGGCAAGGGAAGATGCTTAAGAAGCTGGGGAAGAAGGTCAAACAACTCCAAGGACGCCAGCCTAAGCCAGCTACAAGCCAGGAGATACAACAACCCGAGAAGAGGAGACTCTCAACTGGAGGAGTTGTGATCCGCGTGACCCAAGGAGACAACATTCAACCGGCTCGCCACTCCCTCCAAGAACCAGGCAACAAAGGAAAGGCAACAATCTCTAGCTCCTCTGGAACATCCTCAAGTTCCAGCCGAGCCTAGACAAGAGGTAACAACCTTCCTCCATTATATATAACCGCACATCTTTGTTTCTTGCATTGTGTTTGTTTGCTTCTTCGGACGAGTTTGCCACGCAAGTTTGGGGGAGTACTTGTGTGATTTAATCTTGTGTTCTTTGATCTTATTTTCCTTTTTGCATCCTTGAGTCTTAGTTCATGAAAAATTGGTAAAATTTTTAAATTTTTAAATTTTTTTCAAAGATTCATGTAGTTGCATTCATCTCTTTAAAAACATGTTAGGATTGAGTCTAGAATTTCTCATATCACCTAGGTTGTTTGCATTTTGCATAAGGGGTTAGAATTTCTTAAAAAGGTGTTTTACTTATGAATCATTTCAATGCCCTAGTTAGTAGTTCTCTAATGCTTTGTTTATGCTTTGAAAGTAAGTTCTAACCATGCTTGGATCACTAGTTAGGATTTTCGTGGCTTGAATTGAACTCTCATGATTTGAAACTCATCCTACTAAGTGAAAACCTTAATTTGAAAATCTAATTATCATTCTTATGCATTTGAAAATGAACACATGGTTTTAAAATATTTAGGCTCTCTTCTTCCTTTTCACCACTCTTTGTGAGCCTAAGTAGAACTCCCTCCTTGAACCTTACCCTCCTTTGAAGCCAAATGTTCTTGTGTGACATCTTTGTGAGGCCTTATTTTCGGTTTGAACTTGGCATAAAGTGTTAGGTTTAGGCGACATGATTTGGTTTTCATAATTGATTGCTAGCTTTACATTTTGAAGCTAGGTATAGGCTTAGGATAAGTTTGGGGGATCATTGGGGTTGCTTTCTTGTGAATTTGTTTTCGGTTCAAAAGAGTTTGTGTTTTAAGGAAAGAAATGAGGTTTTAAGTGAAAGGTTTATTTTTAAAAACTAAGTATGCTCTATTTCAGAAGGTAGCTCTCTCTAAATAAATAAATAAAAAAGAAAGAAAGAAAAAAAGAAAAGAAGAAAAAAATAAAAGAGCCTAAGTGCCAAATAAAGAAAAAGAAAAAAAAAAAGAAAAACAAAATGAAGAGAAAAATAGTAATAATAAGAGAGCTACTAATAAGAAATTCTTAAGAGCAAAAATATTTTTCAAGACCTTTTCACTAGCCTAAAAAGTTTAAAAATGTCTTTATTTTGAATTGGGGATTGCTAAGTTGAGAAGAAGGGGTAGACTCTTAAGTGGTGAGTGAGGATTAAATTTCTTAAATGAGAGGGGTATAGGACTGTTTGATAGTTTACATGGGTAGATGAGAATCTAATCATGTATGCATAAATTGTCTTTACCTTTAGCATTATGCATTAGTTCAAACCATTTTTGAGAGAAACCCTTGTCTAATTATAAACCCTTTTCAAATGAGATCATTCTATGCTCATAACCATAACCCTTAGCCAAATGTGTTTTGCTTTAAAGTGCATAAGTTTGATTCATGGTTCGAATGTTAATGAATGTTAAATGATGAATTTCTTTGATTGTTAGGAATAAGAGACTCATGATTTGAATTTCTTTGTGTGATGAGTATGGCTAAGTCCTTTGGAGTATGAGTGTAAGCTTAGCATTTTAGAACTGTTAACTAGGACATTGAGATGATCTATTCGAAAGGCACCTTTGCAAAAAGTTTAAAACCCCTTTGAATTTTCTGAAAACCTCTCTTCCTTACTTGTTTTTTTTGTTGCTTTAGGGCAAGCAAGAAGTAAGTTTGGGGGAGTTGATATCATTGCATATTGCATACATTCTGCATACTCATTAGGTAGTTTTTCATGCATTTGTATCATGTTTTAGGCTAGATTGCATCACTTAGGGTCCTAGAGCATTCTTGCATCAACATATGCATTTTCTCTGCATTTTGCATCCATTCCAGGTTGTTTCTGGTTGCTTTGGAGACACGGAGGTTCGTGGAGGTGTGGAGGCCGATGTAGCAGTTCATAGAAGCTCGAGAGTGTGCTAAGGACCAGTGAGCGAGGAGCAGATCGAGCATGGCCGGTCGATCTAGGAGTTGATCGACCAGAAGATCGAGCCAACTAGGTGATCCAAGGATAATGATCGAGATGGAGATCGAGTGAAGCAATCGATGTATCAGTACGGACGTAAATGACGCCATGCAGAGCGAGAGCCGGATCGAGTACACCACTCGATCCTCCCAAAGATCGATACCGAGATCGGATGCAGCACTCGATTCACCGAAGAAGATCGAGACCCGGATCGAGCAGAAGACACGATGCCGGATATGATCGAGAGAACAACTCGATCCAATGGTCGATCTCTGTCCTTTCAACCGTTTTTGGCTGTTAGCGAAGGGGGGACCATTGGACTGTTTTGACATTTTAGGCAAGGCGGCGAATGCTTTTTCGATAACTTTTAGATTTCTTATCTTTTTCTTTCAAGTTTTCTCTCTCGTTTTTTCGGGAGAACACCATTGTTGAACCAGTTTTCTTTTCAAGCTTTTGTATTCTCAAACATTATCGTTTAATCTAGTTGTTGTTTCATGTTTATCGTTTCATTTCTTCCACATTGCTTGATTTACTTTATGTGTAGTGAGTAGTTTACTTTGGGTTAGGGGTTGAGAGGATTAAGGGGTAGAAAAGGTTCGATCTTGGTTTGTTTTCTAAACGTTTTACGGCTATCTCTTCTAAGGTGCTGAAAGCTTAATGCTTGAAGACTCTCACGCCAAGAGCTTCATGATCCGAGAGGTCCCTTACCTTGACAGGATCCAGGGGCCTCGGAAGATCTCACCTTAGAGACTAGTTACCCCTTCCCAAAAGCCATGGAAGTTTGGGGGACTAGTTAAGCCATTGTTCGAAATCTGTTTTCCTTGCCTTTCGACCTCTCTTTCCACCAAAAGCCATGGGTTTGGAGGAGAGGATGAAAGAGTGATCTATACCGAAAGCCACGGATAGATCTTGTTTTGTTTTCGAGGCTTAGAGATCCTCACCAAGTGAGTCGATCCAAAGTTTCAAACCCAAGATCGACCTTTGAAACCCCTTATATGAATCTCAACCCTAAAGCCCTCTCTTCTAGCATATTTACGTCTCATATCATCTTTAGCTTGTTACCTGATAGCATCCTGGTCTATAGATTCATTGTTCTTACGGTTTTAGACGAGATCGATCATTTCTGCTCGATCTAGTGGTCGATCTTGTGGTCGATCCACTAGTCGAATTTTAACAATTCGAAGCTCTTCCCTTTAATTTATCTGTTTGTTCCTCGTGGTAACTGCTTCCTTTCTAGTATTTTTAAAATAGGTTTCACTCCGTTTAGGTTGCTGCATTTAGTTTTTAGATTATTTCTCATAAACTGTCTCATTTGCTTAGATTTGTCTTAGACCTTGCATTCTCTGTGGATTCTCTATCATCTAGAAGTGGATTGACACTCTCTTGCTTGCCTTACTACAACATTGCTTGCATTAGAGTTTTGATAACCTCTCTGCTGCATTAGACCGTAAGAAAAGCGTTTATCAGCGGTTGCATATAAGTACAGCATATCATCCTCAGACTGATGGGCAATCAGAACAGACGATTAGGACATTGGAGGATATGTTGAGAGCATGCGTGCTGGATTGGGATGGTAGTTTGGAGGACTACTTGCAATTGGCTGAACTTGCATACAATAATAGTTACTATAGGAGCAGTGAGATGTCTCCGTATGAGGCGTTGTATGGCAGGCCGTGTAGGACACCATTGTGTTGGACACAAGTAGGTGAGCATAGCTTAATGGGGCCAGCAGTGGTCGAGGCTACTACGAAAAATATCTGATTCTTAAAGGTCAAGCTGAAAGAGGCAATGGACAAACAGAAAAGTTATGCGGACAAGCGTCGCAAGGACTTGGAGTTCAGTGTAGGGGATATGGTTTATCTGAAGGCACTGACTTATTAGGGAACAGACAAGGCAGCTAAGTATGCCAAGTTGAGTTCGAGGTACATGAGACCGTCCTGGATACTGGAGAGAGTTGGCGCAGTGGCATACAAGTTGGACTTGCCATCGGAAATGGGAGCGTTCCATAATGTATTCCATGTGTCGCAGCTAAGGAAGCACATAACCGAACATGAAATGGTTATAGAGGAACCGCCTGCGGACTTGCAAGAGGACCTTGCAGTAGTGGCTAGGCCAGTTTGGGTGATAGACAGGATAGAAAAGACTAAGCGTGGGAAGCTAGTCAGAATGGTTCAGGTCGTATAGGACTGCAACGGACAGGAACAAGTGTCATGGGAAAAAGAGGCTATGATGAAAGCCGAGTATCCCAAATGGTTTGATAAGTTGCAAACGGATGAGTCGGATTCGAGGATGAATCCAAAACGGGTGGGGGAGAGTTGTAGCATCCGTATCCGGGAAAATTAGAAATGATCGAGCCGGACAGGACATTATCCGAGGGATGATTGAGCCAAGGGTCGGATAATGGCTGGGAACTGGGAGGTTCAGACTATGGTCAGGTGATGACTGGGAAATAGTCGATGGATGGCTGGGATTGCCGAGCCTGATGGACCATATTTGAGAGAAAATGGTCCAGTCCGTGAGAAAATGGGGTTAGTCTGAGTGTCAATGGACTGTATCCGAGAGAAAATGGAAATTAGTCCAGGAGTGTGACTTATCCGGGTGAAATATGGAAAATAGCCAGACAGAAGGGAAATCACTCGGACTGTTCCAATGAGTCCAGGACCCTCAATACAACAGTTACTTCCCAAACCCAAAACACCAAAATAAATAATGCAATGCATGCTTACACCATGCAATAATATCAAAGCAATAATACAAGCGGAAACTCAATCAAGGGTGGCATGTCCATAGTAACCTCACTGTTACTATGCATGCCGAGGCTATAGCAACCCAGTTACTAAGCCTAATCCACAAACATGACCCTAGCCCACTGGCTATGCATTACTACACTATGCCTCAATCATGACCTTAGCCAACTGGCTATGCATGAGAGGCGCACATTACACTAGGCCTGAATCATGACCATAGCTCTACTGGTTATGCATGAGAGGCACACACTACACTAAGCCTCAATCATTACCACAGCTCTACTGGCTATGCATGAGAGGCACACACTACACAAGGCCTCAATCATGACCATAGCTCTACTGGCTATGCATGAGATGCACAAGACGGGTAACAAGGCCTCTACGGTGTATCGGTTCACAGCTCCCTCCACTTGAACACCCATGCCTACTTACCACAAAGGACCATAGACCGGAACATCAATCCGACATGTCCTAGCCTCGACAGTCGGCCCGTATTATCCTTCGTGATAATCGGTCATACAGCATCACGCATTACTCGGCCATAGACGCTATCCAAGTCACTCCGAGTCTTCCTCCCATCATGAACCGAGGGTTTCTCATATCCAATCAGTTTGGGAAGTGGGACTGCCGATACACCCCCTAACCACATGTGAATGATCACACCAGATGGATTCACAACACTACGAGATCATGTGAATGATCACACCACATGATCCGTTCCAAGCATATGGGCTTCCACGCACCATCATGACTTCACTACATGCACCAACATGTAGTACAACAATTTCTACGGCATAACTCTTCATAGTTTATGCGGCATACTTATCACAACCATTTCTGCGGCATAACACTTCACAAAACTCACTTTTTGTGAAAGTTAATACGGCATACTTATTCACAATTTCTGCAGCATAACTCTTCACAAAACTCCTCTTTTGTGAAATTTAATACAAGCATACCTAATAAAATTTCTGCAGTATAACTCTTCACAAAACTCTCATATTTGTGAAAGTAATAAAGCAGAACCTCTATCAAACAACAATAACTTAAGATGAACACACATAGTGTTTCATCCTTAAGTTACAACCTGCACAAGAATCAATTAGTATGAATCTATACTAACGGGACTCACCTTTGACTCTCCTAGCTTAGTGGGATCCTTCCTCTCTAGATCGCCTAAGCTTTACTCTTTTGAGCATACTAGCTCTTCACTACTCTCTCTCTCACTCTCCATAGAATTTTCGTTTCACCTTTGTTGTGGCTGAGAATGGTTTGAAAGAATGGCCTCAGGGGGGTATTAATAGGGGAAGGATGGCTTGGAACGTTTGTCGCTCATCCAATGGCTATGTGACACTCATTCGTTCCTATCTACTCACCCTTGAAGACGAAACAGCAGTCCAAGCTTATCTGTGAATCAAAGGAGATGAAACAGCAGTCCAAGCATATCTCTTCTTCTATAAGGACGTAATAGGAGTCCATGCTCATCTCATCATTCAAAAAAAATGAAATAGGAGTCCATGGCCATCTCTTTATCCATAAAGACGAAATAGGAGTCCATGCTAATCTCTTCATCCTAAAAGACGAAATAGCCAGTTTTGTGCTTATCTTCTCACCTTTAAGGACGAAATACCTTGACCAAATTCGTCCTCATCCATGTTTCCATCAAGAAAAATAGTTCTTGATAAGATTCGTGCATATCCCTTAATCTGTAAAGACGAAATAGCTCCTTACCAGATTCATGCTTATCCATGAATCGATAAAGACGAAATAGCGCTTTAACCAGATAAATGCTTATCCATGAATTAATAAGGACAGAATAGCTAAGGGACACTTCATGCATAACTAGGTCATTGACTGACCCACTTATGTGCAACCGGCCTTCATACGAGACCTCCTGCTGCGATTATAAGTTGGTCAAGCAACTACTTGTGTGTCGCCGTCTGATTGGTCGAATTCAGACTTCGACTATTTCTTCTTCTAACTTTATTTTCTTTACCAATAAATGTCTCTGATTCACGTGCCACTGTTTGAATGAAGCTTAGTTCTCTTGTTTATCTGCTATATGAGCTTTTCGGGCTTCGAATGACCATTTTGCTTCTTCTTCGAACGCTTGTAGATTTTCTTGATAATTCTTCAGACTTCTTTTGACCAATCACTTAGATTTATTATTCTAAGTGTGTCAACTCTTCATCTGCTGAGATATTATGCGTTGACCAAACGATCTAAGCAATATTTTATTCTGGCTGAGACGCCAATCAGGTCTGATGCGACCATCTAGCGGCTCTCTCAGGTTTTCTTCGAGCATTCTTCATATTTTAGCTTCATTAGTTGATCCAAGTCAACTCCAACTTGAAGTTGGAATTTCGAATTTTGGCTTGTCCTCTCTCGGCCATCTCCATGTCCGCAATAGTCTTCTCTCAGCCATCTTAGGTTGCATTCAAGCTTTTTTTCTTCAGCTTCGGCCAATGGGTTAATTTTGACCGAGGCTATCGATCCAAGTCATCCTTGAGTCGATTCCATGATTTTGGTTTTTCGGCAAAAATTTCCTCTCCTGGCCGCTCCGCTCGGCCGTTCTCTACTCTCATCCAGGTCATTACATGATCGGCTAAAACGCGGTTTATCAAGCGGATTGTAGATTTTGTACGGGTGATAGCCGAGAAAATCTAATCGGATCGGGATAAATCCTACTGGAACCGGGATACAACGGTTTAGTCCGAGTTACTTAGGGTTTTGCGCGTATATAAGGGGTTTTTGTGACTTGGCTCGGGGGTGTTGCGTTTATTTGAGATAAATAAAGCAAAGAGGGAGTTTAGTCAAGAGAAAACCCTAGAAAAGTCAGTTTCTCCCGAGGATAGCCGAGAGAGATTGAGCGAACGCCGTACAGATCTGACCATCGCCGAGATAAACTGGTAAGCAATCTGATATTTCCCTTTGTGTCGAGTTTCCATCGGATAACCTTGAGCTAATAGACGTGTTTGGTTGGGTTTCCAAGGGTAAACACAGTTTGGCTCGAAGAAAGGTGAACGGATCGAGAGATAACCGAGGATAAGGAGATCGGATCGTAGCTGTAGCCGAGAGATCTTAGGGTTGATCGGATATCTTCTTTTCCACGCGGATTTCATTGGGAAATATTTTGACCAATCTGTTACCAACCTTTTCTAAGGTGAGTGCGTTACTTTGATTGGTGTCTAGGATCGTTGGATTGCTAGGGTTTGATGTTTTGCATGTTTGATTGTGTGATTTTCATGTTGTGTGTTAAGAAACTGTTAAGCGATTATATATTATAGGTGTTTATCGTGGCATAGATGATGTCTAGCTACCCTCAGGGCAATCTGGATCATGTACTAGCTTAGGGGATGTGGGATTCTCGCTGAAGTAGACATGGGTCTTAAAAAGGGATTGATCTTGGGCGGTTAGGTTAGATGATCATGGTCGTTTGATATATGTTAGTCTATTGCGAATTGATTGTGTGGGATGTTGAATCCGATAGTATGAATGCGTGAATGGTACTGACCAAGGTGTTATGGGATGACCATACTCACTAAGTATTTATCAAATATTTATGCCTCTCTTTTTGAGTGTGCGGGATCTATGCAGTAAGTGGAGCGAGACCGGCGGCAGTGATGAACATGGATGGATCGGGGATTGGGTGTTTTTATGTTTAAGACGTGTGTTTTGTCTTATGGGCTATGGTGTTAAGCGTTTTAGGTTTCTAGATTATAAGATGTATTCATTAGCGAACCGTTGTACTTTGTTTAAGTTAACGTCCTAATCTTGTTTAAGTTCTTTATTCAAGTTTAATGGAATGAAATGAAGTTGTTTTGAATCCGCTGTGTATTGATAAATTCAAAAAAAATTTTAAAAAAACACACGTCTGTTGTGTATTGACAATCCAGCTCTGGTATGTTTGCAGCTGCTCCATCAGCAGTCTTACAAGGCATGGGAGCATGCTTGGTGGATGAACTTTCACTGCACATCTGCTGGTGCCTGGACCAGTGTACAATCCATTGTAGAGGAAGTCTCTCTCCCTGCCAGTTAGGTGTGAGGTTTCTTTCCTTGCAAAGAATGTGTTTGCAAGCATGTTGTGTACATATCTAACTGCAGGATGCTTCAAGTGTTGGTTCCTTGTAGCACCAGCTTTGAATTCCCCTACTCCAATTGCCTCCGAAAACCTTGTGTACTGTGATTCATGGATTAAGAACTTCTTCCCTCTTTGAAAGTAGGTGCTTAGCCTCAGCGCCCTAGAGAGTTCTTGGAATGTGATTTTGAACTTCTGTTTTCCAAGCTTGAAAGAGATCCATCCATCATGGTCAGGGAGCTCACTCTTCTCATAATAAACCACCTTGAGGCTGGAGAGGAATTGATGAGTAAAGCGCTCATAGGATGGGAGAGGCTGTAATAGCTCTGCAAGCCCCATCTGTTCAAAGGTGCAGATGCAGTCTTCATAGATTCCCAGCTCCTTCATTGTGGAGGCCCATGGATACCTTGTTGGCTTGAAGGTGCATCTACTGAATCCCTCCATGAGTTCCCTAGCACTGTACTTTATGGGTGGAACTTCTTCCTCAACAGCTTTTCCCTTGCCTCTCTGCTTGGCGCTTTTATCCTTAGCTGGCCTCTTTCCAGCGGCCTTAGATGAAGTCTCAGCAGCTTTGCCCTTTCCTTTTTCTTGCCTTACTGTTGGTGATATTGGTGCTTCCTGAGGTGCTTCTCCCTTTTTCCCAGCAGCTATGTTTGTTCTTCCCATGGTACCTTCAAAAGCAAAGCTTGAAAACAAGGTAAGTGAAAGAATAAAAGCTGAAGAACCAAATAGCTGAAAGCTTTTAATGGTGAAACTCCTTAAGCTAAGAAAAATCTAACAAGTCCTAACAACAAGCTTAAACTTATTCAAAGCAAGAAGAGATCAAAAGCTAGCAACTAAATTAGCTAGAATGCACAAAAGGTAAATAGTTATGCATGACATTCTAGCAAAATGGTTCTTAGGCAAAAGAGATGATGATCTTGCAAAAGGATGAAGATGAACAAGCAATGAGATAAATAGACATTAATCAGAACTTCAACATCTAGCTTGATATTTCAAAACAAATCCAAATTGCAAAACCATAGCACAACAATCAAAACTAAACATTGCTTGCTCTTAAAAACTTCTTACTAAGCGATTTTTAACATAAGCAAAGAGTGAGAGCAAAGAGAGATAGTTTAGGATGCAAACCTTTAGTGAGCTTCGGAACACTTAGAGAAAGCAAGAAAAGAGAAAAAAACCTAGTTGTTTCGAGCTTTAGGTGAGAAGAAGAGTGAGTTTAAGTGTGAAGAGAAGTGAAGAAAGTTGTTGCTTAAATAGAGAGAGAAGAGAGGAAACCAAAGGAATCAAAGGTTGGTGAGGGAACATAAGGAATCAAAAGTGTGGGGGACAAAAACAAAAGTGTTCAGAAGCTAAGAAAGAGGTCAGAAGGAATCCCATTTAAAAATTCAAACTTCCTTGGCTCCAAACCAAAAGAGGTAAAAAAATTTTAACGTTGAGACACTTACCTCGGATGGAGTTTTGGTCACTCATGACCGATATTACTGACCGAAATTGCATTTTCAGTCATGAGTGATCGACACTGGAGACTGACGTGCTTCCTGGGATTAGTATCGGTCATCAGTGATCGACACACTTGACTGAAATACATCCGGCATGATTGTGTCGATCTTGAGTGATCGATACTGGTGACCGATATGATTCCAAGAATCTCATCGATCACCAGTGATCGACACACTGGACCGAAAATCATACGGTGTGTTTATGTCGATCAAGTATGGTCGATGTGAATGACCGAAATTTGTCCTGCTTTCAAAACTTATTTCCATATCGGTCACAAGTGACCGATATGTTGACTGGTGTAGGCTGGCTCCACTGATATCGGTCAAACATGATCGATAATGATGACCGAAAATCTGTGTATCGGCCTGTCATGACCGATACAAATGACCGATATCAGCCAGAATACACCTGTTCTTTGTCCCCTTCAGACTTTCTCAAACCCCAGTTCGAAATCCTGTTTCTATACACTAAAACAAAGCATAAAAGATAGACTAGAAAGCATAATATATACAAAAGGATACCATGGGACTACCTTCCAAGTGTGCTTGTTTAAAGTCACTAAGCTTTACTTTGATTACCTCTTTAGTTCAGGTGAGGAGAAGGAGTCTTGGAACTCCTTGGTGGTGGCTTGCTCCTGTGGACTCTAGCATAAACCCCAATCATCTTTATCTTGGCAAAAGGCATAGTCTTCCCCTCTTGCTGAAGCTTGAAGATGAACTCTCCCTTCTTAGAGACCCTTGGTTGCAAAATAGCTCCCCTTTGTTAGTATCCAACTTGATCTCATTCAGATTCTTGTAACCAACCACTTCAAGGACCTCCTTTTCAGTGGTGTCTTCAAACAACTTGGCCAAGCAGCAGCCATCAAAACTCTCTCCTTGGTAGCCTTCAAACTCTGGCCAGTTCCTTCCAAGTTGCTTCAGCTTCTTGATCTCCATTGAGAAGGCTTGCTCATTCTCCAGCTTATTACCCTTGGAGTCAAACCTTAGAACCTTCTTCTTGGTCAGCTTCAGTTCAATAGTGCATTCCTTAGCATCAAACACTGCTCCAGCTGAGGCCAAGAAAGGTCTTCTTAGTATGATAGCATTCTTTTTAAGCCCTTCCACATCAAGCACCAGGAAATCAGTGGGAATGGTCACTCCTTCTATCATCATTGGCACATCCTTAAGACTCCCAAGTGGTTTCTTCACTGTCCCATCAGCTATAGTAAGGGATACATTACTTTCCTGAAGTTGAGTGTAGCCAAGAGCTTTAGCAGTAGAGGATGGGAGAAGATTGATACTTGCTCCAAGGTCACAAAGACAGCTCTTGAAAGTCTACCCCTTAAGTTCACATGGGAGAGTGAAACAGCCTGGATCTCCAAGTTTTTTGATAGTGAGCTCCTTAACCTCAGGTGTTCCAGTCTTCACCTTTAGCTTCTCAAGTTCTTCTTGGCCATTCAAACCCCTCAATTCCATCTGAGCAGCATAGAGAGATTCATACTTCTGAATTAGTTGTTCCTTGAACCTTCCTGGAAAATGGATGGTTGGTTGATAGACAGGAAGAGTAGCTGTTTGAGGTTTCTCCTTATCTTCAGAAGCTTCCACCAAGAAGTCCTTTGTGTTATCAACAACTTCATGTGGCGCCCACCACTCTTAATCATCTGAGTTTTCCCTATTTCCAAAGGGTCCTTCTTCTACAGCTCCTTGGTCATTTTTGATTTCCAAAAACTCTTCCTCCTCCCCCCCCACCTAGAGGCTCAGTGTCCTCAATGAACAAGTAGAAGAACTCGTCAATGATAGCTTTCTCTTCAGCTGAGAAGCTTTCTTCTTCTAGAACAATAGCATTGCAGAACTCCTTTGGGTTAGCTTCTGCTTTTCCAGGAAACTTTCCTTGTGGCTTGGGACCAGCTATGCCTTTGTTGTTCTCCAGTGTTTTGACTCTTGCAGCCAATCCATCAAACTTGTTGGTAAGCTCTACATGCACTGAATCAATTTTGTTATGGACCTCTGCAAACTTCTTGTTCATTTCCATGGTTGTAGTGACTTGAGTGTTGATCATTTGCTGCATGAGGGTCTTGAGGTCAGTGTCTTGAGAGCTATAGGAAGCTTCTCCTTGTGCTTGAGCATTGAATCCTGGAGGGTTGTAGGGCGCTCTTGGCTGATAGTTGTTGTTCCTCTGCTGGAAACCTTGATTGTTGTAGGGAACAAAAGGTCTTGGGGCAGCTTGCTGTTGCTGTTGAGGGTAAACCTGATCTTATGGATTGGCAACATTGTTGCTCCTGTAGGACAAGTTGGGATTTGGTCTGTAGTTCCCATAGTTGTTGTAGCCACCTTGGTTTCCCATATAGTTCATCTCCTCAACTTGGCATTGCTCCTGATCATCAAGCTGAACCATGTCTCCCACAAAGTGAACCTCTTTCTTTTCCCTTAGCAACAAGTCCAGCTTCTCATGTAGAGACTTGATTTCTTTCTTGCTAGACTCTAACTCATCCTTTGCACTCCTTGCTGCTCTGTCAAATTCCTCATTGTAGTTTCCATCAGACTGAGCCAAGTTCTCTACTAACTCCGAACCTTCATCTACATCTTTTGACAGGAAGTTCCCATTGGATGCTGTGTCCAGAAGCATTCTTATCTTAGGCAAGGCTCCTCTGTAGAGAGTGGATAGCAAAAGGGCTTGTGAGAAGCCATGATGAGGGAATTGCAATGTGTAACCCTTGAATCTCTCCCAAGCTTCTCCAAAGCTTTCATTTTTCCTTTGTGCAAACCCTGAAATCTCATTCCTTATCCTAGAAGTTCTTGAAGTGGAGAAGAACTTTGCTAGAAAGGCTTTCTTGCATTCATCCCAGCTGGTGATACTCCCTTGGGGAAGGTTTTTCTCCCACTGATGTGCTTTGTCTCCTAGGGAAAAGGGAAACAACCTGAGCTTGAAGCCATATTCACTTACTCCATCTATCTTTGTGAGTGAGCACAGCCTGTCAAAATTATCCAGATGATCTAGAGGGTCTTCATGTGGTAATCCATGGAATTTGCTGCTCTGAACCATTGAAATCAATCCCGACTTGATTTCAAAGTTGTTATTTTGGACAGCTGGTGGAATGATACATGTCATGTTGTTTTAGGCATTTGGTGCATCACCAGCGCCAATAGGTCTAGCTACTCTTGGAGCTTGTCCAGCGCCTCTTGGTCCTTGCTCACCCTGTAAGCCTTGAACACCTTGATGTCCTTGTATACCCTGAGCACCTGCAGCTCCTGGAGGACCCTGAAATCTGATGTCATCCATGACTTGATCCTGATTGTTTATACCAAGTCTTTGCAAGTGTTGCTGCCTTTCTTGCTGTCTCCTTGCTCTCTGTCCTCTATCCAGCAGATTGATGTTGTCTATGAAATCCACAAGATTGCTTGAACCTCTGGATCTCAAGTTCATATACCTGAAAGACAGAAGTGAGAGTTAAAGAGAATTAGTAACCAAAGAAAAGTAAAACTTGATCTTAAAGATTCTACAAACTCTAATGATTCAAACTGTTTGCCAAATGGCAACGGTGCCAAATTGGCACAGGAGTTTGTGAGTTCTTGTCCCAATCACCCTTGTACTAGTCAGTTGTAGTATGGGGTTTATGTCAATCCAATTGGGAAGACTTGAAAACAGAAGAGTTGAGAGTAAAATCTCTAAGTCAAGCAAGCAGAGAATTAGTTTTGTTGCCTAAGCAACAGTTCTAGCAACCTAAGTGAAACAAGCAGCTAACAAAGTGAAAGCAAAAGCAAACTAAGCAGTTCTAAGCAAGAAAAACAGAGTAAAACAGAACAAAACAGAGCAAATCCGAGATTCAAATAAGAAAAAGGCAAGTTCCTAGATGTGGTTATTGACTTTGGGGAATTTCAGACATTAACTAAGGCTGTTTCAAACTACATTGATCAAGCAAGTAAGGAAGCAATGGTGATTCATAGACATAGAGTTCACAATTAAGCTAGTTAGATCCAATCTCTTGGCAAATAACCCTTTTGCTAAGCATTCTAACAAGAACTAACTCTCATTAGTGCTAAAACATCAAGCAAGCAAGATTAAACAACTCTATTCAATTCAAAATGCTCCTCAAGCAGTCAATCTCTTGAGCTAAGGCCAGCAAATCCTCTATTAAACATGATCAGCATTTCATCAAACACTTGGTGGGCATAAGAGAAAGCTAACAGATTAATAGAGAGGAACCCATAAACTGAAGCACTTAAGAAGCCTTAATTAAGCCTTAAATCCCCATAATCTACCACATCAAGAAACCCTAAGATAACTACTCACTCATAATCATGTTTAACAGCAAATCACAAAGGGAAAGGATGCTAATCATGATTAAAACAATGATTAAAGAAAAATTAAAGCAAATACTTGATTATATCAAAACAAAGCAAATAAATTGTCTTACAAACTTAAAGAAAATGCTCAAGAACAGTATTTTGACAAGACTTGTCGAAAATCTGGAAAAAGAGGCTATTTATAGCCTAGAAAAGAAAATCCTAGAGTAATGGCATAAGCGTAATTAAAAACAGGTTCGGGCTGGGTCAGTATCGGTCAGTTGTGTCGGTCTTCAGTGACCGAAATGGATCCATATCGGTCTGGAGTGGTCGACACATATGACCGAAATCCATCCGGTGTGTTTGTGTCAATCACATTTGACCGATACTGGTGATCGATACTGCTCTGTATCGGTCATCTTTGACCGATACTCACCGTGCTCTGACCGAAAACTTCTGCAGAGATCTTCTGCTGTGATCCTTCTTGCTCCTTTTTGCCCAGCTAGCATCTTGTATCATTCCCAAAACTCCTCCAAGCTCCTTTTAGCTCCAAAAGCACCTAGAAACATCCAAAATGCAAAGAAAATGCAAATTATACTCTAAATGCAACCTAAATCTAAAAGAAGAAGAAAATGGGACAAAAGCAAAGGGAAAACATGCAAAAGAGGACCAAAACATGTACTAAATGCAGCCCTAAATGGTGTAAATACAAGGGATATCATAAGGCTATAAACATACTTAGCTCTTTTCTTTAACCTTGATAGCTCTCTACTTATATTTTTTTTTTCTTTTTATCTGGCACTTAGGCTCTTTTTTTTTTTCTTTTTTTTTCTTTTTTTTTGAGAGCTACCTTCTTTTAAAACTAGAGCTTTCATTTTAAACACAAAGCCTTCTACTTAAAACCATTAAAACCCTTTTATTCAACTTCCAAACTTCAAACTCTTTAAACCGAAAAAAACAAATCAACTCCCATGAATACCCGCCCTATCCTAAGCCTAAAACTAGCTTCAAAATGCAAAGCTAGCATCAATATGAAGGCCTAATCATGTTGCCTAAACCTAACACTTTATGCCAAGTCTAACCGAAAAGAGGCCTCACAAAGATTCATCACACAAGAACATTGGCTTGAAAGGAGGGATGGGTAAAGGTGAGGAAGTCTATTTAGGCTTACAAGAGAGTGGTGAAAGGAAGAAGAAAGCATAAATATGTATAAGTGATCCATGTATCCTTTTTCAAATGCATAAGTATGATAATTAAAAGTTCAAATTGAGGTTCTCACTTAGTAGGAAAGGATTCAATTCATGAATGTTCAACTTAAGCCACGAAAATCAAAACAAATGATCCAAATATGGTTAGAGCTTACTTTCAAAGTATGTACAATGCATCAAAGAACTACTAACTAGCGCCTTGAAACAGTTCATGAGCTTAATACACTTTTTTAAGAAAACTTTTGCCCTTTATGCAAATGTAAACAACCTAAATGATTTTTAAAAATTCTAGACTCAATGCTACAATATTTAACAATGCAAATGCAGACTACATGAATTTTTTTGAAAAATTTAAAACTTTTATCATTTTTTTGTATTTTCTATGACTGAGATGATGTAATGCAAGACTCAAAGGATGATAACTCAAAATAAGATCAAAGAAAACATGTCAAATAACACACACACTCCCCCAAACTTGAATGACACCGTCTCGGTGGCAAACAAATTCAAGAGGAGTCAAAAACACAAAGCAAAAATCAAACGATGCATGGTATGTACAATGGTTCGGTTGTTGGTACCTCGGAGCTAGGCATGGCTGGAGCTTGAGGATGCTCCAGACTTCCTGCTCTTTTTAGGAGTCTCGTGGGTGACCGCCTTGCCTTTCTCCTTGCTTGCTCCTTCGTGTAGAGAGCAGCGTGCAGCTTGGTCGTCGCCTTGGGGCTCACAAATCACTATCCCACCAGTTAATCTCCTTCTCTTCTCGGGTTGCTCAACCTCTTCGCTTGAAGACGCCTCAGAGGACTTTTTTTGCAAGCCCTTGATCTTCTTAGCAAGCTTTTTAATCATCTTGCTCTGCCACTTATTCACCTTCCGCTGCATCTCCACAACAGAAGCAAGAAACTTCTCCGCCGTGGTCCTTGGCTTGTAATCAAGCTTGGGATGGTCAAAGCTAGCTGGCATATCAGCATCAGAGGGAGGTGACTCTGAACGTGGGCGAGCAACTCGTGGAGGTGCGGCTGTGGCTCCTAGAGGTGCATAGCATTCCTCAACACTTGGCAAAAACTCAACGTTGCCAACACCTAGCAGCTCCGTTTCCTCTTTGTTTGGCAAGATGCACACTCTCTTCTCATTCTCACAATCATAGAACAGGTAAGCAAAGAATCCCTCGGCTGGCGTGCGTCCCAAGCTGTCTGTGTTGCACATGTAAACCTCCTCCATATAAGCCCTATCCGCGCAAGGTACAAAATCAGGAAGAGGTACACCAGCTTGAACAAACAGCTGTGTAAGGAAGCCTCCTATCAGCGCTGAACTCGCCTTGCACTTCATTGCCCACGCCTTGTACTTTATCAAAGAGGAAGCCAAAATGCATCCATAATTGTCATCATCCCCAAGCTCGTCTTCCATCGGCTCGTCATTCTCCTTAGGGTCGCATAGAAGGTGCTTAACGCCACGGGGCTGCGGACTCTGTTGATCTTGGCCGTGTTTGCCCAGTAGTCATCGTTGCTGATCAGATCCCACAGATCGTTTACTTGAGTGAAAGGAGGAAAATCGACGAGCTTGGCAGTAGCTTTCAGACCATAGGCTTGGCATAGCTCGGCGATTGAGAGGTGATAGGCTTGCCTCCTTATCTTGAATGTGAGGTGACCTAGTGATGGTGTGGGGAAGCTTGGATTCTCGTAGGTAAACTCCAAGGTGGCTAAGAAGTCTAGGGTTGCCTCGGGATAGGTTGGGCAATCCATCCTTGACAAGCAGTGGAGTCCAATGTTCTTGAGAAGCTGATCAAAATCTCCCAATATCCCCATCTTTGCCAACAGATCCCTGCTCGCGAACTTCGTGGGGCCAAACCGGAGCCTCTCCAACCATTTCTTAGCTAGCTTCTCCTCCTTGGTCCATCTAACCCTTTCCTGAACCACTTCTTGAGCTTCTCCTCCTTGTGTTGTCTCCTCTCATGTTCTCTTAGGAGCCATGGTACCTGAAATACAAATCTCAAAGAAGAGAATGAGTATAGGCGGCGAAATTGTGAGAAGGACAGGGTAAGAATGAAAAACTTCTAACAATAATCCTAGATTTTTAGGGAATTTATAAAAATTATAGCTAAATACTATAGGAGAATATCTAGAGATAGAATTAAATCTAGCAATTTTCCTAATATTTAGCTATTTCTAAAAATTATCCTAACTCCCTAACAACTAACAACAAATCAACTCAAAGAAAAGGAAGTTTTCTAAACATTTAAACAAGAAAATCAAGAAACTTCGAAATACCTTTGAAATGATGAATGCTAGATGCTTAGAGCCTTAAAAACCAAACACACACTCTCTCTTCTATTTAGAAAACGGTTTCGAATGCAAGTGGAGAGAGTGGTGATGCACAAGTGTTTATAAAACCTGAGAAAACTATGGATTATGCAAATGGTTTTCTGACAAAGCTGGTCAAGGCACATCTTTCATGGTCAAAGATGCTTGCCTTGACCAAGATTTGAATTTAAAAACAGGAGGGAAAGAATAAAGGAGGGAAAACACAAAGTTACCTCGGCACGAGATCGAGTCCATTCGGTCGATCTAGGACTCGATCTCATGCCCATGTTGGCTAGGATCATGAGGTTTGATCGATCAGAGACTCGATTTATATTGCATCGAGTCCTAGATCGAGTGTGCCCCCTCGTTCCATGATTCTTGCTCATATAGGCTAAGCTCCTTGGATCGAGCCGCATGATCGATTTGGAGGTTGTTTCGGTTAAGATCGAGTGGCAGATCGAGTAGACTGATCGATTTAAGATCGAGGATCGAGTGAGGTCAGTCGATCTACACCTCGTTCTAAACGCATTGGTGGGTTATCCTCTAATGATCGACTGAATCACTCGATTGTCTACTCGATCTCATCTAGATCGAATGACTCCTCTCGTTTCACTAGCTCGATCTAGTGAAGATCGAGCCAGGATAAGTCGATCTAGCCCTCGATATCTAGCCTTTACTTCTCCTTTCTCGCCTCTTTTGATGCCAAGATCGTGGTCTCCATTCACCTATCCTTTCACCTACACACCTAAACATAAAAAGCATAAAACTGAAATAGAAAGAAAGCAAAAATATATACAACATAGACATGGGAATGCCTCCCAAGTGTGCTTTCTTTAACGTCTTTAGCTAGACTTTACTAGGTTCAGGCCAGAGGTGGGTCTTGGAGAAGCATTGTGGTGCTCTCCTTGCTGCAATCATTCGCCAAGTAGGGCTTAACTTTGTGCCCGTTAACCGTGAAAGCCTTTCCACTCTGGCTAACCAAAGTAACAGTTCCATAGGGTAGAACTTCCTTGATCTCAAACGGTCCACATCACCTTGACTTTAGCTTTCCACGGAATAACTTCAGCCTCGAGTTGTAGAGCAAGAACAGATCTCCTTCCTTAAGCTCCTTGAGTACCAGCTTCTTGTCATGAACCGCCTTGGTCCTTTCCTTGTAGATTTTGGCACTCTCATAAGCTTCTAGCCTTAGCTCATCAAGCTCATGGAGTTGAATCAACCGCTTCTTCTGTGCCGTCTTGAGACTGAAGTTCATCTGCTTCACTGCCCATAGTGCTCTGTGCTCTAGCTCCACAGGGAGGTGACATGCCTTGCCGTAAAGAAGAGTGAAGGGAGTGGTACCAATAGAAGTCTTGAAGGTGGTTCTATACGCCCATAAAGCATCGTCTAGCTTACTTGCCTAATCCTTCCGAGTTTCTCCTACGGTCCTCTCTAAGATAGCCTTGATTTGTCTAATAGGGACCTCTACTTGCCCACTAGTTTGTGGGTGATAAGGTGTAGCTACCTTGTGCTTCACGCCATACTTCTTCAAGAGACTTTCAAACACTTTGTTGATGAAGTGGCTGCCCCCATCGCCGATCACTACTTTTGGAACTCCAAACCGTGGGAAGATGATAGTCTTGAAGAGCTTGATCACCACTTTTGCATCGTTGGTTGGGGAAGCTATAGCCTCAACCCACTTAGACACGTAATCAACAGCCACCAAGATGAATTTGTTGCCGCAAGAAAATCAATAAGCCAAAGGCAGAAGAAGCACAAGCATCAATAAATAAATGGAACAAAGTTCAAAAAGAAGAAAACCGCCACCAAATGAAGTTCAAAGAAGAAGTGTCTCCAAAGCGCTTAAAAGAGAAGAAGTTTTGGGTTTTTACTTGGGTTTAAAGTTTATAAAAAAGGTAGCTTAGGCGGGTTTGCATTGCTTAGAAAGATTTAGGAACATTTCCTATGGGTCTTGGGTAGATGGAAGTCTTCCCTTGTATGTGTAATTTGTTCTTTGACCCTTAGAATTTTGCCAAATCTCAACCATGCTTTTCTTGAGTGAACCCTTGAAACACCAAAACCAGTTCGAATGAATGTAATCATTTTTGTTCCATTAGCCTTGACCCTTAGCCAAATGACACATTTGCATTTACACGAGCATAATTCACAGTTTGAGAATAAATGAATGTTAAAAAGGTTGATTGATTTGATGAGCTTGTGTAGGTTGATAACATTGTGATCATTCTTGCTTTGTGATGAAAGTGGCTAAGTGTTTAGAGTATGGTTCCATCAATTGCATTTTAGGATCAGAAAGATGGACGTCATTTTGATTTATTGTTAGCATTTTTAAGATATGAGTTCCCATTTTAAAACCTCATCACTATACTTTATATTTTGTTTGCTTGAGGAAGCAAAGACTAAGTGTGAGGGTGTTGATAGCTTTCTATAGTCTAGTGTTTTAGGCTGCATTTCATTCATCTTTCCCCTTGATTTTGCATCTCTACTTAGCATTTTAGTCTTATTTGCATCTAGAAGTAACATTCCGTGCATTTAGCTTAGGATTGCATACATATGCATGTTTGTGGTGTTTTTCAGGTGTATTTGGAGGTTTTGGAGCTTGGGAAGGAGATTGAAGTTGTTCACATTCGAGGAGATGCCAAGAAAAGGAGTCTTGCAAAGTCTGCATCCACATCGAGGAGGAACATCGAGCAGAACACCTGTGTAGTGTGCCTGATGCAAGCCGCAGTACACGGAGAAAAAGACTTGGTCGTGCGTTCGAAGGCGTTGGCTCACATCGAGGTGGCTTATCGAACAAGGAGGGCCATACAAACCGATTCAGAGATACAGGACATAACGGGTTCTAGCATCGAGCATAATATCCAGTGCCTTGCCCGATACAGCCCGAGATCCACTCTTTCTCGATCAACAGACCAGCAGAACAACTCGCAGCTCGGAAGACACGCATCAGGGTAGTGCATCGAGCTGAATGATATCTCTTGTATTTACATCATTTAGGCTTGCATTTAATTCATGTTTTGATTTCCTTTTGCATGTTTTCCTTCTCTTTAGTCCCATTTTCCTTTCCTTTTAGACTTAGGTTGCATTTAGGTTGTAGTTTGCATTCTCTTTGCATTAAGGATGTTTTTAGGTACCTCAGGAGCTATTTGAAGCAAGGATGAAGCATGGGGGTGATTCAAGGAGTTTCCCAAGATAAGGAGGAGCAAAAGGAACTGAGAAAGGAGAATTATGGTGCAACATCGATCAAGACGTGCAACATCGATCAAGACATAGCCAGCATCATAGGATGTGATCCAACAGAGAAGATGGAAGTCCACATCGATCACATGTGATCGATGTCAAGCCACAAGACAACCACATCGATCAAAGACTGCTCGATGTCAAGTACCAGATGACCTACATCGATCATCCACATCGATCACATATGATAGATGTTGGCCTAATCCAAAACTCTTTTATTGACAAGTTTGCCATTCTTCTAGGGCATTTGTCTTTTAGTATAAATAGGCTTGGACTAACGGTTTTTAGCCAAGTCTTGTTCTTGCTTAGTTTCTTAAGTACTTTTGTGTTTTTGTAAGAACAAGTCTCTCTTTTTAATCAAAGTTTTGTATTTGCATTATTAAATCTTCTCTACTCTCCCTCTTAATCATGTTTAACATCTTTTCCTCTTGTGATTTGGTGTTTTTCATTATGATGAGTGAGTAGTCACTTTTACGATTTTAGATGTGGTAAATTAAGGGAATTTAGAGGCTTGATCAGGGTTTGTTAGTACTTAATTAGATTGATTCCTCTCTATTAATCTGTGCTTAGGCTAAATTTATCTTGATCGCATGAATCTAGATTTATGCTTCATCTTATGCCCACCAAGTGTTTGATGAAATGCTGATCTTGTTTAATAGAGGATTTGTTTGTCTTAGCTCAGGAGATTGACTGTCAGAAGTATTTGGGCTTGAATAGAGTTGGTTCAGCCTTCTTATTGATTGCTCTAGCACTAATGAGAGTCAGTTCTTGTTAGGGTGATTAGCAAAGAGTTATTTATCAAGAGATTAGACTTAACTTGCTTGATTGTGAACTATATGCCTAGGAATTAGCATTGCTTGCTTGTTTGCATTGTTAATAAGTTTGATAACAACTTAGTCTTGCCTTTGAATTCCCCAAAATCAATAACCATATCTAGGAACGTTGTCTTTTAATATCTGAATTTCGAATTTTCTAATGTTCTGTTTTTGCTTGCTCTGTTTTGCACTTGATCATTGCTAAGTATTGCTTTCTTGAGTTTTGCTTGGTTGAATGTTCACTTAGGTTGATAGTTTAGTAGTGTTAAACAACTCTCTTCTTTGATTCACTTGTCTTAAAGCTTTCTACTATAATCCTAGTGGAATCTAGCTTAACCCCTTGGATTGTCTTAAAACCCTATGTTTTGCTACAACTGATTAGTACAAGGGTGATTGAGAAAGAGCTTAAGTATCAATTTGGCACCGTTTCGATTGGGGTTATTGTTTGGATCATTAGGATTTGTAGAATCTCAAAATCAAGTTTTTATTTGTATTTGGTTACTAATGATCTTCGACTCTCATTGCTGTTTTCAGGTGTATGAACCTTAGATCAAGAGGCTCTAGCAACTTGGTGGATTTCATAGATAACATCAACTTATTGGACATAGGTCAAAGAGCAAGGAGACAGCAGCACTTTGAGAGATTAGGGATGAACATCCAAGATCAAGGTGTTGATGATATTAGGTTTCAAGGACCTCAAGGAGCAGCTGGAATTCAAGGCCAACAGGGCCAACAAGGGGTTCAAGGACTGCAAGCAGAGCAAGGTCCTAGAGGAGCAGCTCAAGCTCCAAGACCTATAAGACCCATTGGAGCAGGGGATGCGCCTAATGCTTACTACAACAGAACATGTATCATCCATCCAGCTGTTTAGAACAACAATTTTGAGCTCAATTCTGGTCTGATCTACATGGTACAAGGAAGCAAGTTTCATGGCTTACCTTTAGAAAACCCCTTGGACCATCTAGACAACTTTGATAGGCTCTGTTCTCTCACCAAAATCAATGGAGCCAGCGAAGATGGGTTCAGGTTGAGGCTCTTTCCATTCTATCTAGGAGATAAAGCTCATCAATGAGAGAAAAACTTACCTCGGAGAAGCACCACAAGTTGGGATGAGTGTAAGAGAGCATTCCTAGCCAAGTTCTTCTCTACTTCAAGAACTGCTAGAATCAGGAATGAAATCTCTGGTTTTGCTGAAAAGAACAATGAGAGTTTTAGTGAAGCATGGGAAAAGTTTAAAGGGTACACACTTCAGTGCCCACACCATGGGTTTTCACAAGCTTCACTCCTCTCCAGTCTCTACATAGGCGCCCTCCCAAATATCATCTAATGGTAACTTTCTCTCTAAATATGTTGATGAGGGAATGGAATTGGTTGAGAATCTAGCACAATCAGAAGGGAATTACAATGAGGAGTTTGATAGAACTCCTAGGAGTGCTAAGGATGAGCTTGATTATAAGAAGAAAGAGATCAAAGCTCTTCATTTGAAGATTGATCAGTTGCTAAGGGAAAGGAAGGAAGTTAGCTTTGTTGGTGACTTGGTTAAGATTGAAGATCAAGAAGCTTGACAAGTTGAAGAGATGAACTATCTTGGGAATCAAGGAGGTTACAATGGCTATGGGAACTACAGGAACAATCCTAGGAGTAACAATGTAGCCAACCCTCAAGATCAGATCTACCCACCTCAACAACAACAGCAAGCTGGTCAAGCAAGACCTTTTGTGCCTTATGACAATAACAATCAAGGCTTTCAATAAAGGAACAACAACTTCCAGCCTAGAGCGCCTTTCATCCCTCCAGGATTCAATGCTCAAGCTCCTGCTCAAGCCTCTTCCAGCTCTTGGGATTGTGAGATCAAGACTCTCATCCAACAAGTGCTTCAATCTCAGATCAATGGTACTTTGGAGATGAACAAGAAGTTTGTTGAGGTGCATAACAAGATAGACTATGTTCCTGTGGAGCTCCCAAAGAAGTTTGATTCTCTAGCTGCAAGAGTAAAGGCTTTGGAGAACAACAAAGGAGTAGCTAGTGGACCACGCCCCCAAGGTAACCTTTCAGAAAAGTGTGAGACTAATCCCAAAGAGTATTGCCAAGTTGTTGATTATAAATATGCTTTGAGTACTGTTAAGGAAGAAGATATTATAGAAGAGTTCTTTTCATTACTCAATGAGGACATTGAAGACCAAAGTGAGGGGGAAGACATTGTCCAAGTTTCTGATGCTAAGAAGGAGGTTCAAGCTGATGTGCTTCCAGTTTACCAGCCTGATATTCCATTTCCAAGAAGATTCAAGCAGGAGCTAGTCAAGAAGTACTCAACCTTTTATGCTGCTCAAATGGAGATGAGAGGTCTAGATGCTGAAGACGAGCTTGGGAAAGTACCAGCTAAAGCTCAGGAATCAGAGGCTAAGGAGCTGAACATCAAGAAGCTTGGAGTTCCTGGCTGCTTTACTCTCCCATGTGAACTCAAAGGGAGAACCTTCAAGAGTTGTCTATGTGACTTGAGTACTAGCATAAATCTGTTGCCAACAACTACAGCAAAGGAGTTGGGTTACATCAAGTTCCAACAAAGCACTGTGTCTCTAACAATTGCTGATGGCACAGTGAAGACACCATTGGGAGTCCTCAAAGATGTGCCTATGATGATTGAAGGAGTAACAATCTCAAAACACTTCTTAGTCTTAGATGTTGAGGGAAAGATCAAGAATGCAATCATTCTAGGAAGACCCTTCTTAGGTGGAGAAGTGTTTGACGCCAGGTGATATAGCTGCATATTCCATGCATTCTGTATACGCATAAGTTAATTTCTCACGCATATACAACGCATTTTAGGTTAGTTTGCATCACTTTAGGCCCTAGAGTATTCTTGCACCAGCATATGCATATTTCTTGCATTTTGCATCGCATACAGGTTGTTTTCGGCTACTTTAGAGTCTTGGAGGGTTCGTGGACGTGTTGAGGCTCGTAAGGAAGTTCGTGGGACTTGAAGAATTCGGGAATGCTTGCTAAGGACCAGAGATCGAGAGGAGGTTCAAACATGGCCGGTCGATCTAGATGAGATCGACCAGAAGATCGAGTAGCCCAGCCGATCCAAGGGAACTGATCGTGACGAAGATCGAGTGAAGCGATCGATCAAGGAGTACGGACATGAATGACGCCATGCAGAGCGAGAGCTGGATCGAGTCCACCACTCGATCCTCCAAAGATCGACTCCAAGATCGAACGAAGCACCCGATCCACCGAGGATAAGCGAGACAGAGATCGAGCAGAAGGCACGATGTCTGAAAATGATCGAGAGAGCTGCTCGATCCCGAAGTCGATCTCACTGTACTTTAACCGCTTTTGGCCGCTAGCGAAGGGGGGACCATCGAGTTGTTTGGCCTGTTTTGGCAAGGCGGCGTGCATGCTTTTGAAGGAAACATTTTCATTTTTATCTTTTTATCATCTCTTTCTCTCTGTTCGAAGGGGATTTTCGCCATTGTTGGATTTTGAAGCTTTTCTTGCTTTGTATCGAATCGTTTAAGTTTAATCAATCGTTTTTCATGTTCATCGTTTCATCTTTCATGCTTTGCTTGGTTTACTTAATGTGTAGTGACTAGTTTAATCGGGTTTTGGGGTTGAGAGGATTCAAAGGGGTCGAAAAGGTTTTCAAGTTTGGAGTTTTCTTGTTCTTAATGGCTTTTTCTTCTAGGATGTTGAGTTCTTAAGGCTTAAAGAGTCTCACGCCAAGATCTTTATGATCAGAGAGAGCTCTTACCTCGACAGGATCCAGAGATCTCTGAAAGTCACATCCTAGAGGCTAGTTAACCTTTCCCAAACACCATGGTAGTTTAGGGGACTAGGTAAGCCGTGTGTTTGAAATCTGATTTCCTTGCCCTTCAATCTCTTTTTCCGCTAAACGCCATAGGTCTGGAGAAGAGAATGAAGGAGTGATCCATCCCACATGCCATGGATGAATCTTGTTTTGTTTTCAAGGCTTAGAGAACCTCACAAAGTGAGTAGATCTAGAGTTTTCAAACCAAGCTTGAACCTTTGAAATCCATGAACGTGAATCTCGACCCTAGACCCTCTTTCTTAGTATTTTTACATCTTTGCTAGTCATTCGCTTGTTACATGTTGCATCCTGGTGATTAGTTTCATTGCGCTTGAACTTTTAGAAGAGATCGATCGTTGTTGCTCGATCTAGTGGTCGATCCTGTGGTCGATCCACTAGTCGATTTTTATAAATTCATAGCTTTGCATTTTAATCGTTCTGTTTGTTCGTCGTGGTAGTTCATTCTTTCCTAGTAATTTTAAAATAGTTTCGCCTTGCATTTAGTCGTTGCATTTAGTTTTTAGGAATTTTACAAAATCGTTCATCATTTGCCTAGCTTTACTCGATCCTTGCATTCTCATTGAACTTTCTAGCCCCTAGGATTGGATTGATTCCTCTTGCATTGTACTACAACTAAGTGCTGCTTGAGTTTTGATAACCTCCTGTTGCATTGCATCATCCTAGAGATAGGAATCTTGTTATCAAATGGCCCCGTTGCCGTTCTAGGAGTGTTTAGAAAGCATTGAGATTTGGGGTTTAGTAAAGACTAAGCCTTTACTTTATTAAAGTTACTAACTTCTCTACTCTAAAACGTGTGTCTCTCAAGTACATGAATCTTCGTTCAAGGGGAGACAACAATCTACTTCAACCCTTGGACAACATTCATCAACTTGGTCATTCACGGCAACGTAGAGTACGAGAACAAGTTAGAGCTTTTGAGGAGATTGTTCAGCACGGTTTGGTTGACTTTGAAGCTATGGCCGAGCACGAGCATCCAGAAGGACCTCCACCAGCTCACGGGGCAGTGGGAAGGGGCAATGGAAACCCCCAACACGCGGCTAGACCCCCAAGGATCATAGGAGACGGAGATGCTCCCAATACTCATCACAATAGGTTTGGGATCACTCCTCCTCCTGTACAGAACAACAACTTCGAGATTAAGCCGGGTTTCATCTCAATGGTGCAAAACAGTAAGTTTTATGGGCTAGCAATGGAAGATCCCTTGGAACACCTTGATAACTTCGAACAAGTATGTGGGATGATCAAGATAAACGGCATATCCGAAGATGCTTTCAAGCTGTGTCTCTTTCCATTTTCTCTTGGAGACAAGGCTAGACATTGGGAGAAGACACTTCCACAAGGCACCATTACATCTTGGGCTGAGTGTAAGAAGGCTTTCCTCTCAAAGTTTTTCTCTAGCACCCGAACAGCAAGGCTAAGAAGCGAGATCAGCAGCTTCACGCAAAGGAACAATGAGACTTTCAATGAAGCCATGGAACGGTTCAAGGACTATACTATCCAATGTCCTCACCACAGCTTCAGCGAAGAGACTCTTCTAAGGACTATCTACCGAGGAGCTTCACCAAAGATTTGCTTGTTGCTTGACACGGCTAGTAAGGGAAACTTCCTCGGTCAAGAGGTAGAAGAAGGCATGGAGCTGATTGAGAACTTGGCACTAAGTGACGGGAACTATGCTGAGGATTACGACCGTGCACCGAGAGGTTCTGAGCTAGATTCTCACAAGAAAGAGTTGAAATCCTTGCATGAGAAGATTGACAAGTTGGTTTTGACAGGTATGCTTTCTTAGGGCTTAATGATACCTATCCCGTGATTGTGAATGAGAACTTAAGTGATGATGAGTTGCACTCGCTCCTAAATGAGCTGAGAAAGTATAGGAAGGCCATTGGGTACTCTCTAAGTGACATCAAGGGCCTTTCACCAATGCTTTGCACTCATAGAATTCACTTAGATAATGAGAACTCTTCTTCTATTGAACACCAAAGGCGCTTAAATCCGAACTTGAAAGAAGTAGTCAAGAAAGAGATTCTTAAGTTGTTAGAGGTTGACGTGATCTATCCCATAAATGACAGCACGTAAGTATCTCCTGTCCACGTGGTGCTTAAGAAGGGAGGGATCACGGTCATTAGAAATGAACAAGATGAATTGATACCTACTAGGACTATAACTGGTCGCCCTATGTGTATAAACTATAGGAATCTAAATTCTGCTACTAGAAAGGATCATTTTCCTCTTCCTTTTATTAATGAAATGTTAGAGAGGCTTGCTATTCATCCTTACTATTGCTTTCTTGATGGTTATAGTGGATTATTTCAAATACCAATCCATCCTAACGATCAAGAGAAGACGACTTTTACATGCCCCTACGGTACCTTCGCATATCGAAGGATGCCATTCGGGTTGTGTAATGCACCGGCTACATTTCAGCGGTGTATGATGTCGATCTTTTCTGATCTAATAGAGGATATGGTATAAGTGTTTATGGACCACTTCTCTGTATATGGTGCGTCCTTTTCTGCTTGTTTGTTGAATCATTGCAAGGTACTTAAGCGTTGTGAAGAGACAAACCTTGTGCTTAACTGGGAGAAATGCCACTCCATGGTGAATGAAGGGATCATGCTTGGCCACAAAATATCAGAGAAGGGCATAGAGGTTGATAAAGCCAAGGTTGAGGTCGTGATGTGTCTTGAGCCGCCGGTTAATGTCAAGGGGATAAGAAGTTTCCTAGGCCACACGGGCTTCTACAGGAGATTCATAAAAGATTTCTCTAAGATAGCAAGGCCTCTCACACGGTTGTTATCCAAAGACGCTGAGTTTGTGTTTGATGAGGATTGTCTTCATGCTTTCAAGACTATCAAGGAGGCTCTTGTATCCGCGCCAATAGTACAAGCACCGGACTGGAGTCTACCGTTTGAAATCATGTGCAACGCGAGTGACTACACCATAGTAGCTGTTCTTGCTCAGAGGAAATACAAGCGGTTGCATGTTATCTACTATGCCAGCCGTACCTTGGATGACACGCAAGGGAAGTATGCTACAACCGAGAAGGAATTACTGGCCGTTGTGTTTGCCTTCGAGAAGTTCAGATCATACCTCGTAGGGTCTAAGGTTGTTGTCTATACAGATCACACAGCTTTGAGGTACATATATTCCAAGAAAGACACTAAACCGAGGCTCTTAAGGTGGATTCTCCTTCTACAAGAGTTTGATATGATGATAAAAGACAAGAAGGGGATAGAGAATGGTGTTGCTGATCACCTCTCAAGGATGAGAGTCAATGAAGCTTTGCCACTTGATGATTCACTTCCTGAAGAGCAGCTCATGATGATCACCACGACGGTATGTGAGAAGCTTGAAGACAAGTTTGAAGAGGTTTTGAGTTTCAAAGAAGAAGACTTGCCTTAGTACGCTGACATAGTAAACTTCTTGGCTTGTGGAGAAGAGCCGTCTCATCTAGATCATTACCACAAGAAGAAGTTCATGAGAGACATTTCTCATTACTTTTGGGATGAGCCATACTTGTACAAAAGAGGAGTGGACAGCTTGTACAGAAGATGTGTAACAAGGGAAGAAGCTAAGGACATACTTCTACATTGTCATGGCTCTTCATATGGTGGTCATTTTGCTCCCTTCAAGACTGCTACAAAAGTGTTACAAGCAGGTTTCTGGTGGCCATCTATCTTCAAGGACGCTCACGAGTTTGTCAAAAAGTGTGAAGCTTATCAACGGGCAGGGAACATCACCAAGAGAAACGAGATGCCTCAGGTTCCTATCTTTGAGGTTGATGTCTTTGACGCTTGGGTGATAGATTTCATGGGACCATTCCCATCTTTTGACGGCAACAAGTTCATCTTAGTGGCGGTTGATGATGTATCTAAGTGGGTTGAGGCTATAGCTTCCCCAACAAATGATGCAAGGGTGGTGATCAAGCTCTTCAAGACCATCATCTTCCCACGGTTTGGAGTCCCCAAAGTAATAATCAGTGACGGTGGAAGCTACTTTATCAACAAGGTTTTTGAAAGCCTCTTGAGGAAGTATGGTTTGAAGCACAAGGTAGGAACACCTTATCATCCTCAAACGAGTGGGCAAGTAGAGGTCTCTAACAGGCAGATCAAGGCTATACTCGAGAGGACAGTTGCGGCTACTATAAAGGATTGGGCGGTCAAACTAGACGATGCTCTGTGGGCTTACCGAACCATTTTCAAGACCCCTATATGCACGACTCTTTTCACTCTCCTATACAGCAAGACGTGTCATCTTCCTGTAGAGTTAGAGCATAGGGCACTATGGGCAGTGAAGCAGCTCAACTACAACGTCAAGACAGCTCAGGAGAAGCGGTTGATTCAGCTACATGAGCTTGATGAGCTACGACTAGATGCATACGACAGTGCTAAGATCTACAAGGAGCAGACTAAGGCTGTTCACGACAAGAAGCTTGTTCACAAGGAGTTAAGAGATGGCAGTCTGGTGCTACTCTACGACTCAAGGTTGAAGCTATTCCCGGGCAAGCTCAAATCAAGATGGTGTGGACCGTTTGAGATCAAAGAGGTTCCACCCTATGGAGCGGTTACATAGTTTGGCAAGAGCGGGAATGCCTTCACGGTCAACGGGCACAGGGTTAAGCCTTACTTGGCGGATGGCTACAGCAAGGAGAGCACATCCGTGCTTCTTCAAGACCCCCCTCAGGCCTAAACCAAGTAAAGTCTAGCTAAAGACGTTAAAGAAAGCGCACTTGGGAGGCATTCCCATGTCTATCCTGTACATATTTTTGCTTTATTTCTACTTAAGTTTTATGCTTTTAATGTTTAAGTGTGTAAGTGATTGGATAAAGGATTGTTAGGTGTGATCTTGGACTCCAAAAGAGGCGAGAAGTGTCAAGTATAGGCTAGAGATCGAGTGGTAGATCGACTTATCCTAGCTCAATCTTTACTAGATCGAGCTAGTGAATCGAGAGGAGCCAGTCGATCTAGGCGAGATCGAGTAGACAATGTCGATCTAGATGAGTTCGGATCGTTCGGTCCCATCTAGATCGACCTATCTAAAATGTCTCTGGAAATTCTTGGAGATTGGATCGATCGGTCCAAATCTGGATCGACCGATCTAATTTCTCTCGAGAAGATCCTTCAATGACAGATCGATCAGTCAACTCAATCTTCCACTCGATCTAAGCCAACTCGACCCCCAAATCGATCACGTGACTCGATCCCAAGAGTGCAGCCTAGTTGACCAAAAGTCAAGGAACGAGAGGGTACAATCGATCTAAGACTCGATGCAATTTGAATCGAGTCCCTGATCGATCAAACCTCTCGATCCTAGCAACATGGGCATGAAATCGAGTCCTAGATCGACCAAATGGACTCGATCTTGTGCCGAGGTAACAATTTGTTTTCCCTCTTTTCTTCTTTCCTTCCTGTTTTTAAATTCAAATCATAGTCAAGGCAGGAATCTTTGACCATGAAAGATGCGCCTTGACCAAGCTTTTGTCAGAAATCACTCTTGCGTGTGTCCAAACTTTTCTTGTCTTTAAAACCTCTCTTTCTCTCTTTTGTTTCTTCACCTTGAAAGCCCGATTTTCACAAAGCAAAGAGAGAGAGAGCGAATTTGAGTTTTTAGGACTTGTGCATTTCATTTTCCTCTAAACTCAAAGGTATTTTCGTGATTATTTTCTCAAATCTTTCAAAAAAATCCTTTTCTGTTGTGATTTAGGGAATGATTTGCTACAGGATTAGGAATTTTTTTAGATATGGCTAGATATTAGGAAAAATTTTAGATTTGATACTATCTCTAGATTTCTTTTCTTTTATCCAACTATAATTTTTATAAAATCCCCTAAAATCTTGGCTAATTATTATAAGCTTTTCTTTCTTGACGAGACTTTCTCCCAATATCCGCCGCCTTTGCTCATTCTTTTGCTTGAGAATTGTGTTTCAGGTACTATGGCTCCCAAAAGAACGAGAGAAGAGACAGCACAAGAAGGAGAAGGTCAAGAAGTGGTGGTTCAAGAGAGGGTTAAATGGACCAAAGAGGAAAAGCAAGCCAAGAAGAGGCTAGAGAGGCTGAGGTTCGATCCCATTAAGTTCGCGGATAGAGGTCTGTTGGCTAAGATAGGGATCCTGGGAGACTTTGATCAGCTCTTGAAGAACATTGGACTCTGGTGCTTATCAAGGATGGACTGCCCGACCTATCCCGAGGCAATAATCGATTTCCTAGCCACCTTGACGTTCACGTATGAGAACCCAAGTCTTCCTACTCTATCCCAAGGCCACATCAGCTTCAAGATCAGGCATCAAGCTTATCATCTCTCGATCCAGGAGCTTTGCCAAGCCTACGGTTTGAAGGCTGATGCTAAACAAGTAGAGTTCCCTCCCTTCAGTCTAGCCAATGACCTGTGGGACCTCATAAGCAACCATGACTACAAGGCGAATACGGCGAAGATCAAGAGAGTGAGGAGTCCGGTGCTAAGATACATGCTCAAGCTGATTGCTAGCACTTTCAGCGGACGGTCCGTAGCTCCCACAGTCACCAAGACCGAGCTTTGCTTCCTGTTCCAGGTCGTTAAGCATCTACTTTGTGATCCTAAGGAGAATGACGAGCCAATGGAGGATAAGCTCGGCGACGACGTGAAATATGGGTGCATCTTAGCCGCCTCCTTGGTGAAGTACAAGGCAAGTTCAGCTTTGATCGGAGGCTTCCTCACTCCTATGTTTGTGCAAGCTGGCGTACCGCTTCAAGCCTTCACTCCTGTTCCGGAGAGAGCTTTCATGAATGAGATTTATATGAGGAACACGGAAAGCTTGGGACGCACACCAGCTGAGGGCTTCGTTGCCTATCAGTTCATCGACTCCGAGAATGAGAAGCGAGTTTTCATCTTACCAAATAATGAGGAAACCGAGCTGCAAGGAGTTGGCAATGTAGAGTTCTTGTCGAGTGTAGAGGAGTGCTTCGCCCCTCTAGGAGCCACAGCTGCCCTTCAACAAGCTGCTCGCCCGAGATCAGAGTCTTCTGCCTCAGATGATGAGATGCCCGAGAGCTTTGTTCTCCCCAAGATCGACTTTGAGCCACAGACTAAGACCGAGAAGTTCCTTTCCTTCTGTTATGGAGATGCAAAGGAAAATCAACAAATGGCAAGGCAAAGTAATCAAGAAGCTTGCCAAGAAGGTCAAGGCGCTTCAAGGGAGCTCACCTAAGAAGGCTGTAAGCGAAGAAGTCGAGTAGCCCGAGAAGAGGAGGAGATCGACTGGTGGGATCGTTTTACGAGAGCCTCAAAGAAGCACCATCCTACCTGCTCGCCAGTCGATTCATGAAGGAGCTGCAAAGTACAAAGGCACGGCAGTAGTTCATGATGATCCTAAGAAGAGCAAGAAGTCTGGAGCGACCTCAAGCTCCAGCACTACTTAGCTCCGAGGTACCAACAACCATCCCTTGTATATACCATGCATGTTTTCTTTGTTTTTGCTTTGTATTTTGAGCTTCTCTAGACTTTGTTTGCCACCGAGACGGTGTCATTCAAGTTTGGGGGAGTGTGTGGTGTGTTTGACATGTTTTCTTTCTTCTTATTTTCTGTTATCATCCTTTGAGTCTTGCATACATCCTAAGGTATAGAAAAGAACAAAAATTGGTAAAATTTTTAAAAATTTTCAAAAAAATTCATGTAGTTGCATTCACTTTGTTAAACATTTTAGGATTAAGTCTAGATTTTCTGAGCATCTAGGTTATTTACATTTGCATGAGGGGTTAAAGTTTTTCTTTAAAAGGTGTTTTAAGCTCATGAATTCTTTCAAGGCCCTAGTTAGTAGTTCTTTGATGCAATGTACACTCTTTGAAAGTAAGCTCTAACCATACTTGGATCATGTGTTTTGATTTTCGTGGCTTAAGTTGAACATTCATGAATTGAATCTTATCCTAATAAGTGAGAACCTTAATTTGAATCTTCTTAATTTTCATACTTATGCATTTGAAAAAGGATACATGGATTACTTATACATATTTAGGCTTTCTTCTTCCTTTTACCACTCTCTTGTAAGCCTAAATAAATTTCCCCACCCTTACCTTAGCTTCCTTTGAAGCCAATGTTCTTGTGTGTTAAATCTTTGTGAGGCCTCTTTTCGGTTGAACTTAGCATAAAGTGTTAGGTTTAGACGACATGATTAGGCTTTCATATTGATACTAGCTTTGCATTTTGAAGCTAGTTTTAGGCTTAGTATAGGGCGGGTGTTCTTGGGGATTGCTTTGTTTTGCTTCGGTTTAAAGAGTTTGATATTTGGAAGTTGAATTAAAAAGGTTTCAATGGTTTTAAGTGGAAGGCTTTCTGTTTTAAAAATAAAAGCTCTAAGTTTAACTAAGAAGGTAGCTCTCAAAATAAAAAAAGCAAAAAAAGGGAAAGAAAAGAGCCAAAAGGCCAAGTGTTTTAAAAAAAAAAAAAAAAAGTGGAGCTCGTGGACCCTTGGAGAACTTAGCTCGGCATGCGAAGTGCCCGAGATCGTGTAGCGGATTGAGCAAGGCAGGTCGATCTAGATGAGATCGACGAGAAGATCGAGTGCACCAAGTCGATTCAAGAGGAAGGATCGAGACCGAGATCGAGAGAGGAGATCGATCTGGAGTACATACGTAAATGACGCCATGCAGAACGAGAGCCAGATCGAGACCAAGACTCGATCATCCGAAGATCGAGATGAAGATCGAGGAAGATACTCGATCCCTCCAACCAGATCGACCAGAAGATCGAGCGGAGCAAGGCGATTCCTAAAGATGATCGAGCACATTGGTCGATCTCAAGGTCGATCCCTGACGAGCTTATCCGTCTAGCTGTCCTTGGCGGCTAGCGAAGGGGGGACCAGCTAACGGTTTAGCCATTTTTGGCAAAAGCAGCCATCACATTTATCTTATCTTCATTCTATCTTTTCCTTTATCTCTCTAAGTTAGGCGATTCGCCATTGTAGAACAGCTTAAGCTTTTTCGTTTTTGAACCTTTGAATCTTTTAATATCAAGCAAGTTTTTCTTTAATCTGTCGTTAATCATGCTTAGCTTATCGTTTACTGCTTTTGATTCGATCCTAAACATGTGTAGTGAGTATTCGTTTCGGGTTTTGGGGTTGAGGTGATTCAAAAGGGTTCAAAGGGTTCAAAGCTTTGTGTTTTCTTGTTCTTCATACCTTCTCTTCTAGGATCTTGGGATCTTAATGCCTAGAGAGCCTTGGAAAAGGTCTCTATGAACCAAAGGCTGTCTTACCTTGACAGGATTCAGATGTCCTGGAAAATCAGATCCAAGAGGCTAATCTTTCCTTTCCTACATGCCATGGTTGTATAGGGGATTATTTAGGTCATTGTTTGAAATCTGTCTTTCTTGCTCTTCGATCTCTTTTTCCACCAAACGCCATAGGTTTGGAGAAGGGATTGAGGAATTGAACCATACCACACGCCATGGATGGTTCTTGTTTTGTTTTCAAGGCTTAGAGAAACCTCTTAAAAGAGTAGATCTAAATGTTTTCAAACCAAAGCTTGAATCTTTGATACCCTTGAATATGACCCTCGACCCTAAACCCTCTCTTTTAGTGTTTTAAACCTCTTTTTTTATCATTCGCTTTTCATTTAGTTGCATTATGTTCATCAAAAGTCATATCGCTTTAAGTTGCTTGTTAGATCGATCCATTATGCTCGATCCAGTGCTCGATCCTGTGGTCGATTCACTAGTCGATTTTTAGTTCTTAGTAGCTTTGCATTTTTCATCTTTTGCTTGTTCGTCGTGGTAATTAACCCTCTTCCAGGGATTTTAAAATTGTTTTGCATTGCATTAGATAGTTGCATTTAGTTTTGTTAGATTTTACCAACCATTTATCCATTTTGCTTAGATTTGCTTCATCTTTGTATTATCATTGCTCTTCCTGCTCCCTAGGTGTGGATTGATACCTCTTGCTTTACTACAACTGTGTATTGCTTGAGTTTTGATAACCTCCTTGCTTGCACGTTAAAAACATGTTATCAATTCCTCTGTACTCAAACCCTTCCTCAACATTGGTTGAAGGTTTCTTCCACTCCTTAGTGTGATGGCATTCACATGGTGCTTGGGGTTAGCATCAGTCCTTCCACGAAGGAATCCTTCTTTCTTCTGAACATGACTCTTTCTCAATCACCCCTCTATTTAAATCAGTTGTAGTATAGGGGTTTTATGTCAATCCATGGGGATTTTTTTAATAGCAAAAGAGTTGCAAGCAGAAGTCCTTAAGTCAAGCAAGTAAAGAGAGTTTTTGTTGCCTAAGCAACTGAACTATCAACCTAAAGCGATCAATAATCAAAGAGAACTCAAAAAGAGACAGTTTAGCAATGATCAAAGAAGCAAAACATAGCAAATAAACAGAGCACTTAGCAGATTGGAAATTCAATAAAGAGAAACAAGTTCCTAGATGTGGTTATTGATTTTTGTGGAATTCAGAGACTAACTAAGATTGTTTCAAACAGCATTTATCAAGCAAATAAGCTAGCAATGGTAGTTCCTAGACATAGAGTTCACAAACAAGCAAGCTAAGTCCAATCTCTTGATAAATAGCCCTTTGCTAAACACCTTACCAAGAACTAACTCTCATTAGTGCTAAAATATTCAACAAGCATTAATAATCAACGCTATTCATGTCAAATGCTCCTCAAACAGTCAATCTCTTGAGACAAGGCCATCAAATCCTCTATTAAACAAGATCAACATTTCATCAAACACTTGGTGGGCATAAGAGAAAGCTCAAATCCTAGATAAGTGTGATCAAGACAAATCTAGCTTAAGAACAGACCAATAGAGAGGAACCCATGTTATGAAGTACTAAACAAACCTTAATCAATCCCTAAATCCCCTTAATCTACCACATCTAAGAACCCTAAGCAAACTACTCACTAATAAACATGTTTAACACCAAATCACAAGAGGAAAAGATGCTAATCATTAAAAGAGAGATTACGGAAAGATTAACGGCAAATACAAACTTATATTAAAAAAAGCAAGAAATTTATCTTACAAACTCAGAAAAACAACTCAAGAACAAATGACATGACTGCTCGAAAATCCCCAGAAAAAATAGTATTTATACATAAAGGAGGATGCCTTAAAAGTAATGGCAAAAGTGTATTAAAAAGCAGCTCCGGACTTGGTTCCTATCGGTCAGCTGTGACTGATAGTGTGATCGATAGGAGTCCTATCGGTCTAGAAAGTGACCGATAGGGTGACCAAAATCCATATACTTTTATCGGTCACTTCTCTGACCGATAGATTTGGTCGATAGTCCTTATATCGGTCACTCCTTAACCGATAGGCCTTGTGTCTTGACCGATAGGCTCCGCAGAGATCGTCTGCCTTGGTTCCTTTTGCTCCTCTTGGCTCAGCTAGCTTCCTGGATCATCCCCAAAGCTCCTCAATGCTCCTCTTAGCTCCATAAGTATCTAAAAACATCCATGATGCAAAGAAAATGAAAACTACATCCTAAATACAACCTCAGTCTAAAAGGAGAAGAAAATGGGACAAAAGGTAAGGAAAACATACAAAAAAAAACCAAAATATGCACTAAATGCAAGCCTAAATGGTGTATATACAAGAGATATCCACACCCCCACACTTGCCTTTTGCTTATCCTTAAGCAAATAAGAACAAATGAGCGAGTGAGGTTTGAAGGTGGGCATTCAAATCCAAAAGTGTAAAGGTAAAGAGATGGTAGCAATGCTTAAGTGCCTAGTTGTGGGATGCAAACATAATTAGCCATACTTTAAAGAACTTAGCCATGTTCATCATGTTTCAAAATGATCTCAAATCACAACATAGGCAAATGCTCAAATCAATCAACTCTTTAACATTCAATTAAGCTTAAAATCATAGATCATGCTTATGCAAATCAAGTGAAGACATTTGGTTCAAAGGGTAAGGTTATGAGGTTAAAATGATCTCATTCAAGCAAAAGGTGCACAATCATAAGGGATCACTCAATGAAATGATTCTATTTTACGAAAAATGCTAAAGGTAAAAGGACACTAATGCATGCAATTCAAAGCTCGCTTCTACCGAAAGATGAATCTGAAACAGTTCTAAAGCCCAAAGTGAACCCCTAAGTCTATCTTTTACCTAAACTATACCCTTTACCCTTCTTCATGGCTGGAGAATCTTCTTCTTTTTGCATGTGTGGTTGCTTCTTTTTCTTGGGACTTGCTCTTCTTTGTTGCATTGGCACCTTCTTCACCTCTGCTGGATTGCTTTGGGTCTGATTTCTTCTTTGGATTGACCCTTCAAAACCTTTATGTTGCTGGCTCCATTTTTTTCTAAACACTTGGAGCTTTTACTTCCCTTTACTTAACCACAATGCTAAACTGTTTCCCCTTTTCTAACTTTTCCTTCTTCTTTTTAAAGCATATAAACATGAAGTTCAAACCACTTAACTCTACCCTTTTAACCCAAAACTCTTAACATAGAATCAAGCTCAAGATGCAAGCTGATATATACAAGAGAGCTTGTTATTGCTAGCCTTATTCCTAACACTTTTTGTCAAGACAAGATCGAAAACGATATGCAAAGGCCTCACAGCTCTCAAGATAGTGTTTAAGATCAAAAGGAGGTTTTGGTTAAGGGAGTGGATAAGCTATTTGGATCAACAAGAGTGGTAAGAAGGGAAATGATGATCCAAATATGTATATGGTAGCCATGAATTCACTTTTCAATGCATAAGTGATATTACTGCATATTTCATGTGTTTTGCATACATAATAGATAGCCTCTCATGCATTTACTTTGCACTTTAGGCTAGTTTGCATCACTTTAGGTCCTAGAGTACTTTTGCACCAGCATTTGCATGTTTCTTGCATTTTGCATGACAATCAGGTTGTTTTCGGTTACTTTGGAGCTATGGAAGATTTGTGGACGTGCTGAGGCTCGTGAGGAAGTCCGTGGATACTTGGAGAAATCAGGATTGCACGCTAAGGACCTGAGATCGAGTAACAGATTGAGCAAGGCAGGCCGATCTAGACGAGATCGACCAGAAGACCGAGTGTGGAGAACGATCTGAAGTACGGAGGTAAACGACGCCATGCAGATTGAGGACCGGATCGAGCTTCCAACCCGATCAAGATAAGATCGACCACGGGATCGACCACTAGATCGAGCAACAACGATCGATCTACTAAACAGCTTGAACAGAAATGAATCTAATCGACCAAGATGCGAACAAATAGCAAGCGAATGATTAACAGAGATGATAAAACACTAAGAAAGAGGGCCAGGGTTGAGAATCATGTTCAAGTGTTTCAAAGGTTCAAGCTTGGTTTGAAAACTTTGGATCTACTCACTTTGTGAGAGTCTCTAGGCCTTGAAAACAAAACAAGATCCATCCATGGCGTGTGGTATGGATCACTCTTTCATTCTCTTCTCCAAACCCATGGCTTTTGGTGGAAAAAGAGATTGAAAGGCATAAAACACAGATTTCAAACACACGGCCTAACTAATCCCCTAAACGACCATGGCGTGTGGGAAAGAAAGGATTAGCCTCTAGGATTTGACTTCTCCAGGACATCTGAATCCCGTCAAGGTAAGATATCCCTCTGATCATAAAGATCTTGGCGTGAGAGTCTTTTAGCCTTAAGGGCTCAAATCCCAGAAGAGAAGGCGATGAAGAAAAAGAAAACACCAAACTTTAAACCTTTTCAACCCCTTTGAATCCTCTCAACCCCGAAAACCCGATGAAACTACTCACGACTCATAAAGTAAATCGAACGAAATGCAATAAACGATGAACTAAACATGAAAAATGATTGATTAAAAGCAAAGATCCAATATTCAAAACATAAAAGCAAGAAAAAGCTCGAAAGTCTACAATGACGAATTGCCTAAAACGAGAGAGATGATAGAAAAGTAGTCGACAGGGTGGAATAATGAAAGGGATCGTTGCTCTTTGCCAAACATGGCCAAACCTCAAATGGTCCCCCCCTTCGCTACGGTCCAAAAATAGGCTGGACGGATAAGGTTGGTCTCAGATCGATCATGAAGCTCGATCTGGCACCCGATCACGTCTTGGATCGGATGGCTCTTGGTCGATCTCTGAGTCGATCTTGTCTTGATCGGGTTGGAAGCTCGATCCGGTCCTTGATCTGCATGGCGTCGTTTACGTCCGTACTTCAGATCATTCTCCACACTCGATCTTCTGGTCGATCTCGTCTAGATCGACCTGCCTTTCTCGATCTGCTACTCGATCTCAGGTCCTTAGTGTGCAATCCTGATTTTTCCAAGTATCCACGGACTTCCTCACGAGCCTTAGCACGTCCACAAATCTTCCATAGCTCCAAAGTAACCGAAAACAACCTGATTGTGATGCAAAATACAAGAAACATGCAAATGCTGGTGCAAAAGTACTCTTGGACCTAAAGTGATGCAAACTAGCCTAAAGTGCAAGGTAAATGCATGAGAGGCTATCTATTATGTATGCAAAACACATGAAATATGGAGTAATATCAACTCCCCCCAAATTGCCTTTTGCTTGCCCTCAAGCAAACAAAATTTGAGAAGGAAGAGAGGTTTTAAAACAAACGGGGGTTTAAGCTTCTTGCAATGTTGTCTCTCAAATGAATCAATCTCGACATCCTAGTTACTAGTTCTAAAATGCAATGCGCACACTCATACTCCAAAGAACTTAGCCATACTCATCACACAATGAATTTCAAATCATGACTCCCCTATTCCAAACAATCAAAGAAACTCACCCTTTAACATTCATTAACGGTCGAACCGTGAATCAAACTCATGCACTTTAAAGCAAAACACATTTGGCTAAGGGTGAAGGCAATGAGCATAGAATGATCTCATTTTAAAGAGGGTTTCACAATGCAATGGGGTTCTCTCACGAATGGTATGAACTTTATGCATAATGCTAAAGGTAAAGGCAATTGATGCATACATGATTAGATTCTCATCTACCCTTGTACACTAACAATGATCCTAAAACCCCTCTTATTTTTTTTTCTTTTCAGCTCACTCACCCTCCTAGAGACTACCCTTATTAAACTCAAACCAAAAATAAAAAAAGAAAACATCTTGACTTTTTAGGCTAGTGAAAAGGTTTGAAAATATTTTAGCTCCTTATTTGTTTTCTTATTGATAGCTCTCTTATTCTTTTCTTTTTATTTTGGCACTTAGACTCTTTTCTCTTTTTTTTTTTTTTTATTTTAGTTGAGAGAGATATCTTCTGAAATACTTAGAGCATTATACATTTTGAAAACAAAGTCTTTCACTTAAAACCTTTTATTCACTTCAAATACCAACATTTTTTGAAACCGTAAGCATATAAAGAAGAAAGCAATCCCATCAAACCCCTAAACTTATCCTAAGCCTACAGCTAGCTTCAAAATGCAAAGCTAGCAATCATATGAGAACCTAATCATGTCGCCTAAACGTAACACGTTATGCTAAGTTCAAACCGAAAAGAGGCCTCACAATGATGTCACACAAGAACACTTGGCTCGAAAGAAAGGTAAGGGTGATGGTGGGAGTTCTACATAGGCTCACAAAGAGTGGTAAAAGGAGGATAGCCTAAATATGTATAAGATCCATGTGTTTATTTTTCATATTCATAAGAATGATAATTAAAAATTCAGATTAGGGTTCTCACTTATTAGGACAAGTTTCAAATCATGAATGTTCAATTCAAGTCACGAAAATCAAAACAAGTGATCCAAGCATGGTAAGGACTTACTTTCAAAGCGTGAGCAAAGCATTAGAGAACTAATAACTAGGGCATTGAAATAATTCATGAGCTTAAAACACCATTTTTGATTTTCAATTCAAGTCACGAAAATCAAAACAAGTGATCCAAGCATGGTAAGGACTTACTTTCAAAGCGTGAGCAAAGCATTAGAGAACTACTAACTAGGGCATTGAAACAATTCATGAGCTTAAAACACCTTTTTTAGAAAATCTTTAACCCCTTATGAAAATGTAAACAGTCTAGATGGTTAAAAATTCTAGACTCAATCCTAAAATGCTTGCAAAGTGAATGTAACTACATGAATTTGTTTTTGAAAATTTTTAAAATTTTTAAAAATTTTACCAATTTTTTTGTTCTTTTCTATGCCTTAGAATGTATGCAAGCCTCAAGGGATGCAAATAGAAAATAAGAGCAAAATAAACATGTCAAATAACACACACACTCCCCCAAACTTGAATGACACCGTCCCGGTGGCAAACAAACTTGAGAGAGTTTAAAAACACAAGGTAAAACAAAGAAAATGAGCGGTATAGACAAGGGAAGGTTGTTGGTACCTTGGAGCTAAACTCGGCTGGAACTTGAGGATGTTCCAGCGGAGCTGCTCTTGCTAGAGGAGCGTCGGGCTATGTCCTTGCCTTTATCCTCGGTGGGGAAACTATGAACGGAATGACGTGCTTGTTGCGCGGTGCCTTGTTGCTCACGGATGAGAATACCACCAGTTGATCTCCACCTCTTCTCGGGCTGGTTGACCTCTTCACTCTTGGACCCCTTAGACTTCGCGGATGAGCTCACTTGAAGCACCTTGACTTTCTTGGCAAGCTTCTTGATCATCTTCCCTTGCCACTTAGTTATCTTTCGCTGCACCTCCACCACCGAAGCAAGAAACTTCTCTGCCTTGGTCCGTGGTTCAAAGTCCATCCTCGGAAGCTCAAAGTGGGCTGGCATTGCGCCATCTGATGGTGGTGACTCTGACTGCTCACGCGCGGACTGAATAGGCATCATGGTTGCAACAAGTGGGGCGTAACACTCCTCGTGGGTTGGGCAAAACTGGATCGTACCGATGCTGTCAAAGTTTGCCTCCGCAACATTGGGTAAGAAGCACACACTCTTCTTCCCTGCGTCATTGTAGAACTAATAGGCATAGAATCCTGGAGCTGGCGTAGGTCCCAAGCTATCGGTATTGCGCATGTAGGTTTCGTCCATGAATGACCTGTCCGCGCAAGGCTCGAACCGTTGAAGGGGTACACCGGCTTGGATAAAGAGTGGCGTGAGAAACCCTCCAATGTAAGCTGAACTCTCCTTGCACCTCAGAGTATACGCCTTGTACTTCACCAAGGAGGATGCTTGGATACACCTGTAGTTAACATCATTCCCAAGGTCATCCATCAGCGGATCGTGGTTCTCCTCTTTGCTGCTGCATAGTATCCTCTTGATCCCTTGGAAAAGGAAGCATAACTCGGTCTTTGTCACCTTAGGAGACACGGCCCGCCCGCTGAAAGTGTTTGCCATTAACTTGAGAGTGTACCTCAGAACGGGATTCCTCACTTTCTTGATTTTAGCCGTGTTGGCTTTGTATTCTTCATCACGAAGCACGTCCCATATGAGGCTGGCGTTCTTGAGAGGGGGAAACTCCACTTGCTTAGCCGCGTCGTTGAGTCCATATGCTTGGCAAAGCTCCTAAATGGAAAGGTGATAGGACCGCTTCTTGAACTTGAAAGTGAGATGTCCTTGTGAGGGAGTAGAGAGGCTCGGATTCTCATAGGTAAACACCAAGGTAGAGAGGAAATCCATGGTTACTTGCGGATATGTTGGGCAATCCATCTTTGAAAGGCAAGCAAGCCCCATGTTTTGGAGAAGATAGTCAAAATCTTCTAGGAGATCCATTCTTGCCAACAAGTCTCTGCTCGCAAACTTAGTAGGCTCAAAGCGCAGCCTCTCTAACCTCTTCTTCGCTGCTTTTTCCTCCTTAGTCCAACGGATCCTCTCGTGAACTTGCTGAGGTTCCTCCTCTTGAACTTGTTGAGTTCCTTCCTCGTGAACCACTTGTTGCTCTTCTTCTCTCTGTGTAGCCTCTTCTCTGGTTCTCTTAGGTGCCATTAGTGCCTGAAAGGTAATTCTTGGAAGAGAGAGTTAGAGTAGGCGGCGAATATAAAGAAAACACAAGGGAGAGGAAGAAATTCGCAACTAATACCCTAGATTTTTGTTAGATTTATAAAAATTGTAACTAGATAAAAGAAAACAAAATCTAGAGATGGAATTAAATCTAGAATATTTTCTGATTTCTAACTACTTTTAAAAAATCGTTAAAACCTTTAGCAACTTAAATCGATCAAGCGATGATAAAAGGAATTTTTGAAAAGATTTAATTAAAATCTAAAAATACCTTTGCAGGATTGAAAGTAGGAGCTAAATGCCTTTAGGAAAAGAATAAAAGAACACTCTCTCGATTTAGAATTCACAAGAACAGAAATGAGAGAGTGTGAAGTTGTTGAAAACATAAAGGCAACAAAAATCTAAAACCATAGGTGATGAAAGCGGTTTTTTGACAAAAGGTGTGGTCAAGGCACATCTTCCGTGGTCAATGATTTTTGCCTTGACAACCATTCAAATTTAAAAAGCGAGGGAAAAGAGAAAGGGAGGGAAAAGTTTTGGTTACCTCGACATGAGATCGAGTCCATTCGGTCGATCTAGGACTCGATCTCATGCCATGTTGGCTGGATCGAGAGATTTGATTGATCAGTGACTCGATTGATTTAGAATCGAGTCTTAGATCGAGTTGATTCTCTCGTTCCTTAACTTTTGGTCAACTTGGCTGTGCTCTTTGGATCGATTTCCTTGATCGATTTGGGGGTCGATTTGGCTGAGATCTTTTCAAGGATCGAGTGACTCGGTCGATCTACACCTCGTTCGCTGTTCAGGCTGAACACATTGGTGTAGTCCTCTCATGATCGACCATCCCACTTGATTTGTCTACTAGAACTTGTCTAGATCGACTGACTCCTCTCGATTCACTAGCTCGAGCTAGCAAAGATCGAGCCTGAATGAGTCGATCTAGCACTCGATCTCTAGCCTATATTCGCCCCTTCTTACTCCTTTTGGATCTAAGATCATTGCCTGCCATCCCTTATACCTGTTCCCACACACTCAGAAGATAAAAACATAAAACTGATAGAGAAATAAAGCAAAAATATGTACAAGATAGACATGGGAATGCCTCCCAAGTGCGCTTTCTTTAACGTCTTTAGCTAGACTTTAATTGGTTTAGGCAGATGGTGGGTCTTGGAGAAGCATTGAGGTGCTCTCCTTGTCGAATGCACTCGCCATGTATTGCTTAACTCTGTGTCCGTTCACTGTGAATGCATTCCCACTCTTGCCTACCAACTTGACAGCTTCGTAGGGTAATACCTCCTTGATTTCATACGAACTGCTCCATCTAGATTTTAGCTTCCCTGGAAAGAGCTTGAGCCTTGAATTGTAAAGAAGCACCAAACTCCTTTCCTTAAGCTCCTTGGGCACCAACTTCCTGTTATGAGCAGCCTTGATGCGCTCCTTGTAGATCCTAGCGCTTTCGTAAGCATCCAGCCTTATCTCATCAAGCTCGTGTAGCTGGATTAAGCGCTTCTCCTGAGCCGTCTTTAGATCAAAATTCAGCCGCATCACAGCCCACAATGCTCTATGTTCCAGCTCAATGGGGAGATGACATCCCTTGCCGTAGAAAAGAGTGAATGGAGTAGTACTAATAGGTGTTTTGAAAGCAGTCCGGTAAGCCCACAAAGCGTAGTCTAACTTCACCGCCCAATTATTCCGAGTTGCCCCAACTGTTCTCTCAAGTATCGCCTTGATCTGCCGGTTTGAGACCTCCACTTGGCCACTCGTTTTAGGATGGTAAGTCGTAGCTACCTTGTGCTTCACGCCATACTTCCTTAGAAGGTTCTCAAACAACTTGTTAATGAAATGGCTTCCTCCGTCGCTTATCACCACCTTGGGTACTCCAAACCTCGGGAATATGATGCTCTTAAAGAGCTTGATCACCACCTTAGAGTCGTTTGTAGGAGAAGCAATGGCCTCAACCCATTTAGAAACGTAGTCAACAGCCACCAAACTGAACTTGTTGCCGTAGGAAGAAGGGAAAGGCCCCATGAAGTCTATGCCCCATGCGTCAAAGACGTCTACCTCAAAGATGGGAACCTGAGGCATCTCGTTCCTCTTAGTGATGTTTCCTGCTCGTTGACAAGCTTCACAGCTCTTCACGAACTGATGGGTGTCTTTGAAGATGGACGGCCACCAGAAACCGGCTTGCAAGACCTTAGTGGCGGTCTTGAATGAAGCAAAGTGCCCGCCATACGAAGAGCCATGGCAGTGAAAGATGATGTCTCTTGCTTCCTCGTTTGTCACGCATCTCCTGTATAGTCTGTCAACACCTCTCTTGTATAAATAGGGCTCGTCCCAAAAGTAGTTGCTTACGTCCCTCATGAACTTCTTCCTGTGATAGCTGTCAAGATGCGAAGGCTCTTCCCCACATGCCAAGTAGTTCACAATGTCCGCGTACCCATGAAGATCCTCCTCCTTGAAGCTCAGAACCTCCTCAAACTGCCCTTCTATCTTTCTATAAACAGCCGTAGTGATCGCCATGAGTTGTTCCTCTCGAAGCGAATCATCTAAGGGTAGAGACTCGTTGATACTTAACCGAGAGAGATGGTCAGCAACGCCGTTCTCTATCCCTTTCTTGTCTTTGATCTCCATGTCAAATTCCTGAAGAAGAAGAATCCATCTCAAAAGCCTCGGCTTAGTGTCCTTCTTGGAATAGATGTACCTTAAAGCCGCGTAATCTGTGTAGACAATGGCCTTGGAACCCACAAGGTATGACCTGAACTTCTCAAAGGCAAACACTACTGCCAATAGCTCCTTCTCCGTAGTAGTGTACCTTGTTTGCGTGTCATCCAAGGATCTGGAAGCATAGTAAATCACGTGCAGCTTCTTATCTTTCCTTTGACCTAGAACGGCTCCCACGACATAGTCACTAGCATCACACAGAATCTCGAACGGTAGACTCCAGTCTGGTGCTTGAACTATGGGTGTCGTGACGAGAGCTTCCTTGATGGTCTTGAAAGCTTGCAAACACTCCTTGTCAAAGACAAATTCAGCTTCCTTGCACAACAGCCGTGTAAGAGGGCGTGCAATCTTGGAAAAATCCTTGATGAAGCGCATGTAGAAGCCAGCGTGGCCTAGGAAACTCCTCACTCCTTTGACATTAACCGGCGGCTCAAGACTCATCATGACCTCAACCTTAGCCTTATCAACCTCAATGCCCTTCTCTGATATCTTGTGACCAAGCACGATCCCTTCCTTCACCATGAAGTGACATTTCTCCCAATTAAGCACCAAGTTTGTCTCCTCACAGCGCTTTAGTACCTAGCAAAGATTCAACAAACACGCAAAAAAGGACGCACCATAGACAGAGAAGTCATCCATAAACACCTCTACCATCTCTTCTATTAGATCGGAGAAGATCGACATCATACACCGCTGAAACGTAGCCGGTGCATTACACAACCCGAATGGCATCCTTCGATACGCAAAGGTGCCATAAGGGCATGTAAAGGTCATCTTCTCCTGATCATTTGGATGGATTGGTATTTGGAAAAATCCACTATATCCATCAAGAGAGCAATAGTAGGGCTGATTAGCAAGTCTTTCAAGCATTTGATCAATAAAAGGCAAGGGAAAATGGTCCTTTCTAGTAGCAAGATTAAGCTTCCTATAATCAATACACCTATGGTGTCCTATAATAGTCCTAGTGGGTATAAGCTCATCCTTATCATTCTTAATGACCGTGATCCGTCCCTTCTTAGGCACCACGTGTACGGGAGAAACCCACGTGCTGTCACTTATGGGATAGATCACGTCAGCCTCTAAAAGCTTAAGAATCTCTTTCTTAACAACCTATTTTAAATTCGGATTCAAATGCCTTTGGTGTTCTATAGAAGAGTCGTTCTCATTATCCAAGTGAATCCTATGAGTGCAAAGCATTGGTGAAAGGCCCTTGATGTCACTTAACAGAGTACCCAATGGCCTTCCTATACTTTCTCAGCTCAGTTAGGAGCGATTGCAACTCATCATCACTTAAGTTTTCATTCACAATCACAGGATAGGTTTCGTCAAGATCGAGCAGTTTCACTCGATTCGCTCTCTTGATTTAAAGTGGATCGAGTGAGAGATCGAGCTGCCGAGTCATTCTCCGGAATGGACCATGAACTGATCGGAAGGCATCTCTCGATGTTGGACTCGATTTCACCCCTGGATCGAGTAATGTCGTCGATCTCAGAGTCGATTTATAGGCAAGCGCCTTCATCCACCTTGACAATCTTCCTAGAATCCAGCAGGTTAGCGTATTCCTGAGTCCTCTGGTCCAAGTAACCGAACTCCCCTGTCTCCTTAGTCAATGCCAGCTTCAAATGATCCTCCTGAGCCAACGCTTCTAGCAACTCATCCGCCAAAGCGTCCAACGTCTCAATGTAGAAAGCTTACCGTTCTATCGTAGGCTTCTTCAAAACTTCATTGATGTCAAAGTCCAGCCTTATATCTTTACCCAAGTGCAGAGCTATCTTCCCATTCTTGACGTCGTTGATGGCTCCAGCGGTGGCTAAGAACGGTCTACCAAGAATGAGCGGATCCTTAGGTTCTTCATCCATTTCCAACACAACAAAGTCCGTAGGCACGTTTACACAGCTGATTCTCACTGGCAAGTCCTCAAGCAAACCCACTGGTAACCTCACGCTTCTGTCGGCTAGGACCAAGGAGATTCTACAATCTTTGAATCTCGTGAATCCAAACTTCTTTGCTATAGAATGAGGCATCAAATTTATACTAGCTCCAAAATCGCAAAGACAGCCCTTGAACTCTAATGGACCTAAGGCGCAAGGTATAGTGAAGCTTCCAGGATCTCCCAACTTCTTGGGAACCATCTCTATATGTATTATGGCGCTACATTCTTCACTAAGTACTAGCACTTCCTTGCTTTCCTTATTTTTCTTTGCAAGCGTGTCTTTGAAATTTTTTGCACATTTAGGCATCATGGCAAGGCAGTCTACGAGAGGTAGCTTGATCTCTACGTCTTTAGATGCTTCTCAAACAAGATTCTGTGCTTCTCTATAAGTTGCTTCTTGAAGCGGCCAGGAAAAGGTAGCTTGGGTACATACGGTGGAGGTACATAAGCATCTTTCTCCTTAGCAGCTTGCTCCACTTTCTTCTCTACAGCAACCTCCATACCCTTTCTTGATCTCTCAATCCAAACATTGTGGAAGATGATTTCATCATCAGCTGAAAGCTTACCTTCCTCCTCCTGAGTTACAACGTCCTCGTTGTTCTTAGGAGTAATCGTAGGTGCAAGCTCTTTCCCACTCCTTAGTGTAATGGCGTTGGCGTATTCCTTGGGATTCTGCTCACACTTGCCCGGTAAGCTATTCTGACCACTTGTACTCGCCTTTCCTTTCTCTAGCTGCTTGATCTTGTTATTCAAGTTTGTAATCTGAGTAGAGAAGTCAGTGAGGGAGTAGTTTAAGCGAGTGTTCAACTCGGCAAACTTCTGGTTTGTAGATGATTGCCCTTGAATCAATTGTTGGAACATGGCTTGGACAGGATCAACTTGTTGTTGTTGCATCTGTTGTTGAGGAGCAAAGCCCAGAGGGTACATTGGTGTATAGCCCTTGTTTCCTTGCTGTTGTCCTTGGAAGTTGCCTTGCCCTTGGAAACCACCACTCGGCTGAAAACCTTTGTTTAGGGAACGAATGGTTTTGCTTGCTGAGCAGGGTACACTGGATCTTTAGGGTTCGCGACATTGGTGCTTCTATAGGAGAGATTGTTGTTCTGGTTGTAGCCTTGTGAATATCTTTGAGGTTTGTAGTTGTTCTGACCGGCTACGCAATTAGCTTCTTCTTCTTGGCATTGCTCTAGCTCATCTAAGACATACGCGGCTTCACCAACAAAATGGACATGCTTTTAGTTAGCAGTCATGAGCTTATCGATCTTCTCATGTAAAGACTTCATTTCCTTCTTGTTGGCTTCAAGATCAGATCCTCTTGGGGCGCGGTCATAGTCCTCTGAACAGTTTCCATCACTTAATGCCAAGTTTTTAATTAGCTTCATGCCTTCTTCAACCTCTTGACCAAGGAAGTTTCCTTTGCTTGTCGTGTCAAGTAGTAGCCTGATCTTTGGAAGTGCTCCGCGGTAGATAGTACTCAATAAGGTCTCTTCACTGAAACCGTGGTGAGGGCAAGCGATTATGTAATCTTTAAAGCGCTTCATAGCCTCGTTGAATGACTCATTCTGACGCTGAGTGAAACCACTGATCTTGCTTCTCAATCTTGCTGTCCGAGAGCTTGAGAAAAACTTGGAGAGGGAAGCTTTCTTACAACCTGCCCAAGAAGTGATAGTGCCCTGTGGAAGAGTCTTCTCCCAATGCCGTGCCTTGTCGCTTAAGGAAAAGGGGATCAAGCGCAGCTTGAAGCTGTCTTCCGAGATGCCATTTATCTTGAGCATTCCACAAAGCTGCTCGAAGTTGTCTAGATGCGCCAATGGGTCCTCCAAAGCTAACCCATGAAATTTGTTGTTTTGCACCATCTGAACAAACCCTGGCTTGATCTCGAAATTATTGTTCTGCACTGGAGGAGGAGTGATCCCAAACCTATTATGGTGAGTATTGGGAGCATCTCCCGCTCCAATGATGCGTGGGGGTCTAGCCGCGTGGTGGGGGTTTCCATTACCCCTTCCCACAGCTTCATGAGGTCCCTCAGGATGTTCGTGCTCAGCCATTGCTTCAAAATCCACTGAACCTTGCTGAACAATCTCCTCAAAAGCTCTTGCTTGCTCTCTAACTCTTCTTTGTCTTGAATGGCCGAGTTGATGAATGTTGTCCAAGGGTTGAAGTAGATTGTTGTCACCCCTTGAACGTAGATTCATGTACCTGAAAGACACAAGTTTAAGAGTAGAGAAATCAGTAACCAAAAAAAAAACAAAGGCTTAGTCTTTACTAAACCCCAAATCTGAATGCTTTCTAAACACTCCTAAGACGGCAACAGCGCCATTTGATAACAACTTTTTAACGTCTATAGAAGCAAGCAATGCAGGAGGTTATCAAAACTCTCTAGCAGCACACAGTCGTAGTACAGTGCAAGAGGAATCAATCCAACCTAGGAGCATAGAAAGTGCAATGAGACTGCAAGGATCATGTAAAGCTAAGCAAATGATGAATGGTTTTGTGAAAATCCTAAAAACTAGATGCAAGTGTCAATTGCAAAGCAAAACTATTTTAAAAATACTAGAAACAAGTGAGCTACCACGAGGAACAAGCGGAATGATTAAAATGAAAAGCTATGAATTAATAAAAATCGACTAGTGGATCGACCACAGGATCGACCACTAGATCGAGCAACAACAATCGATCTACTAAGCAGCTTGAACAGAAATGAATCTAATCGACCTAGATGCAAACAAATAGCAAGCGAATGATTAACAGAGATGATAAAACACTAAGAAAGAGGGCCCAGGGTTGAGAATCATGTTTAAGGGTTTCAAAGGTTCAAGCTTTGTTTGAAAACTTTGGATCTACTCACTTTGTGAGAGTCTCTAGGCCTTGAAAACAAAACAAGATCCATCCATGGCGTGTGGTATGGATCACTCTTTCATTCTCTTCTCCAAACCCATGGCTTTTGGTGGAAAAAGAGATTGAAAGGCATAAAACATAGATTTCAAACACACGGCCTAACTAATCCCCTAAACGACCATGACGTGTGGGAAAGGAAGGATTAGCCTCTAGGATTTGACTTCTCCAGGACATCTGAATCCCGTCAAGGTATGATATCCCTCTGATCATAAAGATCTTGGCGTGAGAGTCTTTAAGCCTTAAGCTCAAATCCTAGAAGAGAAGGCGATGAAGAACAAGAAAACACCAAACTTTAAACCTTTTCAACCCCTTTGAATCCTCTCAACCCCGAAAACCCGATGAAACCACTCACGACTCATAAAGTAAATCGAACGAAATGCAATAAACGATGACCTAAACATGAAAAACGATTGATGAAAAGCAAAGATACAATATTCAAAACATAAAAGCAAGAAAAAGCTCGAAAATCTACAAAGGCGAATCGCCTAAAACGAGAGAGATGATAGAAAAGTAGTAGACATGGTCGAATAATGAAAGGGATCGTTGCTCTTTGCCAAAAATGGCCAAACCACAAATGGTCCCTCCTCCACCACCAGGTAACGTCTATAGAAGCAAGCAATGCATGAGGTTATCAAAACTCAAGCAACACACAGTGGTAGTACAGTGCAAGAGGAATCAATCCAACCTACGAGCATCGAAAGTGCAATGAGAATGCAAGGATCATGTAAAGCTAAGCAAATGATGAACTGCTTTGTGGAAATCTTAACAACTTGATGCAAGTGTCAAATGCAATGCAAAACTATTTTAAAAATACTAGAAACGAGTGAGCTACCACGAGGAACAAGCGGAATGATTAAAATGCAAAGCTATGAATTAATAAAAATCGACTAGTGGATCGACCACGGGATCGACCACTAGATCGAGCAACAACGATCGATCTACTAAACGGCTTGAACAGAAATGAATCTAATCGACCAAGATGCGAACAAATAGCAAGCGAATGATTAACAGAGATGATAAAACACTAAGAAAGAGGGTCCAGGGTTGAGAATCATGTTCAAGGGTTTCAAGGTTCAAGCTTGGTTTGAAAACTTCGGATCTACTTACTTTGTGAGACTCTGTAGGCCTTGAAATCAAAACAAGATCCATCCATGGCGTGTGGTATGGATCACTCTTTCATTCTCTTCTCCAAACCCATGGCTTTTGGTGGAAAAAGAGACTGAATGGCATAAAACACAGATTTCAAACACACGGCCTAACTAATCCCCTAAACGAACATGGCGTGTGGGAAAGGAAGGATTAGCCTCTAGGATTTGACTTCTCCAGGACCTCTGAATCCCGTCAAGGTAAGATAGCCCTCTGATCATAAAGATCTTGGCGTGAGAGTCTTTATGCCTTAAGCGCTCAAATCCTAGAAGAGAAGGCGATGAAGAACAAGAAAGCACCAAACTTTAAACCTTTTCAACCCCTTTGAATCCTCTCAACCCCGAAAACCCGATGAAACTACTCACGACTCATAAAGTAAATCGAACGAAATGGAATAAACGATGAACTAAACATGAAAAACGATTGATTAAAAGCAGAGATCCAATATTGAAGACATAAAAGCAAAAAAAATCTCGTAAGTCTAAAATGGAAATCGCCTAAAACGAGAGAAATGATAGAAAAGTAGTCGATAGTGTGGAATAATGAAAGGGATCGTTGCTCTTTGCCAAAAATGGCCAAACCGCAAATAGTCCCTCCTCCACCACCATGTAACGTCTATAGAAGCAAGCAATGCAGGAGGTTATCAAAACACAAGCAGCACACAGTCGTAGTACAGTGCAAGAGGAATCAATCCAACCTAAGAGCATAGAAAGTGCAATGAGAATGCAAGGATCATGTCAAGCTAAGCAAATGATGAACGATTTTGTGAAAATTCTAAAAACTAGATGCGAGTGTCAAATGCAAAGCAAAACTATTTTAAAAATACTAGAAACGAGTAAGCTACCACGAGGAACAAGCGGAATGATTAAAATGTAAAGCTATGAATTAATAAAAATTGACTAGTGGATCGACCACGGGATCGACCACTAGATCGAGCAACAACGATCGATCTACTAAACGGCTTGAACAGAAATGAATCTAATCGACCAAGATGCGAACAAATAGCAAGCGAATGACTAACAGAGATGATAAAACACTAAGAAAGAGGGTCCAGGGTTGAGAATCATGTTCAAGGGTTTCAAGGTTCAAGCTTGGTTTGAAAACTTCGGATCTACTCACTTTGTGAGACTCTCTAGGCCTTGAAAACAAAACAAGACTCTTTCATTCTCTTCTCCAAACCCATGGCTTTTGGTGGAAAAAGAGATTGAAAGGCATAAAACACAGATTTCAAACACACAGCCTAACTAATCCCCTAAACGACCATGGCGTGTGGGAAAGGAAGGATTAGCTTCTAGGATTTGACTTCTCCAGGACATCTGAATACCGTCAAGGTAAGATATCCCTCTTATCATAAAGATCTTAGCGTTAGAGTCTTTAAGCCTTAAGCGCTCAAATCCTAGAAGAGAAGGCGATGAAGAACAAGAAAACACGAAACTTTAAACCTTATCAACCCCTTTGAATCCCCTCAACCCCGAAAACTCGATGAAACTACTCACGACTCATAAAGTATTTCGAACGAAATGCAATAAACGATGAACTAAACATGAAAAACGATTGACTAAAAGCAAAGATCCAATATTCAAAACATAAGAGCAAGAAAAAGCTCGAAAGTCTACAATGGCAAATCGCCTAAAACGAGAGAGATGATAGAAAGGTAGTCGACAGGGTGGAACAATGAAAGGGATCGTTGCTCTTTGCCAAAAATGGCCAAATCGCAAAAGGTCTTTCTTTCCGATCAATTTCAATAGTAGATTGAGCGCCATTTGATAACAACTTTTTAACGTCTATAGAAGCAAGCAATGCAGGAGGTTATCAAAACTCTCTACCAGCACACAGTCGTAGTACAGCACAAGAGGAATCAATCCAACCTAGGAGCATAGAAAGTGCAATGAGAATGCAAAGATCATGTAAAGCTAAGCAAATGATGAATGGTTTTGTGAAAATCCTAAAAACTAGATGCAAGTGTCAATTGCAAAGCAAAACTATTTTAAAAATACTTGAAACGAGTGAGCTACCACGAGGAACAAGCGGAATGATTAAAATGGAAAGCTATGAATTAATAAAAATTGACTAGTGGATCGACCACAGGATCGACCACTAGATCGATCAACAACAATCGATCTACTAAGCAGCTTGAACAGAAATGAATCTAATCGACCAAGATGCGAACAAATAGCAAGCGAATGATTAACAGAGATGATAAAACACTAAGAAGAGGGCCCAGGGTTGAGAATCATGTTTAAGGGTTTCAAAGGTTCAAGCTTGGTTTGAAAACTTTGGATCTACTCACTTTGTGAGAGTCTCTAGGCCTTGAAAACAAAACAAGATCCATCCATGGCGTGTGGTATGGATCACTTTTTCATTCTCTTCTCCAAACCCATGGCTTTTGGTGGAAAAAGAGATTGAAAGGCATAAAACACAGATTTCAAACACACGGCCTAACTAATCCCCTAAACGACCATGACGTTTGGGAAAGGAAGGATTAGCCTCTAGGATTTGACTTCTCTAAGACATCTGAATCCCGTCAAGGTATGATATCCCTCTGATCATAAAGATCTTGGCGTGAGAGTCTTTAAGCCTTAAGCTCAAATCCTAGAAGAGAAGGCGATGAAGAACAAGAAAACACCAAACTTTAAACCTTTTCAACCCCTTTGAATCCTCTCAACCCCGAAAACCCGATGAAACCACTCACGACTCATAATGTAAATCGAACGAAATGCAATAAACGATGAACTAAACATGAAAAACGATTGATTAAAAGCAAAGATCCAATATTCAAAACATAAAAGCAAGAAAAAGCTCGAAAATCTACAATTGGGAATCGCCTAAAACGAGAGACATGATAGAAAAGTAGTAGACATGGTGGAATAATGAAAGGGATCGTTGCTCTTTGCCAAAAATGGCCAAACCACAAATGGTCCCCCCCTCCACCACCAGGTAACGTCTATAGAAGCAAGCAATGCAGGAGGTTATCAAAACTCAAGCAACACACAGTGGTAGTACAGTGCAAGAGGAATCAATCCAACCTAGGAGCATCGAAAGTGCAATGAGAATGCAAGGATCATGTAAAGCTAAGAAAATGATGAACTGCTTTGTGGAAATCCTAAAAACTAGATGCAAGTGTCAAATGCAATGCAAAACTATTTTAAAAATACTAGAAACGAGTGAGCTACCATGAGGAACAAGCGGAATGATTAAAATGCAAAGCGATGAATTAATAAAAATCGACTAGTGGATCGACCACGGGATCGACCACTAGATCGAGCAATAACGATCGATCTACTAAACGGCTTGAACAGAAATTAATCTAATCGACCAAGATGCGAACAAATAGCAAGCGAATGATTAACAGAGATGATAAAACACTAAGAAAGAAGGTCCAGGGTTGAGAATCATGTTCAAGGGTTTCAAAGGTTCAAGCTTGGTTTGGAAACTTTTGATCCACTCACTTTATGAGACTCTCTTGGCCTTGAAAACAAAACAAGATCCATCCATGGCTTGTGGTATGGATCGACCACGGGATCGACCACTAGATCGAGCAACAATGATCGATCTACTAAACGACTTGAACAGAAATGAATATAATCGACCAAGATGCGAACCAATACCAAGCGAATGATTAACAGAGATGTTAAAACACTAAGAAAGAGGGTGCAGGGTTAAGAATCATGTTCAAGGGTTTCAAAGGTTCAAGCTTGGTTTGAAAACTTTGGATCTACTTACTTTGTGAGACTCTGTAGGCCTTGAAATCAAAACAAGATCCATCCATGGCGTGTGGTATGGATCACTCTTTCATTCTCTTCTCCAAACCCATGGCTTTTGGTGGAAAAAGAGACTGAATGGCATAAAACACAGATTTCAAACACACGGCCTAACTAATCCCCTAAACGAACATGGCGTGTGGGAAAGGAAGGATTAGCCTCTAGGATTTGACTTCTCCAGGACCTCTGAATCCCGTCAAGGTAAGATAGCCCTCTGATCATAAAGATCTTGGCGTGAGAGTCTTTAAGCTTTAAGTGCTCAAATCCTGGAAGAGAAGGCGATGAAGAACAAGAAAACACCAAACTTTAAACCTTTTCAACCCCTTTGAATCCTCTCAACCCCGAAAACCCGATGAAACTACTCACGACTCTTAAAGTAAATCGAACGAAATGGAATAAACGATGAACTACACATGAAAAACGATTGATTAAAAGCAGAGATCCAATATTCAAGACATAAAAGCAAGAAAAATCTCGAAAGTCTACAATGGAAATCGCCTAAAACGAGGGAAATGATAGAAAATTAGTCGATAGTGTGGAATAATGAAAGGGATCGTTGCTCTTTGCCAAAAATGGCCAAACCGCAAATAGTCCCCCCTCCACCACCATGTAACGTCTATAGAAGCAAGCAATGCAGGAGGTTATCAAAACACAAGCAGCACACAGTCGTAGTACAGTGCAAGAGGAATCAATCCAACCTAAGAGCATAGAAAGTGCAATGAGAATGCAAGGATCATGTCAAGCTAAGCAAATGATGAACGGTTTTGTGAAAATCCTAAAAACTAGATGCGAGTGTCAAATGCAAAGCAAAACTATTTTAAAAATACTAGAAACGAGTAAGCTACCACGAGGAACAAGCGGAATGATTAAAATGTAAAGCTATGAATTAATAAAAATTGACTAGTGGATCGACCACGGGATCGACCACTAGATCGAGCAACAACGATCGATCTACTAAACGGCTTGAACAGAAATGAATCTAATCGACCAAGATGCAAAAAAATAGTAAGCGAATGATTAACAGAGATGATAAAACACTAAGAAAGAGGGTCCAGGGTTGAGAATCATGTTCAAGGGTTTCAAGGTTCAAGCTTGGTTTGAAAACTTCGGATCTACTCACTTTGAGAGACTCTCTAGGCCTTGAAAACAAAACAAGACTCTTTCATTCTCTTCTCCAAACCCATGGCTTTTGGTGGAAAAAGAGATTGAAAGGCATAAAACACAGATTTCAAACACACAGCCTAACTAATCCCCTAAACGACCATGGCGTGTGGGAAAGGAAGGATTAGCTTCTAGGATTTGACTTCTCCAGGACATCTGAATCCCGTCAAGGTAAGATATCCCTCTTATCATAAAGATCTTAGCATTAGAGTCTTTAAGCCTTAAGCGCTCAAATCCTAGAAGAGAAGGCGATGAAGAACAAGAAAACACGAAACTTTAAACCTTATCAACCCCTTTGAATCCCCTCAACCCCGAAAACCCGATGAAACTACTCACGACTCATAAAGTAAATCGAACGAAATGGAATAAACGATGAACTAAACATGAAAAACGATTGATTAAAAGCAGAGATCCAATATTCAAGACATAAAAGCAAGAAAAATCTCGAAAGTCTACAATGGCGAATCGCCTAAAACGAGAGAGATGATAGAAAAGTAGTCGACAGGGTGGAATAATGAAAGGGATATTTGCTCTTTGCCAAAAATGGCCAAACCGCAAAAGGTCCCCCCCCCCCCCCCCCTACGGTCCAAAAACAGGTTGGACGGATAAGGCTGATCTGGGATCGATCTCGAAGCTCGATCTGGTACTCGATCACGTCTTGGGTCAGATTGCTCTTGGTCGATCTCTGGGTTGATCTTGTGCTGATCGGTCCACTAGTAGATTTTTATTAATATATAGCTTTGCATTTTAATCATTCCGCTTGCTCCTCGTGGTTGCTCCCCCGTTTCTAGTATTTTTAAAATAGTTTTGCTTTGCATTTGACACTTGCATCTAGTTTTTAGGATTTTCACAAAACCATTCATCATTTGCTTAGCTTTACATGATCCTTGCATTCTCATTGCACTTTCTATGCTCCTAGGGTTGATTGATTCCTCTTGCACTGTACTACGACTGTGTGCTGCTTGAGTTTTGATAACCTCCTGCATTGCTTGCTTCTATAGACGTTAAAAAGTTGTTATCAATAAGACATGATAATTAAAAGTCCAAATTAAAGTTCAAGTTGATAGAGTTGATTTTCAGAGAACAAATGCTTTCGTATGAGATGAGATGATCAAAATTAGCATTCCAAGCATGGTTCAGTCTTAACTACTAGCTTTCTTATGATGCATGAAACAATTAATCACTTAAACACTGAAATCATTTTTAAACTCTAAGCACTTTACAAGGAACATTCATCATTATGCCCTATGCAAATGCAATGCAACCTATATGTCAACACTATACTCAATCCTAAGAGAATGAAATGCAACTACATGCTTTCTTTTTGGTTTGCAAAAATATGCAGATTGTTTTCAAATTTTTTGATTTTTTGTGTTTTTCTATGCCTTAGATGAATGCATGATATGCATGTGACTCAAGATGAAAGAAAATGAAAAACTAAGAATACATAACACAAAGTCAAACCCGAAATCTCTCCCCCACACTTAAATTACACAGTCCCTTGTGTAATGAAAGCAATGAGAGAGAGAAGCAACAAAATATAATACAAAACTTTAAAAATGCAGTGGTATAAACAATGAGTAGGATGTGGTATCTTTTTAGTAAGTGGAGAGGTGGGAGGATCCAGATGTCTGTGGAGACTTGATAGCTCTCCTCTTGTTCCTCCTTTCATAAGTATTTGGAGATGGTGCTGCTTCTTGAGGTGGAGGAACCCAGCTTGACCAAAACCTTTCAGCTTGAGACGAATCACCTTGATTACACCATTGTCATGTTTGTTGAACTTTAGAAGGGTTGGGAGCTGGCGCTTCCCATGCTGATGGTGTATGGGTCCTTGGCTCATATGATGAAGCCCATGGTTGTGCCCATGATCCCCATTGATCACTTGGTTGTGCATGAAAGGAATGTCTTCCATGGGGGTTCCAAACAGCTTCCTTTTCTTCCGTTGGATCAGCTTGTGGCCTTGGCTCTTCATGGTGAGAAGTGTACTCATAAGTGTGGCTTTGATGGGAAGCTTCTCCTGATGTAGCTTTGTTCTTCTTGAAATGCCCCTTAACCATCTTCACCAGCTTCTTGATGGCTTTGTCTTGCCACTTACACCATTTCTGAAGGGTGTCTATATTCTCATGAGCAGACTTCATAGAGCTATCTTGGCTAGGGCCTTCATAAGGCTTGAAATGGAACTGCTTTGAGTTGTAGTTCACCACCTCATCTTCATCAAGTTCTTCTTCTTGGGTTTCTCCTTGGCTTTCAGCGCCAGCAGTAGCATCTTCATGGACTTCTTCTGCAGGCTCTTCTTCTCTAACTTCTTCTTCAACTTCTTCTGGTTCTACTTCCCCACTAGCTTCTTCACTCTCTTCTGGAACAGGGACTCGATGGTAAAGCTGAGTCTAATCCTTACAGAAACCAATGTTACCACTCAAACCTTTCAGAAAAGATTGTGCAGTCTAGGACAAAGCTCCCAGGGTCTGTCAGCTTCTCTGATATCTTGTTCTGTATCACTGCACTGACTTACTCTGAAATCAGCATTGTCCCTTGCTCAAGCCCTAGATTCTTGATCATCATCCTTTTCACATATCTCTTGATCACAGGAGTAGTCCTTATAGCATCAATCAAATGAATCTCCACCACAAGCTTATCCATGATAGATTTGATCCTAGCATCCTGATAAAGGGTTTTCTTATGCTCTAATGCAGCAGAGAGGTTATCAAAACTCTAATGCACGCAACGTTGTAGTAAAGCAAGCAGGAGAGTGTCAATCCACTTCTAGATGATAGAGAATCCATAGAGAATGCAAGGTCTAAGACAAATCTAAGCAAATGAGACAGTTTATGAGAAATATTCTAAAAACTAAATGCAGAAACTTAAACAGAGTGAAACCTATTTTAAAATTACTAGAAAGGAAGCAGTTACCACGAGAAACAAACAGATAAATTAAAGGGAAGAGCTTCGAAATGTTAAAATTCGACTAGTGGATCGATCATAAGATCGACCACTAGATCGAGCAGAAACGATCGATCTCGTCTAAAACCGTAAGAACAATGAATCTAATGACCAGGATGCTATCAGATAACAAGTAAAAGATGAAATGAGAAGTAAATATGCTAAAAGAAAGGGCTTTAGGGTTGAGATTCATATAAAGGATTTCAAGGATCGATCTTGGGTTTGAAACTTTAGATAGACTCACTTGGTGAGGATCTCTAAGCCTTGAAAACAAAACAAGATCTATCAGTGGCTTTCGGTATAGATCACTCTTTCATCCTCTCCTCCAAACACATGGCTTTTGGCGGAAAGAGGGGTTGAAAGGCAAGTAAAACAGATTTCGAGTAATGGCTTAACTAGTCCCCCAAACTTCCATGGCTTTTGGGAAGGGGTAACTAGTCTCTAAGGTGTGATCTTCCGAGGCCCCTGGATCCTGTCAAGGTAAGGAACCTCTTGGATCATGAAGCTCTTGGCGTGAGAGTCTTCAAGTATTAAGCTTTCAACACCTTAGAAGAGATAGCCTTAAAACGTTTAGAAAACAAACCAAGATCGAACCTTTTCTACCCTTTAATCCTCTCAACCCCGAACCCAAAGTAAACTACTCACTACACATAAAGTAAATCAAGCAAAGCAGAAGAAATACGACGATGAACATGAAAGAAACTAGATTAAACGATAAGGATTCGAATACAAAAGCTCCTAAAGAAAACTGGTTCAACAATGGTGTTCTTCCAAAAAACGAGGGACAAAACTTGAGGAAAAAGATAAGAATCTAAAAGTCGTCCAAAAAGCATCTCTCCGCCTTGCCTAAAATGCCCAAACAGGCCAATGGTCCCCCCTTCGCTAACAGCCAAAAACGGTTGAAAGGACAGAGATCGACCATTGGATCGAGTTGTTCTCTCGATCATATCCGGACATCGTGTCTTTGGCTCGATCCGGGTCTCGATCTTCGTCGGTGAATCGAGTGTTGCATCCGATCTTTGTATCGATCTTCGGGTGGATCGAGTGGTGTACTTGATCTGGCTCTCGCTCTGCATGGCGTCATTTACGTCCGTACCGATTGATCGATTGCTTCACTCGATCTCCGTCTCGATCATTATCCTTGGATCGCCTAGTTGGCTCGATCTTCTGGTCGATCAACTCCTAGATCGACCGGCCATGCTCGATCTGCTCCTCGATCAGTGGTCCTTAGCATATTCCCGAGCTCCTTTGACCTGCTACATCAGCCTCTACACCTCCACGAACCTCCATGACTCCAAAGCAGCCAGAAACAACCTGAATGTGATGCAAAATGCAGAAAAAATGCATATGCTGATGCAAGAATGCTCTAGGACCCTAAGTGATGCAATCTAACCTAAAACATGATACAAATGCATGAAAAACTACCTAATGAGTATGCAAAATGTATGCAATATGCAATGACATCAATTTGCAAAGGAATTTGGAGTTCTAGAATATGACAATAGCTAACCTCTGCGACGAAAATCGATTGGTTTTACATTCGTGTTTTTGAGTTCTAGAACGGTTTTAAAAATAATCCTTTCAGTATGTAGTCTGTGATTTATGTCAACCTGCGAATTTCCCATTGCCGAGCGCCTTGTCTCAATTGATTTTAAGAAATCATAATTCGCTCCTGATCTCGTTACTTTCATTTGCTGTTTAGTTTTATTTGTTATTGACTGCTTAGCTTCATTTGAATCTAAAGTCTGTTGAGTAATAGTCTTAAGTCCTTATGGATTTGATCCCTAAGTACTACAGTGAACTCTTAATTTGAGAGAGTAGCTCTAAGGATAATTTGAGCTACTCTCTCAAATTAGGGTCCTAGAGCATTCTTGCATACTGAAAGGATTATTTTTAAAACCGTTCTAGAACTCAAAAACACGAATGTAAAACCAATCGATTTTCGTCGCAGAGGTTAGCTATTGTCATATTCTAGAACTCCAAATTCCTTTGCAAATTGATGTTATTGCACATTGCATGCATTTTGCATACTCATTAGTTAGCTTTTCATGCAATTGTATCACGTTTTAGGTTAGATTGCATCATTTAGGGTCCTAGAGCATTCTCGCATCAGCATACGCATTTTCCTTGCATTTTGCATCACATTTAGGTTGTTTCTGGCTGCTTTGGAGTGGTGGAGGTTCTTGGACGTGTTGAAGCTGATGTAGCAGTTCGTGGGAGCTCGAAAATATGCTAAGGACCAGAGATCGAGTAGCAGATCGAGCATGGCCGGTCGATCTAGGAGTTGATCGACCAGAATATCGAGCCAACTAGGCGATCCAAGGAGAATGATCGAGACGGAGATCGAGTGAAGCAATCGATCAATCGGTACGGACGTAAATAACGCCATGCAGAGCGAGAGACAGATCGAGCCGACGACACGATGCCCGGATATGATCGAGAGAACCACTCGATCTTGGAGTCGATCTCTGTCCTTTCAACCATTTTTGGCTGCTAGCGAAGGGGGGACCATTGGCTTGTTTGGGCATTTTAGGCAAGGCGGCGACGCCCTTTTTCGATAACTTTGAGATCCTTATCCTTTTCAATATGTTTTCTCTCTCTTTTTCGTGAAGAACACCATTGTTGAAACTCGTATTTCTCTTAAGCTTTTGTATTCGAATCGTTTCTGTTTAATCCAGTTTTTCTTTCATGTTCATCGTCTCGTTTCTTATGCTTTGCTTGATTTACTCTATGTGTAGCGAGTAGTTTACTTTGGGTTCGGGGTTGAAAGGATTAAGGGGTAGAAAGGGTTTCAATCTTGGGATTTTTCTAAACGTTTTTAAAGGCTATCTCTTCTAAGGTGTTGAAAGCTTAATGCTTGAAGACTCTCACGCCAAGAGCTTCATGATCCGAGAGGTTCCTTACCTTGACAGGATCCAGGATTCTCAGAAGATCACACCTTAGAGACTAGTTACCCCTTTCCAAAAGCCATGGAAGTTTGGGGGATTAGTTAAGCCATTTACTTGAAATCTGTTTTCCTCGCCTTTCGACCTCTCTTTCCACCAAAAGCCATAGGTTTGGAGGAGAGGATGAAAGAGTGATCTATACCGAAAGCCGTGGATAGATCTTGTTTTGTTTTCAAGGCTTAGAGATCCTCACCAAGTTAGTCGATCTGAAGTTTTGAAACCAAGGTCGAGCCTTTGAAACCTCTAACCATGAATCTCAACCCTAGGCCCTTTCTTTTAGCATCTTTACGTCTATTCTCATCGTTCGCTTGTTATCTGATAGCATCCTGGTCATTTAGCTTTACTGTTCTTACGATTTTAGACGAGATCGATTGTTACTGCTCGATCTAGTGGTCGATCTCGTGGTCGATCCACTAGTCGAATTTTAATAATTCGAAGCTCTTTCCTTTAATCAATCCGTTTTTTTCTCGTGGTAGTTGCTTCCTTTCTAGTATTTTTAAAATAGGTTTCATTCTGTTTAGGTTGCTGCATCTAGTTCTTAGATATTTTCTCATAAACTTTTTCATTTTGCTTAGATTTGCTTTAGTCCTTGCATTCTCTGTGCATTCTCTATCTCCTAGAAGTGGATTGACTCTCTCTTGCTTGCTATACTACAACATTGCTTGCATTAGAGTTTGATAACCTCTCTGCATCATAACCCGAGCTAGAAATAAGTTTATCAAATGGCGTCGTTGCCATTCTAGGACTGTTTAGAGAACATAGAGATTTGGGTCTTAGCAAAGACTAAGTCTTTGCCTTTTTCAAGTTACTAATACTTCTACTCTCAAACGTGTGTTTTCAGGTACATGAATCTTCGTTCAAGGGGAGACAACAATCTTCTATAACCCTTAGACAACATTCATCAACTTGGTCACTCACGGCAAAGGAGAGTCAGAGAGCAAACAAGAGCCTTTGAGGAGATTGTTCAGCACGGTTTGGTTGACTTTGAAGCTATGGCTGAACACGAGCATCCAGAAGGACCTCCTCCAGCAGGACGGGGCAATGGAAACCCCCAACACGCGGCTAGAACACCGAGGATCATAGGAGCCGGACATGCTCCCAATACCCACCACAATATGGTTGGGATCACTCCTCTTCCTATACAAAACAATAACTTCGAGATCAAGCCAGGTTTCATCTCCAAGGTGCAAAACAACAAGTTCCACGGCTTAGCAATGGAAGACCCCTTGGAGCACCTAGACAACTTCGAGCAAGTATGTGGGATGATCAAGATAAATGGCATATCCGAAGATGCTTTCAAGCTGCGCCTCTTCCCCTTTTCACTCGGAGACAAAGCTAGACATTGGGAGAAGACCCTCCCACAAGGCACCATCACATCATGGGCTGAGTGTAAGAAGGCATTCCTCTCAAAGTTCTTCTCAAGCACAAGGACAGCACGGTTGAGAAGCAAAATCAGCGGTTTCACTCAAAGGAACAACGAGACATTCAACGAAGCAATGGAGCGTTTCAAAGATTACACGATCCAATGTCCTCATCACGGGTTCAGTGAGGAGACACTACTCAGTACCATATACCGTGGAGCTTCACCAAAGATCAGGTTGTTGCTTGACACAGCTAGCAAAGGGAACTTCCTCGGTCAAGGGTAGAAGAGGGTATGGAGCTGATAGAAAACTTGGCGTTGAGTGATGGAAACTATGCTGAAGATTATGACCGTGCACCAAGAGGATCAGAGTTAGAGTCTCACAAGATTGATAAGTTGGTGTTAGCTAATCAGAAGCATGTTCACTTTGTTGGTGAAGCTGATCAGAACCAAGAGGAGTTAGAGCTAAGCCAAGAAGAAGCAAATTGGGTGGCTGGTCGAGGAGGACATACCGATAGATGATAGCCTCCCCGAAGAGAAAGTCTATGTGCTCGAATATTTGAACAACAACTTCTCTTACCGAAGCACCAACGTAGCTAACCCTAAAGACCAAGTGTACCCTGCTCAGCAAGCTAAAACTTTCATCCCTTACAACAAAGGTTTTCAACCGAGTGGTGGTTTCCAAGGTCAAGGGCAGAGCAACTTCCAAGGGCAACAACAACAATACAACAAGGGTTATACTCCTAACTACCCTCCGGGCTTTGCACCTCAGCAACAACAACCGATGCAACAACAAGTTGATCCGGTTCAAGCAATGTTTCAACAGCTAATACAAGGGCAAGCCTCTACCAACCAGAAGTTCGCTGAAATGAACACTCGCCTAGACTCATCTCTAACCGACTTCTCCACTCAGATCACCAACCTAAACAACAAGATCAAGCAGCTGGAGAAAGTGAAAGCAAGTACGAGTGGTCAGAACTGTCTTCCGGGAAAGTGTGAGCAAAATCCCAAGGAGTATGCTAATGCTATAACGTTGAGTAGCGGCAAAGAGCTCGAACCTCCGGTCTCTACAAAGAACAACGAGGACGTTGTAATTCAAGAGGGGGAGGGTAAACCTTCGGCTGATGATGATGAGATGAACTTTGACAACGTTTGGATTCAAGGGCCGAGGAGAGGAGATAAAGCGGTCGCTGAGAAGAAAAGTGAGCAAACCACCAAGGAGAAGGACTCTTACGTGCCCCCACCTTACGTACCGAAGTTGCCATTTCCCGGTCGTTTCAAAAAGCAGCTAATAGAGAAGCATCGGATCCTGTTTGAGAAGCACCTGAGAGACATGGAAATCAAGTTGCCTCTTGTTGATTGTCTAGCTATGATGCCCAAGTGCGCCAAGTTTTTCAAGGACACCCTTGTGAAGAAGAACAAAGAAAGCAAAGAGGTACTTGTTCTAAGTGAAGAGTGTAGCGCGGTTATACACAAGAAGATAGTCCCTAAGAAGCTGGGAGACCCTGGAAGCTTCACTATACCCTGCGCTTTGGGTCCTCTAGAGTTCAAGAGTTGCTTGTGTGATTTCGGGGCTAGCATAAACTTGATGCCTCACTCCGTGGCTAAGAAGCTTGGTTTTACTCGGTTTAAAGACTGTCGGATCTCATTGGTGCTGGCTGATAGAAGCGTGAGGTTGCCAGTGGGGCTGCTTGAAGACTTACCGGTACGAATCAGTGGTGTAAATGTACCTACAGACTTTGTCGTGCTGGATATGGATGAAGAGCCTAAGGATCCACTCATCTTAGGGAGACCGTTCCTTGCAACCGCCGGGGCTATTATAGATGTGAAGAATGGGAAGATTGCCTTGCATTTGGGGAAGGAGATCAGGCTTGACTTTGACATCAACGAGGTTCTGAAGAAGCCAACCATTGAAGGACAAGCTTTCTATATTGAAACAATGGATGCCTTGGCGGATGAGTTGCTGGAAGAGCTGGCTCTAGAAGACCATCTGAAGTTAGCACTGACTAAGGAGCCAGGGGAGTTTGGCTATGTGGACAAGAGAACCCAAGAGTACGTGAACCTGCTAGATTCTAGGAGGATTATCAAGAATGAAGAAGGTTGCTGACTAGAGATCGACCCCGAGATCGACGCTATCACTCGATCCAGGAGTCAGATCGACAAGTCAATCGAGAACACAACTCGATCAGGTGCAACAATCGATGGACAGATCGAGAAGAATGCTCGATCAGGAAAAACAATCGAGTCGACGATCGAGAGAGACCTCCCGATCATTTTGGAGTCCAACCAAGAGATTGACTCAGCGTCTCGATCCCTTACTCGATCCATATCAAATCGAGTAAGTGAATTGAGCGGAACGGCTCGATCTAGACGACATCGAGAGGAGAATCGACTGCAGGACTCGATCTCAGAAGGGATAGCGATGGAGGAAAGCAGTCTGAAGGGCAATGCCTCGGGTTCAAAGGAGAGTTCCAAGGAGGAAAGCAACAACAACAGCCACGAGGATGACTGGAGTGAGCTGTTAGCCCCAAAGGTGGACCTTAAGGAGCTCCCTAAAGGGCTAAGGTATGCTTTCTTAGGGCCTAATAACACCTATCCCGTGATTGTGAACGAAAACCTCAGTGATGATGAGTTGCACTCGCTCTTGACTGAGCTGAGAAAGTATAGGAAGGCCATTGGGTACTCTTTAAGTGACATCAAGGGCCTTTCACCAATGCTTTGCACTCATAGGATTCACTTGGATAATGAGAACGATTCTTCTATAGAACATCAAAGGCGTTTGAATCCTAACTTGAAAGAGGTTGTTAAGAAGGAAATCTTTAAGCTTTTAGAGGCTGACGTGATCTATCCCATAAGTGACAGCACGTGGGTTTCCCCTGTACATGTGGTTCCTAAGAAGGGAGGGATCACGGTCATAAGGAATGAAAAGGATGAGCTTATCCCTACTAGGACCATCACTGGTCATAGAATGTGTATTGACTATAGGAAACTTAACCTTGCGACTAGGAAAGACCATTTTCCTTTGCCTTTTATTAATCAAATGCTTGAGAGACTTGCAAATCACCCTTACTACTGCTTTCTCGATGGGTATAGTGGTTTATTTCAAATTTCTATTCACCCAAACGATCAGGAGAAGACGATTTTCACATGTCCCTACGGTACCTTTGCATATCGAAGGATGCCGTTTGAATTGTGTAATGCACCGGCTATGTTTCAGCGGTGTATGATGTCTATCTTCTCTGATCTTATAGAGGAGATGGTAGAGGTATTCATGGATGACTTCTCTGTGTATGGTGCGTCCTTTCCTGCGTGTTTGTTGAATCTTTGCCGGGTACTTAAACGTTGTGAAGAGACAAACTTGGTGCTGAACTGGGAGAAATGCCACTTCATGGTTAAGGAAGAGATCGTGCTCGGTCACAAGATATCAGAGAAGGGTATTGAGGTTGATCAGGCTAAGGTGGAGGTCATGATGGGTCTTGAGCCGCCGGTTAATGTTAAGGGAATCAGAAGCTTCTTGGGACACGCAGGGTTCTACAGGCGTTTCATCAAGGATTTCTCTAAGATTGCTCGCCCTCTCACACGGCTGTTGTGCAAGGAAGCTGAGTTTGTATTCGATGAGGAGTGTTTGAAGGCTTTCATGACCATCAAGGAAGCCCTTACATCAGCCCCTATAGTCCAAGCACCAGACTGGTCTCTCCCCTTTGAGATCATGTGTGATGCTAGTGACTACGCCGTAGGAGCCGTCCTTGGTCAGAAGAAAGACAAGAAGCTACACGTGATCTATTATGCTTCAAGGACCTTGGATGACACGCAATCACGATACACCACTACGGAGAAGGAGCTGCTTGCAGTAGTCTTCGCCTTTGAGAAGTTCAGATCATATCTGGTTGGCTCCAAGGCTATTGTATACACGGATCACGCTGCCTTACGATACATCTACTCGTAGAAAGACACTAAGCCTCGGCTCTTAAGATGGATTCTGTTACTCCAGGAGTTTGACATGGAGATTAAAGACAAGAAAGGGATAGAAAATGGAGTCGCTGACCACCTCTCACGGCTAAGGATCAACGAGTCTCTCCCCTTAGATGACTCTCTTCCAGAAGAGCAGCTTATGGCAATTGCTACGGCTGTTTGTGGGAAGCTAGAAGGGAGGTTTGAGGAGGTGCCGAGTTTCAAAGAAGAGGATCTACCGTGGTATGCTGATGTAGTGAACTATCTAGCATGTGGTGAGGAGCCAACACATCTCAACAGCTATCACAAGAAGAGGTTTTTGAGGGAGGCTAGTGACTACTTTTGGGACGAGCCCTACCTATACAAAAGAGGAGTAGACAGCTTGTACCGGAGATGTGTTACAAAGGAAGAAGCCAGGGACATCCTCTATCATTGCCTTGGCTCTTCCTACGGAGGACACTTCACCTCATTCAAGTTGTTTAAGAGTATCATCTTCCCGATGTTTGGGGTACCCAAGGTTGTTATAAGTGATGGAGGAAGCCACTTTATAAACAAGGTCTTTGAGAACCTCTTGAGAAAGTATAGGGTTACGCATAAGGTGGTTACACCGTATCATCCTCAAACAAGCGGTCAAGTGGAGGTCTCCAACAGGCAAATCAAGGCTATTCTAGAGAAGACCGTCGGAGCCACAAGGAAAGACTGGGCAGTGAAGCTGGACGATGCTCTTTGGGCCTACCGTACCGCTTTCAAGACGCCGATTGGTACAACTCCCTTGACTCTACTCTATGGCAAGGGCTGTCACCTCCCGGTTGAGCTGGAACACCGTGCGTTGTGGGCTGTGAAGAGGCTGAACTTTGATCTCAAGACTGCTCAGGAGAGGCGCCTTATTCAGCTACACGAACTGGACGAGTTGAGGCTGAATGCTTATGAGAGCTCCCGGATATACAAGGAGCGGACTAAGGAGGCTCATGACAAGAAGTTGGTTGCCAAGGAGCTTAAGGAAGGATGACTAGTGTTGCTGTACAACTCGAGGCTCAAGCTTTTCCCGGGCAAGCTGAAATCAAGGTGGAGCGGACCGTTCGTGATTCAAGAAGTCTTGCCGTATGGAGCTGTTACTCTGATGGGAAAAAGTGGCAGTGCATTCACCGTCAATGGACACAGAGTCAAGCCCTATTTGGCAGATAGCTATGACAAGGAGAGTACCTCAGTGCTTCTCCAAGACCCACCATCCGCTTAGACCAAGTAAGGTCTAGCTAAAGACGTTAAAGAAAGCGCACTTGGGAGGCATTCCCATGTTTATCTTGTACATATTTCTGCTTTATTTCCTTTCCAGTTTTATGTTTTTATTTTGCAAGTGTGTAGGAACATGTATAAGGAGTCTAAACTTTGACTTTGAGGTCTTAAAAAGGCAATAGGGGTTAGAATAAGGCTAGAGATCGAGTGCTAGATCGACTGATCCTGGCTCGATCTTTGCTAGATCGAGTCAGTGAATCGAGAGGAGCCAGTCGATCTAGACGAGATCGAGTGACAAGATCGACCTTGACGAAAAAGGATCGATCGATCCAAATCGGATCGACCGATCTAATTTCTCTAGGGAAAAACTGTTGAAAACTGATCGATCACTCGACTCGATCCATCACTCGATCTATGCCAAATCGACCTTTAAATCGAGGACATAGCTCGATCATGAGATCTATGCCGAGGAGCCAACATCTCAATGATCAAGAGAGCCAATCGATCCAGGACTCGATTCACTATGAATCGAGTCTCAAATCGAGTAACCCTCTCAATCTAAGCTATTTTGGGCATGAGATCGAGTCCTAGATCGACCAAATGGACTCGATCTCATGCCGAGGTAACATTTTTCTTTCCCTCCTTTACTCTTTTCCCTCCAACTTTTGAATTCAAAACTTGGTCAAGGCAAGCATCTTTGACCATGAAAGATGTGCCTTGACCAAGACTTTGTCAGAAAAACCACTTTGACCACCCATTGTTTTTGGTTTTACTAGTCTTTAAATATTTCAAACATCCTCTCACCTTCTCATTCCTGTTTTTCTCGAAAATTTTCAACAAAGAGAGTGAGAGTTTAAGTTTTCAAAAGCTAGCAAAGATATTCTGAACTTCTTGCAAAGGTATTTTCAAAAATTTAATGATTTAATTTTAGAAAATCTCCTATAAATCCGCAAGATCTTGTTTTAGAATATAGGATTGGTTTTGAATTTTTAAAACTAGCTAAGTAAAAGGAATAATTCCAGATTTTTCAGTATCTAAAGATTTGTTTCCCTTTTATTTAGCTATGATTTTTATTTATGCCAAGCCTACGGTCTCAACGCTGATGCATACAAGGTCGAGTTCCCAGCCTTCAAGAAAGCCGACGAGTTTTGGGACCTGATCAGCAATGAAGACTACAAGGCCAACACCGCTAAGATCAAGCGACTAAAGAGCCCGGTTCTGAGGTATACTCTGAAGCTGATTGCCAACACGTTCAGTGGAAGGTCTGTTGCCCCTACAGTCACGAAGACAGAGCTGTGCTTCCTGTTCCAAGGCGTGAAGCAATTGGTGTGTGATCCGGATGCAAACGACGAGCCTATGGAGGATGAACTCGGCGATGAAGTGAACTACGGCTGTGTGCTCGCGGCTTCTGTGAACTCGGCGATGAAGTGAACTCGGCGATGAAGTGAACTACGGCTGTGTGAAATACAAGGCCAATGCCTTGCGGTGCAAGGCAACCTCCTCTTACATCGGCGGCTTCCTTACTCCTCTGTTCGAGCCAGCCGGTGTGCCCATTCATGACTTTGCCCACGTCCCGAACAGAGCTTTCATGGATGAAGCATACATGAGGAATACTGATAGCTTGGGACGCACGCCAGCAGAAGGGTTCTATGCCTACCTCTTCATTGATGACGAAGATAAGAAGAGAGTGTGCATCCTTCCCAACAGAGATGAAACCGAGCTGCTTGGTGTTGGGAACATCGAGTTCTTGCCCACGGAGGAAGAATGCTTTGCCCCTTTAGGAGGACCGCCTGCTTTAGCCATTGCCCCGCGTCAAAGGTCAGAGTCTCCAGCCACGGAAGACGAGATGCTCGAGGCTTACACACTTCCCAAGCTAGACTTTGAGCCGAGGACAAAAACCGAGAAGTTCATAGCATCAGTTGTGGAGATGCAAAGGAAGATCAATAAGTGGCAAGGCAAGATGCTTAAGAAGCTGGGGAAGAAGGTCAAAGCACTTCAGGGAGGCTCGCTTAAGCCAGCTGCAAGTCAAGAGATGCAACAACACGAGAAGAGAAGGCTCTCAACCGGAGGAGTTGTCATCCGCGAGACCCAAGGAGACAACATTCAGCCGGCGCGCCATTCACCAGCTGACAAAGGAAAATCAACGATCTCTAGCTCCTCTGAAACATCCTCAAGTTCCAGCCGAGCCTAGACCAGAGGTAAACAACCTTCTTCCATTGTATATAACCGCTCATATTTGTTTCTTGCATTGTGTTTTGATGCTCCTTCGGATGAGTTTGCCATCGGGACGGTGTCAAGCAAGTTTGGGAGAGTACATGTGTGATTTAATCTTGTGTTCTTTGATCTTATTTTCCTTTTTGCACCCTTGAGTCTTTAGTCATGAAAAATTGGTAAAATTTTTAAAAAATTTTTCAAAGATTCATGTAGTTGCATTCATCTTTTTAAAACATGTTAGGATTGAGTCTAGAGTTTCTCATATCACCTAGGCTGTTTGCATTTCACATAAGGGGTTAGAATTTCTTACAAAGGTGTTTTTACTTATGAATTGTTTCAATGCCCTAGTTAGTAGTTCTCTAATGCTTTGTCTATGCTTTGAAAGTAAGTTCTTACCATGCTTGGATCACTTGTTAGGATTTTCGTGGCTTGAATTGAACTCTCATGATTTGAAACTCATTCTAATAAGTGAAAACCTTAATTTGAAATTCTAATTATCATTCTTATGCACTTGAAAATGAACACATGGTTTTAAAATATTTAGGCTCTCTTCTTCCTTTTTACCACTCTTTGTGAGCCTAAGTAGAACTCCCTCCTTGAACCTCACCCTCCTTTGAAGCCAAATGTTCTTGTGTGACATCTTTGTGAGGCCTTCCTTTTGGTTTGAACTTGGCATAAAGTGTTAGGTTTAGGCGACATGATTTGGTTTTCATATTGATTGCTAGCTTTGCATTTTGAAGCTAGGTATAGGCTTAGGATAAGTTTGGGGGATCATTGGGGTTGCTTTCTTGTCTATTTGTTTTCGGTTTCAAAAAGTTTCTGTTTTAAGGAAAGAAATAAGGTTTTAAGTGAAAGGTTATTTTTAAAACTAAGTATGCTCTAATTTCAGGAGGTAGCTCTCCCATAATAAAATAAAAAAAAGAGAAAAGAAAAGAAAAAGAAATAAAAAAAGGTGGCCTAAGTGCCAAATAAAGAAAAAAATAAAAGAAAAAAAAATAATAAGAGAGCTACCAATAAGAAATTTCTAAAGAGCAAAAGTATTTTTCAAAACCTTTTCACTAGCCTAAAAGTTTAAAAATGTCTTTATTTTGAATTGGGGATTGCTAAATTTGTGAAAGAAAGGGTAGACTCTTAAGTGGTGAGTGAGGATAAAATTTCTTAAATGAGAGAAGTATAGGATCATTTGATAGTTAACATGGGTAGATGAGAATCTAATCATGTATGCATAAATTGTCTTTACCTTTAGCATTATGCACAAGTTCAACCATTTTCGAGAGAAACCCTTAATCTATTTATAAACCCTTTTCAAATGGATCATTCTATGCTCATAACCATAACCCTTAGCCAAATGTGTTTTGCTTTAAAGTGCATAATTTTGATTCATGGTTCGAATGTTAATGAATGTTAAAGGATGAGTTTCTTTGATTGTTAGGAATAAGAGAGTCATGATTTGAATTTTTTTGTATGATGAGTATGGCTAAGTTCTTTGGAGTATGAGTGTAAGCATAGCATTTTATAACTGTTAACTTGGACATTGAGATTGATTCATTTGAAAGGCACCTTTGCAAAAAGTTTTAAACCCCATTCATTTTTCTGAAAACGTCTCTTCTTTACTTATTTTCTGTTCCTTGAGGGCTAGCAAGAAGTAAGTTTGGGGGAGTTGGTGTTATTGCACATTGCATGCATTTTGCATACTCATTAGTTAGCTTTTCATGCATTTGTATCACGTTTTAGGTTAGATTGCATCACTTAGGGTCCTAGAGCATTCTCGCATCAGCATACGCATTTTCCTTGCATTTTGCATCACATTTAGGTTGTTTCTGGCTGCTTTGGAGTCGTGGAGGTTCGTGGACGTGTTGAAGCTGATGTAGCAGTTCGTGGGAGCTCGGAAATATGCTAAGGACCAGAGATCGAGTAGCAGATCGAGCATGGCCGGTCGATCTAGGAGTTGATCGACCAGATGATCGAGCCAACTAGGCGATCCAAGGAGAATGATCGAGACGGAGATCGAGTGAAGCAATCTATCAATCGGTACGGACGTAAATGACGCCATGCAAAGCGAGAGACAGATCGAGTACACCACTCGATCCAGCCAAAGATCGATACCAAGATCGGATGCAACATTCGATTCGCCGATGAAGATCGAGACCCAGATCGAGCCGAAGACACGATGCCCGGATATGATCGAGAGAACCACTCGATCTTGGAGTCGATCTCTGTCCTTTCAACCGTTTTTGGCTGCTAGCGAAGGGCGGACCATTGGCTTGTTTGGGCATTTTAGGCAAGGCGGCGACGCCCTTTTTCGATAACTTTGAGATCCTTATCCTTTTCTTTATGTTTTCTCTCTCGTTTTCGTGAAGAACACCATTGTTGAAACTCGTTTTTCTCTTAAGCTTTTGTATTCGAATCGTTTCCGTTTAATCCAGTTTTTCTTTCATGTTCATCGTCTCGTTTCTTATGCTTTGCTTGATTTACTCTATCTATAGCGAGTAGTTTACTTTGGGTTCGGGGTTGAAAGGATTAAGGGGTAGAAAGGGTTTCGATCTTGGGATTTTTCTAAACGTTTTTAAAGGCTATCTCTTCTAAGGTGTTGAAAGCTTAATGCTTGAAGACTCTCACGCCAAGAGCTTCATGATCCGAGAGGTTCCTTACCTTGACAGGATCCAGGATTCTCAGAAGATCACACCTTAGAGACTAGTTACCCCTTCCTAAAAGCCATGGAATTTTGGGGGATTAGTTAAGCCATTTACTTGAAATCTGTTTTCCTCGCCTTTCGACCTCTCTTTCCACCAAAAGGCATGGGTTTGGAGGAGAGGATGAAAGAGTGATCTATACCGAAAGCCACAGATAGATCTTGTTTTGTTTTCAAGGCTTAGAGAACCTCACCAAGTGAGTCGATCTAAAGTTTTAAAACCAAGGTCAAACCTTTGAAACCCCTAACCATGAAACTCAACCCTAGGCCCTTTCTTTTAGCATCTTTACGTCTATTCTCATCATTCACTTGTTATCTGATAGCATCCTGGTCATTAGCTTTACTGTTCTTATGATTTTAGACGAGATCGATTGTTACTGCTCGATCTAGTGGTCGATCTCGTGGTCGATCCACTTGTCGAATTTTAATAATTCGAAGCTCTTTCCTTTAATCAATCTGTTTGTTTCTCGTGGTAGTTGCTTCCTTTCTAGTATTTTTAAAATAGGTTTCATTCTGTTTAGGTTGCTGCATCTAGTTCTTAGATATTTTCTCATAAACTTTCTCATTTTGCTTAGATTTGCTTTAGTCCTTGTATTCTCTGTGCATTCTCTATCTCCTAGAAGTGGATTGACTCTCTCTTGCTTGCTATACTACAACATTGCTTGCATTAGAGTTTGATAACCTCTCTGCATCATAAACCCGAGCTAGAAACAAGTTTATCACAAATTCTAACAGCCTAAACAAGCATTATAGTTCAGGTTCAATATGTTCACAAAATCACTAATCCAAGTTCCTTTGCAATTAGTTATTTTGCTTATTTAAGATAGTTTTGGTGATTAACAATGTTTCCTCATCTATTAAACAACCTAAGATCTGATTTCTAGGTGATCAATCTCAAAACCAGTGTTAAAGCAATCTAGATGAAGAACCAAATGATTTATCCTTCCAGTTTTGCAGTTATAACAATTCATTATCAACCTTTTAATAACCCAAAACCTAACTAGCAGATTACTTAGACATAGGAAGTGAAACACAAATCATGACTGCATAATATTGCATTAAAAGATAGACTAAAAGACAAAGGGAGTTCGAAATTCTTCTCTAACAGAGTACGAATTTGTCTCCCCAAAAGCTCTGAATCTAATCTCTCTCTTAGTCTCAATGAATACAAGATGATTGCCATACAATGGCTTTCAAAACCTAAATATAACTCTAAACACGAATGGGGCAAGTTTGCAAATAGTAGGAAACTTCAGGGCCAAGTTGCAATTCTTCAAAAGAGTTTTTAACGCCTCTCTTCGCGACCACGATTGGTGTCGATCGACACCAAGTGGCTGGTGTCGATCGACACCCTGCTTCAGAATGCTCTTCGACTTGGTCTTTTCAGCATCAGCTTCAACATAGCTCCAAAAGGCTCCAAAACTCGCAGTTATGCTCCAAACGTTCCTAGACCTGCAAAGACTCTAAAGGACTCGAAAAATACCAAAAAGACTCTATAAACAAGACTTATATCATGGTCAAAAACCAGTAAAAACCATGATATATCAGTGGCAAGGAAGGGCCTCCCAAGTAATAAAGGATCCTTAGGATCAGCATCAAGCTCCAAAACAACAAAGTCAGTAGGGACTTCAATACTCCCAACTAAGACATGAAGATTCTCAAGCAATCCAATGTGATGTCAAATAGAGCGGCCAGCGAGCACAAGAGTTATCATGCTTGGTCTAAAACTTGTGAATCCTAGGCGCTTGGCAGTAGTAAGAGGCATCAGACCTACACTTTCTCCAAGATAACACAAACAGTTGTTGAATGTGAGAGGTCCAATGGAGCATGGTAATGTAAAACTTCCAGGATCTCCTAGCTTCTTTGGTGGAGGAATCTGCTGAATGATGGCACTAACCTCATGAGTGAGAAGAACCATTCCTTGCATCTCAATCTGCTTATTTGTAACTGCATCCTTTAGGAACTTCTCATATTGAGGCACCAGCAAGAATGCATCAAGCATGGGCATGGTTATCTCCACAATTTCTATCTGCTTCTCAAAAAGTTGCATGTACTTTGATAGCTTGCAATTTTAGACCATCTTAAGCTGTATTTCATGCATCTTTTTCTCTGTTTTTGCATTATAGATTAACATTTTAGCATCATTTGAACTTAGAATCAACATAGCATGCATTTAGCTTAGGATTGCATATATTTGCATACATGTGCATGCTTGTGGTGGTTTTCAGGTGTTCTTGGAGAGTTTTGGAGTTGGGAAGGAAATGGAAACAACTAATGTTCGGAGGAGATGCCAAAGAAGCAGCTTTGAAAATTTGTATCCATATTGAGGTCTAGCGTCGAGCAGAACATCTACGAAGCTTGCTCGATGTGAAGCGTGGGACGAGGAAGAAAGATTTGACCAAGGACCCCGAGACTGCACCGAGGTAGTGCACCGAGCTGGGCATGCCGTACAAGCCGATATGGATATACATGGCATATCGAGGTGTAGCATCGAGGAGAACACCGAGAACCCACCTCGATAGCAAGCTAACTGCATCGAGCAGAACACCTTCCCTTGCACCACGATGGGTCAACGCCGAGATTTACTATGATTTTTCTACTTTCTGTCAAACCTTATCTTTTTAGCCTATTTAAGCTAAACCTTATCTTTTGAGCACTTATCTTCTTCTATACCCTACTTTCGACCTTGTGGGAAAGAACAAAGAGATTTTTATGGGATTTTGATCAAGATCACTCTTTTAATAAAGTTTTGTACTTATTTTGTTATTTTTCTTCTAGTTCTTGTTTTAATCATGTTTAATCTATCATCTCTGCTTATTTCTGTTGATTTCGCTATGTGTTGTGAGTAGTTTCATATGGTTTGAGGTTGGTGATATGCTCAAATTAACCCTTAGAGCTACTCTCTCATATTAAGAGATCACTGTAGTACTTAGGGATCGAATCCACTAGGACTTAAGGCTATCACTCAACAGATTTTAGATTCAAATAAAGCTAAGCCGTCAATAATGAAATGAAATTAAAATAACAACAAGAGTAATGATGTCAGGGGCGGATTGTAGGTTCTTAAAATCAATAAAGGCAATGAGAAATTCGCAAGTTGATATAAATCGCAGACTACAGACTGAAAGGAATATTTATTAAAACCGTTCTAGAACTCGAAACACTAGTGTCAAACCAACTGACTTCCGTCGCAGAGATTAACTATGATCAGATTCTAGAATTCCAAATTCCTTTGTAAATTCTAACAACCTAAACATGCATTATAGATCAGGATCGATATGTTCACAAAATCACTAATCCAAATTCCTTTGCAACTAGTTATTTTGCTCATCTAAGATAGTTCTGGTGATTAACAATGTTTACACATCTATTAAAAAATATAAGATCTGATTTCTAGGTGATCAATCTTATAACCAGTGTTAAAGCAATCTAGATAAAGAACCAAATGATTTATCCTTCCAGTTTTATAGTTCTATCAATTCATTATCAACCTTTGAATAACCCAAAACCTAACTAGCAGATTACTCAGACATAGCTAGTGAAACACATATCATGAATGAATAAAATTGCATTAAGAAAATAGAGTAAAAGATGAAGGGGTTCGAAAATTCTTCTCTACAGAGTATGGATTTGTCTCTCCAAAAGCTCTCAATCTAATCTCTCTCTTAGTCTTAATGATAACAAGATAGATGCCTAACAATGGCTTAGAAAACCTAAATACAAGTCTAAACACGAACTGGGGCAAAAGTGTAAATAATGGGAAACTTCTGGGCCAAGTTGCAATTTCTTCCAATGAGTTTTTATGCTTCTTCACGACCACGACCGGTGTCGATCGAAACCAAGTGGTGGGTGTCGATCGACACCCTGCTCCTTAATGCCCTCCGACTTGGTCCTTTCAGCATCAACTTCAGTATAGCTCCAAAAGGTTCCAAAATCCACAATTATGCTGCATTTGTACCTAGACCTGCAAAGACTCTATAGGACACGAAAAATACCAAATAGACTCTATATACAAGACTTATATCATGGTCAAAGACCATCAAAAACAATGATATATCAACTCCCCCAGACTTATCTTTTGCTTGCCCTCAAGCAAACATCAGACAGGGCCTAAGGTCGAGGTTTGAAAACATAGAAAAAGTCAGTCAGACATCAGGAACACTGCATTGATTAACACTTTCGAATCCACATACCACAGAGACAACACAAGATCAAATTTCAGTCTAATCATCACATGCTTAGCAAATCTTTCAAATCCAGTTTAAGCTCCTGCAAGAAATCCGAAATCTCTACTGTTAAACTTCTTATTTATATCTAAGTGATATCTCATCAAGGTTTTATCATCTCTATCACTTATAGATTCTTTTCCCTTCCTAAACAACTGAACAAAGCAGTGTCAACACAGTTCTCCTGTTTTCTCTTCCCTTGATCTTTTCTTTTTGATAATTTTTTTTTATTTTAAGCTCCTTCTCATTCTGTTACAGTCTAAGTTATGGTGCTACTCAATACTTGTGTTCCTTGTGAGGAGACCGGTTCTAGAGTGTGTTCACTACTGTTGTTCCTTGTGAGGAGACAGGGTCATGAATGCACCATTCTTTTGACTTAAACTTTTAAAGCTCTATCAGGGAAGATCAATGAGAAACTGTGTATTAACATACTTGTCACTGTTAGAAGAGAGAATCAAGATCAAAGAGAGTCAAGCACCAAGACAAGAAGTTTTAAGTTCATTTAAGTGGAGCTAACATCAAATTTTTCAGATTCTCTAAGAACCTAAACCTTCATTGCTAGACTGATCTACCTATGACTTTCAACTTAGTAAGTCTTGTAATCAACAACCGTGGCAGTGGTTGTTATAAGAATCAATGTTTTGTGGTTGGTTCCAACAAAAACTGACAATTTCAAAAATTTTGACTCAATAAAACAGGTTTTGACTCAACTTTGAGCCTCTATAAATACAAAACATTGTACACAATGTCAGCAACGACCTCCCCCAGACTTAAACAACACTGTCCCCAGTGTTATCAAGCAAGGAGTTGGCAAAAAGAAGCAATGAAACGGTTTGTACAGAGATGAGAAAGTGGTACCTGTGATTGCGCGTGGTGTCGATCGACACCACATGGTCGGTGTCGATCGACACCCTGTCCGAAAACAGAATATGATGACCCAAACATGTGTATTTGTTGCAAGTTAGATTGTTAGCTGAAGTTTTCCCAAGTCAAGACTGTTAGGAACACTCAAGCAAACAATTAAAAGCAACAACATAATCCATAATCTCATCAGTTCAAACAAATTTCAAAACACAATCAAAGCTGACAAACTGACTCAAGACAAAGACATAAAAACTGACTCAAGAGAAAATGAAAAAGAATAAAGGGAAAAGAAAAAGTAACCAGGATAGCTGGAGGAACTAATCCTCATCCTCAGTATCAGGTGAATGTGGGCGAACACAACCGCAGTTGAAAATCACCGAGATGGCATTCTACAATGCCTGAATACTCTGCACCACATAACGCTGAAAAGTAGCCTGCTCCATCGGAATGTCGGGAGTCGGTGGAAGCTCATGTCGACCAATCGGCGGAGGCAGCGTGTAGGTCCGTGACGTGCTCGCTTGACGAGAGGAACCTCCAGCAAGGCCCTCCATAGGCATATCCTCAGCAGCAGAAGCAGCAGCTCGGGAAGATCCTCCTCGGCGCCTAGTAGCTGGTGCGGATCGTAGCAATGTAGCATCAGGCTGGAAGCTGAGGGAGTCTATCTGCAGTGTAGTGAGAGCAGTCTGTGGCAGCGGAATAAGGCATCGCTGACCAGTGTGACTAACGAAGCTCCATAGTGGCTCATCTCCTGCGATCCAGTGTGTCCTCCTCAAGTAATCAATATCTATGAGGTGGCGCTCAGACACAACTCTGCAAGTCGATGTGTCGATATGGCAGTAGCGGAAGATGGGAGTGAGGAGAATGCCAATACTCTCGAGCTTGCCCCGAGCTCCAGTGAACGCCTTGGTCTTCAGCGAAGCCAAGTGATGGGCAAAAATGGCTCCCGTGTTGACATCACTGTCAACCGGATACTCCTTTGTCAACACATCCTCAATGCCATAATACAGGAGCCAGCTCAGAAACTCTCATCTTCCCAGGCTCAGACTTGCACAGGAGAGTGATGGAGAAAAGGTGGACCAGGTAGCCCAACAACGGATGGCGCACATCAGTCTGAGTAGACCTCTTGGAATCATACATCCCATTCACAAAATGGGACCAGAAACTCTGCAGGTCAGGAAACGGCGTCGGGAGAGAAACGCCAGTGCGCTCTAGATCGAACCCGAAGATGGTACATAGCTCAGGGAATGTGATCATGTACCTGACGCCTCTGAAGAGGAATGTGAGAGTGCCATCATCTGCTCTCCTCACGATGTCATTGGTGTAATACACCCTCACCGTGGCAATGAACTGGTCGTCTAACTCTGGGTATAAATCGTACTGCTCGGTAGCCATGGTACCCAAACCAATCTTCTGCAGCACTCGCAGAGCCTCCTCCTTGAGCCCGAGCCGGCGAAGTGTAGCCTCATCTGCGAACCGTGTAGGCGCAAAGTCCATCTTTACCCAAGCATTGTAGAACAATGTGTCATAATCGTCCCACTGCTCACTGATGTCCAAGAAAATACAATCGCGTTTCCCCACCTCCTTCGCCAGAGTATCCTCCCAAACCCTCTCCATCGGGATTCTCAACCCCTCTCTCCGAGGCCATGGAGGAAGAGCTGGTATAGCAGGTGCTGGGTTGGAGGATTCTCCGGTCTCAGTGCATGATCTTCTGTTGTTTCGTGGAGCCATCTGCATGTAGAAAACCAAGAAAACGCAGAAATTTCGGAAATCAGGCCAAAATTCAAAAATTTGAAAATTCAAAATCTGGCCTATATCATCAAGGGCGAACATAACCAGCAACTTAGTGATCACTAATCACAAACAATTCCAGTCTAAAACCCCATTTTGCAAAACTGATCATCAATCCGAAAATTTCAAAATTTTGCAAAACAAGCTATAATAACTAAGGGGCAAGATCGAATTCCTCCTAAACAACCTAGAGAAGCATGATTCAAGTCCTAAATCAAGCTAAAACAGGTCAAATCAGAAGTTTCAAACCCTGGGGTCGAACTGAAAAAGGGGAATTTCGAGTGTCATACCTTGCAAATAGGATGAATGAGTAGGATATTCAGAAATAGCACAGAATTCCGCCCAAGATAGGCTTTTGAATCACTCAAATTCGTCAACAAACAAGGAAGTATTGATTGTATGGAAAATTTACGGTTTTTGGTTTTCAGAAGAAGTGAAGAGGAAGGAGATGAAGTCGGGGTTTTATCAGGAGTTACCTGATTAATGAGGGTGTCGATCGACACCGGGTAGGTGGTGTCGATCGACACTGGTCAGTGTCGAACAGGGTGTCGACCGTGGTCGACATGTGCTCGCCTCGACACCCTGTACATTTTTTTTGACTGAATACCACGAAAATAAGTTAGTAAAAGTCAAAAACTAGACTAAGTATGTACACTTACCAGTGGGTTGCCTCCCACCAAGCGCTCGTTTAACGTCATTAGCATGACTGTCCTCAGGATCAGGCTGTGGGTGCATCTGCCAAAGGTACAATCTGTCCATCGGGAATCGCGGCTTACGCCCAGTAATGTTTCACCCTTTGCCCATTGAAAACAAACTCCCTGCCTTCTGGAGTTGACAAAACAACTGCACCATATGGTCTGGCTTCCTTGACTATGAAAGGACCTGACCAACGAGAACGCAATTTTCCAGGAAATAATTGTAAATGTGAGTTATACAAAAGTACCTGGTCATTTGGTTCAAAATGTCTGGCAAGGATCTTTTTGTCATGGTAAGCTTTAGTCCTCTCCTTGTACAGCTTTGAGTTCTCATAAGCATGATGCCTGATCTCATCTAACTCATTGAGCTGTATCTGGTGCCTCTCTGCTGCAGATTTCCAGTCAAAGTTCATCTTCTTGACAGCCCAATTTGCCTTGTGTTCAAGCTCCACTGGAAGGTGACATGCTTTCCCATAAAGCAGATGGAATGGTGTGGCGCCAAGTGGTGTCTTATATGCTGTCCTGTAGGCCCAAAGTGCATCATCTAACTTGGCAGACGAATCCTTTCTTGTCTTCCGTACTGTCTTCTCCATGATTTCCTTGATTTGCCTGTTGGAAACTTCAACCTGACCACTTGTCTGAGGGTGATAAGATGTATCAACCTTGTGATGAACTCCATACTTCTGCAGCAGCTTCTCAAACACTCTATTGATAAAGTGTTTCCCACCATCACTGATCACAATCTGTGGCACTCCAAACCTGGGAAACATGATGGTTTTGAACAGTTTCAGGACCACTACAGCATCATTGTGTGGACTGGCAATTGCTTCCACCCATTTGGAGACATAATCCACTGCAACCAGGATGCACTTGTTCCTATAAGGTGAAGGAAAGGGTCCCATGAAATCAATGCCCCAGCAGTCAAAGACTTCAACTTCAAGTATGAAGTTTTGTGGCATCTCATGTCTTTTACTGATCTTTCCTCTCCTTTGGCAGACATCACACTGTGAGATGAATGTTTGAGCACCCTTGAACATTGAAGGCCCCCAGAAGCCTGCTTGTAGAACCTTGGAGACAGTCTTGAAAGTAGAAAAATGTCCTGCATACTCAGAACCATGACAGTGGAATAGCACATTCTGAACTTCAGCTTCTGCAAGACATCTTCTGTAGATTCCATCTGAGCAGTGTTTGTACAAGTACGGCTCATCCCAGTAATATCTCCTAAGTTCCCTCATGAATTTCTTCTTCTCATACCCTTTGAGAGTGTCAGGAACCTCATCTGCAGCCAAGTAGTTGGCAATATCAGCATACCAAGGCCTAGAAGAGGTTGCAACTATGAAGATAGGCTGAGAGAAAACATGACGCAGGATCTGTTGAAGCAGAATTGCAGTTCGGGACTGGTGTCGATCGACACTTGATGGGGTGTGTCGATCGACACCAAGCCTGTGTCGACTTGGTGACGAGGGCGATGTCGATCCTGCTCGATTTTGGCTCGCGTCGTGATTGGTGTCGATCCACACCAAGTGTTGGGTGTCGATCGACACCCTGTCCGTCGTTCGAGAAAATTGCAGTTCTTCCACACCTGGAGACTGCAACCTAGCCTCAATGAAGCATATATTCTCCTCTGACAGGAAATCATCAATGGGGACGCTGTATTCAATCCTGATTCTTGAGAGATGATATGCTACTCCATTCTCAACCTCTTTCTTGTCCCTTATCTCAATGTCAAATTCTTGCAGCAGCAAAATCCATCTTAGCAGTCTTGGTTTTGCATCTATCTTCTGCATCAAGAACTTGAAAGCAGAATGATGAGTGTGCACAATTTCCTTAGACCCAACCAAGTACTGTCTGAACTTCTCAAATGCAAATACTACAGCCAACAATTCCTTCTCTGTAGTTGCATAGTTCTTTTGAGCATCATCCAGTGTTCTGCTTGCATAGTAGATTGCATGAAGTTTTTTATCCTTTCTCTAACCCAATACAGCGCCCACTGCAAAGTCTGAAGCATCACACATCACCTCAAATGGTAGATCCCAATCAGGAGGCTGCACAATAGGGGCACTCACTAATGCCTGCTTGATTTTCTGGAAGGCTGAATGACACTCTTAAGTAAATTCAAACTTCACATCATTGCAAAGCAGAGCTGTGAGTGGTCTTGCAATTTTACTGAAATCCTTAATGAACCTCCTGTAAAATCCAACATGTCCTAGAAAGCTCCTGAATGACTTCACACAATCTGGTGGTTGTAAGCTGGTCATCACTTCGATCTTGGCTCTGTCTACCTCAATACCTTCCCCAGAAACTCGATGCCCAAGCACAACCCCATCTCTGACCATAAAATGGCATTTTCCCAGTTCAGAACTAGATGCTTCTCTTCACACCTTTCAAGCACTTGACAGAGGTTGTCAAGGCAGTCTTAAAAGGACGATCCATACACTGAGAAGTCATCCATGAAGATCTCCATATACTTCTCAATCATGTTTGTGAAGATAGACAACATGCATCTCTGGAACGTCGCTGGAGTATTACAAAGTCCAAATGGCATTCTGCGATATGCAAATGTACCATAAGGACAAGTAAATATTATCTTCTCCTGGTCATCTGGGTGGATGGGGATCTGAAAGAAGCCAGAGTAGCCATCCAAGAAGCAGTAGTAGGAGTGATTTGCCAACCTCTCCAGCATCTGATCAATGAATGGCAGTGGGAAATGATCCTTCCTTGTAGCAGCGTTGAGCTTCCTGTAGTCAATACACATCCTGTGCCCAGTGATGGTCCTTGTGGGAATCAGCTCATTTTTCTCATTTTTCACCACTGTTACTCCTCCTTTCTTGGGAACCAGATGCACTTGACTGACCCAAGTGCTGTCTGAAATCGAATAGATGATCCCAGCAGCCAGAAGCTTCATGATTTCCTTCTTCACTACATCCTGCATGTTGGGATTCAGCCTCCTCTGGTTTTCAATTGATGACTTTGACTCATCCTCAAGGTGTATCCTGTGCATGCACAACTCTGGAGAGATACCTGAAATGTCATCAAGAGAGTAGCCAAGAGCCTTGTCAAAAGTGCGCAGCTTGATTATTGCTTGAATGTCTAAGATCTCTTATCTTGTAGATGATGGAGGGTCGAAATTAGATGATAGAGATGGTCTTTCGTCATACATTCCTATAGAAGCAAAGTTAATATGCTCAGAAAAGGAAATTAACTTCAAGGTGATATCTTCTTGGTTTTGGGTTGGTTTGATATTGTTATAAACTTGGTTTGATGGTCCTCCGTCTTTGGTATCTTCTTGGGACGCCAAATAATGTAGCTGAGGCGGTTTGATATGAAATATATTCGTGGTTTCCATAAATAGACCCACATATATAAGTTGGTCCATTCATGCAATTTGGTGTTTTTGGCGGTTTAGCTTGGTCCTCTTGCAATTTAAACTGGACAGGCATGATCTTTGGTGGTTTAGCTCGATCAGAAAGCTCATCTTGATGTAAAGGACGATGAAATTTTGATGTCAAGTCCATATCTATTTTGAAAACATCTATAAGTCCTCCTTGCTTTTCTTGCTCAAGTAAGACAGGTTCTCGTACTGATGTCCTCATCATACTCTCTCTCTTGAAGAGGTTTTGTACTCAAAACTAGCTCATATGCACCAATATATGTCAAGTTAGTTTATGTATAAAACTTATGGTTTCAGAAACTTACCTTGATACTCTTCTGATTTTTCTGGAAATAGATGCTGAGGTTAGAGGAATGTTTCTGGCTGCAGCAAGCTCCAGTGTTTGTTTTAGCTGTAGTAAGGGCGGTTCTTGTTGTTCCTTTGAGTGAAACCGCTGATTTCGCTTCTCAACCGTGTTGTCCTGGTGCTTGAGAAGAACTTTGAGAGAAATGCCTTCTTACACTCAGCCCATGATGTGATGGTGCCTTGTGGGAGGGTCTTCTCCCAATATCTAGCTTTGTCTCCGAGTGAAAAGGGGAAGAGACGCAGCTTGAAAGCATCTTCGGATATGCCATTGATCTTTATCATCCCACATACTTGCTCGAAGTTGTCTAGGTGCTCCAAGGGATCATCCATTGCTAAGCCTTGGAACTTGTTGTTTTGCACCATGGAGATGAAACCTGGCTTGATCTCGAAGTTATTGTTTTGCACAGGAGGAGGAGTGATCCCAAACCTATTGTGGTGGGTATTGGGAGCATCTCCGGCTCCTATGATCCTTGGGGGTCTAGCCGCGTGTTGGGGGTTTCCATTGCCCCTTCCTGCTGCCCCGTGAGCTGGAGGAGGTCCTTCTGGATGCTCGTGTTCAGCCATAGCTTCAAAGTCAACCAAACCGTGCTGAACAATCTCCTCAAAGGCTCTTGTTTGTTCTCTGACTCTCCTTTGCCGTGAGTGACCAAGCTGATGAATGTTGTCTAAGGGTTGTAGTAGATTGTTGTCTCCCCTTGACCGAAGATTCATGTACCTGAAAACACACGTTTGAGAGTAGAAGGATTAGTAACTTGAAAAAGGTAAAGACTTAGTCTTTGCTAAGACCCAAATCTCTATGTTCTCTAAACAGTCCTAGAATGGCAACGGTGCCATTTGATAGTTTCTTTTAGTACGGTTTATATTGCAGTGAGGTTATCAAACTCAAATGCAAGACATGTTGTAGTACAGCAAGCAAGAGAGAGTCAATCCACTCCTAGGATGATAGAGAATGCACAAAGAATACAAGGACTAATGCAAATCTAAGTGAAATGAGATGGTTTATGAGAAAATCTCTAAAAACTAGATGCAACAACTTAAACAGAACGAAACCTATTTTAAAAATACTAGAAAGGAAGAAACTAAAACGAGAAACAAACAGGATAATTTAAGGAGAAAGCTTCGAATTATTAAAATTCGACTAGTGGATCGACCATGAGATCGACCACTAGATCGAGCAGTAACAATCGATCTCGTCTAAAAATGCAAGAACAGTAAAACTAATGACCAGGATGCTATCAGAGATCAAGCGAAAGATGAGATAAGATGTAAAGATGCTAAAAGACAGGGCCTAGGGTTGAGATTCATGGTTAGGGGTTTCAAAGGTTCGACCTTGGGTTTAAAACTTTAAATCGACTCACTTGGTGAAGATCTCTAAGCCTTGAAAACGAAAACAAGATCTATCCGTGGCTTTCGGTATAGATCACTCCTTCATCCTCTCCTCCAAACCCATGGCTTTTGGTGGAAAGAGAGGTCGAAGGGCAAGGAAAACAGATTTCAAACGAATGGCTTAACTAATCCCCCAAACTTCCATGGCTTTTGGGAAGGGGTAACTAGTCTCTAAGGTGTGATCTTCCGAGGCTCCTGAATCCTGTGAGGGTAAGGAACCTCTCGGATCATGAAGCTCTTGGCGTGAGAGTCTTCAAGCATTAAGATCTAAACACCTTAGAAGAGATAGCCTTTGAAAACGTTTAGAAAAACCCCAAGATCGAAACCCTTTAGACCCCTTAATCCTCTCAACCCCGAACCCAAAGAAACTACTCGCTACACATAGAGTAAATCAAGCAAAGCATATGAAACGAGAAGATGAACATGAAAAGAAAAACTAGATTGAACAGAAATGATTCGAATACAAAGCTTAAGAAAAACGCGAGTTCAACAATGGTGTTCTTCACGAAAACGAGAGAGAAAACATAAAAGAAAAGATAAGGATCTAAAAAGTTGTTATAGGAAAAGGACGTCGCCGCCTTCACAAAATGCCGAAACAAGTTAATGGTCCCCCCTTCGCTAGCGGCCAAAAACGGTTGAAAGGACAGAGATCGACTCCAAGATCGAGTGGTTCTCTCAATCATATCCGGACATCGTGTCTTCGGCTCGATCTGGGTCTCGATCATCATCGGCGAATCGAGTGTTGCATCCAATCTCGGTATCGATCTTTGGCTGGATCGAGTGGTGTACGATCTGACTCTCGCTCTACATGGCGTCATTTACGTCCGTACCGTTTGATCGATTGCTTCACTCGATCTTTGTCTCGATCATTCTCCTTGGATCGCCTGGTTGGCTCGATCTTCTGTTCGATCAACTCCTAGATCGACCGGCCATGCTCGATCTGCTCCTCGATCTCTGATCCTTAGCATATATCCGAGCTCCCACGAACAGCTACATCAACCTCAACACGTCCACGAACCTCCACGACTCCAAAGCAGCCAGAAATAACCTGAATGTGATGCAAAATGCAAGGAAAATGCGTATGCTGATGCAAGAATGCTGTAGGACCCTAAGTGATGCAATCTAACCTAAAACGTGATACAAATGCATGAAAAGCTAACTAATGAGTATGCAAAATGTATGCAATATGCAATAACATCAGTATACTCTGAAGCTGATTGCCAACACGTTTAGTGGAAGGTCTGTTGCTCCTACGGTCACGAAGACGGAGCTGTGCTTCCTGTTCCAAGGTGTGAAGCACTTGGTATGTGACCCGGATGCAAACGACGAGCCTATGGAGGATGAACTCGGCGATGAAGTGAACTACGGGTGTGTGCTCACGGCTTCTTTGGTGAAATACAAGGCTTATACTTTGCAGTGCAAGGCAACTTCCTCTTACATTGGCGGTTTCCTTACTCCTCTGTTCGTGCAAGCCGGTGTGCCCATTCATGACTTTGCTCACGTTCCAACCAGAGCTTTCATGGACGAGGCATACATGAGGAATACTGACAGCTTAGGACGCACGCCAGCGGAAGGGTTCTACGCCTACCTCTTCATAGATGACGAAGACAAGAAGAGAGTGTGCATCCTTCCCAACAAAGATTAAGCCGGGCTGCTTGGTGTTGGGAATATTGAGTTCTTGCCCACGGAGGAAGAATGCTTTGCCCCTTTAGGTGGACCACCTGCTTCAGCGATTACCCCTCGTCAAAGGTCAGAGTCTCCAGCCACGGAAGATGAGATGCTCGAGGCCTACACACTTCCCAAGCTAGACTTCGAGCCGAGGATAAAAACCGAGAAGTTCCTAGCATCGGTTGTGGAGATGCAAAGGAAGATCAACAAATGGCAAGGCAAGATGCTCAAGAAGCTTGGAAAGAAGGTCAAAGCACTTCAGGGAGGCTCACATAAGAAAGCTGCGAGCCAAGAGGTACAACAACCCGAGAAGAGAAGGCTCTCAACCGGTGGAGTTGTCATCCGCGAGACCCAAGAAACCACCATTCAGCCGGCGCGCCACTCTCTCCAAGAACCAGCCGACAAAGCCAAGACCATAGTCTCTAGCTCCTCTGGAACATCCTCAAGTTCCAGCCGAGACTAGACCAGAGGTAACAACCTTCTTCCATTGTATATAACCGCTCATGTTTGTTTCTTTTTGCATTATGTTTTGATGCTCCTTCAGATGAGTTTGCCACCGGGACGGTGTCAAGCAAGTTTGGGGGAGTACATGTGTGATTTGACTTGTGTTCTTTGATCTTATTTTCCTTTAGCATCCTTGAGTCTTTAGTTCATGAAAAATTGGTAAAATTTTTAAAATTTTTCCAAAGATTCATGTAGTTGCATTCATCTTTTTAAAACATGTTAGGATTGAGTCTAGAGTTTCTCATAGCATCTAGGTTGTTTGCATTTTGCATAAGGGGTAAGAATTTCTTAAAAAGGTGTTTTTACTGATGAATTGTTTCAATGCCCTAGTTAGTAGTTCTCTAATGCTTTGTCTATGCTTTGAAAGTATGTTCTTACCATGCTTGGATCACTTGTTAGGATTTTCGTGGCTTAAATTGAACTCTCATGATTTGAAACTCATCCTAATAAGTGAAAACCTTAATTTCAAATTCTAATTTTCATTCTTATGCATTTGAAAATGAACACATAGTTTGAAAATATTTAGGCTCTCTTCTTCCTTTTTACCACTCTTTGTGAGCCTAAGTAGAACTCCCTCCTTGAACCTTACCCTTCTTTGAAGCCAAATGTTCTTGTGTGACATCTCTGTGAGGCCTTCCTTTCGGTTTGAACTTGGCATAAAGTGTTAGGTTTAGGCGACATGATTTGGTTTTGATATTGTTGCTAGCTTTGCATTTTGAAGCTAAGTATAGGCTTAGGATAAGTTTGGGGGATCATTAGGGTTGCTTTCTTGCCTATTTGTTCTCGGTTTCAAAGAGCTTTGTGTTTTAAGGAAAGAAATGGGTTTTAAGAGAAAGGTTGTGTTTTAAAAACTAAGTATGCTCTAATAAATTTCAGGAGGTAGCTCTCCTAAAAAAATAAAAAAAAAGAGAGAGAAAAAGAAATAAAAGAGCCTAAGTGCCAAATAAAAAAAAAAAAAAAAAAAAAAAAAAAAAAAAAAAAAAAAAATAAGAGAGCTACCAATAAGAAATATCTAAAGAGCAAAATTATTTTCAAAACCTTTTCACTAGCCTAAAAAGTTTAAAAATGTTCTTGTTTCAAATTGGGGATTGCTAATTTTTGTGAAGAAAAAGGGTAGACTCTTAAGTGGTGAGTGAGGATAAATTTGTTAAATGAGAGGGGTATAGGATCGTTTGATAGTTTACATGGGTAGATGAGAATCTAATCATGTATGCATAAATTGTCTTTACCTTTAGCATTATGCACAAGTTCAGCCATTTTTGAGGGAAACCCTTGTTCTAATTATAAACCCTTTTCAAATGAGATCATTCAATGCTCATAACCTAAACCCTTAGCCAAATGTGTTTTGCTTTAAAGTGCATAAGTTTGATTCATGGTTCTAATGTTAATGAATGTTAAAGGATGAGTTTCTTTGATTGTTAGGAATAGGAGAGTCATGATTTGAATTTCTTTGTGTGATGAGTATGGCTAAGTTCTTTGGAGTATGAGCGTAAGCATAGCATTTTAGAACTGTTAACTAGGACATTGAGATTGATTCATTTGAAAGGCACCTTTGCAAAAAGTTTAAACCCCCATTCCTTTTTTTCGGAAAACCTCTCTTCCTTACTTATTTTCTGTTGCTTGAGGGCAAGCAAGAAGTAAGTTTGTGGGAGTTAATGTTATTGCATATTCCATACATTTTGCATACTCATTAGTTAGCTTTTCATGCATTTGTATCACGTTTTAGGTTAGATTGCATCACTTAGGGTCCTAGAGCATTCTTGCATCAGCATACGCATTTTCCTTGCATTTTGCATCACATTCAGGTTGTTTCTGGCTGCTTTGGAGTCGTGGAGGTTCGTGGACGTGTTGAGGCTGATGTAGCTGTTCGTGGGAGCTCGGATATATGCTAAGGATCAGAGATCGAGGAGCAGATCGAGCATGGCCGGTCGATCTAGGGGTTGATCGACCAGAAGATCGAGCCAACCAGGCGATCCAATGAGAATGATCGAGACAAGGATCGAGTGAAGCAAATCGATCAAACGGTACGGACGTTAATGACGCCATGCAGAGCGAGAGTCAGATCGAGTACACCACTCGATCCAGCCGAAGATCGATACCGAGATCGGATGCAACACTCGATTCGCCGATGATGATCGAGACCCAGATCGAGCCGAAGACACGATGTCTGGATATGATCAAGAGAACCACTCGATCTTAGAGTCGATCTCTGTCCTTTCAACCGTTTTTGGCCGCTAGCGAAGGGTGGACCATTAGCTTGTTTCGGCATTTTGGGAAGGCGGCGACGTCCTTTTCCTATAACATTTTTAGATCCTTATCTTTTCCTTTATGTTTTCTCTCTCGATTTCGTGAAGAACACCATTGTTGAACTCGCGTTTTTCTTAAGCTTTGTATTCGAATCATTTCTGTTCAATCTAGTTTTCTTTTCATGTTCATCGTCTTGTTTCATATGCTTTGCCTGATTTACTCTATGTGTAGCGAGTAGTTTCTTTGGGTTCGGGGTTGAGAGGATTAAGGGGTCAAAAAGGTTTCGATCTTGGGGTTTTTCTAAACGTTTTCAAAGGCTATCTCTTCTAAGGTGTTGAGATCTCAATGCTTGAAGACTCTCACGCCAAGAGCTTCATGATCCGAGAGGTTCCTTACCTTGATAGGATTCAGGAGCCTCGGAAGATCAAACCTTAGAGACTAGTTACCCCTTCCCAAAAGCCATGGAAGTTTGGGGGATTAGTTAAGCCATTCGTTTGAAATCTGTTTTCCTTGCCCTTCGACCTCTCTTTCCACCAAAAGCCATGGGTTTGGAGGAGAGGATGAAGGAGTGATCTATACCGAAAGCCACGGATAGATCTTGTTTAGTTTTCAAGGTCTTAGAGATCCTCACCAAGTGAGTCGATTTAAAGTTTTAAACCCAAGGTCGTACCTTTGAAACCCCTGACCATGAATCTCAACCCTAGGCCCTTTCTCTTAGCATCTCTACATCTAATCTCATCTTTCGCTTGATCTCTGATAGCATCCTGGTCATTAGTTCTACTGTTCTTGCATTTTTAGACGAGATCGATTGTTACTGCTCGATCTAGTGGTCGATCTCATGGTAGATCCACTAGTCGAATTTTAATAATTCGAAGCTTTCTCCTTTAATTATTCTGTTTGTTTCTCGTGGTAGTTTCTTCCTTTCTAGTATTTTTAAAATAGGTTTCATTCTGTCTAAGTTGGTGCATCAAGTTTTTAGAGATTTTCTCATAAACCGTCTCATTTTGCTTAGATTTGCTTTAGTCCTTGTATTCTCTGTGCATTCTCTATCATCCTAGAAGTGCATTGACTCTCTCTTGCTTGCTGTACTACAACATGTCTTGCATTTGAGTTTGATAACCTCACTGCAATATAACCCGTACTAAAAGTGATTATCACTCTAGAAGACCATCTGAAGCTAGCATTGACTAAGGAGCCAGGGAAGTTTGGCTATGTGGATCAGAGGACCCAGGAGTACGTCAACTTGCTGGATTCTAGGAAGATTGTTAAGAAGGATGAAGGCTGCTGCCTAGAGATAGACCCCAAGATGGACGCTATCACTCGATCCAGGAGTCAGATCGACAAGGCAATCGAGAACACAACTCGATCCGGTGCAGCAATCGACAGACAGATCGAGAGGAATGATCGATCAGGAAAAACAATCGAGTCGACAATCGAGAGAAGCCTTCCGATCATTTTGGGGTCCAATCAGGAGATCGACCGAGCGTCTTGATCCCTTACTCGATCCACATCAAATCGAGTATGTGAATCGAGCGAAATGGCTCGATCTAGACGACATCGAGAGTTCCAAGGAGGAAAGCAACAACAACAGCCACGAGGATGACTGGAGTGAGCTGTTAGCCCCAAAGGTGGACCTTAAGGAGCTCCCAAAAGGGCTAAGGTATGCTTTTTTAGGGCCTAATAACACCTATCCCGTGATTGTGAATGAAAACTTAAGTGATGATGAGTTGCACTCGCTCCTGACTGAGCTGAGAAAGTATAGGAAGGCCATTGGGTACTCTTTAAGTGACATCAAGGGCCTTTCACCAATGCTTTACAATCACAGGATTCACTTGGATAATGAGAACGCCTCCTCTATATAACATCAAAGGCGTTTGAATCCTAATTTGAAAGAGGTTGTTAAGAAAGAAATCTTTAAGCTTTTATAGGCTGATGTGATCTATCCCATAAGTGACAGCACGTGGGTTTCTCTTTTACACCTGGTGCCTAAGAAGGGAGGGATCACGGTCATAAGGAATGAAAAGGATGAGCTTATTCCTACTAGAACCATCACTGGTCATAGGATGTGTATTGATTATAGGAAACTTAACCTTGCGATTAGGAAAGACCATTTCCCTTTGCCTTTTATTGATCAAATGCTTGAGAGACTTGCTAATCACCCTTACTGATGGGTATAGAGGTTTCTTTCAGATACCAATTCACCTAAATGATCAGGAGAAGACGACCTTCACATGTCCCTACAGTACCTTCGCATATCGAAAGATGCCGTTTGGATTGTGTAATGCACCGGCTACGTTTCAGCGGTGTATGATGTCGATCTTCTCCGATCTAATAGAGGAGATGGTAGAGGTGTTCATGGATGACTTCTCTGTCTATGGTGCATCCTTTTCTGCGTGTTTGTTGAATCTTTGCAGGGTACTAAAGCGCTGTGAAGAGACAAACTTGGTGCTGAACTGGGAGAAATGCCACTTTATGGTTAAGGAAGGGATCGTGCTTGGTCATAAGATATCAGAGAAGGGCATTGAGGTTGATCAGGCTAAAGTGGAAGTCATGATGGGTCTTGAGCCGCCGGTTAACGTTAAGGGAGTCAGAAGCTTCTTGGGACACACCGGGTTCTATAGGCGCATCATCAAAGATTTCTCCAACATCAAAGAATTCTCCAAGATCGCACGCCCTCTTACACGGTTGTTGTGCAGAGAAGCTGAGTTTGTGTTTTACGAGGAGTGTTTGAGGGCTTTCGTTACCATCAAGGAAGCCCTTACATCAGCTCTTATAGTCCAAGCACCAGACTGGTCTCTTCCCTTTGAAATCATGTGTGATGCTAGTGACTACGCCGTAGGAGCTGTTCTTGGTCAGAAGAAAGACAAGAAGCTACACGTGATCTACTATGCTTCAAGAATCTTGGATGACAAGCAAACAAGGTATACCACTACAGAAAAGGAGTTGCTTGCAGTGGTGTTCGCCTTTGAGAAGTTCAGATCATTTCTTGTTGGTTCCAAGGCTATTGTATACACGGATCACGCTGCTTTGCGATACATCTATTCGAAGAAAGACACTAAGCCTCGGCTCTTAAGGTGGATTCTCTTGCTCCAGGAGTTTGACATAGAGATTAAAGACAAGAAGGGAATAGAAAACGGAGTCGCTGACCATCTCTCACGGCTAAGGATCAACGAGTCTCTCCCCTTAGATGACTCTCTTCCAGAAGAGCAACTCATGGCGATTACCACGGGTGTTTGTGGAAAGCTAGAAGGGAGGTTTGAAGAGGTATTGAGTTTCAAAGAGGAGGATCTACCGTGGTATGCTGATGTAGTGAACTATTTAGCGTGTGGTGAGGAGCCAACACATCTCAACAGCTATCACAAGAAGCGGTTCATGAGAGAGGCTAGTGACTACTCAGCTATGATCGAGGGATGTTATCCCATCCGAACATGTCCCTCTATCATTGCCTTACCGCTGTACATGTCCCTCAGCTATCATCGAGAGATGTTATCCCATCCGAACATGTCCCTCGATCATTGCCTTACTGCGGTACATGTCCCTCAGCTATCATCGAGAGATGTTATCCCATCCGAACATGTCCTTGATCATTGCCATACCGCGGTACATATCCCTCGGCTATCATCGAGAGATCTTATCCCATCCAAACATGTCCCTCGATCATTGCCTTACCGCGGTACATGTCCCTCGGCTATGATCGAGGGATGTTATCGCATCCGAACATCTCCCTCGATCATTGCCTTACCGCGGTACATGTCTCTCGGCTATCATCGAGAGATGTTATCCCATCCGAACATGTCCCTCGATCATTGCCTTACCGCGGTACATGTTCCTCGGCTATATCTGAGATATTGTATCCCATCCGAACATGTCCCTCGATCATTGCCTTACCGCGGTACATGTCTCTCGGCTATCATCGAGAGATGTTATCCATTCTGAACATGTCCCTCGATCATTGCCTTACCGCAGTACATGTTCCTCGGCTATATCCGAGATATTGTATCCCATCCGAACATGTCCCTCGATCATTGCGTTACCGCGGTACATGTCCCTCGGCTATCAATGAGGGATATTATCCCATCCGAACATGTCCCTCGATCATCGCCTTACCGCGGTACATGTCCCTCGGCTTATCATCGAGGGATGTTATCCCATCCGAACATGTCCCTCGATCATTGCCTTACCGCTGTACATGTCCCTCGCCTAAGATCTTGGGATGTTATCCCATCCGAACATGTCCTTCGATCATTGCCTTACCGCAGTACATGTTCCTCGACTATATCCGAGATATTGTATCCCATCCGAACATGTCCCTCGATCATTGCCTTACCGCGGTACATGTCCCTCGGCTATGATCGAGGGATGTTATCCCATCCGAACATGTCCCTTGATCATAGCCTTACCGCGGTAAATGCCCCTCGGCTATCATCGAGAGATGTTATCCCATCCGAACATGTCCCTCGATCATTGTGTTACCGCGGTACATGTCCCTCGGCTATCATCGAGAGATATTATCCCATCCGAACATGTCCCTCGATCATTGCCTTACCGCGGTACATGTCCCTCGGCTTATCATCGAGGGATGTTATCCCATCCGAACATGTCCCTCGATCATTGCCTTACCGCTGTACATGTCCCTCACCTATGATCAAGGGATGTTATCCCATCCGAACATGTCCCTCGATCATTGCCTTACCGCAGTACATGTTCCTCGGCTATATCCAAGATATTGTATCCCATCCGAACATGTCCCTCGATCATTGCCTTACCGCGGTACATGTCCCTCGGCTATGATCGAGGGATGTTATCCCATCCAAACATGTCCCTTGATCATAGCCTTACCGCGGTACATGTCCCTCCGCTATCATCGAGAGATGTTATCCCATCTCAACATGTTCCTCGATCATTGCCTTACCGCGGTACATGTTCCTCGGCTATATCCGAGATATTGTATCCCATACGACCATGTCCCTCGATCATTGCCTTACCGCTGTACATGTCCCTCGCCTATGATCGAGGGATGTTACCCATCCGAACATGTCCCTCGATCATTGCCTTACCGCGGTACATGTTCTTCGACTATATCCGGGATATTGTATCCCATCCGAACATGTCCCTCGATCATTGCCTTACCGCGGTACATGTCCCTCGGTTATGATCGAGGGATGTTATCCCATCCAAACATGTCCCTTGATCATAGCCTTACCGCGGTACATGTCCCTCGGCTATCATCGAGAGATGTTATCCCATCCCAACATGTCCCTCGATCATTGCGTTACCGCGGTACATGTCCCTCGGCTATCATCGAGAGATATTGTCCCATACGAACATGTCCCTCAATAATTGCCTTACCGCGGTACATGTCCCTCGGCTTATCATCTAGGGATGTTATCCCATCCGAACATGTCCCTCGATCATTGCCTTACTGCTGTACATGTCCCTCGCCTATGATCGAGGGACGTTATCCCATCTGAACATGTCCCTCGATCATTGTCTTTCGCGGTACATGTTCCTCGGCTATATCCGAGATATTGTATTCCATCCGAACGTGTCCCTCGATCATTGCCTTACCGCGGTACATGTCCCTCGGCTATGATCGAGGGATGTTATCCAATCCGAACATGTCCCTTGATCATAGCCTTACCGCGGTACATGTCCCTCGGCTATCATCGAGAGATGTTATCCCATCTGAACATGTCCCTCGATCATTGCCTTACCGCGGTACATGTTCCTCGGCTATATCCGAGATGTTGTATCCCATCCGAACATGTCCCTCGATCATTGCGTTACCGCGGTACATGTCCCTCGGCTATCATCGAGAGATATTATCCCATCCGAACATGTCCCTCGATCATTGCCTTACCGCGGTACATGTCCCTTGGCTTATCATCGAGGGATGTTATCCCATCCGAACATGTCCCTCGATCATTGCCTTACTGCTGTACATGTCCCTCGCCTATGATCGAGGGATGTTATCCCATCCGAACATGTCCCTCGATCATTGCCTTACCGCGGTACATGTTCCTCGGCTATATCCGAGATATTGTATTCCATCCGAACATGTCCCTCGATCATTGCCTTACAGCGGTACATGTCCCTCGGCTATGATCGAGGGATTTTATCCCATCCGAACATGTCCCTTGATCATAGCCTTACCGCGGTACATGTCCCTCTGCTATCATCGAGAGATGTTATCCCATCTGAACATGTCCCTCGATCATTGCCTTACCACGGTACTTGTTCCATTACACGACAGTTTCTTATGATGGAAACAATTAATTTTGATGAAATCAGAAACACCATTTGTACCCATATGGGAGTTTTATTTATCCAAACCGAATTTGGACGGTATAGCCGTTTCCCTCGATCATTGCCTTACCGCGGTACATGTTCCTCGGCTATTGTAACCCATCCGAACATGACCCTCGATCATTGCCTTACCGCTGTATATGTTCCTCGGCTATATCCGAGATATTTTATCCCATCCGAACATGTCCCTCGGCTATCATCGAGAGATGTTATCCCATCATCGCCGAGAGAATTTGCTCCATTCGAATGTCTTCCTCGGCTTTCACTGAGAGATCTTATCGAAACCGAATTTGGACGTTATAGCTGTTTCTCAGCTTTGTATAGCCATTTCTCATTTCGAATATGTTTCTCGTACTTGGATT